>OY970829.1:19816166-21090845 GCA_963853835.1 Calendula officinalis
TTTCTTTATTCGTTCCAATGATGTTTAGATCATCAACATACACAGCTATGATCACATATCCAGATGTTGTTCTTTTAATAAATACGCATGGACAAATAGTATTATTTTTGTAACCTTTACTTGTCAAGTAATCGCTTAAACGATTATACCACATGCGTCCAGATTGTTTTAACCCATATAAAGATCTTTGTAGTTTAATTGAATACATTTCTTTAGGTTTTGTATTCAATGCTTCAGACATTTTAAATCCTTCAGGAATTTTCATATATACATCACTATCAAGTGATCCATATAAGTAAGCAGTAACAACATCCATAAGACACATCTCTAACTTTTTAGAGACTGCAAGGCTGATTAAATACCTAAAAGTGATTGCATCCATAACTGGAGAATATGTTTCCTCATAATCAATTCCAGGTCGTTGAGAAAAACCTTGTGCTACAAGTCTAGCTTTGTATCTTACAATTTCGTCTTTCTCATTTCTCTTTCGAACAAAAATCCATCTATACCCTAATGGTTTCACAACTCCAGGTGTCATAATAATAGGTCCAAATACCTTTCTCTTGTTGAAAGAATTCAGTTCAGCTTGTATAGCTTCTTTCCATTTAACCCAATCATGTCTATTTTGCCATTGATTAACAGATTGTGGTTCAGAATCATCATTCATAATATCACATGCGACAGCATAAGAAAATTTCTCATCAATATTTTCTATAACATTACTTTCCTCAACCGGAGGATTGTTTTGTGTTTCTTCAGGAACACTTTCCTCATGATCAATTGCATTTTCTGTTGGTTTTCTTTTTCGAGGATTTTTATCCTTTGAACCAATTGGTCTTCCACGCTTCAAGCGTGTCTTAGATTCTTGAGTGAATTTATCATCAGATTGCCTATTTGGAATTTCAATTCGAGCTGGAGTATTAACAGCTGGTATATATGATTTAGTCACTCTTTTTGTATCAGTAAATGCATCTGGCAATTGATTAGCTATTTCTTGGAAATGCATTATCTTTTGAACTTCAGTTTCACATTGTTTTGTGCGAGGATCAAGATATGACAAAGAAGGTTCATTCCATGAGACATTCTTTTCTTGGTTTTTCGTTTTTACACCTAATGGTGGAAAAACTGATTCATTGAATTGACAATCAGCAAGACGTGCTGTAAAAACATCACTTGTTAAAGGTTCAATATATCTTATAATAGACTTTGTCTCATATCCAACATATATACCCAACCTTCTTTGGGAACCCATCTTTGTACGTTGTGGTGGTGCAATAGGAACGTATACGGCACATCCAAATATTCTAAGATGAGAAATATTTGGTTCTTGACCAAAAGCAAGTTGTAAGGGAGAGTATGCATTATATGAACTTGGCCTTATGCGAATTAATGATGCAGCATGTAATATTGCATGACCCCATATGGAAACATGAAGTTTGGTTTGCATTATCAATGGTCTAGCTATTAGCTGTAGACGTTTAATTAATGATTCAACTAAACCATTTTGTGTGTGTACATGAGCTACTGGATATTCAACAACAATCCCTACAGACATGCAATAGTCATTGAATGCTTGGGAAGTAAATTCACCAGCATTGTCCAGTCTTACTCTTTTGACTGTATAATCAGGGAAATGTGCTCTAAGTTTAATGATTTGAGCAAGAAATTTTGCAAATGCCATATTACGAGATGATAATAGGCAAACATGAGACCATTTGCTAGATGCATCTATCAAGACCATAAAGTATATAAATGGTCCAGATGGTGGATGAATAGGTCCACATATATCACCTTGAATTCTTTCAAGAAATCTAGGTGATTCCTTGTCAACTTTCATCGGTGAAGGTCTTATAATTAATTTTCCAAGGGAACAAGACGTACATGGTTTCATATTACTTGTTTGAGGGAACTTCTGGTCCTTCAATGGATGACCATGTGTATTCTCAATTATTCTTCGCATCATTGTTAATTCTGGATGACCTAACCTGTCATGCCATAAACTAAATACCCCAGGATCACAATATTTTTCTTTAACCACCATATTTGATTCTACTTTATTTATATATGTATGGTGTAAATTGGAATCAAATTTTGGTAGTTTCTCCAACACTCGATTGTCATTTATAATAAGCATAAATTTCTTATTATCTATTGTTTTGGTTGCGTGTCATATCCGTTAAGATATATATCACCAAAACTCAATAGATTTCTGCTTGACTTTGGAGAAAATAAGACATTATCTATTTGGAATTTTGTACCATTAGGTAATATGAAATTAGCTTTTCCAGTTCCCTCAATCAAGTCTACAGGACCCGATATAGTACGTATTGAACCCTTTGTTGGGTTTATTTTGGAGAAGTATTTCTTTGATTTCAAGATAGTATGTGTAGTACCACTATCTGCTATTAAAAGATCTCCAATATTTCTTTGATGTTGTGCTCCATTTGAACTCATATTGAACTTCACATATGAAAAACAAATAATGAGGTTATTATAAAGAAACTTCATTTATTGAAGGAAATATATTACATAACACAGACTTCATTTGCTGAAAGGAAATATATTACATAAGACACACTTTATTTGCTGAAAGGAAATATATTACATACGACAGACTTCATTTGCTGAAGGGAAATATATCACATAAGACAGAAAGCAAGTAAAAACAGGCTACAACAAACCACTGATTTCCTTAATCAATGTCTTCCATGTCATTGCAGAAATCGAGAGTACCGAGGTTGGTAATATCATCAATGTTGAATTCCATGTTGTTAGTTTCAACATTATCAACGAGATTTACTTCTTTTCCCTTTCCTTTGAGGGAAGCTTGGTAAAGTTCACATAGATGTGCAGGTGTGCGGCATGTCCTAGACCAATGGTCCGCGCAACCACATCTATAACAACAACTCTCAACATTCTTTGATTTACCAGCATCATACCTTGCCCCTTTGGCCTTATCTTGTGTTTGGACATTGTTCTTTTTAGTGGCATTATAATCATTATTTTTATAAACACGACCACGACCACGATTATAATAATTGCCTTTTCCACGACCATTGTTATGGTTTGGATTTCGATTAAAATGCCCACGGCCTCGTCCATAACCACGACCACGTCCTCGTCCACGTGTATTGTTTCTAGGACCATCACTATTAGTAGCATTTGCTTCAGGAATTGCTACTGATCCCATTGGACGAGATTCATGGTTTTTCATTAAGAGCTCATTATTTTGCTCTGCAACAAGGAGACAAGTATTCAGTTCAGAATACCTCTTGAAATTTTGCAATCGATATTGTTGCATTAAGTTTATGTTTGATGCATGGAATGTGGAGTATGTTTTCTCCAACATATCTTCGTCAGTAATCGTTTGCCCACAAAATTTAAATTGGCAACAGATTCTGAACAAAGCAGAGTTATACTCAGTTACTTTTTTAAAGTCCTGGAACCTCAGATTTCGCCATTCATCTTTGGCACTTGGAAGTATAACTTCCTTTTGATGATCAAATCTTTCTTTTAAAGACATCCAAAGAACACATGGATCAGTGACATCAAGATATTCAAATTTTAACATGTCATCAATGTGTTTACGAAGAAACACTTGTGCCTTTGCCTTGTCTTGGGATGAGCATTCATTGTTTTCATTTATAGTTTCATGAATGCCCATTGATTCAAGAATTAGTAAAACATCGATGGTCCATTGCATATAGTTTTTCCCAGTAACTTCAAGTGCAGCTAGCTCACGCTTTACAATACTAGACATTTTGAAACTATAGATTTTTCACAAAAACAAATTTAAAAATTAGAATCCATATATATCAATATGAAGTGCACAAAATAGCAGTGGGAGAACAATCATCCCATACATGAACAAATAAGGATAAAATACATCAGGAGGGAGATTACTAATTAGGATGCCAAGTGCTAAAACTAATACAATTACAAAAATCAAAAGCGGGTGAATCATTCTTGATCTTGATTTTGAAGATGAGAGAAATTTTTTTTGTGGTATAAAGAAGTGTGGATGATGTGTTTATTTATAGTGTAAAAAGTTATAGCCGTTGTAAATTTTTAATATTAAAATATATTTTTTTTACCGTTATATATATGTATATAAAATTTTTTTTTAATAAAGAGAATAATTAAAGTAATAAATTACATAAAACATATTTGTAAAAATATTAATGAATGTTATATGAATTAGTAAGAAAAATATAATATGCATAAATAAACGTTAGTATACATAAATGAAAGTTAGCATACATAAATAAATGTAGTAACATAAATAAATGTTAGATGCAATAAAAGTAAATGTTAGTTTGCATAATTAAAAGTTAGAAGATATAAATGTAAATGTTAGTTTGCATAAATTAAAAGGGTTAGTAAACATAAGAATAAAATTAGAATAATCATAAATGTAAGTATGTTAGTAGTCCCAAGATTAGTAGTCCAAATGTCATCATAATGTCCTTGATAGAATATGTTTGGTTTCATTTAGTTTATTATGATAATTATATTACAATTTTATGTTAAGAAATTGTTTACCTTATGTAATTAACTTGATTAATTGAATGTACCTTGTGATTGAGTTGATCTTCCTCGATTAAGAACTTCCGTGCTGATAACATGTTATAAATTAGATATGATTATGACCATATTAGCACTTCATCAAAGAACTTGCTACATCTATAACAAGAACATAAGATGAAGAACAATAACTAGAAAGAAGAGAGGAACAGAAGTATGTAAACACTTATGAAAGTGTTGAGGTGCATTTTATTCATCCATCTCATGGGGTATTTATACTAAAAGTTTTACCCTTGCATTACATGTACATACAAATGAAAGGTAAATAAGTAGACATAGATTTGATGGAGAAGACATGAAGGGTTGAAAATGTGGCAATCCGTTTAATGGCTTTGTCTTGCATATTCATAATAAATTTCTATTTGTATAAGCTTCAAACAAATGATATTATAAATCAATCACATAGCTAGTGAGATAGTAGTTGCATTTAATTTCTAATTGATCGAAATTTTTAGGAGATCATATTCTTAATCTATATGATAAAAAAAAATAATTGTGAGGTTCACATGTCCCAACTCTAAGCTACTCACAAAACGAGTGGCTGTCTAAAACTACTCAATTTACCAAAAAAAAAATGATATTATATCATGTAAAGAAGACACTTAATGAAGTAACAAACGAACATTACATACATATATAAGCACTACTCAATTTAGTGTTATTTTAATTTCTTATAAAGAGCAAGTGGTTATTTAAAAAGTTAGAGTACACGATATGACTATGTTTATTTTATTTAATAAGTATAATATCATTGATAGTTGAGAAATGAGAAATGATTTATCCTAAAGAATGCATTTAACTTGATGAAGTAACAAACAAACATCACCTAAATGTATACCACTAGTAAATTTAGAAAATTTAGTGTCACTTTTCTTGCAAAGAGCAAGTGGTTATTAGACAAAGTTGAGTACACGATATCACATATTTTCTATCATCAAATGAGTAAATGAAACTAATAATGAAGAAATGATTTATCCTTTTATAAATATATCTACAAAACAAGACGATATTAGGAAAACAAATTCTAAGGGCAAAGTTTTGGGTTGTAAGTCAGATCCTCGAGTTAGTTTTTTTGTCAATGTAAAATCGTAAACAAGTTCAACCAAATTTAGTTTAAAGAAAGTTCAATTTTATAAACCAAATCAATCAAAATCTAAACTTACATTATTAATTATCTCGAGAATAAAAAATTAATATTTGCGATGGGAAAGATAGAATCTAAATATTGATGGTAGTAGATTTCGTATATAAAATTTGTATTCTCAATCTATATCTGTAGGGGTGAGCTCGGTCCAAAAACCAAACCGAACCGAACCGAAAACGTTGAATTTTTACAAACCAAAACCGAACCGATAACATGTTATCAGTTTTGGTTCGGTTCGGTTCGGTTCGGTTTTTTTAGGCCAAATGTTCATCTTTTTCCGAAGACCGAACCGAAATCGATAGAACCGAAACCGAAAACGATGAATTTTAAAAACCGAAACCGAACATATAACATGTTATCGGTTTCGGTTCAGTTCGTTTTCTGTCGGTTTTCGGTTTGGTTCGGTTTTTTCGGTCCAAATGCTCACCCCTATATATTTGTATTCAGTTTTGTTTTAAAATTTAAGTAATCTTTTTAAGGTGTTCATATATACATTATGTGAACGAACATGACACTAGTTAAAATACATGTATAATCAAATAAATAGTAAGTATAATATTTTTACATAAAAAAAGAAAAAGAAAATGAGCCAAAAAAAATTAAATATGAAAAATTAAGAGATATAAAAAGGGAAATAAAATAGAAAAAGAAGAAACTAGAGATTTATTTTGTTAAAACTTAGCATATGTAAAAGCCTGAAACTTGAGTCTACAAGTTTTAAGATATCATTAGAGTGATTTGTTAAAGGTAGTCTAAGGATTTTATCAAGTCCTAAGGGACAATTATTAGCCATTGGATAAAAAAAAAAACTCAAAGGTTAAGATTAAGATTCAAACCACCACCACAACTACCAACACATGTGTTTCAATACATCAATACCCCACCACCACGGTCGGCGGCTAGCGACAGCGAACGGCGGCGATCGGCGGCCGGAGGTGGCGGCCGGCGGTGGTGGTGTGTCCGGCGGTGGTGGTTGTGACTTGAAACACATGTGTTTGCAACACATGTGATTCGTAGTTCGTATGCTCCCCTGTTATTAGAAACTCATGCTTTTAGTAAATCACATGTGTTTCGTGACTTGAAACACATGTGATTCGAAGTAATATGCTCGTCTATATATTTGGAACCCCGGTTGTTTAGTGAATCACATGTGTTACGCCTTTTGAAACACATGTGATTTGTACTTCGTATGCTCTCCTGCTTTTAGTACTCCTTTTTTTAGTGAATCACATGTGTTTCGTGACTTGAAACACATGTGCTTCGAAGTAATATGAACGTCTGTATTTTTGGAACCCCTGTGTTTTAGTGAATCACATGTGTTTCGCCTTTTGAAACACATGTGATTCGTAGTTCGTATGCTCCCTTGCTTTTAGAAACTCATGGGTTTAGTGAAACACATGTGTTTCGTGACTTGAAACACATGTGATTAGAAGTAATATGCTCGTTTGTATTTTTGAACACCTGTGTTTTAGTGAATCACATGTGTTTCAATACATCAATACCACCACCACCCCATTACCACCAGCACCTTCACTGTCAGCCACCACCGCCGCCGGCCACCGGCGGCGGACGACGGCGCTCGGCGGCGGCCGGAGGTGGCAACCGGCGGTGGTCGGTGGTGGTGACCGGCGGTGGTGGTCGATGGTGTTTGAAACACATGTGATTTGATCTTGATCATTTTGATCCAATGGATAGAATTTGTTCCTTGGGACTTTAATATTTTGGTGGACCTCCTTGAAGACAACTCTATCATTAGAACACTTACTTATCTCTTGTAATATATCTAGAGATATTTGGAAAAGTGTTGATTGAATGAAAGAAGTCCTTTTTTTTAGGTAGACGGTGCGATCATTTTGTTCGAGATATTGATTCGTTTATTTGATAAGTGGCAAAGGTGTGAAGCATATTCAATTACAAATTACAAGAGATTGAAATGTCAAGTGACCGAGACTACTACATGTTTGTTAGGGCTGTCAAAACCTAACGCGACACGACAGATATACATGAAACGAAACGAAATGGGGACGAAATTGAAATTTGAATTCGTGTTCGTATCGTGTTCGTATTGTGTAAAACAAACACGAAGTCGTGTCGCGTCGTGTGTGTGTTTTTAGAGATTAACACGAAATTGACACGATAGTTATGACTTTGAGAACATTTAGAAATTAATATTATATTTTTTTCGTGTTTGTCACGTTTTTAGCATGTAATAAGAAATTTGTTATTTTTTTTATTTATTTTGTGTTGCCGTGTTTGGTATGTTTCTCGTGTTTAACATTTTTTTAATTGGGTCGTGTTCGTGTTAGCAAAAATAAAACACGACTTGGTGTCGTGTTGTTTTCCTAATGAACGAATTCGTGTCGTGTCGTGTTACCCAAAAATACGAAACGATAGCTCGATTTGATAACCCTAATTGTAACGACCGGAAATTTCGATCCATAATTAAATTGAAATATTGTGAATTAATTGTGGATAATATTTAAACCGAGCATTGAATGTGTTATTATAGGTAAGCGATCATTTTTTAGTCGTGTTATTCGGGAACAGGTCGAATCTTGGAAAGTATCAAGTTTGGAAAATAAGAATTTTTGGATGTAGGAGTTTGCGGCGCGAACATGGGAGTTCGCGGCGCGAGGAGTGACCAGGGAATTTGGGTGTTGGTCGTGAAGATCCTAGCGTTCGTGAGGTCGGACGCAGGTATGTTCGAGGCGCGAAGATGGGTTTCGCGGCGTAAACCCCTGCCTTGACAGAATAAAATCGGGTTTTGAGCTAGGGTTTCTCATTTTTCACCTCACACCACGTTGCAGCCGAAAAAGGAGAAGAGAGGAGAGGATTTGGGTGTTCTTGAGGAGATGTGATAATAAATCTTGGAGATCTATCTCCTAATTGAAAGATGTAAGGTAAATTTCATCTTCTAGTTAGTTTATGAACTTGATTTGGGGAAAGATATGATTATGGGGTTAGTATGTCAAAGATCTTGTTAAAGATATTAATTGAGGGTGTAAAACACCCATAGAAAGTGTGTAGACTTTGAGTTTGTATCAGATCTGTGATTTGTAGCTAGTTACCATGAACTAGGGTTTATGATTTTCTACTAAGTTTGATGAACTTGGTAGTGGAAAGTGATTTTGATAGTGTAATGATGTCTAGTTGTGGATAATAACTAGATATGTGATAAATTGTGTTGGTAGGTTGCAAGGACCTAAAGATTGAAGATATTCCACAAGTTGGGAAGCAATGATTCGTGTTGATAAACACGATTTGGATTTAGCTATCGCTAAGGTGAGTACATGAGACTTTTAAACTGGGTACATAGAAAAAGAGTTTTGAAAATGAATAATATTTATTGAGTCTTTATTAATAAATATTTTAATAAAGTTAGTGATTAGAAAGATAAGAAAATGTGATTTAATTGCTAATAGAATATAATTATTGTAATTGATGATTTGTAAGTAAGTGTGATTATATAAATTGACTAATGAGTTTTTATTAATAAGAATTATTAATAAAGATAGTGACTATAAAAGTATGATATTGAGTTTTATTAGTATAATGTATTAGTAAAGCTAATAACAAGAATTTATAAGATAATGAACATTTACTAGTAATTCATACTAATAAAAGTAGTGATTGAATTGTTAATAAAATGAGTATGAGGTGACTAGTAATAGATATGAAATTATAAGTCAAAGTAAGGATAAAATAATTATGATTTTGGAAATGAGAAATGAATCTTATTTGGTAAATGACTTGATAAAGTCTACAATGAAATTGATAAGAAAAGATAAAAGAATCGAGATATTTGATAAATAAGGAATGAGTCTTATTTAATAAATAATTGATGAATGACTATGATCGAAAAGATAAGATGATGTGAATGATTGGAGCTGATGCTCATAGTTTTTTATGAAATGATTATGTGATAAAATTGACATCCGGATTAATGATAACCCAATCACATTAGGGGAGTCATGTGACACCTACTTAGGACGGTACCTCCCTACACAAGAGTTGTCTGTCTAGTTTATGATAACCCGGAAATCGAGGGAGTAATGATAACCCGGAAACAGGAGAGCAATGATAACCCAGAAACGAAGGAGTTTACCTATGATAACCCACATCGGGAGAGTTTTGCTTCGGAGAGGTCCGTAGCGTATGTGTAAAGAACGTGTAAGCTTAAGGTTAGCTTATAAGTATGTGATTATGTTATGAGTAAGCTTATGGTTAGCTTGCTAGTATATGTATAAAAATGATAAGAATATGAGTTAGTAAATTATTAAATGAATAAAGAAATGAATGATTATGTTTTTATTATATTCGAGCATTGGGTCGAAAACTCATGTATCTCACGAGCCTATTTTGTCTCACGTACTACATTTATTTTTGTGGCTATGTACTCAGATTCTGGATCGAATGTTTAGAGGGTTGCGTTAGAAGTGGTCTGGTGATGATTAGCTCGGGAACTCTTAGGTAGATCCTGTTATCATATGGTTATGATATTGTTTTATAACACCGTGTTTTATAACTCTGATTAATATTTTAAGGTTTTTGTTAAACTGCATTTTTGTACAACATGGAAAATATTGCAAATGTATTTTTAAATGATATAAAAGATATTTTAAAATTGAGGTGTTACACTAATGTTGGTGGCTATGGAGATATAGGAATTCTATTTTATTTGATTTTGGTAAAATTCCTAAAGTAGATATAGTCGATTATATTATTTTGTATTCGTTTTTATGGCTAAACCACATAAATCATAAGTTTAAGATTTTTTGGGTTGATTGGCTAAAGAACCCTTTGTATTGATAATTTAACTATTTGCTAAATTTTAGTAATAAAATTACCGTTAAAAAAAATTGCATTAAGCATTAAGTTAAGATGCAATTTGTATTAACCATCGCTTATATATTTTATATGTTTGAAGTTATTTATTTTAAATTATACCATTTGTTTTGCATCATACTTTTATTTTTTTTACTTGTATTTATATATTTAAAATGATTTTTTTTTTCATCTTATTTTATGCAGAAATAAATAAATCCAATTTATTGTCATCTTGTAATTTATATATTTATTCGTAATAAATGAATACTTTACATCACAAACTTTAATGAGGGGATATGTCTCTCTCGGATCAGGACCATATGAAGGTACTACTCTACATCATAAATCTTGTAGTTGGCGGTGAAGTTGTTTTTATTTCTGTGTGTCTTTTTACTTGCAGTTTATAAAAATATGATTTTTAATTCGACTCATATGATATTATATAAACTTTGTTATAGACTTTGGATGTTTGAACACTAACAATATCAAACGATAAACCTCCCATGTGTGTCACTCAATAATTATATCGACTACAATGGATCCATGTCCCATAATAAGGGCTGAGACCCTCAATTGTCCTGAAATCATATTGGATTGTGATTAGGGGTGTCAAAAGGGTTAATCCGACCTGATCTAAACTCAAAACCCGAATTCGACCAACTTGATTCCTTACATGGTCGGAATTTAAGTTATGATTTTTTTACCTCAAACCCAACTGACTCGATCTGATAAGAACCAACCTGACCTAACAACCTGATTCATACCACTAGTTGTGAGAAAGGTTATTTAAGATTAACCTCTTGATACCTATGGAAAAATAGAAAAAGATTATATTTTTTCTCAACGACAAAAGGAGAAAAGGAAAGGAAGTATCGACAATCATCACCCCAAACGAAAAAGATTATATGACAATGCAAATACAAGTCAATGTAATGTTAGTTGGAACTGGTTGAATCCCATAAACATCCATACACTTAATGACTCATGACGGCACGCTTTAATCAATCATTTCATTTGATTTTTCCTTACAATTCTCAGGCAATATGATTATTTTAATTTTAAAATCGTAACAACTAATAGAAATTTTATTTAACAAAATACAATATAAAAATAAAATTATAATTACAATTGTAAATATAAAACATAAAATGTAAATACGTGATTTAATATGATCCTCTTATAACATATTTATTAGATAAACTATGTATTTAAGATAAGTATGTATTCGAAATATGTATACTTGTACTTATCTCTTTGTAATCCCTTATTATAAATACACAAGCTCTCACATCAATTGATGTGTGGTTAATTAAATCATCTTATATGGTATTAGTCTAATCCTAAGTCCTAACCCTAGCCTCCCTCAAAATTTCGGCTCCTTCCCCAAAACGCTAAAGCAGCCGAATTTCATCTCCTTCCTGGAATCAATCATGTCTTCCACTCATGATGGTACTTTTCCCATGAACACATGATCTCCATCAAATTATCTTCTGCTAACTATAGCTGAATTTCGTCTCCTTCCTGGAACCAATCATGTCTTCCTCTCATGATGGTACTTTTCCCATGAATACATGATCCCCATCAAATTATCTTCTACTAACTATTTGTTATGGAGGAATCAGATGTTACCCCTCTTTTCTTATCAAAATTATTACCTCATATTGATGGCAACTCTACTGCCCCTTCACAAACTGTCGAAATCGACAACAAATCAGCCTCCAATCCAGCGTATGAAGCCTGGTATGATCTCGATCAAAGGGCTGTCATTCTCCTCAACTGTTCCCTCACTGAGGAGGCGGCAGCCGAAATACTAGGACTGGATACTGCACGATCAATTTGGTTGGCCTTTGAACAAGCTTACAGTAATTCCTCAGTGGAGACAATTCACTCTCTACGGGATTCCCTCAGAAACATGACGAAGGGAAACTCTTCTGTAGCTGATTACGGACGAAATTTCAAAGCTACCTGTGATAAACTTGCCGGCATTGGACAGCCCGTTGACGACATGGATAAAATACACTGGTTCTTTTGCGGGTTCGGGGCATCATTCGAAACCCTCTCTACTGCCATCTGAACATCGAGACCATCACCATCGTTTCGATATTTTCTATCTCAAGCCGAGAGCCATGAGATGTTCCTACAATCACTCCATGGTTCTGCTACTCTGGCTGCCGCGTTTATGTCGGAAGAAATGAAGTCAAATGCATACCGAGGCCGCCAATACTCTAGAGGCGGTGGTGCTCGTGGTTCTTCGAATGATGGTCGAGGTCGTGGGGGTCATCGTCCTCCTCATTGTCAACTCTGTCGAACAAACGACCATTATGCTTCACAATGCCCTAGTCTTCACACGTATGCCAATAATGCACCGATTGCGGATGCCAATCTTGCTCAAGCATTCCACTCGCAGTGTCACGAAAATCAGGGTACTCCGGAAAGGTATGCTGACACCGGTGCAACCACACATATGACTTCATCCACTGATAATGTTTCGCAGCCAGCTCCGTACGCGGGTAATATGTATGTGACTTTTGGTAATGGTAACACTCTCCCTATTTCTCATACGGGTAGTTCTAAAGTTTCCAAAAATTTGCTACTACGAGATGTTTTGGTTATTCCTAATTTAATAAAAAATATCTTGTCTATTAACAAACTAACATCGGATCAACAGGTTGATGTTCTTTTTTCTCAACCATTTTTCTACATTCAGGATCGGGAAACCAAACAAGTGATAGCTCGCGGAAAGTGTGAAGACGGACTATATGTCTTACGCCATGCACCTACGGCCTTAGTTGCATGCTCAAGTGTTACAAATGAATCTTCTTTTGAGCTATGACACAATAGATTAGGGCATATTTCTTTTGATGTTATTTCTAGTTTGAATAAGTTAGGCATGTTAAAAGTTACTTCACTTTTGCCTAAACCCCTTATTTGTGAACCTTGTCAAATTTCCAAAGGCCATAAATTACCCTTTGATTTAAATCCCAAACGTGCATTACATCCTTTAGATTTGGTACATTATGATTTGTGGGGACCGGCTCCCGTCTCTTTAGACGGTTATCTATATTATGTTATTTTTGTGGATGATCACTCGCATCTTACATGGTTCTATCATTTGAAAACTAAATCGGGTTTCTATGCAGTTCTTAATGCTTTCATCAAACTTGTTCAAACTCAATTCTCAAGAAAAATAAAAGTTTTTCAAAGTGATGGTGGTACGGAATTCGTTAATTATACCGTTCGGAATTTTTTTGAAGATAACGGTACTTTTCATCAATTATCGTGTCCGTATACACCTCAACAAAATGGACGAGCGGAACGTAAACATAGGCACATTGTTTAAACCGGCCTTTCCATGTTATTTCATGCTCATGTACCCGCCACTCATTGGGTTCATGCTTTCAGTTACGCAGCCTTTATTATTAATCGTGTGCCATCTAAAGTTCTCGGAAATTGCTCCCTGTTTGCATTACTTTACAACCGCACACCGAATTACGGGAATTTCAGAATATTTGGGTGTCAAGTTTATCCCTACCTTCGGGACTACTCCGCTCACAAGCTTGCTCTGCGTAGTATATCATGCATTTTCATTGGCTATAGATCGCAATACAAAGGCTACAAATGTCTAGATCCGGTTACCTCATGAATTTATGTTACTAGACATGCAAGGTTCAATGAAAATTCTTTTCCTTTTGCAGGTTCAACCGATCATGACTTCTCCAAATTAGAACTATCTACTTTTTTGGATGACTCTTCATTTAGAGCGATGCCACCTCCAGTGCCACCTACTGCTCCGACACCAACCTCATGCACCACGCATAAGGATGGTTCGTGTCGGTTATGTACCACATCATGTACTGCAGATTTGGAACTACATGACTGAAGGGTTTCATTGTGACTGATTGACCACTTGGGTCAACCTCCTAGTTGCTTGGTTCGAACCACACTGACCAAGAACATGAACTTGTTCTTGACCGGTTAAACCAACTAGCTACTTTAATCCCTAAAAGCGGAACTGAGATTAAACATAATCCTTAAACCCTAAAGGATTGGGATCTTGGAAATCTAGACTTGATTAACAAGAAAGAAACCTTCTACGAAAAACTCAAACACACACAATGCTTGTGTGTGTTCGTCGACTACCACCAAGAACCCTAGGGTTCTTGGAAGTCGATCGAACAAGAGGAGAGGAAGAAAGAGTGTTCCATGAAACATACCTTGGTTAATGCTTAAGATAAGTCCATTGATGATGAACACGACGAGCGATCTTCTAGTTGATCCTTGTAATGATCTTGGATCTTCAAAGACTTGAAGAACACGAAGAACGAAGAACACAAGACTTTGTGTACTCCCTCTATTTGGCCGAAACTTGGGAGAGGGGAGGCTAGGGTTTCGGCTTCTAGTGATCAAGGAATAAGGGAACCCCAAGCATTCTATTTATAATAGAAGGACTTTCACTTAGGGTCCTTCTAGTTTAATTAAGATCAATCTCTTAATTAAACTTATCTTTTACACATTAAACCCTTGTAGTTTATCTAGTTATTATTGTTACACTTAATTATTAAATGTCTAGTATTATACACTCAATATTTCGGTACCCATATACACGAAATATATTCTTGTATTTATACTTTTAATAATTGATTATATAATAAACTTTATATAATCTAAACAATAATATTATTCAAACACTATATGATTTAATAGCTTTAAATCATATTATGGATAATCTATAATTAACACATTATATATTTACTCAACTAGTAAATGTACAAATACTTGTATTAATTAGTTAGATAAACTAATCTAGTAATAAGTCAAACTTGACTTGACACTTAACTTGATTCATAAATGACTATTATGAATCAATCATCTTCCAAGTATCATTACATATATTACTGGTATTACATGCACTCACCGGTGTGACCATTAAGTGTTTCGTAGGCATGGATGTATCATCATAGGTTGACTAACTGTGCACATAAATCCTTCAATGACATGCCCCTGCAATCGGAACAGTCCCCTGCTGCACAGAACGAACCCGAGCAGCCCACTGCTGAGCAGCCCACTGTTCCGCAGCCCCTATAGTGCAACCCACTACTGTGCAGTCTGCAGATCAGCGCGCACCCGAGCAGCCTCTACCAATATTGAGTAGCATGTTGTGGTTCCGCCAACTACTTCACACCCGATGCAAACTCGCTCAAAATCTAGCATTTCGAAGAAGCAACATAAAGCAGACTTTGCATCTCTTTCACATCACGGGGTACATGATGCTTTATTTTCATCCAACGAGCCCAAAGGGTATAAATTTGCTGCTAAACGCCCTCATTGGATTAATGTCATGCATGAAGAGATGGATGCTCTCCGCTAAAACCAGACGTGGGTTTTAGTTCCCCGTCCCGATACATCCAATATTGTTGGTTCTAAGTGAGTTTATCGCACTAAATATAACTCGGATGGTTCTATTGATCACTTTAAAGCAAGACTCGTTGCTCAATGCTTCACCCAAATTCCCGACCTCGATTATTCTCACACTTTCAGTCCGGTTGTCAAGGCATCTATTGTCCGAATTGTGTTTTCACTTGCAGTTTTACACAAATGGTGTTTACATCAACTTGATGTTAGAAATGCCTTCTTACATGGTCATCTCAATGAGACGGTTTTTATGGAACAACCTCCGGGTTTCGTTGATCTTACCTTCCCCAACTGTGTTTGCAAGTTATCAAAAGCTCTTTATGGCTTAAAACAGGCTCCAAGGGCTTGGATTCAAAGACTTAGTGCATTTCTAATTGCTAATGGTTTTGTTTGTAGTCATGCAGATACATCTCTATTTATCTTTGCTCGCGATGGTTGCATTATGTATTTACTTGTTTATGTAGATGATCTAATTCTAACAGGCAATCAAGAAGATGTGATCACTGCCTTTACCAAACGATTAAACCTTGAGTTTGCTATTAAAGATCTTGGCAATCTTAATTATTTTCTTGGTTTATAGGTCAGCTACACCGACGGCGGGTTGTTTCTCAGTCAGTCTAAATATGCAAAAGACGTTCTTACGCGAGCTGACTTATTTGACTCCAACCCCGTGTCTACTCCACTGGCTACACATGACACATTTGAAGGGTTTCATTGTAACTGCTTGACCACTTGGGTCAACCTCCTAGTATGCTTGGTTCGAACCATACTGTCAAGAACATGAACTTGTTCTTGCCGGTTAAACCAACTAGTTAGTTTAATCCCTAAAAGCGTAACTGAGATTAAACTTAATCCTTAAACCCTAGAGGATTGGGATGTTGGAAATCTAAACTAGATTAACAAGAAAGAAACCTTGTACGAAAAACTCGAACACACACACATACTTGTGGTGTTCGTCGACTAACCAAGAACCCTAGGGTTCTTGGTTCGATTTCGTCCAAGGGGAAAGAAGGGAAAAAGGGTTTTTCCAATTCATACCTTATATTGCTCAAGATAGATCCACCAGTGATAAACACAACGAGAAGCCCTCTTATTAAGCTCTTGTAATGAAACTTGTTCTTCAAGACTTGAAGAACACGAAGAACGAACGAAGAACGCGAAGAACACAATACTTGTGTTCTTGGTGTGTTGCTCGGCCGAAATAGGGAGGAGGTGGAGCCAATTTTCGTGGCTAGGGTTATGGAATGAGCACCTTACAAGGGAACCCCAAGCCTTGTATTTATAATAGAAGGACTTTCACTTAGGGCCCTTCTAGTTTAATTAAGATTAATTCTTAGTTAAACTTATCCTTTTACACAACCAACCCTTATAGTTTATCTAGTTATTATTGTTGCACTTAATTATTAAATGTTTAGTATTAATACACTAATATATTCCGTATATTATATACACGAAATATATATACTTTGTATTTATACTTTTGATAATTAATTATATAATAAACCTTATATAATTTAGACAATAATATTATCCAACACCATATGATCTAATTACTTTAAATCATATTATGGATAATCTATAATTAACAAATTGTTTATTTACTCAACTAGTAAATGTACAAATACTTGTATTAATTAGTTAGATAAACTAATCTAGTAATAAGTTGAACTTAACTTAATACTTAACTGATTCATAAATGACTATTATGAATCATTCCTCTTCCAATTATCATTACATATATTTTTCGTATTACATGCACTCACCGGTTTGACCCTTGAGTGTCTGTAACATCCTAAAACTGGCCTAGTTGTTTTAGGTATATTTTGATATTTGAAAATATCTATTTGACCATGTGTGGAATAAATTGATTAAGTGTTAAATGAATTGTTTGACTTTTTGTCCTTTTGTGATATTTTAATCAAGGGATTAAAAT
Source organism: Calendula officinalis (assembly GCA_963853835.1). NCBI lineage: Eukaryota > Viridiplantae > Streptophyta > Magnoliopsida > Asterales > Asteraceae > Calendula > Calendula officinalis. Next base: position 19,834,067 of record OY970829.1, read on the forward strand.
ATCCGTTTTCTGAAATGTTTAAATAAAAATGTGATTTTTACATCTTTAGATTCCTTGTCGGATTTCGTTTCCAGAAATGCTTTCGTTTTTAAAATTGGAGCCCGTTTGGTATTTTAAATAAATTAGCTACGAAATGGACTTTTTTATTGTATTGTTAAAATTGCTTAAAAGAAAAATAAAGACAAAGTGGGGCCCCTAGGGGTGTGTTCGGCAGCCTTGGGAGGGAGGGGACACCCTCTTCCCTTCTTCTTCTCCTTTTTGACTTATTACCTTATCCATATCTCTCTTCTCACTCTCTCTAGAAAACCCATCACCACACTCACTTGCTCTTGATCATTTTGTGAGGGAAACTAGTCCAAATCTTCTCTTCTTGACCTTAAATCTCGAGTTTGTTCAAGCATTCATGTAAGTAGCTTTTCTTGTTGGTTCTTCTTAGAGTTTTTGACTACTTGATAAACTAGGGTTGTGGGTTTTGTAAGATTTTAACTAGTTGGTGATGATAATAATATATTTATGCTTATATGTGTTTAAGAAGTAGATTTCATGAAAATGTACAAGGATGTGGGTGTTAGTATGTGAACCGTATAGATGTGTGTGTGTGTGTGTGTGCGTGAGTGTGTGGTTGTGTGTATGTCATTTGTGTGGTTGTGTGTATGTCATTTGTGTTGTTTTGGATTATACTTCTAACTAGACTTTTTATGGGTTTTAATGTTAATGTAGGTTAAATTAATATGTAGGAAGTGTTAATTGTCAAGATGGTTAGTTATGACATGTTGGGTGGAATTGTTAGTACAATGTTTGTGTCTAAATGATAGGTTAGTAAATGGATTGTTAGTGACTAGTTAATGTGTTGTATGACTAGATGGTGGTAAAATGTTATTTGTATGTTTTATGGGCTTTGTGGTTTGGTTATGTTGGATAATATGTCAAAGTTGTTAGTTATGGATTTTGTCAAGTTTTGGTGAGATTTAATGAAATGCTAGTTAGTGTTTGGGTGTTTTGAGTCAAAAGATATAGCTTATGATTTTGAAGTAAAATATAGTTGAGGTATAATAGCTATGAACTTGTTGGATTGATTGACTAGTTATGTCTTGCTAAATGTGATAGATTATGGACGAAAGTGATGATTTGTTATGTTATAAGTTGGAAGTTGGTAACTTGTGCTAAAATGGCTAAATGGGTCATAGGGACCATTAGACTTGACTTGTTAGAGTTTTAACATGAAATGTTGTTTAATGTCATGATGAAGTTCATTGTAATATTTAAGAGGCAATAATTGGTCATGTTGACAATTATGTGATTTTTGACCCGTTTGGGCCAATTGGTAGTAAAATGACTAAGACACTTGAATTGTGAAAGTATAAGTATTTGGTCGGGTATATGTGATTAGAAATGTTATTGATAACAATTGGTAAATTGTAAGTTGATGATATGTTTATAGTGGTAGGATGTATTATTGTTTAATAATCCGGTTTGACCCGTTTGAATGAAAGACTTGCAAATGACTAGTTGACTTGTTAGGTACGTGTAAATGGTCATGACATGTTCATATGATGATTTAGGTGTTTGGTTATCTAGTTAGTGCAAGTGTTAGTGTTAAATGTATATTTAACATTGTTTATAATTTTAGTGGGATTACATACTAATTCGGTATTCCTTTGGTGTACAGGAATCGGGATCGGGACTCAGAAACATTAGACCTCTGAGTTCGACAAGCGGAAGGTTTCGGTGAGTGGATTTAACCTCCAACTTGTGTTTGGTTACAATTGGTTCGGTATATGCATACTTGGTAACCTTGCAGGAATTGTGCCAGCTTCAGGTAGTTCGCGACGCGAACTCGAGACAGGGAATTCTAGTGTTGGCCGTGAACACTTCGCGACCGAGTTCCCGAACGCGAACACGAGTTCACGACGCGAACCTGAGTTCGCGATGGGATCTCAGTTGCAATGCTTTTGTTGCAGTTTTTTCGTATCTTGCTTGCTAGTTTAGTACCTATTTGCTAGAGTTGAGTCAAATAGGTTATGTGCACAATGTGAAGTGACTTTTCTTGATTTGTGGCAACAACTCGGTAAGTGGGCAACCGAGGTTTGAGAAGTCAGTGCGCTGAGCATCGGGTATCGACTAGTAGGGTATCCGACCTTACCTGTATTTGTTGCATGGTTAAGGGGAGGGAGTTGCCCGAGCGTTGGATACGAAACTCTATCGGTTACCGTGGTTTTGGCCGACCATGGTTTAAGGCTCCGGCAGGACCCCGATCTTCTCGAACAAACAGTGATACGTGATTATGTGGCTTTTAGATCGTAGAGATGTCTATGCTAGCTTGTTGGGCTTTACAGAATTTGTAGATTATATTCATTCACTTAGCTTTGTGCTAATCACTCATTCGTTGAATCTTTTCAGGTGGTTGGTGCTTTGGACGGGATGATTGACCAAGCTCAGTTGTTATGTTTTGAAAATGAGCCATGCCGTTTATTAACACCGTTAAATATTATTATTAGTATTATTATTATTATTATTAAATGGAGTTATTATGGGACATTTGGTTTGTAAACCTAAACCTAAACTGTATATTATCTATATGCTTCCGCACACTTTTAAAAAAAACGTCCTCTAAATTTTGCGGTGTTACAACTTGGTATCAGAGCTTCGGCTTGGTGATGGATACACGGGGTTGGTGTTCCATTCCCAAATCGTGGCTCGAGTTTGGTCAAGCATTCCGGACGAGTGGGATTAGAGTAAATGTGAATGAAGTTAGTTTATAGTTAGTATGTAGGTACTAACGATTTAAACTAAGATTTCGTGAGATGTTGTGTTTTGCTACAGATATGACAGATAAAGAGAACCCGACCCCCTTGACCCCAGAAAATGTTGCTACCTCAAGTGACAATGTGGAGACTGACCGGGAAGCACATATAAAGGCGTTGGAAAACGAAGTGCAAGAGTTGAGAAATCAGGTACAACAACAACAACGACTAATCAAAGGAATGACCCCATCGATCCTCGCCCCATTGCTTCTTACCTTCCCATCAACACAACCACTAACAAACGATACTCTCCCACCTCAAATGAACCAACCCTTTCCACCTCAGATAATTCACCCACTTCCACCTCAGGGATTTTATCCGTACCCACAGTTGGGAATTTAGCCACCTCTAGGGTTAGGACAACCAGGTACTTATAAACCACCGGGGAACATGAGTCTTAAACAGTCTGTTCGTAGATCAGGTCAAAAGAACCCATGGTGTCGTAAATGTAAGTCCGCTCATTTTGGGACTTGCACTGTTCAGACCATGAAATGCAAGAGTTGTGGTCAACTAGGACACGAAGGTAAGGATTGCAAGCTTCCACGGGATGTGTGTTGGAATTGTCAAAGTAAGGGACATGAAAGGAGTAAATGTCCTTTTGGAAAGAAAGTGGATTATAAGTCAAGTGCGGGGGCGGTCGGGGAATCTTCATCAACTGTAGAAAGGAAAAGAAAGAGTACTGACGTCACTGACAGTGACTACTCGGGTACGTTTTAATAAACTAAATACTTGTGTTTATGTAGAATTGTTAATTGAGAAGATTGCTTAGTTAAGATTTGTGAAATGATGTGATGAACTGAACTGCTTACCTTGGTGTGTTATGTCACTGAATTAGAATAATTGGTTGATTATTGATTTAGGGTACATCATCCGTGTCAGGAGTTTTGTAGATATAAGTGATGTATGCTTACATGTTCCTTTTATTGAATCTTGGACTAAGTTTAGTGTGATATGACGTATGGATTAGTCTAGTTTAAATCAAAGTTATGAATAAATGTCATAGAAGATTGAATCTTTTCTTGTCTGTCGGGACACATATATTGTCTCGGTGGTTAAAATTGCTCGTTTTCATGTTGTGCAAATTGATGACATGTTGATTGTAGCTGTTTGTTGTTCCTTCGCCCTAAGAGAAGCGAAGAGAATCGGTTGTATGTCAGTTTCGGTCACAACATATGTGACCATGGATCGAGTTGAGTATAATAGTAACTATTGTAAACTGTGGGAATTGTATGCGTGAATTGAATAGTCCAAGTAGGACTAGTGTTTGTTATGTGAAAAAGTGAAACTTTTTGGTGACATGCCGGGTCACATGTAGTGACTGGTTTAGTGAGTATCAGAAATGTTTGTGCAATATGAATAAATTGATGTTTAATTTTGTTATAGACATTAATTATGGCGGTTAGTCAGCGTTAATTATCTGAATGACCTGAAATGCTTATGATAAATTACCGAATTGTTTCATATGTTGAACTTGAAATCTGAAATGCGACTAATGAATTGTGAGTATAGATCTTTTGAGATGACTTGTGATAGTATTAATTGAAGATGAATGAGTTGTTAAATGATTTGTATTGAATTGATGGAATTACCTTACTATTTGGATGTTAATAGGTAAGAGTTAAGAACTAGTTGAATTGTGATTGGTTGACTTGAAGTCTAAGTAAAAGTTGACATGTAATTGAAAATGCTTATTAGTCATCACATGAGTTTGACAGGTTAATGAACTGTGAATTGTATGTTCGAAATCGTTATGATAAATTTCTCAATGTTGACCCGTTAAAGGTAATTAGTGTCAAGACTCGATTGGATGCATTTAGTTGCTAGACCTTGATTATGATGATAATCGTTGTTAATTGTATAAGTTGGTTTTGTTAAATACTTTAACATGTTATGGATGTAATAAAACAAGTTTTGGATAATAAAACTTGTTTTGATCTGTTAGGTCACATGTATGACTAATTTGGTATAAAAGATGTTGCTATTTATATTGCCATGATTGTAATGAGATATGTGGGATAGACTTGAATTGTGTAGACTTCAACTTGTTTTGTCAAAACGTGCAACTTGACTTTGTAAAATTTTATCAACTTTGTAATATGGCTATTTATGCATAAAATAGTTGATGATTGTTAGAAGTATTGTTAACTAAGGACTTTGATAGTGTCACGATGAATTGCTTGATTTGGACCAGTTTGTGCTTAGTATGCAAAATTGAGGTGACTTTTGTTATGAAAGAGTATTTTGAGAATTAAATGATTAAGACCGGAAATTTTTATTCGAAATACTTAAAGTTATGGGTCGTTTAACAAGTTAAACCGTACAAGATTGTAAGTCTTGATAGAATAAAGGAGAAAAACAAGTAGGTATTGAGACTTGAAATAATTGTGTGACCTTGTGTATGGAAATTATGTTGTAACTTATGCTAGTTGATTAACTTTTATGGCATGAGGAATGCTATCTTGTTATGAATGATAAATGCTATATGAAGGGTATGACAAATTGGATGTGATTTTGTTTGAGCATGTATACGTGAAAGTGATTGGAATAGAGTCGTAAACTTATTGTGATAAATACTTGCTAATTGAATATTGTTGTTGGATTCCGGGGATGAAATCCTCTTTAAGGAGGGTAGAGTTGTAACATCCTAAAACTGGCCTAGTTGTTTTAGGTATATTTTGATATTTGAAAATATCTATTTGACCATATGTGGAATAAATTAATTAAGTGTTAAATGAATTGTTTGACTTTTTGTCCTTTTGTGATATTTTAATCAAGGGATTAAAATATCCGTTTTCTGAAATGTTTAAATAAAAATGTGATTTTTACATCTTTAGATTCCTTGTCGGATTTCGTTTCCAGAAATGCTTTCGTTTTTAAAATTGGAGCCCGTTTGGTATTTTAAATAAATTAGCTACAAAATGGACTTTTGTATTGTATTGTTAAAATTGCTTAAAAGAAAAATAAAGACAAAGTGGGGCCCCTAGGGGTGTGTTCGGCAGCCTTGGGAGGGAGGGGACACCCTCTTCCCTTCTTCTTCTCCTTTTTGACTTATTACCTTATCCATATCTCTCTTCTCACTCTCTCTAGAAAACCCATCACCACACTCACTTGCTCTTGATCATTTTGTGAGGGAAACTAGTCCAAATCTTCTCTTCTTGACCTTAAATCTCGAGTTTGTGCAAGCATTCATGTAAGTAGCTTTTCTTGTTGGTTCTTCTTAGAGTTTTTGACTAGTTGATAAACTAGGGTTGTGGGTTTTGTAAGATTTTAACTAGTTGGTGATGATAATAATATATTTATGCTTATATGTGTTTAAGAAGTAGATTTCATGAAAATGTACAAGGATGTGGGTGTTAGTATGTGAACCGTATAGATGTGTGTGTGTGTGTGTGTGCGTGAGTGTGTGGTTGTGTGTATGTCATTTGTGTGGTTGTGTGTATGTCATTTGTGTTGTTTTGGATTATACTTCTAACTAGACTTTTTATGGGTTTTAATGTTAATGTGGGTTAAATTAATATGTAGGAAGTGTTAATTGTCAAGATGGTTAGTTATGACATGTTGGGTGGAATTGTTAGTACAATGTTTGTGTCTAAATGATAGGTTAGTAAATGGATTGTTAGTGACTAGTTAATGTGTTGTATGACTAGATGGTGGTAAAATGTTATTTGTATGTTTTATGGGTTTTGTGGTTTGGTTATGTTGGATAATATGTCAAAGTTGTTAGTTATGGATTTTGTCAAGTTTTGGTGAGATTTAATGAAATGCTAGTTAGTGTTTGGGTGTTTTGAGTCAAAAGATATAGCTTATGATTTTGAAGTAAAATATAGTTGAGGTATAATAGCTATGAACTTGTTGGATTGATTGACTAGTTATGTCTTGCTAAATGTGATAGATTATGGACGAAAGTGATGATTTGTTATGTTATAAGTTGGAAGTTGGTAACTTGTGCTAAAATGGCTAAATGGGTCATAGGGACCATTAGACTTGACTTGTTAGAGTTTTAACATGAAATGTTGTTTAATGTCATGATGAAGTTCATTGTAAGATTTAAGAGGCAATAATTGGTCATGTTGATAATTATGTGATTTTTGACCCGTTTGGGCCAATTGGTAGTAAAATGACTAAGACACTTGAATTGTGAAAGTATAAGTATTTGGTCGGGTATATATGATTAGAAATGTTATTGATAACAATTGGTAAATTGTAAGTTGATGATATGTTTATAGTGGTAGGATGTATTATTGTTTAATAATCCGGTTCGACCCGTTTGAATGAAAGACTTGCAAATGACTAGTTGACTTGTTAGGTACGTGTAAATGGTCATGACATGTTCATATGATGATTTAGGTGTTTGGTTATCTAGTTAGTGCAAGTGTTAGTGTTAAATGTATATTTAACATTGTTTATAATTTTAGTGGGATTACATACTAATTCGGTATTCCTATGGTGTACATGAATCGGGATCGGGACTCAGAAACATTAGACCTCTGAGTTCGGCAAGCGGAAGGTTTCGGTGAGTGGATTTAACCTCCAACTTGTGTTTGGTTACAATTGGTTCGGTATATGCATACTTGGTAAAATTACAGGAATTGTGCCAGCTTCAGGTAGTTCGCGACGCGAACTAGAGTTCGCGAAACGCGAACTCGAGACAGGGAATTCTGGTGTTGACCGAGTTCCCGAACGCGAACACGAGTTCGCGACGCGAACCTGAGTTCGCGATGGGATCTCAGTTGCAATGCTTTTGATGCAGTTTTTTCGTATCTTGCTTGCTAGTTTAGTACCTATTTGCTAGAGTTGAGTCAAATAGGTTATGTGCACAATGTGAAGTGACTTTGCTTGATTTGTGGCAACAACTCGGTAAGTGGGCAACCGAGGTTTGAGAAGTCAGTGCGCTGAGCATCGGGTATCGACTAGTAGGGTATCCGACCTTACCTGTATTTGTTGCATGGTTAAGGGAAGGGAGTTGCCCGAGCGTTGGATACGAAACGCTATCGGTTACCGTGGTTTTGGCTGACCATGGTTTAAGGATCCGGCAGGACCCCGATCTTCTCGAACAAACAGTGATACGTGATTATGTGGCTTTTAGATCGTAGAGATGTCTATGCTAGCTCGTTGAATCTTTTCAGGTGGTCGGTGCTTTGGACGGGATGATTGACCAAGCTCAGTTGTTATGTTTTGAAAATGAGCCATGCCGTTTATTAACACCGTTAAATATTATTATTAGTATTATTATTATTATTAAATGGAGTTATTATGGGACATTTGGTTTGTAAACCTAAACCTAAACTATATATTATCTATATGCTTCCGCACACTTTTAAAAAAAAACATCCTCTAAATTTTGCGGTGTTACAGTGTCCTATCGACATGGACGTGACATCATAGGTTGACTAATTGTGCACATAAATCCATCAACATTCACATCAGATGCTCCATTACTTGCCAATCCGACAGTTTATCACTCATTAGTAGGTGCTTTGCAATATTTGACGATAACTAGACCGGATCTCTCATATGCCGTTAATCAGGCAAGCCAGTTTCTCCACAATCCTACCAATGCCCATTTTCTGTGTGTTAAACGCATTTTACGGTACGTCAAAGGTACTATTAGCTTTGGTCTTACTTTCCATTGTCCACAAGTTAATACTATTTTGGGTTATTCTAATGCGGACTGTGCTCGCTGTATCGAAACCCGACGTTCAACTTATGGCTATTCCATTTATTGGGTGGAAATCTCGTTTCTTGGAGCGCAAAGAAACAACCAACGGTATCACGGTCAAGTTGTGAATCTGAATATCGTGTCATGGCAAACGCTGCAGCAGAAATCGTTTGGATCACTCACCTTCTACGTGAATTACATGATTTGCCATCGGTTCGACCTACTTTGTTATGTGACAATAAAAGTGCTCTCTTCATGACTCAAAACCTGGTCTCTCACAAACAAGCAAAGCATATTGATCTTGATTACCATTTTGTTAGAGAACTTGTCACCTCCGGAAAATTATACACCAAATTCATATCTACCAAGCTTCAAGTGGCGGAATTTTTACCAAAAGTCTTCCGCGTGCTCAATTTGGACAATTTTGTGCAATGCTCCGCCTTGGTCCACCACCTATTCGCTTGATGGGGGATATTAGATAAACTATGTATTTAAGATAACTATGTATTCGAAATATGTATACTTGTACTTATCTCTTTGTAATCCCTTATTATAAATACACAAGCTCTCACATCAATTGATGTGTGGTTAATTAAATCATCTTATAATATTGATCGTTTGTTTCCTTAACAGCCAAGTAGTTATAAGTAGCCAAATATGATCCAATAACCGAATAACTCACCAAGAATTAGGCGTTGTTTTATGAACGAGAGAGAAAATTGTGATAGCTGGTGTTCTAAGTTGTGTCTATAAATGAACTCTAATGTCTCATTTTATAGTGTTGAATGTAACATGTTTAATGAAAACATTAAAGTCACTCAATACAATTCATTTTAACAAGAAATCAAAACCGAAATCCTGAATTAAATATAAAATTCATAATACGTTTTAATTAATCTGGATGAATACACTATCTAGATTAATAATCTAGTCTGAAGTCAAGTCCATACCTCGGTCCAAGTCTGAAGCCAAGTTCGTGGTAGGAACCGAGATCAAATCAGGAACCAAGTCTGAATCTTGAGCTGATCAGTACAAGTCAGGAACAAAGTCCGGATGAGGATTTGAATCCAAATCTGAGTCTAGACTTGACTACTCGGTTCAGATTGTTTCATTTATAAGAACTTAACTATTATATATAATATAATGTTTACTTTCATATTCTCAAAATCCAAATTATTTTATGGTTATCTTATGCATAATTAGTGTAAGTGGGATAGTAAACGTGTCTACATGACTAATCCCCTTTAATAAACGTGTTCACTTATTGTTATGTTTACAATTAATAAACAAGTAAAGTTTAGGATATATGATAAGTTAAACGTTCAAGGAGGTCCATAATTTTTATAAAGTTTCGAGTAACAAATCTCAGTCCTTCGATCAATCAACCCCCAAATCACCACCACAACCGGAATCACATGTGATTCAACACATCAACACCACCACCACCACCACCCATGTGTATTAAATCACATGTGATTCAACACGGCTGACAACCATCAACCTCTGCCGACCACCGTCTCCACCACCGGCAACCCCCGCCACCGTCGGCTGCTTGCAATCACATGTGATTGCATATCCAGTCACATGTGATTGCTTATCCAATCACATGTGGTTGCGCCGACCAGAGGCGGAGGCCGGTGGCGGCCGGCGGTGGTGGTTGATGTGTATCACATGTGATTTGATGATGGTGGTGGTTGTATATTGAATCAAATGTGATTTGATGATGGTGGTGGTTGATGGATTTTTTGATATAATAGCTAAAATTTATCCCTTGAAAACTTTATAAAAATCAAGAACCTCTCCTTGAACGCAACTCTATATGATAAATGTTGGTTGTGTAATGGTCTAATGATACTCCGAGTCAACTTATGGGTCAATAATGCATATTGTATTTTGAGAAGCCAAAAATGTAAATGGACAAAGAATTTCGGACCATTTCTGTAATTCCTAGATTTTATTTTGAAAAGGTTAAAAGAGTGTTCGCACGTGTCGCATACACCTCGAACTCAATCGCACGTGTTTTTCCACCAAAGTCCCCTTCTTTTCGATTGTTCTTTAAATTGAGAACCTGTATCTTATATCCTAGACATAAAATCCAATCCCTGCAGACACACACACACACACAGCACACAGTCACTGTGTAAAATATATTTAAAAAAAAAAAACTTAAATTCAAAAAAACTCTCCGATCACTTTACCGGTTTATGCCATCACCACCGCCATCTCCGCCGCAAACAACCACTAGTACTCACGTATATCATGGCTGCTAAACTCCTTCTATTATTCGCCATATGCCGTCTGATCGTAATTGTCGGATTAACTCTAAACCCCACCGACCTCTTCCGCGTCGGAATCGACGGTCAGTTAAGCGTCGATCCAAACGACGTCGAATCAGCCTCCAACGACTTCGGTAAAATGACTCATGCAAATCCGATCGCCGTCCTCCATCCGGCCACCGCCGACGACGTCGCAAAGCTCGTGAGGTTAGCTTACGACTCGGCTCACGGATTCGCCGTATCGGCGAGAGGCCACGGCCATTCCATAAACGGCCAGTCGCAGACGGCGAACGGCGTCGTGATTCAAATGACCGGATCGAGACGAACACTGCCGGTGCCGGAAGTTTCAGAGAAGTTGATGTACGTCGACGTTTGGGGTGGGGAGCTTTGGATTGATGTGCTCATGTCCACGTTAAAGTATGGACTCGCACCAAAATCATGGACTGATTACTTATATCTTTCGGTTGGTGGTACACTCTCTAATGCAGGAATTAGTGGACAAGCGTTTAATCATGGCCCTCAGATTAGTAATGTTCATGAGCTGGATGTCGTTACTGGTACGTCATATATAAACCCATCATTCATAATATGACAGAAACAGTCGCCATTATGCATTACTTACTTGTACCGTACAACCACACATTGCATCGTTAAAAAAATTTCAACTTTCTTACATCACTCTTAGAATAGAGCTAATCCATAAATTTTGTCATGCATTGTTTTTCTAATATTTTATCAGTGTTTTATTTGATAAATAACCTCCAAGTACTCTTAAAATAGGCCTAATCCGTACCAATGTTTAATTATTGTTTATTTTTTTGAAAAACTTCCCTTCTAATTTTATTTTCTTAATCTTTACCACACATTCTCATTAAGTGGCTGATTTTTGTTATTTGACAAAGTGCAGGAAAAGGCGACATAGTTACATGCTCGGTCGATAAGAACCCGGAATTGTTTCACAGTGTGCTCGGCGGGTTGGGTCAGTTTGGGATTATTACTAGGGCTAGAATTGCGTTAGAAACTTCGCCTCAAAGGGTATGCGTTTTCTAGCCAACATCTTTAAATTATTTTTGATTTTGATAGACATGATTAATCACAATAGCGAGTAACGTGTGAAATAGTATTGAAAGAGACATAACTAATATACTTATTACAGTTAAAAAAGCTACGAGTTTTTATGAGGGAAAATGTCAACAACGATATGGTTATAATATTGTTTCTAATTCTTATTTTTGGAGTTCTAATAGATGTAGAAAAATGTGGTCGAATTGAGTCGGTTAGTTACAACAACCTTTACTTAATTAGCAGTTACTTTGATGTAATTCATAGTATTATAAGTTAATGTTAGACTTTTTGTTTGGGGTCTTTTATATATGTTTGGTTTTAAGGTTAGGGTGATAGCAATACCGAAATTCTATTCTAATGTTAAAAAAAGTGGCCGAGTACGTATTAATAACCACATGTGAGTGGCTTTAGTTTATGGTTAGTTAAGAAACAAACATAAGTTGCTAATGTTTTATGGTAAATAGAGGTTGTTAACCAGGTCTATTTTACCCTAAACCTCTTATGTCTTTGTCACAAACACAATAATACGAGATGTGGGTTCGGTTAAGTCGTAGGTTAAATTTTTGGACCATACGATGTGATATGCCTTGAGTCTACATATCGAGTCAAGAAATCATTTTCAAATGTTAATGTTTTGTTTTTATTGATGTCGACATATATTATTACATGTGAACAAGAAGAAGCTAACTAACATATGGTCAAAAAAATTTATTAACATATTGCATGTTTAATCAATTACCAGGTTAGATGGATTCGGGTTTTATATTCCAATTTCTCGGCTTTTACCCATGATCAAGAATATCTCATATCGTTACACAATCAACCGAAATCTCAAAAATTTGATTACATTGAAGGTTTTGTTATCGTTGATGAAGGCCTAATTAACAACTGGAGATCGTCATTTTTCTCCCCTAAAAACCCCGTTAAGATATCGTCTCTTGGAGCTGGTGGAAATGTTTTATACTGCCTTGAGATCACCAAGAATTACTACGATGATTCGAACACCGATATGATCGATCAGGTAAAATTTGGATCTTTCGTTTGGTGTATTTAATTTATTTTCAAGATCTTATTTTAGTAGGTGGCCAGCATGTGAATAATGCAAAAAGTACTAAAAGTTCATGTTAAAAGTGAAAAGCTAATTGGATGTAACATGCAACCATATTGTAGCATCTAAAAATTAAAGCAGGATTTGGATCTTTACACCATAATATATAACAAAATCTTGTTTTCCCTTCTACCAAGAAATCTACAAGATCTTCATATATGGAACTTATATTTTTCGTTAAAAGCAACCACTTCGATTGGTTAACATGTAGAGATTTTCAGGTTTGAAATGGTTTAGGATTTAGAGTAAATATTTTTTCGTGTTCCCATATTGCAAAAAAAATTCTCTTATTTATAAGATAAAATACAATATAAAACGACCATTTAAACACAAACCAAATTCTAGTTATATCATTGTTCTAGAAAGAAATACTCTTTATGCAATAAATTACGGTTAATCAAGCATGTTTCGTGTAGAAAACGACATCATATATCAATGGTTATCGATTTCTTAGTTGCTATTACTCTATTGATGCTAGTTCTATTAAAGTTTTTATAATATTCGATCCATATATCTTTTTTGTACTTTGTATAATATTTAAAGCTTACGACATCTTTACTAATCAGGAAGTCGTAATTAGTTGAGATTCGATACCGACGTTCTTCACTTTGAAACGTAATAAAACTTGGATTATGTGATTGGTATTTAGCTACTAATCCCGGATTAATGAAATTAAAGATAAATAATATTGCACAAGAAAACATAGAAGATCTTGTGTAATCTATGGGCCTATTTGATACGATGATTGACGACAAACTTTTGTATTATTTTAGTCGAGCATTTCTTGAATATATAATAATAAATTCATAATCTAAGCCGTCCACCCACCAAATTATTAGCACCTAATAATTCAGTTCGTAAATTAATCTATTTATTTAGTTACTTTAATTAACTAAAGAAGTAACTGAACTTATCCTCTGACTAAAAGAAGTGTTTGGTAGCTGTTTTTTATGTACTTTCCTTCTTTAACTTTTATTAATTTAATCATTAACAAATCAATTTTTTTGGCAAATCCAGGGTTTTTCTTGTTGTAGTTTGATTAATTAATATTTTTATTTATATTTAATAATTTGGATTTGATTTAATTTATTAATTAAATAATTTGCAGGAAGTGGAAGCTTTGTTAAAGAAATTAAACTACATACCAGCATCAGAATTTACTACTGACATTCCTTATGTGGATTTCTTGGACCGGGTACACAAGGCAGAATTAAAACTCCGGTCCAAGGGCTTGTGGGAGGTACCCCATCCATGGCTTAACTTATTTGTACCCAAATCAAGAATCGGTGATTTTGATAAAGGAGTGTTCAAGGGCATTTTGGGGAATAAGACTAGTGGGCCCATCCTCATCTACCCCATGAACAAAAATAAGTAAGAATCTTACCCCTATACATTCTTAAATAACATATACTACCTCCGTATCACTGACATATACTACCTTCATATCAAAGTAAGTGATACATTTTTTATTTAGATGTGAAATAAAATAAGTGATACATTTTTTAAACTTATATTATTTGGTAAAAAAGTGGAACCCTTTCTTTACTAACTATCTACTTTAATAAAGTGAAAATACCCTTTTACTCTTACTTTTAAATATCATTAATATCACTTTATTCAAAAGAATTGAGACCGTTATTCACTAACTATCTACTTTAATCTATCTTAAACTACATTTTTAATCTTTTGCCTTAAAAACCATTTTTCCTCAAATGTATCACTTATTTTGTTACGGGGTAGTATTAAAATTCGGATTTTCTAATTTTTTTCTATTAAATTATTAAGTTGGTTTTGAATTTTAAGATTATATATATAAGATATATATAAATTTGAGCACCTATAAAACATGAGTCATGTACGACTGCACCTTTTACACCTCCTTAAAAACACCCCTATAATAGAGGTAATTTTTACATAACATAAACAATAAGTGATACACTTTCTTTTTAAGGGTGTTTCACAATAAGTGATACACTTTCAAATTTACCTTATTTGGTAAAAAAAAAGTGAGTCCCATTATCCATTAACTCTCCACTTTAATATAGTAGGATTACCTTTTTACCCTTACTTTTACTTTTAAACATTATTAATATCACTTTATTCAAGAAAAATGAGACCCATCATCCACTAACTATCAACTTTAATATATTTTAACCTTACTTTAATCTTTTGCCTCAAAATTATGAAACTCCAAATGTGATACGGAGGAAGTATATACACTACGATAATGACTTTGTAATATTTGCGTAACTTATTTCATTATTATATATGAAAAAGTTTTTTCTGATGTCTTGTATCACCTCTCGTAAATCTATATGAGTATGACCTCTGCCCTTTTTTAATTTGACTATACATCTCATGCATTGCATGCATACCTTTTAATTGTACATCTGTATCAATACGTGTTGCATCATGTGATATGATGGTGCATCGTCATTCATCTCCTTTGACAAATCTATAACAAATGATGATAACACTAACATATATCTAAACTCTGAAAAAGTTGACTTTAAGTTCGAATCCCATCGATTGAAGTTCTTGATGGCTTTCTTTTCGAATTTTCATTTTCAAAAAGAAAATGTATTACTTCCAAATAATTTAATAATTAAGATGTGAAACCCATTAATTATTTTTTAATAATCTCATAATTTGATTTGAATATTTGTATTGATCAGACTAATAATATGATAAAGTAGAAAAAGTAGTCCAAAATAATATCATCTTTATTTAAATAATAGAAAGTTTAATATGAGTGGTTTAATGTAAGAGGTAAAGTACACTAGTTTTGTCACTTAGGAATAAGGTATGGTGTCTTTGTATGTTGACCGGAACTACACAATAAAAAAAGATCGAACGGGTACAAATGGTCCAAGTGGGAAGATCCTGATGTCAGATGAGATCTTCCATAAGGGACCCATTGATGAGATGGGAATCCATGTCTTGTTACATAATAGTACAATAAACTTTGCGGTTAGTACAGGTTATGCCACCCTTTGTGTTTGTGGACCTTTTTAATCCTTCCATCATTCAAAATACCATATACGTGTACTTCATGCATAAATACTTGCACCTAGCATCAACTTTTTCAGATCCCCTATGACCCGGATGTTTATTAATCATTGTACGTTATTAAAAAATGTAGGTGGGATGATAAATCGTCGGTGGTGACACCCGATGAGGACGTGTTTTATCTAGTGGCATTGCTTCGATCCGCATTGGATAATGGTGAAGAAACACTAACGTTAAAACATTTGAGTGATGAAAACCGCAAGATTTTGAAGTTTTGTAAGGAATCGAAAATCGAAGTAAAACAATATTTGCCTCATTATACAACACAAAAGGAATGGATGGACCATTATGGGGATAAATGGCCCGAATTTTATCGAAAGAAAATGGAGTTTGACCCTCGACTTATATTAGCCACGGGTCAGAGAATATTTGACCCTAATTTTGCTTCCGATGCAAAGTCATCATGACGCAAGCATATTAGAAACGTTATAATATAGGAGATTAACCACTTTTTCATCATTAAAAGGTTATCTGTGTTTAGAATGATGGTTTTTCTTCAAGATTCTTAAGTCGGGTTTGCTCTTTTAGCTTGCGGAACATGTGCCGTTATATATGGGAGAGCGTTAGGCGCGACTTGATTTTCCATCATAGTATTAACCAACTTCGATGTAGAGACATTTAACATTTTTATATGTCAACTTATGGGAATAAAAAATGATATGATTTTGGATCTTGTAACATGTAACATTTATTTTGACATAATATAGTCGTTCATAAGATTAACTTTTTGGCTTAAACCAACTTGAATAAGAATCCTACTCATTGATGGGCCGATGGCTCATGATGATTCGATACTAAAATGGTATACAAGGTCTTGGAATTTGATGGAGTTGTTGGAGTACATACAAATTTGCATTACGTATTACTATTATTTATATAATTAAATACGTGACATAAGAGCATTCGTCACCCAAGTAATGTTATAGGATTTTTTTTTACCTTGTAACGTACATTGAATAATAGGAATTCAAAATCATCTTCCATCGTATACCAAAGGGCTTATAGTTTACCAGTATCAAAGTGATTAGGTGTTTCATAAGGTTATCGGTTCAAGTCCTATTATGGATAAAATTGGTCTAATTTTGTGTGTGCGGGTGTTAGCCGTTAAAAACCAATCTTCCATCATATAACATTGCTATAATATTCATTTGGGTCCCCCACATATTTTTTGGAGTAAATTACATGGATGATTCCCGTGGGTTACTAAAAATTTTAAATTTTTTCTTAAGTCTCAGAAATTACATGTATAGTCTCTAAATATGGATCAGTCATGCTTTTAGTCGCTTATAAAGGCACAACGACCTTCGACGTTAAACAATTTTTTGCAATGAAAATTAGACATGACAAGTGTGATTTAAAATTTTAATGTAATGTGGTTTCGTTTTCAAGTATTGTAATTTTTTTATTAGTTGTATTGTCCCTTTTCTACTTAATTTAATGTAATTTTGTTTATTAGTTGTATTCGGGTCTTTTTTTATATCGGGTTATTTTAACCCGACCCGATAAACCCGACGTTAGCGTTGAGTCGGGTATCAGGTTTGGATTACTTAGCTTTGTCGGGTTTCGAGTTGACCCGATTAGAGCCGACTAAAGTTAAAAAAATCTTTTAAAATTTGTTACAAATAGAATTAAATTAACCTGTTGTCTCTAATCCAAGAAGAATGGTTAACGAATTCATTTGTGTAGTTCATCTAAGGTTTTCAGATTATGTATTCGATAATTAATTATTATATTAATTTTTATTAATTGTGCATACTATATTATATTGTCAGGATCGAATAACCAAAATAGTTAATAAACACAATGATCTACTCAACAATAGAAGTTACAGCGGATTAACACTATGTTGATTTGATCAAGAACAATAAACTGTAAATAATATAAGAATTATCAAGAACACAGTTTATCAATAAAAGCTTCAATGTATATTGATCGAACGAATACAATACACACGTATGTTTACAATTCATAAGGAACTATATATAATAGTCCTTGAAGCCTAACAATTTACCCTAGTTATTCTAGGATACGATTACAATTTAAATACAAAAAGATATCACATTCTAAACAAACTTTCCTAAGATCTCGGACACGATATATTCTTCAAATAAGCTTCATCAGTAGTAATATCAGTGATCAGTAGGAACTTGTGACATCAGTAGTATTCACATATCAGTATCAAGTAGTTATAGCAGTAATAACTAGTTGATCAGTAGTATCTTCAGTAGTAAGTCTTGTACCAGCATCAAGACTTGATCAGTATCAATTTGCATATCAGTAATAAATCGTTTATATCCCAACAATCTCCCCCTAAACTTATTAATTCAGTTTGAATTAACTAAGTTTCTTCCTTTTCTCTTCTTCTTCCTTTTCTCTTTTCTCTCTTCCTTCTTTTTCTCTCAACTCTTTTAGTCTTCTTTGTTCATCTACATATGCTTTGTTCTTTTGAAATAATTGTCTGTATTTTTCAGTATACATACTTGGATCATTTGGTTTTACAAAAGCACAACATATGATTTGATAGAGTGTTTTCTTTGAGTGGTTGTAGTCTCTTTCCATTAAATACAACTCACATCTTCTATTTGTTCTTTCAAAGAAATACATATTTACAGAAGGAAGTACATTCCATGCAAATAAGTTGTCTTCACTTGTAATCTTTTCAACATATTTTTCTGGATGAAATGCAGCATCTATCATTTCTGTTATATATCCAGCTCCAGAGTTTTTCCACCTTTTGTTTGACATCCTTGGTTTTCCAATTTCCAACATTGTAAGGACATCACTTCTGTTGAAGGATAAGAACATAGGTTTCCATGCTTTGAATTTCTGAACACTTTTGTCAGCTCTAATGATTTCATGAATTCCTTGGTTCTCTCTCCAGTTTAAAATTAGATTATCTTGTTGAATTGGTTGTGGATCTTCAATGATATGGGGAGTTTGTTTTAGTTTCTTTGTAGCTGGATCTTCACCTTCTATAGCTTTTCTTTTATTTGAAGCTTGTTCTGAAGATTCACCAACTACAGTTTTTCTACTTAGAATGAGCTTGGGATCAATGTTTATCACCTTTGAAGATTCAACAATTTTGACATCTTCTTTTAATTATTTCTTCTTTTCAGCACAGAATCTTTCAACTAAGGTTATAAGTTTCATTCTTCCAAAAGATTTTGCATTGTGACCTCTTAACTTTAGACAGTCAATTATATCTCTTTTTTCTTCATCAAAAGCTTCAGGCATATCAATCTTGCATCTTTTGCATTCTTTTATTTGTTCTTCAAGAAGATTCATTCTTTCTTCTTCAAATTTCTTTATTTTATCAAGTTCATCTTGTTGACCTTCTTGAAGAAATTCTTCTATTTCTTGAATTGCTTTAGCTGCAGATTGTTCTTTTTGTTGAATAGCCTTTGCTGCAGCTTGTTCTTCTTGAGCCTTCTTGTTAGGTCACAACAACCCTGTTTTAATGTTAATTAATAGAATATTATACTTAGAGAAATATTAGAGTGATAACACAAGAATATAGTCAATGTATAAATCCACTAAGTGTGGCTTGTTGCGGAATAACAAGACCACTGATCAATTACAAAGATATGAAAGTGTAAAGTGAATTGGTGAGTACTCTTTTGCAAGATGATCTCTATTTATAATGTTATAGAGATCTTACATAATGAGCAAAGGAGTAACCGAAGGACTAAGTAAGGGAAATGACTAAGATCAAGGGATTTGATCTTAGTCCGTTACTATACTGAGTATAACTCAGTCCTTCTACTCAGTCCTTGTACTCAGTATCACTATCTGATACTGAGTACTGATACTGAGTTCCAATACTGATCACTCAGTATCAGACCTAAACTTAGCTATATTATTCTACATATAAATCAAAGCTAGTCTAGGTTTTTTTGTTATCTTAAGATCCAAAGGGGCAAGGCTTTTTGCCTTAACAATCTCCCCCTATCTAATGATAACAAAACAATTACAAAGAGATAAACAAAAAATACAACAACATAGGAAGCAACATCTTCTTCTTCATTTGCTGTTGATGGCTTCATTCTCATAGAAGACTTCTTGTTTGATGTGGACAAACTCTTCTCTGCTTTTGAGTTCATCCCTTCTACAATTCAGAACGGCAACAATCTTCTTTCTGAACCAAGAGTCTTCTTTCTTGGTGATCATCCATTTCAGTCCAACAAGGTGACTGATTTGAGCTCTTGGTAGATCTTCTTCAGAAATGAAGCACTCTCTATCCTCTGAGTCAGTATACATATATCCAGAAGTTGGATATATGACACTCTTTTGATCCAGAAAAACAAGGTTAGGAGGAAGAGGGTACTTTTTAAGATACTTGTATGTATGAAGACATTCTGGTCTGTTGTTTGAGTAAGCCTCAGTCATCACACTGAGTGTTCTGTACTCTATTTCATGAAGTAAGTCCTTCTCATAACATACTGCACCTACTGCACAGATCTCATCCAAGACTATTTGATCATAAGTTGATTTCTTTGGAAGCTCTTTGATCAGTCTTGTGATCTTCACCCAGTCTTGAAGACCAATTCTTTGAATATCATTAATAAATATCTTC
The DNA here is from genome assembly GCA_963853835.1 of Calendula officinalis. Classification (NCBI taxonomy): domain Eukaryota; kingdom Viridiplantae; phylum Streptophyta; class Magnoliopsida; order Asterales; family Asteraceae; genus Calendula; species Calendula officinalis. Next base: position 19,854,621 of record OY970829.1, read on the forward strand.
ATGGGAGGACTGATTAAGCCAGTACAAGTGACAGTGATTCTTCCTTCTTTGAGCTTCACTTTTACTTTATTAACATCCAGATTTAACCAATGTATCCCCCTTACATTTGGAAATGTTTTGGTCCTCAAGAACTCCTTCCTTTCCTCCTTATACTGAGTCCTAGCAGCAACCATATTCCAATAATGTTGAATATGGTCTGGACCCTTTCTTGAGATTCTATGTGAAGAACCAGGAGTATCAGTATCTGGGTCAGATTCTGGTTCAGCTTTGATTCCCAACTCTTGCTCATATAAAAATCTTTCTTGTTCTGCCCAGAGTTGTTGAGAAGTCAGTCTTGGAGCCTGCTCAGTATCACTGTCCAATGTATGAACAGGTCTTCTTTGTCTTGTTACCAAAGGAGCAGGTTCCTCACTTGATTCAGAAGAAGTGAGAACTGCATTGATGGGTCTTCTTGACAAGGAACTCCTTCTTCTAATCACCAGATTTTCTGGTTCTTCATCATCTGAGGATGATGATGAAGAATTTTCTTGTTCTACCAGATTCAGTGCATAGTTCACTAAACCTGGTTCTTCATCTTCATCATCAGCAATAGGCCAGATGAAAGGCCTATATACCACAATTTGCAAGTTATTTTCTTCTAGAACAGGTGGCTCAGTATAAGCTTGCTGTGGTTGATCAGTGTGAGTCTCCCCCTGAGCAAATGGCTCAAGTGGGTCTTCAAAGTGTGGTACTGACCTACTTCTTTGTCTTCTTCTCTCATACTGAAATCGAAGTTGTTCAGTATGAGGACTCTGCTGATGTTGTTGTTGTTGTTGTTCTTGTTGTGGAGGTTGGTCTTCATTCAATCTTTGTCTTTTCTCCCCCTGAGCAGATGGCTCAGGTTGATCAACCTCAGTATCTCTTTGTCTCTTCTCCCCCTTATTGTTATCATTGGATGGGGAGGGAAGAGGATCAGTATCACCACCCATGTCCCCTTGTGGTGCTTCAATGGTAGGGGATGGCATGGGCTCAGTCGCAACATCAGTATCACCCTCAGTATTGGCATGGGAGGGTGATTGCATATGTGCAGGATCATCATCGCCTTCTCCTTCTTCATTATGTCCACCATGTGAGGATGGTGGAGGAGATGGAGGCTTATGTTGTTGTTGGAGTAGTGAGACTGACTGTTTGATGGAGTCAATGTCCCTACTCATAGTGTCCATTCTGGCCAAAATTGTATTCTGAGTGTGTTGAATGGCCAGAATATTCTGCATGATTGCTTGCAGAGTCACTTGTTCTCCTGCAGCCTGTGATGCTGGAATACCCTGCACTGATGGTGCTAAAGAAACAAAAATATAAAACTGGTTAGAAAGAAAGGTTTATCAAATAGAATTGTGGTGTTGTTTAATTCTATAATCATATAAACAGAGTTTGTGAAGTCTGTATTTCATCTGGTTTATGATGGAATATTGTGGACTTGTGCATAGCATGTGTAAGAAGATATTAGTAAAAGTGAGTGTGAAAATTTAAGTAGCTCAGTATAGGATAAGTCACATTTACTAAAAGGTTTGGGTTTGGGAATTCGAAGCCTGGGATGTGCTTCTTGTTATTTTCAATGTTTATCACTCGGTATTAGAGTGATAACAGAAATGTGGCTAAACCCCATGGAAAATTTTTTGGATTTTGTGGCTTAAGGGTTTGTGATCATTTCTTGAATGATGCTACCCAACTCAAAAAGAAGTTGGACATTATTCAAGCAGCACCAGTGGGTGTCAGTGTGACATCAACCACCATTGTCTCTTTAAATGTTGAGACAACTGTAGACTGACAATGATCAATTGAAAGTGCTCAGTAAATGGATTTTTCATAGCAGCAGTGGGCTAGCTATGTTGGCCATAAAAGGATATATATTTGAAAGATCGTTTGAGACTTTGGTCAGTATTGAGTTGGTACTGGCCAATACGTAGTCTCTATTTGGGAATAAAATATATATATATATAGAAGTTTAAAGGCTTTTGAGAAATCCATACCTGAGACTCTGTCAGATTCCCTTCTAGCATCGGCAGAGGTCGGTGCAGGATCATGGGATTGTTGATGTGCAGCACCAACATCTTCAATACCGACTTGTCTTTCTTGCTGAGCACCTTCCAGTGTAGTTTGCTCATATTGAATCTCCACATCAAGAGGAACATGAGGTTCCTCAATTGGTTGAGCAGGTGGAACTAGTTCTGGACCTGGAAGGTCAGCGGTGGCTGCAACTAAGCTTTGGGCTTGAAGAGATGCAGTTAATGATGGAACATTTGCAGGCTGCACCTCCTCAGATGATAAGTTTCCCATAATGATAGGAGAAAGATTCCTTCTTCTTCTTTGAAGGACCAGTGGTGTGTCTTCGGAGGACTCAGTATCAAAAACTGTTTCAATATGAGGAGCATCAGGATCCTGTGCAGGTGGAGAGATATGTTGTTGAGTCGGTTCTTGAACTTGTGGAACATCCTGCATCTCAATATCTTGACCGGCCTGTGCTCCATTACCACTATTATCATCAATATCATCATCATCATCATCATCATTGTCTAACTCAGTTTCAGACATGTCCTCTGCATCATTTATATGTTCTTGAACAATGGCCCACATAGAAGGACTTAGAAGAGGCTCTCCTGCGATTGGCCTATAAAAGAAGATCTTCTCACTAAGAGGAGGAAGATCAACCCTTGGACTGTGAAACTCATCATAAGTATGTGTGGGCATTGAGTGTTGAAAGATGAGTGATAAAAATCTGCAGAAAGGGACATTGCATTCCCTTGTGTTAGACCGAACCAGAGCAGCTAATTCATTGAAAATGAGCCGTGCATAATCAATGTTTCTTCCATAGTACAAGGCATGTACTATTTGCATCCCAAATTCATTTATTTGGTCCAAAGCACCCGTCTTGTGAGTCATACACCGAATTATTGTTGTAATGAGAATACCCCACATAGGACCAAATTGATTTCTTTTGATAATGCCCGTTGTTCCTCTTCGGCCCAAAAATGGCAATACTGAGCGTGCCTCTGTTCTGTCAACAAATGGGTCATACTGAGCGTGGGCGGGAAGCCTCAGTGTTTCATGAATAATGGCGGTAGACACAAATGCCCGTCTTTGATCTCGAATTACCCACCCAGCAATCATATCTGGAGAATCGAGTGTGGCAGAGTACCAAAACTCGCATAACATTTCTGGGTAAATTGCTCGAGGAGACAAGGTCAGTGCACGAGCAATTGGGCAATTCTTCAGAAAAGTCACAATGTTTGTGAATTCTTGGCATACCCAGGCTTGAGGAATATTGAAGTTTGCTGTTATGTTGTTCCTTGCAAACCTGGGCAGTTCATCGTTTCGGAATTTGATTTCCGAATCAACTTCTGGAGCGACGAAAGTGTAATTTGCCATCTGTGATTTTGATTTAAGTGTTTGTGCTTGCTAAGAAAGAGTGAAATCGTTAATCGCAGAGAGAATTTTAAATGAAAGAATGAAATAACTGTTGAAAAATATTTGAAGTAAAAAAAACGGTTATTTATAGGAGATTAAAAATAATTAAGGTATGGGGAAGTAAAAACGGCTGATTTGACTACCTTAACCTCTGCCAACGGTAACTTTCTTATTAAGAAAGGTTACCGTTGAGCAGTATGAGGATTAAGCTCGGTGTAAGAGCCGTCATACCCCAATACTGAGTTAAAAAAAATTAATTTTAAAAATTTTAAAAAATATAAAAAAAATTAATTTACTCTTGAAATTAATAAAAAAAAATAAAAATTTTAAATTTTGATGATAACAGACTAGTGATACTGAGTGGTCAGTATCAACAGGAGTGATACTGAGCGCTCAGTTTTAAAGAAAATTTAAGAAAGATTAAGGATTCAACATACCTAATTGCCCTAGTAAATACATAAACCTTTCCTCAGGGAGAGGTTTAGTAAACACATCGGCCAATTGTTCATCTGTTGGTACATAATCTACCTCAACCTTACCTTTTTCCACATTATCTCGAATAAAGTGGTGTCTGATATCAATGTGCTTGGTTTTGGAGTGATAGACTGGGTTCTCTGTGATAGCAATAGCACTCTTGTTATCACAATGAATGGGAGTCTTATGAAAGTTGAACCCATAGTCTAAGAGTTGATACTGCATCCATAATAATTGAGCACAACAACTTCCTGCAGCAACATATTCTGCTTCTGCTGTGGAAGTTGCTACCGAATTTTGCTTCTTGGATGACCAGCCAACTAGTCTTCCACCTAGGAATTGACATCCTCCACTTGTGCTCTTTCTGTCCAATCTACAACCTGCAAAATCTGCATCTGTGTACCCTTCAAGGTCAAAGTTTGAGTCTTTGGGATACCAAAGACCCAGGTTAGGAGTACCTGTAAGATATCTAAAGATGCGCTTAACTGCTTTCATGTGTGATTCTTTAGGATCAGCCTGATACCGAGCACACAAACATGTGGCAAACATGATATCAGGCCTACTAGCAGTTAAGTAAAGTAAGGAACCAATCATACCTCGGTATGTGGATTGACATACTGGTTTACCAGTTTCATCCTTACTTATCTTATCCTGAGTACCCATAGGAGTGTGCATGGAAGATAAATTTTCAAATTTATATTTCTTTAACATGTCATGCACATACTTACTTTGATTTATAAAAGTGCCATCAGGCTTTTGTTCAACTTGTAAACCAAGAAAGTAAGTAAGTTCTCCCATCATACTCATCTGATACCGAGTTGACATTATCTTAGCAAACCAGTCACACATTGACTTGTCAGTGGAACCAAAGATAATATCATCTACATATATCTGAATGAGTAAGATGTCAGAACCTTTCCTTTTTGAAAATAATGTTTTATCAATTTTACCTCTTGTAAATTTATTTTCAATAAGGTACTCAGACAGGGTGTCATACCAGGCTCTTGGAGCTTGTTTGAGCCCATATAGAGCTTTATCAAGCTTGAAAACATAATTAGGAAATTTGGGATCAACAAAACCTGGAGGTTGTTTAACATAAACTTCTTCTTGTAGTTTTCCATTTAGAAAAGCACTTTTGACATCCATCTGATAAACTTTGAAATTCTTAAAGGCTGCATATGCAAGATACAACCTAATAGCTTCAATTCTTGCAACTGGTGCAAAAGTTTCATCATAGTCAATGGCTTCTTCTTGCCTGTAACCTTGAGCAACTAACCTTGCTTTGTTCCTGATGACAACACCATCCTTGTCCATCTTGTTTCTGAACACCCACTTAGTACCAATAATAGTTTTACCAGTAGGAGGTGGTACTAAGTTCCAAACTTTGTTTCTTTCAAACTCTGTGAGCTCTTCTTGCATAGCCTCTACCCAATCTTCATCTAATAAAGCTTCATCAGCTTTTTTTGGTTCAATGGTAGATAGAAAACTTGAGAAGAAACAAAAGTTTGCAGTTGCTTGGGTTGGAAATTCTAATTTTCTTCTTGTTTGGACACCTTCTTCAATAGGACCAATAATGTTTGAGTGTGGATGGTCTCTGTGTTCCCTTAAATTGTTTCCTAAGGGAGCATTTGAAATAGGATCAACAATATCTTGTTGATTTGGTGTGTTGTCTGTCTGATACTTGATCAGTTTCATTAAACTTATTAGGAATAAAGTGTGGATGAAACTTAGGCTGTTCAGCAATGGAGTGTTCTGGATTGCATAGAATATCTATGCCACTTATGTCTTCACTTGCTGAGGTAGAATGCTCATTCTGATCTTCATCGAATGTGACATGAATGGATTCTACAATCATCTTGGTTGAGATGATATACACTCTGAAAGCTTTAGAGTGTGGAGAGTAGCCCATGAACACACCTTCATTTGCTTTGGGAGCAAATTTATTGAGATTTTGTTTTGTACTGAGTACAAAGCATTTAGTCCCAAAGATGTGAAAGTATTCCACATTAGGTATCTTGCCATTGTATAACTCATATGGAGTCTTTAGATGTCTTTGGACGATAGTGGCTCTATTCTGAGTGAAGTTTGCACAGTTTACAGCTTCAGCCCAGAAACTCAGTGCCAGTCCAGCATGGCATAATAAAGTTCTTGCAGCTTCAATCAGTGTTCTATTCTTTCTTTCTACAACACCATTTTGTTGTGGTGTGTAGGCTGCAGAGAAGTTTTGAATGATTCCTTTTTCTTCACAGAAATCGGCTAATACTGAGTTTTTAAACTCAGTACCATGGTCACTTCTATGTTGCTTGACCTTGTTGCCTTTTTGAAGTTCCTCCCTTTTTATAAAGGCAATGATTTCTGTTGTTGCATCTGACTTAGTCTTGAGGAAGATGACCCAAGTATATCTTGAAAATTCATCAACCAAGACTAGAGTATAGATCTTTTTGGCCAAAGATGGTGTGCTGATGGGGCCAAAAAGATCCATATGTATCATAGTAAGAGGTTCATTAATGGAATGATTGACTTTGGACTTGAATGAACTCTTCTTCTGCTTGCCCATTTCACATGCTGAGCATAACTTATCTTTTGAATAAGTAATTGTCGGCAACCCTCTCACCAGTTTCTTCATACTGAGCTCGTTGATATTTCTAAAGTTGATGTGAGAGAGTTTCTTGTGCCATAGCCAATGCAATTCTGGCTTGACTTTAGAAAGCAGGCATACTCGAATAGTTGGGTCTATTTCAGATAGGTTGACCACATATACGTCTTTTTCTCTTCTAGCAATGAGTACAGGCTGGCCTTTATCATTGTAGATGATTCCTGCAACCTTCCTGAATCGAGCTTCATTGTCATCATCACACATCTGGCTGATACTGAGCAGATTGTGTTTTAGACCCTCTACATAGGCAACTCTTTTAAAAGTTATGTTGCCTGCCTTGATCACACCATAACCTCTTGTCTTTCCCACCGAGTCATCTCCAAATTTAACAGAAGGACCCTTCTTTGGAGTATAATTGAGAAGGTATTCCATACTGCCTGTCATGTGTCTTGAGCAGCCACTATCTAAATACCATTTTCTGTCACCCTGCACAAGACACAAAATAAGAGTTAGTTCTTTTTAGGAACCCATTTTTGAATGGGACCTTTGGTGGGATAAACATATTTTGACTTAATCTCTTTATATGGAGAGGTCGGTATCACTTCGGGGGTAACTTTAGAAGTTTTCTTTGGTGATACTGACTTAGTTTCTCTCCTTTTCTTTGGTACTGAGTACCTAGGACTTGAGAGATCAGTCCAGCATTCATCTCCCTTGTGACCAGTATGATGACACCTGTAACATTTTCTAGGTCTATTTCTAAACATATTTTCATACGGTATTTTAGAAAAATGTTTCACTTTTGGTAAGTCAGTATGAACAAGTTTTGCAAATTGTTTACTTAAAGATTTGACCTGATCACCAAGTGTTTTTAAAATGTTAATTTTGTCATTTTTAATAGGTGTTTTAACATTTTGTTTTACTGGTTTAAAGGGCGGTGGATCTGGTTGCTTCTTTTTATTTGACAGAGGAGTCTTTCTAATATTATTAGTGGTAGACTTCTGGTCTCTGCCAACTAAGGATCTAGTTAAAGTTGGTTTTTGTTTATCATGTTTTGAAGAAACAACTTTAACAGGTTCTTTAGATTTCTCAGTATATGATGTTTCTGTTCCTACAACTTCTATATTAGATGAAACATTGGAGATAGAAGTTGTCTTATTATCATTATATAATTCAAAAGTTGTTGTATTAAATAATAATTCAAAAGGTGGAACAGCAGAGGTGTCATACTGAACTATTGGGAGCTCAGTATCAGAAATTTCTTTTATAGAAAATTCAATACTGGGTTCTTGTAGCTCAGTGTAGCACTTTGAGCAGATGGAGGGACCAATAGGTTTTTCTAAAATTTCATTTTCCTCATCATCTGACTCAGTTTGACATCCGACTTCACATAAAGTTTTAGCTTTTACAAAATTAATAGGGTTCATAGTAGAAAACTCTTCAATTAAATCAGAAAAATTGTTCCTATTTTTAAATTGAGGATCAACACCAAGTGCAGCCCTCACATTTTCTGGAAATTGTTCATTTAAACATTTATTTAATTTTATTGAAGCATTTCCCCAAGATTTACACTGTTTTTCAAATTTCTCTTTTTCAAGTTTGTGTAAATGAGCTTTATCAGCTAATCTTTGGTTAATGTCTTTTAAATCTGAAAAATTTAATTCTAAATCTTTATACTTTGCTAGTTTATCTAAGTTTTCATTATTTACCCTTTCAAGTTCTTGAATTGTTAATTTTAAAGCTTTTTCTTTTTGTACAGAAGTTTTAAGATCAACAAGCATATACTCAAAAATCTTAGTTTTTTCATTCACTGAATAAGTTTGAAAGGAACTTACCTTGTACAACTGAGTGGAATCCCAATCAGTATGAACACTCATCCTCTCAGCCTCTTTGATATCCTTTTCAAAGGAGCTCTTCAAATCATCTTCAGTGAAAGCCATAAAGGCTTTATTCTCAATCTCTTCCTCATCATCACTTAAGTCTTCATCCATCCAGGCTTCTGAGTAAAGTGCTTGATGAGGTGCTCCATTCCCTTCTGCCCTCTTGCCCTTGCTCCAATTCTTCAGCTTGATATATTTGTCTCTATACCTTTTAGCTCGGTATGCAATCTTGTCATTTTGGTCAGTCTCAGAAGACTTGGTATGACAATTTGCAGCAATATGTCCAGGCTTTCCACACCTATAGCACAGACCTGATCTTGGGTCAGTATTAGAAGAGCTAACACCAAGCCTCTTCTTCTTCAACTGATCCAGCTTCATAGACATAAGAGCCATTTGAGTTTCAAGCTCTTCTGCCTCAGCATCTGCTAGATCAACGTCTGGTTCATCTGGCTCAGTCACAATATAGGCCTGTTGCACAACTAGAGCCATTCCAGTGGAAGCTTTGTCAGTTTTCTTCCAGTTGATCAGTCTTGCAGCATTATTCTCCTCATGATTCAACATTAGACCATACAAAGTTTGAAGAGTGTATGACTCAATGTTGTTAGCAGCATTGACAGAGTTTGTCATGTCAAGAAATTGTTGAGGAAGACTATCCAGGAACTTTTGAACAAGTTCTCCTTCCTCTTTCACAATGCCTACACTGATTAAATCATGGATAACAGTATTGAACCTGTTATATAGAGTGGTGATGTCTTCATTAGGAGTTGAGAAGAAGTTTTCATATTTCCTTCTCATGTTGCTTTTCCTTTGCAATTTCACCTTTGCTGTGCCTTCATAGGTGACTGATAGGCTATCCCACATAGCCTTTGCAGTTGGCAATTTCATTATTGCATTAAGTATCTCTTTGGTAACAGCATTACCAATCACCCCTTTAGCTCTGGAGTCTAAAGCATACAACTGACGGTCAGTATCAGTCCAGTTGTGCTTTAGTTTAGGTACAGTTCTTATGCCCTCAGGAGCATCATCAGTAGCAGCAACAGGTTCCACAGTTTGTGGAATGATAGGACCATCATATAGCACAGTGAGCATCTCATGATGAATAGATTCAAGATACCACTGAGCTTTTAACTTCCATTGATGGAAGTCTTTTCCATCAAAGATGGGTACTCCCTTTCCAGACATAACTGGTGCAACAATGGTGGACATTTTGGATTTTGGAGTGTTGGAGGGATAGATGTAGGAAATGGCTGCCAGGGTTATAGATCGACTAAATAAGAGATTATTTAGACTGCTCTGATACCAGTTGTTAGGTCACAACAACCCTGTTTTAATGTTAATTGATAGAATATTATACTTAGAGAAATATTAGAGTGATAACACAAGAATATAGTCAATGTATAAATCCACTAAGTGTGGCTTGTTGCGGAATAACAAGACCACTGATCAATTACAAAGATATGAAAGTGTAAAGTGAATTGGTGAGTACTCCTTTGCAAGATGATCTCTATTTATAATGTTATAGAGATCTTACATAATGAGCAAAGGAGTAACCGAAGGACTAAGTAAGGGAAATGACTAAGATCAAGGGATTTGATCTTAGTCCGTTACTATACTGAGTATCACTCAGTCCTTCTACTCAGTCCTTGTACTCAGTATCACTATCTGATACTGAGTACTGATACTGAGTTCCAATACTGATCACTCAGTATCAGACCTAAACTTAGCTATATTATTCTACATATAAATCAAAGCTAGTCTAGGTTGTTTTGTTATCTTAAGATACAAAGGGGCAAGGCATTTTGCCTTAACACTTCTTTTTGTTTTCAAGTTTAAGAGTTTTGGCACATTTCTTGTGGTACCTCATTCTCTTAACTTTCCAATGTGATTGTCTTAACGGTCTGACTAGATTCATCTTGTTCACCATATAGTGACCAAGTGCTCTGTGAGGATAGTCATCATCAAAATTTTCTTTTCCTTTACCTATGCATTGTGGTGGAGGTGTATATTTCATATCTGGTACCTCATTTATTTTGTTTTTTGGTGCAAAGGTATGAGCTTCCTTCTTTTCCAGAATTTTTGGGTGAGGAGGTAATTCACATTCATCTACCACTTCCCAATCTACATTAGCATCAAAATCTGGAACAATTATTTCTGTTGTTGCTGGTGTTGTGGTTACTGCTGTTGAATCAGTAGTAACTGGTACTTGTGTTGTTGTTTCTACAGACTCAGTAGTAACCAATGTAGTTACTACTGGTATTAAGTCTTGAAGGTTAAAGGGTCTGTAAAGTACCATTTGTAAGTTTGAGGGGTCTGCTACTGGTGAAGTTGTTGTTGTAGTTGTCACTAAAGGAGTTATTACTGATGTTGCTTCTTCAATTGGATCAGTAATAATCACTTCAGTTGTTTGAATGACTTCAGTAGTGTCCATGGGATCAGTAGTACCCATGACTTCAGTAGCAACTTGAGAAGGTACTTGTTCTGCTGTTGGTGATTGTTGTGCAGACACAAATACTTCTTCTTCCATACTTTTGACCCCTCTGTCAAAGTCTTCATCACTTTGACCAGTTTCACCATGAGCTTCTCTTAAATTTAAGAGGGAGGCTGCTGCTGCAATTGAAGTATCTATCATTCCTTTAATTTGATCCTTCTCCCCCTTAGTGATCTCAACTTGTAGAGCATCACTAACATCAAACATTCTTTTTAACTTGCTTATGATGGATGATTGTCTTTGAAGTCTGTATTCAAATCTTTTCAATTTCTTCTATTCATTGAGTTGATGTAATGCTTCATGTAGCTCATGGTCCTCCCTTGATTGTTGATTAGAACTTGGCAATGTTGTAAAGTGGTTTCAAGATTTTCCATCCTATCCGTTAAATCAAGTTGTTTCATACTACCCTCATCACTGCTTGGTGATTCATTGGGTGATTTAGATACCCTCTTCTGCCTAGCAGAAGCAGAGGTACCTCCCCTTGTGGTTTCTTGGCACCGGGGTCCTTTGAGTGCTTCCTCAAATGATTCATCACTCAAAGTTGCCGAGGTCTGGGTCCTAGTGATGTTCTCACTAGCCTGTTCACCAACCTTTGGTACACCAGTAGTGAGAGCCCTTTCCTCATGCCCTCTCACCTTCTTGGAGGATAACTCTTAAAGTCTGGGGTCTGACTCAATTGGTCCCCTGGTGTCCTCTTTGGAAAATCTTTTCCTTTTATATTTGGAGGAAATTATTTGGCTTTTGGGTAGGTCAACCAAAGAGTGAAGAGTAACACCCTGAGGTTCTGTTTCATGTTCCTGGGACACATTCAAGATATTTTGTGGTGAGGTTGTTTGAATGGCTATTAGGGAAGGTGTTTGGGCTGATTTTTGGGGTGATGGAGTGGGTTGGGGTTCAATGGGTTGATTTGAACCTTCTCCAGTTGGAGGATGATCACGGATCATGTTTGAAAACAAAGGTATTACCTTTCTAGAAAATTTGAACCTTTTGTTCATGTTAGTAAAAACCTTTTTATTTAATTCTGGAATAGGAAAAATGTTTTTGGTTTTAACTAAATTTGGGATTTCACAGTAAAAAATGTGAGCAAGAAATCTTGGATACATTAAAAATTTTGTTGAAGATAAATTTCCAAGCATTTCATCAAAAATCATTTTTGAAAAATTAAATACTTGGTCTGTGCACAAACAGACAACATCAGATGCTATTGATCTGTTGAACTCATTCCAAGTACTTTTCTTGGGAGACATACAATGTTGAATAGTATGTACCAAGAATTTCCATTGGGGTGAAAGAATACCCTTTTGAAAAGTTTGAATGTCTGTTCTTCCTTCATACCCCATTTTTAAAACATTTTCAGTTAAATCTTCTTTAGAGAGAAGAGAGATACCTGACTCATCATTGAGTTGTAGATGTTGTCGAATGGTTTGTTCAGAAATAATGATAGATTGTCCATCTATGTCAGATTTGATTTTAATGATATTCTCTTCCTCTATTCTTTCAGCTTTTTCCCAGAATTGAACAAGATGTTGTTCACAGAGTGTGGGATTTATTGTGAGAGCAAATTTGATTGCAGAATTTTTGAGAAACATAACTATTTATCTAAAGTTTCTTGTTCCATCTGGATTCCTTATAAATGCAACCATGTTGTGAAATTCAGAGTAAAGAAGATCTGTTTGAGCAACTAGTTGTTTCCTCATTGCCATTTTGATTGATTTGTGATTTTGAGATTGAGAATGAATTGATTTTAAGTTCTTTTGAAACTTGGTGATTTGAATCGAATTTGTTGTTGGTTCTAGGCTTTTAATCAAGACTGCCGACTTAAGGGTTTATCGGGGGTTTAGCGGATCGAGGTTTGGATAATGTTTTGATTAACTGACTTCTGTTATTTATAGTTTTCGAAATTAACCTGCCAAAAGTCATAAATGTCCTTCGATTCATAGCATAAAGACTATTTTCATGGGGTTAGTTTGGTAAATCTATCGTTTTTAAGAGTAAACTGCCGATCAGTAGTAACTAAGTACCAGTAGTATAAAACATCAGTAGTAACTGGGATTTAATACCTTAAAGGCGGATCAGTAGTAACTATGACTCCAGTAACTAGAAACTATAATCAGTATTAAGTGAATAACCAGTAGTAACATTATACAGACTTAAGTAATATTGTACAAAAACTTTACATATGAGATTTTTATGAATTTAATTTATAAAAATCATTCCAATACTGTTAACTAAATAACTAAACCTTCCTACATCAAATGCCTTTGTGAAGAGGTCTGCTAATTGGTTATCAGTATGAATTTTAACTACTTTAATTAATTTCTTTTCATTACAATCCCTTATAAAATGAAATATGATTTCTATATGTTTAGTTTTTGAATGTTTTACTGGATTATTCACAATACTAATTGCACTTTGATTATCTATAAAAATAGGAGTTTTAAGGATAGAGATACCAAAGTCCATGAGTTGATTTTGAATCCATAGTACTTGAGCACAGCATGCATGCAGATGCAGCTACATACTCTGCTTCTGCAAAAGATGTTGAAACATTTGTTTGCTTCTTGCATTGCAATGACATAAGTCTTGATCAAAAGAATTGACATCCACCAGTTGTTGACTTTCTATCCAAGTATTCACCACCATAGTCACTATCTGTGTATGATGTAAGTTCAAAAGGTGAGTCATGTGGATACCAAATACCTAGTGATGGTTTCCCTTTCAAATATCTAAAGATTCTTTTGACTGCCTGCAAATGTAGCTCCTTTGGTTTTGCTTGAAACCTGGCACACACACACACACTGTACATAATGTCAGGTCTAGATGCATTTAAATACATTAAGGAACCTATCATTGATATATATAAGTGTTCATCTACATCCCCCCCCCCTCAATATCAGGATGTAGGTGTTTATGTGTTTGCATAGGAGTTCTTGCGCTTTTGCAGTCTTTCATTGCAAACTTCTCTAATATATCTTTGACATATTTTGATTGATTGATCAGAATGCCGTCTGATTTTTGATTAACTTGGAGTCCAAGAAAGAAGTTCATTGGACCCATTGAGCTCATTTTGAATTTGATATGCATAAGTTCTTCAAATTCTTTGCATAGTTGATCATTTGTGGATCAAAAGATGATATCATCTACATATATTTGAACAAGTAGAATGTCATCTTTGACCTTCTTTGTGAAAAGAGTCTTGTCAATGGCACCTCTTTGAAATTTGTTCTTTAACATGTATGATGATAGTGTGTCATACCAAGCTCTTGGTGCCTGATGTAGGCCATAGAGAGCTTTGTCTAATTTGAACACATAATCGTCATGCTCAGGATCTTCAAATCCTGGAGGTTGACAAACATACACTTCTTCTTCTATTTTTCCATATAAGAATGTACTCTTTACATCCATTTGATAAACTTTGAACCTTTTGTATGATGCATATGCTAGAAATATTCTAATTGCTTCTATTCTTGTTAAAGGAGCATATACTTCATCATAGTCTATTCCATCTTCTTGAGTGTATCCTTGAGCTACAAGTCTTGCTTTGTTTTTGATCAATATTCCTCTTTCGTCTTTCTTATTTCTGAAGATCCATCTGGTTCCAATGGCTCTTTTTCCTTTTGGAAGAGGTACTAATGTCCAAACAGCTTGTAACTTGAACTGAAGAAGTTCTTCTTGCATTGTTTCAATCCAGTTTGAGTCGTTCATGGCTTGTTGAATTTTCTTAGGTTCATCCTATGATAAGAAGCATGCAAACATGCATTCATTAGATATTAGACTTATATTGCAAGTATTATTGTTTAAACTAGAATTGAATTTACTTCTTGTCTGCATATTTGAGTTGACATCACTTAGAACAATGTCTAAGGGATGATTCTTTTGAGCTCTTGAGTTGGAAGCTTTGTCAACAACTATTTGACTATCAAGATTTGATTCATTTGATTCAGGGACTTGTGCATCTGTCCAATTTTCTTCTTGAGTTTCTGAATCTTCTTGATTTTCTTCATTTACATGGTTATCAGTAACAACAAGATCATTGTTGAAATCTTGTGATTGTGAGTTGGTACTGGTTTCAGTATCATTTCTTGCAGCATCCTCATTTAGGGTTTCTGAGTTACTACTGGTGTCAGTATTATCACTTGCTTCTTCAGAATTTTGAGTTTCTGAGTTGTTACTGACATTTGTATGGTTTGTATTTTCAGAGTTGTTACTTTCCTCAGTATTAACTATAGGTTCAGTATTAACAATGATATACTGCAGTGGATTTTGACTTCCATTGAATGATGATGATCCTTCTTTATGAGATTGAACATTTTAGTCACATGCATTAAAATTAAAACTGAAATCAAGAGATTTTGTTATTGAGTCAATATTAAACAACCAATCTGGACCATTTCCTTTTTCATTCATAAGATTTTCATTAAAGGATACATCTGCACTTTCTTAAATGATCCTTAGTCTTTTGTTGAATACTTTGTAAGCTTTGCTTTGAGTTGAGTATCCTACAAAGATTCCCTCATATGCTTTGCAGTCAAACTTATCAATTTGTTCTCTTGTAATTAAGTTAGTACAGGGACAACCAAATGATTTTTAAAAGTTTATTGAAGGTTTTCTTTTATTCAAGAGTTCATATGGTGTCTTAAAGTGTGGCTTGACTATTAATACTCTGTTTTACACATAACATGCAGTATTAACAGCTTCAGCCCAAAAAGTTATTGGTAATTTGGCATCTGCAGGTATAGATCTTGCTGCTTCAATTATTATTCTATTTCTTCTTTCAGCTACACCATTTTGTTGTGAAGTTTTAGGAGAGCTGTACTGCCTGTCAATGCCTTTAAGATCTCAAAAAGAGATTAAATTTTCATTTTTAAATTCTGTGCCATTGTCACATCTAATGGCTTTCACTTTAAGATCTCTTGTATTTTCTTGCTTGATAATTAGATTCTTAATGAATTCACTTGTTTCATCTTTAGTCCTGAGAAAGAATACCCAAGTAAATCTAGAAAAATCATCAGTAATAACTAGACAGTATTGCTTCTTTCCTATGCTCATTACATTTGTAGGTCCAAATTGTAACACCCCAAAATTTGTAATAATTAAATAATATTATTTAAATCATGTTCAATTTTATTTATAATTAATTTTATATTAATTGGACGCTCTTAATTAAATGGTTTAAACGGTTCGTATTATTTAGACGACCTGTTATTAGACGGTTCGTATTATTTAGACGACCTGTTATTAGACGGTTCGTATTATTTAGACGACCTGTTATTGGACGGTTCGTATTATTTAGACGACCTGTTATTAGACGGTTCGTATTATTTAGACGACCAGTAATTAGACATTTTTTTTATAATTATTAATTAGACGTTTATAATTGAATTATATGTCTCGCGAGAGTTTGACGTTATTTATTTCACGGGTTTTTGTGTGTCAGGTTCTAACCTGACTTAATTGTAGTGGGTTGGGCTAAAAAGAGAGAGATCGAGTTGTTATTTTGTGTCGGGCCGGCCAAAGGCCAAGGCCCCGGGCCTTCGTGTTGCGGGCTTGGAGTATTAGCATCTATTATGTCTTAAACCCAATTACCTATTTAAACCCCTTTTAACCTACGTCCGCACATCCCAAAACAGAAGCTCCTGCGTTGTTCTTTTGATCGAGGTCGCCAAGCGAAACATGTAAAGGGGTGGAGACAATTCGATTGGAGGAAAAGCTTATGAGTGGCGGTGGTAATTTTCATATTTGGTTAATGATGATCTCCTCTGACAATTGAGGGAAATTAGTAGGCGATGTGGTTGTCCCATTTTGGTTGGTGAGGATTTTTTTAGTTAGTTTATGATTATGGTGCATCGACAAACCATTTGGAGGAATTAGTTTTGTGGCTGGGATTTTCTTTTAAGCCTCTTCTTGACGTCAATATACAGCCGAGAAGAAAGTTAAATTGATCGAGGGTCGTGGTTTCACGTGTTGATTCGTAAGGGTATAATTTCTAACCCCCTTTCTTGTAGTAATTCTTGTTTAATCAACCGAGTCTTGTAGCAAATTGTTTTGATACCATTCATTTTGTCTCGGGTTTTTGGCTCAGCTTAGTTTGTAGAGTTTCGGGTTTGGTTTGGGTAAAACCCTTTTTGTGATGACCTAATCGTTTTATTGATCGAGAAAAAAAAAACCGGAACCGAACCTTTAGGTTCTTGGTTTCCTTAAACCGAGAAAGATTTCAAAACAACCGAGCTAGATTACTTCAAATTTTAATTTCTGGAATAAAATGAGTTTCGGGGCTGGCGGGTGCCTCGGGAGTAAATGGGTTGATGTCGGGTTTCAAAACGGGTTTTAAATGACAAGCTGAGTTTTTGGACAGATTCTGTGGTCTATGTTCGGGTCTGTTTTTATCTTACGTAAAATGCGTTTATGGATTTTTGGCTCGCGGGGGGCTCTAGTTTTCTGAGTCTTCTTTCCGTTTCCGCTAACGGCTCGTTAATCTGATTTACGGTTTAAAAGATATCATTGTTTTAGTAAAGTCTCGCAAAAGCTTTTTCGGTTCAGCTATTCTGTTTTGTAACCAGTTTTTGAGGTACTTAGAATCTGTTTTGGACATGGGTCGTGAGACAGTAAATTGTATTAATCTGAGTTTTCTAGCAGTGGTTAAAATTTGGGAATAATCTAACACACGGGTTGGGAGTTATAACAGTTCCCGTGAAGGTGTCGGGTTCTGGCAGATTGTTATGAGTTGAGTCTCGAGCCGAGTTTTAATCCTAGCCTTATTATGTGATGTAGGACCTTCTAGGAACTGAGTTGCGACTTGTACGTGCCGAGGATACTTCTAGGAGCTTACGTTGATTGAGGTGGGTGATCTCACTATAACTTGCATTTACATTCATTTCATGATTTTGTGCTATATCTCATGAATTGCTATTGCTTTGAGATGAACTTGATTATGTGTTGAGATGCTATGTGATGTTTATTTTAATTCCATCATGAATTGAGATATGGATGCTGAGTAACCGAGCTGGGTACCATATCATTATGGGTTTGATCTGAGTACATGAGTTTTGTTATGAGTTATCATGCATTTGTGATGTGCTAATTGTTTACATATCTGTTGAGATGATATGTGTTGAGTATGTGCTGGTTTGTTTTATATGAGTACCGGTTGTATGAGTCAACACGTAAATAAAACTAACCTAATCATATATGAGATTTAATTACCGTTCGCAAGAGGCGACGGCGAGAGTCAACTCTTCCCTGAGAGCCAAGTACAATACACGATTGTCAGCGTGGTACTGCGGGACACCTAGAGGACGGATGTTAGAAGAGGGTGTTGTGACGAGCGCATGGCGGTGGGCGTGCGTTGAGTATCGTCACAACCCATGACGAACCTAATGAGATTAATAAAGGCCTAATAATGAGAAATGGGTAGAGTCTTTAGGGAACATGTATGTGGCATGGATTGTTTTGTATGTGTATGTTATTTTGATTCTATTCACTCAGCGGTGGCTGACCCCAAACACTCCCCCCCCATTTTGCAGGTACTAGCAAGGGCAAAGAGAAGGTCAACGGTTGATGAGTTGCGTCTCAATTTTATAATTATGAATTTGGATAAAAACGTTTATTCGAGTCAAACATGTTTTGTTTTAAAACTTGTATTTATTCCGCATTTAAAACCACGAGACAGTTTAATTTATTTTAATGAGATGGGACCTTTGAGTTACTTGTACTTTTGGGGAAAAATGGTTTATTTTATATATTAAATTTTTTAAATTTCCCCTGATTTTTGGGATGTTACAAGTTGGTATCAGAGCTCTGACTTGAGAGAATTGGGTTCACAAGGGGTGGATTCCAGACTCAAGTCGAAGCACGAGTTTTCAAAATGAGTTTTTTAAAAGTGTTTTTAAAATGAGTTCAAATCCAAATCGAGAAGCAGCGCATCACGACGACCTTATGCCTCTAGTACTTATTTATGAGCTATTTAGTTTATTAAAAACATCGCGAGTGACATTGATTATTAAGAGAATATTAGAGAATTAACTCAAGATGAGCGTGAATTGTGCAACTATATATAGATAATATATACTATACTCATTGATGTGAATTACTTGTTATGTGGATGGTATGAGGATGGGAGATCGTGGAATTTTTGAAACTGGCTCGAAATCATGACGGGAGTAGGTGCGGATAATAATAGAGGGCCCCTATTATTATACGCACATGACTCGTGCCTATGTTTTGAAAAGGATTCAAGGAGACCATTTGTCAAGCATTTGAGTATCATTAAAACCCCCAATTCTTATATATAAGTAGTACGTTATTACGCGAGATAACTGGATGAGTAAATTATTACTGAAGAGATAATAATATCACTAAAAGAGATTTATGAGAAAACAGTGACACCAATTGAATAAGAGAATCATGAAACGTGAATCGATAAAAAGTTATCAAAACATGTCAATAGAGAGACTCATAAATCAATCGAGTTGAATTCTTTAATTGAGTTATTAATAAATCGAGGGCGATTGAGAAGTCGTTTAAAACAAGTAAAAGAGAAAATAAGAACAAAAATGTTAAGTTCAAATCTAATGAGTAAATGAGATGAAAACATCAAATTGAGAGTTATGAGAAAATAGTAAATAATTAAATAAGAGATTATTAATTTAAGTTGATAAGGAGTTATCCAAACAAATCAAGTGGAAGTTAATTAAACCAAATTGAGTGGGGATCACTAATGATAAATTGTAAAATTGAGTAATAATAACCGGTCAAAATTTAAGAGATAATGATTAAGAAATAATTTAATTCGTATATTGAGAAGTTATTGAAAATTTCGAGAAATCAATAAAGCAAGGATTTAACGCGCATTTATTTAAAACGAATTAAATGGAAAATTTTGTTTAAAATTATGAATAACTATTAATTTGAACCAAGAGACATGATCTAATAAATAGTTGTGTCGAATAAATATATCTGATTATAGAGAATTACCAATTTAATAAAAAGAGCAGATTTATGTTTTATGAGTAAATGAGAAACTAATGACTGGAATTGTTAATTGAGAATAAGAAGTTATGTAATTTGATACGATGAGAAACCATGAATGGTAATAATGAGGCCATGAGTTGTAATGCAAAATGAGTAAAAGAGTTGTAAATTGAGAAAATTTTATGCGAAAATTTATAGAGTTAATTTTACATTTATATAACTGATGGGATAAAACATCGAATATACGAAATAAATGAGGTCTATTAATTGAGCAAGAGATGAAAATCTATAAAGTTAATGAAAGTTGTAAGTATTGAGACATCACTAACTAAACGAGATGGAGAACCCAAAATGAGTAAATTAATGAGTTTAGTGGCAAAAGAAAATTTACGAGAATTATTCACTATGAATTTAATAAGAATTCTATTAACGACAAAATTGTTATATGTTATTAATAATTATAATACCAAACACGCTATGAGTAAACCAAAATGAGAATTTTATACACAAATGTGAGCAAGAGACAATCGTGAATGTGTAACCTAAAATAAAGAGTTGTGATGCTAAAACATGTAATAAGTTGACTTATGAGGAGTCATAAAATGAATAATTATTAATGAAAAATGACCATGACACTATTAAAGGGTAATGAATTATAATTGAGGAAACCTAATAAGGATGCGAGAATGCAAATGAGGAAGCTAACATCTATTATGAGCAATAATATTTTTTTTCTGTAAGTGATAAAAGTTTAATGAGTAGGGGTGTGAGGGGGGGGGGGGGGGGGGGGGGGCGTAAAGAATATACGTTGGGACCGACTCACACCTGTGCATAAGAGTTTGATTATCGAGTAATTAAATGAAACCTTAAAATATGTATTGTAATGAGTTGTTTGATCGTATGATTGTATATTTTATGATGGTAGAGAGTGCCGGTTCCAAACTCGGGGACGAGTTTTCTCCAAGTGGAGTTGACTAGGAGAAAATTAAGAGAATTACAAGGAGAAAATTTTATTGCGGTATCTATAATTGTTATTGTTATGAGCATATATGTGTATATAAATATAAATGGCTTGATAATCTATAAGAGTAACTTTTAAACTGAGAAAGTATTCATATGAGGATATAATAATAAAATAATAAGAGGTTATTAAAATATGAGAATTTATCATGAACTATTCACATCGAATTAAATGACAAAAACGTTATTATGAGAAATTATTAAATACAGTCGAGAAAATTGTTGAGCCAAATTATTGTGTTGAGTAATATATATGCATGTGATTAGAGAATGTATAAGAATAATTGAGAATAATTAACTTAGTGTGATGGTATAATTATCAAGTTGTAAGAAATTCATAAATCGAGAGTAATTGTACATATGGGAAGTGGCAAGTACTAAAATTTTATAAATAATGAGAAATTATGAAATTAGAGTAATGAGAATTTAATTATGAATTACCCAAATCGAGTTAAATGAATAAATTATTATAATAAATGTAAAATATAAAGGTTTAAACTCATGGAGAACTAGTAAATCAAGCTAAACAAATAAATTATTAAAACGAATCAAATGAGAAAATCTTATTTATGACCAGATATTAAACTAAGGGGATTATCAAATTAAATTACTAAATTAAATGTCATCAAATATTATGCTTTATTGAGTAATTACTAAATCGATAATAGTTATTAAAATGAACACACGAGAAAAATATAAGTGTATCGAATAATAAATTTTATTAAAATACTATGAGTTTCTAAATCGAGAAAACAATAAAAATATAAAGTAATGAGGAAACTTTATATTGAGAATGAGAATTAACTGAGTAACTGAATACACGGGAATTAATGAGGTAAGTAATTAACGAGTTAATTAATTGAGTAAAGAGAAGACATTTAATTTAGGCGCTCAAAATTAAAAATAAAATGAGATTTATAAGTGGACAATTAGTCAAATAGATCAAGAGACAAATTAAATGAGAATAAAGCAAGAAGCTAATTAACGAGCTAAATGATAAAAACATTAAACGAGATATGTATCATTAAAATGAGTTGAACGAGCAATATTAAAAAGAGTCAGTGAAGGATTATTAAATACGTGTTAGCAAGAGAACTAATAACGCGTCTTAAAAGAAAAAATATATGTTCGAGTAGTCTGATAATTAAATTGATCACGTGAAAAATCGTAAAAGCGAGTAAAAGTATACATTTATATGAATTATGTACTTGTTGTATATTGTCTGATAATGGTGTGAACTTCTAACTTGTTCATTTTGTTTTAAAAACAAATTAATGTCCTATAGATTAGAGGACCTTGAGATGCTGCTTAATTGTAGAGATTGCCAACAATAAGATTTTATATGTTGATAGAATGTAAAAGTAATAATTTGTTGGAACTGTACGGGAAAGTGCTTCCCCATAAAATAAGAGAACTTATTTTTATCGCCCTGAGAGGGCCGAGTATGAGTATTATTGCAAGCACGAGTTGGATGACCGAGTACCACGCCGAGATCATCTGTCGTCACCAACCAAACCGTAAAAATCTCCAAGTGGATTTGAATCGGAGATTCAGCGCAATGATTAACCGCTGAGTTCAGCAATTGTGTTCGACTACGAGAGCAAGAAGACGCCTTCAGCAGAGTATCGTGAATTATTTTGTACTTATTATCGACATCCTTTTCTTTTAGAGATAAACCGAGATCCTTGGAGAGCATTTCGTTCTTTTATATATTATTTCTTTTAGCCTTATCTTTTGCGCCATTAGAGACGGGAGATTGTATGAGCAAATTGCGGGAGCCGGAGTTTATTCTGATCGAGTAGATCACCCTGAAGAGTTTCCTTTTCATTCTTAACCTTATCATTTTCCCATCTGAGCACGTGTGTCGTTAGCAAGCCTGTGTTTGAGATACGAGATCGCTACCCTGAGTTTCTTCCGAGCGACGACTTCGGGGACGAAGTCTATTTCAAGTGGAGTTGAATTGTAACACCCCAAAATTTGTAATAATTAAATAATATTATTTAAATCATGTTCAATTTTATTTATAATTAATTTTATATTAATTGGACGCTCTTAATTAAATGGTTTAAACGGTTCGTATTATTTAGACGACCTGTTATTAGACGGTTCGTATTATTTAGACGACCTGTTATTAGACGGTTCGTATTATTTAGACGACCAGTAATTAGACATTTTTTTATAATTATTAATTAGACGTTTATAATTAAATTATATGTCTCGCGAGAGTTTGACGTTATTTATTTCACGGGTTTTTGTATGTCAGGTTCTAACCTGACTTAATTGTAGTGGGTTGGGCTAAAAAGAGAGAGATCGAGTTGTTATTTTGTGTCGGGCCGGCGAAAGGCCAAGGCCCCGGGCCTTCGTGTTGCGGGCTTGGAGTATTAGCATCTATTATGTCTTAAAACCAATTACCTATTTAAACCCCTTTTAACCTACGGCCGCACATCCCAAAACAGAAGCTCCTGCGTTGTTCTTTTGATCGAGGTCGCCAAGCGGAACATGTAAAGGGGTGGAGACAATTCGATTGGGGGAAAAGCTTATGAGTGGCGGTGGTAATTTTCATATTTTGTTAATGATGATCTCCTCTGACAATTGAAGAAAATTAGTAGGCGATGTGGTTGTCCCATTTTGGTTGGTGAGGATTTTTTTAGTTAGTTTATGATTATGGTGCTGTTGAATATTTTATATTCTGTAACAATGTTAGTAATAATCAAAGAACCAAAATGAACATGCAAATCTGAAAATCGACGAGAATCAAACTGCACGCAATGGGATTCCTGTCCTTTAAGGTTTATACGTGCTGTATGCTGCTAGCCTCTACGTATCACCCCAGGATTTGATGCAGTACGCTGGTAAGTTCTTACAGCCAAGAATCACCAAACAACACAAAGTGTTTAATCAGAAACAGGAAGGTACATAGCACAAGAACGCAGGAGCAATTGAGAGAGAATGTGTGTTTTTCGGTGTGTTCTAGACTGAGCCTCGAGCCAGTTTTATAGTGAACCCAATGTGTCAAAACTATAACTGCTCGGGATTAATATTGACCATTAAGCCAGACGTTTTAACTGATATGGTCATAAACCAAAAACGTTACAACGACCAAAGTCATCAACCAGTTTTAATACCCAGACGTTACAGTCTTCTCAAACACACGACCAAAAATAAAAGCTCCTCAGCTCCCAGCGACCGATGCGTCGTGCGAAGTGCAAAGTGCGCCTAAATCGCGCCATTTCGCGTCATCGGTCTCGGCTCGGCGCGCGTGTGGGTCTAGCCTTTAATCCTCCACTAAAGCCTTTGAAAGCTTAAAGAATTAAATGCCTTATAAACCCATTTAATGTTCTTCCCCCCACCAATGTTGGAATTATTAATTAATATTAATATATACATATATATATTAATTAATACTTGCAAGTTGGCACCAAGTTGGAAAGTTTCCTTTCATTCAGACAGATGTTGTCACTTAGGTGTCACGAATATTAAACCTAAGTTTAATGTGAGCAAACAAGAGGAGATTGATTCAATGGTATCCTAATAGGTTTAAACCAAGAACCTTAATAACCTCCCCGGTTTACCCCCACACAACATATGCCATCTTTGTGTTCTCCCTGAGCACTAATACGGCCATGTGCTAAAATCCTTTTCATGACCCTTTAGAAGACAAACCAACAGTCTTCATTTGAGGCGGCACCACCTCTAGATCATATAGGCAAAATTTTACAACATCATCGTTGCTTAGATGTCTCCAAAATTTTGTTAAGAGTATTAACTCATCCCCGTTCTCGGCAACGATGTACTATCCTACCTCACATGGATCTATCTTGATTGATAGTACCTTCTATCGTTAGTAATTTCGTTGTTACCCATTAAACTTGAAAATAGGAGCACTAAGTTCAAGTTGGGTTTCCATTACTAACGATTCTAGTTTGGTTTTAGACCCATGACTCTCGCGGTAGATGTTACCAAATCTCTCGTCAGAGGTTTAGTAAACGGATCTGCCAAGTTCTTCGATGTCTTGACATAAACAACTTTGATGGTACCACTTTCAATTAGTTGTCTCACAGAATGATGACGAAGACCTACGTGTCTCGTCTTCCCATTATATACATAATTATATACTTTAGACAGTGTGGCCTCACTGTCACAGTACATGGGAATTGAAGGCATTGGAGTATCCCACAAACGGATATCCAAGAGTAGATCTCTAATCCACTCTGCCTCTTTGCCTGCAGCGGCTAGAGCAATGAGCTCAGCTTCCATCGTTGAGTGAGCTATACATGACTGTTTCTTACTCGCCCAAGAAATAGCCCCACCAGCTAGTGTATAAATCCATCCACTTGTGGATTTAGAATCACTCCTGTTATCAATCCAGCTGGCATCTGAATACCCTTCTAGTATACTAGATTTTGACGTGTAAGTCAACTCAAGATTACTAGTCCTTTTTAGGTATCCTAGTACTCTTCCTACTGCCTTCCAGTGCTCTGTACCTGGGTTGACAGTATATTGACTTAGCTTGCTTACTGCAAAAGCAATGTCAGGTCTAGTGCAATGTGTAGCATACATCATGCTTCCAATTGCACTAGCATATTCTAGTTGAGCCACTGCTCTACCAGAGTTCACTTCAAGTTTTAAACTAAAATCGAAAGGAGTGTTAAATTCCTTAAAATTCAAGTGTTGAAACTTTGTCAAAATTTTCTCTATGTAATGTGATTGACTTAGAGAAATTTGACTATCTGTTCTTTTAACCTTAATACCAAGAATGGTATCCACTTCCCCTAAATCTTTCATCTTAAAGTTCGAGGATAGGTACTTCTTCGTATCAAGAATACCTTGTAGGTGAGTGCCAATGATCAACATATCATCAACATAAAGACAGATAACAACGGTGTATTCAGTTGTGCATTTAGTGTAGATACATCTATCAACACTATTATGCTTAAAACCAAATGCAGATACAGTGGTGTCAAACCTCTCATGCCACTGTTTTGGAGCTTGCTTCAAACCGTACAGTGATTTAATAAGTCTACAAACTTTGTTTTCCTGTCCGGATACTATGAAACCTTCAGGTTGCTCCAAGTATATCTCCTCCTTGAGATATCCATTTAGAAAGGCTGTCTTCACATCCATTTGATGAATGTACAATCCTTTCATTGCTGAGATTGCTATAAGAGTTCTAATAGAACTAATTCTAGCAACCAGTGCATATGTATCGAAATAATCAATACCTTCTCTTTGCCTATAACCTTTAGCGACTAATCTCGCTTTATAGGCAGATATTGATCCATCTGGATGACACTTCCTCTTGAAGATCCATTTAGATCCTATGGGTCTCTTACCCTTGGGAAGATCAGCTAACTCCCAAGTTCCATTACCCATAATTGAATCCATTTCATCATTTATAGCATCCTTCCAGAAAGGAGCATCTCTCGATGTCATAGCTTCAGTAAAAGTCTTAGGATCATCATCTAAATTAATAGCTAAAATGACCTCTCTCGTCACCTTAGATTGAGATCCTTCAACCAAGTATGATAGAAAATCGTCCCCAAAATTCTTTTCCTTTCGCACCCTTGTACTTCTCCTTGGTTCTTCTACAATATAAGAAGGTGGTTCTTCTGTAACAGTAGAAGGTGTAATAATCTCTCGAGAAGTACTGGGTGCTGGAATGGAATTAGAGGTAGAATTGGAGTTTTCATCATCTCCTATTAGCTTATCCTCGAAGAACTCCACATCTCTGGATTCTATGACGACACCTGATTCTTTATCCAACAATCGGTATGCCTTGCTATTTTGAGCATATCCAATGAATATACTTTTCATAGCTCGAGCTCCCAACTTGGATCTTTTAGGATCAGGTGTACGATAATAAGCTAAACACCCCCACACTCATAGATAATCTAAGTTAGGTTTTCTACCTTTCCATAACTCATAGGGACTGGAAGGAATCACACGACTAGTGATTCTGTTGTGCACATAACATGCAGTCAACAATGCTTCCCCCCACAGATTGTGTGGCAAACCCGAATGATTCAACATACAATTGACCATCTCAACAAGGGTTCTATTCTTTCTTTCTGCCAAACCATTTTGTTGGGGAGTATAGGGTGAGGTTCTTTCATGCTTGATACCATTCTCTTCACAGAATGTATCAAACTCATGATTAAAGTATTCTCCGCCTCTGTCCGAGCGAAGAATCTTAATATGTTTTTCATGTTGATTTTCAACCTCGGCCTTATATAGTTTGAATGCATTAAAAGCTTCGTCTTTTGTATGCAATAAGTAAACATATAAGTAACGGCTCAAGTCATCACAAAAAGTTATAAAATATCTTTTTCCTCCACGAGTGAGTATTCCATTCAGTTCACAAATATCTGAATGTATTAATTCTAGTAATGTTGTATTTCTCTTAACGCTTGGAAAAGGTTTCTTTATAAACTTTGATTTTACACAAGTTTCACATTTGTTAAAATCTTTATTATTTAATTTTAGCATACCTTTAATTTGCATTTTTTCAATATTTTTAATATTAGTGTGAGCTAAACGTTTATGCCATAAATAAATTGAACAAGGAATATAACCAGAAAACATTATTTCATTGAGTTCAAAACCAACAACATTACTAGTGGTACCGTCACCATCACTAGCGGTACCTTCACTCTCACTCTCACAAAAAACAACACTAAAAACAGATTCAACACAATCATTACTACCCACACCCCCCTCAAACAATTCAAGTCGATACATACCACACGTATTAACGGCTTGTCCCACATACACCCCATCTTTTGAAAACAAGATCCTACCACCCTAAATCACCAACTTATAACCATTCTCATCAAACTTGGCTGCCGACACAAGCCCCTTCCTAACACCAGGAACATGCAACACATCACGAAGGGTGACCACACTTGCATTTTGGAAATTTAGTAACACCGTGCCTATTCCACGAACACGCACCTTGTGACCATCAGCACACGACACTACCGTTCCTTCTTGAACAGGGCCATATGTTTGGAAGCTACTACGATCACCACAAACATGAATAGTAGCTCCAGAATCAAGAAACCAGCCACGAGTAGTTATCACACGATTCAATGAGGAAATCATATTGGTTTCCCCAAGATCCACACTAGCCACCAAGTGAGTTAGATCTGCAACAGCATTTGCAGATCCACCAACGGGCCCCGATTTCCGCAGTGGACATTCTCGTGCATAATGCCCTGTTTCTCCGCAAACATGGCACTTTCCTGTTTTCTTGAGTTGATTGTTTTGCTGATGATGATTAGGCCTCTTGAACTCCTTCTTTTTAGGTCCCATGTTCTTGTTCATTTTGAACCCTTTCTTGCCTTTGTACCCAGAACCCGAACCAGATGCAGAACCATGACCCCCACCTGACACGTGGTGAACACTCATTCCGACTTTACCCCTTTTGTCCCTGTTGCGCGTTTCCTCCTCAATACGGAGGTGTTTCAACAGGATATCCAAGGAGTAGTCCTCGGATTTGTGCATCATTCTTTTGGAAAAGTCTTTCCACGAAGGTGGTAACTTGCAAATGATTGCTCCAACCTGAAAAAGCTCGGGAAGATTAATAGATAGGGAATTCAACTTATTCACTATCACCTGGAGTTCATGCACTTGCTCCATAATCGGCTTATCATCCACCATTTGAAACTCGAAGTATTTTGACACAAGATACTTGTTGGTACCTTCTTCATGTGCCTTGTACTTGAGTTCAATAGCTTTCCACAACTCTCTAGGATCTGTAATAGGAGCATACAGATCATAGAGTCGGTCAGACAAGGAGTTCTTGATATGTCCCAAGCATAAGTGTTCAGACTCTCTACGCAGAGCCCTTTGCTTGTCAAGTTCGGCAATTGCTTGCACATCAGGAGCACCTCCTTCAGCGGGTTCTGGATTAGCAGGAATTGGGACCAATTCAGGGTCCAACACGAAGCTCAGTTTAAGCACAACAAGCATAAACATGACTTTGTCAGCCCATCGAGTGTAGTTCTGGCCATCAAAACGATCAAGCTTGATGAATTCTTGATTCATCAAACGGAAGTTGGTGGAGGAAAGTTCAGTATCCATTTTCTTTTTTCTGAAAATTGATTAGTAGATTAATCACAGAATATAGAACAAACAAAAAATATAAACCTTAAAGATTGTTGAATATTTTATATTCTGTAACAATGTTAGTAATAATCAAAGAACCAAAATGAACATGCAAACCTGAAAATCGACGAGAATCAAACTGCACGGAATGGGATTCCTGTCCTTTAAGGTTTATACGTGCTGTATGCTGCTAGCCTCTACGTATCACCCCAGGATTTGATGCAGTACGCTGGTAAGTTCTTACAGCCAAGAATCACCAAACAACACAAAGTGTTTAATCAGAAACAGGAAGGTACAGAGCACAAGAACGCAGGAGCAATTGAGGGAGAATATGTGTTTTTCGGTGTGTTCTAGACTGAGCCTCGAGCCAGTTTTATAGTGAACCCAATGTGTCAAAACTGTAACTGCTCGGGATTAATATTGACCATTAAGCCAGACGTTTTAACTGATATGGTCATAAACCAAAAACGTTACAACGACCAAAGTCATCAACCAGTTTTAATACCCAGACGTTACAGTCTTCTCAAACACACGACCAAAAATAAAAGCTCCTCAGCTCCCAGCGACCGATGCGTCGTGCGAAGTGCAAAGTGCGCCTAAATCGCGCCATTTCGCGTCATCGGTCTCGGCTCGGCGCGCGTGTGGGTCTAGCCTTTAATCCTCCACTAAAGCCTTTGAAAGCTTAAAGAATTAAATGCCTTATAAACCCATTTAATGTTCTTCCCCCCACCAATGTGGGAACTTGCCAACTTGCAAGTATTAATTAATATATATATATATGTATATATTAATATTAATTAATAATTCCAACAGGTGCATCGACAAACCATTTGGAGGAACTAGTTTTGTGGCTGGGATTTTCTTTTAAGCCTCTTCTTGACGTCAATATATAGCCGAGAAGAAAGTTAAATTGATCGAGGGTCGTGGTTTCACGTGTTGATTCGTAAGGGTATAATTTCTAACCCCCTTTCTTGTAGTAATTCTTGTTTAATCAACCGAGTCTTGTAGCAAATTGTTTTGATACCATTCATTTTGTCTCGGGTTTTTGGCTCAGCTTAGTTTGTAGAGTTTCGGGTTTGGTTTGGGTAAAACCCTTTTTGTGATGACCTAATCGTTTTATTGATCGAGAAAAAGAAAAAAAAACCGGAACCGAACATTTAGGTTCTTGGTTTCCTTAAACCGAAAAAGATTTCAAAACAACCGAGCTAGATTACTTCAAATTTTAATTTTTGGAATAAAATGAGTTTCGGGGCTGTCGGGTGCCTCGGGAGTAAATGGGTTGATGTCGGGTTTCAAAACGGGTTTTAAATGACAAGCTGAGTTTTTGGACAGATTCTGTGGTCTATGTTCGGGTCTGTTTTTATCATACGTAAAATGCGTTTATGGATTTTTGGCTCGCGCGGTGCTCTAGTTGTCTGAGTGTTCTTTCCGTTTCTGCTAACGGCTCGTTAATCTGATTTACGGTTTAAAAGATATCATTGTTTTAGTAAAGTCTCGCAAAAGCTTTTTCAGTTCAGCTATTCTGTTTTGTAACCAGTTTTTGAGGTACTTAGAATCTGTTTTGGACATGGGTCGTGAGACAGTAAATTGTATTAATCTGAGTTTTCTAGCAGTGGTTAAAATTTGGGAATAATCTAACACACGGGTTGGGAGTTATAACAGTTCCCGTGAAGGTGTCGGGTTCTGGCAGATTGTTATGAGTTGAGTCTCGAGCCGAGTTTTAATCCTAGCCTTATTATGTGATGTAGGACCTTATAGGAACTGAGTTGCGACTTGTACGTGCCGAGGATACTTCTAGGAGCTTACGTTGATTGAGGTGGGTGATCTCACTATAACTTGCATTTACATTCATTTCATGATTTTGTGCTATATGTCATGAATTGCTATTGCTTTGAGATGAACTTGATTATGTGTTGAGATGCTATGTGATGTTTATTTTAATTCCATCATGAATTGAGATATGGATGCTGAGTAACTGAGCTGGGTACCATATCATTATGGGTTTGATCTGAGTACATGAGTTTTGTTATGAGTTATCATGCATTTGTGATGTGCTAATTGTTTACATATCTGTTGAGATGATATGTGTTGAGTATGTGCTGGTTTGTTTTATATGAGTACCGATTGTATGAGTCAACACGTAAATAAAACTAACCTAATTATATATGAGATTTAATTACCGTTCGCAAGAGGCGACGGCGAGAGTCAACTCTTCCCTGAGAGCCAAGTACAATACATGACTGTCAGCGTGGTACTGCGGGACACCTAGAGGACGGATGTTGGAAGAGGGTGTTGTGACGAGCGCATGGCGGTGGGCGTGCGTTGAGTATCGTCACAACCCATGACGAACCTAATGAGATTAATAAAGGCCTAATAATGAGAAATGGGTAGAGTCTTTAGGGAACATGTATGTGGCATGGATTGTTTTGTATGTGTATGTTATTTTGATTCTATTCACTCAGCGGTGGCTGACCCCAAACACTCCCCCCCATTTTGCAGGTACTAGCAAGGGCAAAGAGAAGGTCAACGGTTGATGGGTTGCGTCTCAATTTTATAATTATGAATTTGGATAAAAACGTTTATTCGAGTCAAACATGTTTTGTTTTAAAACTTGTATTTATTCCGCATTTAAAACCACGAGACAGTTTAATTTATTTTAATGAGATGGGACCTTTGAGTTACTTGTACTTTTGAGGAAAAATGGTTTATTTTATATATTAAATTTTTTAAATTTCCCCTGATTTTTGGGATGTTACAAGTTGGTATCAGAGCTCTGACTTGAGAGAATTGGGTTCACAAGGGGTGGATTCCAGACTCAAGTCGAAGCACGAGTTTTCAAAATGAGTTTTTCAAAAGTGTTTTTAAAATGAGTTCAAATCCAAATCGAGAAGCAGCGCATCACGACGACCTTATGCCTCTAGTACTTATTTATGAGCTATTTAGTTTATTAAAAACATCGCGAGTGACATTGATTATTAAGAGAATATTAGAGAATTAACTCAAGATGAGCGTGAATTGTGCGACTATATATAGATAATATATACTATACTCATTGATGTGAATTACTTGTTATGTGGATGGTATGAGGATGGGAGATCGTGGAATTTTTGAAACTGGCTCGAAATCATGACGGGAGTAGGTGCGGATAATAATAGAGGGCCCCTATTATTATACGCACATGACTCGTGCCTATGTTTTGAAAAGGATTCAAGGATACCATTTGTCAAGCATTTAAGTATCATTAAAACCCCCAATTCTTATATATAAATAGTACGTTATTACGCGAGATAACTGGATGAGTAAATTATTACTGAAGAGATAATAATATCACTAAAAGAGATTTATGAGAAAACAGTGACACCAATTGAATAAGAGAATCATGAAACGTGAATCGATAAAAAGTTATAAAAACATGTCAATAGAGATACTAATAAATCAATCGAGTTGAATTCTTTAATTGAGTTATTAATAAATCGAGGGCGATTGAGCAGTCGTTTAAAACAAGTAAAAGAGAAAATAAGAACAAAAATGTTAAGTTCAAATCTAATGAGTAAATGAGATGAAAACATCAAATTGAGAGTTATGAGAAAATAGTAAATAATTAAATAAGAGATTATTAATTTAAGTTGATAAGGAGTTATCCAAACAAATCAAGTAGAAGTTAATTAAACCAAATTGAGTGGGGATCACTAATGATAAATTGTTAAATTGAGTAATAATAACCGGTCAAAATTTAAGAGATAATGATTAAGAAATAATTTAATTCGTATATTGAGAAGTTATTGAAAATTTCGAGAAATCAATAAAGCAAGGATTTAACGCGCATTTATTTAAAACGAATTAAATGGAAAATTTTGTTTAAAATTATGAATAACTATTAATTTGAACCAAGAGACATGATCTAATAAATAGTTGTGTCGAATAAATATATCTGATTATAGAGAATTACCAATTTAATAAAAAGAGCAGATTTATGTTTTATGAGTAAATGAGAAACTAATGACTGGAATTGTTAATTGAGAATAAGAAGTTATGTAATTTGATACGATGAGAAACCATGAATGGTAATAATGAGGCCATGAGTTGTAATGCAAAATGAGTAAAAGAGTTGTAAATGGAAAATTTTGTTTAAAATTATGAATAACTATTAATTTGAACCAAGAGACATGATCTAATAAATAGTTGTGTCGAATAAATATATCTGATTATAGAGAATTACCAATTTAATAAAAAGAGCAGATTTATGTTTTATGAGTAAATGAGAAACTAATGACTGGAATTGTTAATTGAGAATAAGAAGTTATGTAATTTGATACGATGAGAAACCATGAATGGTAATAATGAGGCCATGAGTTGTAATGCAAAATGAGTAAAAGAGTTGTAAATTGAGAAAATTTTATGCGAAAATTTATAGAGTTAATTTTACATTTATATAACTGATGGGATAAAACATCGAATATACGAAATAAATGAGGTCTATTAATTGAGCAAGAGATGAAAATCTATAAAGTTAATGAAAGTTGTAAGTATTGAGACATCACTAACTAAACGAGATGGAGAACCCAAAACGAGTAAATTAATGAGTTTAGTGGCAAAAGAAAATTTACGAGAATTATTCACTATGAATTTAATAAGAATTCTATTAACGACAAAATTGTTATATGTTATTAATAATTATAATACCAAACACGCTATGAGTAAACCAAAATGAGAATTTTATACACAAATGTGAGCAAGAGACAATCGTGAATGTGTAACCTAAAATAAAGAGTTGTGATGCTAAAACATGTAATAAGTTGACTTATGAGGAGTCATAAAATGAATAATTATTAATGAAAAATGACCATGACACTATTAAAGGGTAATGAATTATAATTGAGGAAACCTAATAAGGATGCGAGAATGCAAATGAGGAAGCTAACATCTATTATGAGCAATAATTTTTTTTTTCTGTAAGTGATAAAAGTTTAATGAGTAGGGGTGTGAGGGGGGGGGGGGCGTAAAGAATATACGTTGGGACCGACTCACACCTGTGCATAAGAGTTTGATTATCGAGTAATTAAATGAAACCTTAAAATATGTATTGTAATGAGTTGTTTGATCGTATGATTGTATATTTTATGATGGTAGAGAGTGCCAGTTCCAAACTCGGGGACGAGTTTTTTCCAAGTGGAGTTGAGTAGGAGAAAATTAAGAGAATTACAAGGAGAAAATTTTATTGTGATATCTATAATTGTTATTGTTATGAGCATATATGTGTATATAAATATAAATGGCTAGATAATCTATAAGAGTAACTTTTAAACTGAGAAAGTATTCATATGAGGATATAATAATAAAATAATAAGAGGTTATTAAAATATGAGAATTTATCATGAACTATTCACATCGAATTAAATGACAAAAACGTTATTATGAGAAATTATTAAATACAGTCGAGAAAATTGTTGAGCCAAATTATTGTGTTGAGTAATATATATGCATGTGATTAGAGAATGTATAAGAATAATTGAGAATAATTAACTTAATGTGATGGTATAATTATCAAGTTGTAAGAAATTCATAAATCGAGAGTAATTGTACATATGGGAAGTGGCAAGTACTAAAATTTTATAAATAATGAGAAATTATGAAATTAGAGTAATGGAAATTTAATTATGAATTACCCAAATCGAGTTAAATGAATAGATTATTATAATAAATGTAAAATATAAAGGTTTAAACTCATGGAGAACTAGTAAATCAAGATAAACAAATAAATTATTAAAACGAATCAAATGAGAAAATCTTATTTATGACCAGATATTAAACTATGGGGATTATCAAGTTAAATTACTAAATTAAATGTCATCAAATATTATGCTTTATTGAGTAATTACTAAATCGATAATAGTTATTAAAATGAACACACGAGAAAAATATAAGTGTATCAAATAATAAATTTTATTAAAATACTATGAGTTTCTAAATCGAGAAAACAATAAAAATATAAAGTAATGAGGAAACTTTATATTGAGAATGAGAATTAACTGAGTAACTGAATACACGGGAATTAATGAGGTAAGTAATTAACGAGTTAATTAATTGAGTAAAGAGAAGACATTTAATTTAGGCGCTCAAAATTAAAAATAAAATGAGATTTATAAGTGGACAATTAGTCAAATAGATCAAGAGACAAATTAAATGAGAATAAAGCAAGAAGTTAATTAACGAGCTAAATGATAAAAACATTAAACGAGATATGTATCATTAAAATGAGTTGAACGAGCAATATTAAAAAGAGTCAGTGAAGGTTTATTAAATACGTGTTAGCAAGAGAACTAATAACGCGTCTTAAAAGAGAAAATATCTGTTCGAGTAGTCTGATAATTAAATTGATCACGTGAAAAATCGTAAAAGCGAGTAAAAGTATACATTTATGTGAATTATGTACTTGTTGTATATTGTCTGATAATGGTGTGAACTTCTAAATTGTTCATTTTGTTTTAAAAACAAATTAATGTCCTATAGATTAGAGGACCTTGAGATGCTGCTTAATTGTAGAGATTGCCAACAATAAGATTTTATATGTTGATAGAATGTAAAAGTAATAATTTGTTGGAACTGTACGGGAAAGTGCTTCCCCATAAAATAAGAGAACTTATTTTTATCGCCCTGAGAGGGCCGAGTATGAGTATTATTGCAAGCACGAGTTGGATGACCGAGTACCACGCCGAGATCATATGTCGTCACCAACCAAACCGTAAAAATCTCCAAGTGGATTTGAATCGGAGATTCAGCGCAATGATTAACCGCTGAGTTCAGCAATTGTGTTCGACTACGAGAGCAAGAAGACGCCTTCAGCAGAGTATCGTGAATTATTTTGTACTTATTATCGACATCCTTTTCTTTTAGAGATAAACCGAGATCCTTGGAGAGCATTTCGTTCTTTTATATATTATTTCTTTTAGCCTTATCTTTTGCGCCATTAGAGACGGGAGATTGTATGAGCAAATTGTGGGAGCCGGAGTTTATTCTGATCGAGTAGATCACCCTGAAGAGTTTCCTTTTCATTCTTAACCTTATCATTTTCCCATCTGAGCACGTGTGTCGTTAGCAAGCCTGTGTTTGAGATACGAGATCGCTACCCTGAGTTTCTTCCGAGCGACGACTTCAGGGACGAAGTCTATTTCAAGTGGAGTTGAGTTGTAACACCCCAAAATTTGTAATAATTAAATAATATTATTTAAATCATGTTCAATTTTATTTATAATTAATTTTATATTAATTGGACGCTCTTAATTAAATGGTTTAAACGGTTCGTATTATTTAGACGACCTGTTATTAGACGGTTCGTATTATTTAGACGACCTGTTATTAGACGGTTCGTATTATTTAGACGACCTGTTATTAGACGGTTCGTATTATTTAGACGACCAGTAATTAAACATTTTATTATAATTATTAATTAGACGTTTATAATTAAATTATATGTCTTGCGAGAGTTTGACGTTATTTATTTCACGGGTTTTTGTATGTCAGGTTCTAACCTGACTTAATTGTAGTAGGTTGGGCTAAAAAGAGAGAGATCGAGTTGTTATTTTGTGTCGGGCCGGCCAAAGGCCAAGGCCCCGGGCCTTCGTGTTGCGGGCTTGGAGTATTAGCATCTATTATGTCTTAAACCCAATTACCTATTTAAACCCCTTTTAACCTACGGCCGCACATCCCAAAACAGAAGCTCCTGCGTTGTTCTTTTGATCGAGGTCGCCAAGCGGAACATGTAAAGGGGTGGAGACAATTCGATTGGAGGAAAAGCTTATGAGTGGCGGTGGTAATTTTCATATTTGGTTAATGATGATCTCCTCTGACAATTGAAGGAAATTAGCAGGCGATGTGGTTGTCCCATTTTGGTTGGTGAGGATTTTTTTAGTTAGTTTATGATTATGGTGCATCGACAAACCATTTGCAGGAATTAGTTTTGTGGCTGGGATTTTCTTGTAAGCCTCTTCTTGACGTCAATATATAGCCGAGAAGAAACTTAAATTGATCGAGGGTCGTGGTTTCACGTGTTGATTCGTAAGGGTATAATTTCTAACCCCCTTTCTTGTAGTAATTCTTGTTTAATCAACCGAGTCTTGTAGCAAATTGTTTTGATACCATTCATTTTGTCTCGGGTTTTTGGCTCAGCTTAGTTTGTAGAGTTTCGGGTTTGGTTTGGGTAAAACCCTTTTTGTGATGACCTAATCGTTTTATTGATCGAGAAAAAAAAAACCGGAACCGAACCTTTAGGTTCTTGGTTTCCTTAAACCGAGAAAGATTTCAAAACAACCGAGCTAGATTACTTCAAATTTTAATTTCTGGAATAAAATGAGTTTCGGGGCTGTCGGGTGCCTCGGGAGTAAATGGGTTGATGTCGGGTTTCAAAACGGGTTTTAAATGACAAGCTGAGTTTTTGGACAGATTATGTGGTCTATGTTCGGGTCTGTTTTTATCATACGTAAAATGCGTTTATGGATTTTTGGCTCGCGTGGGGCTCTAGTTTTCTGAGTCTTCTTTCCGTTTCTGCTAACGGCTCGTTAATCTGATTTACGGTTTAAAAGATATCACTGTTTTAGTAAAGTCTCGCAAAAGCTTTTTCGGTTCAGCTATTCTATTTTGTAACCAGTTTTTGAGGTACTTAGAATCTGTTTTGGACATGGGTCGTGAGACAGTAAATTGTATTAATCTGAGTTTTCTAGCAGTGGTTAAAATTTGGGAATAATCTAACACACGAGTTGGGAGTTATAACAGTTCCCGTGAAGGTGTCGGGTTCTGGCAGATTGTTATGAGTTGAGTCTCGAGCCGAATTTTAATCCTAGCCTTATTATGTGATGTAGGACCTTCTAGGAACTGAGTTGCGACTTGTACGTGTCGAGGATACTTCTAGGAGCTTACGTTGATTGAGGTGGGTGATCTCACTATAACTTGCATTTACATTCATTTCATGATTTTGTGCTATATGTTATGAATTGCTATTGCTTTGAGATGAACTTGATTATGTGTTGAGATGCTATGTGATGTTTATTTTAATTCCATCATGAATTGAGATATGGATGCTGAGTAACCGAGCTGGGTACCATATCATTATGGGTTTGATCTGAGTACATGAGTTTTGTTATGAGTTATCATGCATTTGTGATGTGCTAATTGTTTACATATCTGTTGAGATGATATGTGTTGAGTATGTGCTGGTTTGTTTTATATGAGTACCGGTTGTATGAGTCAACACGTAAATAAAATTAACCTAATTATATATATTTAATTACCGTTCGCAAGAGGCGACGGCGAGAGTCAACTCTTCCCTGAGAGCCAAGTACAATACACGACTGTCAGCGTGGTACTGCGGGACACCTAGAGGATGGACGTTGGAAGAGGGTGTTGTGACGAGCGCATGGCGGTGGGCGTGCGTTGAGTATCGTCACAACCCATGACGAACCTAATGAGATTAATAAAGGCATAATAATGAGAAATGGGTAGAGTCTTTAAGGAACATGTATGTGGCATGGATTGTTTTGTATGTGTATGTTATTTTGATTCTATTCACTCAGCGGTGGCTGACCTCAAACACTCCCCCCCATGTTGC
Source organism: Calendula officinalis (assembly GCA_963853835.1). Lineage (NCBI taxonomy): Eukaryota > Viridiplantae > Streptophyta > Magnoliopsida > Asterales > Asteraceae > Calendula > Calendula officinalis. The sequence goes on from OY970829.1 coordinate 19,893,197, forward strand.
AGGTACTGGCAATGGCAAAGAGAAGGTCAACGGTTGATGAGTTGCGTCTCAATTTTATAATTATGAATTTGGATAAAAACGTTTATTCGAGTCAAACATGTTTTGTTTTAAAACTTGTATTTATTCCGCATTTAAAACCACGAGACAGTTTAATTTATTTTAATGAGATGGGACCTTTGAGTTACTTGTACTTTTGGGGAAAAATGGTTTATTTTATATATTAATTTTTTTAAATTTCCCCTGATTTTTGGGATGTTACACAAATAAATCCATGTGAAGTAGCTGCAGTGGGTTAGAAATATAATTGATTGATTTGGACTTATGAGAAGTCTTGTGCTGCTTACCTTTTATGAATGCAACACAACGATGATCACATATGAATTGTTTTTGTGGTAAGCCAATTACTAAATTCTTTTTAACCAAATTATTCATGTTTTTAAAGTTTGTGTGACACATCCTTCTATGCCATAATTCTGATTCATTTATGTTTACCTTAGATATAAAACAGTTGATCTCATTTGGAGAAATGATTTCTCCCCCTATATCCAGGCAATACACATTGTTTCTCCTTTGAGTTCTTAAAACAACATATTTTTCATCTAAAATAAAGTCAGGAGAAAGAATGATGTACTCTGTATCTGTAAAAAGAATCTTGTTCTGTTTATCACATACTTGTGAGACACTAACCAGATTATATTTAAGCTCAGCAACATAAAAGACATTATCAAATTTAATCTTACCATTTGATACAATACCTTTACCAGTAATACGACCACCTTTTGGATTTTCACCAAATGCAACATAACCACCATCATAAGCTTCAAAGTTTATGAGAATTTGTAGATTCCCAGTCATGTGCCTAGAGCATCCACTATCAATATGCCATGTATTCACCTGGATGTTCTGCACATAAGAAGATTAAGTTAATTCTTTTTGGGAAAACAAGCTTGTTTTGTCTTGGGTTCATCCTTTCTAATGGAGAATGTGCTATATGTGGTTTGGTTAATACTGCTTTTAGGTGTTAGTACTGATTTATGTTTATTTGACCATTTGTTCTGCTTTGTTTTGGTTACTACTGATGGATCAGTAGTAACTCTGTGAAAGTATTTTCTGTACTTATCAGTAGTATGTGTGTAGTTATATCGTACTGCATTGTCTCTTGGATACTTATTAGTAGGATACCTTTTATTGTTTCTACTGATGGTTGTATTTGTTTTTGGATCACCATATCTGGTATTTTGAACAAATCTTTTAGCAGTTCTTCCAAATTTTGGAGTATTAACTTGTGGAGGTTTAAATTGTTGTTTTAAATTAGATTCTTTTAATTTTTGTTCTTTTAATTTTAATTTGTTTTCTTTAAACTCCTTGAATTCTTTGCAATTTATTGGATTGAAGTGACAATCCTTGGCTATATGATTAACTTTGTTACAAATTACACATTTAGGTTTGGTTGATTTTAATGACTCTGATTTTCTTTGTTCTTTTAGTTGATTAAAGTTCTTTGATTTCCTCTTTTTAAAATAGTTGGAATATTTTCAGAATTGTATTTTGGAGATTCTTGACTTTGTGTTGTATGGAAACTTGTAACACTTGCTTTAACAGAATTTTCTTCATCAGAAGGTTCTTCACTAGATTCAGTTTTTAATTCATCTATAATTTTTTCTGAACTAGCTTTTAGTGGAGGAATAAAATTTGTTGGAGGAGGAACTGCATGATATCCAACTCCATGAATAACTTTTTCAGTGGTTTGATTGCTTGTTAATTCATCAATAATTTTAGAACTTTTTTCAAATTTCTTAATTGTTAATTTATTTTGTTCTAATTCTAATTGACATTCTTCTAATTTAGTTATAGCTTCTTTTGCTTTTAATTCAGCATATTCTTTATCATAAATAACTTGTAATAATTCTTCTTTAAGTTTTTGATCTGTTATTTGATAAACTTTAATTTGATTTTCTAAGTCAGCTATAACACCATTAAATTCTATTCTTCTCTTTCTGTTTTTTAAATAAATCTTCATTAATTTCTTTTGTTTCTTTTTCAAGAGTTTTAAATAATTTAATGCATTCAGGAGAGCATGGTTTAGGATTTACCTCAGATTTGGGTTCAGAAAAGGCCATAAGTGCTTGATTTTGAGCATGTTCTTCAGCTTGAAAGCTCCAGTCATATCCTTGACCTTCTTGAGATACAAGTGCAGTTAAGTTTGTCCATTTATCTTGGTTGGGACATTTTCTGGCAAAGTGACCAAGATTGCTACAGTTGTAGCATTTGACTTTAGTTTTGTCAAACCCTGCCCTGTCACCTTTGTTAAAGCTCAAGCTTGATCTACCAGTTCTCTTGAGGAATTTCTTGGTTCTAAAACTCAGCATAGCCATCTTCCATTTGATATCCATCTCTTCAAGATCATCAAGATTGATTTGCTCCATATCTTCAGTAATTAGTGCAGTATGCACATGACTAGTAAAGAAGGATTCTCTAGCAATATCTTATGATTCTTTCATCTTTCCAGATGTAACATCTTGATTTGTACCTGCAGTGGAAACAAAAGCAGCATTGTTTGAGTTTAAAGTAGGAGTTTTCTGGCTTACCTCAGATTCAAACACTCTTAAGTCATTGTAGAGTTAATCAAGCTCCTTTTCTTCTAATGCATCACCTTGTCTATATACTACAGTGTACATAGACCATTATTCACTTAGAGATCTAAGAAACTTTCTATTGACATCATCTTTGTCTGGTTGAACTCCAACTTGGTTGAGTTCACCAATAAGTTTATTGAACCTATCAAAAACTTGTGACAGAGATTCATTCTTTTGTCCTTTGAAGTTTTCAAACTCTTGTTTTAGCACAGATTTCATGTTTCTTTTTGTGCTCTTTGTGCCCACAAACATTTTCTCCAAGGCTTGCCATAGCTGTTTTGCATCATCAAACTCAATAAACAGATGTTGGTAATCATTAGGAATTGCAAGCAATAAGGTACTTAAAACTTTTAGTTCAGTTCCTATGTCCTTCCTTTCCTTGTCACTCTTGATTTTGTCAGTTTCAGTTGTTGTGTTGGTTGAGGCAGTTAGAATGGTTTTATTACCTTCCAAAACAACTTCCCACATGGAATAATCAGTAATAAGCATGTATTGCTTAATTCTGTTTTTCCACATCCCAAAGTTATTGGGAGTGAGGATGGGGATCTTGTTTGCTTGTGTGCTTTCATTATTTTCAGACATGATGAAAACTTCATTTTGAAAGTATTGAAACTTTTTGCAATTCTTGATTCGTAGATCTAAAGTACTAAGCTCTGATACCACTTGTCAGGATCGAATAACCAAAATAGTTAATAAACACAATGATCTACTCAACAATAGAAGGTACAACGGATTAACACTATGTTGATTTGATCAAGAACAATAAACTGTAAATAATATAAGAATTATCAAGAACACAGTTTATCACAAAAAACTTCAATGTATATTGATCGAACGAATACAATACACACGTATGATTACAATTCATAAGGAACTATATATAATAGTCCTTGAAGCCTAACAATTTACCCTAGTTATTCTAGGATACGATTACAATTTAAATACAAAAAGATATCACATTCTAAACAAACTTTCCTAAGATATCGGACACGATATATTCTTCAAATAAGCTTCAACAGTAGTAATATCAATGATCAGTAGGAACTTGTGACATCAGTAGTATTCACATATCAGTATCAAGTAGTTATAGCAGTAATAACTAGTTGATCAGTAGTATCTTCAGTAGTAAGTCTTGTACCAGCATCAAGACTTGATCAGTATCAATCTGCATATCAGTAATAAATCGTTTATATCCCAACATATATGTACTGTTATTTTAAAAAATTTGGAGTTCTGTTCTCATAATTTAGTTATCTTCTTTATTTGAATTATTTTTCTTTGTAAATTGTAATTGTAGAGGCAACTAGAATTTTTAAAACTTACAGTAATTTGTTTAAATATAACTTATAAATTGGATATGTAACCCGAATAACCCGATCGGGTTAATCCGACAAACCCGAAACCTGACAAACCCGAACCCGACCAACCCAATTCCTTATAGGGTCGGCTTTTGGGTTGGATTTTTTTAACTTCAAACCCGATAGACCTGACCCGATTAGAGCCAAACCCGACCCGACAACCCGAATTGACACCCCTACTCACAACGGGACTTGAACTCCTGACCTCAAGGTTGAGAGGGAAATTTGCTAAAACTCCCTATAACATAGCTTTAATGTGTTCGTACAGTGTGTTCTTAGCCTCTTGTTATCTATTGTAATTTGATTACAGCTTAAAAATTTATGAGTTTATCATCGTGACAGTGTAATCTGCTAAAGGGACTAATTTGAGGATATGGAAATGTAGGCCCAATACTCACTATTTTAATAGATATAGGTTATTGGGCCTGTTAACTTACTTTTAGACGAATTCGCCATGCAATAAAAATTGCCTAGTCTTGTGACAAACTGAATACAATAATTTTGCGAACATCTTCATTCAATAATTTGGTGATAAAGCCCACAAAGTAAATTGAATCGGTGTAGCTTTTGTGTTGTTATAGATTTTATAAATAGTTAATATATCAATGTAATTATGAAGATGATATTATAAATATAATGAATGGTTCTCTATATATATAAAAAAAAAAAAAATTAAAGATGATATTGTAAATATGACCAGTTTTGTATCTTCCCATGAAATTCTATTGAAGCAGATGACCATGAATGCTCGGTGAACAATAGGGATGACACAATAGCCGTTACTGATAGCAAAACTAAAACTGGGAACTTTCTGGGTGTAACGGGTGACTTAAAGGATATAAAGTCGGTTAAGATTATGCGTAAGGGGTGACCAAAACTAATATGTACTTTATATGTTTGTATAGTATGTAGTAATATTTATATTGTGTGGAGTACAAGGGCGGTACCAATGGGTGGGCAGGGTAGGCATCTGAACCCCCCCTGAAATTTTTCCGATTAATATAAATTTTTCAGGGGTCGGTTCATATTTTGACTTTACTCATCCAAATATACATAATATATGATCGATAACTAATACACGTCATATATTAGCTTAGTGGTTAACGCATGTATCCTAAAACAAATAACATTTAGATGTTGTTTGTTAGCATCTGAATGATTAATATTTGAATGATGAAGATGTCTGAATGGTTCAGACTTCCTTTATATCTGTCCGATTAAGAGGCAGAACATGTTCAATTTTTGATTTAGAAGCTGATTAAGAGGTCTTACCAACCGCTATGAATCTATCTGATTAAGAGGTTGTCCTTTTAACTAAATCATTAAGAGGCTTGTCAAACAACACCAGCTCGAGTCCTTTCCATATACATATACTTCCTCCGATTCAAAATAAGTGATAAATTTTGAGTTTCACGGTTTTTGAGGCAAAAAATTATAATGATGATTAAATTAAATTAATTTAATGGTTAGTGGGGAATAAGCCCCACAACTTTTGGATAAAGTAGTGTTAATGATGTTTAAAAGTAAAAAAAGTAAGGGTAAATGAGTCATTTTACTTTGTTAAAGTAGATAGTTAGTGGGTGACGGTCTCACTATTTTTTGCCAAACAAGGTAATTTTTCAAAGTGTATCACTTATTTTGAATCACCCTAAAAAGGAAAGTGTATCACTTATTTTGAATTAGAGTAAGTATATATTTTTAAATCTTTTTTTTCTTTCACGTTGTAACGCTTCTTTTACTCTATTTCCTATTAAAATTTTCTTTTCTTTTGATTCATTCCCCCTAGGTTTCTCAGTTTAAAAATGTTATACTTACCATTTATTTGATCACAGATGTATTTTAACTAGTGACATAGTAGTCCACATCATCTATATATGAACACTTTAAAAACTTTACTTGAACGTTATAAGAAAATTGAATACGAATATGGGTTAAGAACATAAACTGTGGTATACGAAATCTACCACTATAAAAAATTATAATCTATTTTTTATACTGCTACATTTTAGAATTATTATTCTCGAATAAACTAACACGCGAATTTTGATTTTAACTAATTTAGTTTACGATTCGACCTTTTCAAACTAAAACCGATTTGATTTGGTTTACGATTTGAGCTTAATTAAAACCTCACTCAAAGAACCTGACATGCACTTTAAAATTTTGCCCAATTTTTGAAAAAAAAAATTAGTACCACCCCTGGTGGTGTATGCAACAAAAACTGTGGCACATAAATTAATTGCCTATAAATATAAAGATATTAAATTTACTAAATTCTATCAATCACTAATAAACCTAAGATAAAATTATATTACAAAAGTTCATGTTAAAGTTCATTGTATTTCACACAACTAAACAAACTTACCAATTCAAATTAATCAGATTTTAGGTAACAAGTAAAAGTAAAAAGTTGTAAGGATAATTTGCAACCAATTATTTAAGAAAATTTAGATCATTATTAGAAATTTTGGATCTTTATTTTCTGACAATGATCCAAAATTTCTAATAATAATCCAATATTTTATTAATGATTTGTTGATAATTGTAGTTACAGTCCTCACCAAATTTTGATTACTCGCCAAAAATCAAATTGATTCAAGAATACCATGTGATTGGCCTTCAAAACTTGTTTAACACAAAGAACACGATTTTAGAAGAGAAAATTCAATTTTCATAAATCATAAACGGATCATTCCAGACTCAAAAATACACTTTAATATGGCCAAAATTTTCTAATGAATCAAAAAAGACAAACGGCCCAAAACTGGGCCTACAACAAAGTCCAAAATAATAAACAAAATACATAAAAACGCAAATACGTGTGGCAAGCTTCGATTTGGTTACTCGTGGGCCTGAAACGGAGACCCGGAACAAAGTTATGACTTTATCAGTGAAGCCTTTTGTTTTACACGAGCATGGATTTCAAGTAATAAAAGTGCCAATTTCTCTACCTTTGGGCTGCATCACATACATAGTGCATGCATGTAAGTATTCACAAGTGTGTAAGAGCAAAGATTCAGAGTCCATTAAAGGGGTCATTTTTCAGTGTTAAATAAGAGAGTAGGGATTGTATTCCAAATGGAATTTAACTGAGAATATCAACATTGTTCAGACACTTTAATCAACCAGTGGGCCAGTTCCAAACAGATCTCATCAAACATAATATTTATAAGTAATCAGAGATTGACATACAGAAGAATAATCCATCCAAATAGAACAAAATTTAAACAATCACCTCAACAACACATCATTCTATCCCACAGCACACCAATAATTTCTTTTCTTTTTATTTTTTATTTTTTATTTTTTGGTTTTCGTTTATATGAACACACGTACCCTCGTTTGATATTCTTGAACTATTCATGATGCATGCATCAACACGAGTGCAAATATTCTCCAAGAATGTAACAAGATAGATAGAGACAATTTGAGAGCATAAAAGTGGGTACAAAATATTACACATTTTATATCAAAATTTTGATTTTTTTATGATTTGGGTGAGAGAGAAAAAGGTCGAACTTTTTGAGTTCCCCAAAGAAAGAAATTTGTAGTAATTCAGCAGGCAAATTAAAAAAGCTGCTGATGCTTTTGTAGATGTTTTGTAGTCAGGGAATGGAGTAAGAGTAGGGGACCATTTTTTATAGAAAATTTGTATTTTTGATCTCTACTAAATCTTCATAATTGATACTCCTACGTATAAAATGATTGTGATATGGAATATCGTGTCATCCTTAAGTATCGTCTCATGATTCCATTATCCGGTTAATGCCTTATGCCCTGTTTGTCGCAAGACAAGTTTGGATTCGTTTGGGAAGCATGCTATTAATTGTAAAGAGCTCCCGGGATTCAAGTGCTGACACGACATGGTTAATGACGTCCTTTTTGACATATGTAGGCGTGCCGGGATCTCCGCAAAGAAAGAAGCACCGGTGAACTTTTTGACTGACATTTTGGTTTTTGGATGGGTTGGGGGGAAACATGCGTGTGTGCATCTAACCGGAGTTTTTCCTCTCATTGGTTTGGGCAGTCGGGGTGTTACGGTGAGACAAGCTGCTTTGAAAGCTGCCTCGTGCAAAGTGACAAAACACGAGAAAGCATGCATTGAAAATCAACGCGTGTTTATTCCTTTTGCATTTGATACTTTTGGTTTCCTTGCACCTGAGGCGGTGGAGCTTCTCAATAGAGTCCAACGTGTTATGCATAGCAATGTTATGACACCTAGATCCACAAATGTTGTTTTTAAAAGAATTAGTTTTGCAATTCAAAAAGGGATAGCAGCGCAGCTTGTTGCCCGTTTGTCTTCTTTATCTATGTAAAAAAAATGATTCATTATCTTTATCAATGAATCATTGGATACTTCTAATTTGAACATAATTATATTGATCAAATGAGTATGAATATAAATAGAAAGATTTAATAGTAATTAATACCATTGCTTTTTTTTTTCTATTCAAGTTTATGTCTTTTTACTAATTTTTCACTTGATGAATTATAGCTGATTTTATAGGTTTTGTTTGTTTGCATAGATCTTGCAGAGGTCTATAGCTTGCAAGATTTCAGCTGCTTTCTAGTGAGAGAAACAATAAAACAGCAAAAGAGAGAATCTTTTTTTCTTTTTGGGATAAATTTAGCAACATTTTAACTAAACTTGAGGTATGTTTGCAAACCCCTAAAATAGTTTCTTTATGCTTTCCAGTTTCCACATTTTGCTAACTTCTTTAAATTCCAAAGTCTGCTTTTCATCTAATTATTAATACCTTCCTCTGTTTTCATCTAGTTCGTCAATTACTTTGACTTACAGGAGTTAATGTTGACTTAAATTCAAAAACCCATGTTAAAAATTGCTTCTTTATCACTTGGGAAATGTTAATTTAGCTTTTTTTTACAATCTTGATTCTCTTTACTGATCATGGGGTCACCATATCCTTCTTCAAACCCTAACATCATTCATCAATTTCTCATTTCAAACCCAAGCCACTATGAAAGTCAACATTTTGATGCTTATGGAGTTGACTTACGAAATCTTGGCTCATACCCACCTCAATCTGTTAATGTACTTCCCTCAATTCAGTCTCTTGGTGAAAGAATTTCAAGATCAGTTGACCTTTTTCAAGTCCCACAAATGGTGGATGAACAACAACTTAACCAACACCAACACCAAAGTCAAAGTCAAAGTCAAAGTCAAAGCCAAAGTCAAAGTCAAAAACTTTCACTCTCTTTAGGCTCTGGCCTGCTTTTTCCTTCATCAACACAATTCAGAGGAGAAAGATGTCATTTTCTTTCTCAAGAATTACAAGAAAAAACAAGAAAATCATATAATCCTTCTGAATATTCATCTTCTTCAACAATTTATGGAACGGAATCACTCTCAATATCAATTAGTAGTTCAAGATATTTGAAACCAGCTCAATCTTTACTTGAAGAAATTGTTAATATTAATGGGAAAGATCTTGATTCAACCAACAAGTTATTTGCTCATAAATTATCGGGTTCGGGTCAATACGGGTCATTAAGATTATGTTCCGAATTAAATGCCGAATTAATCAGTAACGGTTTATCAATAGAGAAACAAGAACTTCTAGCTACATTAGCAAAGCTCATTTCTTTATTAGAAGAGGTATATATATATAGTACTATTAAAAGCACATAATTTGATAATATTTAGTTATTTATTTATTTTATTTATTTATTTGTGATTAATTTCAGGTAGAGAGAAGATATGAGCAATATTATCAGCAACTAGAAGAAGTAGTTTCTTCATTTGAATTAAATACAGGTTTAGGATCAGGAAAATCATACACTGCATTAGCACTTAATGCAATGTCAGGACACTTTTCGGGCTTAAAAGATGCAATTTTGGCCCGAATTAATTCGACCCGAAAGAAAATCTTGCAAGATTTGCCCAAAATTAACACGGGTTTTTCACAATTAAGCTTGTTTGATAAAGAAACCAATAGACACAACCGAATGGCCCTTCAACAACTTGGAATGATTGCGGGCCCGAGACAAACTTGGAGGCCCATTCGGGGGTTGCCCGAGACATCTGTCATGATCCTACGGTCATGGCTGTTTGAACACTTTCTTCATCCGTAAGAACAATTATAAGATCTTACAAAAAATTAAAATATTTACTGAATTTGATAGAGTTTTGTTATGATCATAGGTACCCGAATGACAATGAGAAGCTTATGTTAGCATCACAAACAGGATTGTCAAAGAACCAAGTAATTTATTAATTTCTACTAAAAATATTTAACTTTTATGAATTGATTCTTGTTTTTTAATGTTATTGAGAACTTTTTAGGTGTCAAATTGGTTCATAAATGCTCGAGTTCGACTATGGAAACCGATGATTGAGGAAATGTACAAGGAAGAATTTGCAGATTCATCCGAGGATTCAAACTTATGAATAGAAAGTGGATAATGAAATATTTAAATCTTTGAAGTTTGTAGGGTTTTTGTTAGAGTCAAAGAGTAGAAATGAATGCATGCTTTTGTTATCAAGTTAATTGAATGAACTGTCCTTGAGTTGAAGTTTTCTGACCTAAAAATAGTTAAAAATAAGTGTACATTAATGGATCTACAACCATCTCTTTGAGTGGAAAGTGGTAGTAGTACATGTATTTTGATTAGTCATTTTCATTTATGATTAGTGTAATCATTTCTAAACTATAGTTTTAACTTTTTGATCATAGAGTGTATATCTATGTTTTGGATCTTGTTTAGTATATTGCATGATAAGTACAAAATATGCTCAGCATTTTGTACGTAAGAGCATGGGGTATGGTGGCTTACCCCTTATCCAAGTCGGACGCCACCTCACTTCCGCCATCCGACTTAAGCCACGAGCCAAGATGTAATCGATTCAGTCCTCGGTCCAGGCAAAATCATTTTCTCGGTTAAGATCGGCTCGATTATTGAAACGTGCACATGCCTATCCGAAAGTGGCTTTTGAATTCTTAAGATTATGTTGGCTCCGTAACTGGCTTAAAGTTAAATAATACACACGCATATGACTAAAGTTTTGTAGTTAAAGCAATGTTCAAAATTATTCAACAATGATAACGAAAGATGTTCAAAATCTTCCTTACAACTTTGTAGAATCACAGGTGTATTAAGTATGTTCCAACTTTATAAACCTAATAAACTTAATAAAGATTGAACTTGATTACAAGTATATAAAACTTTGTACAACTAAAAGCATATCTAATGATAGGTTTATATATATGTAAAAAAAGATAAAGAGGTCTATATATTATTTTATGTTGGTGATTTGTGTCATCAACATAATTTAAATGTAAGGGGATAAACTTGTAGACAAAAATAATCTTCATGAATCTTGAACGAGAGTGGTGGGGAGTATTTAAATTCATTATGATTAGAGTATTCTTACTTGACCGGGGTCCGGGGGCAGCGTCCCTGGCTGGGGTCGAGCTTTGATATTCATATCCGGTTTTTTTTATCCAAATAATCCGACCCGTTGTAAAGGCATTTTTCGTCCGTTTTACAAATGGGTAGTGATTTCCACACCACACAAGTTACTTCACACACCACAGTGTACAACATTTAAAACATATTGTACAAGTACTGTAAAGCAGAGATTGTGGTGTATAAGTTACTTTATGTGGTGTAAAAATCATTACCCTTTACAAATGCCTTGTTGCAACTTTCAACCCGTTTTCCCTGGAGACACTTGAAAGTAGAGGTGCACATGTCAACCGGTTTCTTAACCAGTTTAAAACCGATCTGAAACCGGTTTAATAGTCGGACTATACGGATCGGATTGAGACCGCCGGATCGTAACCGGATTGGGTTTCTCTTGCTCGAACCGGTTTAAAAAAACCGGTTTAAAAACCGGATTTTTAGAGACGTTGGAAAAACCGGTTAAAAAACCGGATTTTTTGTTACCGTTATGAAACCGAATTGAAAACCGGTTTAAAAACCGGTTTTCGCTGCCAGAAACTAGCCGTTAATATTACTGTTTTTTGACCGTTTGGATCGATTTTTGCCCCTTTTTTTGTAATTTAGTGTTCCCAATTCACCTATAAATACCTCTTATGTGTTAAGGATCAATCACCACTCAAAACACTCTCATTTCTTGCTTATAAACTCACAACACACTCAAAAACGCAAGTTATCGTTGCTATGGCTTCGGATTCTCACGCTTCGGTTGGTATGGGTGAATCTTCAATCGACGTTTCCGTTGTTAAAAGTACTTCCTACAAAGAGAAATCCGGAGATTTTGTGCCATTTCGACTAATTTTGTTGAAAAAAAATAAAAAAATAAAAAAAATACGCGTAAATCCGGTTTTTAAACCGAAAACCGATCCGACCAAACCGAACCGATCCAGTTTCAAACCGGTCCGATCCGGTTTTGAACGGATTTAATCCTACCCTCGTAAAACCGGTTTTGACAGAACCGGTTTTGACCGGAGTTGACCAAAACCGATCCGGTTTTTAAACTGGTTCGGTTTTGAAAATATCCGGTTTGTGCACCTCTACTTGAAAGGGTCCATCTACTGAGTCTGTGACCATTGTTTAGCCGGCCTAAACAATTCCTAATGGCCTAACATCTTTTGCCCAACCTTCTGTCGAGCCTGACCCATCTGTTTTGGTCTGTCCTATGTAACCTGATTTCCTCAATCAAGTATACTAATAGAAGACCGGTTCGAGATGGTGAATCTCCCAAGAATAAAGTCAATTCAAGATGGCTAATCTCCTAAGAATTTAAGAAAGAAATTAAATACTTTTTAACAACTTTTTCTCTTGTTCTAATTAATAAAACCAATTACATATTTATAAGCAAAAGACAATTAACCTACGTGATGCATGTTTCCACAAGAGTGTGCCTGCTTTCTAAAGTCAATCTAGAATTGAACTGGATGTGGCACAAGAAGCTTTCTCATATCAACTTCAGAAATATTAGTGAGCTCAGTATTAAGAAGCTGGTGAGAGGGTTGCCCATGATCACTTATTTTAAAGACAAGTTGTGCACAACATGTGAAATGGGCAAGCAGAAGAAGAGTTCATTCAAATCAAAAGTCAACCATTCAATCAATGAACCTCTTATTATGATACATATGGATCTTTTTGGCTCAATCAGTACACCATCTCTGGGCAAAAAGATCTATACACTGGTCTTAGTTGATGAATACTGAAGGTATACTTGGGTCATCTTCTTGAGGCCAATTCAGATGCAACCACAGAAATCATTGCTTTCATCAAGAGAGAAGAGCTTCAGAAGGGTACCAAGGTCAAACAACTTAGAAGTGACCATGGTAATGAATTCAAGAATTCAATACTGGCAAGCTTCTGTGAAGATAAGGGAATTGTATAAAATTTCTCTGCAGCCTACACACCACAACAAAATGGTGTTGTAGAAAGAAAAAATAGAACATTGATTGAAGCTGCAAGAACTTTGTTATGCCATGCTGGACTGGCATTGAGCTTCTAGGCAGAAGCTATAAACTGTGCAAACTATACACAGAATGGAGCCACTGTAGTCCAGAGACACCACAAGACTCCTTATGAGTTATATCATGACAGAATTCCTAATGTGGAATACTTCCACATCTTTGGGAGCAAATGCTTTGCACTCAGTACCAAGCAAAATCTCAACAAATTTGCTCCCAAAGAAAATGAAGGCATTTTCATGGGCTATTCACCACACTCCAAGGCCTTCAGAGTGTATGTAATTTCTACAAAGGTGATTGAAGAATCCATCCATGTTACTTTTGATGAAAATCCGGATGAGCATTCTACTTCAGCAAAAGAGGACATAAGTGGTATTGAAACCTTATGTAATCCAGAAAACTACAATGCTAAACAGCCCAAGAGTCACCTATATCAGGTTTCACATGATATGAGTGATGATGATCAAGATTTAACTCAATATGGGAAAACTGCAACAAATATTGAGGTTTCCAACACTGAGAACCTCCACACTGAGTTTTCAAATCTTGATTTTAATCATTCAACCTATGAAGAAGGAGAAACATCCAATCCACAACAAGAACCAACCATAAATCTGCAAAATGAAGAAACCTACCATCCAGTGTAGTCCAATACTGAAGAGAGCTCAAAGCAGTATGAGACTGGCAACCCATCAGTCCAACAAGAGGTTGTTGATACTACTTCAAATGCTACCTTAGGATCAAATCTAAGGGAGCACAAATACCATCCACATACAAATATTATTGGTCTTGTTGAAGAAGGAATACAAACAAGAAGAAAACTGACTTTTGAACCCCAGGCAACTGCCAATTTCTGTTTCTTTTCAAGTTTCTTATCTACCTTGGAAACCAAGAAAGCTGATGAAACTTTACTAGATGAAGACTAGGTAGAAGCTATGCAAGAAGAGCTTACAGAGTTTGAAAGAAAAAATGTACGAAACTTAGTGCCACCCCCAACTGGAAAAACTATAATTGGTACTAAGTGGGTGTTCAGAAATAAAATGGACAAAGATGGTGTTGGAATCAAGAACAAAGCAAGACTGGTTGCTCAGGGCTACAGGAAATAGGAAGGTATTGACTATGATGAAACATGTGCACCAGTTGCAAGGATTGAAGCAATTAGGCTATATCTTGCATATGCAGCCTTAAAGAACTTCAAAGTTTATCAAATACATGTCAAGAGTGACTTTCTCATGGAAAACTACAAGAGGAAGTTTATATTAAACAACCCCCAGGTTTTGTTGATCCTAAATTTCCTAATTATATTTTCAAGCTTGATAAAGCTTTGTATGGGCTCAAACAAGCTCCAAGAGCCTGGTATGATAGCCTGTCTGAGTACTTATTTGAAAATAAATTCACACGTGGTAAAATTGATAAAACTTTATTTTCAAAAAGAAAAGGGTCTGGCATCTTACTCATTCATATATATGTTGATGATATTATCTTTTGCTCCACTGACAAGTCAATGTGTGATTGGTTTGCAAAGATTATGTCATCTCAGTATCAGATGAGTATGATGGGAGAACTTACTTATTTTATAGGTTTACAAGTTGATCAGAATCCTGATGTCACTTTTATAAACCAAAGTAAGTATGTGCATGACATGCTGAAGAAATACAAATTTGAAAATTTATCTTCCATGCACACCCCTATGAGTACTCAGGATAAGATAAATAAGGATGAAATTGGTAAACCAGTATGTCAATCCACATACCGCGGTATGATTGGTTCCTTACTTTACTTAACAGCTAGCTGGCCTGATATCTGAAGGGTTTCATTGTAACTGATTAACCACTTGGGTCAACCTCCTAGTATACTTGGTTAGACCATACTGACAAGAACATTGTTCTTGTCGGTTAAACCAACTAGCTAGTTTAATCCCTAAAGCGGAACTGACATTAAACTTAATCCTTAAACCCTAAAGGATTGGGGATGTTGGAAATCTAGACTAGATTAACAAGAAAGAAACATTGTATGAAAAACATGAACACACACACACACACACACTTGTGTGTATTCGACGGCCACCAAGAACCCTAGGGTTCTTGGTGTCGAATTCGAACAAGAGGGAAAGAGGAAAAAGGGTTTTCCAAATCATACCTTAATCTTGTTTAAGTAAGTCCACTGATGATGAACACGACGAGAAACCTTCTAGTTGGTTGATGCAATGATCTTCGATCTTCAAGTCTTGAAGAATGTGAAGAACGAACAAAGAACACAAAGAACACAATCCTTGTGTTCTTGTGTTGGGGTTCGGCTGAAACCAAGGGAGAGGGGGGAAGGATTTTCGTGGGGATCAAGGGGGTTTTAGGGTTACCCTAAGCCTCTTATTTATAGATAAATAAGTTGCGCTTAGGACTCTCTAGTTTAATTAAGATCAATTCTTTAATTAAACTTTCCTTTTTACGTTTCCTTCCTTAGAAAGTTTTTCTAATACGAGTATTTAAGAGTTTTATGGAAAGATCAAGTTCAAAGTTTATTGAACTAAGTTAAAACATCTTAAGTAATAATCATTACTTATGATAATACGTTTTAAAGCATTGGTATTAATATAGTATGATCATAATGGTTATAATCAAGATAGACTTTAAGAGTATTATTACAAATGTTTCATACTTGTGATAAAGGAATTTAATGAAGTCATAATTCCCTAACAAGGAAGATTGGAAATTCAAGATATTCAAATAATGACTTAGACATTAAATAAACTCTTAAAATGGTCAAACTGTATTAAAGTATTTAAGAACTAAAGGTATCAATACAAGTGCTTCATACTTGTAATAAATACAGTATTTAATCAAATCATGATTCCCTAATAGGAATATTGGATATTTATAAAATCCAAGAAATGACTTTGGCATTAAATGAAGTTTTTAAAGGATACTAAAGTATTTAAGAATTAGAAGTATCAATACAAGTGTTTCGTACTTGTTGCATACAGTATTCAATGAAAGTCATAATTCCCTAAACATGAATGTTGGATATTCGCTAAATCCAAGGAATGACTTTAATGATTGATAAATTCTTAAAAAGATTAAATTATAAGTTCTTGACCAAGAAAGTCAAAGTCTTGACTTATTGAAAGTAATAGGATATTCACAGTCTAAGTGAGGACTCAAAAACCGGTGAGGACTGCGAGTCCTCACCGTTTTTTGAGTTATCACCGGATCCCACTTCTTATTTGGAGTTACATTTTAACAAAGAAATGAAGCATGTCTCGCTTCAATAAACGGATATATTTCAGCGATAACTCCAAAATTCAAGAAATTTTGTTTTATTATTGAACACATTTTCAATAATGGGCATTTCCATGATAAGATTATTTCAATTCCAACCCAAGAAATTCATGGTGAGATTTTCATTAGACATAGCAAAGTTCATCATTACAATAACAACGATTATTGGTACATCGTAGGTGACCAACGTCACATGGACAATATTTTAGACAATCTACAGTGGTTTGGCATGGGTAGCCTGGAGGAGACCCGCTTGAAAGACTTGGGTTTTCCTTCGACTTCATTGGCAATCTTAAGAAACCTGATTTTGATTATAAACAAATTAAGTATATCATGAAACCTATATATATAGTTCTTGTGTATTTAGTGGGTCGGTATGTTATATATGTAACCAAAACTTAAAGTGTACAAACCTGATGCTGATACACAAAGCAAAAGTAGGAAACATATCTTGATGAGACCTTTCTCCATTTGTGGGATGTTGTAAAATGAACGTAACTATAGATGACAAAATTAATTGCTTTAAAATTATCCTTTGATCTAAGAAGTAGTGTCTATGTTCCTCTGGTCATCGGATCGTGGTTTATATAATGATGGAATGGTACACGGGTTGAGGATGGACAAGGAGATGCTAAATTTAATAATTTTTATTTTTGATATAACTAGGATGACAAATTTAAATTTTCATTAATTTGTACTCTACTTATCTTTATATTTATTTGATCAATATAAATGTCTAAATTAAATGATTAGATTAGGAAATAAACAATAGTGAATTCAATATGTCAATTATTTTATAGTTAAAAGTATAAAGTAGGAATATTCAGTAAGAAACACTATAATTTTTTCTTCCGTTAATCCTATCTTTTATTAAGAATCTCTTATGTGTCTCTTTACATTTTTTTTGGCATCCTGGGTTCCGACTTGCTCTGCGAGCCGACTAATCCAGAGCAACCATCCACTTTTTGCGGGTAGCTCGGAGTCGGCACATGTGAACATCCGTGGCCACAACAAGGTATGTCTCTTTACGTTCAATCCTACTAAATCATTTTTTCTATTTTTATGTAAAAGAAATCTTAGTATATTTAGAACATATTTTTATTTTTAAATACAAAATTTTTACTACACATCCAAATAATATTAACTTTTTGAATAAAGATGGTAGTATAACAAATTAGAAAAGTAATAAAAAAATTTAAACACTTCATTAAATACAACATATATTTCTATTTGTTACATCACCATCTTTATCTTCCAATAATATTTTCAAAACTTGTCTGTCTTATACTCTAGATAACGCTACATATAATTGTCTGTGTAAAAATAATGATTCTCCTAGATAAATACCAACATTGGACAATGATTGACCTTGACTCTTATTAATGATCAGTGCAAAACAAAGAGCTAGTGAAAATTGTCTTCTTTTAAACTTAATTGGAATGTTGTTGTCAAAGAATTATACAAAAGTTGAAGATAAACGTGACGCGTCCCAGGATCCAAACGCTACACGTTCTAAGCTAAAGTCGAAGCATAACGCGTCAGCCTACATGACGTGTTCCAATAAAGCAAACACGACGCATTCTCAACCTACGCGACGTGTTTTAGTGCGAATTAATGAACAGTAATGACGAGTCTTGAGCTCGCCCATGATCTGATTAATGCGGGCATGAACGCGACGCGTTCTACCAAACGCACCGCGTAGCAGAGCAGTTTTCAGCTTATAAATAAAGACTCAAATCTCAATCATTTCACACATTCACACCTCAAATACAATTCTCTCTTGTAATTCTCTCATTTTGTCCCTTTCCTAGTAGTATTTCTTGTAAGTTGGATTTGTACAAACATTGGAGGCATTTGGAGTACAAGTTTCTTCTTTGGTCATATCATCTTTTTGGTTATTTTCTTTCCTTAATCTTGTTATTATGTTTATGATATTACTTGATTTGTTTGTTATGATGTACTTAGGCTAAATTTATTAGGTTACCTAGTTAGATAAGCTTATTTGGGTTGTTATGTGATTATTATACTTTTATTATATGTGTGTGTATAATTTATGTCATGGTTTTGTTCGTGTGATAACAAAGTTACATTGTTTAGTTAGGTCTGAAGGATTTATGTGCATAGATAAGTACACGTGTCACCGTGTACAATGTTATAAGGCACTAAAGGGTCACACCACTACACACCCAATAATTGACAACCGAATAAAGTAAGTTGTGTGGAATAATTAACTAGTTAAGTTAATTATAAGAAGAGAATAAATAATAATAAGTTAATTATTATTTAAAAGGAAAGTTAAGTAATAAGTTAAATATTTAACGGACAGTTAATTAATTGTTAATTAATTATCTAGTAAAAGTCTAAGGGTTTAAAGTGTTAATAGGAAGTTTAATTATGAGATTAATCATAATTAAACTCAAATGACTAAACTGTAACATGAAGCCTTATAAATAAAGGACTTATGTAAGGGCTTAGAGGCTAATCACTTTACACACTCAAAACCCTAATCCCTCCCCTCTCCTCTCTCGGCCGATCGAAGGAAACCCTAAAGGGGTTTCGGTTCTTGCTTGGTTCGACGCACACACACACACACCCTCGATTAGTGTGTTGCTTTGTTGGTACAACGCGATCTTGCAGCGTGTTCAGGTGGTGCAGTAGAGGTGGATCATTCTTTAGCAATCTAAAGGTAATATTCTTCATCTTATTCTTCTTGTGATCTCATTGTTTAGTAGAGATCCGGTATGTGGGATTCAAGTTCCGCCATGTGAATCCTACTAGGTTTTCCTAAAGTGGTATCAGAGCTTCCTACTAATCTCAATGAGATTCGGTTGAGTTTCTTTTTGTTTAGCAAAAAGAATCCTAGAAAATTTAATCCAAAAAAATTGTCCAAGTTTATGAACAATTGGATTGATTAAGGTTCTAGATAAAAAGAAATTAGGTTTCTTTTTTTTTCTCCTTGTTTTTCCGTTTTTTTTTCGTAATATATATATATATATATATATATATATATATATATATATATTATAAAGTTTTTTTTATTTTAGAAAGAAACCTAGTAATTTGATCCAAGAAAATTGTTCAAAGTTCTTGAATAATTGGATTGAATAGGTTTCAAGATGAAAAGAATTAGTTATTTCCTTTTTGTCTAGTAAAAACCCTAGAAATATTAGTCCAAGTAAATGATTAACCAAGATTTGGTGAATCATTGGACAAATTAGGCTTTAGACAAAATAAGGAAAGTTATGTTATTCTTGGTATTAGAATAACACTATATATATTATATACTTATTTATTTGTTGTTATTATTACCGTAAATATAAAAAAAAGGAGGGATAGGGTTCGGCCGAACCAAGCAAGACCGAGCCACGGTCGAAACTATGGTTCGACCGAACGGAAAGACCGGGCGAACCGGACCAAGTCTTGGTTCGGATTTTTCGTTTTGTGATCCAGTTTATTCCTTTGAAATTAATAACATTTAAATTAAAATTGATTTTAAAGTATATTAAAATCAAGATAATCATAAAATTAAGGGAGAAATAAGAAACCAGTTTATGGGTAATTTAAATAAATTATCAGTTTGGTAATTTAATAATTATCAGTTCATTTTTTTAATTGATTTATTAAGTATGACATAACCCAAAAGTCGTGACATTGTGTTTTATTTAAATTTTTCGATTTTTAAATAATTTTCGGAAATTAATATTCTTAAATTTACAAAAACACAAAACTAAGTCTTTGGGGTTATGACATAGCAATTTTAAATAATTGCATGTATTTATTTTATTTCTTTAATTTACTTTATTTGAAATAAAAAGATGGTGATTATAAACAGTTTGTTTAGAAAACCAAGTTTTAATAATAAGATGGTAATTATAAACAGTTTGTTTAGAAAACCAAGGAATAAAATTAATAATGGTGATTATAAACAGTTTGTTTAGAAAACCAAGTTTTAAATTAATAATGGTAAAGTAAACAGTTTGTTTATAAACCAAGTTTTATAAAGACAAAATTAAAAGTGGAATTTATAAACAGTTAGTTTAAAAACCACGTAATTTTTCAAAAGGTTAAAAAAACTGGCTAACTTTTTCGAACAAAGGAAAATCCTTTTTAAAAAATCTTAGATCAGAGTGCAACCCACCTAATAGAACACCTCACTTGTTCAACGATATTCACATTGTAAGGAGAAAGAACCTTAGATGTGGATTCAAATCATTGCGAGTGTTAGGGTGCGTAGGGTCTTGTGATAATCGGGAGTCCCGGCGCAAGGCATCGCACTGTCTTAGGTGGTACGATCTATTTTGGTGATAATCGGGAGTCCCGGCCCAAAATGCACTAGAGGGATTAAAACATGTACAAATTTGTTGTTCAACTTGATATCCCGAACATCTAGGAATCGTTTCTAGTTCAAGAGGCGATCGGTATGGCTATACCTACCAGAAATAGTGTGGCTCTAATGGGAAGTGCCCAAACCTTGCATTAGAGGGCGTGAAATATGGATCCTAGTCTAACTATTATTCTTAAAAGGTAATAATGTTATAAGTTATTTATTTATCTAATCATACTAACCGTTTGTTGTTTTTCTTATAGATGTCTGTATTGTCAGAAATTCCGTTTTACTCACCAATTGAATCGCGAAGGCTCATCACTGGAAAATGGAAGCTTACTGGTCCGAACTACAAAGTTTGGAAAGTGCATTTTAGGAGTTACCTAAAAGCACAGAATCTACTGTACGTGATAGACGAGGTACCCAAGGGACAACCAGGGCAAGATGCTCAGGATGATCAACTTGACGCTTATTATCAGTATCTGGCAGATGAATCACAAGTTATGTCGATTCTCATTCTTACTTCATTATCAGAGCTTACTGATAATATACGTAAGAAACCATGCCATGAGTTTGTCCAGTATCTTGAGGAGACGTTTAAAGATAGTACTAAAGAAAGTAAGCAGTTCATTTTCCAAGAAATCTTTTCGTCAAAGATGAAGGATGATCAACCATTGAGTGGCCATCTTATTAACATAAGAAGGTTACTAGATTGTCTCACCCTGGTTGCAGGCACATCAAACCAGCAAGAACAAGTCTTGTTCTTGTTTGGATCTCTCACTCAATACTATCAGGATAAGGTAGTACGTTTAGTTGGGAATTTTGATTTGACTGTCGCAGGTCTACACGAAAATCTCTTGTGTATACGCGATGTTCAAAGGCTAGAGGAAGAATCTCTCCCTGAGATTCAGCAGGATGATTTCGATGACTGGTTGAATAACTTTGCTGATTTGTGTTGCCCAACTTGTGGCAGCAAGGATATTTGTGAGCACACGTCCGATGTGGGACTGTTGGACACTGATTTTTTCAGTGATTCATGTATCTTTATGATTAATTGTCTCGTTACTTCTAGTGAATCCTGGGTATTGGATACCGGATGTGGTCATCACATTTGCAATCACTTGCAGGGATTTAAGAAGAACAGGAGGCTGGGACGAGGGGATGTTGAACTACGAGTAGGCGAAGGTTCCAAGGTTGGAGCCGAAGCCGTAGGAACATATCTTCTCAAGTTGCCTTCAGGAAGAGTCTTGGAACTTAAAGATTGTTATTATCTTCCTAGACTTATTAAAAATGTTATTTCGTTTGATTTACTTATTGACAGTGGTTTTTATTATGAGTTTTATGGAAAAACGATTTCTTGTTTAAAAGATGACATTTTATATTTTAAAGCAAATTCTCATAATGGTCTATACACGTTAAATCTAAATAACATAGAACGAGACATTTATCATATAAGTAAAAGATCCAAGAGTAACTTGAATCAAACTTATCTTTGGCATTGTCGTTTAGGTCATACAAACGAGACTCGCATTAAGAAGCTCCACGATGATGGAATTCTAGAACCATTTGATTTGGAATCATATGCCATATGCGAATCATGTTTATCTGGCAAAATTACAAAAGACCCTTTCAATCACTACAATGAAAGGGCAGGCGAGTTGTTAGGGATTATACACAGTGACGTGTGTGGACCCTTCACTCTAGAAGCTAGAGGTGGATACCGCTACTTCATTACCTTCACTGACGACTTCAGTAGGTATGGTTATGTCTTTATTATTAGACTAAAGTTTGAAAGCTTTGACAAATTCAAAGAATATCAGAGGGAAGTAGAAAACCAACTGGGCAAGAAAATAAAGTCAATTCGGTCGGACCGAGGAGGCGAATATT
Source organism: Calendula officinalis (assembly GCA_963853835.1). NCBI lineage: Eukaryota > Viridiplantae > Streptophyta > Magnoliopsida > Asterales > Asteraceae > Calendula > Calendula officinalis. Next base: position 19,916,090 of record OY970829.1, read on the forward strand.
TGAGCCAAGAGTTCGATGATTATTTGAAGGAATGTGGGATTGTTTCACAACTCACACCTCCGTATACACCTCAGATGAATGGTGTATCAGAAAGGAGGAATCGCACCTTGTTAGACATGGTACGTTCAATGATGTGTCGTGCCCCACTACCACTATCATTTTGGGGACATGCACTCGAGACTTCAGTATTCACACTGAATAGAGTTCCGACCAAGTCAGTAGAAAAGACTCCATTCAAGCACTGGACGGGGAGAAAGTCAAAATTGTCTTTTCTCAAGATTTGGGGTTGTGAAGCATACGTTAGACGTAACTTCACAGACAAACTAAAAACCAAGTCAGATAAGTGTATCTTCGTTGGATATCCAAGGGAAACCTTAGGATATTATTTCTATCATCAAGAAGACAACAAAATTTTTGTTGCTCGGAAAGGTGTCTTCTTGGAGGAGAAGTTTCTAGGAACTGAAACTACAAGAAAAGAAATAGAACTTCAAGAAATTGAAGAGAACGAAGATCCACCTACGACTTCAGTCGAACCAGTAGTTCAACAAAGAATTGTTGATCCACAACCAGACCCACCGGTTGAGGAAGAAGAAACACGCAACCCTCGTAGGTCAAGTAGACCACGCCAAGAACCAGTTAGGTATCTTGGATTCATGATCGATGAAGATGATGGAAGTCTACTAGAACCATTGACCTACAGCGAGGCTGCTGACGGCGTGGAGTCTGAAAAATGGCTCGAGGCTATGGAAGCAGAGATGCAATCCATGTATGACAACCAAGTTTGGGTGTTATCAGACTTGCCACCACAGTCACGTGCTGTTGGATGCAAGTGGGTTTTCAAGAAGAAAACTGACATGGATGGGAAAGTACATACTTACAACGCACGACTTGTCGCGAAGGGTTTCACGCAAACACATGGTGTGGATTATTCTGAAACCTACTCGCCAGTCGCCATGCTTAAGTCTATTAGAATTCTTATGGCCATATCAGCATATTACGACTATGAGATATGGCAAATGGATGTTAAAACCTCCTTTCTTAACGGGGAGTTGAATGAGGACGTATTCATGATACAACCGGATGGTTTTACTGATCCAAAGAATCCTGATAAAGTATGCAAATTGCTAAAATCCATTTATGGATTGAAGCAAGCATCTAGAAGTTGGAACTTACACTTTGACAAAAGAATCAAAGAATTTGGTTTTGTCAAAAGTGAGTTCGAGGCGTGTGTCTACACAAAATTCAGTGGGAGCATAGTAATCTTCCTAGTCTTGTATGTTGATGACATACTGCTCATAGGAAACGATATACCAGCATTACAAGGAGTAAATTCCTGGTTAGGTAAATGTTTCCAGATGAAAGACTTGGGAGAAGCCGCATTTATACTAGGTATAAAGATCTACAGAGATAGATCTAGGCGGCTTATTGGACTTAGTCAAAGTACATACATTGACAACGTACTGAAGAGATTCAGTATGAGTGATTCCAAGAGAGGTCTCATTCCAATGACACATGGCATTACACTGAGCAAAGCTCGGAGTCCTACATCTAGCAAGGAAATAGCTAGGATTAGTTTGGTACCATATGCTTCGGCAATTGGATCAATCATGTATGCCATGTTATGTACTAGGCCCGATATTGCTTACTCCATAAGTCTTACGAGCAGATATCAACAGAATCCTGGTGAGGCCCATTGGGTGGCTGTCAAGAACATTCTCAAGTATTTGAGAAGGACGAAAGAAATGTTCTTGGTCTTTGGAGGTTCAATGGAGGAATTGCGTGTAACAGGTTACACAGATGCAAGCTTCCAAACCGACATAGACGATTACAAATCACAATCGGGATTTGTATTCACACTAAACGGAGGAGCTATATCTTGGAAGAGTCAGAAACAAGATACGATAGCAGATTCGACTACAGAGGCTGAGTACATTGCGGAAAATGATGCTGGAAAGGAAGCCATGTGGCTTAAGAATTTTATCGAGGATCTTAGAGTTATTGCCAGTATCTCTAGACCCATCGAAATATTATGTGATAATAGTGGAACAATAGCGCAAGCTGTTTAACCAAGAGAGCATCAAAAGACCAGGCATGTGCGCAGAAAATATCACCTCATACGTGAGTATGTTAGAGAAGGTGATATTACAATTAAGAAAATACCAACGGATGACAACGTTGCTGACCCGTTGACAAAACCACTAGCTGGACTAAAGCATGAGAAACATGCGCACGCTATAGGCATGCAGTACCTAGATATTGGTAGCTAGTAATTTTGATTAGACTCATAGACATATTTGAAATTGATACATTATGTAATAACATTTCGTGGGATTGAAATAGGAGGTTCTACGTAATATTTTCAAATTGTCAATTCTTAACATATTTTAAACTTATCCTTTATACACAAAGTTTTGAGTATCTAAATGTCTATGGTTGCTTGAATTTAGTGGGAGCTATATTCAGGAGTTAATACTATTATGAATATTTATCTATTCATAGTTATTGAATAGAGAAACAAGTGTTGTTAAAATAAATATTCATAGATGTTTACAGAGTTTGCTAAACATTAGACGTGACCAAAAGATCGAGATTACTTCATGGAGCCCAAGCATGAGTAATTTCGAGTAGATGTCCTCTGACCTGAGACATTTGGTTTGAGACACGACAACTTCTAATCTTTAGCATTTATCTAACGTCACACCGTAAAAGGGTGATCATAAGGAACCTGACTAAGACAGCGGAAGTCGTGGGCAAGATAACGCAAATTGTCAAGATGGAATTGCACCTTCTTTAACTAGAAGAGATATTTCATGGCCGCTCGACGATTAAGACTACTGAAATGCGTGGCCGCGCTCGGAGAATGGTTAGGTCATTCGGTAATCCGTTACTGCAGAAAGTCGAAATCAGTGTCGAGAAAATTCGAGTATATAGAACAAGATCCCTCCTCCATGTCTATTACTCAAATTAAGAAATATCATGATGCGAAAGGAAAATCTGTTAGTGTTATTCATTTATGAATATTATCTCTGGATGTAAGAGTTCTTATAACGTGGTTATCCTAAATGTCTGGCTAGGGACCGCTTTAGGCCAACGATGATCAGTAAGTGATACTTAACTTGCACAAGTGGGAGTCTGAAGGATTTATGTGCACAGATAAGTACACGTGTCACCGTGTCCAATGTTATAAGGCACTAAAGGGTCACACCACTACACACCCAATAATGGACAACCGAATAAAGTAAGTTGTGTGGAATAATTAACTAGTTAAGTTAATTATAAAGAAGAGAATATATAATAATAAGTTAATTATTATTTAAGAGGATAGTTAAGTATTAAGTTAAATATTTAACGGACAGTTAATTAATTGTTAATTAATTATCTAGTAAAAGTCCAAGGGTTTAAAGTGTTAATAGGAAGTTTAATTATGAGATTAAACATAATTAAACTCCAAGGACTAAACTGTAACATGAAGCCTTATAAATAAAGGACTTACGTAAGGGTTTAGAGGCTAATCACTTTACACACTCAAAAACCCTAATCCCTCCCCTCTCCTCTCTCGGCCGATCGAAGGAAACCCCAAAGGGGTTTCGGTTCTTGCTTGGTTCGACGCACACACACACACACTCGATTAGTGTGTTGATTTGTTGGTACAACGCGGTCTTGCAGCGTGTTCAGGTGGTGCAGTAGAGGTGAATCATTCTTTAGCAATCTAAAGGTAATGTTCTTCATCTTATTCTTCTTGTGATCTCATTGTTTAGTAGAGATCTGCTATGTGGGATTCAAGTTCCGCCATGTGAATCCTACTAGGTTTTCCTACAAGGTCATATGGAGACCCTCTCAATTATACTTGTGTAATTTAGGATATGCTAATGTGTTGACAAAACAATGTTATTTTCCCTTGGGTTCGAATATAAATTCGGTACTACCATAAAACCTATACTATACGTGGGTTCAATGCCCTAGTGTGTGTAAACGCTAGATTGATAATACCATTAAAACTCGAAAGTGTGAGTGAATTGACGCCTCACTCATCCATTATAAAATATAAGTATATATTCCCCTATATATGGAGCTACACATGATGATTGTATGACACCTCACCTATTTCAAGCCTTTTAATTGGATGATAATGCCACTTGTAATTCTGTGGTTGGTCAAAGTGATTCCTCACAAAATCCACATTACGTAATAGGCATGTTAACAAATTCCGGTTTTCTCTCTCTCTCTCTCTCTCTCTCTCTCTCTCTCTCTCTCTCTCTCTCTCTTCTAATCTTAGATCTAGCTTTATACCTACCAAATCAGGGCACACCACCACCACCACTGAAACATCTTCAATTTTCAGACCATCTCCGTATGTATTTCTACGTCGAAATCCCAGTCACGTGCCCCACAGCACCATCGCCACCTGCATATATAGTTGATTAACCGGAGGCGATTCGTTTTTCCGGCGTCCGATTGCACCAGATCTGGTTTGCTGCGCCGATGGTCATCATTTAGGTAATTTTCCTCTATTCAATTGCTATTACACTCATTTAGGGTTCTATAATTTGAAAAGTAAATTAACTTATCGCTTCATGCTTTGAAACGAGTGATATTGCATAGTATTCAAGTGTAATTAGGATCACATTATATAATCATGAATTGCAGATTTCAGATGGGAATGAGTGATATGAATTTGAAAAATGGAGGAAATGGGCAGGAGGCTTCTGCACTTCGTGATGAAGTATGTTAAAAAAAGATGTTGTTTATGCTTATAAGTATTTAGTCATATATTTGATAATTGTTAACTTCTGTTATTTCATGCTTATAAGTACTGTTACCCTTCGTTTGCAGTTACCTATGCTCATAATTTTCCTTTAAAGGTCAACTTTACCCCTTACAGTTGGCTATGAAGTAATATATAGTTCTTATGTAGGACATGCTTATGTATCCTTCAAGAAAGAAAATTTAATTTAGTTGTGTACTTTTATACTATCTTATTTTTGTTTAGTGACGCTTTAGCACCATTACTTATACTTCCTCCGATTCAAAATAAGTGATACACTTGGGGTTTCACGGTTTTTGAGGCAAAAGATTATAATGATGGTTAAATTAGATTAATTGGATGGTTAGTGGAGAATGAGTCCCACACCTTTTGAATAAAGTAAGGTTAATGATGTTTAAAAGTAAAAAGTAAGGGTAAAGGGGTCATTTTACTTTGTTAAAGTAGATAGTTAGTGGGTGTGGGTCTCATTTTTTTTGCCAAATAAGGAAACTTTTCAAAGTGTATCACTTATTTTGAATCAACCCAAAAAAGAAAGTGTATCACTTATTTTGAATCGGAGGAAGTATATCAAACATAAAAGTTACTGGATAAAATGCCAAATATCTCATTTATAATAATCCAACAGAGTCATCGAGCTAGCTGATGATGGAATTGGAGTAATTGCCCGCTCAATTATGTAAATGGGTTTGCTTTAATCCAAAGGTTTGATTTTGCTTCTCTTCTTGATGGTGATTGACATGGTAGGTTTTATTTTGAGTTATATTGTCAAGATAATATATAAGTAGATAGGATGTGGCGCGTTGGGCTGGATAAAAAGGGTGGATAACAAGTCAAAACGGGCCGGGTCGACCTAAAATACCTTTTTAATCGTATGGTTAGATGGTTTTGTTTTTTTAATCCTTTGCAAGGGTTATTTGGTTCAAGTATCAAGTGTTGAAGTACATATAAACAATTTGACAAATGCTCTAAATTTACAAAATTGAATAACCAAACTACTCTCCTCAAGTAAAGTTATGATGTAATTTGGTTTAAGCTTATCTTTTATACCTTTAGTGTATTCATTTGTCATTTTTTTTCTTTTACTGTATATGACACATATGAATTAAATTGGTTGCATTTTATTCCCAAGGTTCTATAGAAGCTTTATTCCAAAGCTGAATTCTGGTAGTTTTATGTATGACTAAGATGGTTCTAAAGTTAAATACTTAAGTGGTTTATACAAATAATTATATCTTTTATAAAACTACTAATTATTAGCACACAATTTTGTTAAAGAATTAAAGCACACAACACACCGTATTCTTATTCTTTTGCAGTAAATATAACTTTTCAAGATAATCAAATCATCACTTAATTAGGTTACTATCGGCTAATTTATGATGTGTTATTTACAGGCTTAGGCATGTACCATTTATCTATTGAGAAATAATTACATTTTAATTTCTGAAATGTTTCATTTCAATATTTCTTAATTCAATATTTACGCTTTATGATATGTTTTCTTCTTTAAAGGTTAATACTATCTTAATACATGGTTTATGAATAGTTTATCATTATAAATTTTATTTTATTTCTCGATGTTATAGTGGCATAATAATGTGTTGTTATGTGTGCTTCTTAGCGTACATCATGACATTTTGGATATGGTATAACTTAATTCGTGGTATTAATATAATTTAGAAAGCAAAACATGAGGCTGCATCTGTTGTAGACCAACTTCAGGGAATTGAGTCTGAAGTTAAAGCTTTCAAACTTATCAATGACACAAAAAATGCTTTTAACTCAAAGTGAAATGGTACGTTATCATGTAAATTTATTCTAGTTTTTCTTTTTTTTTTTCCATTATAAATCATTACCATAATTATATATATCAAAAGTGCAGGAGGAAGTAGTACTTAAACGGTGTTGGCTTGCACGTTACTGGGGTTTAGCCGTACGCCATGGTAGGTTTATAAAAAAAAGCACAACATTTTTGTCAAATGATTTCATTTTCTTTTCATAAAATTTTTTTAATTTTAATTTTCTTTTTTTTTTTCTAGGTATTTGTGCTGATATTGCAATGTCTAAACACGAATACTGGTCATCTTTAGCAACTCTTCCCTTTGAAGTTGTGGTTTCAGCTGGACAAAAGGCAAAGGAAGAATGTTGGGAAAAAGGCAAGTACTTTTGACTAATTTTTACCCGTTTGTATAAATGGGTCGATTTGGGTCATATTTTTTCTGACTATAAATTTGTGTGTTTGCAATTATTAAACAGGTTATAAGAATAAAGAAAGGATTAAACTTGTGCAGGATTTGAATGATTTAACAAGTGAAGGGATTATTAAAAGTATGCTTTCTGTTGAAATGGGTTTAAAGGAGCTTGCTTGCTTAAAGGTTTTTTTTCCTGATTAAAAATGACCCCTCTCAACCCATTACCGACCCGCCCGTTTTGCCACCTCAACTAGAGATTCTATTTATTCTTTTATATTTTCATGTAAATATCTTATTAATATTATATTATAGGTTGAAGATGGGATTGTGCTTGCATTTGCCCAATTAAGGCGTTTAAACTCTGCTCGACAGTCTACATCAGGTCATTTGTCTTGCATTTATTTTTATATTTTATAATTAATTTTATCGAATATCTAAGAAATTGTTTATTCTTTCTGCTATGTACAGATGTTAAGTCTTCAGGTGACCCAAAGTTTATGGAGGCATTTGGTAAGTTCCATTTTTATTTTTTAATATTGTTGAAGAAACATGTAACAAATATATATATTTCTTGCAGAACTGAGCCCCGAGGAATCTGAAGATGTACTTTTCAAAGAGGTATTATTAATATATAATTTTATTCGGAAAAATAGATTGTTATATTTAACATACTAATTTATTTATTTTTTTAAAAGAACTTGACCCGTTACCCGACCTGTCCGTTTTGCAGACATGGCTTACATACTTGTGGAGTAGAGCAAAAAGGCTGGGTATCGAGGCGACTCCAGTTTTGGATTAGTCGTAGTGCACATTCACCAACTTCACATGATGCTGTCGATGGTAACTTTAATTCTTGCATTTATTATTAAATAAATTCAAATTAATTAATTATAATAAAAATAAAATCGTATTGGCACGAATATATAATATCGCAGTTGAACAAGGCTTAATGGAGCTAAGAAAATTGGGTATCGGGCATCGTTTATGGGAAGCATCGAGGCAAGGAAGTTGAACTAAAATGTTTTTTTTTTTTTCTTTTGCAGTGTTTTTAATAACACGGTTTTATATGTATGTTTTATAATTAAATCATCGAGTTGTTAAATAAATTTGACAACTTCTTTTTGTATTATTAATAATTGACTATATGATATCCGATGTTTTTCTCTTTGTTATGCTATCTATATCTCGAAGCATGCCCGCCCAATCGGGCGGGCTTTGAAGCTAGTATATATTTATAGGGTTGAATTCCATACAGATCTCATATTATTTACAGAACCCGTAGAACTATTTTCAACCAATCATAATATAGTAAATTAATTTCTGATTCTTTAATTCATTTAATGGTTCAGGGGTATTTACGACATTTTACATTTTTATATTTTGTTTCCTTTTTCATAAATTTTCTAAAATTTGGAATTAAATTCAGAATTTTGATGATACGTGTATGTCATATTTACAGATCTGCATATATGTATATGTTACGAATCTGCATATATGTATATCTAATGATACACTTATGTATATCTAATGTTACGAATCTGCATATATGTATAGCTTAGACGATATTTTGAAGCAAAACGAGACTGTCATCGATGATTTGCTCATATACACAGTGGCCACTAGCATTATGACTCTTTTATCCTTCATTAGTGTCACACCCCGCCAAAAATGAGTTTTACTTCATTTAAAATGTTTTGCGGAAGAACGGAAGTGTAACGTTCATGACAACATAGCAAAAATTAAGTAAACAAACAACCACGCAATAACGAAAAATAAAGGTTTGTTTCACTTTCCAAAAGAAGAAAGTTTCCAAAAATAGCAAGTTTCCTAAAATAGAAATTGTTTGAAATGAAATGATTGTTCGTAAACTTAATGTTTTAATCATGGCTCACGACAATCCCAATGCTCATATCCTCCAAACTCCACTGCACCTAATTACCTGGAAAAACATAAATAGTAAAAGGGTCAACAATAATGTTGAGTGAATCCACAGGGTTAATGTTTATGATGAAAGTAAAGTGATTTGCTACCAAAAATGTTTGTTATGAAAATGGTTTATGACTGAAAATGTATAAGGTTCAACACTCATATGATATGAGTAGTAAGTATGAAAATGTTTAGTATAGTTGTAGAATGTATACAACTACTAGATATGTTTATGAAAAAAAAAGTGTTGAACAAAATGTTGTGTTTGACATCGCATGAACCGTTATCCCCAACAGGTAGCTAGTCTATTGAGTTAATATACCAACCCCTAAGTCCACAATCAACACTTCAACTCCAGTATGTTATGTTATTTTATGGATATACACTCCCGGAAATGTCTTGGATAAACCAAGTAATGATCAAACGTTGTTGGGAGGATGAGTGTCAGCCAATAGTACTATCTGCATATCCATGGTCAAGATCCACTAGCTAATGATTGCTGGTAACCTTAGTCCGGTATAATAATTGTTTGTCATGCCAACGCGATAATGAAAATGTATAGATGTTGTTGTACAGTCATAGTAAAACAGTAGCAGTTGTGTTTATGTTTTCCACCCCAAAGTTTATAAAAACAGTAAAAGAGAAAAGGGGTCTGTGGACTCACCTGGCAAAGCTTAGCAACAAGAGACTTAAGACAGAGGAATCCTTGGGAGACTCCTAGCTTCCTAAATGATTTAACTACTGATTAGGCTAAGCTAACACAGGCGATACTATATACGATATAAGATATATGATATACGTTAAATGTTATGTTATATGTTTTGTGACATCGAATGAACTTGGATTAATAAAATGAAATGAAATGAAATGCATTGGGTTTTATAAAATGAAATGAAATAGGCTCCAAAATGAAATGACATGAAATGAAATGATTCTCGAAATGAAATGATATGAAATGAAATGGATTGGGCCTAAATGGGCTTAATGGGTTGGGCCACTTGGGCCTCTTATTGGGCCTAGGTCCACTTAGGTTGGGCCATGAATTGGGCTTGGCCCAATTGGGTTCGGCTTGATTGGGTATGGGCCAAAGGTTTGGGCTTTGGTCCAAATGGGCTTGGATACTAATGGGCCAATCAAGGTTTGGGCCCGATGGACTAAAGTAGATCGATATGGGCCAAGTACGGGCCTTGGCCCGATTGGGTATTCGGGTTTGGGTCCACGGTTTGGGTCAAGATCCGGCCTTGACCCGGTTCGACTTATTGGTCAACATTGGTCAAATTTGGTCAACGATAGTCAACACTTGGGTTCTAGATTTCGGTTAGGGTTAGGGATCCGGTTCTAGGGTTAAATCTAGAATACTATTCGGTCAACAAAAGTCAAATCTAGCTAGTTTAGGTCAAAAGTCAACCATGAATGTTAATTAGGGTTAGGGTTCGGCTAGGGTTTGACCTAGGGTTGGCCAAATGGCCAAAACCCTACGGGTTTTGTGCTCTAGGTCGAGTCTAGATCGGCTTGGTTCAAGGTTTGGGGTTCTAGACTAGGTATGGTTCGAGATCTAGGGTTCAACACACGGATCTAGCATCAAAACAACAAATAAACACGATTTGGGACGGAATCCGTATGCATGGTGTGACCATGCACCCGATCGGATCAATATCAACATTACAAGCAATTTGCCGAGACCCCTTGGCCTTTGGCCTAGGTCTCGGGTTCGAACTAGAGATCAAAACAAGATGGAATCAAAGAATAAGGGATTTAGATCATACCTTGATAGCGAACGGGATTAAGATCACGAGCAAAACGGACGAGAAACACTTGGGATTGGACGAACTCGAACTCGGGACTTTCTTGGGGCTTAGTTCGGCCGAATGAAGGAGAATCAATAGGGTTTTAGGGTTGAACAAGTGAGGGTATTTATAGTGCATGAAATCTAGGGTTTTCAATAAGAGTTTGAGTCAACCAAGGACTCATTCAAATGGGAGATAAGGATAAGATTTAGAGGCAAAAGGAAACCTCACCACCCTAGGTGGTTCGGCCGAGATGGGTATGACCGAGCAAGGAGTGGCCGGCCACATTGGTGGTCGATCTAAGTTTAGTGTCGGGTTCAAAGCGTAGTTCGATTCGAGTCGCGTTTATATTAAATTGTTACGTTTATTGCTTAACCGGGAAACTTATTGTTTTTAGAATTGTTTTAGCTCAAATTGTGTCACCATAAGAAAGTAATAATGTTGTGTTGACTAAAATAATCAAACACTAATGTATGGTGTAAAATATGTATGTTTGTTGTGTATAAGGAATGCCAAAAATAGAAATGTCTATAAGTAGAAACTTTCTAAATAAGGAAAGTTCTAGAAATGAAATGAGGTTACATACCAAAAATATCGAGTTGTCACATTCTCCCCTGGTTGAAGAAATTTCGTCCCGAAATTTAAGACGAAGCACGAACAGGAGAGACAACGAGAAAAAGATGAGGATATTTCTTTCGCATCTGGTCCTCACGTTCCCACGTGAATTCAGGACCTCTTTTGGAGTTCCATCTGACTTTGACAATTTTGATCTTGCTTATTCGCAACTTTTGCTCTTTCCAGTCAGATATTTCAATTGGTTCCTCAGTGAAATGAAGTTTGTCGTCGATGATGATTTCTTCAGTAGGGACGATAAGCGAAGGATCATGAATAAACTTCTTAAGATTAGAAACATGAAATGTGTTGTGAACATTGCTGAGCTCATTAGGAAGACGAACGCGATAAGCAACAGCACCGATTCTTTCAAGAATCTCAAATGGTCCAACATAACGAGGACTGAGCTTTCCTTTCTTACCAAAACGTACAACACCTTTCCAAGGTGCTACTTTTAGCAAAACGTGGTCGCCAACAGCGAACTCTAAAGGCTTTCGACGATTATCAGCATAACTCTTTTGTCGATCTCTGGCAGCCTTGATGCGATCTTTGATTTTAAAAATCTTGTCAGTCGTTTCTTGTAGAATCTCAGGACCAGTAATCTGACGATCACCAATTTCAATCCAGCAAAGTGGCGAACGACACTTTCTTCCATACAAAGCTTCAAACGGTGCGGCCTTAATAGTTGTATGACAACTATTATTATACGAGAACTCAGCTAACGGAAGATGAGAATCCCAACTTCCACCAAAATCAATAACACATGCTCTCAGCATGTCTTCCAAAGTTTGAATTGTTCTTTCAGTCTGCCCATCTGTTTGGGGATGATAGGCAGTACTCATATCGAGGCGAGTACCGAGAGATTTTTGCAACGATTGCCAAAAACGAGACGTGAAGTGACTATCACGATCCGAGATGATCGCGACTGGCACACCATGCCGAGATACAACTTCCTTTAAATAAATTCTTGTTAACTTCTCCATTTGATCGGTTTCCTTAATAGGAATTAAGTGAGCTGATTTGGTCAATCGATCGACAATTACCCAAATTGTATCATGACCATTAGATGTTCGAGGCAATTTAGTTATAAAATCCATAGAGATTTCTTCCCATTTCCATTCAGGGATCTCTGGTTGTTGTAGAAGACCGGAAGGCTTCTGATTCTCTGCTTTCACTCTAACACAAGTTAAACATTTGCTGACATAAACTGCGATTTCTTTCTTCATGTTTGGCCACCAATATAACTCTTTGACATCTCTATACATCTTGTCGGCACCAGGATGAATAGAATATTTGGATCGGTGAGCTTCATTCAAGATAACATTGCGAACACTTCCAAAATTTGGAACCCATAAACGATCCATGAAATAAAGAGTTCCATCCACCTTTGCTTCCAACTGCTTCTCCATACCACGCAAAGCTTCACTTTTGATGTTCTCTACCTTCAAGGCTTCAATTTGGAATTCATGAACTTGGGAAGATAGATTAGAACGAACGGAGATTGGAAGGGCTCGAACACGACGAGGTTTAGGTTGCTCTTTCCGACTTAAGGCATCAGCTACCACATTAGCCTTACCAGGATGATACTTAATTTCACATTCATAGTCATTCATCAATTCTATCCATCTACGCTGTCTCATATTGAGATCTTTCTGACTGAAGATATGTTGTAAACTCTTGTGATCGGTAAATATTGTGCACTTGGTACCGTAGAGATAATGTCTCCAAATTTTCAATGCAAATATAACGGCACCCAACTCAAGATCATGGGTTGTATAATTCTTCTCGTGGTTCTTCAGTTGTCGAGAGGCATAGGCGATTACTTTGTCATGTTGCATCAATACACAACCTAGTCCTTGGTGCGAAGCGTCACAGTACACCACGAAATTATCGGTTCCTTCAGGGAGAGATAGAATAGGAGCAGAACATAATTTAGATTTTAGAGATTGGAAGGCTGATTCTTGCTTTTCACCCCAGACAAATTTCTCATCCTTATGTGTTAACACTGTTAAATCCTTTGCAATCTTCGAGAAATTCTCTATAAATCTTCTATAGTAACCAGCAAGACCAAGGAATTGTCTTACCTCAGTTGGGGTCTTCGGAGCTTCCCAACTCTTTATAGCTTCTATCTTTGCAGGATCAACGTGAATACCTTCTTCGTTGATAACATGACCCAGAAATTGGACTTCACGCAACCAAAATTCACACTTGGACAACTTGGCGTACAAATTTTCTTTCTCCAACAACTCAAGAATGATTCTTAAGTGCTCTTCATGCTCTTCTCTAGAATGCGAATAGATGAGAATATCATCTATGAAGACGATAACGAATTTGTCGAGATACTGTTTGCACACTCTGTTCATGAGATCCATAAACACAGCAGGTGCATTGGTCAAACCAAATGGCATTACCAAAAATTCATAATGACCATAGCGAGTTCTAAAAGCAGTTTTGGGCACATCTTCATCACGAACTTTTAACTGATGGTAACCAGAACGAAGATCGATTTTAGAATAGAAACTCGATCCTTGGAGTTGATCGAATAGATCATCAATACGGGGAAGAGGATATCGATTCTTAATTGTTACTTTGTTCAACTCACGATAATCAATGCACATTCTCATTGAACCATCTTTCTTTTTAACAAAAAGGACCGGAGCTCCCCAAGGCGAGAAACTCGGTCGAATGAAACCAAGATCAAGAAGTTCTTGTAATTGCGATGAAAGTTCTTGCATTTCAGACGGTGCAAGACGATAAGGAGAACGCGCGATAGGTGCGGCTCCTGGAATCAGATCAATACGAAATTCAACTTGTCTCTGAGGCGGCAGTCCAGGCAATTCACTAGGAAATACACCAGGAAATTCACGAACAATAGGAATGTCCTCAATCTTACGATCTTTGGACTTTGTGTCAACGACATGAGCAAGAAAGGCTTGGCATCCTTTACGAAGATATTTTTGAGCTTTCATAGAAGTTATGATTTTTATGTTTCTGTTTCTTTGTTCACCTTGAATTATTAATGTTTCTGTTTTGGATAAGGGAATTCGGATTTGTTTGGTGTAACATATTATTTCAGCACGGTTTTTAGACAACCAATCCATCCCTATGACGATATCAAAACTACCTAGTTCTACAGGCACAAGGTCTATATCAAAAATGTGATCATCTAGGTCAAGCTTACAACCTTTAAAAACTTCACTAGACCTAACAACCTTGCCATTTGCTAACTCGATTTCATAATTCACTTTCAAACGATCAGGATCTAGATTTAAGAAACTTTTAAAGTCGGTCGATACGAAACTCAAGTCGGCTCCCGAGTCAAATAAAATAGAAGCAAAATGATTGTTGACGATAAACGTACCAGTGACGGTATCAGGGTTCTCACGAGCTTCTTGAGCATTCATAACAAATGCACGACCACGACCATTTTGACGATCATTGTTGTTGTTGGCATTGCGATTGTTGTTACGATTGCCATTGTTGTTGTTGTCATTCTGGTTATTGTTGTTCAGGAGTCTAGGGCAACGATTACGATAATGGTTAGAATCACCACACTCGTAGCAGACAGGATTCTTAGGAGGATTGTTGGACGAACACTTTCTGAAATTATGACCCCAGCGGTCACACTTGAAACACTTCTCACACTGACCACCATGATGCCAGTTACATCTGCTACACAGAGGCTTGCTTCCAGCATAGGACTTAGATTCTGAATTTGACCGATTGTTGTTCTGAGTAGAGGCTGCATAATTCTTAGTCTTTTGATATTTGTTCCCTTTGTGATCACGTTTGTTGTCGTAGGAACGCTTTCCATTTTCATTGCTCACATTATCAGTAGATTTGCTAGACACCACTAGCTTGTCTTTGAACGATCCACTTCTCATTGCATCATCAGTCAACCTTGTTGCACGATTCACAGCATCTTCAAATGTTGTCGGTTCAGAAGCAATAACATGTGTACGAATAAGATCATGAAGACCTTGAAGATACTTTTCAATACGCTTGAATTCAGGAGTAACCAAATGAGGTACGAGACGAGCGAGTTCTTGAAACTTAGTTGTGTAGGTAACAATATCAGATCCAACCATGGACAGATTCCATAGTTCCACCTCAACTTTTTGTAGCTCTCTCCTTGGGCAAAACTTTTGGGTTAACTGATCCTTGAACGTATCCCAAGTCATAGCATCAACAGTTGCACGACCTAAGACTTGCACTTGAGAATTCCACCAGGACAACGCTTCCTTGGACAACGTACTAGCAGCAAACTTCGTCATATTCTCAGGGGCACATTGAATAACACTGAAAATGGATTCCACCTTCTCAATCCAGTGGATGATAGCAATAGCACCTTCAGATCCAGAGTAGGTCGGAGGATGACAGGACGTAAAGGTCTTATAGGATTGACCTTGACGATGGGGATCTGAAGTTTAAATAAATAAGGAAAGAAAATAAGTAATAGGTAAAATAAGATAGAAATAATGAATCTTCTTTCATGGAGTCGTATAATATACCGTTGTTTCCCACATTAGATGCACCAGCGGCATTTCCTCTTGCAGCGTTCATTTGAGCTATTGCTTCAGCGATACGGCGTTCCACCATTTGTTCGACAGTCTCAGCGTTTCCTCCTCGAGCCATTGATAAATTGCTGATACAAATGATAAGAAATTAAGAGATGAATAATATAGGAGGACTATAAGGAAAATATGTACTTATAATAGGGATCAAAGAGTAGATATACAATAGACGTAATAGTAGTAGTAGACGTAGATATAAATAGTCGTAATTATAGTAGTAGTAGAGACATATAGAAAATACAATTATAAGAACAATAGAAGTTACTAAAATATCACTTTTATTAAACACATTCCTAATACATAATAGTTTTATAAGTAGGGCATATTTGCCAATACTAAAGAACAAAAATACTGAAATAGCTAAACATAAATTTTAATAATAGAAAAATAAATATAGACGATAGGTAGATGACTAATCATCTTCTTCTGGCTCAGAGTCTTCCATAGGCTCTGACTCTTCTTCTGGCTCTTCCTCTGGTTCTGATTCTTCCTCTGGTTCTGATTCTTCTTCGGGCTCAGAGTCTTCTTCAGGCTCTGATTCTGATATCACTTCTGGTTCAGGTTCTCGACGTCGTGGAGTTCTTGGAACAATATCACGCTTGGGTTTAGCAGGCGAACATAGATAAATGATACCGCCCTCACGCTTACGATAGACAATAGGACGCTGACCACGAGCTGGAGTAGGAGGACCATTAGGAATGATAGGAAAGGGACGTCTTCTTGGGCGACGATGCCACGGGATAACAGGAGGTTGTACCACTGCTGGCACTGGAGCAACAGGAACTGGGACTACTGGGACAGCAGCATCACGATCACTATCGGAGTCATATGAGATATCGAGGACACTAGCAGGCGACATTCTACTAAACACGACGCATAAAAGTCTATTAGATTATGAAGTTGTAAGGCTTACTGACATATGCTAGCTATAACACTAGGGCAATACTAACTAAGGCAAATGTTCTAAACTAAGAACAATGGAACTTCAGGATATGAGACTGAGCATGCCATGATTATTTTGATTTTATAAAAATGTTTGTTTTTCCCAAAAATCTTTTGTAGTTATAGACTAGGCTTGCTAATTCACTATAACTTAAGCTCTGATACCACTCTGTCACACCCCGCCAAAAATGAGTTTTACTTCATTTAAAATGTTTTGCGGAAGAACGGAAGTGTAACGTTCATGACAACATAGCAAAAATTAAGTAAACAAACAACCACGCAATAACGAAAAATAAAGGTTTGTTTCACTTTCCAAAAGTAGAAAGTTTCCAAAAATAGCAAGTTTCCTAAAATAGAAATTGTTTGAAATGAAATGATTGTTCGTAAACTTAATGTTTTAATCATGGCTCACGACAATCCCAATGCTCATATCCTCCAAACTCCACTGCACCTAATTACCTGGAAAAACATAAATAGTAAAAGGGTCAACAATAATGTTGAGTGAATCCACAGGGTTAATGTTTATGATGAAAGTAAAGTGATTTGCTACCAAAAATGTTTGTTATGAAAATGGTTTATGACTGAAAATGTATAAGGTTCAACACTCATATGATATGAGTAGTAAGTATGAAAATGTTTAGTATAGTTGTAGAATGTATACAACTACTAGATATGTTTATGAAAAAAAAAGTGTTGAACAAAATGTTGTGTTTGACATCGCATGAACCGTTATCCCCAACAGGTAGCTAGTCTATTGAGTTAATATACCAACCCCTAAGTCCACAATCAACACTTCAACTCCAGTATGTTATGTTATTTTATGGATATACACTCCCGGAAATGTCTTGGATAAACCAAGTAATGATCAAACGTTGTTGGGAGGATGAGTGTCAGCCAATAGTACTATCTGCATATCCATGGTCAAGATCCACTAGCTAATGATTGCTGGTAACCTTAGTCCGGTATAATAATTGTTTGTCATGCCAACGCGATAATGAAAATGTATAGATGTTGTTGTACAGTCATAGTAAAACAGTAGCAGTTGTGTTTATGTTTTCCACCCCAAAGTTTATAAAAACAGTAAAAGAGAAAAGGGGTCTGTGGACTCACCTGGCAAAGCTTAGCAACAAGAGACTTAAGACAGAGGAATCCTTGGGAGACTCCTAGCTTCCTAAATGATTTAACTACTGATTAGGCTAAGCTAACACAGGCGATACTATATACGATATAAGATATATGATATACGTTAAATGTTATGTTATATGTTTTGTGACATCGAATGAACTTGGATTAATAAAATGAAATGAAATGAAATGCATTGTGTTTTATAAAATGAAATGAAATAGGCTCCAAAATGAAATGACATGAAATGAAATGATTCTCGAAATGAAATGATATGAAATGAAATGGATTGGGCCTAAATGGGCTTAATGGGTTGGGCCACTTGGGCCTCTTATTGGGCCTAGGTCCACTTAGGTTGGGCCATGAATTGGGCTTGGCCCAATTGGGTTCGGCTTGATTGGGTATGGGCCAAAGGTTTGGGCTTTGGTCCAAATGGGCTTGGATACTAATGGGCCAATCAAGGTTTGGGCCCGATGGACTAAAGTAGATCGATATGGGCCAAGTACGGGCCTTGGCCCGATTGGGTATTCGGGTTTGGGTCCATGGTTTGGGTCAAGATCCGGCCTTGACCCGGTTCGACTTATTGGTCAACATTGGTCAAATTTGGTCAACGATAGTCAACACTTGGGTTCTAGATTTCGGTTAGGGTTAGGGATCCGGTTCTAGGGTTAAATCTAGAATACTATTCGGTCAACAAAAGTCAAATCTAGCTAGTTTAGGTCAAAAGTCAACCATGAATGTTAATTAGGGTTAGGGTTCGGCTAGGGTTTGACCTAGGGTTGGCCAAATGGCCAAAACCCTACGGGTTTTGTGCTCTAGGTCGAGTCTAGATCGGCTTGGTTCAAGGTTTGGGGTTCTAGACTAGGTATGGTTCGAGATCTAGGGTTCAACACACGGATCTAGCATCAAAACAATAAATAAACACGATTTGGGACGGAATCCGTATGCATGGTGTGACCATGCACCCGATCGGATCAATATCAACATTACAAACAATTTGCTGAGACCCCTTGGCCTTTGGCCTAGGTCTCGGGTTCGAACTAGAGATCAAAACAAGATGGAATCAAAGAACAAGGGATTTAGATCATACCTTGATAGCGAACGGGATTAAGATCACGAGCAAAACGAACGAGAAACACTTGGGATTGGACGAACTCGAACTCGGGACTTTCTTGGGGCTTAGTTCGGCCGAATGAAGGAGAATCAATAGGGTTTTAGGGTTGAACAAGTGAGGGTATTTATAGTGCATGAAATCTAGGGTTTTCAATAAGAGTTTGAGTCAACCAAGGACTCATTCAAATGGGAGATAAGGATAAGATTTAGAGGCAAAAGGAAACCTCACCACCCTAGGTGGTTCGGCCGAGATGGGTATGACCGAGCAAGGAGTGGCCGGCCACATTGGTGGTCGGTCTAAGTTTAGTGTCGGGTTCAAAGCGTAGTTCGATTCGAGTCCCGTTTATATTAAATTGTTACGTTTATTGCTTAACCGGGAAACTTATTGTTTTTACAATTGTTTTAGCTCAAACTGTGTCACCATAAGAAAGTAATAATGTTGTGTTGACTAAAATAATCAAACACTAATGTATGGTGTAAAATATGTATGTTTGTTGTGTATAAGGAATGCCAAAAATAGAAATGTCTATAAGTAGAAACTTTCTAAATAAGGAAAGTTTTAGAAATGAAATGAGGTTACATACCAGAAATATCGAGTTGTCACAATTAGAGTTTTGTCCCACTTGGTTTTCTCTAAACAAGGTTTTAATGAGGCACACTGTATATGGTTCATTACATCTCTCAAGACATCTAAATCGTACTCTTTTGTCCTTCGACTGTAGTTTTTGTCCCAAGGGGTTTTCTCCAACAAGGTTTTAACGAGCCGAATGTCTGGTGGATTGTGTGAAGATACAAGACGAAGAAATACAACTACGATTCGGCGTAAATCTAAGCAACCAAGAGGGAGTGTTGTAACTCATATTTTAAGTGGTTGATTATCATTTAACACTTTCATTACTAGGCTTTATGTCCATAAAGGTTACAACATTTATCAACCAAACTCTACCTATAAATAGTGGTGTTGTATACTTGTTTCTTTGTATCTCTACTATCTCTTGTACTATTGTTGTAACACAATCGAATGAATGAGAATGTTAGAGTGAAATCTTAAAGTTGAGTTAATTGGTTTACAATAATAAGATAATTGTTCATTATAATCTTGAATCATTATTCGTGATATACTGATATGTATGGTACTTGACGTATACGTCTGAGTATCCAAGTGTTGAGTCATCATTGTGTATATCTACTAGTTTCATTACAAAAACAATTAAAATGTTTTTTAATTGATAAACTTAGTTATATAGGGAGATTAATAATTCAATATATACCTTTTGCAAAATTGTCTAAGTGATCAAAATCATCATAGAGATCTTATATTTTCTTTTGTTTCATTCCAATTTGCAGCCAATATTGGGACTTTGGGAGTAGGGGTGCCGGGTTGTCAGGTTGGGTTTTAGCTCTTATCGGATAGGGTCCATCGAGTTTGAGGTAAAAAAACCTAACCCGAAACCCAAAAAGTTCGGGCTGATCGGGTTCGGGTTTGTCGGGTTTCAGGTTGTCAGGTTGACCCGATTGGGTTGGTCGGACTACACTTTAGTTAGGAATTTTAGGTAATAATGAAAAAAATTATCTAATGAATTGAACTTTAAGATTTTGATTTAGCACTTATAAGTTAATTGATTTTTATTGAATGGTTTATAATTATTAATGTTCTAATCCACAGATTTAATGGTAAATATCTTAAATTTTATAGGAAAAAAAACACTTAAACCTTCAATCGGTTGTAATCCGGTCAACCCGAAATCCGACAAAGGTAAGAAATCCTAACCCGATACTCGACCCGATAAGTAATGAGGTTGGTCGGGTCGGGTTTAAAAACCCCGATATTAGCATAAGACCCGAATATATTGACCCGACTAACATGATCGGCTTCAGGTTTGTGTTTTTAAAACATGTAATCGGTTTGTTCTTCATTTTTGAAAATTAGTCATTATCAGTATCGTTGCGGTTCGATTCGATTTCTATACCGCGTTACCCCTATATATGAATGTTCATCACGCCTTACTTATATTTTCACGATTTATAATAAATTTAATAGAAATATTGATGAATGATGACATAGCTATAAATACGACAATAAAGTCACATTGGCAATCCATACCAGATGCAAATCAATGACAAAGATCCAAAGAGACTTTAGTTTTCACATCTACCCTGCGGGACCCCTTTCCGTACCAAATATTTTGTTTTGGTAGCCATGTTATTCTATAACATAACATTTCAAGCATATCCCATAAATCTTAACTAAACATACAAAATGACAAGCATTTTAATCGTTCTCGTGAATCCATAACTAGTGTACAACAATGACAACGTGCGTATATACAACCGAGCTCAAACCGTTAACAAGCTCATGGAATAATACCGTTTTTGAAGCATGACACCAATTTAATGGTACAAATGCATTATACCCCATGCTTATTTAGACTGAAAACAAAAGGTGATAATGTATATTAGAGGTCATCTAACTATTAAAACAACTTTATAGGTCAGCCAAGTATATATCTAGTTTCGTTTATACCAAATCTGGACAAAAATATGTTTTTTTGGGATTTGGTATAAACGAAACTGAATACATACTTGGCTGAATAAAAAACCGTTTCAATAGTTTGTAGACCATAATACAAAATATCACCTACACGTTACCAATTTCAGTTACAACAACTTCAGGATGATAATGAAGCATCTCTTTCCACATCATTTCTCTAATCATATCCTCCCCTAATTCCTCATCTATATCCATATACAGTGGAGCGCAAATCGGAGGATCACACCTCGGATCATACAATGACGACATGTAAGGATGATTAAGCGCTTCCGTGACACTAATCCTTTTCAAAGGATCAAAAACCAACATTTTTTGCAACAAATCAACCGCCAACGGGTGAGCATGAGGATATAATCCTGCAAAAGAAGTCCCTTGTGAAAAAGGTAACGTCTTTATAAACCTTATTGCTTTCGGGTTATCAATAAATTCAATTTCTTCTTCATTTTGGCTACCAAGAATGTTTATAATCAATCTTAATTGGTTTAAACATTCGGTTCCTGGAAATAACGGTTTCCTTCCCAAAAGTTCTGCAAATATGCAACCGACGGACCAAATGTCGATTGAAGTACCGTAATTGTCGCAACATAAAAGGAGCTCGGGGGCCCGATACCAACGGGTCACGACATATTCGGTCATGAATTGGTCCGTGCCACTTCGGGTTCGGGCCAGCCCGAAATCGCATATTTTTAGGTCACAGTTTGCATTTATGAGTAAGTTTCCGGGCTTTAAGTCGCGGTGGAGAATGTTTGCTGAGTGGAGATACTTCAAGCCTCGCAATAGCTAGGAATTAAATTTGGGTTATTTTCAAGATTAATGAAATGTAAACAAGTAGAGACATTGTTCAAAAAAATGTCTTTTTCTTCAATTTATTAAGAGTTAATTGCAAGAATGGTCCCTGTGTATAGCCTATAGCCCAAATTGCACGTTGGTCACCGTACTTCAATAATTGAAGGTGTAGTACCCAACGTTTGCATTTTTGGCATGTTTTGGTCCCTCCCCCTAAAAGCGTTAACTCAACTCTGTTAGTTGAGGGTATTCTGGTCATTTTACATGTATGGGTTTGATTCATCGGACGGATTTGATTCATCCTATCCCTCAACAATCTACTAATACAAGTAAAATGACCAGAATACCTTCAACTAACGGAGTTGAGTTAATGTTGTTATGAGGGAGGGAGTAGGGACCAAAACATGCCAAAAATGAAAATGTCGGGAACTGCGCCTGCACATACTGAAGTATAGTGACCAAACGTGCAATTTGGCCTAACACACAGGGACCATTCTTGCAATTAACGCTTTATCAATTGATTCTTTGAATATTCATAACTTGTCAAACAATTAAACATATAATTATTTGGTTATTACAATTGTTTATCGGATTATGATTATTCAATATCACACAATATCTTTCAAACCCTAATAACTAAACACCATATAAAACCAAACTTTTTTCATATATAATACAAATTTTAAGAAAATTAACGTTTGTATGGTGGTTTTGTTTCCTTTTTCAAAACAATGGTATCCGAGGTTTAGAAACCCGGATTTGTGTACCCGGATGTGCCACATGTCGCCCCGTCAGAAGTCTTTTTCAAAATCCAAGACTTCAAACGTGGGCGACACGTGGCACAACCAGGTACACATATCCGCATTTCTAAACGCCAGATACCATAGTTTTGAAAGAGGAAACAAAAGTACAAAACAAAATTTGTATTATTTGCGAAAAAACTTCTACAAAACCGCATACCTGAAATAAGAAATACTGACAATGATCATTAGTAAGTGGTTGAGACGACTTAATAATCTGATGCAAATCGGTATCCATAAGCTCATAAACCAAATAAACATCCTTAAAACTTCTTCTATGAACCGGCACCATTACATCTTTTAAAGCAATAACATTTTCATGTTTAAGATGTCGAAGAAGTTTAAGTTCACGTAACGTTCTCATTGCATCAATACGGTTATCAAAGGCGTTATGTATTTTCTTAATTGCAACTTTTTCGTTTGTTTCACGGTCAATTGAAGAACAAACTATGCCATATGCACCTCTGCCAATAGGCTTAATTGGGACATATTTTGTATCGATTTCAAATAATGCTTGCCACATTGAAAAATAGTGTTTTCCTTCTGATTTAACCCCGTTTGGAGGTTCAACGGGTGTTGCCATTTTACTACATAAAACAGCATAATAAATAATAATTTAGATTCAAGAAAATGTCTCTATAGATACATAAAGCTTGCTAATTTTGGGTAAAAGGTTATAGTTAAAAGGGAGAAAGATATATTCATAAATTTCAAAATCAAAGAGTTACATACCTTCTTTACAGTAAAAAGTAATAGTCTTTAAATTTAATTCTCTCAGGGGAATTTCGTCGAACACTTGGAAGACATGAACATGAAAAGGCTTTAATTACACCAAAACCCCAATTTATTCACACACCAACTTCAGTTTGATCATTATTGCTGGGATTTCGGGATAAGAACCAGAAACCAATTGAATTGGATGACGAGCAAACCAATTGATAGAATCTTATAGAAAGATCTGATCTTACAATTTAACGTATCTATGACGACAGTAAGAGAGAGAGATATTAGCACTTAAAAGAGGATATTTATTGAGAGATCTTTGGATCTGTAAAGAAAAACGCACACACAAAATGTTTAAAACACGCACAAATTGCATAATAGAGTATGATTCGTTTATCTTGTCGCGTTCAGACACCTCATGGAGACGAGAGTGAAACGATCAGTAAAATATTTGGGGCGGGATGGTGGGTGGGTGGGTGGGTAGGGCAGGGGTGGGGGTGGGTGGGTGGGTAGGGCAGGGGTGGGGGTGGGAGGAAGCAAGACCAGTCAAACAATAACAGAAATCCATAGTCGATTTTTTGAAGATTGCTGTGTTATTAAACACTACTCGTTTTCTTGATGCTAAATATTTTAGTGATTGAATATGACCTACAAATTTGTCATCAACAAGATTTAATATTAAAAATAGATTAACTATAAAGACGTCTTTTATAAATATGAAAACACAAAACCATCAAACTACCAAACAACCCGATCACCAAACACCAACCAAACGTTCGGTGAATAGTTTGTGAACCATTCGGCGGTTCGTTTAGTAAATGAACGAACATGAAAAAGATTTTTGAAACAGTAGCTCAATCGTTTACTTAAATTTTTGAACATTCGTTAATATTCGTTTGTTCATGTTCGTTGTTAATGTTTGTTTATGTGTGTTTATTCATATTTGTTAAATTTTATTTATATATACCAACCAAACTATAGTTTTATGAGTTCTTGAACACGTTTAAAATAAGAAACGTTTGATATTGAGATTTTCTTAATGTTTTATAATGTTGGATATGCATTAAGCCTATGTTCATATACTCGTCCATTTGTGTTTGTTCGAGGTTATTTATATTTTTTTGAGTTAGTTTATATTTGTTTATGTTTGTTTAGCCGTTAAGTGAATGAACACGAACAAGCCTATTATCTTAACAAATAAATGCAAAGGGGATAATTTGATAGTTTATGACTTTATTCGTTCGTTTGTTCACGTAAAGCAAATAAACAAACATGAACATGCATCGTTCGTTACGGCCTACCAAACACCGTAAGATTTGAACCACTCGTTATCTTGTACCAGAGATCGTCCATGCACATGGCCCATATTTTATAGGAGTCCCATTTTAATATATATCTTATATATATTATATTAAAATTTAAGTCAACTTAATAATTTAAAAGAAATTTTTTTTAGAAAGTCCGAATTTTTATAAAAATTTTGTATTCAAGGGGTTCATTTTCGTGTTTTCGCACAGGGCACTTAAAATATCGGAGACACCCTGCTAGTAGAGGGGAATTAGTATCCAATAAAAGGGGGGTGATTTGTTTGCTTGAGGACGTGGCATGACAATTATCACAAACTTAAATTTTAATTGTGATATTTAATTGTATGGAAATTTATATTTGGATTTTGCTAATATGGGCATACGATAACGAACGTTTAATAAATCAAAATTTTCTTAATTTAAGATTATAATAAAATAATATTCATGAGTTATTAATGATTTTATTTTACATCAATTTTATCTTTACCATAACTAAAAATAAATTTTTTTGATTAACTAAATTTAGGAGCATAAAAAACATTTAAGATTCCTATGATAGGTAAGTGAACACAAACCAATTTTATCTCTACTCCTTTATAAAGCATTTAGGACCTTTCCTAAAATACCATCTCCAAAATTCAGCCATTTTCTTTCTATTTTGGGATTTTCAGAAAATGCATCAAAAAAGGACCAGTCATGGATCGAACCCGTGACCTCCCGCTGAAAACACAGTCACCAAACCAACTGGTCAAGCAACAACTTTTGTTTTAAAAACAAAACACAACTCCTATAAATCAATTTTCTTCGGCCTGCAAAACAAAAACAACTAAACGCGCCCTTTCACATACCGTTTGCCTCCCTCGATTATCCCACGCCAGCAACCTCGATTTCTCTACCACCTCGATTCTGCAATTACCCCCTCGATTCTGCAAATACCCCTTTCAAATGCCCACCTCGATTATTGATATTAGCCTCTTCAACTTATATTTTCAAAACCCTATAAATACAAAACGATTGTGGAGCAAAGCTTACGATTTTTTACAGAGTAATCCATCTTTTGTTTAACATGTTTGCAATTCCGTTTTGCTTTTAATTTCAGTTTTGTTTTAATTTTGTTTTTGTTGAACCATCACTCTGAATGTTTAATACGTTCTTTATATGTTCTTACGTTCTTAGATCACTTAATGGAACCCAATAATCTGATGAATGGAACCCATGCTCCAACAAATTCTGCTACCATCGGCCAACTCAAGGTATTACATTTTCTTAATTTTCTCAGATTCAAGTATTTAAGTTTATGTAGAACACAGTTTCATTGATCGAAAACCTTGAGAAAAACGCTTCAATCAAATTTGAGATAATGGTTTAATGACTAAAAATGACAGTATCATTTTAAGTTATTGCAGCCCATTAAAATAAAGTTTTTGCAGCTCTTTAAATGTTTTTGCAGCCCATTAAAATCAAGTTTTTGCTTCAATCGAATTCCAGTATTTAATGCATTTTAGAAAGAAAAAAATGAAGGAAATTCGGAGTGTGTCATGGTTATGTTAGATAAAAGTTATCATTCATAAAATAATGTACCTAAACAATGAACAAACTAATTTGATATGGTAGGTTGAGATTATATTCCAAAAGTTTGAGTTATCAACAGGAACTCAATTATTCCTCATCTTACCATATTGACCCTGCAATCAAATTCTAACTCAAACTGAATGTTGTTAAAAAATTAAACATGAAAATTCACCCAGGCAACAATTAAGACAAATTATGAAAATTCATCTGCACATTCCACGCCTCAGCAACATTCTTCACAGGCAAAGATGCTGCTTTGACCTTAAGGCTCAATAATTGCATTCTGATGTTGTCTTTAATCATATTTAACAGCACATCATTCGGCCTGCACTTTTGATTAAAAATCCTTTCATTCCAGATATAATGTTGAAAAAACATTATATCAAATCCAAGTTAGGCTGTCAAACTCAGGTTAGGTGATCAAAATTGGTCAAAAAGTCAACATTGTAGCTAAGACTCGTTTTTTTATTGAAATTAATATTTTTTTAACAAAGTAATATTGGAGTCAGGCCAAGGTAAAGGGTTCTCAACTTTGAATAAGTGACTTCAATGGATTTCAAATTTAGACATGTAGATGGCATTTGAATAAGCGACTTACAATGTTTGTTAACTTCACAACCTTTAATCACTTGATTAGGTGTATATTTGTCATCTAATTCTTCACAAGACTCTGTATCCCACAATTTACAGATTTTTTTCTTTCTAATACTACACTATTTTGCAGCTCTTAAAATAAAGGCCTTAATGACTACTAATGCATTTTTTTTTTAATTTAACAGAACCCTACAATCATGACCAACGAAGGAGATGCTCCGACTATGGTTCTAACCGCAACTGCAATAACGGCAGCCACAATAGAGGTAACTACTCCGTGCAGCCCTTTAAAATCAACTACTGCATATTTTTGACCAAATCTGCCTCAACTGGACTGCAATTCTGTGCAGAATAATTCTGCACAGTTTTGGCCAAAACTGGACCCATAAAATCACTATTCTGTGCAGTATTTTCCTGCACAAAACTGCCCAAAACTACAGCCTTAAAACCCAGATTCTGCACAGAATTCTTCGCAGTATTTTACTGCACAAAACTGCCGAAAACTGCAGCCTCAAAACCCAGATTCTGCACAGAATTCTGCGCAGTATTTTCCTGCACAAAACTGCCCAAAACTGCAGCCTCCAAACCCAGATTCTGCACAGAATTCTGCGCAGTATTTTCCTGCACAAAACTGCCCAAAACTGCAGCCTCAAAACCCAGATTCTGCACAGAATTCAGCCCATTTTTATCATCCAAAACTGCACTATTTTGACCCTTAAACTGCACAGTTTTACACTGCTCAAAACTATCCAAATCTGCAGCCCCTATAAGTGTATTCTGCAGTCCCTTACCATCAATCAATATATAACATGTATTTAAATAAATAAAAAACTATGTACAAGAAAAGTCAGCACATTTTGACCCGAACAGTAGACCTTCAATTTTCACTAACAATTTAAAAGTGAGCACATTTTGAACCTGCCAATTTTAAAAAGATAACTAACAAGGTACAATGTACCTTCAATATTGTGCAATATTAAGAGTAACATTAAGAATCAGAAAATAACACTAATGGATTTGTTTTTTTAATTTAAAAGAACTCTACTATCATCACCAATGAAGGGGATGCTCCAACAACGGTTCTAACCGCAACCTCAATAACTGCAGCCACAATTCAGGTAATTAACTAACATTTTAGACCAGTTTAGTTTAAATTACGAATTGCTCGATTTGGTTTTACAATCACTGTTGTGGGGTGTATGATTACTTACTAATCCATTTGTTCTTTTGCTTTATAGAACTCTACTGTCAATACCAACGAATGTGATGCTCCAACTATGCTTCAAACCACAGACACCCTGGAGGTAATTCCCTAAATGCCTACTTTGTTAATTAAATCTTTATATCTCTCTTTGGTGTGTTTGACATATTTGAATGCCTACTTTGTTAATTCCCTAAATGCCTACTTTCATGTATTAAGTATTAGTATAACTAGGATAAAGCATTATTAAGTAATCTGCAGCCCCTATAACTGCAGCCCCTATAACTGTCCAAATCTACAGCCCCTATAACTGTATTATGCGCAGAAATTGCCTGCACAATTTGGACCGAAACAGGGCAATCAACATCCATGTCATCCGATTCAATTTTAAGAATCAAATATTTGATTTACTAGATTTTTAAGCTATATTAACGGCTAGATTAAATGTCAGAATTTAAAAAGGCGTAAAAGGGAGGCCAATTTGTTAAGTTGGAAATGGGATGAGATTATTAAAATCGATAGTTCTGATGACGACATTGAAGATGACAATGCGGCTGAGTTTCTGTACTTGGCGAATGTGAAGAGAAAAAATAATAGGCGAGCCTCTATTTTCAGCCGAAACAAAGTCTTTAGGCTACGTGACGAGTCTGATGACGATGATTTCTTTTTTATTTAGTCTATTTGCTTAATGATTTTTGCGACACTTTTTGTACCCATATAACTCTTCTGCTTTTGCATATCATTATGGGCTTTAGATTGTTCTAATTAAAACACCCTTTTGTTTATGGTGAAGATATTTGATTATCATTTTGAAGTTGAGTATTTTTCAAGGCTTCAATATTTTGCGTGGCACAATATCAAGGCTGTTCGTGTGGAGTTCATTTGGAAGGACACACATAATGAAACGTTATATTTATTCATGCTAGATCCAAGGGTAACTTATAACCATTATATAAACTTTTAAAATTTTAGCTAAAAATAAAAGATAACATACTTTTTGTCAATAAATACTTTTGTATTAGCGAGAAAGACTTGCTGCTGTGTGTCCTCCTGATTTGATACAACATTATGAACGAAGGAATTTGGAAGGTGTTTTTGCTATTAACCATTTTCAAATTGAGGGAAGGGCTTATTACGATGATTACCCTAGGTATAAACGGTACAGTTTCAATCGTGATCAATGCGAAATAATTATTAACAACAACACACTGTTTACTCGATTAAGCAATGAAATCAACAACACATTTCCGTGTTATCCAATCGTGCCTTCTTTTAAATCTATTGCAGATGACAAAACAATTAGAAGGATGCTTATCGGTATAAATAGCTTTATATTTATATTTATATTTTTGGGAACCATTTTGAAACTAAATGCCTAAAAATACAAATTTTCATGTAGATATTGTGGGAAGAGTAACTAAGGGAAGTAGGAAAAGAACAAATGACGGAATTACATTTTATCTCAAAATTCAAGATTCAACGTAATTTCAAATTTTAATTACATATTTTTTCCAATACATACATTTTATAAATTGGTATATTTTTAACTTTTTTTTCTTTTTAATGAATAAAAGGGGTCGAGAATTGTCACTCACAGTGTATCCAAATTCGGAAATACCACCTCCAAGAGTCCAATGGGCAATTAGGGAAAAATCAATAATATATGTATCAAGGATAAAATTGTGTCATCAAAAATCAAGTAAGTTTTTTTTAATAGACATCCTTATAAAAAATATTTTGTATTATACATCTTAAACTAACTTACAACTTTTATATACTTTCAGTTAATGTTTTGCGGTCAACGGATATAAGTAAAATTGACTTCAATCCAAATATACCGGAAGCGGACTCCTTTGAACACATACAACTTATTGACTAAAAACTTATCTTTATCTTTACTACTTATAATGCATTTAGGACCTTTCCCTAAATAGGAATTTGAAAATTTAGCCAATTTCTTTCTATTTTTAAATTTAATTTCGTAAAAAAAGAATGCACACATTAGAATTCGAACACATGATCATTCAGAAAATAGTTGAAAGCCTTAACCAACTGCTCTCCAAGGTAGAACGTGAATATCTTCCAAATAAATGATATAAAACCTAATTGCGCGCCTCAAAAACAAGATATCAGTTCCCCTAAAAAAACTCCCCAATCATCTTGCGTCATACTTGCGTCATACAAAAGTTGAATTCTACTTCTTAATTACAGGATGAATTCAAGAGACAGCCAAATCACCCGATTCGACCTTGAGGTAACAATCTTCACCGGATTCAATCGATTTTTGTGTTCTCTATAATTGTTTCTCACTGACGACGAGATTTTTGTTTTTGTTCAGTTAATCGATGATTTAGTTTTTTTTTTTTTTTTTTTTTTTTTTTGTTCAATACGTAGGATTTCACGTGCAAATATTAAATTGCGAAGGCTATTTTATAGATTAGTTCAACTCACTACTTTTAATAGATTTGGGCTTTGTGCTTAGTGACGATAAAATTCTGAGAATACTAATATTGACCAACAGGCGTGCAGTCAAGTTGGTGTTGCTAGATCTGAACCATCATCGAATAAAGTTGCAAAATTCGGAGACGCATTTCGGAGATTTCACAGCCCACACAATTCGTGGGACATCATTAGGATATTTGTTAGCAATTAACATTTAAAAGTAGTTATTCACTGATTACAAGCTTTTATAAAATCTAAACTGATTGTTATTTTCGTTTGTTTTGTTGATAGCTCTTTACTAACAATCACACTGTTTGAAAGCATAGCATATTTGGTATTTTCTTTTTGATTTTCATGTTTATATTACATTTTTTTTACTGAAAATCCAAAATCAAATACCTCCAATATAACTCTTTGTTTTATCATTATTTGACTTTTGTTTCAGGGTGAACAAACTCTACTTACCTGTTGCTGATGGTGATCTTTTTTTTCAGTCAACATGGTTTTTGGTGTTATTATTTTCAATAGTGTTATAACATCCCTTTATTGTCTTGGTCTTTTTATAGGCTCTATTTATTCTCTTTCACCATTTCGAATGAAGAGATTTACTGTTGTATTTTAATCATTGCCATATTATGGTTTATTTATTTATTATTTTAATAAATAATAAGTATCACAAGTTTGGGCTAATTGCGTAAGAAGTTAACCAACTCCATTTAGGCCAGATTTGTTTTTAGTTTAAAATGTTTTAAATGAAGGCAACCACCTTTTATAAATTTTGAGTTAAGGTAATCATATCTGGTAACCTTTCTATATGATGACGTTGCATTATAAAATTGTAATTAACTTGATTTAAGTTTTTGTTAACTCTGATGACTTGGTTATCCAACTGACCATATAATTCATAAAGTAAGAGGTACTTGTATGCATAATTATGGTGCTTGAATAATAAACTACAAAAAATTGAGTCCTTTCTGCAGCTTAATTTGTTAAAGAGATGGAAAATCTATCTGCTAGAGTGAGGATTAATTACGATGTTGAAATAATAGAATAAGTTGTATAAATTGAGATTAATACAAGTATTGTATGGTATGATTGTTGTATATTGATGATCTTCTTAAATAGAGAAACCAAGTACAACCTCATGCACACAAATACTCCACAAACATAAGGCATTGATAGTAAGAAAAGAGTTATCTTATTCAATTTTCATTATAATCTTTTACCTCAAAAGGCATTGATAGTAAGAAAAGAATTATCTTATTCAATTATCATTATAATCTTTTATCTCAAAAGCCATAAAATCCGACCACAATATCTGAGAAATTTCTAAATTAACAAAACTCAATTTTTAGTCAAGACATTTGCTAAACTCACAAAATATTTGCATTCTATATAATTTTGGTGGGTGTTGGTTGTTGGTGCGTGATAGTGTTGCAATTAGGTGGTGGATTCAAGCCGTGTGTGGCTACTACCGCAACCACCCACCATCACTACGTACCACCATCACCTACCATCAGTATCGCCACCAAAAAATATAGTTCCAGGGTACCCGCCGCCGCATTGCGCGGGTACCCTGCTAGTATTTAAAGAAGAGGCGTATATTAGTAATCCAGGTTTCAAATGGTTAAATTCATTGTTAATTAGAGTAGCCCAAAATGCCCCAAGGCCCAAACCAATATCAGGATCTTCTCAATCTGAGCCTCAATCGTCTCACTTATCACCGTCGCCGTCGGCCACCTCGCCGGTCACTGTCTCGGCTGAGCTCGCGGTCAACAGTCTCGCCCTCCGGTCGTCGTTTTCCTACACTCCCCGGACCTTAACTCGTCTTTCAGGTTAGTTACATTTTCAATTGATTGCAATTAGCCATTTATCCAATAACTTCAAAATCTCAAACATTAACATATTTCTTCTTGTGCTCTATTTCGAAACTATTGGCTAATAGATTTTTAAATTTGATTTTTTTTGCTTTTGAC
The DNA here is from genome assembly GCA_963853835.1 of Calendula officinalis. Taxonomy (NCBI): domain Eukaryota; kingdom Viridiplantae; phylum Streptophyta; class Magnoliopsida; order Asterales; family Asteraceae; genus Calendula; species Calendula officinalis. The sequence goes on from OY970829.1 coordinate 19,949,075, forward strand.
GTACTACTCTGTATCTCATGATCAATAATTTGAATTGAGAGGAAATAAGACGACTTTCCAACTATTAGGGTGGGCATATCATTTAGCAACACTTCTCATGAACAACGGCTTCGTAACAGGTTCACTTTCGATTTCCTTTTAATGTTTATCACATGATTTAAATTTGAGATTTACGAAAAATTGAATCCATTGGCAGCCAATCAATCAATTGCGACATAGTTTCCGGAATTGAATTTCTGGGGTTTCAGTTAAACATTCTAAACTTGAAATTAATGAATTAGTTAATCAGCTTTGTAGATTCATTCCACAGTAATTAGTTCATTTTGAAACATTACTCTGAATTTTTATTCATTTTAGCCTGTTAGGTTATGCTAAATCTGGATACAATTATATAATATGTATAGTTATTAAAGAGTAAATTACACGGCCCTGTGGTTTGCCACTTATTACAGTCACAGTCCCTGATCTTCGTTTATTACACTGGAAGTCCCTGGTGTATTCGATTTGTTACACCCGACGTCCCTCTGTCAAATGGACGTCAAAAAATTCCGTTAAATGACCCATGTGCACCTCACATGATGGGCAAAATCGTAATTTCCCTTCTCCTTTTAAAGATTAAATTACACGGAAGGTCCATATGTTTTGCTACTTATTACAGTCACAGTCCCTGAACTTTGTTTATTACACTAGAAGTCACTGGTGTGCTCAATTTGTTACACCCGATGTCCCTCTGTCAAACGAATGTCTAAAAGGTCTGTTAAGTGACCCATGTGCACCTGACATGATGTGAACAATGGTAATTCTCCTTCCCCCCCTCAAACGTATCTTCCCCAATTTACACCAGCCGTCCCTTCACTTATTCCCTCCCATCTTTCCCTCTCTTCTCTCCACTCTATTTGTTCTTCAAAAAACCCTTCTTTTCTAACAATGACGGGCCAATCGACAGTAAAAGAGGTACATATAATGAAGAAAATGACTGCAATGAACTGTACGGTATGTGTTTTGTGTATTTATGATTTTATTGAAACTTTTTCTTACCGAACTTCATGATCACTTATTTACAGAGCATTAGAATTGTGCCCATCATCTGACGTGCACATGGGTCACTTAACATATGATATTAAACACATCGGTGACTTCCAGTGTAATAAACGAAGTTCAGGGACTGTGGCTGTAATAAGTGGCAAACCAAAGGGACCTTCCGTGTAGTTTATTCTTTAAAAGGAGAAGGGAAATTACGAATCTGCCCATCATGTGAGGTGCACATGGGTCACTTAACGGAATTTTTTGACGTCCGTTTGACAGAGGGACGTCGGGTGTAACAAATCGAATACACCAGGGACTTCCAGTGTAATAAACGAAGACCAGGGACTGTGGCTGTAATAAGTGGCAAACCACAGGGACCTTCCGTGTAATTTACTCGTTATTAAATCAAAATCAATATAACTTTATTGCAGGTACTGAATTTGTAAACCGAATCTAGAAAATACAAAAGTGTGTGCATTTCCAATGATTCTCTTTGCAAGATCAACAGTTTTAAAAAGAATCACTACTGCATTCCCTAATCGATCAAGCTGTTGAGTTAGTTATTCAACAAATGTAACAACTTTAATTGCTCACAAACAACCAAAATCTACAATTCGTTACTTTTTTCACTTTGTGAGATCAAGCATTTTTCAAGGAGCTTATGCTTTAGTTAAAAGAATGGTTAGAAAAAAATGTAATTCCAGATAAGGAACCAAACTTATTCGGTTTTGTTAAACAGATGGTGTTCTTCTGGAAAATTAAAGAAGCCCAAACTTTTTTAGAAGAAATGAGCCTAAACGGGTTCAACCTGCCCGTTCGAGGGCAGATCTTTTTTTTAATTGGCGGGTTGTTAAACGCGGGCTATCTTGAATCAGCAAAAGAGTTAGTTAGAAAAATGAGTAAATCGGGCTTTATACCCTTAACTCATAATATAGAATCAAAATTGAAGTCAACCTCTTGCTCCAAAAAAACAGAATCAACATGATAAGAATCTATACTCAAAACCACTACCTGCTACTGTACATGAAAGATGCAGATTGTTCATACCAGATTAAGTTTTCTGTTGGAATATATTCGTTAGAAATTCAACACTCATTATCATAATTCATACCCCTTAAATTATTCAGAGATTTTACATGAAGTGGGTACAGGTGCTTTCCCGAGTGCCCGATTCCCTTTGACCAAGTCTTATGATTTTATAATATGTAACATATTTTTTAAACTTTATAAATAGTAAGTATATACTCTCTCAGTCTCAATATTATTGTCCACCAGACAAAAACATATAGTTTAAGAAAAGTACATTAATTACACTATGTCACTAATCAAAAATTTTCTTTCTCATTTAAATATTTTTTAATTGGTTGTAACTTAACAATATATAAGATAAACCAAAATAGAAATATGTATAATAAAATTGAGACGGGGAGTAATACAATATCATAAATATTAAACCGTAAACGACGAATATGTTTCACCCAATTGACCCATTTCATATCTAGTTAAGTTGTAAAATTTTACATGTTTGAGTGTTGAAGATAAAATACGGACCTAATATTTTACATGTAATATGCATAATGGTGGTGGTTGATGTGATTTAACTTCCAAGATGTAGGGGGTATATATGCTTTTTATTGGAGTGAAGAATTTGATTCCTGGATACATTGAATTTAAAATTTAGTCTGTAGAGATTGGATCATGATAATTCCATTTTTAAGGTGGTGTTTTTGGACGTGATATAAAACCAATTATGATTCTAATTTTCTAAATATTATGGATCGAAAAAGTAAGATATTTGAGAAAGAGAAAATAGCCAAGAAATGTAACATAATATTAATATATACCAATTTCGGTATAGTGAGGTATGTAAAGCTTCATGTTCATCACTGCTTCCCAAATCTCCTTTTGAGACAACCGAATCGGCCCATTATCACCGACATTTAGGGGTGTTTGGGATTGCGTTTTGGATCATACTATCTGTTTATTGTGTTTTGAAAACGTAAATAATCTAAAATGAGTGTTTGACAAAGAGTCTGAAATGAGTGTAGCATACAAAACGGAGTTTTGTGTAGCATCCAAAACAGAATTTTGGAATAGCAGGTGTTGATGTGCTTATTGCGTTTTGAAAACTGATTATTTGCATTTTACCTATTAACTAAACAAATAATCAGGTTTGCCAAATACTAAAAAACTGATTATTTAATTATTGCGATTTTAAACGGCATAATCAAGACCAATCACTATTTTCATAATCACGTTTACCGTTAATTATCTAATTATGTATTTTCAAAATGCATAATCTATTTTCAATAAGCAATATCAAACACCCCTTAGTAAATCTTCAACTGAATTCACATTAATAAATGAGATTTTACATACCACATATTGTCAAAAATAAGTATACTATGTTACATCTCTTAGTCTTTATAAAATATCAGAGTTAAAAACTCGACTTTTTCCCTTTTTATTTACATTTTATTCTTTAAACAATTTCTAGATATTTATATTATCAAATCTTCAACTGAATTCACATTAATAAATGAGATTTTACATACCACATATTGTCAAAAATAAGTATACTATGTTACATCTCTTAGTCTTTATAAAATATCAGAGTTAAAAACTCGACTTTTTCCCTTTTTATTTACATTTTATTCTTTAAACAATTTCTAGATATTTATATTATCAAATTAGTTGCAGATTACATGATGATGCTTCTGCAGAATTGGATTCTGTTTCCAGTGAATTATGGAAAAATGTTCCTGTTTCCACTTTAGTAGATAAACAAAGATTATTTTCAGGTGCTTTTATGACTAATGTTTTGACCATATATAGGATAACCAGAACAATATCTTATTATGGCAAAAGTATTATTAAACTTACTTAAATTAATCAAATATTTAAAGTAGGTAAATCAATTTTCTTATCTGTATCATACATAATTTATAAATTAAAGTGAGAGCATGCTGTACTAAGTTGTACATTATATGAAAAGATTGTACCATGCATTGAATTTGATCAACTTATGTTCCCATTTAGTTTTATGATCATCAGATCAGGAATCTGCCTAGAGTGTTTGTCTAGCTACTGCATAATTAATTTCCATGTTAATGTTCAATATAAAATTGCATATTTAATTTGGCTTAAAGCTATATGAATGAGATGTTTTGATTATTACATACTACTCTTATTAAATGATATATCTGGGGTTTCAAGGCTTTAAGAGAAAAAAATAAAGTGGGGTTTAATATTGATTAAAGTGCATAGTTAGTGGATGCCGGATCTTACTCTTTTTGTGTAAAGTGGTATTAATGATGTTTAAAAATAGAAATAATGATAAAATGATAATTTCACTTTATTAAAACGGATATTTAGTAGATAATGAGTATTATTTTTCTTACAAATAAGGTAATTTAAAAATGTATAAGTGTATCACTTATTTAAAAATAAGCATAAATGAAAAATGTATAGAGGTAGTATCTATTATGCCAAAAAATAAATACAAAACTTGAATTTTAATAAAAACATAATGTTGGCAAAAATGGTCATTTCAGTGTGATGGCGTGATGCCTATTATTGCCCTTTTCTTCGTATTTTGTCACTACACGTCTCTTTTATCTAATGAAATCTTAAGGATTAAGATGTGTAACTAATACATTCCCCACCTCTAAAATCAAAACTCTTTTTCCTTTGCTTTTTTGAAAGATAATGTTACGTAAAATTAATTTTCTTTTCTATATTTTATTTTATTTTTCCATGCGAAATACTTGTGAACGAGTGAGAGGAGTTGAGAAGAATATAACTGGTCAAGGTGATAGTGGGGCATAGACTTGTGCAAATTGGACTGAACCGACTGGGACTGTAGAACCGGACCGGACAAAACTAGACCGAACCGAGCTACATCGATTCGGTTCTCGGTTCTAATTTTTATGAAAATCCGGTTCTCGGTTCCAACCGGTTCGGTTCGGTCAAAAAGCGAGAAAATCCGAATAAAATTCGAAGAAATTACCTCGGTTCTCGGTTCGGTTCCGGCCAGTTCACGGTCCGGTTCGGCTCGGTACCGAGTATCATCGGTTCGGTCCTTGATCCGGCAAAAACCATTTTTTCAATTTTCGGTCCAGTTCTTAGACTGTACACGGGCCTAGTGGGGCAGCTCCTGTTGAAAATACAAAGGAGCTACTTTGCGCCTATTGGAAAAATTATTTATTATTAATTAAGAGTTTGTAAAAATAAGTACTCATCTCAGCATATTGTTAATGCTAGAGCCATTAGTAAAAATTTTGATTAAAATATAAGGTTGTTTGGGAAAGAGAAAGATAGTTAATGGATAGTTAGTGGTGGACTCTTTGGTAATTATATTATTTTATTAAGTGAACCCCATTAATTTGAAAAATATGAACTTTTTTGTGTGACAAAAGTTTAAGAATAAATGAGAACTTTTTTAAGGGACGGAATGACTATAATAGTAATCAAACTTAGGTATAGTTACCGATGCCGCATCATTGTCATATTAGTTTTCTCTTTTCAGATCAAACACGTGACAATTGACAAACCCCGACCAAAGTCCTGTAACGGTGAATAAACCCACGAATAAACCTTAAAATTGATTTTATTAATACATGTATCAGTTACCATATATAATGTACAAACATGTACAATACTAAACGACCGAATGGGAAAAAAAGGGGATCTAATCGCGAGGTTCAGTCGCAGTAATGGGGGGACGCATTGCAACCTTTAGTTGTGGTCGCCTCACGACACACCACTACTTATAGTCTAAAGAAAAGACAAGAGATATGGAGAAAATTACACAGAGGTGATGAAAATACAAGTTGTAATAGATGAGAAAGTGCAAACGATAAGAGCCTATTGTACATCAATGTGACAATAAAGGGTCGAACAAACCTGTTCATATTAAACGAGTGCGTGAAAGTGGAGATTTGCCAAAATGCAAAAACATTTACAATAAACTCTCACCAAATTGAATCCGCAAATCCTAATCTAGGATACCATATATGTTCACTATTAGACTTGGACTCTCGACCGCTAAAATAGGGGCAAACATCTTATCGCTAAACCAATTATCCTTTGATAGTAGAATATAAAATGATATGTAATCAAAGAGTGCACTGAACTTAATTAACAAAGCTCATCAAGTTTGTAAACTTTATAACTTTATTGAAATACTCCACTAAAATGTGTAAATATATCTAAAGTTACTTATAAAATTTTGATGCAATCAAGTAAGATTCGTAACTATTTGTCTAGATCAATACTAAATACTTTACCGCCATACTTGAACACGTACACGCCACTCAGCTTAATTCAAATTTAAGATTGGTAGGTATGGATATCAATAGTCACACTGAAAATTTTATCATATCAGATATCACTTAAGTAACCACAACACCTCACTTTGCAGAAAATACCCATTACTCCACCACATACACCCACAAGTGGAAAAGGACCCACCAAAAAAGACACATTGTGCCCGTGAAGGACTGTGTCCGTGGTCACCCTCACCCACAAAAACTCCCCACGGTGTGGTAGGGTATGGTGTTCCTCCTCTTGTTCACGTTGTGGCTTGGTGCCACCTAGGGGTGAGCATAGCCGGGAACCCGCTAGTTCCAACCGGAACCGGAACCTTTAATGTCGGTTCCTCAATTTTCGAAACGGGAACTGGAACCTCCTGTTCCGGTGCCGGTTCCGGTTACCCTGTCTCTAAAATAGTAAAATTAAGAGTAAATTACACGGATAGTCCGTGTGGTTTGTCATCAGTTTTGGATTTGATCCCTAAGTTCTAGAAATTACACGGATAGTCACTAACTTTGAGAAGCAGTCTTGCTTTTGGTCCCTAAGCGTAACGAGTGTTAAAAGTGGTCACTAAATATGGTTATGTGCACTGCACATGAGGGTAAATATGTCATTCTCAGCCCTCCCACTTGTATGTCTTCTCTGGACACACTATCCCTCCCACACATAATCAATTATCATCTCCGGTGACCCCTTCGCCGGCCACCATTCTCCAGCAGAAAACCACCAACCATCTGCCACTACTGTTGGCCACACCACCACTCTCCGATTGTCCCTACAAAATTTGAAAACAACTAAATTCCTAAATCAATCCCTAGATTCGAAATCGATAGTCAAATTCCTATATCAAACCAAGAAATTAAAGAATGTTGCCGGGAAAACAGGGGGTGCCGGAAATCTTCATTATCTGTTTTTGTCAACCCATCGAAACCCTTGAAAAACCTTATGATCAAGAAGCTGTTAGTTGAGAAATTAGAAGATCAAGATAGGTTTTGTAAGTTCGGAATTTCAATTTTTCTTTCTTTAAATCAAAACCCAGATCTGGTAGGTTGCAAGAAATCACAAATCTCTTTCTTATTTTCATCGATGACCATACGAGTAACAAAGCAGTGGTGGCGCTGGAGAAGAAGAGTAAAGCACCGGAAACCATCAATAACGACCACCGTCTTCTGTTGTTTCTCGCCATGGAAGCTGGAAATTGTGACCGGTAAATCTCCGGGGACTTTATTTTCTACAAAAAAAAAAAAAAAAAAAAAAAATTAGAAGTGGTTTGTGGTTAGTTATGGAGGTGACAGAATTTTGAGAGACCAGACGAGATCTGCAAATGTGGTGGAAGGGATGAAAGGGGGGGAGGGGGTTAAAGACAAGAGGGTTAAAAAAATTAAAAAGATATAAAATGGCATATTTACCCTCATGTGCGCTGCACATTACCAGATTTAACAGCCATTTTTAACGGCCGTTATGTTTAGGGACCAAAAGCAAGACGAAGTCTCGAAGTTAGTGACTATCTGTATAATTTCTGAAAGTTAAGAACCAAATCCAAAACCGGTGGTTCCCAAGGCCGTCTCAAGCCGATTTGTGGCCCAGTGCGAAATATAAAATGGGGCCCTTAACATGCTCCAAACCATGCTCCGAACCATAATACATAAAAATAACAACTAAATAAACCTCTAAATAAACTTGCATTTTCGAAATATAAAAAGGGGCATTCCCTAATATCAATAAACTTTTATTTTGGGCTAAGTTTGCGTCTTTTTAGTAAGGTATGATTCTTTTTTTTTGGCTAAATATATAGAGAACTACTAAAATAGGGGGCCCTCTAGCATTTGGGGGCCCGGGGCGGTCGCCCAGCTTACCCAACCCATTGAGCCGGCCCTGGTGGTTCCAATCCGGTTACAATTCCGATTACCCGCTTTTTCTACTCATCCCTAATGCCATCTCACCTTTCACACCCACGGGAAGTACCCGTACCTAATGGTCTAAATAAGTCCTCTACGTGAGCACAAAACCAGCCATATGAAATGTTTTTGTTTTTAAAACATTTTCTTTTACTTTACAAATTGAAACATATTCTCATTTTAATGGATCAAAATTGTGATCACCTTTTAGGCTTTAACGTTACACCACCCCCATATATTTGCCCTAGATCTTCCCTACCACTTCCTATTTCTCCACAAATCTCTCTCTCTCTCTCTCTCTCTCTCTCTCTCTCTCTCTCTCTCTCTCTCTCTCTCTCTCTCTCTCTCTCTCTCTACTTGTGTGATTTAAGCAAGAAATATGCAAAGATCATGGGATGATGAAGATCTCCCAGATTGTTGCTATGAACAGAAACAACCAAGCTTGATCAAACCTAGCAGTCCCACCCCAAATCACATGCTTTATCTATCCAATCTTGATGATCAAAAGTTCCTTAGATTCTCAATTAAATATCTTTATCTTTTTCAAAAGTATGTACCCATCAATCTCCTTAAACTTTCTCTGTCTAAGGTTCTTGTTGATTACTATCCATTAGCAGGAAGATTGAAAACCTTACAATCATCTCATGAAGATGATGATTATGATTATGATGATGATCATAAGCTTCAGGTTGACTGTAATGGTGAAGGTGCTGTTTTTGCTGAAGCATTCATGGATATGAGTGTTCAAGAGTTTCTTCAGGTTTCACATAAACCAAATAAGTCATGGAGGAAACTGCTTTTTCGGGTTGATGCTCGCACTTTTATAGATACTCCTCCTCTTGTTGTTCAAGTAAGTTCTTTTTCTTGACGTTTAAAAACTTTAAATATATTATTGTCTAGTAACGGAAGTAGAAAGTATTACTACCTCCGTATCAAAATAAGTGTACACTTTGAGGTGGAACAAAATAAGTGATAATCTTCAAAAACTTACCTTATTTAGTAAAAAAGTGGGACTCATTATTCACTATTTTACTTTAATAAAGTAAAATTACCTATTTACCCTTACTTTTAGTTTTAAACATCATTAATATCACTTTTTTTTTTAAAAAAGTGGGACTTATTCTCCACTAACTATCCACTTTAATTTATTTTAAATCATTTTTTAATCTTTTGTCTCAACTGTAATTTTTCAAATGTATCACTTATTTTAATACGGAGGTAGTAAAAGATGTGAAATTTCATATATTTGATAATTTGACGAGAAAGAAATATTTAGTTTAGGGAGGTGATTTGTTTATTATAATTTTTACTTCATAAACTACAAAGTAAGTTTTATAATTATATCAACTAATAGTTATGGTGATTGAAGTAAATATTGTAGTAAATAAATCAAATATGTTTAATTAGTTACAATAACTTGTCATGATCAACAACTTCACGTGTTAGCTTTCATGTCTCACTTGAGTGTGAAATCATTGTTATTGGCTTGAATTTGAACTTTAACTTGCCTATGAATTAAGATTATGTTACGAGTTTAGGACTATGACGGGATAGTCGGGCCAACGTTGGGACAACGTCCAGACTTTTTAGACCCGTCTTTTCTGGCTCGGACCTTGCTAGGCCCAGTCCCATACTTTAGTGTTTTATTCGTCCCTACTTTAAACATACGAATTAAAGTTAAATTAATTTTCATTCATTTGAACAAACCAATTATTTATTCATCTTTTACTTTTTTTGCGTCAATTACTAAGATCGCTCCTAATGGTGCACCCAACTGACGCCGTCAATTTCTGCCAACTCAGCGTCACGTCAGCAGACATACTAACTAACATTAAACTGACGTAGTCATGCCAACAACACCACTTCTTTTCACCAAATTTGGGCCCCACCATTTACTTTTCTTTTTTCTAATAAAAATATACTTCCTCCGATTCAAAATACATTTTCCTTTTTGTGGTGATTCAAAATAAGTGATACACTTTGAAAAATTACCTTATTAGGCAAAAGATAGTGGACCTACACCCACTAACTATCTATTATAACAAAGTTAAATGACCACTTTACCCTTACTTTTTACTTTTAAACATCATTAACCCCACTTTATTCAAAAGATGTGGGACTTATTCCCCACAAACCATTCAATTAATCTAATTTAACCATCATTATAATCTTTTGGCTCAAAAACCGTGAAACCCAAAGTGTATCACTTATTTTGAATCAGAGGAAGTATAACAAATTAAAACATATAACTAATAAAAATAAATTACATTAATTAATTAAAAAAAGACATTACATACAAAAAGTCATTAATTAAAAAAAAATGCATAAAAAAGACATTAATTAATAAAAAGACATTATTAAAAAAAAGACATTAATTAAAAAAACTACTAGTCAAGAGATTCATCGCCGTCCTTGTGTTCCCGAACCTTCACCGTCACCGTCATCGTCATCCTCATTAAAAATCAACAAATCGTTATGAAATTTCCTTGCAACTGATGTCTGAGCTTCTTCAAGCATTTTCTTATGACTTTCGCTAATATTTTTTGGTACACCTTTGGCTAAGAATTTTCAACTCTTCAAAATTAATTTTTTCTTGGCCATTTTTGCAATTTGAGAGATAACATTATATTGCTTATCGGAGGTTCGCCTAACCGCGTCCAAAGTGTCCAACTTAATGGACCTTGAAGAAGTTGCGGCATCGGACGAACCTGAACTTTTTTTTACTTTTCTTACTAAGACCGCGACCGGGGGGCGTCTTAATGGGTCATCTCGGAACAACGCATGCATGTTAGCCGGTGTCGCCGTTGTATCATCGTCTTCATCGAGGCTAATCGGCGCTGTAAGCCGCAAAACCCATCAATGGTGCCGAGGAGCTTGTGTTGCGCCGAAGATTGACGTTTTTTGGACATTTTTTCAAATGTCGTTGGATACCGATGGTTGACGTTTTCTGGACATTTTTTCAACTTTGGGAGAAAATATGAATTTTTTGAGAGATAAAGAAGGTGAAAGGTGGTGTAAAGAATAGAAGAAACGAGTGGGTATTTGTAGATGTAGAAAGTTCAATTTTTTTGAATTTTTTGAAATATTATCGTTTTTTTTTTGAAATATTACCATTAAAAAAAAGGTTTTTATTTTTTTAATTCAGAGAGAGCTAATGCAATCGAATTCAAGCTAATTCATGATGATTTGATCAATGTTGAAGAATCAAGTGTGTGAAGTGTGTGTGTTCTTGATGTGAAAGTTGAGAGAGAAAGATGGAGGGAAGGAATGCTTTCAAATGTTAATTCATTCAAAGTGTGGGAAAGCTTACATCATTAGTCATCACAAGGGTATTTATACCCTAACCTATAAACTAGTTTAATTAAGACTAATTACATCATTTAAGCTCAAAACTAGTCCTAACAATCTCCCCCTTTTTTAGCTTTAGCACGTCATCCCAGTCTTCCTTCTTCAATTACTTCCGTTGGCCAGTTGCTCCTCTTTTCACGTATGGAGTAGGTTCATGCTCTTATTGCAAAACCCTTGATCTGATCAAATATTGATAGAGGGTTGTGTAACTTTGTGAAAAGGTGGGCATTCTACAATGTTCATGTATTCTCAGATGTACTTCAAGATGGTGAATTACGTTCGATCATTTCAATTCTTTATCAAAGGTTGTAATTAACATCTCTAGGTTTCGCTTTTCACTGATAACATCTGAGTGGCAGTAGAAGCAATTATAATTTCCATTACAAAACTTTGAAGTTTCAAGCACTCAAAGGAATATTTATCGTTGAAATAGTTGGTGTAAAAAAGATCTAAAAATGTCTCATTTAAGGTTAACAGTTCTGGTAATGAAATGTCAGTTGGGAAGGATTTGCCTGGAATTTCAGATAATGGAGAGTTTGTGGTAGAGGTTTTTGTGAATATATGATAATGATGTTTTGGATTTTAAGAAGAATGATTTGAAAGTTTAAGTTTTTAGATGTGTGTGTTTTGAATTTTGGAAAGAATGATTTGTACGGTTAATATTTGAATATGTGATTGTTTCGAATGTTGGAAAGAATGATTTGTACAGTTAAAGTTTTGGATAGATGTGGTTGAGATTTTGAGAGAGATTTCAGTATTCTTCTTCACTTGATTTTCTGTTTAATATATTGATTCTCACTTGATTTTGCATTTGTTCTGAGTACATGAGTTATGAATTTTCTTCTTTGATGGGATGTTTGTGGTTCTTTTTGATGTTGTTCAGTTATAAATCCGATATTTGTACTATTTCTTGCTCTTTTCTCCCCCTCATGAGGATCATGACCAGTGTCCTCATGATAAAGCTGAATAGTTACTTTGTGGAAACGGAGATTTTGATATTTGCGGGTATCGGAATCGAGAAACATAAACATATAGTACTCATGAATGAACCAGTGGCAAATTGATTTCATCTAAAAATCTAGGAGAAAATATATTTGAAAAACGAAGAATAACAATGTTAATAAGCACGTGAAGTCATATACAAATGCAATCTTTACTGAAAAATTTCAGTAAAGAGATCGTTTATGGATATGACGAACACGATGATTAAAGACATGGTTAATCAAATATTTGAGATTTAAAAGAGATCAATTTGTTGTGTTAGATCAAAGATCAGTGAAGTATACCACTTACAAAGATGCAATCTACTCTGAACATATGCAGAGAAGATATCGACGGATATACAAAGATCAATGACCTAACAATGTGCAATCAAAACGATTTTGAGTGTGTGAGAATATGAGAAAGTCAGAATTGAATCTGAGCATTATGGAGAAAATGAAAAATGATTTCTCCATTTATCGTTTAAATACGAAAATCGTTTGAAAAATTGTAAGAACAATCAATCCAAGATGGTGTTAAAAACAGATGCAATCAGTACTGATTGAAATCAGTAAAGAGATCGACGAATTTAACAACAAAATGTGTTGAGTGTTGCAAACAAGTCATGTAAAAAATGAAAAATTGAAATTTATGTACAAAATCATATTTTTGAAAAAATTGAGCCACAACGCAAGAGACGAAAAATTTGTCATAAACAGATGCAATCTTTACTAATCGAGACTAGTAAAGAGATCATTTACGAATATGACAAAAATTTGTATCCTACGTTGTGAACACATCATTGTGAGCACAAAGTGAGATAAAAATTTTGGAATGTTGAGCATCACTGATTAAGAAAGAATTTATGAGAATGTGATGTCAACAACTCAATATGAGTAAAAAGATATTTGTAATTGAGTATCGATTTTAAAAAATGAAAATTGTATGTAAAAGGAGAAAAATTTTGATTTACAATTGAAAAAAATTTCACAATGAAGGAACACAAAAGTAGCAATGAGAAATAAGAGAATTTGCAATAAACAGATGCAATCAGTACCAACCTAGACTGGTAAAGAGATCGTTTACGAATATTACAAAAGCTAATACTCAACATTGATAACCTTGTGTGATTGTAAATATGTAAGAGGTTGAAAAACTGTTTGAGGTAAAAAAAAATTATTATCAAGATAGAATAAGAAAATTTGTAATAAACAGATTCAATCAGTACCAATTGAGATTTGTAATGAGATCGTTTACGGATATTACAAAAATTGATACCCCATGTTGATAATTTTAAAAAAATTTGAAAGGAGCATTGAAACAGTATTTAGCGATTATAAAAGATGCTCCCCCTCGACATTTGTTTTTCAAAAATTATAAAGCAGTTATGCTCCCCCTTGACATAAGAATGTCTATTTTCTCCCTCTTGACAAGTGAATATAAAAATTCTCCCGCTCAACCAATGATATCGATGAAGAACGGGTTTCAAGCAGATGTACTTGAAAGCCATCTACCGTTGAAGATCGGGTCATACACTGAAGTGTGTACAAGCCATTATCCGTTGAAACGCGAGTTATACACTGAATTGTGTATAAGTCATACTCCTGCAATCGAATTCAAGCTAATTCATGGTGATTTGATCAATGTTGAAGAATCAAGTGTGTGAAGTGTGTGTGTTCTTGGTGTGAAAGTTGAGAGAGAAAGATGGAGGGAAGGAATGCTTTCAAATGTTAATTCATTCAAAGTGTGGGAAAGCTTACATCGTTAGTCATCACAAGGGTATTTATACCCTAACCTCTAAACTAGTTTAATTAATACTAATTACATCATTTAAGCTCAAAACTAGTCCTAACAATTTCCAATGGCTAAAAAGTCAGGGGGCCCCACCATTTGCTCGTCCTTCCTCCTGTCTTCAAAGTGGCGCACCCAAACCGGCGGGGTAAACCGGCGGGGCGTGCCAACGGTTACCCCAACCGGCAGGTTCAAGTGGCACCGTCGGTTTATTCCGTTGACACCCGTCTAATCTTTTTAATTTCAAGATTGAACCGCGACTAAGGAGTTTTTCAATCCAGTGTTCTTTATATTTTTAACAAATTACCTTAATTTAAGATTGGTTTAAACTGTATTACTAAGATATTTATTGTGAACTAAATATTTTAACGATTAAATTACAATTTAAATAACAACGGATAAACTTTCATAAAGCAGATCTTAGTTATGAAAACGTGGGAATATAATATTACATTGTTTGTAATGCGATGATTTGTTATATTCTTGCGCACGTTAATTAGTGCTTGGCATAGTTTCGGAATTTTAATTCCCTCAAGATGCCGGAAGTTATTGTCAAAGATGTATATTTTTATTTTGAATTACTTTATATTATTAATAAAATAATTGATATTTTAAATCATCACATCAGCAATTTTATTTTTAACACATTAAAATACGCAAGAGTACATATTCTTTTTATATATCAAGAAAAAGATCGTACAATTCCGTAGGCAGAATAATTCTCAAAGTTTGTCCTGATGCAAAAATTGTTTGATTTTTATACCATAATTTTTTATTACATTCACTATAAACATTGCTTAAGATAGTTATAGGTTAAAATGCATTTTAGTATCCTGAATTTGGCTAACTAGGTCCTCTGGTACCCTGAACTATTAAACGTGTAACATGATACCCTGAACTTGGCAAAATGGTCGATTTAGTATCCTAACTCACTAATTTGGCCTTGTTTTTCACGAGATTTGCTTCTAATATTAATATATTGAGATGACCGTATATTTTTTGGTCCGTCAAAAACCACAACGGAAGTAAGTCAAGCGAAAAAACAATGCCAAATTAGTGAGTTAAGGGTACTAAATTGACCATTTTGCCAAGTTCAGGGTACCATACTGCACCTTTAATAGTTCAGGGTAGTAGAGGACCCAGTTAGCCAAATTCAGAGTACTAAAATGCATTTTGGCCATAGTTATATACCTAAATTAATTAAACTATAAAATTTACACTGTATTGTGCATGAGTTAAAAGTTATGGTGTAGAAATAAATTAATTCTTAATGCAAAATGTATCATAAGGACACTTGTAACTATTAAATGAGTAGTAAGATAACTAGAAGGATTTAGTAGTAACAAATATCATCTCTCTAGTTAATTACGGTAATTACCTTTTGGTACGTAGTAAATAAAATATAACCTTTTGTTTTCTTTGTCTCTTCAATTATCGTAGGTAACGAAACTTCGTTGCGGAGGAATGATTTTGTGCACGGCCATCAACCATTGTTTATGTGATGGCATTGGTACATCTCAGTTTCTACATGCTTGGGCTTATCTAACAACCAAACCAACCGATAGTGTACCGATAACACCGTTCCATTCTCGCCACGTGTTTAAACTGCGGTCACCCTCATCACATTTACAATCAATACATCCTACATTTATAAAAAATGTCCCGAACCCTACCAATTTTGGAGATGGATTATCCCTTAATCGCTATTTGCAATCCCAACCACTTGTTCCTGCATCATTGACATATACTTCTTCTAATATCATTTCCCTCAAAAGTCAATGTGTACCATCGGTCAAATGTACCACTTTTGAGGTTTTAGCATCTCATACATGGCGTTCATGGGTTAAATCGCTCGATCTCGCACCATCAATCGAGGTGAAGCTCTTATTTTCCATGAACATTCGAAATAAAGTGATTCCAAACATTCCAAAAGGGTATTACGCGAATGGATTTGTGTTGGCGTGTGCAAAGACAACAGTAAACGAGTTGATTAATGGTAACTTGCACCATGTCGTGAAACTAATTCAAGATGCCAAGTCAACCCTCGATGATGATAGCATTAGTGGAATCTTAGAGTTATTGGAGGACAAAAATGTCAAAACCGATCTCACTACGAGTTTAGTTATATCACAATGGTCTAAATTTGGGTTGGAGGACTTGGATTTTGGACAAGGGACACCTTTGCATATGGGACCTCTTACTAGTGACATTTATTGTTTATTTTTGCCCGTCATAGGTGATTCTAACGCCATTAGAGTGCTTGTGTCATTGCCCAAAAGTGTCGTTAGCAAATTCGAGTATTACATGAATGGTTTTCTAAATTCAAATAATGTAAAAGCAAACTGAAATCGCGAGAAAGAAGAGCATGTGGTGTTATTTTCAACTAATGTATTAAGAGTGAGGTGTCTCATTTTTCCCCGAGGTCACTCTGGAAGCAATCTCTCTACATTCGGGTAGAGATATGACTGTCTATTTCTTATTTCATCATACCCATCTTTCGAAGAGATTATGTATCATTGTTGTTGTTTAAGAATGAGGTGTGACAATAATGTTAGATTAACTTGATTGTAACATACTAATAATTAATAAACACGTGCTAATGACTCTTGTTTCTTTATTTTGCATCCATGATATGAATTACTAGTCTTTCAACGGTCAATTGTGTATGATATAAACTCCTGCTTACTATTTTAGGAAATTAGAATTTCATATTCCTTATGTATGTACATTTACATGCACCTTTCAGTTGGGGATGCATTAAACTTAGTCTTCTCTTAATTTGTTTTTGTAACTTTAGATATAAAGGTTACATTGGTACATAGTGCATGCCCACAAGAAATTACGTGATGTTAGAGTGCACTATCGACCTTGCAAGACTCTAATCATACACATCTGGAACTTCACGATGGTTAATGTAATTTTTTAATATAATCTTTTCTATTACTTTAATTTTTTAAATAACGTAATATTTTATATTAATGTAATGTCAATTTTAATAAAACGATGTTTTAATTTTATACATGAGTGATTTTTTAATTATTATGTGTAATTAATTATATAAATAGAAAAATATCATGAATAAAGTGAAAAGATGTTGGCAAAAGAATTCCAATTTAGAAATGTTAGATGCGATAAAACTGATGAATGAGAAAAGATATTATTAAAGAGAATTATATAATTACATCTTGATATATAATTATATACTCTTATCCATGTTAGGTTGTGCGGTGCGGGCAACATACACAAGTCGTGGTTGTTTATGTGGCTCCTCTTTCATGCTGTGGAGCAGGGGAAACACCCCTCATCATGTCTTGGTGGTTTTTGTGAAAGATAATGATTTATATACCACAACAATTTTCAATGCATATACCACAACTGTTGTATTAAGGGGTTGTATAGTTATCTTTAAAACATATATTTTGTGGTATATACCTTAAAAGTTGTGGTGCAGAAAAGAACTCCCTTTTGTGAAAGGGAAGCGGTCACGACCCTGATTGACCATGGCTGTGAAAACTGATTTTTAGAGTGTTTTGGTTGGGCCGTTCACATATAAGTGGTGGTAATGTGGTGAGTATTTCTGTAAAATGACATAATGTGATTGAATGTGTAAAAGTTTTGGTGTGTCATTAAAAAAATTAATAAAAATTAAATATTTTATAGTATAAATATTATCTTGATAGAAGTAGTAGCTAATCATTGTAAGCATGATGTGCGTTTAAAATATCTTAAAATAATAATTATTAATATGAAAGTATGTTGGTAGTTAAAATAACAATCATTTTATTGATGAAGTGCTTTTCTACCTCATACACAATAAGTTAGCTAATGATTGGGCAACTATGTATTTTGATCAACACCTATCCTCATTTTTAATATTGAATATGATAATGTTGATTTTTTTTAGTAAGTTACACGGAACGTCCCTGTGATTTGCCACTTATTACAATCACAGTTCCTGGTCTTCGTTTATTATACCGGAAGTCCCTGGTGTATTCAATTTGTTACACCCGACATCCCTCTGTCAAACGGACGTCTAAAACTTTCGTTAAATGACCCATGTGCACCTCACATGATGGGTAAAATCGTAATTTCACTTTCAGTTTTAAAGAGTAAATTACACGGAAGGTCCCTGTGGTTTGCCACTTATTACAGACACAGTCCCTGAACTTCATTTATTACACTAGAAGTCCCTGGTGTATTCAATATGTTACACCTAACGTCTCTCTATCAAACAGATGTCTAAAAGATCTGTTAAGTGACTCATGTGCACCTTACATGATGGGAACAATGGTAATTCTCCTTCCTCCCTCAAATGTGTGTTCCCCAATTTACACAAGTCGTCCCTTCACTTATTCCCTCTCATCTTTCCCTCTCTTCTCTCCAATGTATTTGTTCTTCAAAAAACCCTTCTTTTCCAACAATGGTGGGCCAATCGAGCAGTGAAAGAGGTACAAATGATGAAGAAAACGAATGCAATGAACTGTACGGTATGTGTTTTGTGTATTTATGATTCTTTTGAATTTTTTTCTTACCGAACTTCATGATCACTTATTTACAGAGCATTACCATTGTGTCCATCATGTGAGGTGCACATGTGTAACTTAACAGATCATTTAGACGTCCGTTTGATAGAGGGACGTTGCGTGTAACATATTGAATACACCAGGGACTTCCAGTGTAATAAACGAAGTTCAGGGACTGTGGATGTAATAAGTGGCAAACCACAGGGACCTTCCGTGTAATACACTCTTTAAACGGGAGTGTGAAGTTACGATTTTGCCCATCATGTGAGGTGCACATGGGTCATTTAACGGAAGTTTTAGACGTCAGTTTGACAGAGGGATGTCGGGTGTAACAAATTGAATACACCAGGGACTTCCAGTGTACTAAACGAAGACCAGGGACTGTGGCTGTGATAAGTGACAAACGCCAGGGACCTTCCGTGTAATTTACTCATTTTTTTTTAACTTATTAGTAGGGATGGCAATTACTTCCCGATCCGATGATCATCCACCTGATTCGATCCGCCGGTGGTGGATATGAATGAAGTTAAATGGGTTAATATTGGATGGGGAGCGGATGTGGATGTTTATTGGAGCGGATATGAATGTCGATTTTCTATCCATGGATGAATCCACTTACCTGAAATTAATTTTTTTATATTATAATATTTTATAGTTAAGAATACAAGTATACAGATGACCCATCACTTTTGAGATTTTTTTGTGATTTGAATGCACACACCAGTATATCACAAGCATGCAGGTATGAAACTAAAGAATGAGTCGACTAAATGATCAATATTTCAGGATTAGCTACAAATCATGCTCTAAACTTTTAATTATATCAAGTGATATTTTTGTATGTATCACTTTTGAATCAATATTTTGGTATTAATTACATTCGATGCATAGTTTCGAATCAATATCAAGTGATATTTTTATCACTTTTGAATCAATATTTTGGTACCCCTCAAGGCTATTTTCTAAAATAATAAATTTTTTAGTTAATAAAATTTATTAATATTTAATCAAACATTTAAATTTACATAAATCATTTGAGAAATGTTATTAACAAGGTTCTAAAAAACGCGCCATGGTGGCGCTAAGATGTGAGGCACTGTGTCGACGTTACGAAACAGACCATGACGGATAGGCAATGCGTGATGTGAGATAAGGCGTGATAATGCGCGCCTTATGACAAGTTTTTTCTAAGGTGGCTGTATAAATTGATTTTTTTTAAAATGATGACATATATAATTATAAATTGGATGTACCACTTTTTGTGAACTTTATATATGAATGGTTATATAAAGAGTAAATTACACGGATAGTCCCTGTGGTTTGACATAAGTTTTGAATTTAGTCCCTAAGTTTCAGAAATTACACCTGTGGTCACCGTGGTTTAAATTTTGTATCGGTTTTGATCCCTAAGCCTAACAGCTGTTAAATTTGGTTGTTAAATCTGGCCATGTACATTGCACATAAGGGTAAATATGTCATTTCATTTTAATTCTTCTCTCGCTTGTCAAATCCAACCCCCCTTCATTTCATCTTAATTATTCTCTCGCTTGTCAAATCCACCCCCTGTATTGAAGAACCACAAATTGAAGAACCACAAATTCATGTTCTTCTCCCAAATTGACGAACCCTAATTTCGTGTTCTTCTCTGATATAAACCCAAACCCAAACCCACTAGTTAACCCAAACCCACTATTTACACGTACACATACAAATTATGAACAATTTCAATGAACAAATGTTGATAAAAGTCAGGGGAAAACTTACAGAAGCAAGATTTTGTAAAGCAGATTTAAGAGTTCGCTCGATTCGAACTCGACTTTTCTCCAATTTCCTCCGCCTAAAACCTCTACTTGCTAGAATAAAAAAGGTTTAGTGGATACTGATTTTGTTTGATGATGACGATGAAGATAATTATTACATGTACTTGAAATCACCGATTCATGGCTTGTTTTGGTTTATCAGAACCATTACATGTGTAACGACCCGAAATTTGTAAATAAATAAATTGTA
This sequence comes from Calendula officinalis, assembly GCA_963853835.1. NCBI lineage: Eukaryota > Viridiplantae > Streptophyta > Magnoliopsida > Asterales > Asteraceae > Calendula > Calendula officinalis. The sequence goes on from OY970829.1 coordinate 19,969,965, forward strand.
TAAAAATATGATAAATAAGGATAAATCGTTTAAAGAACGTGGAAATTGGTTTCGTGTCATTTAGATACCGTACGAGAAAGTTATGAACGAAACTAGATCGAAACGGGGAACGAAAACTGCAGCCCAACTGCATTGCCCAGATAGCGCGGCTATCTGGGAGATCGCGACGCGATCCTTCGCGGGGTCGAACAGCGACCCGTTTTAGCGTTTGATGGGGGAACGCGATTTCGAGATTTGGAAGATAGCGTCAGAGATCGCGACGCTATTTAGCGCCCTGAGTTACCGCGGGTAGAAGATCGCGACGCGAACTTTGTAATAGCGGCGCGATTTTCTGTCTGTGCAGCATTAAAGTCGGGTTTTGGTCATAAATGCAGCCCACAAACCCTAGTTTTCATCCTTTGGCGATATTGGAGTGCAAGAGCTGATTTGGGTCGATTTCTTCACTAATCTTTGGTAGATTTCACTCCTAAGTGAAGATTAAAGGTATATCCTCACTCCCTTGTAGTTGTAGCTTTGAATCTATGGGTTTATTGTCTTGAGCATGAAACCCTAGTTCTTGGGTTGGTGATTAATGGTGAAGTAGATGATGTATACACTTAATAAATGGTATATAAACAAAGGAATCAAGTGTATGGTTAAGATTTGTAAGAATCTTAAGATTGGTTAAACCTAGGGTTTTGTAAATCACCATAATTGGGGGAAATGTGTTAGTAAGTGTTATCTAGAGATAGATGGACACATTATTAGTAGAATGTGATGTTGAACAACTTGTGATTGTCATATTAGGCTGTTGGTGAAGTCTTGGAAGGTTGATTGATTGTGAAGCAAGAGATTGGGTGTCAAGAACACGGTTGGAGCATCTTATTGCTAAGGTGAGTACGTGTGGACTTTACTAAGTACATAGCTATAGAAATGTGTTCCAATTACTTGCATTTAGCTTATTTGATTATGTGTGTAGACTTATATTGTGTTGAGTTAGTTTGACACTATTGATAGTGGTTATCTAACATGTTTGATGATAGATGTGATAGCTTAAGGCTTGTTTGGAATAACTGCTGAGTTATGACAAGTGAGATGATGTGATGATGCGGGGATCCCCGGTCATGAGAATATGGAATGGGGAGCATTTGGGCGGATCCCCATCGGCCCATTCCATGATAGTAGTCTTGCTAGCTGGAGATAGTCCGGCGAGCAAGGCAGGTATTGGTAGATTGGGCGATTCCCTCTTGCCTTTACCTTGAAGCTTATTGATGCGGGGGATCCCCGGTTAATAAGTTAATGTGGTTCTAGTTGGTTCGGGGGCAACCCGATAACTAGATATGATTGCTAGGGGAGCAAGATTGATAGGGTCACAATAGGGTGACTAGATAGGTGGACGAGTTGCATACTTGTGTGTTTACTTACTATATGATATTTGTTATTATTGGGGTCAAAAACCCATGTATCTCACGAGACTTTATTGTCTCACGTACTCCTTGTTTGTTTTGCTATGTACTCAGGTTCAGGATCGAAGGTATAGGTGCGCATGGATAGAGATGCGGGGCCTAGAGTAGAAGAACACTAGAACGGATTTAGACTTAGCTTTGGTTTTGATCTATTTTGTAACACCAACTTTATACTCTGATTTTCATACCAAAGGTTTTTGTAAATCCGTATTTTGGGATAGTTCTCCTCTATATTAAATGATTATTTTGGCCAAATGTTTTGTATTAAAAATTGAGGTGTTACAACATGTACTTGAAATCACCGATTCATGGCTTGGTTTATCAGAAAATTGTATCGTTGCTCACTGTATCGATTCATGGCTTGAATTGTGACGAACTCTAATCGGTGAAATCGAAGTGCGTTTCGTGTTTCTGTAGCTTGCCATTGTTGAATCGAAGCCCGATTAGTCATGAATCGCTTATGGTTTTAATACAAAATTGATTTTGGTTTCAGATCTTGATGTATGATGTTGGGTTTTGACACAATCGATTCTCGGGTTTTGATACAAACGATTTCTGATTTCAGATCTTGATTTGAGTTTGTTTACATATATTGATTTCCTATTTCAGATCCTGATTTGAGTTCGTCATGTGATGATAGTCCGTACAAACTACAAAGTGTAATTCTTCATGGCGAAGATGATGCTATAATGGTAAAAGGGAAATAATTGTTAACAAGCTGAAGATGATGAGGGTAAAATGACTAAATTACCCTCATGTGCTTTGCACATGCCTAGATTTAACAATCATTTTTAACGGCAATTAGCGTTAGGGACCAAAACCGATACAAAGTCCAAATCACGGTATCGATTCATGGCTTGAATTGTGACGAAATCACCGATTCATGGCTTGGTTTATCAGAAAATTGTATCGTTGCTCACTGTATCGATTCATGGCTTGAATTGTGACGAACTCTAATCGGTGAAATCGAAGTGCGTTTCGTGTTTCTGTAGCTTGCCATTGTTGAATCGAAGCCCGATTAGTCGTGAATCGCTTATGGTTTTAATACAAAATTGATTTTGGTTTCAGATCTTGATGTATGATGTTGGGTTTTGACACAATCGATTCTCGGGTTTTGATACAAACGATTTCTGATTTCAGATCTTGATTTGAGTTTGTTTACATATATTGATTTCCTATTTCAGATCCTGATTTGAGTTCGTCATGTGATGATAGTCCGTACAAACTACAAAGTGTAATTCTTCATGGCGAAGATGATGCTATAATGGTAAAAGGGAAATAATTGTTAACAAGCTGAAGATGATGAGGGTAAAATGACTAAATTACCCTCATGTGCTTTGCACATGCCTAGATTTAACAATCATTTTTAACGGCAATTAGCTAATGATTGGGCAACTATGTATTTTGATCAACACCTATCCTCATTTTTAATATTGAATATGATAATGTTGATTTTTTTTAGTAAGTTACACGGAACGTCCCTGTGATTTGCCACTTATTACAATCACAGTTCCTGGTCTTCGTTTATTATACCGGAAGTCCCTGGTGTATTCAATTTGTTACACCCGACATCCCTCTGTCAAACGGACGTCTAAAACTTTCGTTAAATGACCCATGTGCACCTCACATGATGGGTAAAATCGTAATTTCACTTTCAGTTTTAAAGAGTAAATTACACGGAAGGTCCCTGTGGTTTGCCACTTATTACAGACACAGTCCCTGAACTTCATTTATTACACTAGAAGTCCCTGGTGTATTCAATATGTTACACCTAACGTCTCTCTATCAAACAGATGTCTAAAAGATCTGTTAAGTGACTCATGTGCACCTTACATGATGGGAACAATGGTAATTCTCCTTCCTCCCTCAAATGTGTGTTCCCCAATTTACACAAGTCGTCCCTTCACTTATTCCCTCTCATCTTTCCCTCTCTTCTCTCCAATGTATTTGTTCTTCAAAAAACCCTTCTTTTCCAACAATGGTGGGCCAATCGAGCAGTGAAAGAGGTACAAATGATGAAGAAAACGAATGCAATGAACTGTACGGTATGTGTTTTGTGTATTTATGATTCTTTTGAATTTTTTTCTTACCGAACTTCATGATCACTTATTTACAGAGCATTACCATTGTGTCCATCATGTGAGGTGCACATGTGTAACTTAACAGATCATTTAGACGTCCGTTTGATAGAGGGACGTTGCGTGTAACATATTGAATACACCAGGGACTTCCAGTGTAATAAACGAAGTTCAGGGACTGTGGATGTAATAAGTGGCAAACCACAGGGACCTTCCGTGTAATACACTCTTTAAACGGGAGTGTGAAATTACGATTTTGCCCATCATGTGAGGTGCACATGGGTCATTTAACGGAAGTTTTAGACGTCAGTTTGACAGAGGGATGTCGGGTGTAACAAATTGAATACACCAGGGACTTCCAGTGTACTAAACGAAGACCAGGGACTGTGGCTGTGATAAGTGACAAACGCCAGGGACCTTCCGTGTAATTTACTCATTTTTTTTTAACTTATTAGTAGGGATGGCAATTACCTCCCGATCCGATGATCATCCACCTGATTCGATCCGCCGGTGGTGGATATGAATGAAGTTAAATGGGTTAATATTGGATGGGGAGCGGATGTGGATGTTTATTGGAGCGGATATGAATGTCGATTTTCTATCCATGGATGAATCCACTTACCTGAAATTAATTTTTTTATATTATAATATTTTATAGTTAAGAATACAAGTATACAGATGACCCATCACTTTTGAGATTTTTTTGTGATTTGAATGCACACACCAGTATATCACAAGCATGCAGGTATGAAACTAAAGAATGAGTCGACTAAATTATCAATATTTCAGGATTAGCTACAAATCATGCTCTAAACTTTTAATTATATCAAGTGATATTTTTGTATGTATCACTTTTGAATCAATATTTTGGTATTAATTACATTCGATGCATAGTTTCGAATCAATATCAAGTGATATTTTTATCACTTTTGAATCAATATTTTGGTACCCCTCAAGGCTATTTTCTAAAATAATAAATTTTTTAGTTAATAAAATTTATTAATATTTAATCAAACATTTAAATTTACATAAATCATTTGAGAAATGTTATTAACAAGGTTCTAAAAAACGCGCCATGGTGGCGCTAAGATGTGAGGCACTGTGTCGACGTTACGAAACAGACCATGACGGATAGGCAATGCGTGATGTGAGATAAGGCGTGATAATGCGCGCCTTATGACAAGTTTTTTCTAAGGTGGCTGTATAAATTGATTTTTTTTAAAATGATGACATATATAATTATAAATTGGATGTACCACTTTTTGTGAACTTTATATATGAATGGTTATATAAAGAGTAAATTACACGGATAGTCCCTGTGGTTTGACATAAGTTTTGAATTTAGTCCCTAAGTTTCAGAAATTACACCCGTGGTCACCGTGGTTTAAATTTTGTATCGGTTTTGATCCCTAAGCCTAACAGCTGTTAAATTTGGTTGTTAAATCTGGCCATGTACATTGCACATAAGGGTAAATATGTCATTTCATTTTAATTCTTCTCTCGCTTGTCAAATCCAACCCCCCTTCATTTCATCTTAATTATTCTCTCGCTTGTCAAATCCACCCCCTGTATTGAAGAACCACAAATTGAAGAACCACAAATTCATGTTCTTCTCCCAAATTGACGAACCCTAATTTCGTGTTCTTCTCTGATATAAACCCAAACCCAAACCCACTAGTTAACCCAAACCCACTAGTTAACCCAAACCCACTAGTTACACGTACACATACAAATTATGAACAATTTCAATGAACAAATGTTGATAAAAGTCAGGGGAAAACTTACAGAAGCAAGATTTTGTAAAGCAGATTTAAGAGTTCGCTCGATTCGAACTCGACTTTTCTCCAATTTCCTCCGCCTAAAACCTCTACTTGCTAGAATAAAAAAGGTTTAGTGGATACTGATTTTGTTTGATGATGACGATGAAGATAATTATTACATGTACTTGAAATCACCGATTCATGGCTTGTTTTGGTTTATCAGAACCATTACATGTGTAACGACCCGAAATTTGTAAATAAATAAATTGTATAAAAATATGATAAATAAGGATAAATCGTTTAAAGAACGTGGAAATTGGTTTCGTGTCATTTAGATACCGTACGAGAAAGTTATGAACGAAACTAGATCGAAACGGGGAACGAAAACTGCAGCCCAACTGCATTGCCCAGATAGCGCGGCTATCTGGGAGATCGCGACGCGATCCTTCGCGGGGTCGAACAGCGACCCGTTTTAGCGTTTGATGGGGGAACGCGATTTCGAGATTTGGAAGATAGCGTCAGAGATCGCGACGCTATTTAGCGCCCTGAGTTACCGCGGGTAGAAGATCGCGACGCGAACTTTGTAATAGCGGCGCGATTTTCTGTCTGTGCAGCATTAAAGTCGGGTTTTGGTCATAAATGCAGCCCACAAACCCTAGTTTTCATCCTTTGGCGATATTGGAGTGCAAGAGCTGATTTGGGTCGATTTCTTCACTAATCTTTGGTAGATTTCACTCCTAAGTGAAGATTAAAGGTATATCCTCACTCCCTTGTAGTTGTAGCTTTGAATCTATGGGTTTATTGTCTTGAGCATGAAACCCTAGTTCTTGGGTTGGTGATTAATGGTGAAGTAGATGATGTATACACTTAATAAATGGTATATAAACAAAGGAATCAAGTGTATGGTTAAGATTTGTAAGAATCTTAAGATTGGTTAAACCTAGGGTTTTGTAAATCACCATAATTGGGGGAAATGTGTTAGTAAGTGTTATCTAGAGATAGATGGACACATTATTAGTAGAATGTGATGTTGAACAACTTGTGATTGTCATATTAGGCTGTTGGTGAAGTCTTGGAAGGTTGATTGATTGTGAAGCAAGAGATTGGGTGTCAAGAACACGGTTGGAGCATCTTATTGCTAAGGTGAGTACGTGTGGACTTTACTAAGTACATAGCTATAGAAATGTGTTCCAATTACTTGCATTTAGCTTATTTGATTATGTGTGTAGACTTATATTGTGTTGAGTTAGTTTGACACTATTGATAGTGGTTATCTAACATGTTTGATGATAGATGTGATAGCTTAAGGCTTGTTTGGAATAACTGCTGAGTTATGACAAGTGAGATGATGTGATGATGCGGGGATCCCCGGTCATGAGAATATGGAATGGGGAGCATTTGGGCGGATCCCCATCGGCCCATTCCATGATAGTAGTCTTGCTAGCTGGAGATAGTCCGGCGAGCAAGGCAGGTATTGGTAGATTGGGCGATTCCCTCTTGCCTTTACCTTGAAGCTTATTGATGCGGGGGATCCCCGGTTAATAAGTTAATGTGGTTCTAGTTGGTTCGGGGGCAACCCGATAACTAGATATGATTGCTAGGGGAGCAAGATTGATAGGGTCACAATAGGGTGACTAGATAGGTGGACGAGTTGCATACTTGTGTGTTTACTTACTATATGATATTTGTTATTATTGGGGTCAAAAACCCATGTATCTCACGAGACTTTATTGTCTCACGTACTCCTTGTTTGTTTTGCTATGTACTCAGGTTCAGGATCGAAGGTATAGGTGCGCATGGATAGAGATGCGGGGCCTAGAGTAGAAGAACACTAGAACGGATTTAGACTTAGCTTTGGTTTTGATCTATTTTGTAACACCAACTTTATACTCTGATTTTCATACCAAAGGTTTTTGTAAATCCGTATTTTGGGATAGTTCTCCTCTATATTAAATGATTATTTTGGCCAAATGTTTTGTATTAAAAATTGAGGTGTTACAACATGTACTTGAAATCACCGATTCATGGCTTGGTTTATCAGAAAATTGTATCGTTGCTCACTGTATCGATTCATGGCTTGAATTGTGACGAACTCTAATCGGTGAAATCGAAGTGCGTTTCGTGTTTCTGTAGCTTGCCATTGTTGAATCGAAGCCCGATTAGTCGTGAATCGCTTATGGTTTTAATACAAAATTGATTTTGGTTTCAGATCTTGATGTATGATGTTGGGTTTTGACACAATCGATTCTCGGGTTTTGATACAAACGATTTCTGATTTCAGATCTTGATTTGAGTTTGTTTACATATATTGATTTCCTATTTCAGATCCTGATTTGAGTTCGTCATGTGATGATAGTCCGTACAAACTACAAAGTGTAATTCTTCATGGCGAAGATGATGCTATAATGGTAAAAGGGAAATAATTGTTAACAAGCTGAAGATGATGAGGGTAAAATGACTAAATTACCCTCATGTGCTTTGCACATGCCTAGATTTAACAATCATTTTTAACGGCAATTAGCGTTAGGGACCAAAACCGATACAAAGTCCAAATCACGGTGATTATGGGTGTAATTTCTTAAACTTAGGGACTAAATCCAAAACTCAGGTCAAACCACAGGGACTATCCATGTAATTTACTCATATATAAATCAATAGATCTATAATTTTATTTTAATTTGTTATACGTATTATGTATATATATAAATTATATAAAAAATTATCACCTTAAGTCACGCCTTGAAAACGTCATGATCCGTCATAACTCACCATGACTTGAAGCTTGGTGGTGCCATCACACCACATTACCCCTTTTAGAACCTTGGTTATTAACGAGCATAGTACAACTTGCACTCCGCTGTGATTTTTTATTTAAGGGTTTTTTTTCGTTTGCATGAATAACAAAAAATATGATATTTATAATATGAATTTTTTTTGTTTATTACATAATTATTAAAGTTTGTATAATATTTCAATTTTTATTTTTACATATTAATTTAATGCACAAAAAATAAAAATTCATATCTTTTCACTTTAATATTTTTTAGATTGCCTTGACATTTTTCTTCTGTTATACTCCCTCCGTCCCACAAAAAAGTTCCCATTTCCCTTTGACACAAGATTTTAGTTGATAGTTAGTGGTGAGGTCATTGGTATTATTTTGATTAAAATATAAGGTTGGTTTGGAGAGAGAAAGATAATTAGTGGATATTATTGATGGGGTTCTTAATAATAATAGTATTTTATTGTGTGGAGCCAACCACATGTGAGAAATGAGAACTTTTTTGTGGGACAAAAGCTTTAGGAGAAATGGGAACTTTTTTGTGGGACGGAGGGAGTATTAAGTTAATATTAATATTTAAGATTAATCATATATTTTATACATGGAGGAATATTTTAGTCATTTAACACTCACATAAATTTTAATTCAATTTTTTTAAAATTTTATTATTATTATTTATTTTCGTTAAAGAAAAATGATATTATGTGATAATCATGTCATTATATACTTACAGACATGTGATTGTATACTTGATCACATGTGATATTTTTGTACAATCACATGTGATCAAATATACAATCAAATAATCTTTTTTAATGAAAAATTATAAAATAAAAAATTAATAAATAATTTAAAAATATAAAATAAAATTATGTAAATGTCAAATGATCAAAATACTATTTCTTATATGATTAATTTTGATTATTAATTATTAGTAATCAATACTTGATATTTATCTTTTAAGCTCACAAAATAACTAAAGACTAACTCGAATATATCTCTACTGTCTTATACTCAAAAGCTCAACTTCAAATAGTGAAAAAAATGAATTTTGGACAAGAAGTACTAAGTGACGTTTTTATACAAACAATTTTGGGTATTAAAATATGTATATATTAGACTAAGTTTAAATTATTATTGTTTGACTGAGTTTGTGGGTGTGTATATATGTGAATTATTAGGCCACTACTAGGCAACTTTATAGACCCACATGATAATATATTATTGTCTCACCAAATCAAGTTTCCGCAACATGGTCTACTTGCAATTATTCAACCGGTCTCCACTTTACATGACTAATTATACTTCCTCCGTATCAAAATAAGTGACACAAATTGGCTTACATGTTTTTTGAGGTAAAAGATTAAAGTAGAGGTTAAAATAGATTAAATTACATAGTTAGTGGAGAATGTGTCCCACTTTTCTTGAATAAAGTGATATTAATGAGTTTTAAAAGTAAAAGTAAGGGTATAAGGGTAATTTCACTTTATTAAAGTGGATAGTTAGTGGGTATGGGTCCCACTATTTTCACCAAATAAGGAAAGTTTTCAAAGTGTGTCACTTATTTTGATACACCTCAAAATGGAAAGTGTGTCACTTATTTTGATACGGAGGAAGTATTATTGTTAATTTAACTGGTATTATTAGCTATTAAGGGGGAAAATATGTATCGCTTATATTCTTTTTCTTTAAACTAAGCATATATATATATATATATATATATATATATATATATAGGGTCTGTTTGGTTGGATAGAATAAAATGACAAATAAATAAAATAGATATTGCAACAATTTTTTATCCAAAGTTAACAGACCAGTTAAATAAAATAACATTGCTCCTCGATCTTGATCGAACTTATCTCCAAATCACTTGTAAACACAATTTTATTCCTCCTATTCTAGATAACCCAAAGAGTCACATAACCAACACCATGAAAACATTTACCCAACGGATTATGTTTTAGATCTTTTACCTAGGTGTCCACCAAATCCTTAAAACATGTAGGGAAGGTGCAAGATATTCCAACAACTGAATATATATTTTTTTCCATTTGTTAGTGACAAAAGGAAAATAATAAATAATTAAATACAATGGTCAAGTTGCTCCGTGGATTGGCCACAAAGGGTGCAAATGATAAATTCCAATGGGTTACACCACGCTGCAAAAGATTCACCTTGGTACTTGGTAGGGAGGCGGATTAAGATGTACACGCCAAACACAAAAGTTAAGACTTTTTTTTTTTTTTTTGGAGGATCCAAGAGTTCCAAATAAAAGTAGAATTTGCTGTCAGTTCTTGGAGAAGTTATGTTATTTTTTAATGACTAACGCATATACCCCTAAATCTATATGATATAGATTAAAAAATGATAGTATAGATTAGACTCGTTGATTCAACAAATATCGGACAATCTAACTAAAACCACATTGATTTAAAAATCCCTGAGATCAGTCTTCAAAACTTGTTCAACACAAATAACACAATTTTGGGAGAGAAAAATTTATTTTCTTAAAAACTTCAACTATTTATTCCAAACTCACAAATACACTTTAAACATGCCCCATAATTTTAAATGGGCCAAAAAAACAAATGGGTCATAAATTGGTCCTTAAACATAATCCAACATGATAAAAAAAACATAAAAACATAAATAAGTGTTTAAAAACAGTGTTTTAGGCTAGAAAGTTCGGTAAACCCCCTACAAAGGTTTTACCATGAAGTAGTCCTCGTCGTAAGCTTCTATTTGGTTACTCGTGTGCTTGAAACGGAAACCTAAGGCAAAAGTTATACCTTTTTTAAGTTGAGTCTCTTTCCTTACAATATTTTGAGCTTCCAAAAATACAAGGACCCGTTCTTCTATATTTGGAGCTGCATCACTACGCCATCTTTGTCCACAACAGGAATTAAACCCACAACATTATGACTAACCTAAATATCATATATTAATGAGCTACATGCCATTTGGTGAGAACATATGTTATATTACATGGTTCTACAATGGTTCTTTTGACACTTAGTCACCATTTATGCACATTTTTTGGGTCATATATCAACAGTGTCGTCACTCTCTAGAAAAGGTACTAGTGGCTTGTTAATTTATAGCTATTATATGAGGTCCATTAAGCTCAGGTTAGTCTTTTTAACAATATTATACGTTATAAAAATTGAATGGTTCTCTCTTTATATAATGTTTACCTCATAAATATTTTATAATTGTCACGTTACGTCATCAAATTAATCTCGATTGTATCTTTAACGGGCAACCTACCTAATAGTTAAGTTATAAATTAATCAAGTGATTGTTTAGTGCTAAGAGTTCTCAAATAACTTTCTAGAGATTACGAGTTCGATCTTTGCCTAGGTAAACGAGAATCACGAGTCGAAAATTCTTGATAACTTGGAGAAAAATGTTGCGTTGATTCAGGAAATCAATGGTAACCATTTTGATTATGCTTGGCATGTTAGGTTAGTTAACTGAGGAATTTAGACGGAAGGATAATATTCCAGGAAATTGAAGCGTACAAGGAAAAAAAATAACAAAATTAAAAGTATATCGACAAAACCGTAGACTCTGGAAGACCACATGAATAATTTCTGTAATATACTCTTTATTTTCTGTTTCGTAAGTTTTATCTCTTTCTTATAGAAGTACTTGTATTTGTATATCTCTTTTTAGTATCTTGCTAGGTTTTATATAGTTTTTTAGATTCTCTTGTTGATGGTGTAGCCGAAGCTCACTGCTAGTTTCCTAATTATTCGTTAAAAAAAAGCTAATATATTTTCTTTGTCTCCAACACACATTTTTTTCAACGAAAAATAAGCTAAATTATGATGGAAAATGGAAACTTATATTTTCCTTTACCTTAATCGTAAATAAAAATAATAACTGGATAGAAAGATAAATTATAAAAGTGAGACGTAATCTTTATTGGGCTAAGATTACACATAATAACAGCCTTAGCCCATAGGTGCTCAATAGCTTATGCCTTATGGTCCATAACATATTGAACTTTTATTGTCGAAAGAAAAATAAAGGTTATGACTTATGACGCTAAATTTGAGTCATAGGTTTTAAACATTGTTTTTATTATTAATTAGTTATAGTTATTATGTATATGTGCACTGAATGATCAGACGGATTACATTTCTTTTTAACTAAAAGAATTAGATTAAAAGGGTTAAACCCATCGAAAATTTAATAAAATTATTCAAATGCATAATGCATCCTAAAATGATCTATCAGAAAAGTTAATATTATTAGAGAAATGATATTTAATCTTACCATTTGTTCTTATTTATAGTATTATTCACTTGATATGATGAGATGTGTAATCCACGAATTTTCTCTCTTATATTCCTTAATTTTGACACATGTCTTCATCTAATGAGTATAACTATGAGTAATAATAAATGGTGAAAATCAATATCATTACTCATATTATTATGATATTATGGGAGATTTATAAATCAGATTAAAACATCAAATATTTATAAAACAAAAAATATTTACTGTTAATCCGAGTAAATCTATTAATTGAAATGATATTTGTTCCTACAATTTGTGCATACTCATGTGTCTACCAATTTGATCATGATAAGTGTTAAAATTAATGGATAGTATGAAGAAAGAGAGTTAATGGATTATGCATGTCAAGTCTAAAAGTGAGTAGAAATATGAGTATGAATAAAATATATGAATAAATATCATTTCTCATCCATTATTGTAAAAAAAGACATGCTAAAGCCGTTCTAATTAGTTACACAAAATGTTCATTAACAAGGATATTTTGCTTCCCGCGCATTGCTGCGAGTTTCAAAGTTTTACATTTTTGACAATTAATATAAAATTTTATTTTTTCGGATTTGATTGATTTAAATTAAATGTAAACGTAAAATTATTAATAATCTTACATCTATTTAAATTAAGTGTAGACGTAAAATTTTAATGGTATTACATCTATTGAATATATTCTTTAATGTGTAAAACTTAGTGTAATACTTCTATTGAAGTAATTGTTTACGTAATGAACAACTTTTATTAAAGTAATAAACATAAAACAAAACATCGTAATAATGTTAAATTTGTAGAATGAAAGTTTAGTTGAGCTGTACACTTACACATATAGCTAAAAGAATCAATATCTTATTCAAAATATATACCTTACATAATATCTATAAATATTAAGTAACTGGAATCAAATTAATAAGCAAATACAAAAGGATTTTGCTAATACGTGGCTCATGACGTATGATAATGAACATTTAATAAACCAAAATTTCTATAATTATAGTAAAATGATATTGATGAGTTATTAATGTTTTTATGTTATACCAATTTTACCCTTATCATAATTGAAAATGTATGTTTTATGCATTAAATGAAGAGGTATAAAATACATTTAACATCTACTATGATTTGCCCATGTGGCATATATTAGAAAATCTTTAATTTTTTGAACAACTTTTATAGACTTTTAAGTAACTTCAATAAATAAGAATGTAGTTTGATTTAAATAAGAATATACTGAGTCATTTATAAAGGCAAATTAAACAATTTAACTGGTACAAAGATTCGATCACTCGTAAAATTGAAGGGAGAAGTTGCACAGTACACTTCTTGAAACTAACTCTACTGAAATACTGAAACTACTTTCACAAATATTATATTTATTATTAATCCCTTAGTGGGTTTTTAAAACTATAAATTCCTTTTTCCGTTTCACAAATTTAATATTTAATATTAATTCTTTAGGGTCTTTTAAAACTATTTTAATATTCTCGTTTTCTGTTTGAATTTAGTAATGAACAGTAATCTTACTCCGTTATACTATGGTGATTGTATAATAAGGAGAATACCCAACTCCAATCTTATCCAATGCTAATTCTGAATAACGTAAGAATAATGTTTATATAATACTTTAGGAATTAGGATGTTTAAATAATCACTCTCTATTTAACCAATAACCAAAGACTAAAAGTGTAAATTATGTTAAGACTGCTCGGTATGGGGCCGAACCCGTGGCTATGGAGGTGATGTGGCGGAGTTGCACGTCGTGCACGAGCTGGGAACACCACCCCCACCACTGTGGGGGGTTCTTGTGGAGGAACGGTGGCCACGGCCACGAAGAGGCACGAGGTGTGGGAGGCGATATTGAAGCTTTTAGATCGTTGTAAGCATTTTGGAGAAGAAAATAAGGAGCTGTTTTTGGTGAAGAAGAATGGTTTTTTTGTGAAGTATGGTTTTTTTTTGTGCGTTTTTCTGTGAAGAAGAAGATGAAATTTGGTTTTAAGTTGTTAGTTTGGGCTTTTAAAAATTAAGGAGTTTCCTTTGGGCTTTTAAAGTTATTTATTTTTTGGGCTTTCACATCCTTTTATAACCAAATTCTTATAAACTTTTTTTAAATAAAAAAACGAGTGAATTACAAAAAACTTTTTCAATTTTTTTTTTCATTTATCATTTTTATTTTCCAATTTTCTTCATCTCCAAAGACAAACTTTCACAAACCCTATATCTAAAACTGCAAATTCATTGGTAAAAACAGAATAATTGTGCAAATCAAAATTGTGTAATAGTTTCAATTTCCCCATATCTTCCTCCAACATTTCTCTTTCTCAGCCGCCTCTTTTCTTACCGGGAAATGCCATGAAAACCTCTTTTGAATCGCTCAGATCTTGCCATCGGTATTCCTCTTCCTCTCTGTGTGAGTATATTGTGTTTGATGTGAACTCACAGATATGCAAAAATCCGATTATCAGGTTTAGGGTTCTTCGCCGATCATCATCCTCGGACGGTTTCTTGAAGGTTTAGGGTTCTTCACCGATAATCAGATTTAACGTTTAGGGTTCTTGTAGGTTTAAGGTTCTTGCAGGTTTAACATTTAGGGAAGAAAGACTTGGTGTTTGTTGGGTTGATGATGGTCCAGATAACGACGGTAAGTGAAGAAATCAATTCTAAGTTTGAGTTCTTGTAGATTGCAGATCTGAAATCAATTTGAGTTCTTGTAAATCACCCTGAAGATGAATTTGAATCTGAGTTGTTCATAGAGAGAGAGGGAGAGAGAGAGATGGGGAGTACAACCTATAAGACATATGGTACAAGTGATTTAGATAAAATACTAAAATGCCCTCACATGCTTGGCATGTGATGGGATTTAACGGCTAAAATGAGACAGAATTAGACGGAAGGACACAATTCCGAAATCCAAAATTATTTAGGGAAAAAAAATCTGAAGAAAAAAAATTTAGGGTCAAAAACGCAAAATCAGGTATATCACAGGGACAATTACTGTAATTTACTCTAAAAAAAACTTTAATTAGAATATGATGGAAATTAAAAAAAGAGTAAATTACACGGAAGGTCCCTGTGGTTTGCCACTTATTACAGTCACAGTCCCTAAACTTCATTTATTACACTGGATGTCCCTGGTGTATACAATTTGTTACACCCATGGTCCCTACTGCCTTTAACTTTTTCTAAATGATGAAAATACCCTTTTGGACTTTTGTAATAAAGCGAATATAAGAGACTGTGAATGTAATAAGTGATAAACCACAGGGATCATTCGTGAAATTTACTCAATTAATTGAATTTTTTTTCTTTTCTCTTTAATTCATGTTCTTCCGCCAGACTCACCACCCACTTCTATCTCTTTAGATTCAAATATCAATCAATAACCATTATTGTCATGCCACCAAACCCCCTAAAAGGTCGATCCATCACCAACCCCTGCATGCGGTTGCCTTCCCCAGTTGTTCCACTGCCGATGACGTTTTATCGACCTGAATTGATTCAGACAATTGATGCACGTCGCCAGAGGAGTTGGGTGGTTTGCATACGCGGTGATTCAGACAATTGATGCACGTCGCCTGAGGAGTTTGTGGTTTGCACTCGCGGTGATTCAGACAATTGATGCATGTCATCAAAGGAGTTGGTGTTTTGCACACTCACGTCGTTAGAACGTCATCGGCGGTGGAACAACTAGAGAAGACAACCGGTGGTAGCCGGCAGGGGTTGGTGATGGATTGACTTTTCAGGGGGTTTGATGACGCGACGATAATGGTATTTATTAAGGTTTGAATTCAAAGAGATAGAGGTGATGTAACGACCCGGAATTTTGAATCAAATAAATTATGGGAAAAATATGATAAATAAGGATAAATCGTTTAAAAGACATGGGAATTGGTTTCGTGTCATTTGGACACTATTTGGTATGGTTATGGTCGAAACCGGGTCGAATTTGTAACACCTCAAATTTTAAACACAAAACATTTGCCCAAAATAAAACATTTTTCATAAATAGAAGAACTATTCCAAAATAGGGATTTACAAAAACCTTTGGTATGAAAATCAGAGTATAAAGTTTGGTGTTACAAAATAGATCAAAACCAAAGCTAAGCATAAATCCAATCTAAAGTTCTTCTATTCTAGGCCCCGCATCTCTATCCATGCGTACCTAAACCTTCGATCCCGAACCTGAGTACATAGCAAAACAAAACAAGGAGTACGTGAGACAAAAACGTCTCGTGAGCTACATGGGTTAAGACCCGATAATAAAAATGAATGTCACATTTCATATAACCAATCAATATACACATATATATCCAACCATCCAGTCTAGTCACCTTAGTGTGACTCTAACAACTTTGCCTACTTAGCAATCACAACTAACGTGGATGAGTCGATGGGAATTCACCCCAACTGCCCCTCACTCCACACCTCATGACCAGGAGTATCCCGTGACATCGCATAACTAACGTGGATGAGTCGATGGGAATTCACATGGGAATTCACCCAACTGCCCCTCACTCCACACCTCATGACCGGGAGTATCCCGTGACATCGCATAACTAACGTGAAAGAGTCGATGGGAATACGCCCAACTGCCCCTCAATCCACAACTCATGATCGGGAGTAGCCCGTATCATCACATCATCTCAATCTCATCATAACCCTATGGTTATGCAAATCTAGCTCTTTGCTAGCACTTTCATCATCAACAAGTTAGTTCAATACTATCATAGGTATAACTAACTATCAACTACTAGTCTACACAATTAAGCAAATAGACCATAACACAAGTAATGAAAATATTTAACAGGGCTATGTACTCAGTAAATTCCACACGTACTCACCTTAGCAATAAAGATGCTCCAACTGTGTTCTTGACACCAAAGCTCTTGCTTCACAATTTCACCGACTTTCCAAGATGTCACCGAAAGCCTAACACAATGATCATACAATAATCAACACCACAATCTACTATCAATGTGTTCATCTACCTCTTGATAACACACATCAATCCATTTCCCCCAAATATGATGATTACCAAACCCTAGGTTTAACCAACCCTTAAGATTCTTACAAATCTTAACCATACACTTGATTCCCTTGTTAATATACCATCTATTAAGTGTATACAACATTTATATCACCATAATCTATAACCCCAAGAACTAGGGTTTCAACCCCAAGCTTCTAAACCCATAGATCTAAAGCTACAACTACAAAGGATTGAAGATATACCTTAAATCTTCAACTAGGAGTGAAGAATCACAAGATTTGATGAAGAAATCGACTCCAAATGATGCTTGACACCCAAAATCGTTCACAAGTTCGAAGAGAGAAAAACTAGGGTTTCACTTGGCAATAAATGAGCCAAATCCCGACTTTAATGCTGCCAGACACAAGTTCACGACGCGACCATAGTTCGCGTCGCGAACTCTCCTTCTACACGCATACTTAGCGATCGTTACCTAGTCGCGAACTACTTAGCGACACATGGCCAAACTCCCTGGAGCAAGTTCCCGATCGGGAACTTATAGTTCGCGTCGCGAACTCCTGATGGCAGCAAGGCTGCACTTTTTCCAACTTGTCTCGACCCGGTTTCGCCCGTAACTTTCTCGTACGGTGCCCAAACGACACGAAACCAACTCCCATGTATTTTATATGATTTATCCATAATTATTATATTTTTATACAATTTATTTATTTACAATTTCGGGTCGTTACAACTATCTACCCCTTAAGAAGATTCCGTCCTCGGAATCTCATCATAGTTCACGAAATCCGGGTACCTCTTCCGAATCTCGTCCTTGACTTCCCAAGTCAAATTCGGCCCAAGTGAATGCTTCCACTTGACCAACACCAACTCGATCTCCTTATTCCGAAGCTTCTTTGTTTTCGTTTCTAATATAGCCTCGGGCTCCTCAATCAATCGGTTCGGGCCGTCAACCCGCAACTCTTGCAATGGAATAATATTTTCAACTTCCCCGATAAACTTCTTCAAGTAACTCACGTGAAAGGTATCATGCACACCTTGAAGCTCGGGTGGAAGTTCCAACTTAAAAGCTTGAAGCCCGACCCGTTTCAATATTTTAAACGGTCCCACATACCTTGGACTTAGCTTTCCCTTTTTACCAAACCGCATCACACCTTTCCAAGGTGACACCTTCAACATGACCATGTCACCGACATCCAAGTCGTATGGTCTTTTCTTTAAACCCGAATAACTTCGTTGTCTATCTTGGGCGACTTTCATGTTGTTTTGAATAATACCAATCTTTTCATTTGTCACTCTCACGATCTCGGGACCCGTGAGTTTCGTCTCTCCCGCTTCCAACCAACAAGATGGAGTTCTACATTTTCTACCATACAACGCCTCATAGGGCGGCATCTTGATAGTCGAGTGATAACTATTATTATACGAGAACTCGACTAACGGTAAATGTTCATCCCATTTACCACCGAAGTCTAACACACACGATCTCAACATGTCTTCAACCGTTTGAATCGTTCTCTCACTTTGACCGTCGGTTTGCGGGTGATAAGCCGTGCTCAACCGCAACTTTGTACCCAATTCTTCTTGTAAAGATCGCCAAAATCTCGAGGTAAACCTCGCGTCCCTATCAGACACAATCGATAACGGAACCCCGTGGAGTCGAACCACCTCATCCACATACAACTTAGCTAATTTCTCAAGTGGCAATGTTTCCCGAATTGCTAAAAATAACGCACTTTTGGTCAACCGGTCAACTATGACCCAAATGGCATCGTGACCTCTACTCGTCTTCGGTAAGCCCACTATGAAATCCATAGTTATATCTTCCCACTTCCCGGCCAGTACAACCAATGATTGAGCTACCCCATACGGTACTTGATGCTCGGCTTTCACTTGTGCACACGTGGCACACTTAGAGATATACTTGGCCACCCTCGCCTTCATTCCGGGCCACCAATAAACCCGTTTCATATCTTGGTACGTCTTTGTACTTCCCGGGTGAATCGAATACTTTGATTTGTGCACATCATACAACAACTCTTTTCGGATACCACCGAACTTAGGAACCCAAATACGACCGCCTACGGTCTTCAACCCTTGTGCATTTTCGAGGAAATGTTGGTTCTTACCTAACCGTTCTTGTCTTAACTCGTCTTTTCCCATAACCTCCCGTTGGGCATTCTTGATCCTTTCAATAATACTCGAGACAACTTCTATACGTGATAAAATTCCTCGGTTCGGATTTTCATAAACCTTTCGACTTAAGGCATCGGCCACCACATTCGCCTTCCCCGCATGATACACAATCTCACAATCATAATCGGCAATCAACTCGATCCACCTTCTTTGTCGCATATTAAGGTCTTTTTGTGTAAACACATATTGCAAACTCTTATGATCCGTGTACAATGTACACCGAGTGCCATACAAATAATGCCTCCACAACTTCAAGGCAAAAATAATCGCCGCCAATTCCAAGTCGTGTGTCGTGTACCTTAATTCCGCATTCTTCAATTGTCACGAAGCATACGCGATCACCTTTCCTCTTTGCATCAACACACAACCGAGCCCTTGATTTGAAGCATCACTATAAACCACAAAATCTTCCATACCATCCGGTAACGTAAGGATCGGCGCGTTACATAACTTTTCTTTTAACAACTTAAACGCCTCTTCTTGCTTCTTCTCCCACACAAACTTCTCACTTTTTCTCGTTAACTTCGTGAGTGGAATCACGATTCTCGAGAAATCTTGTATAAATCTTCGGTAATAACCTGCTAATCCAAGAAAACTTCTAACCTCGGTAGGAGTCCTCGGAGGCTCCCAATTTGACACCGCTTCAATCTTGGACGGATCAACCTTAATACCATCACACGTCACCACGTGACCTAAGAATTGCACTTCCCGCAACCAAAACTCACACTTTGAAAATTTAGCATACAACTTCTCCCGTTTTAACACATCTAACACAAGTCTCAAATGACCTTCGTGTTCTTCTTCGGTTTTTGAATAAATCAAAATGTCGTCAATAAACACGATCAAAAACTTATCAAGAAACGGTTTACAAACCCGATTCATCAAATCCATAAAAATAGCCGGTGCGTTGGTAAGACCAAACGACATCACTAGAAATTCATAATGACCATAACGTGTACGGAAAGCCGTCTTCTCGGTATCGCCTTCTTTCACCCGAACTTGGTGATAACCCGACCTCAAATCGATCTTTGAGAAATAACTAGCACCTTGCAATTGGTCAAATAAGTCGTCAATTCTCGGCAACGGGTAACGGTTCTTAATAGTTACCTTATTCAACTCTCGGTAGTCGATACACATTCTCATCGAACCGTCTTTCTTTTTAACAAATAACACCGGTGCACCCCACGGTGACGAACTCGGACGGATAAAACCCTTATCTAATAAATCTTGCAACTGGGTCATCAATTCCCGCATCTCGGTGGGAGCTAAACGATAGGGAGCACGGGCAATCGGCGTCGCCCCCGGACTTAAATCAATTTTAAATTCAACTTGTCTCTCCGGTGGCAAACCGGGCAAATCATCGGGAAATACCTCGGGGAAATCCCGAATAATTTTGACATCATCCATTGATTTCTTTTCTTTCCGACCATCTAATACATATGCAATAAACGATGCACAACCTTTTGATATACTTTTCCTCGCCTTAATAGCGGTAATCACATTAGGCATGTGATGTCGTTTCTCCCCGTATACATACACTTTCTCGTTCTCGGGTGTCCTAATCGACACAATTTTCTTCCCACACAAAATCTTGGCTTGGTGCATACCCAACCTATCCATACCAATAACCACATCAAACGCCCTAATTCCCATGGGCAAAAAATCCACCTTAAACTTTCTACCGTCTATCTCTAGTTCACAATTTCTATAAATACATTCAACCATAGACGTTTTCCCGTCGGCTACTTCTATTTCATAAACCTCATCTAACATTTCGGACGGCACATTCAATTTACAACCGAACTCATAAGACACAAACGAATAATTAGAACCCGAATCAAACAAAATATGAGTTGGCAAGGAGTTAATGAATAGAGTACCTGACACCACATCGTGTGCCTCTTTCGCCTCCTCTCGGGTGAGTTGAAAGGATCGTCCCTTCACCTTGGCCGGTTCCACCTTCTTTTGAGCCGTGGACACCATCGACTCGATTCCCTTCTTTGGGCACACATTGCTATAGTGCCCCTTCTCGTGACACGAGAAGCATTCAACATCGGCCAACGACTTGGCCCTACAATCTCGGGCTATGTGCCCCGCCCTTCCACAATTAAAACAAGATTTCGACTCTCCTAGGCACCCGCCGGTATGAGTCTTCCCGCACTTCTTGCATGAGCCAACACTACCTTGCTTAGAGAAGCTCGAGGTGAACTTCCCTTTCTTGAACGAACTAGAGCCGCTCTCGGCTTTCCTTTTCTCGCCCACATGGGCCCTCTCGGCAACACGTGCCACATTCACCTCTTCCACACCCCGGGCGGCACTAATGGCCTCATCTAGTGAAGCCGCCCTCTTCACCTCCAATTGGAAGTCCCACGGTAACCCACTAGCATACCGGACCACCCTCAACCTCTCATCCGAGTAGGTTTTAGCAACAAACGGGAGCAATCCCGTGAACTCCCTCGAGTATTCTTCGATTGACATATCACCCTTCTTAAGGGTCACAAACTTTTCGTGCATCTTTTCTAAATCTCTTTCGGGACAAAATTTCTTTTTCAATCTCGCGGTGAACTCGTCCCACGACATCTTCTCAATCACCTCCCTCCCTAGGGTCTCATATACAATGTCCCACCAAACCATCGCATCTTCTTTTAACAATTGTGACGCATATGTCACCATATCGGCATCCTTACATTTACTACTACCGATCACCCTCTCGGTTTACCGGATCCATCTCATGGTTACTTTCGGGTCCGAACTACCCGAATACACATTTGGCTTACAAGCCATGAATGATTTAAACGAACAACCTTCTTTCACAACGGGCCTAGCCCTAGCATCACTTTGGCCACCCGTGGAGGACTTCCCTTCCCCGGTGCCACTACCTCCGGTTTTCTCATCCGACTTAGCTTCGGATTCACGGTCTCCACCCGACCTTTCACGGTCTCCAATAATTCGGTGCACTTCCTCGGCCACCGTCCCCTTGATTTGGTCGATAATAGTTTGGAGATCCGCCATGGTCACCGGAGTTCTATTAGCTCCGACCTCCGATTCGTCAACCCGATGCATTGATGGTTGACTTTCTTGCTCATCCACCCTCTCAACAGGAGGTACTTCCTCCTCCCGGTTCTCCGGGGCTTTCCCACTTCTACGAGTGTTCACCATTTCTTTCGATCAAGACTATACGAAAGACATTAAACATTTAGTACCTTGTGTACAACCCATTAGTCGCGTACGACTCAATACTCAAAATCATATCAAATTCATCGGTCCCCTAGGTTCAACCCTAAACTTAATATAAAGTCTCAAGGTCAACCTATGATCTTAAGGAATCTCATATTCCTAATGCTACAGTCTAAGACTAGGATGGTCATCCAACCTAATTCACTTAAACTATAGCTCTGATACCAAGTTGTAACACCTCAAATTTTAAACACAAAACATTTGCCCAAAATAAAACATTTTTCATAAATAGAAGAACTATTCCAAAATAGGGATTTACAAAAACCTTTGGTATGAAAATCAGAGTATAAAGTTTGGTGTTACAAAATAGATCAAAACCAAAGCTAAGCATAAATCCAATCTAAAGTTCTTCTATTCTAGGCCCCGCATCTCTATCCATGCGTACCTAAACCTTCGATCCCGAACCTGAGTACATAGCAAAACAAAACAAGGAGTACGTGAGACAAAAACGTCTCGTGAGCTACATGGGTTAAGACCCGATAATAAAAATGAATGTCACATTTCATATAACCAATCAATATACACATATATATCCAACCATCCAGTCTAGTCACCTTAGTGTGACTCTAACAACTTTGCCTACTTAGCAATCACAACTAACGTGGATGAGTCGATGGGAATTCACCCCAACTGCCCCTCACTCCACACCTCATGACCGGGAGTATCCCGTGACATCGCATAACTAACGTGGATGAGTCGATGGGAATTCACATGGGAATTCACCCAACTGCCCCTCACTCCACACCTCATGACCGGGAGTATCCCGTGACATCGCATAACTAACGTGAAAGAGTCGATGGGAATACGCCCAACTGCCCCTCAATCCACAACTCATGATCGGGAGTAGCCCGTATCATCACATCATCTCAATCTCATCATAACCCTATGGTTATGCAAATCTAGCTCTTTGCTAGCACTTTCATCATCAACAAGTTAGTTCAATACTATCATAGGTATAACTAACTATCAACTACTAGTCTACACAATTAAGCAAATAGACCATAACACAAGTAATGAAAATATTTAACAGGGCTATGTACTCAGTAAATTCCACACGTACTCACCTTAGCAATAAAGATGCTCCAACTGTGTTCTTGACACCAAAGCTCTTGCTTCACAATTTCACCGACTTTCCAAGATGTCACCGAAAGCCTAACACAATGATCATACAATAATCAACACCACAATCTACTATCAATGTGTTCATCTACCTCTTGATAACACACATCAATCCATTTCCCCCAAATATGATGATTACCAAACCCTAGGTTTAACCAACCCTTAAGATTCTTACAAATCTTAACCATACACTTGATTCCCTTGTTAATATACCATCTATTAAGTGTATACAACATTTATATCACCATAATCTATAACCCCAAGAACTAGGGTTTCAACCCCAAGCTTCTAAACCCATAGATCTAAAGCTACAACTACAAAGGATTGAAGATATACCTTAAATCTTCAACTAGGAGTGAAGAATCACAAGATTTGATGAAGAAATCGACTCCAAATGATGCTTGACACCCAAAATCGTTCACAAGTTCGAAGAGAGAAAAACTAGGGTTTCACTTGGCAATAAGTGAGCCAAATCCCGACTTTAATGCTGCCAGACACAAGTTCACGACGCGACCATAGTTCGCGTCGCGAACTCTCCTTCTACACGCATACTTAGCGATCGTTACCTAGTCGCGAACTACTTAGCGACACATGGCCAAACTCCCTGGAGCAAGTTCCCGATCGGGAACTTATAGTTCGCGTCGCGAACTCCTGATGGCAGCAAGGCTGCACTTTTTCCAACTTGTCTCGACCCGGTTTCGCCCGTAACTTTCTCGTACGGTGCCCAAACGACACGAAACCAACTCCCATGTATTTTATATGATTTATCCATAATTATCATATTTTTATACAATTTATTTATTTACAATTTCGGGTCGTTACAGAATTGGACAACAAAATTGCAGCCTTAGCTGTCAGGCATGGTTCGCGGCGCGAACATTAGTTCGCGTTCACGAACATTGGACAGAAACTCGGGGGCTTGATCGCGAGAAGTTTGCGAACGCGAGGACTGATGCGAACAAGAGTTCGCGGCGCGAACTGGTCGCGAGGTTGGTCGTGAACTTGGGTTTGAGCGGCTCGATGACGTCATCCCCGCGATTGATCGCGGCGCGAAGAGGGGGTTCGCGGCGCGAACTCCTATCTGGCAGAATAAAATCGGGATAAAGCTAGGGTTTGCTCATTTTCACCCCCAATTGTGGTGCAGCCGATTCTAGAGAGAGAAGGGGCGATTTTGGTGTTCTTGAGCTCAAATCTTCACCATCTTGAAGGATCTAAACATCAAAGGTAAGATTTCTTGATTGTTGATGTTATCTAGCTAGTTATGAACTTTATTTGGGGAAATTTGGTGGTTTGGGTAACCTACCAAGTTATCTTTGGAGAAGATGACTAAGATGGGTGTAAAACACTCTTTGTAAGCTTAAGAAGCTTGTGTTCTTGTTGGATTTGGGTTTTAATGATGGAAATCTTAAATTAGGGTTTTGGGTTCCACCAAGTTGGATGAACTTGGTGGTTAAGAATGTTGTTATGGGGTTATTGGTAACTAGTTATGGATAATAACTAGATTTTATGATAATATGGATGATAGGTCAAGAAGACCTAAAGATTGGTGATATTTCACAAGTTGGGGGCAAAGATTCGTGTTGTTAGACTCGATTTGGATTTAGCTTGGCTAAGGTTAGTACATGAGACTTTTACTGAGTACATAGCAAATGATTTTGAAAACCATGATGTTTCAGGAGTCTTTATTAATAAATGTTTTTAATAAAGATATGATTGATAAGATGAGAACATACAAGTAATAGACTATTTAAGTATGTCTAAATGATTATTGATCTTTAAGGAGAATTTGACAATGAAAAGTAGGGGTGAACATGGTACGGTACCACGTATATTTTTCTCATATAGCGTACCGTACCAACTATAATTGGTACACTGATTTATCTACCATTACCATACCAAGTTTACTTGGTACCAATTTGTTTGGCTACCAACAATCTTGGTTGGTACAAATTGGTAATGGTATATACCAACATCACTAACTCATATGAAATTAAAAAAATTAATAACAAAAGAACAATAATATTTTATCATTATCGACCAGTTAAACATATTAACAAGTGTTCTGAACATAGAAACAAAATAAGCAAAATGATATAATATGTTACGTGCTATATAAACATAATCTAGTACGATAAAGTAACAAAAGATGTAGCTATTTTGTCGTAACTGAATCACTGATTTGTGTGAATGAACATATAAAATATTATATTTTCAAAGATGTTTTTAGTTTTAAAGTTAAAATAAGTATGTCTTATTATATTATATTAGTTTCAGAGATATTTTTTGGGCACATCTATAATTTAAATAAAATATCGTATATTTTAATATCTAATTGGAATCTTGGGCAAATAGGTTGCTAGTTTGTTATAATATATTAAACTAAAAATCATATAATATATATCTTGGTTGGTACGGTATACCGTGGTATTTAAAATTTGTGTACCATTACCGTACCATGATTACACAACTGGTACGGTACTACCAACCAAACATGTTGCCTACCAACATATTGGCTACCAACTATACTTGGTATGGTTGGTAGCATGTTGGCTGGTTTTGTTCGGTACAAATTTGACACCCCTAATGAAAAGTAATTATTGAGTTTTTATAAATAAGGTGTATGAATAGAGATAAGGATTGAGAGTATATGATTTGGAGTTTTATTAGTAAATACATTAATAAAACTAATGATGATGATTTTTAATTAATAAGTAATTATTAGCAAGATTTCTACTAATAAGAGTAATGATTGAATTGCTAAGAGAATAAGTATAAAGTGACTAGTAAGAGATAAGTGTTCTAGTCAAAGTATAGTTAAAGTAATATGATTTCTGATAAATAATAAATGTGTTTTATTTATTAAAGGACTTGGTAAAGTCAATAATGAGAATTATGTGATAATTAGAATAGATGTATTCTAATTAAAGATGAAATTGATGACTGGAGCCAAGGCTCAAATATGATGAATGAGATATCCGGAATAAGACCGCCCAGGAATGGGGGAGCATGAGACGTCTACTTAGGGTGGTACCTCCCTGCGCAAAGAGTAGAATGTCACAGTTTACGACACCCAGTGTTGGGTGAGCATGACGACCCGGAAACGGGGAGAGCTTATGAATCTCGAGAAGATGGGGGTTCCCAATTACCTTGATAGTTTACCTATGACGTCCCTTATCGGGAGAGTTGGCTTCGGAGAGGTCCGTTGCATATGTGATAAGAGAAAGAGTGAGCTTGGAGATAGCTTACAATATGTGATTAAATGTTGAATAAGCTTATGGTAAGCTTATTAGTTTGTACAATTAAATAAGTAGAAAATGGTATATGAGTTTATAAAGTTGATAAAGACAAGTATTTATATGTATATAAATATTATTTTATAAATCTTTTGAGAATGAGTCGAAAATCTATGTATCTCACGAGACTATTTTGTCTCACGTACTACTTTGTTTTTGGCTGTGTACTCAGGTTCTGGATCGTTGGATTAGAAGGTCCCGTTAGTAGTGGCCTAGTGTTGATCAGTTCGGGAGCTCGTAGGTAGATCCCGTTTATCCTATGGTTATGATATTGTTTTGTAACACCGGTTTTAAACTCTGATAAACTTATTAATGGTTTTTGTTAAACCGTATTTTGGGATATTGGATCTTGTAATATTTTTTATTTAAAAAATGATTTAAATGATGTTTTAAAAATTGAGGTGTTACAAGTGAGTGGTGAGTCTGAATGTAGCGGAAAAATATGAATTAAAGAGAGAAAAGAAAAAAAATCAATTATTAGAGTAAATTTCACGGATGGTGTGGTTTATCACTTATTACATTCACGGTCCATTATCTTTACTTTATTACAAAATAACAAAAGGGTATTTTGTCATTTAGAAAAAGTTAAGGGCAGTAGGGACCGTGGGTGTAACAAATTGTATATACCAGGGAAATCTGGTGTAACAAACAAAATTGAGGGATTGTGACTGTAATAAGTGGTAAACTACGGGGACCTTCCGTGTAATTTACTCTTAAATAAATAAATGAAATGTTAGTTTTAGTTTTAAAAAATAAATGAAAATGAAATAGTGAGATGAAAATTAAAATTTGTGTGGTGTGATGTGGTGAGTATTTGCTGGAAGATAATGTGGTATGGTATGATGTGGCAAATGATGTGCCAAAAAAATGGTGTGCTAGTGGTACCCTGTACCCATATCCAGCAGGGATCAATTTTGTAAAAAACTTTAGAAAATTGAAACCAAATTAGGTTTCTCTTTTACACTTTGGGAACCTGGTGGAGAAAAAAACAGAGGCTGTGTGGCATCTCAATTGGCACAAATCTACAACTTCTTCAATCACAGTTTTGATGTATGTATTGTTCATAATGGTTTTCTTTCGTTATGATTTCTAGGTCGTTAATCACTATTTGATGACAATTTTAGGTTAAATTATGTGTGTATTTTGATTCAATATACATCTAACGCAAGCTTTAATGTGTTAGTATGTTGAGTTCCTGGTATCGAGATTAGATTAATTAATAAGTTTGATTATTTACTTCATCGCTGCTACTAACATTACGGCTGTAAGTATCGTGCTAAGAATGTAAATTAGTTTTCAAACAGCTGCAAGTTCAACTTTTTTCTATTTTTTATTATATCCTTGTGTTGCTGAAAATTTAAAACAGCTGCAAGTTCATAATATTCAATTTCTCGCATTTAGGGAAAAATTGGTAGAACATTTGCCATTTTAGATTCCCCGATTTGTGAAAATTAGTATGTTATGTTACCCTAAATGTTAGACATTGAGATTATTTTACCTTTTGATCAGCAGAAGGATTTTAGATACCCCATCTTGTCAATATTGGTGTATTACATTACCTTTCTTGGCTAATTTCTTTTACAAAAATATATGTTTTTTTTTAAATAATGCAGTCTTTTGAACAAAATAATCTAGGAGGTTTTATGCAATTAAGAATACATTTTTGGTGACTTTCAACCCGTTTTCTTTTTTAGTTAGAAATTATTTTTAGTGATAAAACATAACCATAATTCAAGTCATTACTAGCCACCATAGTCACACCATTAACAATTTTCTTCATCACCATTGTCTAGTAAAGTTAGGTTGTTGCCAACCACATGCACACACTCACACACACACGAACAACTTAGAAAGTGACATGATTGGTGCAAAAACCAGAATCTAGATTCCCTAAATAACTAGATTAGATAACATAGTCGGGTTGTCCTAGATTATGGTAGACATTTGGTCTACATGATATGATATGGTCATACATATAATGTGAGTGAGTCACTTTCTTTCGTCATCTTCACTTTGTTACTTTATTTTTTTCATCGTTTGCGTGTGTGGGTAAATCTTCTTTTAAATCTCATATGTGTAAATTGACTCGAAAAAGAGAGGTCAACTTTATTCATCCAATCAACTTCAATTCCACACATAGCTTTTGCTTTCTTTTGCAAATGCTTTAAACTCGTAAATGTGAAACTTGAAGACCAAATCCGAAGGGATGTGGCAACCGATGGATAGATGTATAATGATCGAGTCAAAGAAGCTTTTCATCTTGTCTGAAGCTGAAAATAAATCTTATGTTTTAGTGTAGTTGCTGAATTAAAACGACATTATACCATTATAATCATTGTAATTATCCTTGACATTGATTTTTGTTAAAATGTTGCATCATGGCTACTGAACAATAGCTTTAAGACATAGTCAAATAAAATCTAAGGACGGTTCAGGTGGATTGGGTAATGGGTCAATACAAATTAGGTTGAACAGGCCAGATAAAACTTGGATTTTTTTAAAAAGAATAAATAAAACCTTTTATAAGTTACTTAAGTGTTAAAATAACAACTCAATTTTTCTTGATGAAGTGACAACAGTTGCCTCTTATTTCCTTAATTAGTTTTGTCATATCAGTGTTTGTAAATTGACACACCTCTGCCAGTAACACATTTTCACTCCCTTTCTATCACCTTGTAAAAGTACAAAATTTTATGTACAATATACAAGCTCTCACATCACCTCTCTTTCCTCTAACTTTCTCTTTCATCTTCTCTCTCGCCAGTAAACCGAAGAAGATCCAATGAAGAAGTAAAGGAGTCTGTGTCAACAATGTCACTTAAGTGATAAGCGACGGTTAAAATTGTTGAGCACGGGAGGGGTCTATTAGATTTAACATATACTCATTTAGAGATAAGCATAGTGAAAATTATTACTTCTACTCAAATCAAATGATGTGAATAGAGATATGGATTTATATGCAACTTTTATTAATTTTTTTGATGGAGATGAAAGAAAGCCAAAGTCAAAAGTAGAAATGGAAACGGTAACAGAGGAAAGAGGACCAAAAGATGTACTTATAGGTCGAGGTGGAAAGTTTGGCGTGTGTACCCTTTTGAATTTTATCGGTACTATATTGGTGCATTGATTCTTGTCTAATCTTTTCGATATTGTTTGCACACAAAAATGTACAATCGACAAGATACTGTACAGTTTTTCGTTCTATATGCACCTTGATTTGAGTCGACGAATAAAGTTTCGTATCTTATAGATATATTAGTTGAAAAAGTTTGTTAGAACTGATTTTGGATGTAATATTGAAATCGAAAACCAGACTGGTATATCTCGGTTTGATTCTGGTTAGTTCTCGATCTAATTTGTACAAACCTAATATAATAGAAACTGAGGTGTCCTATATTTGACGCTACCGGTTAGAGTTCATGATATCAAGTTACTACAAAATAAATATTTAACATATCAAAAGTTATTTCATATGTTTGTCTTAAGCAATAAGCAACAAACAACCAGTTTTCTAGATGATAATAGCAAATAGGTAAAAGGAAAAGTTGGCACTTTAACAGTGCTTTAATGAAAAATGATCTTCAAACTATTTTATAAAACGTGACTTAATTAGTATAAAATTACATGTAAATTATTTATTAATATTAAACTCAATTCAAACTTATTTGACGAGCTGCCGACGACAACACGACGAGATGGAGCCGCTGCTGTTTGCAGTACTGATCAAGTTTTTTTCCATTTTGTCTCATTGAAAGCGTCGTATTGAGTATTAATCGAACTTCCTTTTCTATATAAATAAAGAATGTAATAATTTATTAACTAAATTCCCGAGTGATCGTGACACTTATTTTATTAAGTTAAAAAAGCAAATTTGGGATCATATTAAATTGTTATGTGGGATACGAAAATAAATAGCGATGAGGGCATATGTTCTCCCTTGTCTTCTTCTTGGACAAACCTTTAAAGTTTAAACAATCAAAAGATCAAAACTTTACAACCCCCTTTCAAAATTTACTACTTTTCTTTTGCTTCACCAAAAGCAAAGATATTTAATTTTTTGTCAATTTATGCATATTTTAAAGTTTATTGTTACATATATTACGAACCTAGTGTGTAACATTTGATACCTCTTAGTTTTTTTTCCCAATACCCATATATGATTACATACCTATTTAAATCAAACAAAACTATTAGGGTGTGTTTGCCGTACCATAATCTTCTTTAATGGAATTAAATTCCGAAGGAATTGAATTCTTAATGAATTCAATTTTGTTGTAATTAAATTATATTGTGTGTTTGGCTACAAATTTTTTAATTGTAATTCAGATCCATATTTATGCACTTTTCTAACTTTTTTATTTATTTATTTTTAACTTTTTTATTTATTTATTTTAATTTATATATATTTATTATTTATTTTAATTTTTAATTTTTTTTATATTTTTATATAATTTTTCTTTTTTTCTTA
Organism: Calendula officinalis; assembly: GCA_963853835.1. Classification (NCBI taxonomy): domain Eukaryota; kingdom Viridiplantae; phylum Streptophyta; class Magnoliopsida; order Asterales; family Asteraceae; genus Calendula; species Calendula officinalis. The sequence continues at coordinate 20,001,623 of OY970829.1, forward strand.
ATCATTTTTAATTTTTTTAATTTTTAATTTTTTAAAATTTTAAAATTGTTTTAATATTTGAATGATTTTAAAGTTTGAAAAATACAAAATATTTTAAGTTTGTTAGTTATTAAATGAACGTACTTAAATTCATAGGCATTTGACAAAGATTTAAATTACAACATATAATGTATTTCAAAATTACATAAGAATTAAATTACGAAAGAGAACCGATTTAAAGATTCCTCCTTAATGGAATTGAATTCAATTATGAAGGATTATTGACGATTACGAAAAAACATACAGCCCCTTTGACATTTCTATAAGGATGAGCCCATGCTCTATATAATACCAGCCTTTCTTAATGGACTTAAACTTATCATGAAGAACATATAGGTAATGTTTTAAAACCCCGGTTATTACTCGGCCTGGTAAGATGACCGGGTCACGGGTCAACCGGTTCAACCGGCGGGTCAACCCGCGTCAAAAAAATATTATATAAAAGATATGTACATCTTGCAGTAAAATTTGTACATTATTATATATTTGCGTAAAAAAGTTTAAAAAACAGTTCAACTAACAACATATAAAAAATATTATATAAAAGATGTGTGCATTATGCACTAAAGTTTGTACATTTGAAGTAAAAGAATTAAAAACCGGGTCACCGGGTCGCCGGTTTTCACCATAACCGGCCGAGTCGAACCGGGTCGATTCTAAGGAAAAACCCGGTCACGTTTGAACTGCCTCTTACACCGGCTCACGGTTGAACCGGTTCAACCGGCTGGGTCAACCCAGGTTTTAAAACACTGCATATAAGACATCATATTTAAATCAGGTCCATACTTTTGTATGAGTAGTCTTTAGTTATTCGATCAGTTGATTTCATTGATTATTTTGACAGGGATAAATAATTAAACTTTTCACCCGACCAAATGATAGTTGTTTTGCTGTTTAATATGATTCATTACATATAATACAAGAAAACTAATACTACAATATTATATAAACATAATCTAATAAACTTTTTAAATTTCTAAAATAAATAAAAAGGTAAACAGCCTTATACTTTTGTGAGGGGTCAAGGTCTTTTGAGGTTTGACCGACCCAATTGGACCGTCTCGGTCTCTTTTCATTTTAACTATAAATCAAATGCCATCTTCAAGCAAGTAACTATGCTCTTCTTGCCAAATACTGTCGCAATGATGATTTTTTATTAATCTGCGACTCACTTTGTAAGATGACTAATTTCATATTTTGCCTCACTATTTGAGTTCAAGAATGTGGAAGAAAATTGTGAATTTGGATTGTCAGGATCGAATAACCAAACAAGTTATTATAAACCCAGATCTACTAACACAAGAAGTTACAGCGGATTAACACTTATGTTATTAGATTAAGAACAATGTAAACTGTAATTGAATAAGAATAAAACGAAGAACACAGTTTATCACAAAAAGCTTCAATGTATTAATTCGTTCGATCAATACACGTATGTTTACAATTCATAAGGAACTATATATAATAGTCCTTGAAGCCTAAATTATTAACCTAGTTATTCTAGGAATCGATTACAATTGAATTACATAAAGATATACATTCCATAACTAACTATGCTAGAATCTTGGACTTGATCTGTTCAGATACGCTCATCAGTAGTAAATCAGATCATCAGTAGTATTCATCATCAGTAGTATTTGTCCAAGTTCAACATCAGTAGTAAATGTGTTTCTGCCCCATCAGTACTAACTTCATTCTTCATCCATCAGTACTAACTGCAGCATCAGTAATAGATTATGTATATCTTGTTTTACATCCCAACAATCTCCCCCTAAACTTGTTAATTCATTTTGAATTACTCAAGTTTCTTTTGTTCTTCTTCTTCCTTCTTTCTCTTCTCTAAAGTTCTTTGATTCTGTTTCTTTCTTTGAGCAATGATGTATTTGCTGTTTCTTTTGATGAAATAGTTAAGTTTGTTTTGAAACATTACAGCATCATACGGTTTAATCATGGTGTTTGTGAATATCTGATACATGGTTTCTTCAGAGTGTGGATATTCTTTTTCATATAAAAATAGCTCACAGTTCTTGCTTGATCTTTCAAAGAAGTACATATTTACTGTGGGGAGTACATTCCAAGCATACACATTTTCTGTGTTTGTAAATATTTCTGGGTAGTTATCTGGATAAAATGCAGCATCAATCATTTTAGTAATGTATCCAGCTCCAGAATTCTTTCATGATTTCTTTGTCATTCTAGGTTTTACAATGATCAGAAGTTTGATTATATCACTTCTTGAACATGATCTAATCATAGGTAACCATCCAGTAAATCTTTGAACAATTTTGTCTTCCCTTATAATTTCTATAACATTATTAATCATAACTCTCTAATTGATGATTGGATTGTTTTCAAGGAGAGCAACTGGAACTTCAAGAACAGGAATGAGTTGTTCTGTTTTTAATTTCTTTTTAATACTCTGTTCTTGTTGAATAATTTTTCTTTTCTTTGAGAGGGATTTGGAAGATTCACCAGTAGTTGATGTACTACCAGTTTGAATTAATTTTGGATTTATTGGGATTAAAGCTTTTGCTTTTGCTTTTTGTTTTTCCTCTTCAGCTTGTGTTTTAGCTAATTCTCTCTTTTTGGCAGTACAATATTTGTCAACTATTGTAATCATCTTCATTCTGCCAAAAGATTTAGCACTTTGCCCTTTTAAAATTAAGAAGTCAATCATCTTCTTTTTCTGTTCAAATATCTCCTCTGGTAGGTCAGCTTTTTCCTTTTTGCATTCAACAACAAGATCTTCAAGGCAATTGAGATGTTCTTCTTCAATTTTTCTTTGTTTTTCAAACTCTGCCTTTTGATCCTTTACCAGGATTCCTTCAATTTGATGAATGGGTACTTCAGCTTCTTGAGTTCTTTGGATTTTTAATTTTTCTTTTTCTGCCTTTTTCTTTTCTTCAAGAGCTTGATACATATCTACCTTCTTTAAGTACCGTATATGTTTCACCTTCCATCTGGATTGTTTTTCAGATCTGACATGATTAATTTTGTTCACCATATGGTGACCTAATGCTCTGTTGGGATAATCATCATCATAGATCTCTTTTCCTTTTCCAATACAAGCTGGAAGAACAGATAGAGGTGGAGTATATTTCATATCTGGGATACCAGGAATTTCAAACTTTGGATAAAACAGTTTAAGTTAGTCTTCTGGTAGTATCTTGGGATGTGGAGGAAGTGTGCATTCATCTACTTCAAACCAGTTCACATTATCATCAATGTCAGGTATGATAAGTGGTTGATCAAGAGTTGGTGGTTTGGTGATGATAACATAACGTTCTCTTTCAATGAGCTCAGGAATTTCTTCTTCCTCCTCTTCAGTAGTAACCAAGGTGGTTTCTACTGGTACATGTGCTACTTGTACAATTTGTCTTTCTTTGTTTACTACTGGTGAGGTTGCTTCAGTAGTTACTACTGCTAGGGTATCAGTAGTAACCATAATGTTTTCTTCTGTAGTGTTTACTACTGGTGTATCTGCCTTTTCACCAAGACCAGTAGCAACAACCTCTTGATCCTTTTCCTCAGTAATAATCATAGGATCAGTAGTATCTAGCACCTCAGTAGCAACTCGAGAGTTTATTTGTTCTGCAGTTTGTGATTGATTTGCAGACATAAAAATATCCTCATCCATATCTTTGTACAAGTCTTCACCAGCATTTTGACTTGTTGCACCATGAGCCTCTTTCAAATTCAGGAGGGATGCTGCTGCAATGGATTGATCAATCATCCCTTGAATTTGATCTTTCTCCCCCTTAGTGATCTCAACTTGTTGAGCCTCACTATCAGCAACCTTTCTTTGCAATTTTCTGATCAATTTAGATTGCCTTTGAAGCCTTTGCTCAAACCTCTCCTGTCTCTTGTTCAAGGTGTTGATATAATGCTTCATGTAGGTCATGGTTTTTCCTTGATTATTGAGTAACTCCAGACAATGTTGTACAGTGGTTTTAAGGTTTTCCTTCCTAGCCGTCAATTTAGTTTGTTTAATACTGCCCTCAGCCCATTTGGGTAGATCATTGGGCTCATTAGGTACATTGGCTTTAAGGTTTTCCATCCTATCCGTCAATTCAATTGGTTCTGGTCTACCCTCATCACTTCTTGGTGATGAAATGGGTTGTTTGGACATACTCTTCTTCCTAGAAGAAGCAGTAATGCCCCCCCTTGTGGTTTCTTGGCACCGGGGTCCTCTCAGTAATTCCTCAAATTCTGAGTCATCACTAAGAGTTGCCGAGGTCTGGGTCCTAATGATGTTCTCACTATCCTGTGCACCCACCTTTTGGGCATCAGTAGTGAGAGCCCTTTCCTCATGACCTCTCTCCTCCTGTGAGGTCAACTCTTGGAGCCTGGGGTGTGACTCAATTTGTCCCCTGGTGTCCTTTAAGGAAGATTTCTTCCTTTTATAAATGATGGATATGTTTTGGGCTATTGGTAGGTCTTCCACAGAGTGAAGAGTAGTACTCTGAGGATTTATTTCATGTTCCTGGGACACATTCAGGACATTTGATGGTTTATCTATTTGAGTGGACTGCATGATTTCTGTTTGGGCTACATTTGGGGGTGATGGAGTGGGTTGGGGTTCAGTTGGTTGTACTAAACCTTCTCCTGTTAGTGGTTGATCATTGATCATGTTTGGGAAAAGTGGAGTAACTTTACCAGAAAATTTAAATTGTTTTCTCATGTTAGAAAACACCTTTTTGTTTAATTCAGGAGTTACAAATCTGTTTTTAGGAATGGAAAGGTTTTGTAATTCACAATTTATAATATGAGTTAGGAATCTTGGATACATTAAAAATGTAGATGAAGAAAGATTTCCAAGCATTCCTTCAAAGATCATGTTTGAAAAATTGAATACTTGTCCTGTACTCAGACAAACAACAGCAGATGCTATTGACTTGTTGAATTCATTCCAAGTACTCCTTTTAGGAGAGATGCAATGTTGAATAGTGTGTATTAAAAACTTCCATTGGGGTGAAAGAAGACCTTTTTGAAATGTGACTATATCTAGTCTTCCTTCATACCCCATTTTTTGTAAATTTTCAACAAGATCCTCCTTTGGCAAAGAGAACATACCTGACTCATCATGGAGTTGAAGATGTTGTCTAATGGATTGTTCAGTGATGGTGATGGACTTTCCTTCCACAGATGATTTGATCATAGACATTGTTGATCCTTCAGTTCTTTCAGCATTTGTCCAGAAATCAACCAAGTGTTGTTGATAATTTGTTGGGTTGATGGAGAGTGCAAACTTGATGTAGGAGTTCTTTAGGAACATTACAATGGGACGAAAGTCTTTTGTACCGTCTGGATTCCTCAAGAAAGCACACATATTGTGGAATTCGGAATATTTAAGATCTGTATTGACATTGAGTGATTTTAGGGTTGCCATTTGTATTTGATTTTGATCTTTGGAGTGAATCTTTCAGAAAGAGTGATCGTTTTGGTAGGAATTTCAAGTGTGTGATCGGAATTGAGTTGTTACTGATATTAGGTTTTGATCGATTTGTGCAGAGATAAGGGTTTAGCGTAGGGTTTATCAAATCGAGGAAAAGATAATGCTAGACTAATCGCAGTCAGGTATTTATATTTTTCGATTAAACCTGCAAAATGACCAAAATATCCTTCGAATAATAACACAACGGCTATTTTCATGAGGGTCAGTAATGTAAATTAAGTATTTTACAGATAACGGCCGATCAGTAGTAACTAAGCATCAGTAGTAAAAACATCAGTAGTAACCTTTGTTTTTATACTTAACCTAATTCCTACTGAGAAGCCCTATCAGTACTAAAGTATAGTAAAAGCATACCATCAGTAGTAATAAATAACCAGTAGTAAAACGAAAATTAAAAATTTGTACCAAATTCTTTACACATGATTTTCTTTTGAGATTTAATTTATTAAAATCATTCCAATACTGCTAACCAAGAAGTTGAATCTTCCTACATCAAAAGCTTTTGTAAAAAGATCTGCCAATTGATTATCAGTATGAATTTTCTCTACTTTAATTAATTTCTTTTCATTGTAATCTCTTATAAAGTGAAATCTAATTTCAATGTGTTTTGTTTTAGAGTGTTTTACTGGATTATTTATAATACTGATAGCACTTTGATTATCTATAAAAATAGGAGTTCTGAGAATAGATATACCAAAGTCTAGAAGTTGATTTTGAATCCACAGAACTTGTGCACAGCAGGCAGATGCAGCTACATACTCTGCTTCAGCAGTTGAAGTTGAAACATTAGTTTGTTTCTTGCATTGCCATGACACCAACCTTGATCCAAAGAATTGACATCCACTAGTAGTAGATTTTCTATCTTGGCATTCACCATCATAGTCACTATTTGTGTAGGCTATGAGTTCAAATGGTGATGCATGTGGATACCAAAGACCAAGTGAAGGTTTTCCTTTCAAGTATCTGAAGATTCTTTTGACTGCTTGTAAATGTAACTCTTTTGGTTTTGCTTGATATCTGGCACACACACAAACACTATACATAATGTCATGTCTTGATGCAGTTAAATACATCAAAGATCATATCATTGATCTGTACAGGTGTTCATCTACATCCTCCCCCTCAACATTAGGATGTAGGTGTTTGTGAGTTTCCATTGGAGTGCTTGCACTTTTGCAATCTTTCATTGAAAACTTCTCTAAGATGTCTCTTACATATTTTGATTGATTGATCAAAATACCATCTGGTTTCTGATTGATTTGGAGTCCAAGAAAGAAATTCATTGGACCCATTGAACTCATTTTGAACTTGATCTGCATCAGTTCTTCAAATTCTTTGCACAATTTATCATTTGTTGATCCAAAGATGATATCATCTACATATATTTGGACCAGTAGTATATCATCTTTGACCTTCCTTGTGAATAATGTCTTGTCAATGGCACCTCGCTTGAAATTGTTCTTTAATAGGTAAGAGGACAATGTATCATACCAAGCTCTAGGTGCCTGATGAAGGCCATATAGAGCTTTATCTAGTTTGAATACATAGTCATCATGTTCTGGATCTTCAAAGCCTGGGGGTTGACATACATATACTTCTTCTTCTATTTTCCCATATAGGAAAGCACTTTTTACATCCATTTGGTAGACTTTGAATCTTTTGTATGAAGCATATGCTAGAAATATTCTGATTGCTTCAATTCTGGCAACTGGTGCATATACTTCATCATAATCAATCCCTTCTTCTTGTGTATAACCTTGTGCTACAAGCCTTGCTTTGTTTTTGATCACTATACCTCTTTCATCTTTCTTGTTTCTGAAGATCCATCTGGTTCCAATGGGTCTTTTTCCTTTTGGAAGAGGGACAAGTGTCCATACAGCTTGTAGTTTAAATTGAAGAAGTTCCTCTTGCATTGCTATGATCCAGTTTGAGTCTTTCATAGCTTGTTGAATCTTCTTAGGTTCTTCCTGTGACAGAAAACATTCATACATGCATTCATTAGATATTAGACTGATATTACAAATATTAGAATTAAATTTGCTTCTTGTCTGCATGGATGAATTGACATCACTCAGGACTAGGTCCAAAGGATGATTCTTTTCAGTTCTGGTTCCAGGGATTTTGTCAATAGTTAGTTGAGAGTCTAAGTTTGACTCATTTGATTCAGGAATTTGTGCATCTATTCCCGATTCTTCTTGATTGTTTGCATTTTGATGAGGTTCATCATTACTACTGGTGTCAGTAGTAACATTCTCTTCAGTAGTTTCAGTAGTATCATTGTTGTTACTGGCATCAATATTAAGTACATCATCATCACAACTCTGAGGTTCAGAGTTACTACTGGGATCAGTAGTATCTTCAATGTTTGAGTTGTTACTGGTATTATTGAAATTAGGGTTACCAGAGTTACTACTGTCCTCAGTATCAATTATGGGAGCAGTATCAACTAAAATATATTTCATGATTTCTTGCCTTCCACCTGATGATGGTCCTACTTGTTGGTTTTGATTGGTTGAACTTCCTGTATTAAGTTCATAACTGACATCAAAAGATTTGGTTAGATTATCAATATTAAACAACCAATCTGAGTCATTTCCTTGTTCATTCACAAGGTTTTCATTAAAGGATACATTCACACTTTCTTCAATGATCCTCAGCCTTTTGTTGAATACTCTGTAAGACTTGCTTTGAGTTGAATATCCTACAAATATTCCATCATCTGCTTTGCAATCAAATTTACCAATTTGTTCTCTTGTAATTAAAATAGTACAAGGACAACCAAATGATTTTAAGAAACTTATTGATGGTTTTCTTTTATTGAAAAGTTCATAAGGTGTTTTAAAATGAGGCTTAACTATTAATACTCTGTTCTGAACATAACATGCAGTATTAACAGCTTCAGCCAAAAAAGTTATTGGTAATTTTGAATCTGCAAGCATAGATCTGGCTGCTTCAATGATAGTTCTATTTCTTCTTTCAGCTACACCATTTTGTTGTGGAGTTCTTGGTGAGCTGTACTGCCTGTCAATACCCTTAAGATCACAAAAGTCAATTAGGTTAGTATTCTTAAATTCAGTTCCATTGTCACATCTAATTGCTTTCACTTTGAGATCTCTTGTATTTTCCAGCTTTACAATCAGATTCTTGATTATTTCACTTGTTTCATCTTTGGTCCTGAGAAAGAATACCCAAGTGTATCTGGAAAAGTCATCAGTAATAACAAGGCAATATTGTTTCTTTCCAATACTCATTACATTTGTAGGTCCAAAAAGGTCCATACGTAAGAGCTGCAAAGGATTAGAAATAGAGTTAATTGATTTGGTCTTATGAGAAGTCTTGTGTTGTTTACCTTTTAGGCAGGCAACACAATGATGATCACACATAAATTCTTTTTGTGGTAGACCAGCTACCAAATCCTTTTTAACTAAATTGTTCATATTTTTAAAATTTGTGTGACACATCCTTCTATGCCAAAATTCTGATTCATTTGTGTTTGCCTTAGATATAAAAAGTTGATCTCATTTGATGAAATGAGTTCTCCCCTATATCCAGGCAATACACATTGTTTCTCCTTGGTGTTCTTAAAACAACATATTTTTCATCTAAAATAAAATCAGGAGAAAGAATGATGCACTCAACATCTGTAAAAAGAATTTTATTCTTCTTATCACAGACTTGAGACACACTAACCAGATTGTATTTAAGCTCAGCAACATAAAATACATCATCAAAAGTTATTTTGCCATTTGATACTATACCTTTACCTGTAATCTTACCTCCCCTAGGATTTTCTCCAAAAGCAACATACCCTCCTTCAAAAGACTTGAAATCTCTAAGAATTTGAAGATTTCCAGTCATGTGTCTAGAGCATCCACTATCAATATGCCATGTTCTACCTTCTTCAGGGATCTGGATACTCTGCACATAAAGTAGAAGGATTAGTTAATTTTGGGAACCCAAGCTTGTTTTGTCTTGGGTTCATCCTTTGAAGAATAAGACTTCTTAACTAAATGATTCTTAGATGCAGTTTTGTATTTAGTACTGATGTTTTGATTTACTACTGATCTAGGTTAATACCCGTAGTTCTTAGTTTTTGAAAATTTTACTACTGATGGACCAGTAGTGTTTGGGTAATAAGGGTTTTGAGCATAATCAGTAGTGTTTTTGTAGTTATATCAGACAGTATTGTAATTAGGGTTTTTACCAGTAGTAAACCTGGAATAGTTTCTACTGATGTTTGAAAACTTTGAGAATTGAGGAAAACGATTTTGAGTTCCATTGTTTTTAAAATAATTACTTCTGCTTGGACTGTTATACCTGGTATTTTGAACAAATCTTGGTGCAGTTCTTCCAAATTTGTGAGTATTAGCATATGTTTTATTTTATTTCTTTTGTTCTGGTGTTTTAGATTCCTTTGCTTTTGATTCTTTAGTTTGTTTTAATTTTAGGGCTTTTTCTTTTTCTTTGTTGATTTTAAATTCTTGAAATTCTTTATTGTTAATAGGATTAAAGTGACAGTTTTTAGCTATGTGGTTAACTTTGTTACAAATTAAGCATGATAATTTTGTTGATTTAGAATTTTCCGGTTTTCTTTGTTCTTTTAATTGGTTTAAATTCCTTTGATTTCCCCTTCTTAAAATTGTAGGTATATTTTCTGAGTTGTATTTTGGGGATTCAGTTTGACTTTGTGTGGTGTGAAAACTTGTTTCATCTGATTCCATTGTTTGATCATCATCAGAAGATTCATTGGATTCATTACTGGTTTCAGATTCAGTTTTATTTTCAATTTTTAAATCATTTAAAATTCTTTCTGTACTGAATTTTAATGGAGGAATAAAATTTGTTGGAGGTGGGACTGCATGATATCCCACTCCATGAATAACTTTTTCTGTAGTTTGATTACTAGTTAATTCATTGACAATTTTAGAACTTCTTTCAAAAAAATTAATGGTTAGTTTATTCTGCTCTAGTTCCATTTGACATTCTTCAAGTTTGATCAAAGTTTCTTTTAATTTCAATTCAATATGTTCTTTTTCATAAGTGGTTTGTAGCAATTCATCTTTTATCTTTTGATCAGTTATTTTATAGATTTTAATTTGGTTTTCTAAATCAGCTATACAACCATTATATTCAATTCTTCTGTGTCTATTTAAAATCATCTCTTCTTGTGTTTCTTTATTTAGTTTTTCTAATTCTTTGTATGATTTAATGTATTCAGGAGTACAAGATTTAGAATGTACCTCAATAGTAGAAGGATCAGTAGTAAAGGCCATGAGAGCTTGATTCTATGCATGTTCTTCTGCTTGGAAGCTCCAATCATATCCTTGTCCTTCTTGAGATACTAATGCAGTTGAGTTGGAAGTGCTGTTTTTGTTGTAGCTTGATCTTTGATCCTTGTTTGGACATTCTCTGGCAAAGTGACCTAGATTGCTACAGTTGTAGCACTTAACTTTGGTTTTGTCAAAGCCAGCTCTATCACCTTTGTTGTAAGACAGATTTGGCCTTCCAGTTCTTTTAAGAAACCTCTTTGTCCTTAATATTAGCATGGCCATCTGCCATTTAATATCCATCTCTTCCAAATCATCAGGATTGAGTTGTTCTAAGTCCTCACTAATCAATGCAGTATGTACATGACTAGTGAAGAAAGATTCTCTGGCTAAATCTTCTGTTCCTGCATTCTTCATAGCTTCCTGACCTGTTCCTGTATTTGACACAAAAGCAGCATTGTTTGAAGGTAGATTTGGAGTTTTAGTACTTACCTCAGATTCAAACACTCTCAGTTCATTGTAGAGTTTATCAAGTTCTTTTTCTTCTAGTGCATCTCCTTGTCTATATATCACAGTGTACATAGACCATTCTTCACCTAGAGATCTGAGAAACTTTCTGTTGACATCATCATTGTCTGGTTTATAACCAACTTGATTAAGTTCACCAATGAGCTTGTTGAACCTATCAAAGACCTGTGATAATGTTTCATTCTTCTGGCCTTTGAAGTTTTCAAAGTCCTGTTTCAGAACAGACTTCATGTTTCTTTTGGTGCTCTTAGTACCAACAAACCTCTTTTCCAGTGCCTGCCACAGCTTCTTTACATCATCATATTCGACAAAGAGATGTTGATAATCATTGGGAATAGCAAGCAAAAGAGTGCTTAGAGCTTTGAGTTCGATTCCTCTGTCTTTCTTCTCTTTTTCACACTTAAGTTTGTCTGCTTCAGTCAATGAACTTGATGCTTGAATCTGAATGGTTTTGTTTCCTTCAACAACAACTTCCCACATAGAATAATCAGTAATAAGCATATACTGCTTAATTCTGTTTTTCCACATCCCAAAGTTATTGGGAGCGAGAATGAGAATTTTGTTTGCTTGAGTACTTTCATTGTTATCAGACATGATTAACAATTTTAAGATCGAATGTATGAAACTTTTTGTTGTTCTTAATTCGTAGATCTAGAACCATCGGGCTCTGATACCACTTGTCAGGATCGAATAACCAAACAAGTTATTATAAACCCAGATCTACTAACACAAGAAGTTACAGCGGATTAGCACAAGAAGTTACAGCGGATTAACACTTATGTTATTAGATTAAGAACAATGTAAACTGTAATTGAATAAGAATAAAACGAAGAACACAGTTTATCACAAAAAGCTTCAATGTATTAATTCGTTCGATCAATACACGTATGTTTACAATTCATAAGGAACTATATATAATAGTCCTTGAAGCCTAAATTATTAACCTAGTTATTCTAGGAATCGATTATAATTGAATTACATGAAGATATACATTCCATAACTAACTATGCTAGAATCTTGGACTTGATCTGTTCAGATACGCTCATCAGTAGTAAATCAGATCATCAGTAGTATTCATCATCAGTAGTATTTGTCCAAGTTCAACATCAGTAGTAAATGTGTTTCTGCCCCATCAGTACTAACTTCATTCTTCATCCATCAGTACTAACTGCAGCATCAGTAATAGATTATGTATATCTTGTTTTACATCCCAACATAGATCTCCTCAGAAGCCAATTTATCTCTAGCATCTGTATCTAAAAAGATAATTCGATTGGTGGAGTTCCTTTAAATCAAGGACTTTAATGCTATCTTCAAATTGGAGATTACAAAAGATGTCTATGAGGCTAAACGTATTCAACCTATCAATGAAAAATGATCTTTTCGGCCAAATTGGGCATGGAAGAGGGCTTAAGAAATGGGTAGGAACAAACAAGCCCAATTGCAATTTCTTGAAGATTTTTGAAATATGTGCACGTGTTTCGTATGTGTAACTGACCAACAGGTGTATACGTACCATCGACCCTTAAACGATCTATTAAGTCAGATCCTTTCTTAAGTTAATTGTGGATATATCGACAGTAAGTGATATTATGATGATAACTGGGAGTCTCCTAAAATTCCGATGGAACAAAATTGCATACGGTGTTTGCATTATAATTCAACGTTAAAAGTAAAAGGAAAAAGTGAACGTGTGGCTGTTACATACCTAAGCTTAGGTGTGGAAACACAAAAAACTACATACTTTTGGTTATAAAAAAAAACTTATAACTCATTGCTCATCATATAAACACATTAGCGTATTAAAGTCCGTCTAAAACTCATCACTTATCTTAGTCTTAATTATGTTTTTTTTATTGATATTGTTGGGATATAAACAAGTTATTACTGATCTGTGAATATTACTAATGTACAGATTGATACTGATCAAGTCTTTGTGCTGGTACAAGACTTATTACTGACGATATGATTACTACTGATCAACTACTTATTGCTGCTAAGGAGTTGATACTGAAGAACCAACTTACTACTGGTCTCGTGTTTACTACTGATGATCACAATTACTACTGCTCGATGAATATTACTACTACTATGCTTATTTATGGAGTTCATCGAGTCCGAGATCTTAGGAAAGTTTGTTTAGAATTAATATCTTTTTTGTAATTCGATTGTAATCTAGTCCTAGAATAACTAGGGTAAATAGTTAGGCTTCAAGGACTATTATATATAGTTCCTTATGAATTGTAAAAATACGTGTGTATTGTAATCGTTCAATCAATATACATTGAAGTTTTTTGTGATAAACTGTGTTCTTAATAATTCGTATATTATTTACAGTTTATTGTTCTTGTTAATCACAATATTGTTAATCCGCTGTAACTTTTATTGTTGAGTAGATCATTGTGTCTATTAACTATCTAAGTTAATCGATCCTGACATATATGGTGTTTCAAACTTCATGTTCTTGAGATGGTGCTTATAATGAACGCATGTGCATGTGTGTATATAATTTTTCTTATTGTGTAAGTGTTCTAATATCGTGGGAAAATGACAAGACTTCCGTAAAAAATAAGTCGCTTGAGTATTTTCACCAAAACTATGTAATTATGGGTGGTTCCACACCTAAGCTTAGGTACGTGACAGCCACACACTCACAATCCCCAAAGTAAAATTAAATGTATTTTTGTAACGCTTAAAGTGTGAGAAAACATTGAAAATGACTTCAATGTCATGAAAGAAAGGACCACAAAAGAGAATAGTCGATATTGAATTAGCTTGGGAGTGAATGCTATCTTTTTGCCACTCTGCTAACTGAATTCGATACCCTACCAAACGATCCACTGACCAAGAGTATGTTTTAATCAACTCGTTTATAGCGGATAAATGGTCTAATATACGGCTTATTTCAACCCGTGTTATAAATCATAAATCGTCCCTATTATGTAGGATACAAAGAAAGCTTCAATCATTCTAAAAGAAGTTTTTTTTTTTTTTTTTTTTAAATGCTATATATCATTAGCAAATTAGCAAAAGCTACCATAAAAAAAAATACATGATCACGGATTACGGTGTCACTCTAACTAGATCAAATTTACACTTTTGTTCATGTTTGTAATCCAAGTATAAAAATAAAAATTTATATCATCGCAAAGTAAATGAGTAGTTGGTTTTTCGATATTGAAAGTGGTCAGAGTTTTTTGATGCTATATGATTCACGACGTAATCTAAATGATGGCATCACAACAGTTTTGGAGGATTTTATTTTCAACAATTTTTTTCGCAACAGTCATAAAGTCTCCAATGTTTTCAATAATAGGGATATCAAAGTTCCACCATTTAGAATTAATAAAACGTGCAAATTTTGTTTGCAACACATCAATCACCGAAAAAATGGATCTCGGTTTCTTGATCATGCTTGCAAACCGGGCATCAAGTTGAATCAAGACTGACACCGTTTATCAAGATTGATCCTAATTGGAAGCCATTTGTGTTGGATTATCCAGTAGTGATAAACGGATTTTAATTTCAATTTTCAATCTTCCAATAACTAGTTAACGACTACAACAAAGTTGACGGAAAAGTGTGATCTGGGTTGATGGGTGTAGATCACTATCCATACAAACACAAATATAGGCCTACACACATGTGGGTGTGTTGAAAGAGCATGGGTTTGAACCATCATTGATTTTTCCTAACTTTTTCTGAAAGCCTTGGGATCAAAGGAAAAATAACATATTCAATTATAATAATGTCGTACAAGCAACCATAATCATCTTCCTCTAATTGCATCTTAGCTACCCCATGCCATCATTTAGAGAGATAAATAGATCAGGCCCAATGATAGATGAACGGACTCTTAAGTTTATAAAAACCTTATATCGTGTTAGAAAATGAGCTCAACTAAAAACGACCATAACTTTTGGCTTGGGTCTCCGTTTTAGGCCCACGAGTAACCAAATCGAAGCTTGCGACGAGAACTACGACATGATAAACAGCCATATGTGGTTTACCGAACTATCCGGCCCAAAAATGCTGTTTTTCGACATTTTATTTGCGTTTTTGTGTTTTTTCCTATATTTGTTGAACTTTGTTTAGGCCCAATTTATGGCCCGTTTGCTGTTTTAGGCTCATTTGAAAATATGGGTCATATGAGAGAGCTAAAGCAATCAAAATCAAGCTAATTCATGATGATTTGTGAAAAAATGAAGAATCAAGTGTGTGTTTGTGTGTGTGTTCTTGAGAGAGAATGGAGGGAAGAAGAGGAGCTTTCAAAATGGTAAATGCATTGAAAGTGTGGGAAAGCTTACATCATAAGTCATCATAAGGGTATTTATACCCTAACCTCTAAACTAATTTAATTAAGACTAATTACATCAATTAAGCTCAAAACTAATCCTAACATCATATTTAAAGTGTGTTTTATCCAAAGAAATAATCCGTTGTCATTTTTGCAAAAATTGAAATTTCACTCCAAAATTGTGTTCTTCATATTGAACAGGTTTTGAAGGCCAATCCCATAGAATTCTCGAATCAAGGTGGTTTTGGTTAGATTATCCCGGTATATGTACGGGTCTAAAAATATATTATCGTTTCTTAGTCTACATCATAATGAGAGATATTATTTAAATGTTTATTTTTTATAATATATGTTGGTGATGGTGCAAAAAATTAATTTAAGTGAAAAGAGAGGTGTCTCTGAAGCTTGAAGGGTATATTTCTTTTTTCTTGCTTTCCTTTTTTCAAGGGTTGCTTTAAGGAGAGACTTTAAAAGAGTGAGGAGTGCAGCAGATACTATGAAAAAAGCATAACTAAAATCACACACACACATTTACACACAGAGGTATGTGTTTTATAGTATTATATTATGGAATCACCTCAAATTTTGAATTTGAACAGAAAGATGTAGAGATTCTTTCATAAATTTCCTTTGGCTCTCTCCATTATCTTATTTTATGATCACAAAGCTTAATTAAGTTTCTTGGGATTTTCAAGATCCCATCCTCCCTTTTCCCTTTGTTATATACATGTTTTCTTTTTAGTTAATTTATAAAAATAAGTGTCTAATTAGGGTATCATTTACCAGGAACAATATATTTCTTTCATATAAACTATATATGGAGTCTGCAAATTTTCATCAACAACAACATCAAGATCATCAACCTGTACTTGACTCTTCTAGCTATGGACTTTCTTGGTCTCAAAATCCCATCTTGTAAGTTCCTTTCTCTCTAAGTCTCTATATTTAGAAACTTAGATTTATATTTTGCAGTCAAAGTGACTAAATTCTAGACTAATATGATATATTTCTTTGCTAGATACATATTTTGTGCCAAGAATCCACACAAAAATATCAAAGTTTCTACCTTTTCTATAAATTTGTTTCTTCTATATTCTCTTTTAGTAATCTAAACAATTTCTAGTTAGGGTTTTGATCTAATTAAACCACATTAAATAGCTACAATAGAATGTTTTAACGTTCTTACATGCATGTGTTCCATCATATTGTGCAGGAATACCATCAACAACAACAACAATGCGACAAACAATCCTATTGAAAACTTTATGACCCACGAATTGCAACGTCTTTCAAGAACTACCAAACACGAGTTCTCAAACTCATCAGAATCATATCCGACGTTTTCAGAAATGATAAACAGCAGCCCAACTTCAAGTGTTGAAGATTTGCACTTAAACCCTTCTTCCAGATACAATAACAATCAAGATTTGTTTGTTAGAACATTCTCAAACGGTTGTCAAATAAAAGGCGGGCAACTTATAGATCAAATCCCAGATGATATTAATCCAAATAATCAGTACCAAAGTTGTTCTAGTGATCGAATGTCATCTAGAGGGACTTTTAGCCAGATATTTCCGACGATAAATATTTCAAATTTGAATCAATCTTCAGCAGCAACAATTTCTTCGAACTCTTTTGATATGAATTTACCAAGATTTAATGGGAATTTTGGTCATCCTTCTTCATTTAATCCTAATTATCATCAAATTAGTTTGTCATATGGACTTGATCAGATGAATCAACGACATCGCAGACCGGTAATTTGCAATAGTAAAGTGAGTAATTTCTTTGTCTTATTTTTAATTTGTCTCATTCATTTGATATTATTTTTTCTTAATTATACGAATTAAATATGAAAAGGGATCCAAGGCATTATAACCTTATAAAAGACCTAGGTACATGCTTAATAAGTTAACAGGTTTGTAATCTATATTAGCAGTTAATCATTAGACCGGTGCCATCGGAGGGTCGGTTGGCCGCCGGTTGGCCACCGCCGGAACCGGCGCCGTTGGCACGGTCCGCCGGTTGGCCGCCGGTCGGTAGAGTGGCGAGAGAAGCGGCAGTTGCGGTTGATTTTTTAATTTTTTTTTTCTTTTTTTTCTCTTTTCTAACGGTAATATTACCGTTAATATATATATATATATATATATATTCCCTTTTAAATCCCTATAAATACCCCACTCTCATTCTAAAATTTACACAAAAAAAAATTCTCTCTTCTCCCACCCAACCATACTTACAAAATGTCAAATGCTTCCGATTCCTCTGCCGAATATGATTCCGATTTGGAAGCTATTTTGGCGTGTGCCAATGCGTACAATGCCGAGATGGAAGCCATTGTGAATGCTCTTTCATCTGATACAGAGGACGATGAAGAGATCGAGCTATTTTAGTTATATTTTTGTTTTAATTAAAAAGAAAGTAAATTAATTAAAGTTGGTGAAGTGACGGAGTGCTGTTAGCACGGGTACGTCAGTTTAGTGTTAGTTAGTCTGTCTGCTGACGTGGCGCTGAGTTGGCAGAAACTGACGGCGTCAGTTTCCGTCACCATTTGCACCGGTCTTATAACAAATTATATACCGCATTAATGTTGACGGTTCATGATAAATATTAATTCATGCAAATAAAAAAAATGTGTCACAACTCACACGTAAAAGTGTGTAGAACAATTTAAATAAAGAGCGAATTACATCTAAGGTCCCTGTGGTTTACCACTTATTGCAGCCACAATCCCTAAACTTCATTAAGTACACTATGAGTCCCTGGTGTTGCCATTTTGTTGCACCCGTAGTCCCTGAAGCAAACGTCCGTTAAAAAGCTCTGTTAAATCATCCATGTGCACATCACATGATGGGTAGTATGGTAATTGTCCACCCCTTCCTTATATTTAAACCCGAGTAAATTACATGGAAGGTCCCGGTGGTATACTACTTATTACAACCTTAGTCCCTGAACTTCATTTATTACACCGGAAGTCCCTGGTGTATACACTTCAACCTTTATTGTCGCGCCACCAACCCCCTGAAAAGTCAATCCGAACAGACACAAATGGGGCCTTGTTCGTGTTCGTTTGTTAAGGAAAGAATGTGTTCGTAAACGGTTCACCAACACTTCTCGAACTGAATTTTGTGTTCGTGTTCGTTTGTTAAGAAAGTTTAGTGTTCACGAACGGTTCGTGTACGAGGGTAACAAACATAAACGAACATAAAGAAACACAAACAAGCATAAAGAAACACAAACGTACACGAAACAAACATAAACAAACATAACCAAACACAAACGAACACGAAACAAACACAAACGAACGTAAACAAACTCAAACGAACACTAACAAATGAACGTAAACAAACGAACACGAACAGATGTTCACGAACGTAAACGAACGAACGGGCATTTGTTCGTGTTCGTTTGTTTAACTAAACGAACATAAAATCTTGTTTGTGTTCGTTTGTAGGCCTGTAAACGAACCGAACGAACACGAGTGGGGTCTTGTTCATGTTCATTTGTTAAGGAAAAAATGTGTTCACGAACAGTTCGCGAACACTTATCGAACGGAATTTTGTGTTCGTGTTCGTTTGTTAAGAAAATTTAGTGTTCATGAACGGTTCGCGAACGAGGGTAACAAACATAAACGAACATAAAGAAATACAAACGTACACGAAATGAACACAAACGAACACAAACATATACACCAGGGACTTCCGGTGTAATAAATGAAGTTCAGGGACTAAGGCTGTAATAAGTAGTATACCACAGGGACCTTCCATGTAATTTACTCGGGTTTAAATATGAGGAAGGGGTGGACAATTACCATACTACTCATCATGTGTTGTGCACATGGGTGATTTAACAGGGTTTTTTAACGGACGTTTGCTTCAGGGAATACGGGTGCAACAAAATGGCAACACCAGGGACTCACAGTATACTTAATGA
The DNA here is from genome assembly GCA_963853835.1 of Calendula officinalis. Lineage (NCBI taxonomy): Eukaryota > Viridiplantae > Streptophyta > Magnoliopsida > Asterales > Asteraceae > Calendula > Calendula officinalis. The sequence continues at coordinate 20,021,142 of OY970829.1, forward strand.
AGTTTAGGGATTGTGGCTGCAATAAGTGGTAACCCACAGGGACCTTAGATGTAATTCGCTCTTAAATAAATTTAAATTTTGGAAGAGGTAACAAAATCTTAACATTTGTAAATGTATAAAATCACTATAAAAAAAAAAAGAATCCAGACTTACGAATGTGTTAATTACATGAAATAACCACCTATTTGTATTTGGTTCTCATCTTAGGAAATTAATTTTCTTTAAATTTGCATAAAAAAAAACTTGTATCTTTGTTTTTCGTCACAAAATAACGTCATAAAACTTGTGCCAATGGCTCCGCCACTTTGGCGTGAGTTTGCTGCCAGTTTGGGGATGCCATTGACACGGGACCGTCAGTTGGGCCGCCACTTTATTCCCGTGAGTTTGAAGATGGAGGAGAGGGGATGCGTGAGTTGGTGGGTGGGGTCCAAAGGGGTATGTTGTGTGTGTATTATGTAATGGTGGGTTCCAAAAAATTTAAGGGAAGAGGTATTGTTGGCATGAATATGTCAGTTTAATGTCGGCCGGAAGTTGAGCTAACGTGACGCTGATTTGACAAAACTGATGGTATCAGTTTCCATCACCAGTCTAATGTCATACTATAGATTTAGTCTAAAAAGTAAATAAGGTATAGTAACCAACATAGAGAAAGTATATATATATAATGGTGGATGTATTTGCCTGAAAATAACCACTCTTTTAAAAATCCAGTGAAATTGATCGGTCTTATTGGTCAACCGGGGAATGGAAAAGTAGCCCGTTAATAACGTATTTTTGTGGGACGGAGGGAGTATAAAATATAACACGCAATGGATTGCCAAAAATACGTTAACTGATTAACAAGAATATAATATCAAAGTCTTTTCCACGAAATGAAAGACGTTAATGACTTTATATCTTTTCTTTTTTTGTTACAGTTTCCAGTTTTCTCGCAAATAAATTTCTCCTAAACAAGTAAAAGTTGCCTTTTTGTTTTTTCTTGCTTCTCAAAATGATACCATCAGCTGTACACACATTGCATTCATCTTTTTACTTTGATTAAATTCAGACCAAAATGCAATCTTGATCATGAATGTTGACATATATAGACACTTTAAAATGCGATTTATGGTGATTCAAGATTCTAACTAATTAAACTTTGTACCTATTTAACATATTTCAGATACCAGCAGCCTTGAACAGTACTAGAACAAGCTGCACAGAAACAAAGAGATCAGCCTCTAATTGCATCGACACAAAGGCTACTCAAGCAACCACAAAAAAATCAAAATTGGAGCCGCGTGCTTCTTGCACACCTTTTAAGGTGATCGATTATATATTTATATAGCATCCGATAATTAGATCGAAAAACGAACCTTTATGTATCAAAATATCCATTCTATAACTAGAAAGTTCATAAGTGTAAATATAACGTGTTTTGAACCAGGTTAGAAAGGAGAAATTAGGAGATAGAATTGCAGCCCTTCAGCAATTGGTGGCACCTTTTGGGAAGGTAGTGTCTTCTCTCATCATTAAAAGTTGGGTTATTTTTGGATATACAAATTGATAAAGAAAATATTATCTTCGTTTAAGTGCAACTAAATTATAATTTATTTGAATCTATCTTCTTTTGCTAGATGATAACATAATATGCCGTTCAAAAACAAGTTCATTAAAACACTAGAGCAAATTTTGAAAGAACAGTAGTATATTCTAAAAATAAGAGTACATAATTTAAGGCCAATTTAAACTATAAAAAACCGTATCATAAGTTGAAGTTCTCATATTTCTCTTATTTTGAACACTTGACTATGTATGTATATGTTATATATACATGTACATTCCACTATGAAAGTGCTTGAGAGAGCATCTTGAAACATAGGTGTTAATCTATGAATCTGAGTGCACCACTTAATATTGTTTAATACTGTTTTTTAATTAGTTTTTAAAAATGTATTTATCAATTAATTTGATCAGAAGTGGTGTTTTACTCATACTAATCAATTAATTTGCAGACTGATACAGCATCGGTGCTAATGGAGGCTATTGGATATATAAAATTCTTACAAAACCAAGTTGAGGTACCTTTTTCACTTCCATTTCTTCAAAACATTCTTCTTGATTCCCACAACTAAAGTTTATTTATTAGCTACATGTCTTCATCTGTCTTTATTAAGTATTTTACAAAATTATAGTTGTCCTATATTAACTTTCTTGTGTTATTAAAATAATTACGTACACTAGTGTCATGCCATGACGATGTAAATTAAAAAGAGACCGTATTGCTTACTACTGAATACTTCTACTTATGTTTATACTCATTTGATCAATATAAGTATTTAAATGAGAGGATCGATGAGATTAAGAAAAGGAATAAATGAATTTTATGTATTAATCATTGAGTAGGAGAATTTAATAGGAAATAATATATAATTTTTCTAATTATTAAAATACATCGAAACATGAATGAGAAATCAATAGGGTATGTAGCGGATAACCTTTTGAAAAGACATGATTCGTGTTCTTGACATTTTATTCCCGAATAAACGGCAAACAAGGTAAAGGTGTAATCAAGGATTATGGGGTGTTTGATTCGCTGGAATCCATCGGAATATAAAGGAATTGGAATTCAATTCCTATGAGTTCCTATGTTTGGTTGGACGGAATTGAAATCCCTAGTTATAAAACATTTCATCAAACATGGAATTGTGAATTCTATCCAATGAAGGAAGGAATTTAAAATCCAATGAATGGAGGAATATGTGGAGATTATCATATTACTTTGAACTTTAAACCAACCACCACCCACCACTACCACCCGACACTGACTACCGCCACCCACCGCTACCGCTACCGCCACCCACCACCACCCGCCACCGACTACCGCCACCTGCCACTCACCGCTACCGCCACCAACACCACCCACCGCTACCTCCATCCCTCCACCACCACCGCCACCTCTCCACCGCTACCGCCACCCAACACCTTCACCACCACCGCCACCCACCACCTTCACCACCACCCGCCACCACCACCTCCATGAATAAGGGTAAATTCGTCATTTTACAAAATTTCAATTCCATTTCATGCCAACCAAACAGAATATTAAATTGAATTTCAATTCAATTTCTTGTCAACCTAACAGAGTATGGAATTAGAATTCAATTCATAACATATTTCAATTCTTCAATTCCTTTCTAGAAACATTTCAGCGAACCAAACGACCCTAAAGATATGATTTCCATATTTCAGGAAACGTGATAATGTTCTGATTTGAAATGGAATTGCAACTTTATACATATGTGCATGTATTTGCACGGGTTCGTTAAGTATCTAAGTATCAATGATATTTTGCAGACTTTAAGCGTGCCTTACATGAAGTCAACGAACAAGACCAACAATGTACCGACAGGAGGGGTAAGAAATTGTCTATGTTTGATTTATGAGAAATGATATTTGTGTCTATCATTTGTGTTTACTTATGTGCCTACCTATTTGAAACTTGACATATGTAATCCAATAATTCTCTTTCCCCATATCATCCGTTGATTTTGACACTTGTCATTATTAAATGAGTAGGCACGTGAGTAGCCACAAATGGTAGGCACTAATACCAATATACCATTCCGCTTGATTTATTACATATACTACGTATATTAGTGATCTTTTTTTTATATGAAAATGCGACAGATCATTAGGTGTGGTGTCAAGTTAAACTCATGTTAAAGACGTATTTACGTCTTTAATATGGTTTAAACACACACCTCAAAACTAACCACCATCATTTAATATTCATATAACACCTTTTGAAACCCACAAAAAATACCCCAAACTAGTATCATTTAATATTCATATAATCACATTTTAGAAAAAACAAAAAAAACGAAAAAAAAACCTCATTTGCATCTTTGGTGGACGTTATTTTCTTAGCGAAACCATCTTTGACGTAAGGCACGGTATGGGAAAATATCATTTGGCGTTGCCAAAGTGGTTTTCGCATGGTTTTAACTGTTGGTCAAAAGAGAAAAATGGAGCAACTCTTCTGTTCGTTTATTTGATTATTTCTATGATACTGGTTACAATTTAAATAAGGGTGGTGTTTGCTTAAAGAATGCATTTATTTTTGAAGGAAATATAAACTAAATAGACAATTTACCTCTAGATATAATTTTATTCCAACATGAAAATAAGAATAAGATTATCCATTTACTTTAAATTCCCTTACAACAATAAATTCAAATCCTTGAGCAGGTCATCACTCAATAAATAATAAACTAAATACAATGCATGATCTCCTAAATCCTAATTACTAAACTTGGGGGAAAAGCTATGACTAAATAATTATAACATAGGAATGTAGCTAGCGAGATATGGTATTGGTTCCTACTCTTTGTTTCTATTTATGTGCCTATTAATTTGATTATCACAAGTGTCAAAATTAAAAGATCATATTAAAAAAGAGAATTAATTAATTACACATGTCAAGTTTTGAAATTGATAAGAATATGAGTAAGAATAAAATGTAACCATTTCTCAAAGCTAAAAATAAGCAAGCTGATTTGGTTGCCCACGTACAAGTGGGTAACTACTTGAAAGATCGTTTAATACTAGAATCAAGCTAATCCATTGAGATTTGAGTGAGAAATTGAAGATTTGTGTGAGTGTGTGTAGATGGTGTGAGTGTGTGTAAACGAGAGAGAACGAGAGAACTTTCAGAAAAGTAATTCAGTTAATAGTGGGAAAGCTTACATTGTAAGTCAAACTTACTACATTATATACTTCTACCACTTAACAAGGTTAATGTTAACTAACGGACTTAAAGGTCAAAACCATTACAATATTAGTCCTAACCTTATTACAATTTTGGTCCTAACAATCTCCCCCTTTTTGATCTTTAAGACGTCATCCCAGTCTTCAGACTCCAGATTCTTCTCATAATCTATCTTTGGTGAGAAAATGTTTTTCTGAACTTCCAGAATAAAACATTTCAGAAATCTGGAAAGAATAAAATGTTTTTCGCTGATACTTTTTGAGTGAAGAAATCCTATAACTGATCTACTGAAGATTTGTAAATTTTGGGAAAGGGAGTATCAGTTAAGTAAGGATTTGACTGGGTTTTCAGATACTGGAGAGGTTGTTTTTGGAAGTTTGTGGTAGAGGATGAGGATATAATGTTTTTGAATGATTTGTCAGTTAAAGTTTTGAATTTGTGTGTTTGATTTGGTAAGAATGATCTGAAAGTTAAAGGTTTTGAATGTGTGTGTATGTATGTTTTGTATGTATGAAAGAATGATATGTACTTTTAGGATTTTGGATGAATGTGGATAATTTGTGTTTGATATGAACAACAGAATTGAACAGTTAATCTTTTGAATGGATATGGTTGTTATGGAATTTTAGAAAGAAAGATTTAAAAGGTTAAGATTCTGATGGAAATGGATGTGGACTTGTGGTTTGGATAGAAAGATTTATTCGATTAAATTTTGAAATGGATAACAATGTGAATTTGTGGTTTGGATAAGAATGTGAAATGAATAGGATGATTTGACGGTTTAAGATTTGTAATGGAAATGTTGAGAATTTGTGAGAAATTTCTGAAGATGAGTCGGTTTCTTTTTCTTCACAAATTATTTCATGTAAATCGACTAAAATGTAGACCCATGGATAGAGTTGTTTTGTAGCGGAAGTCTTTTGTTGAAGTTGTGGCTTTGTCGATTTGTGAGTATTGATAATTGTTGTTAGGGAAAAAATGTTGATGAAGTTTACGCTCCCCCTCGAACAAACAATTATGTCTTAATGAATCTTCTTCGGTTTCTCGTTTACTCCCCCTTAATCCGTGCATATGTCTTTTTGACGTGGAGTGAACTGGGCTAATATATCTTCGTAAATCTTGTAAGCATTTTCTTCATAAACTGAACTTCTTAGTAAATTTTCTCCCCCTCATGATGATTAAGATTGATCGGAATCATCATGAAAAATGTGAAGTTCGTCGAGGTGAAATGAAGAAAATCTTCGAAGCCCATGGATACAAATGTGATGAAGAATGATTTATGCATCTTTTGAATGAAGCAAGATACATCACATTGTATAATCGAAAACCGAATCCAAGTTGATGATATAGATATCCGATCAAATCATTTGGCATTTAATCTCAATGATCGAATCAAAATAGGGCAAACCGGGATCACATAGATTACCCGTTAACACAACAGTTACACAAACTGTGTGACCTACGTTCAGTGTTGGAATAGATGTTAGCACTGGTAGGATTTCCATTCAATCATCGTGGAATACCAAGAACGTTGGTATCACTATGAATGTTCCGGCTTTATCACAAAGATAAGCTTGGTATTATGCCTTGTGTCCTAAAAGTGTATTTCGGTTCTAGACGCAATTAGTGGACAAACGAAGGCGAGGACTGGAGAGACTTGTCCTCTGTTTCAATATCAACAATCTCCAAGTGAGATGTCGATAGCATATGAGATAATCTCCGTGGAAATGAAACAAGTACTTTTTAAGAAATACTTGAGTGGCTGGGGGGGTTGTGCATTGCATCACTGGGTTCCATGATGTCTTTTTCAATATCAGAGAGCAACACATGCAATCTGATAGAGACATGGCTACCCGGCTTTTTATCAGTTTGGTAAGAGTTTTGCGTTTTCTTTAACCCTGTCACACCCTCCTCACTCAAGCTTACTTATTCATTTTTCGACTACTCCCTCATTTCATTTTACCATGTATAGCTGAATTGCACCCCATACTACATTCCCCCTCTCAAATTTTATCTCAGCGCACCCCAATCAAGATCCCGTGATACTTGATTCTGCTCACCTAGACCTATGTACCCTTACATATTGTCCTATATTGTAGGTGGCTCCTGGGGAAGATCATACCGGTTATAGCAGATCATAGGAGTAATTTGAGAGTGAACTATAACGCTCATGTGCAAATTATCAGCATTTATGATGTTACTTTGTAAAAATAACATGGATTTTTCATCGGAAAATGTATGTGTTTCCGGCATAAGTTGTTGCCTTTATGATTTAAAAGTTTAGGCACAGCAACTTGAACAATTTAGGAAATACCGGACTCACATAGAGTATCCGTTAACACACGGTATGAATCGATAGTCGTTTGCACAACCATTGATTCAAATGTGTGACCTGCGATTAGAGTTGGCGTAATTTTAGCTCTAGCAGGATTTCCACTCAATCCTCGTGAAACACCAGATTGTGATGCCACTATGAGTGTTCCGATGAATACACGGAGATTCATATTCAATAGTGTATGTGTCCTAAATTGGAAATATTTGTCGGTGAGATCTAGACACATTGTGCATTTAATTGAAGACGTAACCCGGGGTAGAAGGTTAATTATTTCAATACCAACATACTCCAAATGAGCAGTCGATAGATTATGTGCTACGTCCCCTGATGAATTGAAACAAATTCCTATTGAGAGGAATCTGAGTGGTTGGTGGTGGAGTGCAAATGCTTGACTGGGCCAGTTAAGTCTGGTGATACATTCAACACATGAATGAACACAATTTTGTGAGGTTGCCCGGTTTATTTTCGGTTTGGATGCACTCAAAGGTGTGTTTTCTTGATATTATCATGTTTTCACATCACCTTGCACTCACCTAAATCTATACCCTAGACATATACCCTCACATTTACCAATTTTGGCTAAAAAATTTCCCTTGGAAGGTAAGGCCGGTTCTGGCAAACCATAGGAAGGATATTGTCGTTTGATAAAAAAATTGTTCGATAAAAAAAAATTGTTCGATAAAAAAAAATTCAAACGGGTATAAAAGTATTGATATAAGAAAGTTTCTCCCCCTGGAAATAATAATTCTCCCCGTAGAATTAAAATTTCTCCCCCTCGACAAAATAATGAAAAATTTACAGTTTTTAGACAGGTGGGAAGAAGTTTTTACATTTATGTGTAAAACTGGTTAAGAGCGGGTTTCAAACAAATGTATTTGAAAGCCATTATGTTGAAAAGCGAGTTATACACCGTTTTGTGTATAAGTCATATACGATGAGGATCTAGTTATACATTGAATTATGTATAAGTCCTTTTGTGGAGAAAGATTAAAACAGTTTAAGCTTTTAGATTTAGCATACCAAGTTTAGACACAAGAAAGTTAAAACGTTTTTCGTCTAATGCCTTGGTAAACAAATCAGCTAATTGATAATCTGTAGAAACAAAGTACAATTCCACAGTACCATGTTCAACATGATCTTTTATAAAATGATATCGAAGATCGATATGTTTAGTTTTTGAATGTTGAACAGGATTGCATGAAATTGCAATTGCACTTCGAGAATCACAATATAAAGGAATACGACTGTATAAAAAGCCGTAATCTTTCAATTGTGATTGCATCCAAATTACCTGGGATAAGCAGCTTGCAGCAGCAACATATTCTGCCTCTGCAGTTGAAAGAGACACACAATTTTGTTTTCGTGAAGACCAGCTCACCAGTTTATCTCCCAGAAATTGAACGCTCCCAGACGTACTCTTTCGATCCAACATACATCCCGCATGGTCAGCATCAGAAAATGCAGTTAAATCAAAGGAAGTTTCTTTAGGATACCAGAGACCAAGATCTCGAGTGCCCTTCAGATACCTAAATATTCGTTTAACCGCTTGAAGATGAGATTCTTTAGGCGCTGCCTGATACCGAGCACAGATGCATGTAGAGAACATAATGTCTGGTCGACTCGAAGTCAGATATAGTAAAGATCCGATCATCCCCCGATAGTGGGTAACATCAACAAGTTTGCCATCCGGATCAGCATGTAATTTCGAACCAGGCGACATCGGTGTCGATATTGGTTTACAATCATCCATAAGATATTTCTTCAATAAATCAGTGATATATTTGGATTGATTGATGAAAATTCCGGTTGGTAATTGACGAACTTGAAGACCCAGAAAGAAATTCATCTCACCCATCATGCTCATCTCAAATCTTTTGACCATAAGAGCAGAGAACTTCTTGCAATATTTGGGATTTGTAGAACCAAAAATTATATCGTCGACATAAATTTGAATAAGAACAATGTCTTCCCCTTGACGTTTGATGAAGAGAGTTGTGTCGACTTTTCCTTTAGAAAAACCAGACTCAACTAAGAATTTTGATAATACATCATACCACGCCCGGGGAGCTTGTTTTAAACCGTACAAAGCCTTGTCGAGAATATAAACATGATTAGGCAAGTGTGGATCTACAAAGCCGTCGGGTTGATGAACGTACACTTCTTCTTTGAGAATGCCATTTAAAAATGCAGTTTTTACATCCATCTGATAGATAGTAAAATTCTTATGTGCTGCATATGCTAAGAATATTCGAATGGCTTCTATACGGGCTACAGGAGCAAAAGTTTCTTCAAAATCAATGCCTTCCTGCTGAGCATACCCTTTTGCAACTAGACGTGCTTTGTTCCGAATTACAATTCCATTTTCATCCTTTTTATTTTTGAAAATCCACTTTGTACCAATAACAGATTTGCCAGGAGGTTTTGGAACAAGACGCCAGACTTTTAATCTTTCAAACTGATTTATTTCTTCTTGCATAGCAATAATCCAGTCTGGGTCTGAGAGAGCTTCACTGACCTTCTTTGGTTCATTTGAGCTTAAAAATGCAGTATACTGACATTCATCAGCAGTAGCTCGTCGGGTTTGAACAGAAGATTCAGGGTCACCGATTATCTGATGTAAAGGGTGCTCTCTTGTCCATTTAAGAGAATGAGGAAGTGGAATTTGACCTGGGTTAATATTTGAGGTATCAGTGAATTCAGGATGAGGAATTATCGCAGTTTGAGTAGGTGATGGAGACGATGGAGGAACAACCCGTTGAACGTTAAATTTAGAAAAATCAATCACCAAAGGTGGAGGTTGAGCTGGAACTATAGATAAATCGAAAGAAGTAGCAGCTTGATCAGAAGGTGATGATTGATTATTTGTGGGTGGAGAATCGTCCGGAGATGCATGATGTAGTAAAGGTGAAGAATTTTCCGGAGATGATGAAGCCTCTGGTTGTGAAACAATAGGTGATGAAGAAAAATTAGTAGGTGGAATAGTAGAAGTAGGAGAAGGAGAATCCGTTGAACTTGAAGTATGTATATCAGGAACAGAGATAGATTGAACTTCAGCTACTGTTGGAAATGGAACGCCAGCTTCCTCCAGTAAAATATGTCGAATATTATGATAATCATCATAAAAATGACGAAATAAAATATCCAAGTCATTCTCAGATGTTGAAGGCGTTGACGATGGTGAAGGAGTTTCAGCATTGGAAGTAACTGAATTGATAGGAAATGTCTCATCAAAATTAACGTTAACACTTTCTCTGATCGTTCGTTTTGATCGATTATAAACTCGATAAGAAGCAGATTCCCTTGAATATCCCACAAAGATTCCTTCATCAGCTTTTTCATCAAATTTATTCAACTTATCTTTATCATTCAGAATGAAACACCGACTCCCAAAAATATGTAAAAATTTAATATTTGGAATGCGGTTATTGATCAGTTCATAGGGAGTTTTGTTGTATGCTTTGTTGATGATCGAACGATTTTGAGTGAAGCATGCTGTACTAATAGCTTCTGCCCAAAGAGATAATGGGAGTTTTGAATATGAAAGCATGGTACGAGCAGCTTCAACAAGAGTTCGATTTCTTCGTTCAACAACCCCATTTTGTTGAGGTGTTCTTGCAGCGGAAAATTGGTGAGTAATACCAACTGATTCAAGAAAAGAATCTAAAACTTGATTTTTAAATTCAGTTCCATTATCAGTGCGGATGGTATGTACTTTTAAATCTAAATTGGTTTGAGTTTTCTTGATGAAGGATATGATGATATTAGTTGCTTCATCTTTTGTACGGAGGAAATGAACCCATGTGTATCGAGAATAATCATCAACAATAACCAACACATACCGTTTTCCTGCTAAAGATTGAACGCTCATAGGTCCACATAAGTCCATGTGAAGTAATTCAAGCGGTTTTGAAGTACTTTGAACTGGTTTAGACTTATGAGGTTTCTTTGTCATTTTTCCCATCTCGCACGAAGAACATAGATGATCTTTTTCAAATTTAAGATCTGGAAGACCAGATACATGTCCACCTTTCACCAACTTATTGATGTTTTTGAAGTTAAGATGAGAGAGGCGACGGTGCCATAACCAAGATTCATCTGATGAAGCTGTTGACATTAAGCAAACTTCTTCAAGTGGAACTACATCGTATAGATTGATAGTAAACAGATTTGACTCTCGAGTTCCAGTAAGAAGTTCCTCTCCATCATATGTACGAACAGCACATTTCTTTGTACGAAAATTAACTTCTAATGTTTTATCGCAAAATTGACCGATACTAAACAGATTATGAGCGAGATCTTCAACATAGGTTACATTTCGAATGATTAGGTTGTGTCGGATAATATCTCCAATTCCCATAATAGCAGCTAAATGGTCATTACCAAATCTAACGGTACCCAAATATTTGTCTCTAAAATTTGTTAACAAATTCTTGTTTCCGGTCATATGTCTTGAACAACCAGAATCAAGATACCATAAATTCTACATAAAACAATTAACAAAAAGGTACCCAATCAGATATGGGTCCTATACGATTAGTAATGCATGTTTTATGAAGAATTAGTGAATATGATTTGAATTTAGAGAGTTGGAGAACTGCAAGGAGGCAGTTCTGGATTTGTTACTTTGATAGACCATTTGAAGGATTTCTCAGGTGAGGATAAAATCCATTTTGAATTTTCATTTTGGATCCATGTAAATTTAACAAATTTGGAATTCTTTTTAGATGAAGTCGAAAAACTGGAGTTTGATGATGTAGTTGGAGTCACAGTTCGATAAACTAATTTGGTTGGTTTAAGTGTAGAAACCACACGATTTACTGATATTGTCGAGTTAGATTGAATCCGAGATTGTGGTTTAGATGTGGATGTTGAAGTATTAGATGAAGAAACTACACGATAAACAGATTTTGACGGATTAGGATAAGAGCGTGTAGATGAAGATGTTTGCGATCGAGCAAGCATTGTTTTGCAATGTTTTGGATAACAAGTGATACATGAATGAATGATTGATCCGTTTTTATGAAGAACATCATGTCGTCGACCACAAGGAGCATCTTTTCGAACAAAATATCGTGTATCATATTGAGAAATTGGTGTATTAGTTTTTCTATCAAAATAAACCTTTTTACCAGTTTTGTCAGTTTTAACAATCAAATTAACACCATTCACAGTGAAATTAACAGGACGATAAATTGCTGAATCATAGACAATTCCATAACATGTAGCAGGTGAAATCAACTTTGATGAGTTATTACATTTATTAAAATTTGAAAAAGAAGAAGCTAAAAACGAGGAAGAGCTAGACTTCTTAAGTTCATTTGACTTAAGCATACTAGACTTAGACGACTTAGACTTCTCAACTGCTTTCATCCTGTCTTGCATCGGTGTTTTAAGCTTGGAATTTAAAGTTTTATCTGAAAAATGTAAGACATGAGAATTAGAATTTCTTCTTAAAAGAATTGGAGTTTTAGGAGAAGAAGAATTCTCATTGACTGATTTTGATTTTGGAGAATCACTGAGACTTGAAACAGATTTTATTTCAACAATTTTATCTTCTAAAGCATGAATTTTTGATTGTAAAGCAGATTTTTCTTTGTCAAATGCCTTTTGGGTTGCATCTATTTCGGTTTCCAATTGATAAATTTTCTTTTCTAGAATTAGAGAAGGAATGTAAACTTTACGGGTTACTTTTTCTTGAAGTACCGCATTTCCTTTGATCTCAAACTCTGCAGGTGTAATAATTGGAAAATATTCATCATTTGTAAAATTTGCCTTTTTAGTTTCATAAGTTTTATTTAATTCATTGTAATTGAAACTAATTTGTGCATTCTCTGATTTAGCTCTGTTGAATGCTTCAATTTCTTCTTCCTCATCGGTCATACGAAGGAAACTTTGCCAAACATCAACATGTATGTATTTGGAATCATACAATGTTGGAAGCACATTACAAGCCATCTTCAGATATTCTGGATTGTTCGCCCCCAGTCCTTCTCTTGAATTGAAGTATTTGAAATCTTTAGGCTTGTTCAAGTGAATTGTTTGATCAGTTTGTCCTCGTTTGGCAATGATTTCTTCAAGGTTTTTGACGTGAGAAGAAAGTTGAATTTTATCATTTTGTAGTTGATTAATGACATTTTGTTTGCTATTTAATTCTTGTTTTGTTTGAATGTCATTTTCATGAATGGTTTCTGATAATTCTTTAATTTGTGAGGTTAATGATTTAAACTGATTTTCATTATCATCAAATTCTTTTTGTTTACGTTCCAACCAGTTTTTAGTGATTTGATATTCATTCCATGCATCAATGTATAGCTTGTAATATTTATCATTGTCAGCATTTGATGTGGAACTTTGTGTATTTTTAAGATTGGTCAACTCAATTTCTTGTTCAGAAATGGTATGAGACAAATGTTGAATATCAGTCTCATATTTAACAGTCAATTCTGAAATTCGATTTTGTAACGTCAGATTCTTTTTCTCAAAATTTTTATTTTGTCTAAGAATATGAACAAGTTGTGTATTATGATCAAGATATTGTTCATTTTCGTTTTCTAGTTCATCTAATTTTCCTTGAAGTAAAGTATTTAATTCTTTTTCATCCAAAAGGTTTTGTTTTAAAGATTCAATTTCAGAATTCTGGTTTGTTACAAAACAATTTTCAGAATCAATTGTACTTGAAGAATTAGATAAGAGAGAACTGAGTACCTCTATTTCTTTGTTAGCCTCTTCATTGAATCGATCAGAAATCTCGGCATTCTCACGAGCCATAAAGCATAGATTTGCAGAATGCTCTTCATCTTCAGGATCAGAATCGTCCATCCAGCTTAAATCCTCAGCCAACAACACCTTTCCCGCCTCGATTTGCTTAGCCATGAGCATCTTACGTTTGAAGTAATCAGAATTCCTAACTCTAGGTTTCTTGCAATCTCGAGAGAAATGACCAGGAATCCCACAGTTATAACATTTCTTTGTCGGATCCAAAGGTGTTATTGTGGGTTTGTCAGATGTATTTGATGCAGATGGAGCAGACTTGAAAGTTGATAAAGATCTCTGATTGTTGTTTGTAGGAGTTGGATAATACTTCTTCTCATATCTTGAGATGAAAGACATAGCTTGCAACAGTTGTTCTAATTCACTCTCCATCTCTTCTTTTGTATCTTTGACAGGTTCTTCTGATTTTTCTTTCAGTTTACCAGATGAATTTGACTGATATTGTCTTGTAAGAAGAGCAAGTGTATCAAGAGTGTTTGCATTTTCCTGTTTGGTTTTCACTATATCTTTCACCATTGGAGCATTTTGTAGTAAATACTCATACAGTTCATGCACATCAATTGAGCTCAGATCTTTATGTTGCATGGCACTGTTACCAAATGTAGCCCACTCAGGTAGTAAACTGTTGATGAACTTGATGTTAATCTCCAAATTTTCCTTCTTTAAGTTATTCCTTCGAAGTTCATTCAACAAGTTGCAGTAACGGTGATATGTGCTTTCTAATTCTTCCCCGGTGGAAGCTTTAAACGATTGATAAGCATTCAGAGTGGTTACCATCTTGGCTTTATTCCCTAAAACGGTGCCTTCCATTTGCTTTCGAATTTCATCCCAAATCTCCTTACCGGTTTCTAAACTGTCTAAGCTGTTATAAATTTCGTTCGGTAAACTTTGAAGTACGAATGAAAACGATTGTAGATCTGCTTTAGCTCGTAGTTTTTGTTGAGCATTGTATCTTGATTTAGGAAGTGGGGTTCGACCTCCAAGAACTGGCGGTGTTGCGTTTGGTGCAGCTACTACGTCTTCGTAGAATACTGCTTCACCATTTTCGAGTGAATCACGTATCTCAGTTGCCAGTTCTTGATTTTTGATAAAATGGAGGAATCGTTTCTTCCATTGTGCGTATTCACCTCGGTATAGGACCGGAGGTTTGAGATCGGTTCCGATAGACAATGCATCTCTTGACGTCATTTTGTTGTCAAACTATGTGTCAAACTATGTAAAAATAATTGTGTGGGCCGAACTTCTACAAGTTCGGGCCGAACTTCTATTCTTAATAAACCTCGGGCCGAACTAGGTACAATCCTCGGGCCGAACTTGTGCAATAAACTCAGGCCGAACTAGGTGTAGATAAGTTCTTCGGGCCGAAGTACAGGAAACAGCTGGGCCGAACTTCTGTATGATTAATTCTCGGGCCGAACTTGTGTTTTAAATCTCGGGCCGAACTTCTCAAAAGAATTGCTCGGGCCGAACTTCTCAAAAGAATTGCTCGGGCCGAACTTCTGTGAATCTCGGGCCGAACTACAACTTGGATCAATTGAGAAGTGGGCCGAACTTGTTTAATTTCAGTAGTTCGGGCCGAACTACTTGTAAATACTTGGGCCGAACTACTAACTTCGGGCAAAACTTCTTTTATGCAGAACCTCGGGCCGAACTACTTGGGCCGAAATTAAAGAGCCGAACTTCTAATAGTTCGGGCCGAAGATGTTCATCATGCCGAACTACTATGCGACGAAGAATGTACGTACCTTTTCTTCACTGTTTTGATCGATTTTTGCTCATTTCTTCACCGATTTGAATGATTCTTCTTTCTAACTGCTCGAAATCAACTTTCTAACACTTTGATCCGATCAATTTCTTCATTCCATTACACAAGAGCTTCGAATCTTCGATTTACAGTGATTTTTCAACTTTTTCACTTTTTCATCAAAATCACCAAATTAAAGATCAAATGTTGGTGGAATTGATCTGGAATTGATTCTATTGTGTTTAGAAACACTGGAGAAACACTAATCCATGCTCAAAACTTCAATTCCAACGAAAAATTTACAACATTAAATTTTCAATGACGAACGAACTTTTTCTTCAAAATTTCTCAGATCTTCATCAATCTAGCTCGATTTTGGATCTTCTCTAAGAGAGATTATGCTCTGATACCAATTGAGAGATCGTTTAAGACTAGAATCAAACTAATCCATTGAGATTTGAGTGAGAAATTGAAGATTTGTGTGAGTGTGTGTAGATGGTGTGAGTGTGTGTAAACGAGAGAGAACGAGAGAACTTTCAGAAAAGTAATTCAGTTAATAGTGGGAAAGCTTACATTGTAAGTCAAACTTACTACATTATATACTTCTACCACTTAACAAGGTTAATGTTAACTAACGGACTTAAAGGTCAAAACCATTACAATATTAGTCCTAACCTTATTACAATTTTGGTCCTAACACTACTTCAAAAGTTGTTCCAAGTCTTCCACAAAAACCGGTCCACATTACCGGTAACAACCAAAAACTTTTCTGATCGGGTTTAGATACGAATTTTTGTAAACAGGTAAATAATTGGTTAACTCAACATTAATATGCCCCACACTGTGTGCTCTTATGGGTGTTCAGGATTGTAATTTGGAGCAGATTATCTGTTAATTACAAAAAACAAATAATATAAAATGAATGTTTTAATACTAACAAATAATAAAACAGTTTGTGTTTGCAATCAGGTTCCGGTGGATGATGGATACAAAGAGGCGAAAAGAGATCTTAGAAGTCGAGGGTTATGCCTTGTACCATTGTCATGCTTGTCATACGTTACTGATGGAGGTGGAGGCATATGGTCGGGGCCTTAATGCACTAGAATTGTATGTGATTTGATATGAATTTAGCTAGGGCACAATCAAGCATTGCAATGGCTCGATCTTAGAAGTCGTAGCTAACTCAATTAGTTAAGAAAGCTAGAGAGTTCGTAGTATGTTTTCAAGTAAATTTGGAGCAAATTTGGTCATCTTTTAAAGTTATCAAAGGTGGACCAGGTTTGATCCACTGTTAGTAATTGGACATGTCACTGTTGCAATGATAATTGAACTCTAAAAGATGTTGCAAATGTGCGACTTCATTAGCGATTTGTCTTCGGATGTCATAAATTTTGTGACTTCAATAGTGTTAGATCATATATAACTAAGATTGAGCTAATTCATGATGATTCAAAGTGAGAAATAGAAGATTTATTTAAGTGTGTGTGTTCTTGGTGTTTGAGTGTGTGTGAGTTAGTTGAGAGAGATGGAGGGAATATTGGAGCTTTCAAAATGGTTAATCAATTAGTGAAAGGAAAGCTTACAAATTAAGCCTTAACATAAGGTATTTATACCTCATAGCTAAACAAGCTTAATTACCATCTAATTAAGCCTAACCCATAAGACTAAGCTTAATGACTAGCTTGACACTATTACAACTTGTCATTTCTAGTCCCTAAACTAATTGATACAATACAAAAGGTCCTAACAATCTCCCCCTTTGTATCAATAGTTTGAGTTAGCCTGTTCTTGAAATCTTCTTCTCTATCAAAGTCTGAAACTTAATTATCCGTTGAGTAGCTTTAATGTTGTATTAGTTTCAGCTTTTGATAATCAGATTAGAATAAAACTTTTAATCGGCTTTTCAACCAATACAAAGTATCTCAGAAGATTTCATGGAGTGTTAGACTTAATTTGTCTTGATCATTATCCAATCTCCCTCTTTGCGAACTTTTAGAACTACATCCATGTCTTCCTTCAAACAAGTATATTTAAAAATTTGAAAATTCTGGAAATGAAACATCTGTTTGGTAAGAATTTGACTGGGATTTAGAAATGTTGGGGATTTAGTTTTGGATAGAGATTTGTGAGGATGGGATAATGATGGTTTTGAATTATGTAAAGAATGATTTGAAAGTTAAAGGTTTTGAATGTGTGTGTGTGTATGAATGTTTGTATATAGGAAAGAATGATATATACATTTAAGATTTGAATGAATGTGGATAGTATGTATTTTGTATGATACAAAAGATTTGTACAGTTAAGCTTTTGTATGGATATGATTGTTATAGAATTTGGAAAGAATGATTTATTCGATTAGATTTTGGATGGATATGAATGTGAATTTGTGGTTCGGATAGAATGATTTGTCAGTTTAAGATTCGAAATGGTAAATCGACGAAAATGTAGACCCATGGATAGAGTTGTTTTGTAGTGGAAGTCTTTTGTTGAAGTTGTGGCTTTGTCGATTTGTGATTATTGATAATTGTTATTAGGGATAAAATGTTGTTGAAGTTTACGCTCCCCCTCGAACAAATAATTATGTCTTAATGAATCTTCTTCGGTTTCTTGTTTACTCCCCCTTAATTGGTGCATATGTCTTTTTGATGTGGAGTAATCTGGGCTAATATATCTTCTTAAGTCTTGTAAGCATTTTTCTTCATAAACTGAACTTCTTAGTAAATTTTCTCCCCCTCATGATGATTAAGATTTATCGGAATCATCATGAAAAATGTGAAGTTCGTCGAGATGAAATGAAGAAAATCTTCTAAGCCATACAAATATGATGAATAATGATATATTCATATTTTGAATGAATCAATATACATCATATTGTATTATCGAAAACCGAACCGATATTGATAACGTAGATATCCGATCAAATAGTTTGGCATTGAATCTCAATGATCAAATCAAATAGGGCAAACCGGGATCACATAGATTACCCGTTAACACAACAGTTACACAAACTGTGTGACCTACGTTCAGTGTTGGAATAGATGTTAGCACTGGTAGGATTTCCATTCAATCATCGTGGAATACCAAGAATGTTAGTATCACTATGAATGTTCCGGCTTTATCACAAAGATAAGCTTGGTATTATTCCTTGTGTCCTAAAAGTGTATTTCGGTTCTAGACTCAATTAGTGGACAAACGAAGGCGATGACTGGAGAGACTTGTCCTCTGTTTCAATATCAACAATCTCCAAGTGAGATGTCGATAGCATATGAGATAGTCTCCGTGGAAATGAAACAAGTACTTTTTAAGAAATACTTGAGTAGCTGGGGGGGTTGTGCATTGCATCACTGGGTTCCATGATGTCTTGTTCAATATCAGAGAGCAACACATGCAATCTGATAGAGACGTGGCTACCCGGCTTTTTATCAGTTTGGTAAGGGTTTTTCGTTTTCTTTAACCCTGTCACACCCTCCTCACTCAAGCTTACTTTTTCATTTTTCGACTACTCCCTCATTTCATTTTACCATGTATAGCTGAATTGCACCCCATACTACATTCCCCCTCTCAAATTTTATCTCAGCGCACCCCAATAAAGATCCCGTGATACTTGATTCTGCTCACCTAGACCTATGTACCCTTACATATTGTCCTATATTGTAGGTGGCTCCTGGGGAAGATCATACCGGTTATAGCAGATCATAGGAGTAATTTGAGAGTGAACTATAACGCTCATGTGCAAATTATCAGCATTTATGATGTTACTTTGTAAGAATAACATGGATTTTTCATCGGAAAATGTGATTCCGGCATAAGTTGTTGCCTTTATGATTTAAAAGTTTAGGCACAGCAACTTGAACAATTGAGGAAATACCGGACTCACATAGAGTATCCGTTAACACACGGTATGAATCGATAGTCGTTTGCACAACCATTGATTCAAATGTGTGACCTGCGATTAGAGTTGGCGCAATTTTAGCTCTAGCAGGATTTTCACTCAATCCTCGTGAAACACCAGATTGTGATGCCACTATGAGTGTTCCGATGAATACACGGAGATTCATTTATAAAAGTGTATGTGTCCTAAATTGGAAATATTTGTCGGTGAAATCTAGACACATTGTGCATTCAATTGAAGACGTAACCCGGGGCAGAAGGTTAATTATTTCAATACCAACATACTCCAAATGAGTAGTCGATAGATTATGTGCTACGTCCCCTGATGAATTGAAACAAATTCCTGTTGAGAGGAATCTGAGTGGTTGGTGGTGGAGTGCAAATGCTTGACTGGGCCAGTTAAGTCTGGTGAATCATTCAACACATGAATGATCACAATTTAGTGAGGTTGCCCGGTTTATTTTCGGTTTGGATGCACTCAAAGGTGTGTTTTCTTAAAATTATCATGTTTTCACATCACTTTGCACTCACCTAAATCTATACCCTAAGACATATACCCTCATATTTACCAATTTTGGCTAAAAAGTAATTCCCTTGGAAGGTTAGGCCGGTTCTGGCAAACCATGGGAAGATATTGTCGTTTGATAAAAAAAATTGTTCGATAAAAAAAAATTCAAACGGGTATAAAAATATTGATAAAAGAAAGTTTCTCCCCCTGGAAATATTAATTCTCCCCCTAGAATTAATATTTCTCCTCCTTGACAAAATAAAGAATGAAAATTTACAGATTTAGAGGAGTGGGAAAGAATTTTTACAGTTATGTGAAAAACTGGTTAAGAGCGGGTTTCAAG
The DNA here is from genome assembly GCA_963853835.1 of Calendula officinalis. NCBI lineage: Eukaryota > Viridiplantae > Streptophyta > Magnoliopsida > Asterales > Asteraceae > Calendula > Calendula officinalis. The sequence goes on from OY970829.1 coordinate 20,041,484, forward strand.
CTTATGTACTTGAAAGCCATTAAGTTGAAAAGCGAGTTATACACCGTTTTGTGTATAAGTCATTTTATGAAGCACGAGTTATACACTGAATTGTGTATAAGTCATTTGGTTGAGAAAGATAAAACAGTTTAAGCTTTTAGATTTAGCATACCAAGTTTAGACACAAGAAAGTTAAAACGTTTTTCGTCTAATGCCTTGGTAAACAAATCAGCTAATTGATAATCTGTAGAAACAAAGTACAATTCCACATTACCATGTTCAACATGATCTTTTATAAAATGATATCGAAGATAAATATGTTTAGTTTTTGAATGTTGAACAGGATTGCATGAAATTGCAATTGCACTTCGAGAATCACAATATAAAGGAATACGACTGTATAAAAAGCCGTAATCTTTTAATTGTGATTGCATCCAAATTACCTGGGATAAGCAGCTCGCTGCAGCAACATATTCTGCCTCTGCAGTTGAAAGAGACACGCAATTTTGCTTCCTTGAAGACCAGCTCACCAGTTTATCTCCCAGAAATTGGACACTTCCAGACGTACTCTTTCTATCCAGCATACATCCAGCATGATCAGCATCAGAAAATGCAGTTAAGTCAAAAGAAGTCTCTTTAGGATACCAGAGACAAAGATCTCGAGTGCCCTTCAGATAACGAAATATTCGTTTAACCGCTTGAAGATGAGATTCTTTAGGAGCTGCCTGATACCGAGCACATATGCAAGTAGAGAACATTATGTCTGGACGACTCGAAGTCAGATATAACAAGGATCCGATCATCCCCCGAAAATGGGTAACATCAACAAGTTTGCCATCCGGATCAGCATGCAATTTAGAACCAGGCGACATCGGCGTCGAAATTGGTTTACAATCATCCATAAGATATTTCTTCAATAAATCAGTGATATACTTGGATTGATTGATGAAAATCCCGGTCGGTAATTGGCGAACTTGAAGACCAAGAAAGAAATTCATTTCACCCATCATGCTCATCTCAAAACGTTTGACCATAAGGGCAGAGAACTTCTTGCAATATTTGGGATTTGTAGATCCAAAAATTATATCATCGACATAAATTTGAATAAGAACAATGTCTTCCCCTTGACGTTTGATGAATAGAGTTGTGTCGACTTTCCCTTTAGAAAAACCAGACTCAACTAAGAATTTTGATAATACATCATACCACGCCCTAGGAGCTTGTTTTAAACCGTACAAAGCTTTGTCGAGAATATAAACATGATTAGGCATGTGTGGATCTACAAAACCTTCGGGTTGATGAACGTACACTTCTTCTTTGAGAATGCCATTTAAAAATGTAGTTTTTACATCCATTTGATAGATAGTAAAATTCTTATGTGCTGCATATGCCAAGAATATACGAATGGCTTCAATTCGTGCAACAGGAGCAAAGGTTTCTTCAAAATCAATGCCTTCCTGCTGAGCATATCCTTTTGCAACTAGACGTGCTTTGTTGTGAATTACAATTCCATTCTCATCCTTCTTATTTTTGAAAATCCACTTCGTACCAATAACAGATTTACCAGGTGGTTTTGGAACAAGACGCCAAACTTTAAGTCTTTCAAATTGATTTATTTCTTCTTGCATAGCAAGAATCCAGTCTGGGTCAGAGAGAGCTTCACTGACCTTCTTTGGTTCATTAGAGCTTAAAAATGCAGTGAACTGACATTCATCAGCAGTAGCTCGTCGGGTTTGAACAGAATAGTCAGGATCACCGATTATCTGATGTAACGGATGCTCTTTTGTCCATTTGAGAGAATGAGGAAGTGGAAGTTGACCTGGATTGATATTTGAGGTATCAGTGAATTCAGGATGAGAAATTAGTGCAGTTTGAACATTTGATGAAGTCGGTGGAGGATCAACACGTTTAACGTTGAATTTGGAGAAATCAATCACCAACGGTGGAGGTTGAGGTTGTGCTGGAACCAAAGATAAATCTAAAGTAGCAGCTGGACCAGAAGTTGTGGAATGTACCGGAGATGATTGAGTATCCGTGGGTGGGGAATCGTCCGGAGATGCTTGATGTAGCAAAGGTGAAGAATTTTCCGGAGATGATGGAGTCTCAGTTTGTGAAACAGGAGGTGAAGTAGAAAAATTAGTAGTTGGAAGAGCAGAAGTAGGAGAAGGAGAATCCGTTGAACTAGAATTATGCAAATCAGGTACAGAAACAGATTGAACTTCAGCTACTGTTGGAAATGGAACGCCAGCCTCCTCCAGTAAAGTATGTCGAATATTATGATAATCATCATAAAAATGACGAAATAAGATATCCAAGTCATTTTCAGATGTTGAAGGCGTTGACGATGGTGAAGGATTTTCAACATTTGAAGTTACTGAATTGATAGGAAAAGTCTCATCAAAATTAACGTTAACACTTTCTCTGATCGTTCGTTTTGATCGATTATAAACTCGATAAGAAGCAGATTCTCTTGAATATCCCACAAAGATTCCTTCATCAGCTTTTTCATCAAATTTATTCAACTTATCTTTATCATTCAGAATGAAACACCGAATCCCAAAAATATGTAAAAATTTAATATTTGGAATGCGGTTATTGATCAGTTCATAGGGAGTTTTGTTGTATGCTTTGTTGATGATTGAACGATTTTGAGTGAAGCATGCTGTACTTATAGCTTCTGCCCAAAGAGATAATGGGAGTTTAGAATATGAAAGCATGGTACGAGCAGCTTCTACAAGAGTTCGATTTCTTCGTTCAACAACCCCATTTTGTTGAGGTGTTCTGGCAGCGGAAAATTGATGGGTTATACCAACTAAGTCAAGAAAAGAATCTAAAACTTGATTTTTAAATTCAGTTCCATTATCAGTGCGAATGGTATGTACTTTTAAATCTAAATTGGTTTGAGTTTTCTTGATGAAGGATATGATGATATTAGTTGCTTCATCTTTTGTACGTAAGAATTGAACCCATGTGTATCGAGAATAATCATCAACAATAACCAACACATACCGTTTTCCTGCTAAAGATTGAACGCTCATAGGTCCACATAAGTCCATGTGAAGCAATTCAAGCGGTTTTGAAGTACTTTGAACTAGTTTAGACTTATGAGGCTTCTTTGTCATTTTTCCCATCTCGCACGAAGAACATAGATGATCTTTTTCAAATTTAAGATCTGGAAGACCAGATACATGTCCACCTTTCACCAACTTATTGATGGTTTTGAAGTTAAGATGAGAGAGGCGACGGTGCCATAACCAAGATTCATCTGATGAAGCTGTTGACATTAAGCAAACTTCTTCAAGTGGAACTACATCATTTAAATTGATAGTAAACAAATTTGTCTCTCGAGTTCCAGTAAGAAGTTCTTCTCCCTCATATGTACGAACAGCATATTTCTTTGTACGAAAATTAACTTCTAATGTTTTATCGCAAAATTGACCGATACTAAAAAGATTATGAGCGAGATCTTCAACATAGGTCACATTTCGGATGATTAAATTGTGTCGTATGATATCTCCAATACCCATAATAGCAGCTAAATGGTCATTTCCAAACCTAACAGTACCCAAATATTTGTCTCTAAAATTTGTTAATAACTTCTTGTTTCCGGTCATGTGTCTTGAACAACCAGAATCAAGATACCATAAATTCTACATAAAACAATTAAAACAAAAAGGTACCCAATCAGATATGGGTCCTATACGATTAGTAAAATATGTTTTATGAAGAATTAGTTGATATGGTTTGAATTTAGAGATTTGGAGAACTGCAAGGAGGCAGTTCTGGGTTTGTTACTTTGATAGACCATTTTAAGGATTTCTCAGGAGAGGATAAAATCCAATTTGATTTTTCATTTTTAATCCATGTATATTTTACAAAAGTGGATGATTTTTTAGTAAATTTTTGAGACGAAGTTGAGGAATTGGAATTCGGCAATTTTGGCGATTTAGAAACAACACGATTAAAAGATTTTTGCGATTTAGATTTATAAACAGATTGTGATGTAGATGTGGATGTTGAAGGATTGGATGAAGAACCTACACGATAAACAGATTTTGACTGATTTGGAGAAAAACGTGTAGATGAAGATGTGTGAGATCGAGCGAGCATTGTTTTGCAAGGTTCTGGATAACAAGTGATACATGAATGAATGATTGAACCGTTTTTATGAAGAACATCATGTCGTCGACCACAAGGAGCATCTTTTCTAACAAAATATCGTGTATCATATTGAGAAATTGGTGTATTAGTTTTTCTATCAAAATAAACCTTTTTACCAGTTTTATCTGTTTTAACAATCAAATTAACACCATTCACAGTGAAATTAACAGGACGATAAATTGCTGAATCATAGACAATTCCATAACATGTAGCAGGAGAAATAAATGTTGTTTAGTTATTACAATTATTAGAATTTGAAAAAGAAGAAGCTAAAAACGAGGAAGATCTAGACTTTTTAAGCTCATTGGACTTAACCATACTAGACTTAGACGACTTAGACTTCTGAGACTGCTCAACTTCTTTCATCCTGTCTTGCATCGGCGTCTTAAGCTTGGAATTTAAATTTTTATCTGAAAAATTTAAAACATGAGAATTAGAATTTCTTCTTAAAAGAATCGGAGTTTTAGGAGAAGAAGAATTCTCAATTGCTGAATTTTGCTTTGAAGAAGCACTTTGATTGGAAGCTGATTTTATTTCTAAAAGTTTATCTTCTAAATCATGAATTTTGGATTGTAAGTCTGATTTTTCATTGTCAAATGCCTTATGGGTTTCATCTATTTCAGTTTCCAGCTGGCAGATTTTCTTTTCTAGAATTAGAGAGGGTATATAGACCTTGCGTGTTACTTTTTGTTGAAGCACAACATTTCCCTTGATCTCAAATTCTTCGGGTGTAATGATTGGAAAATAATCATCATTTTTAAAATTTGCCTTTTTAGTTTCATATGTATTATTTAATTCATTATAATTGAAACTGATTTGTGCATTCTCCTTTTTGGCTCTATTAAATGCTTCAATTTCTTCTTCCTCATCTGTCATGCGAAGGAAACTCTGCCAAACATCAACATGTATGAAATTGGAATCATACAGTGTTGGAAGCACATTGCAAGCCATCTTCAGATATTCTGGATTGTTTGCCCCCAGTCCTTCTCTTGAATTGAAGTATTTGAAATCTTTAGGCTTGTTCAAGTGAATTGTTTGATCAGTTTGTCCTCGTTTGGCAATGATTTCTTCAAGATGTTTGACGTGAGAAGAAAGTTGAATTTTATCATTTTGTAGTTGATGTATGACATTTTGTTTGCTATTTAATTCTTGTTTTATTTGAATGTCATTTTCATGAATGGTTTCTGATAATTCTTTTATTTGTGTGTTTAATGATTTAAATTGAGTCTCATTATCATCAAATTCTTTTTGTTTACGTTCCAATCAGTTTTTAGTGATTTGATATTCATTCCATGTTTCAATGTATAACTTGTAATATTTATCATTTTCAGTATTAGATGTGGAACTTTGTGTACTTTGTAGCTTGGTTATTTCAATTTCTTTTTCAGAAATTGTATGAGACAAATGTGTAATATCAGTCTCATATTTAACCTTCAATTCTGATATTTATTTTTGTAACGTCTGATTCTTTTTCTCAAAATTTTTATTTTGTTTAATAATATGAACAAGTTGTGTATTATGATCTACAAATTGTTCATTTTCGTTTTCTAAATCAGCTAATTTTTCTTGAAGTAAAGTATTTAATTCTTTTTCATTCAAAAGGTTTTGTTTTAGAGACTCAATTTCAGAATCCTGATTTGTTACAAAACATTTATCAGAATCAATTAAATGTGAAGAATGAGATAAGAAAGAATTAATTACCTCTATTTCTTTGTTGGCATCATCATTTAAACGTTCAGAAAGCTCGGCGTTTTCACGTGCCATAAAGCATAGATTTGCCGAATGCTCTTCATCTTCGGGATCAGAATCTTCCATCCAGCTTAGATCCTCGGCTAACAACACTTTTCCCGCCTCGATTTGCTTAGCCATAAGCATCTTACGCTTGAAGTAATCAGAATTCCTAACTTTAGGTTTCTTGCAATCTCGAGAGAAATAACCAGCAATCCCACAATTGTAACACTTCTTTGTCGGATCTAAAGGTGTTATTGTGGGTTTGTCAGATGTGTTTGACGCAGATGGTGCAGACTTGAAAGTGGATGAAGATCTCTGATTGTTGTTTGTAGGAGTTGGGTAATACTTCTTCTCATATCTTGAGATGAAAGACATAGCTTGCAACAGTTGTTCTAATTCGTTCTCCATCTCTTCTTTTGTATCTTTGACAGGTTCTTCTGATTTTTCTTTCAGTTTACCAGATGAATTTGACTGGTATTGTCTTGTAAGAAGAGCAAGAGTATCAAGAGTGTTTGCATTTTCCTGTTTGGTTTTGACTATATCTTTCACCATTGGAGCATTTTGAAGTAAATACTCATACAGTTCATGCACATCAATTGAGCTCAGATCTTTATGTTTCATGGCACTGATACCAAATGTAGCCCACTCTGGTAGAATACTGTTGATGAACTTGATGTTAATCTCCAAATTTTCCTTCTTCAAATTATTCCTTCGAAGTTCATTCAACAAGTTGCAATACCGATGGTATGTACTCTCTAATTCTTCCCCGGTGGAAGCTTTAAATGATTGGTAAGCATTCAGAGTGGTTACCATCTTGGCTTTATTCCCTAAAACGGTGCCTTCCATTTGTTTTTTAATTTCATCCCATATCTCTTTACCGGTTTCCAAGCTGTCTAAGCTGTAAAAAAAAATTTGTTTTTGATCTAAAAGATATAGGCCGAAGTTTGTTGTTGAGTCTTTGAAAAATAAAGTGGGTTTAGGCGTATTGGGCCAAGCAGTGTATTGGGCTTTTAAAATATCAAGCAGTGTATGATATTGAACAAACAGTTGAGCTTGTTATAGGTTTGATCGAACACGGACGAACACCAAACTCTGGACTTTGAAAAATACCAAACTCTTAGCCGAACACAAGTATTGATCGAACACTTTGAAGTTCGGGTTTCTTGTTGAAATTCGATTGATGTTGGATTTGATTACTGAAGCCAAAAACAATTTAATCTGTGATTCAATTGGTGATTCGGTGATTCTGATTTGAAATTGATTTTGTGAGTCGGCAATTAAAATTGATAAATCCAATTTCAGACAATTGAAGATCGAAGAGATTCTGATTTTTAGGTTTAAGACAAGATTGAATTTTGATTCTGGAATTGATGAAGACAAAGTGCTGTTGAAGATTGAAGATTCTGATTGAAGGTATTGATGATCGAACACTGAAGAAGAACAAATGGAAGTGCCGAACTAGGTGTATTAGCCGAACTAGGTGTATTAGCCGAACTCTGTCTATCGAAGTTCTTGTTGATTTAGGTCGAACAATCAGGTGAAGATTGTTGATCGAACTAGGTGTAATTGAAGGTCGAACTATGTGTTTTGTTTAGGTGGGCCGAACTAGCTGGAGAAGTTCGGGCCGAGCTTTACAACTGGGCCGAACAACAACTTCGATCTGGGCCGAAGTGGTAGTTATCAATTTCAATTTCAATTCAATTTCAACTTCGATCTGGGCCGAACTAGGTACCTTGGCCGAAGATTGTTGGGCCGAACTTCTACAAATCAGAACTTCGGGCCGAACTACTTGTTGAACTTCGGGCCGAACTAGTGACAATACTCTGTGGGCCGAACAAGAACTTCGGGCCGAACTTCTTAACAGTTCGGGCCGAACTTGTATGTGGGCCGAACTTCTTAACAGTTCGGGCCGAACTACTATGGATCGAACTTGTTCTTAGTTCTTGAAGCCGAACTAAGCAGCGTACGAATACAGCTCGAACATCACCATTTCAATCTGATTTTGCTTAATTCTTCACCGAATTGAATGATTCTTCTTGCTAATTGCTCGAAATCCAAATGCTAACACTTTGATCCGATCAATTTCTTCAATCCATAACATATAAGCTTCGAATCTTCGATTTACAGTAAGTTTTTCAACATTTTACTTTTTCACCAAAATCACGAAATTGAAGTGATCTGTTAACGGAATGGATCGAAACTTGATTCTATCTTGATTAGAATCGAATGAGAAACATGATTTTTCAACAAAATCTTCAATTCCAACGAAAAATTTACAACATTAAATTTGCATGACGAACATCAACTTTTCTTCACTTTTTCTCAGATCTTGATCATTTTAGGCTGAATTTGGATCCACTCACAGAGAGTTTTTGCTCTGATACCACTTGTTAGATCATATATAACTAAGATTGAGCTAATTCATGATGATTCAAGGTGAGAAATAGAAGATTTGTTTAAGTGTGTGTGTTCTTGGTGTTTGAGTGTGTGTGAGTTAGTTGAGAGAGATGGAGGGAATATTGGAGCTTTCAAAATGGTTAATCAATTAGTGAAAAGAAAGCTTACAAATTAAGCCTTAACATAAGGTATTTATACCTCATAGCTAAACAAGCTTAATTACCATCTAATTAAGCCTAACCCATAAGACTAAGCCTAATGACTAGCTTGACACTATTACAACTTGTCATTTCTAGTCCCTAAACTAATTGATACAATACAAAAGGTCCTAACAAATAGCGACTTGTGTTGGGGCGTCACACATTTTGCGACTTCTGCTGGGATGTCGCAAAGTTAGCGACTATCGTCAACGACTTGTGCTAGGAAGCCACAAATTTAGACTTCCTTATTTACTTGTAATACGCAGTCGCAAACTTAACGACTTCAATAGCGACTTGTATCGGGTTGTCGTGAATTTAGCGACCACGTATTTGACTTATATTTGGTTGTCGCAAATTAGTGACTTCGATAGCGACTTGTACTAGGAATCGGAACTGGACCCGCAAAACCCGAGAACCCAAATTCACAGGAAATGGGACGACATTTTTAAACTCATTTGCATATTCGACATTTTTAAATTCAGCTCATGTATGCATATGTGTAAACTCATTTGAATCAAAATAAGAGGACTACATAGTCCAATCCGAATATTTAACTTATGACTTGGGACGACATTTTTAATTTAGCGAAAATTTTTTACTTATTTGGAAGAAAAAAAAAATTTATTTCAGGGAGCCAATTATATATTAAGATTTTGCCCAGAATATCCATATAACAAACACAAGTTTAACACTTTCAAATTCATACCCTTAAGCTAAACACTTCCTTGATATTAGGTATACATGGTTGTATTTAAAGTAGTACTTAATTTTTATGTAGTCTTAAATGACAAATGTCAATCATCGATGAATTATAAGTAATGGTCAAAATTAATCACATATTTTATTTAGGGATATTTTGGTCATTTATAAAAAAAATTATTTTTTTATTTTTTTTAAACAGAAAAATTATTTTTCATTAATAACACATAATGCGATTGCATATTGAATCATATGTGATTACATACTGAATCACATGTGATTGTATTAAAACATCACATGCGATTATATATACAATCACATGTGATTTTACACTAAAATCACATGTGATTAAATATTATACGTAATTATCAAATAAATATTATTTTTAATGAAAATAATAATATATAATTAAAAAAACTAAAATCAAAAATCAAAAATCAAAAATCAAAAATCAAAAATCAAAAATCAAATTTTTTTTCAAGTGTCAAATGATCAAAATACCCTTTCATATATAAAATATGTGATTAATCATGATCATTATATCTTATTGATCAACGGTTGAAATTTATCTGTTGGAACTAAGCAAAAATTAAAGATTACCTTGAATATTTATCTTAATATACATTCGTTTCAAAAGGTTTAGACGCTAATAAATCTTTATTAAGAAAATTGATCACCTTGTTTTTTTCAAATAAAGTCTAACACGTTCATATGTTGTTGTACGATGTTGATGGTACGGTGATATATGGATGAGCTTTTGAAGTTTATCCACTTTGTCATCGTGCGATAAAATTAAGACACGTGTTCGAACACTAACGCATTAAAGTATTTGGGATTGCTTTTCAATATAAACAAGCTCCATCATGATTATCCTACTATTATTTAAAAAATATGTAATCGAATAGTTTTTTTTTTCATAAAATATAGTTACATAAGGTATCCACCGCCACATTATATAGATACCTACTGATATGTATATTAATCGATTGTGAGTAAAATCACCACATATCTACAATTGTAATACAAATTTACTTTTCACATGCTTTTTCATTTCTATTGAGTTTATGATATGTGAAGAAAAATGAGAAGAGAAACAATTAAGTAAAATTGCTTTGATGGTTGAAGCCTTGAAGGCTTGCTTGAGAAGCATAAGGTGCGGAGATTAAGATGTTATTTGTTTTTTCAAAGTAAAATGATATGTGGTCTCTGTCATGTGTTGTAGCTTCTGAGGGGGAGTGGTTTTGTGCATGCCTAAGAAGCTTAGATTGAAGTCTGCCCCAAGAAGATGTAGGGAAGACATTTTTATGTCTTCTAGCTTCTAAAAAACAAACATATGTGTGATGGAATTTCTGCCCATGATCTGCGTCATAAAGACAAAAGATCTCACGATGATCTTTTTATAAAACTTTTTATAAAAAGATGTGGGGAAAAGATCTCGTTAAGTACAAATGTTATAGAATTAGTATTGAGATTTATTTGAAATGCTATAGAAATTAAAATCTTATGTAATTGATATTTTGGTAATTGTAAGTTTTTGTTCTACAAGTTTTAAGCAGAAGCACTATGAAAGAGTTTTTTTTAAATGATTCTTGATGCAGTATAAAAGTGGAAAACCGAAAATGTTTTTACCCTGATTAAAGAAGTCCGTCAAACCGCCCATTGAAACAAAAGCTGTTTTTATCAGGTAACTTCGTTAAGACGTCACCCCCACCATTTTAGCTGGTCGAAAATACCCTCTGAACTACCACATTAACATCTCCCCCTAAGTTTATTAATATTGCATACATACCACCTTTTGTTTTGTCTCTTGCCAACTAAGTCGTTCTTTTGGATAATTTAGATATATCCAAACTAAATAGGTGAATCCAAATGATTTAAACCGAACCGTCCAAACTAATTTAAATTCAAATTGATCCGAACTAATTTTCAATTGGTTGGTTGGTTTTATCCAAACCAAACCGTTTTTTTTCTTCATATATTTCACAAGACTACAAAAGTATATATAACACAACTAATATTAAGTTTAATACTTCCCCCGTATCAATATAAGTGACACACTTTCTATTTTGGGGTGTGTCAAAATAAGTGACACAATTTAAAACTTTCCTTTTTTTGGTAAAAATAGTGGGACTCATACCACTAACTATCCACTTTAATAAAGTGAAATAACTCTTATACCTTTACTTTTACTTTTAAAACTCATTAATATCACTTTATTCAAGAAAAGTGAGACCCATCGTCTACTAACTATGCACTTTATACTATTTTAACATCTACTTTAATATTTTACCTCAAAAAATGTGTAAGCCAATTTATGTCACTTATTTTGATACGGATGAGGTATGTACAATTTCAAAATGATAAACTACTTTATACATAAAACAAGTCGAATTCATAACTTGTGACATTTCAAACGACTAGATATTCCGTTAATTTTCATAGCCCATAGATATTTGATTTTTTAAAAACGGGCTATAATTGTTGGATATATATTTAAATATATGTATATTGCTATTTGGATTTTTTGGACAATCCGGATTTTACAATAGATACAAAATCTAATCCGAAAACCAAACTATTAATTTGGTTCAAATCCAAACCGATCCAAAAAACCAAAAAAACAAATCCAAACGATCCAATCCAAATTGTCCATTTAGACAATTCAGTTATATCCGAACAGTGAACACACCTAGTTTCTATTGGCCACTATACTGGCCAATAGAAACTTAATTACTTTGCTGGTCAAGGCAAGGAACCAACTTGCTGACAAATATTTAATTTTGGGTTAGTTGAGGGACATTTTTGCAATTACCTTATTTGTTGATGACATTTTCGGAATTTCTAAAAATAATTTGAGAACAGACGCCCCTTAAAATTCGTTCCGCTATCACCTCTATCTTCAAGAAGAATCTCTGGTCTCCTTCAATTTTATCCAAATGTTTTTGAGTTGAATCTTTTGATTCAGTTTATCCCTAACTAATTGTTATTTCATCTTGATATTTATTTTTTTTAATTCGTATTTTCGATTGGAGCTCTTACGGATTTGGAATTTGATTAACCGACTAGATTTTTCTCCAACTTTTCCACTGGTGAGTGATTGTTTGCTTATAGTAATCTGTTAAATTTATGTGTATGAATCTATAATGCTATGATGATTACTTGAAAAGATTTCAGAAGCGATTGTGATTTTGAAGCTTCGTATGTAGTTTTTATTTTGATCGTTGATTGCGTTTTGGTACTTTTAAGATCATAGCTATAATCCTTTATCGTTGTTATAATAGAACGAGCATATGAAATCTAATGCCTACAAAATATGATTTCTGATCCTGGATTACTTTTTTAAGCTATTTATGATCAACTTTGATTCCTGTAGCCCTAAATCGAAATTTGCATGCGATGAAATTTACAATTTAAAATCACGAATTTCATATTGAGAAACGAATTAAATGATTAATCCTTCTAATTATTTACTTGTCTATAGTCTATGTGATGTTGACTTTTGTATTGAAATTGATCATTGACGGTGTCCATTAGGAGCATAATTAGGTTGATCCCGATTTTAAATTTCTGATTTATTTTAGGGTCGAAATAATACTATTTTCAGGATTAGATAAATAGATGTTTGCTGCAACATAATTGATTTGTATGTGAAACATAAAGTTACTATCCCGAATTCTAATAATTTCGTTGCAGGTTTCACATTAGTCACTTTTAAAATGCATATTTTTCCTAGATTTAATCATCTATAGGAATAAGCACCAAAGACTGTTTTAAGTCAGTAATCACTACTTCAATTTTACAAATCTATCATAATTCATGATTTGCATTAGATTGTTAGATAATTTTGAAGTTCAAATTTTGAGAATTTAGTCTCCACCTATTTCTTGGTTTAATTGCATGACTATACCAGAAAAAATGAGTACTTTACAAGGTCCAGTTGTTTGCCCTCCTATTCGTGGGAAACAAGCAGTTGACAGTCCTTTCATAAAGACAAAGATTCAAAAAAGTAGAATTTGGGGATTTAAAGGCATTAACAGTCATAAGGTTCAAGTGAGAAGTCAACGTGGGTCAAAGATTGTGACTTGTAGTTTCAGTTCATCTTCAAATGGCAATGGTAGCATGGCAGAAAGTTTCAATGAAAACGATTCAGATTATGTTAACTCCAGTGTTGTTGAAGCTGGTACAAGATTACAATCAAGATTCTATTTTTACTATCTATAATTCTATAAATATATTATATAATTGATTTTATTTTTATTTATTTTAGTTGAGGTTAAGAGCGGGCCTGATGGATTTATGATTAAAATGAGAGACGGGAAGCATGTAAGATGTGCTCATAACAACCCTCAAGGCGGGCATTTGTCTGATTATGCACCACATCCTGCAATTGTATTGAAAATGGAAGATGGGACCGGCCTTTTACTTCCTATAATCGTTTGTATGTTCTCTTATATGATTTATCATATATTTAATATTAATATTTAATCAATTAATTTTAAAATATGTCTCTAACTACTCAAAATGTTGTGTCTTTTTCAGTGGAGATGCCTAGTGTGTTGCTTATGGCAGCTATGCGCAATGTCCAAATTGTATGTTTATTGTTTTATAATTAAAATTATGTTTTTTTTGGATAAATCATAAATGGATATTGTTTTTGTTATAGGCGAGGCCGACTATGTATAATGTTGTGAAGGAGATGATTGACAAAATGGGGTATAAAGTCAAACTTGTTCGAGTGACCAAGAGAATACACGAGGCATATTATGCTAGGCTGTATTTAACAAAGGTACTAAACATGTTAATATCATTTATAATTTTATATAAAATGGACTTATGGTAATTTTAATGTCAGGTGGATGATGAAAATGAGTGTGTTAGCTTTGACCTCCGTCCCTCTGATGCCATCAATATTGCTGTGAGGTGTAAGGTAATATTCACATTATTTAAATTGATGATTTATTTATTTATTTTGGGTTTGAATTATTGTTACCAAATATTGTCATATTTTTTTAGGTCCCGATACAAGTGAACAAATTTCTGGCACATAATGATGGGATGAAGATTGTGGAATCTTCAAAGGTGTCATTCCAGGGTTCTCCAGATGGTTTAATATTTAAAGAACTCGATCGGTATAAAATATAAATTTTTTTTATTTAGATATTTTTTAGTTAGGTGCATTAATATTAAGTAAGATTATTGTAAGTGTTACAGACCAAGTGGACAGCCTTGTGTTGAAACCAAAGAGTTTAATCTTGTAAGAAACATGCTTGTTGCTGCAGTTGAGGAACGCTATAGAGATGCAGGTTTATTATTATTATTTTTTTATTTATTTATACATAAAGTAAATGTTAATTATGATTAGAAGAACAGTATAATGACTGTTAAATTGGTGTTTTGACAGCTCAATGGAGGGATAAACTGAGTCGATTCCGATCAAAGAGGAACTGGGCATGACAGGTATCACATCACCAATGTTTTTAAATCTAATTATTTTTTATTAATCATTTATTCTATTTCGTATTAAATTAAATTGCAGGAAGGTTGCATTCGAATTGTGTAAATAAGTGGTCTGAAGTTGGTGGTGTTAAGTAAATAATGGGTTGTGTAACCTTGTGAATATGTGAATAGTTTAAAAGGATGTTAAGTTGTCTTGTACGGAGTATGTATTATGGACTTTTGCTTTCCTGCATGTTTATGTTGCACAATTATGCAATATATGTTTCTTACTATTTCCTTAACTCATTTTTCTTGAAGTGTGAACTAGTGTTCAAGAACTAGGTATAAAAAATCTACAATCAAGGTTCCATTGATTATGAACAAATCTTTGCAAACAGAACGACATACTATATAAAGGAATCATTAAATTATTATGAATTATAAAAAACATCGTATCCATGGAAAAAATATCAAATTGCTTACCTTGTGTATGATTAAAAATTGAGAAATATGATAAAATTACAACATAAATTACTAATAAATGTTTTGAAAATTATTACTATCATGTCATTTTCGTGTTAATTTCTGAACCTGAACATGACACGACACGACTTTGTGTTTATTTTACATGAACACTAATTCAAATTTCATATTTTGTTCAAAGTTCGTTTTATTACGTGTATTTTGTCGTGTTGTCTTATATTTTGACAGCCCGATGGTGGTGTAGATAGATTTAAAAGACATACATTTAAAGGATCTTTCTAATTCGAAATTAGGATCATTAGGGACTAACCTGAATATAAACAAATTGTAGAGTTGATTTCCGTTATTTTATTAATATTGATAGTTGTACAAGATCTTGGTAATAATGATACTTGAAAGAATAATCAATTTATCGATTACTATTTTACTAATACATAAAGATAATTAGAATTAACTAGGGTGCTTCTTATTTGCTTTGTTGTGGGAATATACCACTAACATTTGGTACAAAAATTTGCATGGTTTCACGTAATTTAATAAAAATAATAGTTAAGTTTGCATATTGCCTTCAATTAACATGTCAGAAAAATGTGACCCAGCCCTATGTCAAAGTTTGAATTGTCAACGTTTGAATTGTCAATCTTCACTCTTCTTTCTCTACGTTCTGATAGGGATGACAATGGAGCGGATGTGAATCGGGTGATATGATGTCCACATCCATATCCATTTAAATTTACATCGTCCATATCCATATCCATTTAAAATCATTTCATCCATCCATATCCATATCCATTGGATTATAGCGGGTAAATGGGCATCCGTTGGATGTCGAAAGAAATTTATTTTCTAAAGATAGTATGATAGTTTCATACATAATTAAATTCGCAATCTTTGTTGAATATGTATATAGTTTCTTTCAAAAGAATACACAAACAAAAACATAATTACAAACCTATATTCAATGCATTGAGGAATAGAACATAGTTTGTAACTAATCCTCAAATATTGATAAATCATAATGAAAACATACTAAATATATATACAAGCCTAGAGTATGGTCTGTAATGTTTACAAATTTAGTTATATTCAATGTTATATTATGTATAAATTTTATTTAATAAAAAATGTGTAGACATACATTATTAATCATGTGAAATTGTAATATAAAAAAGGTTAATTTCGGGTTAAATGGATTCATTTATGGATTGAAAATCATCATCCGTATCCGCTCCAATAAACATCCATATCTGCTCCATATCCGATATTCACTCATTTAACTTCATCCATATCCGCCACCGGTGAAGCGGATCGGATGGATGATCATCGGGTCGGATGATAGTTGCGATCCTAGTTCTGGCTTCATTTAAGGGTGTGCTTGGTTCAAAGTGAGTAATGGGAAAGGGAAAGGTAATGGGAATACTAAGGAATACAATGTGCATTCCTTAGTATTCCCTTGATCATTGATGTTGTTTGGTTTATAAAGGATTTTGTGTGCATTGAATAAAATATATTATAAAATATATAATATTAAAATAGATATTTTATTATATATAATATAGAAATATATATAATATATAATAATAAATAATATATATATAATAAAATAAAATAAAATAATAATATTATATTATATATAGTAAATTATATATAAAATAATAAAATATTAATATTATATAATAAAAAATATATTATATTATAAATAAAATAGCATAATAGTAAAACATATATTATATTATATATAAAATAATAATATATATAAAATAATATATATATATATATATATATATATATATATATATATATATATATATATATATATATATATATATATATATATATATATATATAATAAAATAATAATATTATATTATATATAATAAATTATATATAAAATTATTATATGTATTATTATATAATAAAATAATAATAATATTATTATTATTATTATATTATATATAATAAATTATGTATAAAATAATGATGTATATTATTATATAATAATAATAATAGTAATAATAATAATGATAATAATAATACTAATAATAATAATATTATTATTATATTATATATAATAAATCATATATAAAACAATAATATATATTATTATATAATAAAATATATATAATAATAATAATAATAATAATAATAATAATAATAATAATAATAATAATAATAATAATAATAATAATAATAATAATAATAATAATAATAATAATAATAATAATAATAATAATAATAATAATAATAATAATAGTAATAATAATAAGTGGTGGGTTAAAGCATTATGTGGTCCATTACCCCCAATTTGGTGGGTAATGATGTATTACTTACTATTGGATAATGATTCATTACCTTGAAATAAAACATGTATCTTCAATGGAAATCAATCCCATTACCCATCACTCAATACCTCCTACCAAGCACACCCTAAATGTCCACCAGCTTCTTTCTCAATCTGCATAGCCACCGCCCACCGCCATGTTTTCATATAAGAATTTTTTTTCAGAAATTGGCATGTTTTGGCCTGGGTTTTCACAAATAGGCTCCTTTTTTTCGAATTTTCAGAAATAGGCTTTCCAGAGTCCTGGAGGCCGGCTTTCCTCTTAATTTCGGACTCCCCGAGACCGGCTTTGGGGTTGTCTGACACGCGGCCAAAATAGGTCCTCCCCGAGGCCGGCTTCACTATAAAAGACCTCCCCGAGGCCGGCTTTAGGCAATACCGAATTTTACTCCAACCGGCTATATAATCCACACTTCACAACCTCCACTAAACCACATCTTCTTCTCCCCAACACTTCAAAAAAAATTATATAAAAATCAAGATTCCCTTTAAAAAAATTTACAAAAATAAAAAGAGGAAAATAACATTTTTCTAATACCATGTGGAGAAGTCAACAAACTTTAATCTATGAACTTCATCTACAGCTTCAGATGTTAGAAGATTCAGTTGACCAAATGGGTCAACAAGGTCGAGCCCATGAACTTCGACTTATCATTGAGGAGAGGCAACGTACAATGCATGAAATGGATAACCTGGCTTATGAAGGGGCGAAGGAGGAGGCGGTTCAGGAAGCAAGCACACATAGGATGCGACGTACGAGGGAAATGCCTCCACCGACATTACAAGCTGTGGAGCAGGAAACTCAGAACTCCTCAATAGGTAATCAACAATCAGACACAATTGACTTGGTTGAGGAGTATGGTTGGGCCAAGAGTGTAGAGGAATTTTACTTGAACGAGGATAGGCGCGGGAATGAAACCTTTTGCTATATTGTATTCTTAGGTCGTACCCAGGTACCTAGAGAGTTTTGGAGTACCCTGTTAGATGATAATTCATGCTCAGTTTTGTGCCGTGGGGTACGTAATTTAATTATGTTATTATCCATATTTTTAATAGAATCTCAAAGGTAAATAATTGTATATTTATTACAGCATATAGATTGTTGGGTTAGAAGATGGATGCGTTATCGATTGTATCTTGGCTATAATACTGGAGAATATAAGCGATGGACAATAATGCCTACCAAGTTTAAGTCTCTACTTTTACCACCTCACGGATCAGATGCTGTAAAATATGCAGATGGCAGTTTGACACCTTACCCCGCTCAAAGTTGACAATTATGTCGTCATAATCGGTTTGCGGTTCAACACCTGTAACAGTGTCGCCATCAGTCCACAACCCCCATATTGCTTGAACATCTTGGAGGGTCACTGTGACCTCTCCAATTGGCAGGTGAAACGTATTTGTTTCCGGACGCCACCTCTCGACGAGTGCTGTGACAAGACCGTGATCAACTTCTCTGTATTTACAGTCAAGCACTCCTCCAAAACCTGCTGTAGCTATGAAGTTCCAGAAGACATCGGGAAGTGCCGAACGGACAAGATTGTGAATGCGAAAAAATGTTTTATCAGCCCGTCTAATATGTAAAACATCATCAGGGATCTGATTGGAAAATACACTATAAGCTCTGTGCTCATTAGCTAAATATAATAATTCGGGGTTGATAGGACCGGGAACAACTTGCATGTTATTCATTTTTGAACGAAAAATATGGTAATGTTTTTAAAGTATTTGTTTGAAATAGAGTTCGAGGAATTGAGTTTGAGTGTGGTTGATCAAGATGTTGGTACGTTTTTATAACCAAATATTGCCTTCTCGTGACCTGCTTTTTGACCGAATTAATTATGCTCGTAAATTAAAAAAATTAAAAAAATTGAAACACGCCTCCTCGAGGCCGGCTTCGGCTGACACATGCCTTCTGGAGGCCGACTTCGCTGACAAATGCCTCCCCGAGGCCGACTTTGACCCATTTAAATGATGGTGATTGGTGCTTTTTGACCGCAGAAGTAAATTAGGGTGGTTGGGAAGTAAATGTAGTCCGTGAATTAAATTGGACAGTAGCACATGCCTCCTAGAGGTCGGCTTCAGTGGAAAAGGACAAAAAGTGACATAAAGTTGATTAAAGTTGAATCAGTTTTCACCATAAATTGATCCGTGAATTTAAAATAAATACGATATATGTTCAGCTTTTTCAGTGTCCGTGAATAAAGTGACATGAAGTGGATTTAAAGTACCTGACACGGCACTCCCCGAGGCCGGTTTTTACTCATAAAGTGGTTGTTGGAAGGTTGATCCGTGAATTAAAGATGGTGTTCAGCCTTTTCAGTGAGATATGAATAATAAGTTGACATAAAGTGATTTAATATTTTTGTCCGTGAAAGAATAAACAGCTTTAAATTTTGTGGTTGGGATCAAGTGTGTAGTCTAAATCGAATAATAAAGTACAGATTCATTGATAAGTGTTAAATTTTGTAGTAGGTTGGCATTTAAACTTATAATAGAGTGGGGTATTCGGAAGAAATTCAAATCTTTGAATACTTCAACTGTATAAATACATATATCATTCATAAACTATCATTCCACTATCAACAAACATAACTTTCAATTTATTAACGTTTTCTTCAAAAATCCTTCCACTAAATACATATCCTTCAAATGGCTTTGGCGAAACCTTTTATTGCTACTCTATATTGGGGTGGTAACCTTGATTTTTCAAACGGCTTAGTATCAGGTGATTCGTACCTGCAATGTTCTATTGTTTTTGTAACCAAACATAGTTACGAAAGTTTTGAAAACTTGGCTTACAGCCATCTTCAAGTCACGAAAGACCAATACAACTTACACTACTATTTATGTTATGACTTATACGGTTTAAGTTACACTGCAAGAATATCAAGTGATGAAAGCTTAGAAACATTATACTTTATTGCCGGTATAACTGAAGAATTCATGGGTCATATTTTTGTGGATATGCAAAATATGGGTCCCTCACAACCTCCCCAAATCGAGTTTATGAATATGCAACATTGGTCAGTATCAGAAGTAGTTACTGCTCCAACCGCACCAGAACCTCCATCTCATTATGAGTCCGCAAACATGGCTGGTCCATCGACAACTGCCCCCTCGTTTGATAATTCGCACCCTCCACCAGCAACCAGTCTTGGCGTTAATAACAATGAAGATGGCGACTTGGATAGATCGGAAGACGAACCACAATCCGATGACACGAGAGACGAATTTTATGACAACGGTGAGGCGGATGAAGGCGGCCCGCACGTTGACCAACGTCCTCAACAGGCTCTGTATGACTATAGCCAATTTGAAACAAATGCACAAACTGAGGTTGATGAGCAGGGCCCCATCTATGATGAACAAGATGAAATATTATTTTGGAACTCAAGCAGGCCTGACCACTTACAGATTAATATGTTTTTTTCTAACAAGCAAGAGATGATTGACGCAGTTAGGTATTGGAAAATAGGCCAAAATAAAGAGATTTGGGTTGTTGATAGTTCAACTACAAGGTGGGTTGCTAAGTGCTCTACTCTTAAACCAGAAAAAATACCAAACCCATCCACCAGCAACCCCTCTAACCGAAACCCATCCACCAGCAACCCATCTAGCCAAAACCCATCCACCAACAACAACACATCTGCTATCATCCCAGCCCCATGTGAATGGTATGTTCGTGCAATTAAGAAGCGGAAGGAAGGGTTGTGGCAACTAAGAAAATGGGTAGGCATGCACAATTGTCATCAAGGTACGGTTTCTGGAAACAACAACAGATGTTTGACGTCCGAGTTCATAGCCACCAAAATCCTCCACCACGTAAAGATCAATATCGCATACCCGGTAAAACACATTATAGCAGATGTCAGTGAACATATTAAAGTTGACATATCTTACATCAAGTCTTGGCGTGCTAGGCATATTGCTATAGAGAGGATATTCGGGACTTGGGAAAGCAACTTTGAAGAGTTGACCAAGTACATTGATGCTTTATTAGCGTCAAACCCTTTCACAATCATTCAGTGGTCAATTAGGGAAAGGGAGAGTGCTGATGACACCCGGCATATTTTTAAATCTATTTTTTGGGCTTTTGGACCTGCTATCTCAACCTTTCCGTATTGCATGCCTGTTATTTGTGTAGACGGGACAGTTTTAAAAGGCTCGTACAGAGCGAAACTGTTGACTGCCGTCACAAAAGACGCGAATAATCAGATTTTACCTCTCGTGTATGCCATTGTTGACGAGGAGTCAAACGAAAATTGGGCATGGTTCTTCAATCACCTACGGCGGTACGTTGCAAATCAACGTAATGAACAATCTGGCAGGCTACGTCGGTTATGTGTCATTTCTGACAGGCACCAAGGGCTTCTATATGCAATGAACAAGCTGGAAGAGTGGCGGGAGCCAAATGCGTATCATAGATATTGTCTGAGGCACGTAATAAGCAACCTCAACAAGCGTTTCAAAAACCACCGAATGAAGCAACTATGTTGGGTGATGGGTGCCACGACTGAATTGCGTAAGTTTGAGGTAGCCAGAGACGAACTCATATCTATCAACCCGTCCGCGGGGCCGTATCTGGAGGAGATCGGGCTGGATAAGTGGACTCTTTTGGGAGACACAAACCATAGACGTTGGGGGAACACGACATCAAACATCGCCGAGAGTTACAACAATGTATTGCGTGGGGCTAGGCTTCTCCCAATTAAGGCAATGGTTGACTTCACATTCACAAAAACTGTCAACCTCTTCAGAGAGCGTGCTGAGAAAGCGTCTGAATGTAACACGCCACTAACCCCACGTATTTGGGGTCTTTTCACCAGGCACGACATATATGCACGGCAGCACGATATTCTGAACTTTGACTACAGGGAGGGCGTGTACAGTGTGAGGACAAGGGTTCAACCGGGCCAAAGTGGTGGGAACGATCAAACGGTGACTTACAACGATGGAAACGGTTCTTGTACATGCGGGAAGTGGCAAATGATGCGCTTTCCGTGTTCACATGCTATTGCCGTTTGTCGTCATAGAGGTGATGACCCGAACCGTCTCGCTAATCGGGTGTATACAACACACTTTTGGCAACGTCAATATAGAAAAGCCTTTACACCGCTAGCCCATGTCTTTTACTGGAACGACCCGAATTGGGGATTGAGAGCCGCAAGTGGAAGAATTTCAACAAGAAGAGGGAGGAGACAGGTGAATAGGTTCCCTATGGAGATGGACCAGGCAGATCCAACGCAATCTGGCAGAAACCGTTGTGGAATTTGCGACCGGGAAGGGCATAACAGAACCAGATGCCCAAATATTAGTGGAGAAAGAAGATTGTAGAAGGATTGTGTGCTTTTTAGTTATGTATTTGGTACTAAAATTAATGTATTATTAAATATGTAATAGTTTTTTAATGCACTTTTTAATATGATAAGACCAGTTTTATTTCACATGATATATCAAACTATATTACATATCATTCATTCTCACGTTTAACAGTAAAAATCACATTTCTACCATTAGTCTGATAGTCTTCATTTATGGTAAAAGTACAAAGTTCATTAGTTAGAATTCCGTTTTCATGCATGAAATGCTTGAAATCACCAGTCATTTTAACTTGCTCACGAAAAGCATGGAGGTCCATGACTTCAACAGAATCACCTCTTTGTATCACGCAATGTCTTTTCTGAAGGAGGTGGTTATGCTGCCTCACAAACCGAGCGGGTAAAATCTAAAAATACAAAAAAAAAATGATTTTAGTTAATTGAACAAATA
Source organism: Calendula officinalis (assembly GCA_963853835.1). Taxonomy (NCBI): domain Eukaryota; kingdom Viridiplantae; phylum Streptophyta; class Magnoliopsida; order Asterales; family Asteraceae; genus Calendula; species Calendula officinalis. The sequence continues at coordinate 20,064,686 of OY970829.1, forward strand.
TTATCTTGTAATTTTACAACCACATTTTAAACGTACCATCTTTTGTTTTCTCGTGTCAAAATTTTTAAACCTCCCTTTTAACTGCCTGAGATGAACAACCGGTGGTCCTATTTCACGCAACATTTCAATATGTCGCTCATATTGAGCTTGCTCTGCATCAAGCCAAAGAAGTTGCTCCTGGTCTGCAATTTCTTCCGCATGCACCTCATTGTAATCTCTAGCTATCAAACATTCTAACTCAGCCTCATCTAAAGGAGACGAATCATACACGTAATGATATGGAGGTGACTCGTTATTCGACGAACTCATTCTTGTTTTTTTGATTTGTGAAGTATAGAGTTGTGAAATATGTTTTTTTTTTGTGAAGTGTAAGGCACTAGTGTATTTTTTTTTTTTTTTTTTTGATATGTTATTAAACCCGGTGTGTGTTTATATAGGGTCGGGTATGGCCTAAAGCCGGCCTAGGGGAGGCAATGTAGGTGAAGCCGGCCTCGGGGAGTGCCACAATGCAGGGGTCACGTCATCGGACCCAAAGCCAGTCTCCAGGAGTCCTTCTTTAATGGGAAAGCCGGCCTCGGGGACGGCATAAAGCCTATTTTTGAAAACGAAAAAAAAAAGCCTATTTGTGAAAATTTAGCTCCGATGAAGCCTATTTCTGAAAAAATTCCTTCATATCATTCCATTTCCCTCCCACCGCCAAAAACCATCTTATCCGCCGCCGCATCTCTCACCGCCTCCGTCCTCCTCTTCAAAACCATCGCCGCCGATCTCATTCCCTCCGACATCCACGACTACTTCAAAACCCTCACCAAAACCCTCTCCGCCCAACTCACCGTCGTCATCCAGGATTCCGACGGCCTCACCCCCAACCAACTCTTCGAAGCTGCCAATCTTTACTTGGGCGCCAAGTTATCTCCTTCCACACACAGAATCAAAATCAACAAACCCGAAAAAGATGACGAATTCACCATCACAATCGATCGCAACCAGCACATGATCGACATCTTCCAAACCATAAAATGCAAATGGGTTTTGCAAACCGAACGGGTCGATGTCTCACCGGAGCTCAGACGCTGGCGCAGCGTATTAACGGTAATTCAGCTCAAATCTAGGGATTTATAATAAATCTCTAGAGACCTGACTTCTTGGTTGATGAACTTAATCAAAATCAACACAAGGCTCTCGAATTGATGACAGAATCGAATCAATGCAAGGCTTTAGAGAAAACTCTAGTTTATTATATTCTAAAAACTGAATATTAAAGCCAACTTACAATGCCTTATATAAGCCTTAAGAGGCGGTGCCTAATAACCTAACTCCCTTCAAAATAGGAAAACTAATAAAAAAAACTATTAAAAGGAAATCCAAACAAGTAAAGGAAATTTAATAAAAACCGACATAGGATAATAGTTGCTTGGCGGTGACGTATCATGATGCTGCATCAGGTCCCCCGGGGTTAGAAGGATTCGACCTCGAATCAAGAACTGGGTCTGGTGGAGCATAACGAGAGAGATAACGCACATTGAAGACATCAGAAGTATTGATGTTCGCTGGAAGTTGTAAGCGGTACGCATTGTCATTAATTCTCTCCAAGACGGTAAGGGGACCTATCTTCTTAGCCTTAAGTTTGTTGTATGCATGACCTGGCATTCGATCTTTAGTGAGAAATGCCCAAACGTGATCACCTGGTTCGAAAATCACACGACCGCGGTGAGAATCAGAAGCAGCCTTATACTTTGAAGAAGATGACTCGAGATTGGTGACAACTTGCGCATGAACTCTATGAATGTTGTCAATAAAATCATCGGCAACACCATGAAGACGTGTTCTGTCCGGCAGAGTAGTTAAATCCAGAGGGCCACGAGGAAGAAGACCATAAACAACCTGAAACGGGCTGAATCCCGAGCTCCGGTTGAGTGCATGATTATGAGCAAACTCTGCTTGAGGAAGTTTAGAATCCCAAGTCTTGATAGAATCTCCCACAAGACAGCGAAGTAGGTTTCCCAACGACCTATTGGTCACCTCCGTTTGACCATCCGTCTGAGGATGATAAGCCGAACTCATGTCGAGGCTAGTCCCCAACATCTTCCAAAGAGACCGCCAAAAATGACCCAAGAACCGAGAATCGCGGTCTGATACTATAGAAGTGGGTAACCCGTGGAGTCTGTACACTTCACGAAAGAATAATGTTGCAACCTGGAGTGCATCCGTTGTGCGTTTACATGGAACGAAGTGCACCATTTTTGAAAATCGATCTACTATGACGAAGATGGAATCAAACCCGCGTTGTGTACGAGGAAGACCCATGACGAAATCCATACTGATGTCAGACCATGGCTGTGTCGGAATTGGTAATGGAAGGTAGAGACCGGCATTTGTGGCATGGCCTTTCGATGTCTGGCAAATTGTACATCGTTCAACAAAACGCTCAACATCGCGTCTTAAACTCGGCCAAAAATACGACTGAGATAGCAAATGTAAAGTCCTGTCGCGACCGATATGTCCTTCATTATGAATTTCAGCAATAAGTTGAAGTCGAAGGCTGCAATCCGGGATGCAAAGACGGTCACCACGAAAAAGAAACCCCTCATGAAGTGTAAAATCTCGAGAACGACCAGCCTGAATATCAAGAAGAATCCGACCAAAGAAATCGTCAGAGTCGTACATATCGGCAAAAGTGGCAAAACCCGGGACTGAGACATGAAGAACAGTTAACAAAGAATGGCAACGGCTCAACGCATCAGCCACCCGATTCGAAACACCCGAGGTGTGTTTAATTACAAATGTAAATTGTTGTAAGTAAGACACCCACGCTGCATGCCGAGCTGAAACTTTATCTTGACTACTCAGGTGTTTCAACGCATCGTGATCGGTAAAGAGAACAAATTCTTTATGGTAAAGATAATGCCTCCAATGTTTGATTGCTTGAACCACTGCGTAAAACTCCACATCGTAAGTACTATAACGCATGCGAGCTCCTGCCAACTTTTCACTGAAGAAGGCGATTGGGCGGTTACGTTGACTCAACACAGCACCAATTCCTAGCTTGGAAGCATCGCAATGGAGTTCAAAAACTTGAGTGAAATTGGGTAGAGCCAGAACGGGGGCCGTAATCAACTTAGTCTTAATGGTCTCAAATGCTGTAGATGCCTCGGGAGTCCAAGTAAAGAGACCATCGCGACGTATGTAATCCGTGAGAGGCGCCATTAAACTACTAAACTGCGGCACAAATCGTCGATAAAACGATGCTAGCCCGTGAAAACTTCGTGTTGCAGATAATGTAGTCGGAGTAGGCCACGATTTGATCGCCTCAACTTTTCCTGGATCGACGGCGAGCCCTTCTGCTGATACGATGTATCCAAGGAAGTGAACTTGAGAAGAACCGAATTCACACTTCTTTAGCGTTGCAAAGAGCTGATCCCGACGAAGAACAAGGAGCACCTCTTTCAAGTGTGCAAGATGTTCGGCAAGGGACATGCTGAATATGAGGATATCATCAAAGTACACCACCACGAATTTACCTATAAAAGGACGCAGAGCTTGATTCATAACGCGCATAAATGTACTTGGTGCATTGGATAAGCCGAAAGGCATAACAAGCCATTCAAAAAGACCTTCCCGAGTTTTGAATGGTGTTTTCCATTCGTCTCCCGGGCGAATTCGTATCTGATGGTATCCACTTCGAAGATCCAGTTTAGTGAAAATCGTTGCAGCACCAATTTGGTCCAAAAGATCGTCGAGACGAGGTATGGGAAATCTATAGTGCACTGTAATTTTGTTTATCGCGCGGCTATCGACACACATTCTCCATGATCCATCTTTCTTAGGTATAAGCAAAGCGGGGACTGCACATGGACTGAGACTTTCACGTAAATATCCTTTCACAACGAGATCCTCAACTTGTCGCCTAAGTTCTTCGTGCTCGCTAGGACTCATGCGATAATGAGCGCGATTAGGAAGTATAGCATCTGGAACTAGATCAATGCGGTGTTGAATGTCTCTGAGAGGAGGAAGGCCGGCTGGTAGCTCGCTGGGGAAAACATCTCGAAATTCATCCAAAATACCTTTAAAGTTATCTGGAATCGAAGGAACAGATGATACAGCTGAAGAGTTGATTAAAATTAGAACGAGACCCTCTTCACGAAGTGCATTCTCAAAAGGTTTGTGCTGGAGAATTAAGACAGGTGTTGATGAAGTGCTATGTTTCTCGTGCAGAGATGGTTGGAGTGTGAAATTACGATCATTGTAACGAAAGCTGTAGGTGTTGCGATAACCATCGTGTTGTACGCGATGATCAAATATCCAAGGACGTCCTAAAAGTAGGTGGCAAGCGTCCATCGGTGCTACATCACAGTGAATTTGATCCTTGAATGTACCTCCCACGGAAAAAGATATAAGAGCACGACGAGTAATCATCAAGTCTGTTTTCTGGTCCAACCAAGATAGTTTGTAGGGACAAGGATGAAGTTCCGTTGATAATTTGAGTTTATTGACAACGTCTTCAGCAACCACGTTCTCGCTACTTCCGGAGTCAATAATAAATTTACAAACCTTGCCTGCAATAGTACATTTAGAGTGGAACAGGTTATGTCGTTGAGGGTTTTCATCAATATGACGGGGAGCGAGGCACACACGCCGAACCATCAAGCATGGTCCACTGTCGGCGACAAGATCCTCGGTCTCCTCAAGAGCTTCTGTAACGTTGTCATCGTAAATTACTTCCACATCGTTGCCAGCAGTGTCAAGGAGAAGACCCCTGCGATTTTGTTTTGGACAGTTGGACTGAGGGTGACCGATCTCTCCGCAAGCGAAACAACGAAGTGATGATGGACGTGGTGCTGTCTTGTCCGTAAAAGGCACGATGGAAATATCAGGTTGTTGTGGAAGTGGATCATCAGTCGGGCTAGAATTCTGTTGTTGCTGAGTTGTACGTGTCGGACGTGAGGCAGTCCATGAAAAATTACTTCTAGTTTGTGACTCAATGGTGAGTGCTTGTTGGTGGGCTTCTGACAACGTTAATGGATTAAACAAGTTGATGGTGTGTTGGATTTGTTGACGAAGACCGGAAGTAAATCGAGAAACTAATTGACGTTCTGAATCTTGAATATCGACTCGAGTAAGCAACAAGAAAAATTCGGTCGAGTAATCAGCCACATAACGTGTACCCTGGCGTATGTTATGAAGACGCTGGAACATGATCTGGTCGTAATTATATGGTAAGAATGTTTTCTTAAGTTTCGATTTCAACTTGTCCCATGACATGATTTTAGGCTGCCCGCGACGAGCTCGGGTAGATTTCAATTGAGTCCACCATGCTGCCGCTCTATTGCGAAATCGCATTGTGACAACAGGAACATAACGGTCCATTGGTGCTCTTTTGAATTCGAGGATTTCCTCAACCGTGACAATCCAATCGAGAAGTTCTTCAGGTGAAGAGTTGCCATGGAATTCTGGAATCTCTGTTTTGAATCCTTTTTCCCATTGAAAATTTGCATCAGCTCCTCGACCACCATCATGAGCAAGTGGGCCATTATTACGTAGAGGAGCAAAAGGATTATCAGCAAACAGGTTCTCATCTCTATCTTCTTCTCCATCGGTTTCGTCAGTTTGATCCATGGTAGGGATGCCACCAGGGGGTGGTGGAGCGTTACGTTGAACGTGGAGGTTTTGGAGGGCGGCGGTGATAGTTTGCATCTGAGCTTGAAGCTCGGCGATTGCATCACGGGTGATTTCTGCTTCGGTTCGAGCAGGTACTCGATGAGGTCTTGCCATCTGAGATTGAGGATCGTAGCCGTCTCTGATACCAACCTGGCGCAGCGTATTAACGGTAATTCAGCTCAAATCTAGGGATTTATAATAAATCTCTAGAGACCTGACTTCTTGGTTGATGAACTTAATCAAAATCAACACAAGGCTCTCGAATTGATGACAAAATCGAATCAATGCAAGGCTTTAGAGAATACTCTAGTTTATTATATTCTAAAAACTGAATATTAAAGCCAACTTACAATGCCTTATATAAGCTTTAAGAGGCGGTGCCTAATAACCTAACTCCCTTCAAAATAGGAAAACTAATAAAAAAAACTATTAAAAGGAAATCCAAACAAGTAAAGGAAATTTAATAAAAACCGACATAGGATAATAGTTGCTTGGCGGTGACGTATCATGATGCTGCATCAGACGCTCCGTCTGAAATTAGGTTTTTTGAATTATATAAGCTTTCACAAGAAGCATAAAGAAACAATTTTGAATAAATACTTACCTTTTATAATTAAAAAAGCTAAAGAGATTAAGGACGAAAAAAAGACGGTTAAATTGCACACGATTAATTATAATGTGATCGATTACTGGAGTTGGGTGGTTATGAACCATCCGGCAACATTTGAAACATTGGCAATGGATTTAGACAAGAAAATGGAGTTAATTGAGGATCTTGAGTTGTTTATTAACAGGAAAGATTATTATAAAAGAGTTGGGAAGGCTTGGAAACGTGGGTATTTGTTTTATGGACTACCTGGAATTGGGAAATCGAGTTTGGTTGCAGCTATGGCTAGCCGTCTGAATTTTGATGTTTACGATTTGGATTTGAAAGAAGTGCAACGTAATTCGATTTTAAGGAGGTTATTGATTGGTACCAAGAATCGGTCGATTATTGTTATTGAGGATATTGATTGTAATGTTGGATTGCAAAGTCGAGAGCTTGACAACAAAGACACCAACTCTAATGAAGAAAAGGTACATACATTGTTTTGAATTTGTTTTTGTTTTTTACCATACTAATGTTTTAACAACCGTGTCGGACCGGTGTGGTGGCGGTCGGATTTAAGCGGGTAAGTGTGCAAGATGTGGGTCGGATTGAACTGTCAACCGGGTTGTGCCAGATCTTTTTATTTTGAAAGTTTTAACCTAACGCCATTTGAGCTTATGCGTGACATGAAATTGTCACCTTGCTTCTTTCTTTATCATCTTCAAGATTGATAATCTCCATAATCAGTAACTTTTGAATTTTGAATACTTACAAAACTATTAATAATTAACTAAATTATCATAAATAATGAATAATAGTGTTTACGACAAACCACAAGGAGCCTTTGGATGCAGCATTATTGAGGCCGGGTCGCATGGATGTGCATCTAGAAATCTCTTATTGTACATATGATGGGTTCAAGATTCTTGCATCTAATTACTTGCAAGTTAAGGAAGATGAAAAAGTGGAATTATTTCAAGTTGTGAAACAACTTTTAAACAAGGTTAATGTGACACCTGCTGAGATTGCAGGAGAGTTCACTAGTACAGAAAAGGTTTGAAGGTGCGCGCTCAAAAACCTTTATACTGCGGTGGCCGCAGTAACAAATCATATTCGCACAATAAGATAAGCAGCCGCCCCAAAAAACATATTAGTTGGAGCGGTCCCTAAAAAACCGCTGTAAAATAAAAATTTGTTGGGGCGGTTGTTCTAGCACCGCCGTAACATAACTTTTTGATAGGGCGGTTGACGAAACCCCGCACCTATATTATAACTATTAGTGCGGACGTATGAACCCCGCTGTAACAAAACCATTTGGTGGTGCGGACTTCGCATCTTCATCTAAACTATTAATTTATTCAAAAAATAAAGTCATTCAATTCACAAACGTTGTTCAAGTTTTATATAGTAATTAAACGTTTTCAATCTTGTGCAAGTAATTAAACGTTTTCATTAAATAGTAATTAATGTCGGTTCAATACGAATTAAGAAGAAATACAACGTTTTCATTCCCATGGAAGATCAGTTACAACCTAACGACAAACAACACCAAACCAAATCTAACATACATGGCAATCAAAGAAGAGAAACAGTGAACGTAAGCCCATTACCATTGTTTTTTTCCAGAACATCAAGGGTGAACTTCACATTTTGGTTCCTTTGGATGCCATTCCTCCTTCTGAACTCAACAAAATCACCACATAGAGTCATATGGTCCATAAAACCAACACTCCTTCTTCGATCACCGTGGATTTTCAAATCATAAACTTTGCTGAGGACATCAGGATTTTCTACTAAAACAAGAGGAGGCTCATTCCAAAGGCGGTGATCCCGGACAAATTTTGCTGGAATAGTCTGAAACAAAAATAAATTAATTACTTTATACAATTAAATATACTTATTAACAAGATACATACAATTCTTTTTTTTTTTTGGAGGAACGCCATTCTATAATGAAGAAATCGTGTTGGACTTCATCATGTGGAACTGCATGTGGGACTTCTTCATGCGGGTAATATACAAATTCATGATGTGGAACTTCATCGTGTGGGACATCATCATCATGTGGAACTTCCTGTGGTAATTCTTGATCAACACTAAAATCACTCATGTTGTAAAAGCAAGTATCTAAAATGCTAACTGCATGCATTATATATATATGATTTTGGCGGGAGTAGAAGTTTTGGCGCGCATCATAAAAGAACCGCACCTCCAAATTGTCATTTTGATAACTGCTGCAGCATCATCAAGATTCACTTACGTACACGAACTATATTTGTTCTAGTTGGCATGTGAATCTTGATGTTGCCCCAACAGTTAGCAATGACATTTAATTAACTATATTTGGAAAAGTATACTTGAGAAATGGTAATTACAATCAAATTTCTATAGCGTAAAATTAATGACGATTGTAACTTTTTTCAACCAAAACAATCATAACGTATATTGGAGAATCTCAAGAAATATATGATTCCCCGCGCGCGCAGTCTAATCTAGCTACTACGCGCATGGATAGACATCAAGAAAAAAAACATTTTTGGAGCGGTTTATTTATTTGTTGAAGCGGTTTATCTATTTTTTGGTGTGGTTTATCTATTTTTTGGAGCGGTTTTCTAGTGCTTTAATTCAATATCAACTACAAACTAACTAATATTTATTCCATGCATTAAGTTTGCTATCAACCCCCATCACTTACTTTTGATCACGATGAGTTCATCAAATCCAGAAAAGTAAGTGATGGTTTTCTAGTTCTTTAATTCAATATCAACTACAAACTAACTAATATTTATTCCATGCATTAAGTTTGCTATCAACCCCCATCACTTACTTTTGATCACGATGAGTTCATCAAATTCAGAAACGCATTTTATTGTGTCCATTGACGATGAGATTGACGATTTTCAAAGTGATGATCCACTATTAGTGAGTCATTACTATACAGTCAAATGGAAGAAAGAAATAACAAACACAATTGTATGTAGAAATTTTGATTTTTTCTTGTATATTATTGATAACAAAATATTATATAACAAAATTGCATGTTAATCTTGATGAAATTTTAATTTGTTGATCTTTTCAGACAGTACCGGAAAAGCTCGTGAAGGATCACGATCTTTACCGTTATAAAAAATGTTGCTTGGATAGTGGAGATCGATTTTATAAACGCTTCGACATGACGAACCTTGGTGATCGATACAGGGCCATAGTGGAAAAACCTTTAGAAACTATGACCATTCATGGGGATTTTGTGGATTTCAAGCAGAGTTTGGGAATAAGAAACAACCAATGGGTTTGTTTCACGATTGATCTGGAGAAGAACGGTGGTCTAGGGTTGTGGTTCAACGTTCGTCTGTTTTAAGTGTTGGTTTTCATTGTTTTCTAATATTTCTTGTCTGTAATCTTTGTGTTAATTTCCTTTTAACTGGAATGAAATATTTGGTTTCTCTTTAATTTGTTTATTTTCATGAACATATGTATGTATGGCTTGTTTCAACAAATTAATTATATTCATGCCATTTTATTTCATTTTCTTTTCAGTTTAATTAATTAATTGGCAAACAAAACACAAATTTCATAAAAATACAACGATGCATGTTGAATTCAAAACCAAAATGTAACAAACTATTACAAATAAACCCAAAACAAGGACAACATAAACACAAAGCTAACAAAGATGCATATATATATATATGTTGAATTCAGAGAAGAGTAACTTTGAAGATAACTCCAACACCATTGTTTTTTGTTTCCAGATCAAGGGTGAACATGACATGTTGGTTCGTGCGGATGCCCATCTTCTGCTTGAAGTCGACCATATCACCATTGATAGTCATATGGTCTATAAAACGAACATTGGACCTCCTTCGATCACCGTGGCGTTGTAAATTGAAAACTTTACCGTATGGGGGACTCATCTCAAGGTTTTCCAAAGCACACAAATGACGCTCATCCCAAAGTTGGTGATCCCTAACAAATTTTGCTGGAATAGTTTGATGAAAGAAATGAAAATTAAATTTATACTACAAATTATACTAGCAAGAAATTATTAAATAGAAAAATCATACAATTTTTTTTGTGATGGACGCACACCATTTTACGATGAAGAAATAATTAACTTGTACTTCGTGATCACCAATATGCAGACTAGAACTCATATTAGAAACTTTCAAAAGATCGATTAATCTTACTTTGAAAAGTTTTTCTTTGAAACGTTATTGTAGGTTTAAAAATGAAACATTTTTTGATATACTACTATTTTTGGCGGGATTGGGGATTTGGCGCGCATCACAACTGTACAACCGCATCTCAAAACAAGTAAATAGTCATGTATATTTTACAATCTCAAGAAAATATTTGATTCTCCTGCAACACTGCCATTGATGTGGTAAAAATCGAGGAAAAAGATTTGTTGTTGCGGTTTCCATATTTGTTATTGCGGTTATGAGGATAAGTTTAAAAAGTAGCTGCTACACTAGCTGTAACTTCTATCCAACTTGATATGCATATTTACTCGATGCATTTAATTTAAATCCAAAAATAGTAATTGCGGTTTTCTGTATTTGTTATAGCGGTTTCAACAAAACCGCTCCAACAAATAAAATATCAACCGCTTGAATTCCAGATGACAGTCAATTTTTCCTCTTCATCAATTTCGACGCCCTTGGTTATTATATATAGTTAACCAGTATTATTCTAAAATGCAGTTACAAGAAAATTATTAATCAATCACCTTTTTTGGTTATTAACATCATGAGTTCCCAAAACGAAAATCTTCCACAAGAGATTATTAATTACTTTGCTGTGAAATTGACCTCGCGAGTTATACAACGGAGGGAAATTGTATGCATTCTATATTGTGGTTCTTTTTTCTTTCTGTTTACTGTTTATGATTATGAAATATTTTTTTGATTTCTTAATTTTAGACTATACCAGCAAAGCTGGTTCAGGATCTCAAACTCTTCAACTATGGCACATGTTGTGTCTTCGAGATGGGAGAGATGAGTTCAAGGTTCGTGTTGGTTGATACCCTTCGTAATCGGAAGAAACCAATCGAAGAAAGACCCTATGGCCCGATCACCATTCACGGGGATTTTGACGAGTTGAGAATGAAATGGGGCATCCATTGAACCAATGGGTTGTTTTCACCATTGATCTTGAGAAAATGAAGCCTGAAGGCCGAGTTTACATGAAAGTAACTTTGTTTTAATTAGTTTTTGGTTTGTTAATTTTGTGACTTTTTAATTTTCCCTTGTAATGCATGCCCGTTTGTTAATATTATCTAAAGTATTTTTAGTTAACCATTGGTTCCATATTTGTTAATATTATCTATTTTTAGTTAACCATTGGTTCCATATTTTTAGTTAACCCTTGTAATTAATGCACGCCCGTTTTTTAGTTAATATTATCTATTTCTTGGAGCGGTTGAACCGCACTTTAAACTCTATTTGGAGCGGTGCAACCACATCTTTTAAACCATAAATAATGGATATTTTTATTTGTTACAGCGGTTATTTTGTTTTGGAGCGGTTGAACCACCCCTATTTATGTTTTTTTGAATGTTTAATACACAACGGTTACTTTTTGAAATAGTCATCTTTCTTCTTCGTCGAGACTCTGTGTTCGTTCTGCTACTCATTTAAGGTAATTTCGTTTATTATTAAGTTGTCTTTTACAATATATCTCACTTTAAGCTCAGAAATGTTATTATGCCAAAATAGTTCCAAAATAGACACATTACATTCGATAACTAGAGAATACATTGGATTTAGACAAACATTGCATATGCTATGAAAACTAGGCAAATCCCTATCAAATACAGCTTCATTTTCCTTATCTTTAGGTCACGTTCCATTAGTTCCATTTAAAGATTGTTCTTCGATTCTAGTAATCCTGGAATGATTTGTGTAGATCTTTCACACATCGCCGGATCACGCCACCCAAAAAAATTACATTTTGAACGTCCCTAAAAAGAAAACCAATAATTTAAACTTTAAATTAATGTTTAATATTAAACTCGATCTGTGACGGATCGAACTTACCATTGTTGAACATGAGTAAAACCTTCTGCCAGGGTTTTTGGTTGTCCATGAAGTACGGATCACAGCTTCTTTCCCACACCAACAGAAAACCATTTTCAAATGAAATTAAACCTTTAATTGTTCGGGCTAGATTTATAAGATGACACATGAAAGAGTTAACTACTTAAATGCCCTCAGACCAATTTTATTTGCTTACTTTGATATTTAATTTGATACATTTTAGTTTTTAATGTAATTGACGATTTTAATTTTATTTATCTTTTAGATGGATCGCGATTATTCGATGTACAAAGTTTCACGTGGTTCTCCTGAATTTGTCAAGGGTGTTGGATATTTTCTTAAGATTGCCGATTCTAATCGTTATAAGAACGCAAATCGTAAGATTTTTTGTCCTTGCAACGTTTGTAAAAACTTTAAAAGTTTTACCGATACTGCAGATATTGAGATCCATTTGTTTCGACATGGTTTTTTGCATAATTACACTTGTTGGTCAAGGCATGGAGAATCAATACTTGATTGGAACACATCTTCGAGCAATTTAAATAGTAGTGATCAATATACAACAACATTGAACAATGATTCAAACAACGATGATGATGATGATGATCAATACAATTCAAACGACCGTTTCGATGAGAGTTTTAATGATCACTTGGATACTAAAATGGGTGGTGTTGATGAACAAGATGAATTACATCGCTTATTTGATGAAGCACAAACACCGTTATATAAAGGATCTAAATTAATGAAACTTGATGCTGTGTTGAAGTTAATTAACTTAAAGATGAAAAACGGATGGAGTGATAAAAGTTTTACAACTCTATTAGAGCTTTTACGCGAGTTGCTTCCGGAAGATAATGAATTACCAATTTCGACATATCAAGCAAAAAAATTAATGTGTCCAATGGGTTTGGAAGTAGAAAGAATACATGCATGTCCCAATAATTGTATGTTGTTTCGGAATGAGTTCGCAAATCTCCATAACTGTCCTCATTGCAAGGCATCGAGGTATAAACGAAAAAATGATTCGGATGAAGTTGACGATGATGTGACAAAAAATGGACCACCGGCTAAAATGTTGTGGTATCTCCCTATTATACCAAGACTAAAAAGGTTATTTTCAAATGAGAAAGAAGCAAAGTTACTTCGTTGGCATTCGGAAGAACGTGTAATTGATGGCAAAATCAGACATGTTGCGGATTCACCGCAATGGAGAAACATTGATAGAAAGTATTTTGAGTTTGGAAACGAGATTAGAAACATACGGTTTGGGCTTAGTTCGGATGGGATAAATCCTTTCGGGAACATGAGTAGTCGTCATAGTACGTGGCCGGTTCTTTTATGCATTTACAATCTCCCACCGTGGTTATGCATGAAACGGTAATACATTATGATGTCGTTGTTGATTCAGGGTCCGAAACAACCAGGTAATGATATTGATGTTTATTTGTCTCCTTTAATTGATGACTTAAAAACTCTTTGGAGTTCGGGTGTAGACGTATATGATGCTTACAAAAGAGAACACTTTAAATTGCGGGCCATGGTTTTTTGTACTATAAATGACTTTCCAGCATACGGTAACTTGTCAGGATACAAAACGAAGGGTAAGAAAGCTTGTCCTGTTTGTGAAGAAGGGACAAGCTCGGTGTGGTTAAGAAATTGCAAAAAAACTGTATACATGGGGCATCGAAGATTCCTTCCTAAGGGCCACCGTTTCAGGAAGATGACGATTGAGTTTGACGGAACAGTAGAGGTCAGAACAGTGAGGACACGACTTGATGCATTTTCTCGAGTTGAAAATATTAATGTTGTGTTGGGTAAGAGATTTCGTATTGATAATGAGGCCATATGGAAAAAAAAAAGTCAATATTTTTTCAATTGCCTTACTGGAGATATTTAGATGTTAGACATTGCCTTGATGTTATGCACATTGAAAAAAACGTATGTGAGAGCTTGATAGGCTTATTATTGGATATTAAGTATAAAACTAAAGATGGAGTTAAGGTTCGTAATGACATGGTCGAGATGGGAATACGTAAAGATCTTGCTCACGAACAACGCGGCAATCGTACTTATCTGCCACCTGCATGTTATAATACATCGAAGGAAGAAAAAAGAAAGTTTTGTCAATGTTTGCATGATATTAAGGTTCCATCAACTTATTCAGCAAACATTAAAAGATTTGTGTCGATGAAAGACTATAAATTGCCTGGGATGAAGTCTCATGATTGTCATGTTTTGATGACACATATGATTCCTATCGCAATTCGTGGAATTTTACAAGTTGATATCCGTTATACAGTCACAAAACTTTGTTTGTTTTCTAATAAGATTCAATCAAAAGTTATTAATGTGGAAGATCTGGACAAATGGGAGAAAGACATTGCGGTTATCCTTTGTGAATTAGAGATGCACTTTCCACCTTCATTTTCTAATGTAATGGTTCACCTAGTCTCTCATATCGTACAAGAGATTAAGGCTTGTGGTCCTGTATTTCTACGATACATGTACCCTTTTGAAAGATACATGGGTATACTAAAAGGTTATGTAAGAAACCGTAATCGACCTGAGGGCAGTATTATTGAAGGATATACTTCTGAAGAAGTGGTCGAGTTCTGTCAAGGTATTCTAAGATATTATAGTATAAACATATTAATATATTATATAATATATGTATAAACATATTATAGTTGACTAATTGTTACGTTACACATATTTTTGGTTCACGTACAGGATATATGGAAGGTGTTGAAAGTGTTGGCGTTCCAAAAACTCGTCATTCAGGTCGACTTGACGGAAAGGGAGGAGTTGGTTTCAAAATAAAAATTCCACCTCGTGAAGATTTACAACTTGCTCATTTAGTAGTATTAAAACACATGACATGCCTTACTCCATTGCTTGATGAACATATGGATATGTTAAAGTCGACCTTCCCCGGTAAAGATGAAATGTGGTATATACAGAATCAGAACAAGGAATTAGCAAGGTGGTTGAGAGAGAGGGTAACAAGGGACGACGTTGAAGACACAGTACGGAGATTGGGAGTAGGAGCAGATGTTAGAGTAAAATCTTAACAAGGATACGACATTAACGGCTATACATTTTACACCATCGATCAAGATAGAAAAAGTACAATGCAGTACAGTGGAGTCACAATGATAGCATCAACGACCGAATTCGATAGACGTGATCATGATACATTGATAAGAATAGCAAAAGATTCTTATTACGGTGTGATACAAGAAATATGGGAATTGAAGTATGGTGATTTCATAATTCCAGTATTCAAGTGTAAATGGGTGAATAACCGTGGTGTTCTAGTTGATGAATATGGTTTCACACTTGTGGACCTTGAAACTAATGGATATAAATCCGAACCATTCGTTCTCGCAAAACATGTTTCACAAGTTTTTTTCGTTCAAGATCCGAGCAAAGCAAAATACCACATTGTTCTACAGGGTAAAAGACGTATTCTCGGGGTTGACGATGTTGTAGACGAAGAAGAATACGATCACTTTGATGACCTACCACCATTTTCGGTTGGTATCGATCCCGGTAATTTTGAAGACATGAATAGAACGACATATGTTAGAAATGATTTAGAAGGAACATATGTTTAATACATTTATTGTCTAACTTAAGATATAATATTGTTTATAATTATATTTTTTATCACACGTTAATTGTCTTGTAACACAATGATGTTTATTTTAATGCATGTTTTTTTCAGTTCTAAAAACGAAACTGAAAATAACCCGCTAAATCATATTAACTATTTGAAAATTTTCACCACAACCGCTCCAACAAAATGGATCAACCGCTCCAACAAAAATTGGCACAACCGCCTTATCTAAACAAAACCGCCCCAACAAAAAGTGAACACCGCTCCAATAAATCTGCACCGCTCTAACTAATCGGCACCGCACCTCTGTGGAAACCCGCTAAATGAAATATTTTATTCGAATCTTTTCATCTCCCGGGAAACTTCTCCAAAACACTAATTTCACAAAAACCTTAATCACTTTCTTCAAAAAAAAACCCTTGTTGCATCTTCATCGGCGATTTTTTTGTCCTCTGCTAAAGTCTTTGAAAATCTCATATTATCCCTTCTTTGGTTCATAGTTTACACACCCCGACCTTCGAACAAGGTAAATTTCATACATTTCTGTTGTAATAGCTCATAGTTTACTCAATCCTTTACATTTCATTGTTTTCTGTTGCATTGTATTTTAGTAATGGAAGAACAACCGAACCGTAGAAGACGCATAGGGGAATGTGGTGCTGCATCGTTTTCCAAGAAGTATCCCGACGAGGTATTTAAAGTTGAGTTTGATGAGAACAACATCCCGCAGAATAGCAAGCTGATGTCGTGGTATGGGATGGAGGTTTGCCATAGAGTTAACATTACAACGCCTATGTGTAAAGTTAAAAAAGAATTTTTTAAAGAACTGTGGTTGGAAGCCAAGGTACGGAATGAATTTAGTTGTGTTGTTTGTAATTTTTAGTTAGTTTATTACAAATATTATATGCATTTCTTTTGTATTGAGTTGTAGAGGATGTGGAACATCGAAAACGATAATGCAGAAGAATTTATGCGGAAGAAAGCAATAAAACTTGGAACAAATTTTAGGTCTAGACTAGTAAAAGATTATGTTCTTACACAACAGAATCCTTGTGGAAAGTATTCGTTTATTGAGCCAGAGGATTGGGATGCATTTGTTTTACAAAAAACACCCAGAATTTATGGTAGGTTTGCACTTATTTACCTTGAGTTTGATATATATGTTATGATTAACAATTTATTAATTTGTGAAGCAAAAAACGGAGAAAGCACAAGCAAGCAATTCTAAGAGAAAATTTATAACCCGCTTGGGTCGAAGCGGCTGGGGCGGTTTAAAAAAGAAAGAAAAGACCGTTTGGGTTCAACTTTTAGAAAAACACGATTTTCTTGGTGAGATTCAAAATGATCGTTTAAGGCGATTTTTGATGGGTTATTCGATAAAGGATCAAGTAGGAAAGCCTGAACTTCCAAAGGAAGCGATTGTTGCTTTCAGGCGTTTGGTAAACTAAATATTAATTTAATTGAGGAATTATATCTTATTGGTAACAAATATTATTTGTAGCTTGTGGAGGAAATAAAGATGATCAAGGATGGGACTTATTTTGAGAATAAAGAAGATCCTTTAATTCGGGTTTTTGGACGTGAGCACGGGGGACGATCCCGTACGGTATCCGAGATAATTGGATATACTAAGGTTCACGGAGGTTTAATAAGAAATGTGGACCAATTGAGGCTTACAAGCTCGGTCAACCATGCATCATCATGTGGGTCTCATGGAACGGCTACCCACTATCCACCAATTGAGGTAATGGTACTATTTATTGTTTTTATTGTTTTACCTTATAATTTTATCTGGTTTGCAGGGCATGACACCATGTGAGGTACAATTTAGGGTGGCTGATAGTGATTTTCTCACAGTTGGTTCTGGTACTGCATGGCCAGCTTCCGAACAAGACAAGGAAGGTTGTGCCAGAGTTCAAGTAGAGCAGGTTGTGACATCATTCTTGGAGTTGCCCGTTCATCCTCTAACAAGAACAGATTCAATTGATACGGTCGAGAAGACTTATCTTAAGTTTGTACAGTGGCCACGATATGCATTAAAGGTATATTTTAGTATTAGATTATAATATATATATTTGTATGTTTTTAACAAGAATAAATGTTTTAGCTTAAATCGGGTAACCAACATGCTGTTGAAAACCAAAATGTTGAAAACCCATATATCCCTGAAATGGCCTCGAGAGAATCCTCTCCACTGATGGACTCGACAAATTCATATCATCCGAATTGTGATTTTTTTGAGGAAAATCTTCCCGACCAAAATTTAGTTGATCCTCCCCCTGGATCTTTTACACATATGGTTAATCTTCTAAACCTTTACATATGATTTTAATGATTATAATTACTAATGTTTTTACCATGGATCTGTTTTTAGCTAACAGCTATGGGAGGGCCACTTTTATTCCCAACCGACAATGCAGCCCCAACCACACACATCACGGTCACTGCAACCGTCACTGCAGCCCCAACCGTTAATGATCCGGTCAATGCAGCCCGAACCATTAATGATCCGGTCACTGCAGCCGTCAGTGCAGCCTCAACGAGTAAAGTAGCAGAAGATCCCATTCTGGATAATGTTGAGCCTGGAGATGTGGAGTTGATAGCAGAAGAAGATGATCCCATTCCGGATTTTGTTGATCCTGAAGATTTGATGATGTGTAACACCCTAAAATTTACAAGATTTTTAAAATTTTTGAAAATAAAATTATAATCGAAAGGTCCCATAAATAAATCTCAGATATTAGTATTTCACATTTAAAACGTATTTATTGCGGAAATAGTTAAAATAAAATAAAGTGTTTTAAAATATTAATTGTTGTCCACATCAGTAACAAAACGATACAGCGGTCAACCGTCCACCTTCTCCTTTCCTTTGCTGGTACCTGAAACAATGTGGGGGAAAGTTTGGGTCAGCTGGGGAAGCTGAGTGAATAATTCTCAAAATGCAAACAATCATAACATATAACACATGAGGGCACATCGGTGTACTCCTACTCAGAATCTACTCGATTAATTACTCAGATTTATTTCTCAGATTTTATTACTCAGATTTTAATTTATATAGCGCGCTTGTGTGATTTGGGACGAGAGATCAACCTCGCCCCTCCTCACACCTCAGATAGGCATAAGCCAAAACTCAGACGGGAGTGATCCCAAAACTCAGACTGGAATAATCCCAAAAACTCAGACGGGAATAATCCCAAAAACTCAGACGGGAATAATTCCAAAAACTCAGACGGGAGGTGATCCCAAAACTCAGATGTGTGTTATTATGTTTTATTATTTCTTTAACATAATTATCTCAGATTGCCCTAGCATGTAATAGCACAGAATGACTCTGTGCCGAGCTCAGTTACCCAGGCACAATGTCTCAGATCATGAATAAGTAAACAGCTGCTCAGATACTCAGATAACAGATCAAACTCAGATAACAGATCAAACTCAGATAACAATTATGGTGCAAGAAATGTAACACGTAAGTCATGCATGTATAACGTTAAAACTGAATACACGGTGAGAATACTCACCTTGAAAAACGTAAGCTCCGATGATTTCTCAGCATTCTACATCACTGCCCTACTAGCGCCTAGACGGTCCTAAAGTACGAAAGATAACCCAGATTAGGCTTATTTCAAAACTTGTTATAAAAAGGGGTTTTCCCTAATAAAATAATCATAATAATCAAAAACCCATAAACCATACTAAAATTGTCGAATACCATTTTCCCAATTTTACATGCATATTACCGATTTATAAAAGAACTTTTATTTCTAGTTGGAGCCCCACAAATACTAGCTGCCCAACCCATTATAAAAATGTCACTAGATTTTTGATGCAAACAAATTAAAACGACACTGTACGAACCAAAACCCATTTTCCCTAATTCTTGTGTTTGACCAGTGGAAAGAAACGGGACAAGGAAAACAGTATACTTTCCCCTTATTATTATATGCCAAAAGCCATACTCAAAACATTTGATTTTAACATTCTCAAGACGGATTTAAACAAAAGAGGAATTAAAGAAAAAGGTTACTACCACAATCCACGGTTGGACACACTGGCTTCTATATCGCACCCTTGCCGGAAAAGTAACACCACAGCAATCACCACGGAATACTACCAACACAAGGCAGAAATGTCATGAGATCACTATCAGGATAAAAAAAAAAAAAAAAATGGAAAGAGATAAGAACGAACTCCTCACCGGAACCACTGCTCGGGATTGACGGTTTGAACTACACGCTAAGTCACCGCTCGCCGCCGGAAACGTTAACTCGCCGGAAGAAACTCGAAAACACGGTCACCTCGGGAAACCGATTGAGATTCATGACAGAAACCACACTCCAGAGACCTCTATTCTTCTGCTCGGCGGTGGGACATAATCTAGCCGGAGTGCTTTCCGGTGAACGGACAGAAGCTCATGGCGGCGACGGTAGAGGGAGAGTTTATGGTGGCGATGGAAGATACAGAAAACGGTACCGAGATTGTACCGGAAGTAGCTGTCTTTGTGCTCGTCGGAAACTGGACTGAAATCGGCTGAGCTCGATGGGAGGAAGCTGGACAAGAAACGAATTAACGGGAAACGGAGGTTCTCCTCACGACGGAATCTCTTTGGGAAGAGGGTCACCACCGCAAATTTAGGAAGGGATAAAAGATTTGTCGGCTGCTAGGGTATATGAGACACACTTTTAGGTTTAGACCTCTAGGTTAATTTCATGCAACATGGGCCTTTTCTTTTCATGTGCACACGAACCCACACAAATATTTTATCAAACCGAACCCAATATTATTTGAGGTTCATAAAATATTATCACATTTTTCAAACTTGGAATTAGACAAATAGTGGGTACATAGACTATCTGTAAGTTTACCAAACATAATAATTTAATAGGGCAAAAGATCACAAAAAGATATTATTAGACCTTAATTAATTTATACACCATAACAATTACACTTTACTTAGTTAAAATAAAAGTGACAGATGAGCACCATAAATTTCGGGCGTTAGAATCCGGCCCTAGCCTTCGGCCAGCTTCAACACAACTTCAAACCCAACACACACACGGAGTAGATATAACTTGGGATTTTAAAACGTTGCGTAATTAAAACGTGTAACCATTTATATTAAATATTTTCACATAAAAGCATTCATTTATCACCTAATAATTTCACATGTTAAAAATGAAATTTAAATTTGATTTAAATCATTATTTAATTTCTCTAAAATTTCAGGGCGTTACAACTCAACTCCGCTTGAAATAAACTTCGTCCCCGAAGTCATTGCTCGGAAGAAACTCAGAGTAACAATCTCGCGTCTCAACTCATACTCGCCAGCGATACACGTCCGCAATAGAAGAAAACGCTAAGGTTATGAAATAAGGAACTCGACAAAGGTGAAGAATAGAATGAAACTCTTCAGGGCGACCTGCCCGATCATAGTAAGCTCCAACTCTTGCAACTGCTCGCAAAATTTTCCGTCTCTAACGGCGCAAAAGATAAGGCTGGAAGAAATAAAAATTAAAATGTTCTCTAAGAATCTCGATTTGCCGATAGAAAGATGTCGTGAATAAGCACAAAATAAATCACGATACTCTGCTGCAGGCGTCTTCTTGCTCTCGTAGTCGAACACAGTTGCTGAACTCAGCGGTTATCGTCGCGTTGAATCACCGATTCAACTCCACTTGGAAATTTACTATCGATTTGTTGACGCTACCAGATGCCCAGCGTAGTACCAGGTCCTCCAAACCATTTGCACAATCACACTCGGATCTCTCACGACGATAACAAGTTTTAATGGAAAATTTTCTTCCCGCACAACTCCATCAAATGACCACTTACTCATTTTAGCAACAGGTAAAAAAAAATTTCATTACCGGCAATTTCCACCAAAATGACTCAGAAGGTCCTCTACTCTATGGGTCAACAGTTTGTTAACAGCATAACAAATCATTTTGCGGTTTACACCATTTTCAATTAATATAAAAACCATGCAAATAAGTCACAAGGAAAATACATAATACACAGAATTCTCGTATACTCAGGTATATAACTCCAAAATATGATCCGGAAATATAACTCAGAAGTCTAACTCAGAAATGAACTCAATACATATCTCAGGAGTATAACTCGGAAATCTGTCTCAGAAATAAACTCAGAAGTATAACTCGGGAACAAACTCAGAAATATAATCTCAGACATAAAACCCGCATTCTATCTCAAACATAAACTGATAAAATAATAATATTTATTAGCAATAACATTATATGCAAATCACATTTTTACTCATTTTTATTACTACTCGCGTGTTCCAATTTACCAGCTTATAATACTTAGAATGATATACTCTCTCTCAACCGCGTTATTGATTCTCAAAATAACTCTTCTTTAACATTATATTGTTACCTTACTCTATTTGCATATTACTCGTTTCGATAACCCTTTAATTAACTCAAATTAACAATCTTGACATTTAATTCCCTTTAATAGGTTCTCATTCTATTACATTTAGTGGTTTCTCGATAATATTTTAATAGATGTTTTCTCATTCATCTAGTTTAACGATTCTTTAATAGACTGTTTCACTGATTTTACACAATTTAAGACGTCTCTTAATTATTTTGACCATATCTACTCATTAATTTCATGTTACCCACTAAAAATTCCAATTAAATTTCATACTCTTATTTAAAATGATTTCTCGTTACTCAAATTACGAATTAATTCTTTAGTTCTCATTTACTCAATTCGCAGTTACACTTTATTCTAAATTTTATGGTTTACTCATGGTTCATCAATTCAGTACATTCTCGTCTTTTTGAACATCTCCAGTTTAATAATTTTCATAAATAGAGTTTTCTCATATAATTTTATAATACCTCAAACTCATAACATTTTATAATACCTCAAAAGTTTGAATAAAACTTCCCGTTAATTTAATACTTTTCTCTTTTGATTCACTTTATTAATTTGCTTCTGTAACTCAATTTGTAGATTTCTCATAACTCAAAATTTCTCCATAATTAATCAAAATAAGACTTTATCATTTAGCTCGTTTTAATAATAACTCATTACCAGCAAATTACCGATCTCATTTTAACTCATTTTCCTTAAAATTTCATTGTAATTGTTTTCTCATATCAACTCATTAATAAATTTTCATTACTTTAATTTAATAATTCATCATTATCTCATTATAATCACACAAGAATAAGTATACCATCTTATTTTGTATATAATTGTAGTATTACTACTTCCCTTTTGCACGATATTCATTCAACCCAACTAACTTGATTTATTAATTTCTTCAGAAATCCCGATTTATCAGTTTGTTATAAACTCTATAATTACCCATAAAATAAATTTAATCATTCTCAACTGCTTGATTTGATAGTTACTCTTATAATTTATTTGATCAATTATATGTATCTAGATTTCGCACTTTAATTCATACCAATAAAATATCTCTGCATAAGCATCATGCTCATAACATTTATAAATAATAATTAATGATAATTATTTCTTGACAATTTCCTTTTATACTCCTACTCAACTCCACTTGGAGAGAAACTCGTCCTCGAGTTTGGAACTAGTATTGTCTACAAAAATAAACAAGCAAGTATGTATTCACACAAACAATTAGGATACACCTACTAAAAATTCACAATAACAAGCATTGGTCCATCGTTCCCTTCAAAATCTCCCCATAACCAACCAAAAGTTCGGTGTGTACGATAATAGGGGCCCTCTATTACTTTCGACACCTACTTCTGTTTGGTCACGAGTAAATCCCAAAGTTTACAACTTCCCACATATAAACCACCAACAAATCACACTCAGAAGAAAGGAATTTTAATCACACTCAGGAGAAAGGAAGTTTATTTTCAATATCTGATAAATACAGATATGCACTCAACAGTGCATACTCAAAATCTCATAACCATTACTCAGAAAATCATGCGTACATTTAGTCTCGTACGCGATACTCGGATAACTCAGATTCATAGAAATATTTCCACTTAGTTATTTTCACAATACAAATCTCCTTTTTAAACTTTTCATTTGGACATGCCATTTATCATTCCTCATAAATATAACTTATATCATCTTCACAGTTATATTGAATTTATTGTAATTTATGAGCATGTCTATTAATATTTTTTTTTTATTTTTTTTTTATCAGAGTTCTCAGTTATTGCGTCCCTCGATTAATTTGATTCAATTTATCGCTCTTTTAACTCGTTTTTAAATAAATCATCATCAAATTGATGACGTTAGCTTTCTCTTAATCCTCTTATATAATTACTCTTTAAGATGAGCTTCAATAATATCTGATTAATTTGACTCAGCAATTCCTCAATTAATTAGTCTATTAAACTTACATAGTTTATTTTAAGCTATCAGTGTGAATTCAATAATCTGTCACTTAACTTGTCATCCACATTTAGTTTTGCACTCGGCAATTTAACCTACTTACTCGAAATATTTTTCCCATTTTATCTCAATTTAATGATTCTTAATTAAATATTAACTTATTGACTTTAATATGGAATCTGCTTACTATTATATCTCGTGATTAAATAATTCTCTTTTAGATCCTGTTAATAATTCTCGTTAGCTAAATGTAATTATTTTTCATTTTATTGACTTAATAATTCTTTCTTTTACTCAACTTGGTAAATCTTCTTAAAAATATTCTCAATCAATTTGATTTACTAATCTCTGATTTACTCGTTTTAATTGACTCAGTCTATTAAGTATTTTCTCCCATATGAAAGATTTTAATATGCTCCCAATACGAATATTAAGTACTCCTCTTTAATGTAAATAATTTCCTCATTTCTCATTACACAGCTTATGGATCTTATATAATAAATTAATATCCCCTTATTACACTTTTGGTTCGAATTTCTCAGAATTTATAAAATTTCATCTCAACTCTATTAGCTGTTCCTCTAAACTGGAAACTTTTATTATTATTAAAATTTATAATTCCTCTAGTATGCGTATTTGTATAAGCATAAACATATTAAACACTGGGAATTAAATCCTGAATTTTACTCAGAATTATGCTCTAAATTATTCACAAAATTATGGAATCTCATAATAGTATATCTATATACATATATATTTAGCCATGCAATCACAAGTAATTCTCTCAGGATATAAACCGAAAATTCTAAGAATATGCTACTCGTCTATACTCAGAATATAGCAGAATCTCAATTAAATAATACTCTAAATATTACCGGCAGTAGGAAGCGAGAGGTAGACGTGACATGCTGTATGTTCGATGTGGAAACTTTTCTCAGAAAATTATTTGACTCTTTTCTCGTTTGAAAAACTCGATACTCAAACTTGAGTTTGAATTCGCCCCTTGCGAACCAAAATCCCTCAAGTCAGAGCTCTGATACCAACTTGTAACACCCTAAAATTTACAAGATTTTTAAAATTTTTGAAAATAAAATTATAATCGAAAGGTCCCATAAATAAATCTCAGATATTAGTATTTCACATTTAAAACGTATTTATTGCGGAAATAGTTAAAATAAAATAAAGTGTTTTAAAATATTAATTGTTGTCCACATCAGTAACGAAACGATACAGCGGTCAACCGTCCACCTTCTCCTTTCCTTTGCTGGTACCTGAAACAATGTGGGGGAAAGTTTGGGTCAGCTGGGGAAGCTGAGTGAATAATTCTCAAAATGCAAACAATCATAACATATAACACATGAGGGCACATCGGTGTACTCCTACTCAGAATCTACTCGATTAATTACTCAGATTTATTTCTCAGATTTTATTACTCAGATTTTAATTTATATAGCGCGCTTGTGTGATTTGGGACGAGAGATCAACCTCGCCCCTCCTCACACCTCAGATAGGCATAAGCCAAAACTCAGACGGGAGTGATCCCAAAACTCAGACTGGAATAATCCCAAAAACTCAGACGGGAATAATCCCAAAAACTCAGACGGGAATAATTCCAAAAACTCAGACGGGAGGTGATCCCAAAACTCAGATGTGTGTTATTATGTTTTATTATTTCTTTAACATAATTATCTCAGATTGCCCTAGCATGTAATAGCACAGAATGACTCTGTGCCGAGCTCAGTTACCCAGGCACAATGTCTCAGATCATGAATAAGTAAACAGCTGCTCAGATACTCAGATAACAGATCAAACTCAGATAACAGATCAAACTCAGATAACAATTATGGTGCAAGAAATGTAACACGTAAGTCATGCATGTATAACGTTAAAACTGAATACACGGTGAGAATACTCACCTTGAAAAACGTAAGCTCCGATGATTTCTCAGCATTCTACATCACTGCCCTACTAGCGCCTAGACGGTCCTAAAGTACGAAAGATAACCCAGATTAGGCTTATTTCAAAACTTGTTATAAAAAGGGGTTTTCCCTAATAAAATAATCATAATAATCAAAAACCCATAAACCATACTAAAATTGTCGAATACCATTTTCCCAATTTTACATGCATATTACCGATTTATAAAAGAACTTTTATTTCTAGTTGGAGCCCCACAAATACTAGCTGCCCAACCCATTATAAAAATGTCACTAGATTTTTGATGCAAACAAATTAAAACGACACTGTACGAACCAAAACCCATTTTCCCTAATTCTTGTGTTTGACCAGTGGAAAGAAACGGGACAAGGAAAACAGTATACTTTCCCCTTATTATTATATGCCAAAAGCCATACTCAAAACATTTGATTTTAACATTCTCAAGACGGATTTAAACAAAAGAGGAATTAAAGAAAAAGGTTACTACCACAATCCACGGTTGGACACACTGGCTTCTATATCGCACCCTTGCCGGAAAAGTAACACCACAGCAATCACCACGGAATACTACCAACACAAGGCAGAAATGTCATGAGATCACTATCAGGATAAAAAAAAAAAAAAAAATGGAAAGAGATAAGAACGAACTCCTCACCGGAACCACTGCTCGGGATTGACGGTTTGAACTACACGCTAAGTCACCGCTCGCCGCCGGAAACGTTAACTCGCCGGAAGAAACTCGAAAACACGGTCACCTCGGGAAACCGATTGAGATTCATGACAGAAACCACACTCCAGAGACCTCTATTCTTCTGCTCGGCGGTGGGACATAATCTAGCCGGAGTGCTTTCCGGTGAACGGACAGAAGCTCATGGCGGCGACGGTAGAGGGAGAGTTTATGGTGGCGATGGAAGATACAGAAAACGGTACCGAGATTGTACCGGAAGTAGCTGTCTTTGTGCTCGTCGGAAACTGGACTGAAATCGGCTGAGCTCGATGGGAGGAAGCTGGACAAGAAACGAATTAACGGGAAACGGAGGTTCTCCTCACGACGGAATCTCTTTGGGAAGAGGGTCACCACCGCAAATTTAGGAAGGGATAAAAGATTTGTCGGCTGCTAGGGTATATGAGACACACTTTTAGGTTTAGACCTCTAGGTTAATTTCATGCAACATGGGCCTTTTCTTTTCATGTGCACACGAACCCACACAAATATTTTATCAAACCGAACCCAATATTATTTGAGGTTCATAAAATATTATCACATTTTTCAAACTTGGAATTAGACAAATAGTGGGTACATAGACTATCTGTAAGTTTACCAAACATAATAATTTAATAGGGCAAAAGATCACAAAAAGATATTATTAGACCTTAATTAATTTATACACCATAACAATTACACTTTACTTAGTTAAAATAAAAGTGACAGATGAGCACCATAAATTTCGGGCGTTAGAATCCGGCCCTAGCCTTCGGCCAGCTTCAACACAACTTCAAACCCAACACACACACGGAGTAGATATAACTTGGGATTTTAAAACGTTGCGTAATTAAAACGTGTAACCATTTATATTAAATATTTTCACATAAAAGCATTCATTTATCACCTAATAATTTCACATGTAAAAAATGAAATTTAAATTTGATTTAAATCATTATTTAATTTCTCTAAAATTTCAGGGCGTTACATGATGATGGCTAAAGTAGCAAAAGAATATCCCGCTTTTCACGAAATGATTCAGAGATTCCTCAAAAAAAGAACTTATGTTCAGTTTTCTTCACCTCAAACTATGTATCCAAAGATTGTCAAAGAAGCCCTCACGATACCTGAGCTTTGCAACGTAGCATTTTTGGGTGAAGCTGACTGTTGTATGTTACATATTGCTTCAATGTAAGTTGATATTATTTGTTTAATACTTTGGATATAATTTAATTTACTAACCATGTCTGTGCTAATATTTTTAAGGTATTTCTATGACTATCCGGCTAATTATGAATGTGGTTTTTTAAATCCTTGGTTAATTGGTGAGTCAAAATGTCAAAAGCCCGAAATGAAGAGACATATCACAGAAGTTTTCAGGCATCAACAACACCGAACATACATTCTTGCACCTTATATACAAAAGTAATTTTTAATTTTCAATTATATTTTTAAGTCTTTAATATTAACTGTATTTTTAAGTATTTGTGTATATTTGCAGTCGTCACTGGGTCCTCTTTATCATTTGTCCTAAAACCAATGAAATCTACATTATCGATTCTTTGCCCCGATCTGTTAAAAAAGATTACTACCTCTTTGTTAGAGTAATCGAACAAATGTTCCCTCGTAGATTTCAATGGAAATCTTCAAAGGTATGTATTCAATTACCACTTTTGATAAACTTAGTTTTAACATAATTAATTGTTAATTAATTACAGTGCAACAAACAACAGGGGAGCTGGGAATGTGGTTATATTGTGATTCAGCATATTCAGGATTTTGTAGAGTATATTCATCATAATTTTTCTGATTTCGTAAGTGTTTATTATAATTCTATTATAATTTTTTGCAATGGTAACAAACTGACTAATTATCTGTATTTTCAGATTTGGGGAGAGGATAAAGTTGTAACAAAACAAGATATTGAGGGACAAATGGCAAAGTTGATTCCAAGAATATTTAATTGGCATAAGGTTAGATCATGATTTGAAAAATTAACTCGAACACTTTGTAAAGTTTTGGCTGTAAATTTTTTGGGCTACTTTTATACAGTGAGAATGTCAAAGATGACTCTCACAAACAAAACAGTTTTATTCCAGTTTTTGGGTATATTGTGTTGTTATATATATATATATATTTACATTATTATATAGATTCAGATATTGTGGATTATTTTTTTATTAATATTGAAATGAAATAGAGCGGTTCTATAATATTTGTGCGATTTATAAATAGGGCGGTGGAAACACTAGGGTGCGATATACTAATAGAGCGGTGTATATATTAGGGTGCGATATACTAATAGAGCGGTGGAAATGTTAGAGTGCGTTTTATAAAAGGGCGGTGAATATATTAGGGTGCGATATATTAATAGGGCAGTGTTCCTTTTTATAGGGCGGTGTGTTTAATAGGGCGGTGTTCCGTTTTATAGGGCGGTGTGTTTAATAGAGCGGTGTTCCTTTTTATAGGGCGGTGTGTTTAATAGGGCGGTGTTCCTTTTTATAGGGCGGTGTTCCTTTTTATAGGGCGGTGTGTTTAATAGGGCGGGTCTTTTATTTGATAATGCACACATATTCGGTGCGGTTTAGAAACCGCAGCTTCTTATGTATTTACCCGCACCTTCAGAGGTTTTCTGTACTAGTGGTTGATGAAGAGTGATAATGTGGAAATCGTGCTTCAAAAGGTTATTCACTGGCTTGAAATGAAAGCCGAGAAGATAGCACCATTAAATGATTAAAGTGAAACTATTATTTGTTAATTTGTTTATGATTAATTGATTGATATCTTGATTTATTATGGTTATACTAAAATAAAAACTCAAAAATTAGCAATAGTCAAACACAAAGTTCAATTCAAAACCTAAACCTAATTAAATAAACTCTTTCCCTCTCACAGTCTCACACGCACGCCTCTGCTATTCTTTCTTCTCAATTGGTGTGGTGTTTGTAATTAATCTTTCTTTATATTGTTTATCTCCTAGATAGCTACTTTGCCTAATCCTTACATCTATTTCTCTTTGCCTAAGATTTGTATATTATATTTTGTTAACTCAATCGCCGTAAGCTACAAATATTGCACTGATGTATCTATAATATATTTTAATATACCAAATTACCAATGTCAAAATTGTGATCTGATGTATCTATAAATCTATTTTAATATTACTTTTTGATTTTATGTGTCTGTGTCACACTTTTTAATTTATAATATATGTGATATTTGAAATATTGATAGATAATATTATATTATTTATATAATATGTATTGTTTTTATATTTTACTATTAAATATTGATTATGTCAGATAATTAGACATTTATGTATTCATAGGTTAAAAACGATTAACTGAAAAAGGAATTCATAAAGCACCTCTCTAAATCCTACAATGAACCAATATAAGTTCAAGATAAAATCTTAATGAAATTAGTTCTAATTTAATTAGTTCTTATATTATTTTAATTGTAAATTAGTAGGTTTGTGATTTATATAATTAGTTCTTGAATTAATATTTAATTGATTCAGGCTAATATCTAAAAAAATTTATTGTGCTACTACTATTGAAAAATTTTAGTTCCGCTCATGTGTCTTATTGTACTTATGATGGTTCAAGATTCTTGCACCTAATTACTTGCAAGTTAAGGAAGACGAAAAAATGGAATTATTTCAAGTTGTGAAATAGCTTTTAAAGAAGGTGAATGTCACACCTGCTGAGATTACAATCTTAACAGAGAGTTTATTAAGAGTATTAGTATGGAATCGTGTTTGAAAAGGTTATTCATGGCTTGAAATGAAAGCACTGAAGATAGCACCATTAAGGGATTAAAATGAAATCATTATTTGTTACTTGTTTATGATTGATAAGATGCGTTCAATGTATTTCTTTATTTTTTTTTATAGTTTCTATAAACAAATCTTAATCATTGATCAATAATAACTAATGGTTAAGATTAATCATATTTTTTATATATGGAGGGGTATTCTGGTCATTTGACACTCACATAATTTTTTTATTTTTTTAAATTATTTTTTAAACTTTTTTTTATCAATTTTTATTTTTGTTAATTACTTAATTTATTTACTTTTTTATTTATTTTTTCGTTCAAAAATAAAATATCATGTGATAATCAAATGTGATTGTATATTACTATACTTAATCACACATGATTATATAAAAACATCGAGTAAATTACACGGAAGGTCCCTGTGGTTTGCCACTTATTTCACCCACAGTCCCTGAACTTCGTCTATTACACTGAAGGTCCCTGATGTATACACTTTGTTACACCCATGGTCCCTACTGCCCTTAACTTTTCCTAAATGACGAAAATACCCTGTTGGCCTTTAGTAATAAAACGAAGATAAGGGACTGTGAATGTAATAAGTGATAAACCACAGGGACCATCCGTGAAATTTATTCTATTAACTGATTTTTTTTTCATCTCTCTCTTTAATTCATGTTCTTCCGCCACATTCAGACTCACCACACACCTCTATCTCTTTGAATTCAAAAATCAATCAATAATCATTATCGTCGCGCCACCAAACCCCCTGAAAATTCGATCCATCACCAACCCTTGCCTCTGGTTTCCTTCTTCATTTGTTCCGATCCACTGACGTTCTATAGATCAGAATTGAATCAGATAATTGATGCACGTCACCAAAGGATTTGGTGGTTTGCACATGCGGTGACTCAGACAATTGATGCACGTCGCCAAAGGAGTTGGTGTTTTGCATACTCAGGTCGATAGAACGTCATCGACGGCGGAATAACTGGAGAAGGAAACCAGAGGTAGGGGTTGATTTACGCGACAATAATGGTTATTGATTGAGGTTTGAATTCAAAGAGATAGAGGCGAGTGGTGAGTCTTAATGTGGCGGAAGAATATGAATTAAAGAGAGAGAAGAAAAAAAATCAATTAATAGAGTAAATTTCACAAATGGTCCCTGTGATTTATCATTTATTACATTCACGGTCCCTTATCTTCGCTTTATTACAAAAGACCAAAAGGGTATTTTCGTCATTTATAAAAAGTTAAGGGCAATAGGGACTATGGGTGTAACAAAGTATATACACCAAGGACGTCTAGTGTAATAAATGAAGTTTAGAGACTGTGAATGTAATAAGTGGTAAACCATAGGGACCTTCCGTGTAATTTACTCTAAAAACATCACATGTGATTAATTGTACAATCACATGTGATTATTTAAAAACATCACATGTGATTAAGTCAAGGCTTGTAGCCTAATGGTTATAGTGAAAGGAGTAAGGTGTTGCTCATGGTGTATAGGTCATGGGTTCAAGTCCCGTCGTGAATATTTTGCTGGTTAAAAAAAAGGCCCGTAGTGGACAATAGAAATAAGTTAAGTGTCGTTCAAAAATAATATAATCACATGTGATTAAATATATATACATAATCACATCAATGATCAATAAGCCACGCTTAGACCGTATTCAAAAGATTAGTTTGTGTTTTAACCCGTTGTTCTTCTTTGTCAATACTATTAAGGGCTAATAGCTTTGCAACAATTTGTTTGTGTCGCCACCCACTATCGCTATAGCCACTGGATATCTGTTGTCACATTACGCTGATACCCTGTTAGTCTAGAACCATAAGTTCAAGTTCAGACTAAATTAAAATAAATTTTTGAGGAGTCTAAAAAATTACTCGCTAACGCTGTGTTCCACAATATTTAAATGAAAGAAAGGAAAAGAAAGTAAAAGAGTGGAAGAGAAAAGAAGAGATATTAAGAAGAAAATATTTTTCTTTCTTGTGTTCCCGAATCGGATAGAAAAGAAAAGAAAATTATCAATTTTTGTGTTCCCGAGTTGGAGAGAAAGGAAAAACATTAGCTCATTTACAATTTTATTCTTAAAATATAAACAAACTAGCTTCATAGCCCGCCCGATTGGGCGGGCATGCTTCGAGAGAGATAGGAAAATAACAAAAAAATATTGTAAAATAACATAATAATCCATTATTGAAATGACAATAAAATTTTTTTGATACATGAATAAATGGTATAGGAAATTTAGAGTCGAAATGAAACTTTTTTGTAAACGAAATTTGTTGTTGATGTATTTGTCATCTTTGTCGCAACAAATAACCTTCAATCATTTCTTCCTCTTAACTCTTGAGACAGCGACATACAATGACATCATTGTGGTCGGAGGTTTTTTGAAAGTTCATTTTGCCTTTACCTTTGTCAGATTGGTTGTTCATCTGAAAAAAAACGAATTACGGTTAACACAGACAATTTTTAAACATTTATTTTCTTAGTTTCGATAGTATGTAGCTGCAAATTTTTTATTTAAAGTAAAAAATCTTAACAAAATCCGGAAAAAATTGAAAAAATTTGGAAAGAATATTGAAAAATTAAAAAAATCAGAATTATGCACAATTTTTAATTTTTTCAATTTTTTTGGGATCTTTT
Organism: Calendula officinalis; assembly: GCA_963853835.1. NCBI lineage: Eukaryota > Viridiplantae > Streptophyta > Magnoliopsida > Asterales > Asteraceae > Calendula > Calendula officinalis. The sequence continues at coordinate 20,098,034 of OY970829.1, forward strand.
ATGGTTTTTATATTCTAGCCCTATAGTGTTTTTAAAGTATAATAACCTTAAAGAAATCCGAATGCATATTAAAAGAATTCTGAAAACATAGCAAAAAATTAAAAATAACACTTATGCACAATTTTTAAATATAAGGACTCAGTTTATGTCTATTAAAATGTTTTCATGGAAAATTTAGGGGCAGAGGCAAATAGGCTAAATTGTTGTGTTATATAATATAGAAAACAAACAAATATGCATGTATTAAAGTCAACTGTTTATTAATTTGGTTTCAATTAAATTATTTTTCTCATACACTCCTACAAACTGAAGGCTGCAATTTTAATCGTTTATTTGAAGGGGAAAAAAATCGAAAAAATTCTGTTAGAATATTGGAAAGTTAAAAATCCAAATTATGCACAATTTTTTTTAGTTTTACAATTTTTTCAAAATTTTTTAAATTGTTTTCAGGTTCTTTTATGGTTTTTATATTCTAACCGTATATGTGTTTTTAAGGTTTTCCTATTTTTTAAGAATTGTTTAAATTTATTTCGGATTTTTTTAAGGTTTCTATATTCTAACCCTAAGTCCACTAAACATCAAAACTCTAACCATAAACTTAAAATTAGGTTTTATATATTTTATCTCAGTTTTGTAAATAATCTGCAGCCTGCAATTCAAACTTAGTTTTGTACACTGTAAATTTATCCGTAGTAGTTTGATTTAAGAAGGTTGCATTGCTTCACAGTTATGTAAACTGTAAATTTATTGAATACAGATTAAATATTACAATGAGTTTAAGAAGAATGCATAACAAACCAATACAGATTAAATATTATGTAGGATTTAAGAAGAATGTATACCTTGTATTTTTTGTAGATCGAGGAAGCGGGAGTGTCAATGGAATTGGGTGGATTTTTTGAATGGAGCATGACAGGAAGAAATAATTAATAATTTATCACTCATAATAACACCACTGATCTAGATCACGATTCAAGTATGAGATTTTATATAGGCTTCTTTGATCATTGCAATCATAAGAATGCGTTTGTGATATCTGTGAAACTGGGAAACAAAAATTAGTTATGTTTTTGCATAAAAGTCAACAAATTCAAGATGTTTGGTTAATATACACATTCAAGAGAAACCAAAGTTAAAGAAAATATACCAGAGGGATGCTTGATGGTAGTGAGTGGTGAGGGATGGCTGTTGGTGGTAGAGAAATCCCCTAAATCGATTTCCTGTTTTCATTAAACAGTCATTATAAGTGCTCAACCCAAGGCCAAATTCGGTAATTGTGGAAAGATGAAATGAAAACAGTGGTTGCACAAAACGCTTCAAATATACATGTCCATGCCCTTTTGTCCAAATGGGCATTTATGTGTAGCATATATTAGTGTCATTTTTTGTACATAAAACAAATAAAGTGTCAATTTTTATGACTTATTCAACCAATACCCATTTCATTAGTTCGAAGTCAAAATCAAACCTTGCACAAGCTATGAGTTGTATTACATATCCAAACGGAAGGAAAGTACACTTGAAAGCCAAGTCTTATTGCTTCCACTAAGGTCCCAATAATACATCAAGAACACCAAACCAATATAGGAAAAGAAATACAACAAATCATTTTTTATGAGTATTTATGGATTAAAAAGGGTTAATTATTTTGGATAATAAATTTAAGAAATGAACATGTATGACATGGTTTTTGAAGTTGACACATTTGTCTTTTCCATTTCTATACTCAATGTAAGGAACACTGATGAGGCAGAAGAACATTAAAAAATTCGAAGTACAAACCTTGAGGCTATGCCCAGTTGAGAAAAAGAGTATGATAGTGTTAAAAGCACTTGTGCCGCCTGCATAAACACATGTACATCTTCTTAGTAATAGACATAATTATAAAATGACAATCGGAATTAACATAAATGTACACATAAAAGGATTTAATTATATATTTTGCATATTGGAGAGAGAAAAAATTTAAAAAAATTTAAAAGTTTTAAAAAGTTGTACTAACAGGAAAAAATTGCAAAAAATATGTAATTTTACATAAAAGTTGTACTAACCTGTTGAAATGCATGCAACAATAACTGGAGTTGAATATATTGACCTATACAGCCACAAATGGATGCAACCTATAATAACCAGCGTATATAAAGCAGATCATTCAACATTTTTACCGTATATATTTATGCTAAGTTGCAAATTTCCCTAACAGATATTGCATTAAAAGAAATAAAAAACATGGCCCTTGTGCTTAGTAGGTATAATATCAAATCCTTCATGCACATCTCTTGGTGTCAGCTCCTTCTAAACTTCTTCAATATGGGGCTGCATTATAATTAGAAATGAAAACATGAAATTGGAATCTTTGATCATTTTAAGGTTTCATATTCATGTTTTAGATAGTACTCCGTAATTTTCTGGTCGTGAAATACCGTTTGGTGAAGATGCTTTATTATAAGCAAAGATTGAATATCATAGCTACTTGCCGAATCTATTATGGAAAATATCCCATGATTTATCAAGGTAAATATTTAGCCAAAATTGAAAATCCGAATAAAGATTTGGAAATTGGTTGCCACGCTTGGAAACTTTTTAATGGGATATAATATTTGTTCTGAAATTCCGAATAAAGAGCCAAAACATGTTGCACTTTGAATTGCTTTCAGATGACAGGTGACACTTTTTCCCATTACATGTCATCATTAATAGCCAATGAAAATGTATTATTTGGACAAGTTGGCAAACTCAAATCAAAATTAGGCCTCATATATAGAGGTAGATTAGGTAATATTAAGGGTAATTTAGTAATTGCAAATAGTTTTAATTAATTTAGATTTCTCTTCTCTCCAAATCTTCCCACTTTTGGGAGGAAGATTAGGAGAGAAAAAATGGCCCAAATTTCTTTTATCTTCTCTTCCTTTCTTTTAAAAAAATATTCTGAAACATAATTTTTATTTTCTCTTCTTTCCAATTCTTTTCTCTTTCTCTCTAAATCATTCCTCTGGAACACAGTGTAAAGGTTTGAATTGGCATACACGTTAATGAATTAAATAAATAAATTAATTAATAGACTTGGGGAATACTCTTCTGACTTCTCTATTTCTGAGTTCTGACTGATTAGTCAAATTTAAAATTCATCACTGAATCTGCATAGGCCACCGCTCACCGCCATGTTTTCATACGATTCCATTTCCCTCCCACCGCCAAAAACCATCCTATCCGCCGCCGCATCTCTCACCGCCTCCGTCGTCCTCTTCAAAACCATCGCCGCCGATCTCATTCCCGCCGACATCCACGACTACTTCAAAACCCTCACCAAAGCCCTCTCCGCCCAACTCACCGTCGTCATCCAGGATTCCGACGGCCTTACCCCCAACCAACTCTTCGAAGCCACCAATCTTTACTTGGGCGCCAAGTTATCTCCTTCCACACACAGAATCAAAGTCAACAAACCCGAAAAAGATGACGAATTCACCGTCACAATTGATCGCAACCAACACATGATCGACATCTTCCAAACCATTAAATGCAAATGGGTTTTGCAAACAGAACGGATCGATGTCTCTAATCGGAACTCAAATGCTCCGTCTGAAATTAGGTTTTTTGAATTAAGCTTCCACAAGAAGCATAAAGAAACAATTTTGAAGACATACCTTCCTTTTCTAATACAAAAAGCTAAACAGCTTAAAGACGAAAATAAGACGGTTAAATTACACACGGTTGATTATAACGGGACCGATTACTGGAGTTGGGTGGTTATGAATCATCCGGCAACATTTGAAACACTGGCAATGGATTTGGACAAGAAAATGGAGTTAATTTCGGATCTTGATTTGTTTATACAGAGGAAAGATTATTATAGGAGAGTTGGGAAGGCTTGGAAACGTGGGTATTTGTTGTACGGACCACCTGGAACTGGGAAATCGAGTTTGGTTGCAGCCATGGCTAACCGTCTTAAGTTTGATGTTTATGATTTGGATTTGAAAGAAGTGCAATGTAATTCGGATTTGAGAAGGTTGTTGATTGGTACCAAGAATCGGTCAATTATTGTGATTGAGGATATTGATTGTAATGTTGGATTGCAAAGTCGAGAACTTGAGAAAGAAAACACCAACTCGGATGAAGAAAAGGTACATACATTGTTTTTACATCAAAAGTAGCATAAATCAAATTTCTCACATAGAAGAAAAAAATAAGGGAAAAAAGCGTAGTTTTTACGAACCTATATTGTCAAAATTCGTATATTTTGTTCATATAAATGTGAGAAATTATATACTTCCTCCTATTCAAAATAAGTGATACACTTTTCTTTTTATGTTGATTCAAAATAAGTGATACACTTTGAAAAATTATCTTATTTGGCAATAAATAGTTGGACCCACACCCACTAACTATCTACTTTAATAAAGTAAAATGACTTATTTACCCTTACTTTTTACTATTAAACATCATTAACCCCACTTTATTCAAAAGGTGTGGGACCCATTCTCCACTAACCATCCATTTAATACGGAGTATAATTTAACTATCATTATAATATTTTGCATCAAAAACCGTGAAATCCAAAGTGTATCACTTATTTTGAATCGGAGGAAGTATATGTTTCCTTTTGATGAACGGGAAAGTTACATACCCTATATTAGGGGTGAATATTTGCGAAACCTGATGTGAAACCGACACTAAATTAAACAGGTTACGGTTAACGCAAAGAAGTTTCAGGTCAGTCTTCCTGGGTCGATTCAACTGAATCGTTTATTAAACAAGTTAGGTTCGGGTTGGTGATAATTTAAATGGGTCGACCTGCCAACCCGAATAATTATTAACACGTGTTTAAAAATAAATATGTTTATACTTTATTAGTTTATAAATATATTCAAAAAATAAATATGTTTAAAATATATACATGTGTTAACCTTTTTGACTAATTCAAACTGCTATCCGAACTCACGAACCCGACCTGAATTGTCACCCCTACCATGTATTGTCAAATTGATATATATTACATTTCTTAAAAAAAATCCCTTTACATATGAATTGATTTAGGTTAAACTTGAATGGGTCATAGATCACACTTCTCCTACATCATTTTATCTAAAAGCTCGCTTCTAGTTGAAATAATATAATTTTTACAATCATATCTGACGAACTTTTATATTATATAAAGTTTACAAGTTTTGACTTTGATGTATGTTTTTATTATGGAATTAGATAACTTTATCAGGGCTACTCAACTTCATTGATGGATTATGGTCAAGTTGTGGGGATGAGCGAATAATAGTGTTTACGACAAACCACAAGGAGCGTTTGGATGCAGCATTATTGAGACCGGGTCGCATGGATGTGCATCTAGAAATGTCTTATTGTACATATGATGGGTTCAAGATTCTTGCATCTAATTACTTGCAAGTTAAGGAAGATGAAAAAATGAAATTATTTCAAGTTGTAAAAGAGCTTTTAAAGAAGGTTAATGTGACACCTGCTGAGATTGCAGGAGAGTTGATGAAGAGTGATAATGTGGATATTGTGTTTGAAAAGGTTATTCATTGGCTTGAAATGAAAGGAGAGAATTGAAGATAGCACTATTAAATGATTAAAGTGAAACTATTATTTGTTACTTGTTTATGATTGATATCTTGATTTATTATGGTTACAATGATCTAATCAGAATTTTAATTATCAATCTGTTTTACCCGGCCTCCACTCACTCTCTTGTGCAATTATCTAGATGAAAATAATGTTTTTCATCAAGTAAAGAAAAGAGGAATGAGAATGCTAAAAGAGTTAGTTAGGAATACAAGACAGAGATGTTACAAAATGGTTAAATGTTGTAGGCACAATCATGGTGTTTGACCTGACCTACAAGCATAATGAATTTATTGGAAAATAAATGGCATGTGGTAAGTGCAAGTATGCAAAAAGTGAAGACATTATTTGGCTGCCTACACATGCCAAAAAGAAGAATAGTGTTTGCTTTGTTGATAAGCTACACATGCCAACATTCTTGCCTTTTCCATCCTACAATTAGATTTCACCCAAACCCAACATTCTAAGTCAATACTTGGGTTTCAACTGCCTATTGTGTCAATTTCATCTGAAACCCTAAACAATAAAGCATCAATATCTTTGAAAAACTATACAAATCTTTGAAAGGTATGCAATGCAAATCAGGTACAAGAAATCATAAAAGGACTTCAATGCTTCCAGATGAAGCTTCTACAATATCCCATAAATATACAAGAATTAAGTTGCCACCATCTACCTCACAGATAATTAATTAGTCATTAATTAATAACTTAACATTAGCATCAAATCACAGAAGCAGCTAAACAAGCAAGAATTGCAGTTGCAAATCATCCCTAACCAAAGAAATATTAATAAAACAGGGTTTATATTTATACCAATTATGCTTCAATCTTACTACAAGACCTTAAATTACATCCTATCACACATTATTTCTAGTCTCAAACTTCAAATTGCTATCCAATATAATTGATCAAATTAGGTAAGGCTAACCTGCCATTCTCCAGATTCTATATTCGCAGTTTGCACTCCTGCAAAACAGGAAATGAATATCAACACCAACCAGAAATCATACCAATTGATCAAATCATGTATGCCCTTATGATCTGACTAGAGTTAGTAGCAATTAGCCACTGCACATAACCACCTATACCAAAATGATTCAATCACAGATGAAAATGAAGAATGAAAGATCAAGAAATATCTATAATTATGGAAAATTACTAAGTAAAGATCGATTGATAAACTAAACAACTCTATAAACTATTAGTGGGCATGCACAAAGCTAAGATGAACCCAACCATAACAACATTTTACACAAGATAACCTAAAAACAAACAAATGTACTAGCATTTCCTCCTCATTTCTTCGCCTTTGCAGTGGCTTTCTTTCCAATCGCTTTCTTTGCAATCGCTCCCTTAGGTTTCAAGCTCTTTGCTGCTGCCGGAGCCGGAGCTTTCTTTCCCGGAGTAGATCTCGTGGATGTCCTTGCTACTTTAGCTGGTTTCGTCGGAGTTTTAGGCTTCGGTTTAGCGACGGATTTAGCCTTTACAGCTGGCTTCGGCTTAGCTACAGCTTTAGGAGCGGCTGCCTTTGGTTTAGCAGCAGGCTTGGCTTTCGCCGCCGGTTTGGGCTTAGCAGCTGCCTTCGGTTTTGCTACGGATTTGGCCTTTGGTGCTGGTTTAGGTTTGGCAGCGGGCTTTTTCTTAGCCGGAGCTTTTTTTACAACTGTTTTAGGCTTGACGGTGGTCTTCGGCTTAGCAACTGGTTTCGTCTTCGCCGGAGAACTTGCCGCCGGGAGCTTGTATGAAGCCTTAACCTTAACTAGTTTACCAGCAGCAACGAATTTCTTCAATTGAGTCAGCAAAACCTTCTTAAAATTCGTCGGTAGATTTTTCTGCTTCTCTTCGATAAACTTTGCGATCGCATACTGACTGGATCCAGTTTTCTCCTTCAACGTAACAATGGCGTCCTTGATCATCTATAATCATTAACACAATCAATTAACATCAATCACTGAATCGCATAGATCAATTCGCATCCAAACGCTTAAGAAAAACAACAAACAATAATGAATTGATCATATTCATACCTCGAAGTAAGGTGGATGCAAAGAAGGACTTCTAGGTTTACCCTTCGCCGATGGTTTCTTCACTTTCTTCGGTTTTTCAGCTGCCGGAACATCAGGTTTTTCCTCCGGTGCCACCGCATCAGCTGCTTCGATCACCGGTGCAGCAGGCTCGGTCGCCACAGTTGGTTCTTCCGTCGCCATTGACGTAGATTTAGGGCTTGAAATCTAGAATTTGCAATCTATAGAACGAAATTCAGATCTAGAAATGCTAACCGAATTAAGATTTGATTGCTGTGCTGTAATTTAGCGTCTGGGTGATGAACATCAATTTGTGGGGAGTTAAATAATATGGAGCATGAGATGACATATCCAAAAGCTCCGATTTGATTGGTTAATAGAGAGGTCACACGGATCGGACACCTAACTAGAATTTAAACATGAGCTGTTGGATCAGTTATTATCAACGGCTGAACATGACTTAATCTAAGTAGTAATGAAGTTTGGATGAAATGTGTACATTTTGGTGTGTTTCTATGCTCTAATAATTTACGAATAACTGTAGCTCTACTTGATGAAATTTAATGAAACTTTTTTTAATTTGTAGGAAATTAAGTTAGCTTTCGGTTGAGTATATTCTTGTAGGCTGAAGTTTAGCGGGTCGAGAGATATTTGATTTGGAATGTACAAAGGTCGAAAAGGGGGTATAATAAGAGTTAAGGACGGTTTCGAGTGGTTTTAAGCCAATGCTTTGATCCGATCTTCGATTTTGACACAAGTAATGATGCTAACTTAACTTAGGTATCCATAGAATCGAGAATTATCGAAATCCGATGAGAAATGAATATAGAAATTTACGTTTGAATGTTAATGAAGATGAACAAGTTTCCCTATAGTAGTTAAGTAATGTACTCCTAATTTGTATTAATATTTATCATGTTTGCTAATGGTATGAGTATCAAATATAATTAAGTCTTATGTATTTGTATTCAACATTGCTATGATATGTAGAAATCGTTTCAATAATTCTCGCTTTTACAACGAGTGTCGAAAGCATAGTTTATAAGCAAGGTGTGGTTGATATGTCTACAAGATCGTTCTTTTTCTGCTCAAGTGTGATGCGATCGGGCACAATAATTGCGAGATCTTGTGAAATTTGGATTACGTCAAATGACTCCGAATTATTATTGCTCTCGAGAAAAAAAAATCAACGGGTCATATTCGTGTAGACCTACAAGTGTGCATTTTGGATGTGGCTATATTATAGTAGTATCAATCATATGTGGTCTTAGAAAATTCGGTTAAAGTGTTTTTCCATCGATCTTGTTACGTATAAAATGTGTCCCTCGATCCAGTAGGATGTTTCCTATACTAAATTAAGTGGAAAAACTCTTTAGGTCAAACAATTGAACTTCTACAAGACGAGAAGATTTGGTTGACCTAGTATCTATAAAGCCAATAGACTATTTATGAGTTTTTCTATCCCTAAATTCAAACAAATAAAAGAAACTAAATGGATAGAATCGAGAATGCTACATTTACTAATAATTTTGTGAGTTAATGGGACAGAGTTTTGATACTTCAAATGAGTCCAATAACATACCAACGATAACATACATAGTTCATTAATTGGTATTTGATCCCCGCAAAGAATCAACTCACGGAGAACAATTGGCATAAGAATGCAAGGATTGATCTGACAAGTTGCACCATTTACGAATGATCGCCAAAGATTTGCATACACGCCACGAAAGTAAAAAATTAACATGTTCACGTGACTCGACATGTTGATTACATATCGGGCAAAGGTTCGTAGTAATTTCTAAATGACATTTGAAAAGGTTTACACCATACGGAAGACAATCCATTCTATATACGCTATCTCCAAATAAAAATGTTTAGTTTCCTTATAGTAAAAAAAACTTGGAATAGCAGGACACATTTTTCTAAACTACTCATAATTCTACACTCTTTTATTCACAACGGGACTTAAATCATGACCACGTGCCAATATGTAACACATTTTTACATCTGAATTGTCAATTGTTCCATAATGTTTCCATGTTTATTTAAAAGTGTCATCTGGATCAAATGACCACATACACCTATCCTGAATATTTATATGCTTATGGTTTTTTATAAAGGTTTGACTAGCTCATATCGTAATACATGAGCTAAGAAAAACCCTTCTTATAAACCTGTCATTACATCTTTCGCTAAAATGTAAAATACTTTATACTTTATAGTAGTATTAGTATATAATAAAAGGCAACAGAATGTAGGTAAGTTATAGTAACTAAATTGAACAAAATAACAAGTTATTTACTAGTTTTTTTATATATTTTTTAAACAGCTATTACTTATTAGTTATTATTACAAACTAATTACTATTTCTTATATAGATGTTAAACACAAACTGAAGTTAGCAAATATGAGCAAGGTTATGGAATACAAGTGCAAAAACAATCATCACATATTCATGTTTTACATTTATATGTTTGTAATAATTTTTCATTCTTGTAGAAATGTTTTTCGATTTTAAACATGATAGGCTACTTGTAACAAAAACAATCATCATATAAGTGTTCATTTATCACTGTCATTCGACACACATGTATGTGTGTCATAACTAGTGCTGCTCTCTTGTCTTGGTTTTCGCATGTTTCTTTCGATACAAGAGCACGTTTCTTCTGTTCGACCTTTGTTTCATCGTCGACCGTGTTATTGATCATGTGGCTAGCTCAACACCGATCCTATATAGATTTTTTTTTTTGTCTTGTTTTAAGCTTAGTGTTCAACCTTGGCCTTATACTAGGCTTGATCTCAAGCCAGAGCGCTTCGTTTGTCCCAATCTTCAACCATACACCTATGTTTCGGTCCTATGTATAAACTTATGCTCTCTTATGGTCCCAAATTTTCTGTTAAATAGTTAGTTATAATGTATCCCTTATGTTTATAATGTATAGTGTAGGGGCCCTTTGTGTAAATATCGTATATCTGTAACTCTATTTATATCGTATCAATACAACGTATAACCCTAACGGGTATTTCCACAATCTCCAACATGGTATCGAGCCAAATATTCTCGAAACCCTGACATGGTCTGAAACCGCCGTCTGTGATTTTGAACCAACTTTTTCTCTATTGTTGTTGTATGACAAATCTTCTGGCCTACTATCAGACGTCATCATCAACAACCTACCTTAAATGTGTTATTTGGGCCTTCTTACACGAGTTTCAGCATTCAATGTTGGTAATTTGTATAATCAATAGAATTTAAGTTTAATGAGATAAACTTGTTGACTAAAGTAATCTTCATGAAATATTGAACAAGTAAGGTTTAAGGTTTATATATGCAGAGTGTACACAAGCAAGATTTGTATCATCAAAACTAATTATCTGGTTAGTAAGCCATGTTTTAATAAAATCTTTTTAGTTTGTCAATTCTTTATTTCTGGATTGAATTGCAATAGTTGTATTAACTGTTAGTAGATTTGTACTGATTTTGTTTGTTTGAAATCTCTAAATTTGTGTATTCACTTTCAGATCAGACTATTTCAATGGAACTGTTGGGTAGCTGAAAGCAACCCTTACCTATGATGGATGTAATGAAGATAAATAGTCAATAGTTGGAAGACAATCTGAAAATATGTTTTCAGATTGTGAGTGCATGAGTATCTGATGCGTTCATGTTAGTCCCCAGACTAAGTAAATAAGATTTGATGATCAAATACCCAAGAAGAATAAATCAGCTGAAGTATGTATCTCAATTGAAGTACAAGTATATTCATAAACCTTCAGCTGAGTATGTACTCAGCTCTAGGAATCAAGTCAAATCAGCAGCAATTCAAGAGTGATCATTCGAAGTCTATGGCCGAAGGACAAAGACCAGAAGAAGACCACTCAGCTGATAGTGGAATCAGCTGATGGTACCTGCTGCAGATAAAGACTTAGTGGAAAATATTCTTGACACTTTGAATATTTTCCTTTCCCGCTCAAAGAAGAAGAAAACGACGAGGATCTTCTATTTCGGTAACAAAAGATAATTTGTCAGAACATCATCGTTTGTCCCTCCAAGCATGTATAGAGAAAGTCAACATCTTTTGTACTATCATAGTACATCTTTTCACTGTGCGTCAGAAATCGTGTGTGTTCTTTATATTTAAGTCTTTACTTAGCCGTAACGCAACACGTTTGTGTTGTTGGGATCCAACAATTGGTATCAGAGCAAGTGTCGAAGTTGTTTTCCATCAACTTTGAGCATCTGTTATGGCTGAACCTACATCTGATCTTCCATCATATGGCAAACCTCCCAAACTCACTCAAACCAACTATCCTATGTGGAAATCACGTATGATGTCCCATATGTTTACCTACCACCCAAGACTTCATGATAACTTAACACTTGGAAAATATATTCCTCAAACCTTCATACCATGGACTGCAGACGTTGCAGAACACTATGTTATCAAACCAGAAGCTCAGTGGTCAGACGCTGATAAATGTCTGGTTCATCTTGAAAACAAAGGTAGAGACATGTTTTTTCAAGCAATTGGTGATGAACTGTATCACAACATTCAATTTTGTGACTCAGTCAAGGAAATGTGGGAAAGGTTGGCTGAAGTTTATAAAGGCACATCTGTTGTTCGTGAACATAACAAAAACATGCTCATTAATGACTACGAGCTGTTCAAAGCCAAGCCTAGTGAGACTATAGCTCAAACATTCAATCGTTATAACATTTTGTTGAACGAGCTGAAGTCTCATGGAGTTGAAAAGGACGATATGTCCAAAATGTGTAAGTTTATGGCAGCTCTACCCTCCAAATGGGCTACCATTATAACTTGCATGAGTACGTCCCCTTCTCTAAAGGATTATACTCTTTCATCTCTCTATGGTATGTTCCTATGCCATGAGAGAACTGTACTCAACAAATTTCAACCTCTAAAGGACTCTAAAGTGAGTTCCTCAGGATCTTCAGCTGCTCTTGTTTCAATAAACAAACCTAGCAGGATTGATATCCTCCATCAGATGATGAAGCTGACACAACTTCAGCTGTTGATCTGTTCAACATGCCTGAGGTCAGCATCGAAGAGATAAATGAAGACGAAGACAATAAAGCCCTTCTAACTGAGCTTGCCTTACTTGTCAAAAACAAAAAAAATCTTTAAAGGCAAATCTGGCTCCTCAGCTAGAGGCTCAAGTAACAGACCTATCTCGTCAGCTGCACTCTCCAAACCCTCTGGAAGTTCATCTGACATCTCTGATATAACTTGTTACAACTGCAACAAAAAGGGACACTATGCTAACGACTGCAAGCAAAAGAAAGCAAGTTCATCATCTTCAGCTGGTGAATCCTTTGAAGAAAAATACAAGAAGCTACAAGCCTTCACCAAAAAGATCCTAGAAGAAAAGAAGGCACTTGAAGGCAAAGTTGCTGACAAAGGTCTCGTAGCTGAAACTCATGATTGGGCTGACTCTGGTGACAGCTCATCTGATGATGATGAACCAATGGCCACAATGTGTTTGATGGCTCGTGCTAATGAAAGCATTACAGCTGATGATGCTAGTTCATATCAATGGGTCAACATAGTTCACAAAAAAAGTAACTTCTCTAAACTCTGTTGAGCCTAAAGATGCCAAGGAAATTGTTGATTCCATTAACTGTGACTTGCACTTCATTGATCAGCTGAAAGGTGAATGTTTGGATAAACACAATGCTATTCTTCGTGCAAACGCTTTTTTAAAGGAAAGATTAATCGATCACAAAACTTTAAAAGAAGAACTTTCTGAAACAAAATTTATAAACTCAGTTCTTCAACACGATCTAAATGAGAAAGTTAAAGTACTTTAAGCAATTAAAAAGATTTGTGAATCATGGTCTCGTTCATCCAAACGTGTGAGTGAATGTGTTAACTCACAGATTCCGAGTCAAGTACAAGCTGTATTAGGAGGAGATTTCCTTGGTGCAGCCACTGTACCTGATAGCTGTACGGATGATCCGTACTACTCGTCAGCTGATGCTTCTGTGCCAGCTGAAGAGTTGGTGTTTGGTTGCTTTGTTAAGTCCACCAAAACCTATGCTACTGAGATGTCCACAAAAGAACCTTCTGAAACCACTGGTGAGGAATCATCAGCTGATTCCTCAACCATGGTTGTTAGGACACCCACTGTAGTAGTAGTTGAACCAATAAAGTCTATCTTGGGTTCAGCACCTGTTGTCTCTGCTGCTAGACCTCAGAAGAAGACTAACAAGACAGCAGGAAAGAAAATTGTTCTTACACCCTTCAAGGGTGAGCCAGCTGGAGTTCGTATTCGGGCTGCAAAGAACAAAAGTAAGAGTGTCTCTAAGAACACTCCTAGTCCTTCCTCAGCTGGTTCTGTCAAACAGCTAAAAAGAAAAGTCAGCAATCTGACATCCCTCGTTCAAAACCTGTCTATCTCTGAAAATCATAAGATGAAAGGGATTTTGGGTCCAGTACCCAATCCTGCTGCCTCGCCCTCCACTCCACAACAAAAGAACATAAAATGCTACAGATGTGGAGATCGTGGGCACATGGCAAATGAGTGTGACAGTCCAAGCTTAAGACCACCCCAACTTCAGCTTGTAAGCCTATTGGAAATCCAACCCCTGTGAGCTCCAGCAGGAAGTATCACGGACCCACAGAAATGTGGGTTCCCAAAAAGAACTAACTCCTTTTAATTCTTGTGCAGGGTGATCAAAGCAAACATATCTGGTATCTAGACAGTGGTTGCTCAAGACATATGACTGGAAATAAATCCCTGCTTGAAGAATTCGAAGTTCGTGCTGGTCCTCCAGTAATTTTTGGTGATAATGGTAGAGGCTCAACTGAAGGTTATGGATCCATCTCAAATGGATCTATAAAGATCACAAGAGTTGGTTATGTGAATGGGCTGAAACACAATCTAATCAGCATTAGCCAACTACGTGATGCAAAGTTCTCAGTGAACTTTAATGAGTACAGAGGAACGGTGACAGATAAAAGTGGAAAAGTTGTATTACTTGCACCAAGAAACAACAACGTTTATACACTCGACATGAATCCTCAAAATCAAGAAGTTTGTCTATTCTCTCAATCCACTGAAGAGCTAAATTGGTTGTGGCACAAAAGGCTATCTCACCTGAACTTCAAAAACATATCAAAGCTGGCTAGAGGTCAGCTGGTGAATGGTTTACCACAAATCAAGTATGAAATAGATAAACTTTATTCAGCTTGTGAACAAGGAAAACATCATAAAAGCTCCTTCAAATCAAAGCAATGTTTTTCCATCAACAACGGCCTACATATGCATCATATGGATCTATTTGGTCCTATGAGTACCGAAAGTCTAAGTGGAAAGAAGTATACACTAGTTATCGTTGATGAATACTCACGATACACTTGGGTTATATTTCTTCGTCACAAAAGTGATGCAGCTGATGAAATTATCAAGTTCATCGAAAAGATGGAACTTCTGAATGGGTCAAGAGTTAAGATGTTGAGATCAGATAATGGTACTGAATTCAGAAACAGTACATTGGAAGACTTCTGCTCAGAAGTTGGGATCTCTCAAAACTTTTCAGCTGCTAGAACACCTCAACAAAATGGTGTTGTTGAAAGAAGAAATAGAACCCTAATAGAAGCTACTAGGACAATGGTTGTTGAGTCAAACATGCCAAAACAATTCTGGGCAGAAGCTGTCAACACAACTTGTTTCACTCAAAATAGATCTCTCTATGTGAAGAGACACAAGAAAACTTCTTATGAGATTCTACGTCAAAGGAAACCATACATCGGCTTCTTTCATGTATTCGGGTCAAAATCTTGGGTTCGGGTCTGAACGAAAGTTTTAGTTCGTCGAGTCATCTATAACATACTAAAATTTGGAGTTCATTGGGTTTACGGTTTAGGAGTTGTCCCTATTTTTATAAGACTGTGCGGTGATGTTTCACTGTTCGGGACTGCACTGTTTCAGGTCTGTTTCGGGGCCCTTCGGGTCTGTTTCGGGTCTCGAGTCCTTCTGAAAAGTTGTAGATTAGTCTGTTTTCTAGTCACAACATTGAGTTGACACTGACAGGACTTTCGGTTTGAGAGTTATGGCCTTCGCGGTAAAACCAATGCAAGCTGTCAAATTAATTGTAGCTAAGTTTCGGGTCAAGTTTTAATTTCGGGTTTTAATTTATGTTTTAGGACCGTCTAGGAGTAACCGAGCAGCGCCTTAAAGTTTCAAGGATCCTTTGGAGCTTACGTTTCTCGAGGTGAGTATTCTCACCGTGTGTTCAGTTATAACGTTATACATACGTGACTTATATGTTTCATTAGTTGCACTATATTTGCTATCTGAGTTTTGATCTGCTATCTGAGTATGGGCATCTATTTTTATTATATTGATCTGAGTATCTGTGCTACTACCTGCTAAGGCATCTGAGATAATTATGTTAAAGAGATAAAAACATAATAACACAAATCTGAGTTTTGGCTATATACCTATTTGGGATCACCTCCCGTCTGAGTTTTTGGGATCACCTCCCGTCTGAGTTTTGGCTTACGCCTATCTGAGGTGTGAGGAGGGGCGATCGACCCGAATCACACAAGCGCGCTATACAAATTAAAATCTGAGTAATAAAATCTGGGCAATAAATCTGAGTAAATAACTGAGTAGATTCTGAGTTGGAGTACACCGATGTGCCTCATGTGTTGTATGTTATGATTGTATGCATTTTGAGTTTATTCACTCAGCTTCCCAGCTGACCCATATTCCCCCCACTGTTTCAGGTACTAGCAAAGGAAAAGAAAAGGTGGACGGTTGACCGTTGTATCTTCCGAGTGCTGATGTGGAACATCATTTATTATTTTAACTTAAATTTTAATTAAAACTTATTTCAGCATTAAATACATTTTCAAAGGACAACATTAAATTGAGATTTAATTATTCAAGTTATTGGGACTATTTTTATTAAAATCTTGTACTTAGAATTTTTTTTTTATTACAAATTTTTGGATGTTACAAGTGGTATCAGAGCTCTGACTTGAGGGATTTGGGTTCGCAAGGGGCGAATTCAAACTCAAGTTTGAGATTCGAGTTTTCAAAATGAGAAAAGAGAAAAATATTTTTTCTGAGAAAAAGTTCCATATCAAGTACACAGCATGTCACGTCGACCTCTCGCTTTTCCTGCTGCCGGTAATATTAATCAGTTTTATCTATTTGAGTATTATATTTTGAGTTAACCAAGACGCGTATTCTGAGCATTATGAGTTAAAAATCTGAGAGAGATTCTGAGTATATTTCGAGACGTGGATCGCTTATCTGAGTATATTTTCCCAGGGTAGTTTCTGAGTGCATCTGTAGTATAAACGTAAAGAGTTATAATTATTCATATATTTTATAATCTGTGAGATTTTAAAATTCTGAGTATAATTTAGAGCTTAATTCTGAGTATAATTCTAATTTGTTTTCCTACTCTCTGAGTTTTATAGGTTTTTATAAATACCAAAACATATGATAGAGTTAATTTCAGATTTTATTCAGAGAAATTTTAACCAAGAGTTTAATAAGTGGGTATCAATTTATGACATATAAACCACAAATTATTTATTGAGCAAACGAGAAAATCAGGAACAATATATTTTTATGAGAAAATAATAAAAGTTTCCAATTTAGAGGAGCACGTAATTGAGTTAATATGCAATTACAATGCGATCGTAAGAGAAAATAAAATTTAAATACAATTGTCAGTGCTGAGAACCTAGTTAAATAATCAGGAGATGCATTAATATGAGATTCCAAATTTGCGTGAAAACTTAGAGAACAGTTTAAAGAGATAATTTTTAGCCTAGTGAAATGAAGAGTAATGATTAACCGAGTTATGAAGGCTCTGAGAATTTGAAACTTTAATTATACGAGGGTCTAAGAAGTAATAAAACACTGGTAAAAGAGAGGAAAAAAAATTGTTTGTAAGAATTAATAAATTTCACATGATGAGAAAATGTTACGAATTGTTTTTATAAAATGACATAATAGAGTAGGATAAACTAATAACATGTGTTATTCAACATTTTGATAATGAAACATTGGAATAATAATTAAAATTTCAATAAGGGATATTAGTCTTACTTGTATTTAATAGATTATCTAACAAAATTTTAAAATCCTTGTGGATTTTTTTTATTTAAAGAAAATATTTTTGGGTCAACGTCGAATAGAATTGGATTTATTAAATTAAATAAGAGTTTATTAATTGAGTATTGAGCGAGGATTTAAAAGTATAACGGAGAATAGAGGGTTGTGTTTAATGGGTATATCGAGTAATTATGAGAAAAGTTTTTGAGGATCATGTTTAACGAAACACGAGATATTAAGAAGATTTTAAGTTGAAAAGATAATAAATTGATATCTAATTAAAAATCATTAAATTGAGTTAAAATGGGAAAACATTTAAAATATGTGATATAAATAGTTGAGTGCAAAACTTCATAATCACTAAATGTGAATAACGGGTTCAGTGAGAGATCATTGAGTTAATGCCGAGATATTAAATAAACTATATAAGTTACTATGTTAATTAATCGAGAATTCACTGAGTCAAATTAATCAAGAATTTTATTTAGTTTATCTTAAATAGCATTTATTAAAATGAATTAATGGCAAACTATCATCATGCATTTGATGATGTTTTATCTAAACATGAGTTAAAAGAGATATAACCGAATCAAGTTACACGAGAACTATTAATCGAGACTATTGAACAACAGTAATATTGTGAAAGTAGCTAAAATTTTAAATTTTACACGAATCTGAGTTATCCGAGTATAGCGTATGAGATTTAATATACGTATGATTTTCTGAGTAATGTTTATAAGATTTTGAGTACACACAACTGAGTGCATATCTGTATTTATCAGATGTGGAAAGTGAATTTTTCTTTCTTCTGAGTATGATATGTTGGTGAATTTTTATGTGGGAAGTTGTGAACTTTGGGATTTACTCGTGACCAAACAAGAGTATGTGTCGAAAGTAATAGAAGGGCCCCTATTACCGTGTACACACATGACTTTTGGTTGGTTATGAGGAGATTTTGAGGGGAATGATGGACCAATGCTTGTTATTGTGAAATTAGTAGGTGTATCCTAATTGTTTGAGTGATTATATGTTTGTTTGTTTTATTTGGGTAGACAATGCTAGTTCCAAACTCGAGGACGAGTTTTTTCTTCAAGTGGAGTTGAGTAGGGGTAAAAAGGGAAATTTCCAAAAATATAAAATAATTATCATTAAGTATTATTTATAATTATTATGAGCATGATGCTTATGCAGAGAGATCTTCTAGATGAGGATTCTTAAAAGTATGAAATCTAGATACATATACTTGATTTGAAAATCTATAAGAGTAACTACCGAATAGAGCAAATTGCGAATAATTGAATTGATGAAATTGATAATTAGGATTAATGGAGAAATTAATGAACCAAAATTTATCGGTTAAATGCAATTGCGCAAAAATGGTAAGTACTATAATTATATAACTATAATGAGATAATGAAGAATTTTTAAAAAAGTTAATTAATGAGAATTTACGAATGAGTTAAAGGAGAAAAGTGTTAATTAATGGAAAGTTAATAGATCGGAAGCATGAGAAGAGTTTATTTATGAGTAATTATTAAATTAGGTTAAGAAGAATTATTAAAATGAACTTATTGGATTGGATATTAAATTTCATTACTTAAAATTATCAAATAATATACTTTATTATTATTAATTTTCTAAATTAAGAATAGTTATTGAATTACCTAAATGATGAATACAAGAAGTGAATTAAACAATAAGATTTTATTGAATTAACAAGATTTTCTGAAAGATGAGAAGGTAGTATATTAATGAATTGATTCGTAAATTGAGTAATGAAAGATCAGTAAAATAAGAGTATGAAATTTAAATAAAAAATTTTAGTGGGTAACATGAATTTAATGAGTAAATATATGGTCAGAATAATCAAAAGACGCTTTAAAGTAGATGAATGAGAAAAGCATCTATTAAAATATTATCGAGAAACCACTAAATGTAGTAGAAATGTAGAATGAGAACCTATTAAAGGGAAATAAATGACAAGATTGTTAATTTGAGCTAATTAGAAGGTTATCAAAATGAGTAATATGGAAACCTAATAGACTGAAGTAACGATAAATAGTTAAAGAAGAGTCGTTATGAGAATCAATAGCGCGGATTAAGAAAGAATTTATTTGTCCTAGTGTTATAAACTAGTAAACTAGAACACGCGAGTAGTCATATGAATGAGTAAAAATGTGATTTATATCTAATACTATTGCTAGCAAATACTATTACTTTATGAGTTTAGTTATGAGATATATGTCTAGATTTGTTTCTGAGTTAAGATTTCTGAGTTTGCTCCTAAGTTATATTTCTGAGTTTATTTCTGAGACAGATTTATGAGATATATACCTGAGTATATGTGAATTATGTATGATATGTACATTCTTTGTGAATAATGTGCCTGTTTTGTGATAAATGATAATGGGGTAAACCACCCAATCGTTTCTTATGCCTTAAGAAACCGATGTCCCATAGAGTAGAGGTCCTTTCTGAGTAATTATTAATAGAGACTGTTGATGATATGACGTCTTATGTTGCTAAAGTGTATCGCGGTTGTTTGATTGAGTTGTGCGGGAAGAATTTCCCATAAAACTTATTGTTATCGCCATGAGAGAGTCAAGTGTCATTGTGAGGATGAAGTGGATGACCGAGTACCACACCGAGATCATCAGTCGCCAAAATTCAAATCCGTAGCACACCGCCAAGTGGAGTTGAATCGGGGATTCAACACAACATTAACCGCTGGGTGCAGGAACCGTGTTCGGCTGATAGGGTAAGAAGACATCTTCAGTATGGTGCCGCGGGTTATTTTGTGTATAATATTCACACCATTCTCGACGTGAAACCAAAATTCTTAAAGAGCGTTCCGATTTTTAGCCGTTATCGTCTTGCGCCGCCAGAGATGAAAGATTTGTATGAGCAGTTGCGCGAGCCGGGGTTCATTCTGATCGAGTAGGTCACCATAAATAAAAAGAAGCTCTTCATAGCAAGATCGGAAATATGAGATGCAAGATCGCCATCCCGAGCGAAGACTTCGAGGACGAAGTCTGATTCAATTGGAGTTGAGTTGTAACGCCCTGAAATTTTAATAATTAATAATATTAATTTAATCATCATATTTAAATTTAAAATGAATAGTTAGTAGAAAAAATGAATTATATATATATATATTTTAAATAGTTAATATTTGTCATTAATGTATGTATTTGAACGAGCTGTAGTTAGATGGTTCGTTATTATTAGACGTTATTTATATCAGATGTAACGCCCCAAAAATTTATATTAATTAAATAATATTATTTTAATCACATTCTTATTATTTTATAATTAATATTTTTCAGGCGACCTGTAATTGGGCGGTTCATTATTTTATTAGACGTTTTAATTCGCGTTTTCGAGTCTTGACCCGGTCACTTAATTAACGGGCCGAGTTCATTAGTTCATTTAATTCCTTAATGTAAGTTTAAATGTAATTCTAACTATTTATCTTACATGTTTATTATTCCGTCAACTCTAAGCATAAATGAAATCCCGAGTGTTGGTCTAAGTCTGTTGTCCCGGGTTCGATCCAATGGCGAGGCCGGCCAAAGGCCCGGGCCGAGCCCAATCTCCTCTCCTCTAGACCGAATTCAGTTTGTAGAGTTTGGGTTCGAGTGAAATGTTATGGCCCAACGATTTAATAAATGCTAGGCCCGACTTCTAATTAATCTTAAGCCCATTTGGCATCATACTTAAACAAATATTGCACCCTAATCCCTATAACACCTCCATCGGCTGTTACCCTCTTCTCCATCCCATTGGCCTTGGTGTAAACCTGCGGCAGCCACCACAAGAGCATTCCCATGTTGATCTTTTCTTCCAGCCATGAATACCTCCATATTCCGATTCCTTTTTTTTTTCCGGCAATTGAGCAGCAACCATCAACCAGTGAGAGCCTCTTCAGTCCATGGTGTTCTTTCCGACAATGAGTAACCATCGAACATCAGGATTCGTGATTTTGCAGGATTCAGTGGTTGGTAATCTTCCCGAGATTTCTTTAAATTCTTTTGGTCTTGTTTTGTTATTTAGAGCACATATTTCGAGGCAGCCACCAAAATTATGAGGAGTATGTCGAAATGGAAGACGCACGCACAAGCTGCTAAAAGTCATCTACACAATTGGTGGTGTTATTTTAGTGGTGCTTGACATATTAATTCAAGCAAGCAACTCAATCCACCGTCCAGTCATAATTAATTTAATTGTGATTCTTTTATTTGAGTAAGTCATATCCAGCCAAGACATCCCTATATGTCCGTCGAAGTTCAGCAATTCGATCAAGAATGATCGAGTTCTTGGTGGTGATGTTACCGTTCGCGTATCGTGAATTCATCGTAAGGTATATTTCTTAATCCCTTTTCTTGTACTACTTTTTGTGTCCTTGAGTTTAAAACCGAGCAAATGCTCGATTAACCTTAGACCCGAACTTCTGGACGTCCCGGTGGCGTATAGGTGTTGGTGTCGGGTTTCGTTTTGTAGTTATTGTATTGAGAAAATGTGCAGTTTCTGGCAGATTTCACCCGCCATGTTGCGGGATGTTTTTAGACGTCTTAGAGGCAGAATTGGAAGAGGTCCGTCTCACAGAGACTTGTTGCCCTCTGAGTTAGCTTTCCGAATTGTCCGAGCACCTGCTAAACGGATTGACGGTTTGGAAGTTACGGTCAAAACCGTAAGCTGCCACAGTGATATGTAGCTGTGTGTCTGTCCTGTTTTGTAAGCTGTTTTTGAGACCCTTAGGATCAGAATTGGAGATGGCTCGTCTCACAGTAAATTGTCAGGCTCGGAGTCTTGTTTATGCGATATAAATTTGGAGTTAATCTAGTAATCGGGTTGGGAGTTATGATTGTCCCCGTGAGACTGACGGGTGCTGTTACATTTCTATAAAAACAACTTTTTGAGTTGAGTTTTAATCCGGGTTATTCTACGTGTTTTAGGATCGACTAAGAGATAAATTGTTGTGCTTTTGGTTGTTAAGGATCTTCGGAGCTTACGCATTCGAGGTGAGTATTCTCACCGTGTATTCAGTTTTAACGTTATACATGCATGACTTACGTGTTACATTAATTGCACCATATTTGCTATCTGAGTTATCTGTTATCTGATTTATCTGTGATCTAGCATCTTGTGTTCTGAGTTTCTGAGTTCTGAGTTTTGAGTTAAACATTAAACATAATATATCTGACTTGACACCGAAGAGCACTGGTGTCAGACATTTTGACTTGGCACCGAAGAGTACTGGTGCCAGGCCTTTTGACTCAACACCGAAGAGTACAGGTGTTGAGGTGGTGTGAGGCGGGTCGAGGTTGATCTCTCGGCCCAAGTCACACTAGCGCTATATAAATTAAAAATCTGAGTAATAAAATCCGAGAAAAATAATTCTGAGTAATTAACTGAGTAGATTCTGATTAGGAGTACACCGATGTGCCCTCATGTCTTGTATGTTATAATTGTTTACATTTTGAGACTATTCACTCAGCTTCCCAGCTGACCCAAATTTTCCCCCACATTGTTTCAGGTACCAGTAAAGGAAAGGAGAAGGTGGACGGTTGATTGCTGTATCTTACCAATACTGATGTGGACATCAATTAATATATTTAAAACACTTTATTTTATTTTAACTATTTCCGCATTAAATACGTTTTAAATGTTAAATATTTATATCTGAGATTTATTTATGGGACCTTTTTAATTATAATTTTGTTTTCAAAAATTTTAAAAATCTTGTAAATTTTAGGGTGTTACATCAGACATGTTGGGTTAGTTAATTAAGTAATTATATTTACCTGTATTAATTATTAATTCTTTTATTTAAGTGAGCGGATAAATAGTTGGTCGTCTCGTATGATTTTGACGACAATTTATTAAACGGTTAGTATCATGTAAGAAACTTTTAAGTAAACGTTTTGAGTTTTAATTTAGTTGAGTAAGTCGGGTCGACCATATGCCAAGGCCAAGTTAGTGCGGGCTTGATACCTTATGGCTAAAGAGGTATTTAAAGATTATTTTAGGGTTAATCTTATTTTTTGGTTCCCTTGTTTTTGCATCCCTTATTCCCTTTTCATTTTTGTGTCCGTCGAATGTCTACCGTATTGGGAGGTGGCGGCAGGAGGGAACATCAAGTTCCATTGGTTTTTTTTATTATGTCGTGGAGATATAGATGGCGGTGGAGTGGTAATGTTTTAAGTGGGCACCATTTCAATTTCAGTTGGAGTCAGGGATGATATTTTTTTTCTTTGACCGGTCCTAATCGTCAAAAGTTAAAGAGGAGGTGGTTGTTTTGGATATCCATTGACCGACATAATAAAAGAAGATTAGAAGTGATCAAGCAGCCATACACCTCTTAATTTTGATTTTTCTTCACCTGCACATGCTACGTAATGTCAAGATTAGGAAGCAGTGCCAATTAATTTATTGGTCAGCAAGTTGGGATTTAACCAACCTTGGATCGAGTAGGAGAAAGTTAAAGTACTTTAAGCAATTAAAAATATTTGTGAATCATGGTCTCGTTCATCCAAACGTGTGAGTGAATGTGTTAACTCACAGATTCCGAGTCAAGTACAAGCTGTATTAGGAGGAGATTTCCTTGGTGCAGCCGCTGTACCTGATAGCTGTACGGATGATC
Organism: Calendula officinalis; assembly: GCA_963853835.1. Lineage (NCBI taxonomy): Eukaryota > Viridiplantae > Streptophyta > Magnoliopsida > Asterales > Asteraceae > Calendula > Calendula officinalis. The sequence continues at coordinate 20,122,378 of OY970829.1, forward strand.
CGTACTACTCGTCAGCTGATGCTTCTGTGCCAGCTGAAGAGTTGGTGTTTGGATGCTTTGTTAAGTCCACCAAAACCTATGCTACTGAGATGTCCACAAAAGAACCTTCTGAAACCACTGGTGAGGAATCATCAGCTGATTCCTCAGCCATGGTTGTTAGGACACCCACTGTAGTAATAGTTGAACCAATAAAGTCTATCTTGGGTTCAGCACATGTTGTCTCTGCTGCTAGACCTCAGAAGAAGACTAGCAAGACAGCAGGAAAGAAAACTGTTCTTACACCCTTCAATGGTGAGCCAGCTGGAGTTCGTACTCGGGCTGCAAAGAACAAAGGTAAGAGTGTCTCTAAGAACACTCCTAGTCCTTCCTCAGCTGGTTCTGTCAAACAGCTGAAAAGAAAAGTCAGCAATCTGACATCACTCGTTCAAAACCTGACTATCTCTGAAAATCAGAAGATGAAAGGGATTTTGGGTCCAGTACCCAATCCTGCTGCCTCGCCCTCCACTCCACAACAAAAGAACAGAAAATGCTACAGATGTGGAGATCGTGGGCACATGGCAAATGAGTGTGACAGTCCAAGCTTAAGACCACCCCAACTTCAGCTTGTAAGCCTATTGGAAATCCAACCCCTGTGAGCTCCAGCAGGAAGTATCACGGACCCACAGAAATGTGGGTTTCTAAAAAGAACCAACTCCTTTTAATTCTTGTGCAGGGTGATCAAAGCAAACATATCTGGTATCTAGACAGTGGTTGCTCAAGACATATGACTGGAAATAAATCCCTGCTTGAAGAATTCGAAGTTCGTGCTGGTCCTCCAGTAATTTTTGGTGATAATGGTAGAGGCTCAACTGAAGGTTATGGATCCATCTCAAATGGATCTATAAAGATCACAAGAGTTGGTTATGTGAATGGGCTGAAACACAATCTAATCAGCATTAGCCAACTATGTGATGCAAAGTTCTCAGTGAACTTTAATGAGTACAGAGGAACGGTGACAGATAAAAGTGGAAAAGTTGTATTACTTGCACCAAGAAACAACAACGTTTATACACTCGACATGAATCCTCAAAATCAAGAAGTTTGTCTATTCTCTCAATCCACTGAAGAGCTAAATTGGTTGTGGCACAAAAGGCTATCTCACCTGAACTTCAAAAACATATCAAAGCTGGCTAGAGGTCAGCTGGTGAATGGTTTACCACAAATCAAGTATGAAATAGATAAACTTTGTTCAGCTTGTGAACAAGGAAAACATCATAAAAGCTCCTTCAAATCAAAGCAATGTTTTTCCATCAACAACTGCCTACATATGCATCATATGGATCTATTTGGTCCTATGAGTACCGAAAGTCTAGGTGGAAAGAAGTATACACTAGTTATCGTTGATGAATACTCACGATACACTTGGGTTATATTTCTTCGTCACAAAAGTGATGCAGCTGATGAAATTATCAAGTTCATCAAAAAGATGGAACTTCTGAATGGGTCAAGAGTTAAGATGCTGAGATCAGATAATGGTACTGAATTCAGAAACAGTACATTGGAAGACTTCTGCTCAGAAGTTGGGATCTCTCAAAAATTTTCAGCTGCTAGAACACCTCAACAAAATGGTGTTGTTGAAAGAAGAAACAGAACCTTAATAGAAGCTACTAGGACAATGGTTGCTGAGTCAAACATGCCAAAACAATTCTGGGCAGAAGCTGTCAACACAACTTGTTTCACTCAAAATAGATCTCTCTATGTGAAGAGACACAAGAAAACTTCTTATGAGATTCTACGTCAAAGGAAACCATACATCGGCTTCTTTCATGTATTCGGGTCAGAATCTTGGGTTCGGGTCTGAACGAAAGTTTTAGTTCGTCGAGTTATCTATAACATACTAAAATTTGGAGTTCATTGGGTTTACGGTTTAGGAGTTTTCCCTATTTTTATAAGACTGTGCGGTGATGTTTCACTGTTAGGGACTGCACTGTTTCAGGTCTGTTTCGGGGCCCTTCGGGTCTGTTTCGGGTCTCGAGTCCTTCTGAAAAGTTGTAGCTTAGTCTGTTTTCTAGTCACATCATTGAGTTGACACTGACCGGACTTTCGGTTTGAGAGTTATGGCCTTCGCGGTAAAACCAATGCAAGCTGCCAAATTAATTGTAGCTAAGTTTCGGGTCAAGTTTTAATTTCGGGTTTTAATTTATGTTTTAGGACCGTCTAGGAGTAACCGAGCAGCGCCTTAAAGTGTCGAGGATCCTTTGGAGCTTACGTTTCTCGAGGTTAGTATTCTCACCGTGTGTTCAATTATAACGTTATACATACATGACTTATATGTTTCATTACTTGCACTATATTTGCTATCTGAGTTTTGATCTGCAATATGAGTATGGGCATCTGTTTTTATTATATTGAGGTGTGAGGAGGGGCGATCGACCCGAATCACACAAGCGCGCTATACAAATTAAAATCTGAGTAATAAAATCTGAGCAATAAATCTGAGTAAATAACTGAGTAGATTCTGAGTAGGAGTACACCGATGTACCTCATGTGTTGTATGTTATGATTGTATGCATTTTGAGTTTATTCACTCAGCTTCCTAGCTGACCCATATTCCCCCCACTGTTTCAGGTACTAGCAAAGGAAAAGAGAAGGTGGACGGTTGACCGCTGTATCTTCCGAGTGCTGATGTGGAACATCATTTATTATTTTAACTTAAATTTTAATTAAAACCTATTTCAGCATTAAATACATTTTCAAAGGACAACATTAAATTGAGATTTAATTATTCAAGTTATTGGGACTATTTTTATTAAAATCTTGTACTTAGAAAAATTTTTTTATTACGAATTTTTGGATGTTACATCAACGAGCTGGGTATGTTAAATGCTTAAATCATCTGCTGAAGTACTATCAGCAGCTGATGATGTTCACCTTGTCATTTAGTACATTCAGTTGATTAAAACGTTTGAATCTATCAATCAGCTAAATAAAACATTTCAAAATGATACTTATCAAGTTTTATAAGTTAAAACGTTTGGTTTTCTAAGAAAAAGGAATCTTTCATCCCTATCCACACGTTCTCTGTGGAAAATATTTGCACTCAAGTGAAAATATTTGGCTTTTATGAGGGATTTGACATCCCTGACACCGAAACGGCTCCACTAACCCTTACTGTCAAATCGTACCTTTTTATTCGCACGAAAACCAACATTTCCATAGTTGGTTTCCAACTATCCATTTTTGCCCGGTTCAAATTCAAATATTTACCCAAAATGGTCCCCCTCCTCTCTATAAATACCCCACGTCTCTCCTCATTCTTCCTCATTACTCCCAAATAACCGCCCGCAAATTTCTTCCGGTTTTCTCTCTCTCTCAAAAACCCTAACCTTCTTCCTTCATTTTTCTTTCTTTTTAACCATGTCCACTTCCCGAAAATCCTCCAAAACAACCCTCACAAGAGATGCCATCGAGTTTTCTCAAAACTCGAACTTGGTGGCAAACACCTCTCCACCGGACAACCTAAAGGACGTCTACCGTCCGGTTGGAAAATTCTTACGCCACTGTCTTGTCAGTGGTGCTTTCTTGTGCTTCACCAAGAGTTATTACGAACTCTTGTGTGATTTTTGGATGTCTGTCTCCACCTCTGGGGACAACATTGTTGCGCAAGTAGGAAATCATCAAATCACCATTACTGTTGATGATTTCCGAACTGCTTGTGGGTTCAACTACTTGAACCTTAATGAAGACCCTCAGGAGATGAAATCTGCTGAGGATGCAAAGAAAAATCTGATCGATATAACTGGATATCGATTAGAAAGCGCTGAAGACAGGGTATCGATCTTCAAGAAATCTCAGCTGTCGAGACCATGGGCCTATTTCTTCACTCATATCATTCAGTGTATAGGCGGCAACATTGGGTCTCAAAACCAGTGCAACTCCAAGCTTCAGATCTTTGCTGAAGCCTTAATCACCGGTCAGCGGATTGATTATGGGAGACTGGTCTTCGAGGAGGTCAAAACCAAGCTCAAAGGAAAGGGAACTCACATTCCCTATATTTGATTCTTCACCTTTTGCATCGCTCATGTGATGACCGAGAAGCTGGAGATAGATTATGATGACCTTCCGGGGGAATGGTTTGAGGTCCGTACCTTATCCAACACCATCTTCAACTCTAAGAAGGAAGCTGGTAAGGATGTTCCCCTCTCCTCATACATGCTGAAGATCATTAAAGATCATATTAGATCCAGAAGGGATCAACTAGAGGGCACCACATCGAAGAAATCTGCCCTACAAAAAGGTAAGTCCTTTTCTCATCTGCAGGGTTCATCGGCTGCTAGTCGTCCGCTAGCTGCCGATGAAAAAGACCCCACTTCCACAGGGATCTCAGTTCCCATTGATGTGGAAGATGAGGTATAGGATTTCATTCCTCTAGTGGTGAAGAAACGAGTTAAAAGAGCAGCTCGTCGCTTCATCACACCCTCTCCCTGCTCCCCGCCATCTTCTCCCACTTCACGTGATCCTTCTTCTCCTCAGCTGAGGGTGAGAGGGTCTGCTACCCGTGGAGAAGGTATGGCAACTGATGATGCTGACTTGGCATTTGCAGCATCATCAGAATTCAGCCAGGGTCATCTTGGACCCCTTTTGAGCTCCAATTTGAGTGGATTACGATCAGAAGCTGTGCCAGCGTCCGCTGCTGAGCTCTCTTCTCGTTTTCACTTTTGCAGTGTCTCACTAGAAACTTCTTCTCTTTTCGGAGCTTCTTGTTAGACACTCCTTGCTGATCACTTCTCTCTTTCTCTTCCTCTTTCACTTCCACCCGCTGATCTCTCAACTGGTCAGCAGCTTTCAAAACGGCAATTTCGTTCTTTAGGAGTTAGTGTCGGCTCCACACTTCTGCGTAGCTCCTCAACTGATTCATTATCAGTTGTTGTAACAAGGGGACAAACTCCACAAGCAACCTCATTCTCTCAACAGACTGCTGGTGAAGTTTTTAGCTCATCCCAAGCCACCCGAGAGTCAATTGCACACACACCACCACCAACTTCTTCATCACTTTTTGAGTCAGCAGTTGATGATAGATTGACTGGGAACCAAGTCAATCTTGAAACTGTTCTTTCTGTTTCCCACAACGTCACCAGCTTACACCAGCTGGAGATCGAGGAAACCACCACCGCCGATGAAGGGACAATTGTAGACCCAGTTGTTACTGAGGCACTCACCCAAGCTGCCAGTGATCGCGAACGTATTCGCCAACTGAGATGTGAGGCAGCTGACCCACCACCCCGAGGGCTTTCTCCTCATGTCTCTATACCAGTACAGCCGACTGGTGAGACTAAAATACAAGGTAATCAAACAGCTTACTCATTAATGTTTGATTCTGGTGAAGAACCAATTCAGCCCTACTACTCGTCTCCAGACGAGGAAGTAGATGCACCTTGGCTTCAATTTGATTTGACAGCTGATGTCGGCCCTTCTGACAGAACCCCAGAAGTTTCAGTTGGACCCAAATCACCCCCCACAATTACTTAGGATCTCATAGGAGTCATTCCTCCTAACTCAGTAATGCCTACTCCCACAGCTGAGGCTACCACCTCAGCTGGAGACATTCCGGACCCTTCTCCCCAAATTGTCCAAAAGTCCCATGCTGGAACCAGCACAGCTGGTGAAAGTATTCCCACCAAGGCCCTTGCTGCCTTGGTCTCCAGAGTTGTTAAATCCCAGATACGTCCTGGGAGGGCCATCTTGAGGAAGCAGCTGAACACCCTTCGCAGGGATGTTCCTCAGCAGTATGCCCAATCCGTTGAGAATCTATCAACGAGTATTGCCTCTCTGCATACTGAAGTCCACACTGCCACTCCTCAGCTGGCTCTTCTTTCTGATCAGATTCGATGCAACACCAGCGAGCTCATTAAGCTTCAAGACTTTATTCAGCGAGAGCTCCGCATCATTCGAGAATCTGACAGAACTGAGAAGGATAGGCTTCTAGCTGAAGCCCGGGCAACTGAAGCAGAAGTTGATCGACAGCTGACCTTGTTACAATCTCAGGTCACTCCTCTCATCACCGTTGTTGATCGTTTGGCCTTGCTCAAGAAAAGCAGGAATCTCTGCTGGCCAATACTCATAGCCATCTCGCCAGGGCTATTGATGCTTCGGCTGCTGCTGTGTCCACTCGGATGGACAAGCTGGAGACTGAGGTTTGTTCGTTAACCTCTCAAGTCAATGGTCTCCAGGGTACCCTTGACCTCATTTTGCAAAAACTTAATGAGGGTGCCCCAGCTGTCCGTCCTATTGCTGCTGCACCAGAGAGTACCTTACTTCTTCAGGGACTCTCTGAGGGGGAGAAAGAGCAAGCTACATCAGCAGGTGAACAACAAGGTGAACAAGATTCACAAACTATAGTCACCTCTGCTGTTGGAGCCAATGTTCAAGAAGATATTCCAGCAGGTGAAACCTCAAAATCACCAACATTCACCTCTGCTGGAATACCAGAAGAAGAAGACGTTTCAGTAGACGAGACACCAACTTCAACAACACTCGTCCCTACTGAAATACCTGAGGTAATTACTTCAGCAGGAGAAACAATAACGCATTCAATATTCACTCCTGCTGAAGATCTCAGGGAAGAAGAAACCTCAGCTGACGTTCGCATTGTTGATACTTTTGAATCAGCTGAGGTCCCACAAGTCCAAACCCCGCAAATCCAAAACCCTCAGCGTATTATACAGGTGAATCCTCAACCTGCTGAGGGGGAGCTTTCTGATGCCACGATTACAGCCAGGGGCGGTACTAAGGGGTGGGCATCTGCCCACCCCAAAAATTTTCCGATTAGTATAAATTTTTTCGGGGTTGGTTTATTTTTTGGCTTGGTTCATTGAAATATACATATTATATGAGCGATAAGTAATACACGTCATATATTAGCTCAGTGGCTAACTAATGTATCTTAAAACATATAACATTTAGTTTAAATCTCTTCCACATATATATATACTAGCTACAAAACCCGCCCATCGCTATAAATTTTAGTATGTAGAAAAATGTCCAAAAACTTTATATACTTCTAAATGACATAATAATCGATAGATGTGATGATGATTTTGTACAAAAAAACGGTAAATGAAGAAATGTTACATATAAATGTTACATATAGTTATTTGTTTCCTTCGCTGATTGATCTTTTAAATATTTATTTGTTTCCTTGTATGTAGGATCTTTTAAATAGTTATTTGTATGTACGATCTTTTAAATAGTTATTTGTTTCCTTGTATGTAGGAAGCCGTATATGGAGCATATGAATGTAGACCGTAAGCCGTACCAGATTCGTTTGCCGTATATGGAGCATATGAATATGAATGTAGACCGTAAGCCGTACCAGATTCGTTTGTATTAGTGCAAATGACGTGGACCAATCAGGGAATTCCATGTGGCAATATGGACGAATAGGAATGCTTGGAATTGCCATGGTGTCAAACCCTCTTCAAATTTAGGCCTCATATATAGGGTAGGATTTTTTCTTAAATCTTTTTTTTTTCTTTCCCGTTTTAATGCTTATTTTACTCTATTTCCTATTAAAATTTTCTTTTCTTTTGATTCATTTTCTCCTAGGTTCATTCGTTTAAAAATATTATGTTTATCATTTATTTGATCACGCATATATATTTTAACAACTGACATATTAGTCCACATCATCTATATAGGAACACTTTAAAAACTTACTTGAATGTTATAACAAAACTGAATACGAATATGAGTTAAGAACATATACTGTGTATATGAAATCTACCATTATAAAAAAAATGTAATCTATTTTTTATATTACTAAATTATAGAATTTTTATTATCGAATTAAATAACACGTGAATTTTGATTTTGATTAATTTAGTTTAGGTTTAGACTTTCTTCAAACTAAAACTGATTTGATTTGGTTTACGATTTGACTTTAAATAAAATCTCACTCAAAGAACCTGACTTGCACTCAAAAATTTTGCCCACCTTTAAAAATTTGTCTGGTACCGCCACTGCGCTACGTACGATTAAAAACAAATATTCTACATACGCTTATGTTAAACTTCTTTATTACCCAACTAATTCAACCTTGCAAATCGCTTATGTTAATCAAGAAATCTAATCTCCTTTTTATTACACAATCGTTCCATCTCTAATTGTCGCGTTTTTGAGAATTACCGTTATCCCGGATCTTATGTAAAACCCTTCATCCGATCTATCTCCTTCTTGAACATTATCTTTTTTCCCAATAACCACATCTTTCCCAATCTTGGCATTCTTATCAATTATGCAATTCCTAAAACCAACAACAAACAAAAGCATCATCACAAGGGTAAAAATGTCATTTAACAAAGTTAAAAGGAGGGATGTAAATAACGGTTACATGATTTTCGTGTTTTGTCCAACACCAATCGGGACTTTTCCGTTTGCTATGGAAGCTGCGACTTCCGAATCGGTTTGGTAGTAATCGGCACCCATCATCATGGTGAATTTTTTTTCAGAAATAGGCTTCTTTTGGCCTGGATTTTCACAAATAGGCTTCTTCTTTTTCGCTTTTCAAAAATAGGCTTTCTAGAGTCTTAGAGGCCGGCTTCCACCTTAAAACCGGACTCCCCGAGACCGGCTTTGGGGATATCTGACATTTTCCCTGACACATGCCTTGGGGAGGCCGGCTTCCTTTAATGTCAAATATGAGTGCTGACCTTGTTCAGAGAAACCCTTTCAGGAGCGAAGGGCCCTCCAACTCTATATATGATGATTTCTTATGGAGAGATGGATGTTTATTTAGGGCACCTTACACTGCTGATTCTTGCTTCTTGCCGACGTTTGTAAAGAACTTTGTTGAACAACCTAATGTTCTCAGCTCTTTCCGCTTCAGCTCTTTGAAACAGCTCTTCTTGAGTTTTTCTTTGAAGAGTAATGGCTGCTTCAAGATCTGCAGCGGTTCCAGCTTCTTCAGGAAGAGCAGCTGTAAATCACCACCAAGCGACTGAATCACGGAACCACCACTACAAGACCCAATTTTGCAACATTCTTCAAGACTCATTCCTTTTACCAAACCATACAAAAACCCGCCCGCAAAAAGATCTCCTGCACCCGTTGCATCAACCGCCTTTGTTAGCCCTACAGCTGGAACCCTAACAACCTACATCACATTATATATATATATATATAAATTTGGTTAATTTAAATAAAGTAAAGAGGAAAATTACGTAAATTATACATGAAGAATTTACAGGTTTCAAAATTAGGGACTATCTGTATAATTGAAGAAGTCGAGGGGCGTGAAATTTGTAATTCCATACAAACCAGATGGACCATTTATGTAAGAGTGAATTACACAAATGGTCCTTTAGGTTTGTACCATATTACATATTTGGTCCTTTAGTTTCATTAATTATGCTGATAGTCCTTATTCATGAAACTATTGACACGTTTGGTCATTTACCTAAACATACGGGGTTTTATCGGTTTCAAATTGGTGAAGGGAAAGGGAAAAGGACAGATTTACCCCCTCGTGCATCACACGTGACCATACTTGACGGGAAAAATAAACGTATGTTTAGGTAAAGGACCAACGTGTCAATAGTTTCAAAAATAGGACTGCCAATGTAATTTATGAAACTAAAGGACCAAATATGTAATATGGTACAAACCTAAAGGACCATTTGTGTAATTTACTCTTGCATGAAGTCTAAAAAAGTTGAGATTTTGAGGCTGACCTCTTTCTTATGTCTTGCGATACATCCGTTTGCACCTAACGTCACCACCGCCCATTGACAGTATTTGCTCAAGACATTAACTACATCCTCCGGTTGAAAAACTTGCTCACCACTAAAATAATAAATTAATAAATTAATAAATAAATAAATAAACATCTGGTAATTGGTCTAAACAGGTTATTTTAAACACATAAAAACTCAGGGACTGTTTTTGTTTGTAGATAAACAGGTGGAAATGTGACCTTAAAATTTCAGCAGCTTCATCTTCATTGGCAAAGCAAAGATCAATGTTACCAGATTCCAATAGTTGTAAAAGAGGTGCCTTGAATTTTCTAACCATCTGCAAAATGTCAAGTAATACATTCACAAAATGTTTATATATTTATGAATACTAATTATTAATAGAATAATAATTTACCTCAAAACTAGCCAAATCTAGAGATATAAGAAGGCCTTCTTGTTTCGCAATTTGGATTGCAGCATTAATAACTTCTAAATTGTATATACTATATCTCAATACCAACCACTGTTCCATAAAATATTTACAAAAAACTTAGGAAACATGACAAAAGTTTCTATGATGCCACTAATATTATACTATAATGTTGTCCTTTTTTTCTTCTTTTCTTGATTTATATATGATTAGACAGCTATGATATATATATTAAAATGATAATCTAAATTTTAAAATAAAATAATTTTGAAGTTATGGACTACTTAACCCGTTTTCATTTTAGCTACTTTTTCCGATTTTAGCCATTTGAGCAATTAGACGCAAAATCGACCCGTTTATCCACAAATGGGTCGAAATTACCACCTCTAGATATATGCATTATTACCTTGGAGCCTATAAAATCCTCCCTCTTTAATTCACCTGCCTGAAAAATAAATAAAAAAACAATGCGAATAAATATTCAATATAATCTTATTTTATAAACAAAAGATATTATACAAATATATAAAAACAGACTGCACCTGTATTTTAGCAGCAGTGGCAATGCAGGGTCGCATAGTACGATTTCCCAATGCATCAACCAAGCAAACACACTGTGCCACATCAATCAGCTATTAGTGTTCAGTGATTGATTTCTTACAGAGCAATTTTTATCCATACAGAGCAATTATATGCCAAAGGACAATTATGCCCTTCCTTTCCTTTTACCACACTTTGATTTCACCAATCCCACTAAGGGCATAGTTGTCATTTAATATGAAATTGTTTTGTATGGATAAAAATTACTCTGTAAGAATCAGCTCTCTTGATGTTTTAGCACTTACAAATTAACCGGGACCCACCCAAACAATCAGAAGAATCAGATAATCAATTGTAATAATAATTTACCTGAGCTGTGTGTTGATCTTTGAGCCTTAATCTTGAAATATTAACACCATAAAAGTTCATATTTTGCAAAAACAGAGCACCTTGTTCATCATCTCCATAAGCTCCAATTACTCCACTTGAAATCCCAAAACCTGCTGCAAGGCCTCTAATTGTGTTGGTGACACTTCCACCTGCTATTGTTTTTATTGGGCTTAAATCTTTTTCTGAACTTAAAATATGCCTATCAACTTCCTTTAGTATGTCTTTTAGTTCTTCAGCTGCAACCTGCCCAATATAAATTATTTTTTATTATTATTTTCAAGATGAATGACATCAAAATGCTTCTAGTATTGGAAAAAAAATATGAATAAATCTTAAAGTTTAAAGGCCAAAATGCATTTTAGTACCCTGAACTTGGCTGACTACTAGGTCTTCTATTACCCTGAACTATTAAATGTGAAACGTGGTACTCTGAACTTGACAAAATGGTCGCTTTAGTGACCTGGCTGATTAATTTGATTGTGTTTTCTTACTTACTTACTTTCGTTGGAGCCAAAACACACTAAAAAATAAACGTTCATCTTAATATATTGATATTCGAAGCAAATCAGGTGGAAAAAAACAAGACCAAATTTATGAGTCAGGGTACTAAATCGACTATTTTGTCAAGTTTAAAATATCAAGTTCCACATGTAATTTAAGGGAAGTGATTTTGACACCACATAAATTACTTCACACACTGTACAACATTTAAAACAAATTGTACAAAATTGTGATATGTAGAATACTTTATTCGGTGTCGAAATCACTTCCCTTAATTTAATAACTGGCCAAGTTTAAATTATCTCATAATGGTAGATCTCCTCGTAAAATTCCATAATTAGTAGTGACTAGTGACATTCAAATAAATTGTCATGACATATTATAAGACCGCTGCCAACGCAGCGTCACCACCGCCCGTCAGCAGGCTTTTCGAGCCGTCGTGCCACGACGGCGTTGGCACCAGCCCGTCGTGGCGTGCGTCGTGGAACATACGTCGTCTTGTCGACGGACGTGGGAAGGGCGTCGGGAGCGTGTGTGGGGCCCAGGGAGCGTCCAAATTGAATTCAAAATTCAATTTTAATGTTTTTTTTTTTCCTTTATCCTATTTTTTACCTATAAATACAACAACCTCACATTCATAATTTTACACCACTTCTCCCACTTCTTCATTACCTTCATTACCTATTTTCCAGATTTTCATCATGAGTCATAGATCGAACTCCTCCCCGTCAAATGATCACTTCCAAAATTTGTTAAACACTCGTATCCCGTCACCAGCATATTCGTCAAATGCTGGACAGACTAGCCAGCCCAGCCCGAGCAACGTCGCATCTGGTTCGGGTTCGGGTTTTATGCCGTTCCACTCCACCCCCGGCGGTTTCTCGAACCAAGGCGCTGTTCAACCCGGTTTTCAACCCGGTTATCAACCGGGTTATCAACCGGGTTATCAACCCGGTTATCAACCGGGTTATCTACCCGGTTACCAACCCGGTTACCAACACGGTTTCCACCCTGGTTTCTATGGCGGCGGTTATTTTCCCGGTTCGGGTTCGGGTTCTGGCTATCAACCTGAAGTGGAAGAGGAAGACGAAGGAGAGGGCCCACAAGCGGTACCCGAACCGGTCCAACAAAGCAGGGGAACAGGAAGAAGAAGAGCTACACCAGCGGTTAGGGAGGCTGGTTCGGTGCAGAAGTGGTCCATCCAGGAGGCCGTTATTTTATCCCAGCGGTGGATAAATGCTTCACAATCCGCTGAACGCGGGAACTCACAATCCGGTGATCGATTTTGGGGGCAGATTGAAGCCGAGTACAACTCACTGGTTGATACAAAACGCACCAGAAGTCAACTCCAAGGGAAATGGAACAAGATAAAAACGGATGTTCGGAAGTTTGGGGAAATCTATAAACGGTTCGAGTCAAGTCGACAAAGTGGGGCCAATGACCAAGACATGCTCAACGCCGCAAAACAACAATTTTATGACAACAACAACAGGAGGAACTTTGTGTACGAACAGTGTTGGTACGAACTAAAAGATTACCCCAAGTTTTGTGTAACGACCGGAATTTTCGGTTAATGAATTAAACGGAAATACTGAGGAATAAAGGTAGTAAAATGTTTAATCGAGTCTCCGTGGTGTTTTATCGAGTGTTTGGATGTTTGGGACTTGGTGTAACCAAGTATGGGTCAAGACTTGGATGGAAACAAGTTTAAAAGGCAAGAAACTGACCCAGACAGCCCTCGCGGCGCGAGCCAGGCGCGAGGCAGTCGCGAGGTTGAACAGGAGCTCCAGAGGTGAAACGCGAGAATCAAGAGTTGAGACAAGAGCCGCGAGCGAAACGCGAGCCAGTCGCGAGCGAAACGCGAGAATCTCGAGTTGAGACAAGAGGCGACGAAACGCGAGCGAAACGCGAGGTCTGTATTTCAGCGGCAACCAGCAGGCAAACCCGCGTCACTTCGCGGCGCGAGGTGGGCGCGAGCGGGGCGCGAGGAGCGTCTGGAACATATAAACTTGTGTGTAAGCTAGGGTTTCATTTCACCTTCAACCACACACATTGTGCAGCCGATTTGGGAGCAAACTTGGGCGATTTTGGAGCTCAAGAGCTTAGATCTTCACCATCTTGAAGGATTGAAACATCAAGGGTAAGTATTCTTGATTGTCTTGCTTATCTACCTTGATTGTGAGCTTTGTATGGGTAAAAATGGTGGTTTGGGGAACCAACCATGTCATCTTTGGGGAAGATGACTAATCATGGGTGTAGAACACTCATTGTAAGCTTGTAATCGATGTGTACAAGTTTGATTTGGGTTTATTGATGGAAATCTTGAACTAGGGTTTGAGATTCCACCAAGTTGGATGAACTTGGTGGTTAGGAATGTGAATATGGATTGATTAGTGATAAGTTATGGATAATAACTAGTTATTGTGATGATATTGATGGTAGGTCAAGAAGACCTAAAGATTGGTGACATTTCACAAGTTGGAAAGCAAGGATTCGTGTTGTTAGACACGATTTGGAATTACCTTGGCTAAGGTGAGTACATGAGACTTTTACTGGGTACATAGCAAATGATTTTTGAAAACTATGATGTTTTAAGAGTCTTTATTAATAAACGTTTTAATAAAGATAAGATTGATATGATGAGAAAATGCTAGAATGGACTATTTTAGTATATCTAAACGATTGTTGAAAGAGATTATGATAATGAAAAGTAATTAGTGAGTTTTCATAAATGAAATGTATGAATAAAGATAATGATTTAAAAGAGCTTGATAATCGGTTTATTAATAATATGTATTAATAAAGCTTGAGACAATGATTTTTAAGTAATAAGTATCGATTAATATATTATACTAATGAAAGTAGTCATTGAATTACTAAGAGAATAAGTAATAAGTGACTAGCAATAAACGTGTATTCTAGTCAAAGAAGAGTCAAAGTAAGATGATTTCTATAAAATATAAATATGTTTTAAAATTAGTAAAGGACTTGGTAAAGTCAAGATTTGAAATGATTTAGTAAAGAGAATAATATGATAAATTAGAATAGGTGTATTCTAATAAGTGATGAATTTGATGAAAGGAGCTAATGCTCATATTTTGATGAAAGGAGCTAATGCTCATATTTTGATGAAAGGAGCTAATGCTCATATTTTGATGAAAGGAGCTGAGGCTCATAAGTGTTAATGAGATATCCGGAATAAGACCGCCCAGAAATGGGGGAGTATGAGACGTCTACTTGGGGTGGTACCTCCCTGCGCAAAGAGTAGAATGTCACAGTTTACGACACCCAATGATGGGTGAGCATGACGGCCCGGGAACGGGAGAGCTTATGAATCTCGGTAAGATGGGGGTTCCCAATTACCTTGATAGTTACCTATGACGTCCCATATCGGGAGAGTTGGCTTCGGAGAGGTCCGTTGCATATGTGATAAAGAAAGTGTAAGCTTGGAGATAGCTTACAAGTATGTGATTAGATGATGAGTAAGCTTATGGTAAGCTTATTAGTTTAAACGGTTAAATGAATAGAAGATGATTTATGAATTAATAAGAAATGATAAGGATAAGTATTTATAATGTTATAAATATTATTTTATAAATCTTTTGAGAATGGGTCGAAAACCCATGTATCTCACGAGACTATTTTGTCTCACGTACTACTTTGTTTTTGGCTATGTACTCAGGTTCAGGATCGTTGGATTAGAGGGTCGCGTTAGAAGTGGCCTAGTGTTGATTAGCTCGGGAGCTCGTAGGTAGTTCTCGTTTATCCTATGGTTATGATATTATCTTTGTAACACCGGATTTTATAACTCTGATAAATGTTTTAATGGTTTTTGTTAAACCGTATTTTGGGAACATTGGACATTGTATTATTTTTATTTAAAAATATGTTTAAAAGGTGTGCTAAAAATTGAGGTGTTACATTTTGGGTAGATTACAACGTGATGAATCCCAACCCACTCCCGCTCCCGAGCCCAACCCGGTGAACCTTGGCGAAGACAACACCAACCCGCTCCCTTCCGCAAATATAGAAGGTCTATTCCGTGACGACCTAATCCGTCGACCAATCGGTCGTAACGTTAGCCGGCGTACGGCAAGTTCCTCGGATGCGACTTCGTCACGGTATTCAAGTGACGAAACTCGTGACCGTATATGTGAGAACGCCATACTGCAAGCCGACACTTTGAATACTATCAAAGAAGCGACTGTGGAGAAAAAGATATCGGATGCTTTCAGAGTCCTTCATTGTTCGGTTCCCGATAATTTGAGCCGAAGAGAGCGAAAAGCGGTTTTAAAATATCGCCGGAGTTTATTGGACAAATACGCCGATCCGGACTCATCCGATGAGGGAGAAGACGACGAGGACGAGGACGACGAGTAGTTTTTTTTTTAGTTTAATGTTTTTTTTATGTGTACTTTTTTTTTAAGTTTAGTGTTTTTTTTGTTATGTTTTAATGTCTTTTTTAAATTTAATGTAATGTTTTTTAATTTAATGTAATGTTTTTTTAATTTAATGTAATGTTTTTTTTATTTAATGTAGTGTGTTTTTTATTAAATAAAATAGTGATGTGGAAATGATGATGTGGAAAGGATGGGTTTAGTGATGGGTTAGTGATGTGTAGGGTTGGCACGGCCGTATCAGTAGCGTGTCAGTAAGGATGCGATGACGTGGCGCTAGTGATGGGTTCAGTGATAGGTTAGTGATGTGTAGTGTTGGGAGAGGCCTAAGATCAAGAAAGTCACCAAATTCAATTAATGCCTAGTAATCCTCAAACTGAGAACCAACCCAATTTCGTACGGATCCATGCTACGAGTCTTAAAAAAAAGTAACACGTAATTGAAGGCTTCACGTGATTGTACCGTACAAAGTACCAACACGCTGATTCTTTGGATAGTGAAAGCACTTCATTTCCCGATTCAAGAAAACCCAGATAGCTAATTAAGTTTTACCCAAAAAGGAATGAAATTTAAGCAATTGATTACATGGGTTTTTAATATAATTAGCTAAATTAAACAACAGAATTATTAATTGAAGAAATAAAGGAAAAAAAAGGGAAATTTAGGGGAAGGAGTGTACGGGGAAAGAACCACCAGGTTCGCCGGGAATTGTGGAGAGAATTGCTGAATCAACCCTTGCTATGTGGTCAACTAGGGCGGCCGGAAGGAGGCCGAGGATTACCGGAGCACCGACACAATCGCCGGAGACATCACTGGGTTTTGTGACAAATTCAGCCCCCATTAATTTATAATTAATTGGAGGAGGGTTTTGTATCTGTGTGGGGGGAGAAAGATTGCTGCGTTATCTTCCTGCCCCTTGATGTTAATGTTTTCTTCTCCTTTATATAGCCATTGTGATCTTAGCATATTATCTCTTTAGTAAATACTAGCAGGGTACCCGCGTAATGCGGCGGCGGGTACCCTAGTGGGGGTTATAAGCAATGTTGCAAAAAGCGCTAGGCGCTAGTCGGGCGGTCGACCACCTTCGAGGATTAATCGGCCTAGGCGGGGCCTAGTCGGGGCCTAGGCGGATTGGAATTTTATGTATATATATACTATAAATAATATGTATAGCATAACATAATACTTCAAATTTCAAATATTTCAAGGTTCACATAGTTTGGTGTTGCAAAATAGACAATTAAACATAGTAATTCAAGTACTTAAAACAATATATTAGTTCAAATACTTCAAAGATAAATATTAGATCTTTATGTGTCCTTGTTCGTATGTTTGTGACCCCTTTTCCATCGTAATACTTCCTATATATATAAGCAAATAAAAAATATATCGAAAACCTAATTTTAGTCTTAAAAAATTGACTTTTCAGTTGACCATCTAGCTCCGTTTAGAGCCGCCTAGCTCCGCCTAGGGCCGCCTAGAGCCGCCTAGGCCCGCCTAGCGCCTAATTGGCCGATTTGCCCTAAATCCAGGCGGCATATACCCGCCTAGCGCCTAGTCGCCGCCTAGGCGGCCGCCTAGCCCGCTTTTTGCAACACTGGTTATAAGCACCAACATGAATAGCATTCACTCAGTTCAAGATGTTCCCAGCATAGTTTATTGGAAATGTTGTGCAATAACTTTGTTATCAGGGTTTTCCAACTTCAAAATACCAAACGTCTTAAAGCTCAGATACAAGTACATGTTTACAAAGTCTCATATACGATATGTTTAAAAAAAATTAGAAATGATTCAATGTGTATAGAGTTGGTTTAATATATGTATTCTCCACTTCTTAACTTTCAATCATCCCCTTGACTTGCCTAACTCCTGGTCAGCGGTTGACACTCTAACAGAACAGGTCACTCTAATATCTACAAAAAAAAAACTGATGTAATGTAAAACTACAAATAAAAACATAATATTAGTTACCGAAGAGATATAGCAAATTTAATTCGTTTTTGTTGGCCAATTGTTGCACCTGATAATACCTGAAATTTTGTGGTCAACCCATTAAACCCGTTAGAGATAAAAACATAACCTTAATCGACCAATTTGTATGTAAACAATGAAATGGTACCTTAATAATTGTGTTGTATGTGAAAACATCCAACTTTAATGATCATTTTGACTCCAAATCAAGTCTGGTATCAAGACAACGTGCATTCAAAAGGATATTATATGTTGCAACATCTTGTGGAGCAACACCTAGATTCTGAAAAAGTCATTGGAATTAGTCAAAATAATTCTAATGATGCATATGAATCTATGATCAAGTTAGAATTTAATCAAGAAAAGTCAGCCCAACTTCCCCAACATGAAATACAAAATGTTGGCATAACTTAAAGAAAAGTTAACAAAAAGATAATTCTATGAAAAAAAATAAGATTAAAGTAAGGTTTGGTGATCAAATCTTAGATCCTCTAAGAACAAATTTCCTGAAAATGAAAATTAGCAAAACAATTTTGGTTGTTTCATTCAATAAATCAACCCTAGGAACAACTGAGCCATATTGTATAAAACATTACAAATGGTTCATAATGTTGTAAAATTATAATTAAAAGCTGCCAAATGGAAGCATTATATTATTATTATGAACACAAACTTGAATAGGCACCATGAGAGTATGCAAGACCTTAAAATCTAATAGGAAATTTAACATCACAGGACCCAATGATGTTTTAAATCTTGAAATCCTACAATCATCATTATATAATTTATATGTTGCATTAATGTAGACAGAAAAACCAATGAAGACTACATTTTTGATTCAATGGTTATTGAAAAATCGGTGTTATTATCTTGATTTACCTTTTGTGCAGCAAATTTTGACTTTTCACTCTTTGCTCCCCAACAAACCTGAAGCAGTAACCAAGCATTTTATTCTAGTTTTATAAGGTATTTTGTTGTGGTATGATCACTTATTAGAAAAAATGAAAGTTTTAATCAGCAAAATATGACTTTAAGGGAAATATAGAATATTATGTTAAAAAAACTTACCATCTTCCCAGAAGCAAAGATTAAAGAAGTTGTATTTTGTTCCCTTATTCTCATGCTAACA
This sequence comes from Calendula officinalis, assembly GCA_963853835.1. Taxonomy (NCBI): domain Eukaryota; kingdom Viridiplantae; phylum Streptophyta; class Magnoliopsida; order Asterales; family Asteraceae; genus Calendula; species Calendula officinalis. The sequence goes on from OY970829.1 coordinate 20,141,446, forward strand.
GCAGCAAAACGCTGAATTAACAAAATTAAAATGTGGTAATCCAGATTCAAAATTGATTTTTCTGAAGTCAAAATGCAGAGATTTTAGTCCAATAAGGTTGCTTCAATGCACTGTGAAATAATTGAAGAAATTGTTCTAGGGTTTAGGTAATCAAATTATCATTTATTAAGAAATACCCAATTCAAGTATGTTGACATTTGTTCTTAGTTCAAGATTCAATTTTTAAAGATACACAATTTCAAAGAAACCCAAATTTTAAAATTATTACTCACATTTTAATCACTGAATCGTGAATAGAGAGGAAGAAACTTACTGTGTTGAGCTATCAAATCCAAGAAAAAGAGCATCTTTTGGGAGAGAAAGATCCACCAGGGAAAATGATCAAATATAGCTAACAAAACCCTAATTTCCTGCATCATAAACAACAAAAAATTATCCTTTTATTAACAACATACAAGTAGCTTTTTCTAATTCACAACATACTTTAACCAGTCAATCATAATGCTCGATTGGTCATCTGAGTGTAATTTAAACTATAAGAAACTGTAAGAAAGCATACCAGTATCTTTTTCTCTTGTAATTTAAACATCTCCCAATTGTTGGAATCATCATCTTGAGAGCCCTGCAACATATTCATAATGAATCTTTAAATACCGCATCCAAGGAAATTAAAAGGAAATTCAGTAATTCCACACACCTGGGTCGATTTCGAATAAAGCACCGCATCCAAGCAAAAATGATTACAAGACAAAATGAAAAAGAGGGAATGTAACAAACCTGTAGTGAAATTTGACGGAGAAGGATGTGGTGGCGGAGGGGGGCGTCGGTGGAGGCATTTGTTGGAGGTTAAACGAAATCGACCGATATAGGGTGAAGATTTGTGCAAGTTTTAACGAATCGAGGAGGCGTTCTTGCAGAAGGATACTCATTGTTTAAGGAATCAAGGCATATACATAAATTCATTGATGAGGCTTGTGAGAGGGACCAAGGAAATTGAAAGGCCGATAATGAAAGAATGCATGGAATCGAGGAGGCGTCGATCCATTCAATGGTGGATTGATTCAATCGAGGAGTCATATTCGTTTTGGAATGCACAGATGCCCATTACTCTGTTGTCGTGCTAGCCGAAGCCCACATGCCCAAAATGTTTATCTTTATTAAAGAAATATTAGTCAAAATAACCAATTGATAAACAGATCAGCTGGTTTGGTTATGGACATGTAAATGGAAGGTCGAGGGTTTGAATCCTGCCCGCTCGACTTTTTTTAAACTAAAAATGCTACTTTCCATAATTAGCAAAAATTTGGCTGAATTTTCAGCCTGCTATTTAGGGAAAGACAAATGCTTTATAGATAGTAGAGACTAAATTGTATTTTTAATTTAAAGATTCTCAATAATATTTTTAAAATTAAATCCGGCATGAAAACGTTTGTGTCCATTTAACAAGTCAAATATTTAAAGAGAAAATATTGCCTCATTCTAAATATTAGTGTTTTATTTTATCTATTTATAAAATATTCTCTCCGTCCCACAAAAAAACTTCTCATTTCACTCTAAATTTTTGTCCCATAAAAAATTTCTCATTTCTCATATTTAATGGGCTCCACACAATAAAAAACTATTATTACTAAAGATCCACTACTAATATCCACTAACTATTTTTCTCTCTCCAACCCAACCTTATATTTTAATCAAAAGTATTATCAATGACCACACCACTAATTATTACCTAAAAACTTGTGCAAAAGCCAAATGAGAAGTTTTTTGTGGGACGGAGGGAGTAATTAATATGTGAAATTTACTATTCTTTTTTTATTTTCATCATTTGATATGAGCACTTGTAGCGTTCAAATGAGTTAAAAAATAGAAAAAATTAATAGAAATCACATTAAAGCATGCAACCTTTTCACTTTGAATCATTAAATTTGAAAAGTTCGAAAACTATACTTAGTTTATTTTACTTGAAGTCGTATTTAACTTTGTGCTTTAAACGAATCGAACATTTACTGAATAGTTCGACATAAATTTTGTATATGTTCATTTATTTGTTAAAAATTGTATGTTTGTTAAGTGAAACGAATGTAAAGAATGTAGGTCTTGTTTGTTCATTTACCTTCGGGTAATCCTTTTGTTAAAGTTCGTTTGTGTTTGTTCGATAACTGCATATATGAAGCATTTTTTTATAAAATAGTAGAATTAAACAGAATGATTAACTAATTTATGTATTATAAGAAACTTAAAATGATTTAGAAGGAAGCAGACAACAAATATTAGGTTTAGAATTATCGGAATAATCGCGAGAGACATGAATGTGGAAATCCTTGCTGAGTTGTTGATGATAAAACGTGAAATCGGGGCGCCTGTTGTAGTTGTTGGTAGTTAGAACGGAAAATTAGAGCTGGTGAGGAGTTTGGAAGTATGGAACGACATAGAACACACCAATTGATGGAATTTAACGCCACATCTGGTGAGGACGTTCGAAGCTCCTAGTTGACGGAAGACGGCGCCAGATTTGGAAGCCGATGGTTGACGTAATGTGACACCAGATATGGTGAGCAGATTAGGATTCGTCAGTTGACTGGTTGGGATGATGGATCTGGTGAGGTGCTTGATTGGTTTCAAATGTATTTAGAGTATTTTACTACTCCCTCCGTCCCACAAAAAACTTCTCATTTCACTCTAAATTTTTGTCCCACAAAAAACTTCTCATTTCTCATATTTGATGGACTCCACACAATAAAAAACTATTATTAATAAAGACTCCACCACTAATATCCACCAATTATCTTTTTCTCTCCAACACAATCTTATATTTTAATCAAAAGTATTATCAATGACCCCACCACTAACTATCACCTAAAAAATTGTGCAAAAGGCAAATGAGAAGTTTTTTGTGGGACGGGGGGAGTATTAATTTAGAGTAAGATTTATTTATTTTTTATTTTTAAAATATTAAATAGCATTAAATTAGACAAAAGAATATATGTGAGAATTTTTAGATTTTAGAATGATATATATGGGATAATGAAATTGGAAAGATGTATACGTAACATTGGAAGTTTTTCAGGACATATATAAAATTATCCCTAAAAATATTATTCATTTAAACATCGATCTCTTTATTTCATTAGAGTGTCTTGTGAAAATTAAAGTATAATATTTTTGTGAGTAAATTACATAAAGCCCCGAGTATGAATCTTATATTATTTATTGATCTAGTTTTAGAATTAAAAAGATAAAAGAGATTATGTGATGACAGATTATTTGCTTATTTAACTGTTGAATTTACAAATACTTTTTAGTTATAGCATTAAAGAAAAAAGTGTATTACAATTGTTATATAAAATAAGGTATGATATACCCGGCTTTGTCCGGGGTTAAAATTTTTATTTTTTAATTTGACATTTACTCTGAAACTTTATAAATGATATATATATTTTTTTTAACATCAAAATTATAAATGATATTTTTATAGCTATAAATTAACATTCATAATTATTTGTGTAATATCAAAATACTTCAATATATAAATGTATTTGATAATTAGTAACGTTATAATATTTACCTTTATTCTACTTATTATATCAAAACTTTGTATTTATAATTTTTGGGTTGATAATTTTTGTTAGATCTTATATTTAAAATAACTTAATAAACTAATAATTATGCAAAAGTTGTATTTTTTTGTCATACGTAGATAAAAAGTTTAGATAAAAAAATTCCAAAATTTTATAGGTGATTGGTATTAGAATCAGTGAGAAATTGAACTTTGGTTTGATTGCAAGGAAAACACGGTGATAACCAACTCCGCTACATCACAACTTGTTAAAGTTTCCTTAATGCATCTTTATATAAAGAACTTCAATATATTTTAATATTAAAAAAGTTTATGAACAATAGATATGGTATGATAAATGTATAATAGGTAGAATAACGAAAAACAGGTTGTTTATAAAAATGTAAAATTATTTTTAGTTGAAAAGGACAAGGAAAAACTAATTTGAGATTTATAAATTAGAAAATTAAATAGGTGGATTGAATGTATGTAACGAGTGTTATTCAGCACGCGCGTTGCAGCGGGAATTTAAAGCATATTTTCTTATGCAAAGACTAATGGTTAGTTAATATCAAATCTAAACTTTTTGTTTATGAACAAAATCTTAAGAATCGTATATTATAACAACAATAGTAACAAAATCTTAAGAATCGTATCTTATAAATTTAATTATCATATCAATTTACCCATAAGCTAATTATTTTTGATGGCTTGTTGCCACTCATACAAATCAAAATTTCTGTAATATTTCAAAGATAATGGTTTCTTTTAAACACAAACAAAAACAAATAGTTACATAATAAAAAGTTATAGATATTTAATATCATTAACACAATTGTGTATAAATGTTAAGTAACATTGTTAATTTTTGTTCAAAAAAGGAAGAAATTGACAAATACCAAATGATATATGAATTTTATTACCCATGCCAAAAACATAAATTTAGTGAATAAATTTTTACTTATATTTAGTCTCAACCTTCTCTCTCAAATCCTAGTATGTAATGTAATAGAACTAAAGATTTGAATAGTTGATTTTTAAAGTTCCGAGAATGCCGAATACTTTGTTGTATATATTGTATACTAGCTTCATAACCCGCCCGATGGGCGGGTATGCTTCAAGATTTATTATGTAGAAAAATACCAACAAAGCTTCACAATTTTAAAAATGACATAATAATCAATAGATATAATGGTGATTTTATACAAAATTCGATAGATGAAGAAATGTTACATATAATGTACAAACGAAATAAGACTTCTTTGTAAACGACATTTGCTGTTGAATTAGTGTAATTGTCATCTCTATCACAACAAATGACTTTCAATCCGTTCTTGCTCTTAACTCGAGATACAGCTACATAAAGCTGGCCATGTGAGAATACCGGTTTTTGCAGAAACAAACCAACTTGAGACAACGTCTGACCTTGACTTTTATTAATGGTCATAGCAAAGCATACCTGAACAGGGAATTGCCTCCGATTTAATGGATTCAAACCTGGGTTTTTTAAGAGGTTTGTTTCAAAGTAACAAAAGTCTTTCCTCGATTCCTGTAATTTAACCACAGATGTTAGTATCAATTATTTAAAAAATGGAAGCCTCTATTACTGATCAAATATTATTCTCATTGTGTTTGTGTTTTTATCCAAAATTATCGATTGACAACATAATGTTCAATACAGATCAAAACTTCGGTACCAATGCTATTAATCTGCGAGAAATAAAGTTATGAAGAGCACAATTTTACCTGATGCTGCAGCTTTGATGCAGAGAATAATGGTGTTGATTGGCTTTTGCTTTGTAAGTTTTATATGTGATTATCAGAAGGTATTATATAAGATGGTTAATAAAAATTCAAATTGGATCAAGATAGTCACAAAATCCCGTGATTTAAGGAATTCCGTAAATCACAGAGAATAATGGTGTTGAATGGAATTTAAAAAAAAAAGTAATTCGGGTATCTTCGTAGTTAAAAGAAAATGATCAAATTTGTAAGTCAATTTAATTTAATTTAAAAGAAAATGATCAAATCTTCTCCTTAATGTTGGCCTAATATATCGTTACTTTCCTTAACTGCAGGATTCGTATCATGGAATGTATTGAATTTGATGGTGAATCACGTGGACCAATACCCGAATTACATGTGGCATTTCCGATGAATCATAGAGCTTGGAATTGCCATGTTGTCAAACCCAAGCCAAATTAGGCCTCATATATAGGAGGAGATGTGAAGGGGTTGTTTATGATACATACTCTGAATATGAGGGTTTTAATTGGAAACTCACATGTGTTAAATTGGTAATCAAGCTTTATAAAGGAAATCTGTGTGAATTGAAAATTAAAAGTAGGCGTGTGAGATTAGTGAGAAGCTTTAACCAAACGCAGCACATGCAAAATTGCAAATAACAGAATCCTATTTTGACTCTAATGAATAGTGAAAACATGTATGACATAGGTAAGAATGGGAAGAAAGTGATTTTTTTTTAATGGTGCCTAATCTTCCTTAACAAGGAATGTAATGACCCGCGCGTTGCAGCCGATTTTTTTTTTGCATAAATTATTTTCTTCAATCAGGAGCATGAAGAGGTATTTTAAAGTAGTTTAAAATGTTAATTGTCTATCAATCTAATTGTAAAAATTTCTAAGATAAATTATAATATTGATTAAAATAAAAGTATTATATAATCTAAGAGTTGTGTTCAGGGAAGAACACAAATATTATAAAGTCCCAAGGAACACATCACATCCCTTAGATCAAGTTTATTCAATGATCAAGATCAATTCATTTAATTAGACATGGAGGGGTATTATCGTCTAAGCGTCCAAAAATTGAATCAACCTTCTTCAGTCGACCTTCTTCCCAATCGAGAGCTTCCACTGTGCGATTTCTTCGATCCAGATCTTCAAAAATCACTCGTAAACGGCAGATCTGAATCTCAAACATTGAATCGACTGCAGCAAACACAAATCAAAACCTGCGAATCGCGTTTTTTTAAAAAAAAACTCAGAAATCGAAAGCAGATCTGAAATCGAACGCAGATCTGAAATCGAACGCAGATCTGAAATCGAACGCGGATCTGAAATCGAACGCAGATCTGGATTCAGATATGAAATCGAACGCAGATCTGGATTCAGATCTGAAATTTGAATCCAGAATCTGTTAATAGCAATTAAACAGATAAAAGAACCGCTGATTCAGGTAATAAAATTTATTTCAAGTTAACTAGAATATAGAATCACATGTGATTGTGTGCTTTACGTTATTTGACTGATTCATGTGATGTTGCTAAGCGAATCACATGTGATTTGTTTGCTTAAAAACAGGGGAGGTTGATAAGAAACAAATCACAAGTGATTCGCTTTACAAAATCACATGTGATTGTGTGCTTTACGTTATTTGACTGATTCATGTGATGTTGCTAAGCGAATCACATGTGATTTCTTTGCTTAAAAACAGGGGAGGTTGGTAAGAAACAAATCACAAGTGATTCGCTTTACAAAATCACATGTGATTGTGTGCTTTACGTTATTTGACTGATTCATGTGAGGTTGCTAAGCGAATCACATGTGATTTGTTTGCTTAAAAACAGGGGAGGTTGGTAAGAAACAAATCATAAGTGATTCGCTTTACAAAATCACATGTGATTGTGTGCTTTACGTTATTTGACTGATTCATGTGAGGTTGCTAAGCGAATCACATGTGATTTGTTTGCTTAAAAACAGGGGAGGTTGGTAAGAAACAAATCACAAGTGATTCGCTTTACAAAATCACATGTGATTGTGTGCTTTACGTTATTTGACTGATTCATGTGAGGTTGCTAAGCGAATCACATGTGATTTGTTTGCTTAAAAACAGGGGAGGTTGATAAGAAACAAATCACAAGTGATTCGCTTTACAAAATCACATGTGATTGTGTGTTTTACGTCATTTAACCGATTCATGTGAGGTTGCTAAGCGAATCACATGTGATTTGTTTGCTTAAAAACAGGGGAGGTTGATAAAAAAAACAAATCACAAGTGATTCGCTTTACAAAATCACATGTGATTGTATGAGCACAACTTTGCTAGTAGAATGAGAGTGTGCGGAGAAGTAACAAGTCTTCCAAGACTTAAAAAGATAGATTTTCAAACATATTTGGTTGGTCAATGACCTTGGTTTGAGAAGAAAAGAAAAAGCAAAAAGGAGTTTCCATTTTGGTGATTAACTTGAAAAGTGGAAAAATAGTGTTGTGTCATGTGTCTTGTGATAGACATAATTGAAGGGGTAGAAAGTTTGTGAGTGGTGTTTTAATGAGGAAAGTTGAACAACTTTGGGAATAGATGCATGCATGAGGAAATGAACTAATAACCAAAATATGAAAGTCTAGAGGATGGGAAATGGAATCTTGACAAGTGGAAGAGACAAGCCAAAAACCATTTAACTTTTGAGAAAAAGGAGGAAGAGTATTAATTTTATGTATCTGGTATAAGTGGGTATTTGTACTATCAAATGGTGTATTATTTCAACTTACATTTTATTTGATAATTAATGATGGTTAATTATTAGTTGTAGAATATTGTTTTGGATGACTATTTTGTCATTATAAATATTTATGTTTAATTCACAAATTAAATTATTAGTCTTGTTGTTAAGTATTAAATCACATTCAATTTTATTATATCACTTTTGATTTCATTAAAAATCACAAGTGATTTTGTTATGTAAAACATAGTTTTTATTATGAAACAGAGGAGTCTATATACATAACAAAATCACATGTGATTGGAAAGTAAATATCAAGTGCACAAAAACAGTGACATGTACATAGAACAATAACATGTGATTGTTAATAAAAATCACAAGTAATTGGAAAGTAAACATCAATTGCACAAAAACAGAACATGTTACTTAGTATTAAATCACTGGTGATGTTGTTCCCAATCACATGTGATTCTGGTAAGTAAACAAAGTTATTTCATAAAACATAGGAGTATATACACAAAACAAAAAAATCACATGTGATTGGAAGGTAAACAACAAGTACACAAAAACAGAACATGTTACTAACTATTAAATCACATGTGATTTTATTAACTTTCACTTGTGATTCCGTTAGCAATCACATGTGATTCTGTTAAGTAAAACATAGTTATTTCAACTGGAACTAATGTTTTTGATGCGGATGGTTCATTGCTAATTGATCTTTTAAGCTTTATTTTGATCTTCTTTGACACCTCAGCAGTTTTTGTTTTTGATGGTGATAGAGGTATTTTTCTACCAATATTCACATTAGTTCGTATCTCAGGCAACTTAGATAACATAGTAGGAAATTCATCATCACCTCCTATAAAACACAAAGAAGCAAGTTATGATAACTAATAACAATTTGAGATAGTTAAATTGAAATCACATGTGATTAAACGCACAATCTCACATAAATAACTGTAATTTAGCTTACTAATCACATGTGATTGAAAGATATGAATTGTTTGACTGTGATTAGGTGAGATACTGAGAACAATCACATGTGATTGAACTCAAATAACATAATAATCAAATAATAAATAACAATCAAATGTGATTTAAAAACAGAGTAAACATAAAAAATAATAAAATATGTGAACCACAGTAAAATCACATGTGATTTACTACTAAAAAACTCTAGAAAGCTGAAAATCTATAATAAAATCCGTAAAATCACATGTGATTTAAAAACAGAGTGAACATAAAAATAATAAATGACAAATAACACGTGAATACAAATAAAATCACATGTGATTTACAACTAAAAAACACTAGAAAGCTGAAATCTGTAATAAAAATAGTAAAATCACATGTGATTTACAACTAAAAAACACTAGAAAGCTGAAATGTATAATAAAAACAGTAAAATCACATGTGATTTACAACTAAAAAACAAATAATAACTTCAAAATCACATGTGATTTAAAACAAAATTACAAGCACATATGTTTAACATAAAAAATAGATGATTTAAAACGAAATAGACTTAGAATCACATGTGATTAACTAAAAACATTTGTTTTAGAAAAAAAACGATCTAAATCAAATATGATTAACTAATAAGAAACATCTGATATAAAATTAAACAAATATAAAATCACAGATGATTAACTAAAATAAATACGTGGTTTAAAATTAAATAGATGCACAATCACATGTGTTCATGTGTTTTAAACTTAAACAGATCTAAATCACATGTGATTTAAAACAGAGGTTTTCAAAAACAGGGGAGTTATTAACATTTCGCTAAATCACATGTGATTTACTAAAATAACTAAAATAACATTACGAATCATATGTGATTAACTATTAAAAAACACTAGAATGCTAAAACACTTGTTATTTGAAGCGAAAACAACAAAATATAGAACAACATATCAACAAACAACATATGAAATCGACGTATTATCAAATAGAAACCCTAGAAAAGTTCAAAATACATAAAAAGCCATAAAAGAACAAGGATTTCTGCATAAACAATAAAAAAGCTAATAATAACAGCAAATACAAGTTAAAATTACCTGTAACAGGTACAGATTCCGCACGCTTTTTATCGGAAGCTTTTTTCGAACGAGAAGGTCATGAATCAGCCATTGTAAGTAGATCAGACACCAATATAGAAGAAAAATGATGTTGTATAAGTGTTTAACAAACGATTTTAGCAAAAAACTGAGAAGAAATCGGCAAAAACGAGTGAAAATGAGGGTTTATTCATTGATTTTTGTGTGTGTGTGAGAGAGAGAAAGAGAGCAGACGAGAGGGAGGAGAGAGAGGAGGAAGATGAAATGTGAAGAAGGTGGGTTTTTAAGTCACGCACCAAATGACCAATATACCCTTCCGTCCAAAAAACTCATTTATTTTGAGATCTAATCTGGACCATTGATCTTCTTGATCCAAGGGTCCATGACTGTCCCTTGGGACTTTAAAATATATATGGACCTCTTTGAACAATTCACTATAATCTAAATCATAATAAAGTTATTATAATGAGAAATTTATTATACATGATTGTGTTTGAATCATATTATATTAAAGTGGATAATTAGTGAATGTTACGCATTAATATAAGATATATAAATTTATCATCTAATAATTTAAAAACTTGAAGTTTTATAACTATAAGTGTAGAATTTCAAGCAAAAAAGGAATTGCCAAAAAATTTTGAGAGCAAAAAACTTTTAGCAAGATATGTAATTATCAAATTTTTTAAGAGTAAAAGAGAAATATCTAGTTAATATCATTAAAAGAATAATATAAATAGTAAATAAGAAAAAAGAAAAAAGAAAAAAAAAATCTAGGCTAGATTCGAACCCTAGTGGCAAGGTGGCATAGGTGTTAAAGGTGTTGGAAAATACAAGGGTATTTGCAAGTTGGCAAATTTCCTATTAGTCACAAAGAGTTGTGGAGTTTTGTCTTTTGTTGAGCCTTAATTGATAAGCAATTATCTTTACTAGCTATATTAATCCAAGAGTTACAAGAGCATTATTTTATTTTTCATAAAGAATATTAAACCAAGAGTTACAAAACTCTTGCTTAACTCTCCATAAAATGTATTGATGGCTTTGATGGCTCAACCCCTATATAAATAACTTCTAGTTGTGAAGTTCAAGTACACATTTTTTAAGAAAAAACTCTCCACACTCTAGTTGTGCCTTGGTATTCTTCGTGTGTTTCCTAGTAGTAACTTTGTGTTAGCGGTAATTCTATTGCTGTAGAATCATACCGACAAACTGCATCAAATCCTGGGGTTCTACGTTGAGGCTGGCAGCAAATTACAGCGCGTATAAACCTTAAAGGACAGGAATCACAATTCCGTGCGGTTCATTATTTCATCAAAATCAGGTTGGTTCATTCCATTTGGTTCTTTCTTATTTGTTGGGTTTGATATTGAATTATCAATATCAATTACGGTATTAATATCGTAAGTATCTAATTATTTAATCACGGAATATATAAATTTTACAACAATCTTTAAGGTTTATAAATGATATATATTATTGTGTATATATACACATATTTTCTTTATATATATATTCTGTGATCAATAAAATATTAGACAAATGGAAAATGAGACATTATGTAAATGTTTAATATATATATATATATATATATATATATATATATATATATATATATATATATATATATATATATATATATATATATATATATATATATATATATATATATATATATATATATATTGATTAATTCTTTAAAAGAGATTATAATGGCTATTTAGTTTAAATTGTATGAGTTACATTTTTTCTAATTATGGGTATTTAATAGACTTATTTTGTTATGACACATTTAAATATCTATTTTAATCTAATAGACACGTTAAAACAAAAGGTTTTTTCTAGTAAAAAATATATATATATAATCTCGTATAAAGTGGATGATAGATTAATTATCATGCTTATGGTTGAAGCATTATAATTGAGTTAATTATTATATCTTGTATATAGATTATTTCAAGATACTTTTATGTTTGAAAAGTGTACTATTTGAAAAATCATGATTATACAAGTTAAATAATTTTAGTGTTAAACGGAATCTTTCCAGCTGTGTATTATTAAGCATTGTATTGAACCTATAAGTGGAATAAATTATCAATCATCCCCAAATAGGCTCACATATTCATATTACAATGTCTAAGAAAGATAAAGGCGGTTTTTCTGACTCCAAATGGGGGTGGTTCCGATACGCACTAGCGATGTCTACCCTCACCGTCTTTCCTGGTTGTATTCGAATAGAGCTACCGAAAAGGGTTGACTAAATAATGTTTTCATTGAATGGGGTTAAATACTTGGAGTTTCACAAATTTGAGGACTACTCTTTGGGTGTTTTGTTGAAACACTACCTTATTGAGAAGGAAAATCTCATAAGAGATCAAAAGAGTAAAGTCAAATTGAGTGTGTACCACGTGTTAGGTGGGAGCTCGGATTTTGCTTATGTAAAAGGAATTGCAAATGTTGTTGCAAATCTAACCCACTTGGGTGCAAGTGTGGGTCATGTAGGATTCTGGAGTTAACATTCATGTTTGTGGAAATCGTGATAGTTTCCAAATTTATGGTATGGTTCGAGAAGGAACTGTGGTGACATGTGTAGACCGCCATAGAGTACGTGTTCATGATATTGGCACAGTGGTGCTAACATTCTGAAATGGAATTATGGTTACCCTTCGAGAGTTCCTACATGTTCGTTGAATCTCCAAGGGATTTATATCGGAGAACAATTTTGACAAAAATGGTTACAAGTTGGTAATAAAAATGGTCATATTGTGTTCTCCAAAGATGGGTTACTTGGGGTCTAACCATCAACATGGGTGGAATGTATAAGCTTGATCTATGTGGTGATGGATAAGATAATGTTGTATCTATATCCAATGATTATGTGTTAAATGTTGATCTTTGTAATCGTGAGAATATGATACTGTCAGCGTTAGTGATATCGCTAGTGATGATGTAACTAAGTTTCGAATTAATGAAATAGTTTTTCAAATTATATTGCGTATTCAATTTCTTTGTGTCATAAAAGGTTAGCTCACACTAACATTAAATAATATTGAAAAGACACAATCTAACGTATTGATAAAAGTAAATAATAAAGATTTTATCAAAGTTTACAAAGAAACTTTTCAAGTGTCAAAAGAATCACATCATTACTAGAGTTGATCTATTCAGATATTTGTGAACTGAATGGAATACTCACACGTGGAGGTAAAAGTTACTTCATTCCAATTTGTGGTGACTATAGCCGCTATTTACATGTTTACTTGTTGCATTCAAAAGATGAAGCTTTTAATGCATTCAAAATGTATAGGTGCAAGGTTGAAAACCAACATGAAAAACACATTAACATTCTTCGCTTGTAAAGAGGCAGAGAATACTTTAATCATGAGTTTGATACATTCTGTGAAGAGAATGGTATCAAGCATGAAAGAATTTCACTATATACTCCCCAACCGAATGGATTAGCTGAAAGAGAGAGTTAAACCCTTATTGAAATCGTCAATTGTATGTTGAACCAATCGGGATTGCCACACAATCTGTGGGGGGAAGCTTTGTAAACTGCATGTTATGTGCACAACAGAATCACTAGTAGTGTGATTCCTTCTAGTCCTTATGAGTTATGGAATGAAAGAAAACCTAACTTAGATTATCTAAGAGTGTGGGGGTGTTTAGCTTATTATCTTACACATGATCCTAAACATTTAGATTATCTAAGAATGTGGGGGTGTTTAACTTATTATCATACACCTGGTCCTAAACGATCCAAGATGGGAGCTCGAGCTATGAAGAGCATATTCATCGGGTATGCTCAGAATAGAAAGGTCCACCGATTGTTGGATAAAGAATCAGGTTTCGTGTAGAATCCAGAGATGTGGAGTTCTTCGAGGATAAGTAGGAGATGATGAAAACTCCAATCCCAGCTTTAATCATATTCTAGCACCCACTACTTCTCGAGACATTATCTCATCTTCTTCTGTTGTAGAAGAACCACATTCTTCTGTTGTAGAAGACCCAAAGAGAAGTACAAGGGTTAGAAGGGAAAATATTTTTGGAGACGTTTTCTTTCATACTTAGTTGAAGGATCTCAATCTAAGGTGACGAGAGAGGTCATTTTAGCTATTAATTTAGATAATGATCCTAAGACTTTTACTGAAGCCATAACATCGCGAGATGCTCCGTTATGGAAGGATGTCATTAATGATGAAATGGATTCAATTATGGGAAACGGAACTTAGGAGTTAGCTAATCTTCGCAAGGGTATGAGACCCATAGAATCTAAATGCATCTTCAAGAGGAAGTATCATCCAGATGGATCAATATCTGTCTATAAAGCGAGAGTAGTCGCTAAAGGTTATAGACAAAGAGAAGGTATTGATTATATCGATACATATGCAACGCTTGCTAGAATTAGTTCTATTAGAACTCTTATAGCAATATTAGCATTGAAAGGATTGTACATTCATCAAATGGATGTGAAGACATCCTTTCGAATTGGATATCTCAATGAGGAGATATACTTGGAGCAACATGAAGGTTTCACTGTACGGTTTGAAACAAGCTCCAAAACAGTGGCATGAGAGATTTGACACCACTGTATCTGCATTTTGTTTGAAGCATAATAGTGTTGATAGATGTATCAACACTAAATGCACAACTACGTAGTTATCTGTTTTTATGTTGATGATATGTTGATCATTGGCACTCACCTACAAGGTATACTTGATACGAAGGAATACTTATCCTCGAACTTTAAGATGAAAGATCTAAGGGAAGTGGATACCATTCTTGGTATTAAGGTCAAAAGGACAGATAGTCAAATTTCTCTAAGTCAATCTCATTACATAGAGAAAATATTGACAAAGTTTCAACACTTGAATATTAAGGAATTTAACACTCCTTTCGATTCTAGTGTAAAACTTGAAGTGAACTCTGGTAGAGCAGTGGCTCAACTAGAATATGCTAGTGCAAATTGGAAGCATGATGTATGCTACACACTGTACCAGATATGACATTGCTTTTGTTGTAAGCAAACTAAGTCAATATACTGTAAATCCTTGTACAGAGCACTGGAAGGCAGTAGGAAGAGTACTAGGATACCTAAAAAAGGACTAGTAATCTTGAATTGACTTAAACGTCAAATTCTAGTATACTATAGTGGTATTCAGATGCCAGCTGGATTGATAACATGAGTGATTCTAAATCCATAAGTGGATGGATTTAAACACTAGCTGGTGGAATTGTTTCTTGGGCGAGCAAGAAACAATCATGTATAGATCACTCAACGATGGAAGCTGAGCTTATTACTTTAGCCGCTGCAGGCAAAGAGGCAGAGTGGATTAGAGATCTACTCTTGGATATCCGTTTGTGGGATATTCTGATGCCTTCAATTCCCATGTACTGTGACAGTGAGGCCACACTGTCTAAAGTATATAATTCTATAAATAATGGGAAGTTGAGACACGTAGGTCTTCGACATCATTCTGTGAGACAACTAATTGATAGTGGTACCATCAAAGTTGTTTATGTCAAGACATCGAAGAACTTGGCAGATCCGTTTACCAAACCTCTGACGAGAGGTTTGGTTACGTCTACCGCGAGAGTCATGGGTCTAAAACCAAACTAGAATTGTTAGTAATGGAAACCCAACTTGAACTTAGTGCTCCTATTTTCAAGTTTAATGGGTAACAACGAAATTACTAATGATAGAAGGTACTATCAATTGAGATAGATCCATGTGAGGTATGATAGTACGTCATTGCCGAGAACGAGGATGAGTTAATACTCTTAACAAAATTTTGGAGACATCTAAGCAACGAAGATGTTGTAAACTTTTGCCTATCTGATCTAGAGGTGGTGCCGCCTCAAATGAAGACTTTTGGTTTGTCTTCTAAAGGGTCATGAAAAGGATTTTAGCACATGGCCATATTAGTGCTCAGAGAGAACACAAAGATGACATATGTTGTGTGGGGGTAAACCGAGGAGGTTATTAAGGTTCTTGGTTTAAACCTATTAGGATACCATTGAATCAGTCTCTTCTTGTTTGCTCAAATTAAACTTGGGTTTAATCTTCGTGACACCCAGGTGACAACATCTGTCTGAGTGAAAGGAAACTTTCCAACTTGGTGGGGGATTGTTGGAAAATACAAGGGTATTTGCAAGTTGGCAAATTCCCTATTAGTCACAAAGAGTTGTGGAGTTTTGTCTTTTGTTGAGCCTTAATTGATAAGCAATTATCTTTACTAGCTATATTAATCCAAGAGTTACAAGAGCATTGTTTTATTTTTCATAAAGAATATTAAACCAAGAGTTACAAAACTCTTGCTTAACTCTCCATAAAATGTATTGATGGCTTTGATGGCTCAACCCCTATATAAAGAACTTCTAGTTGTGAAGTTCAAGTACACATTTTTTAAGAAAAAACTCTCCACACTCTGGTTGTGCCTTGGTATTCTTCGTGTGTTTCCTAGTAGTAACTTTGTGTTAGCGGTAATTCTATTGCTGTAGAATCATACCGACAAACTGCATCAAATCCTGGGGTTCTACGTTGAGGCTGGCAGCAAATTACAGCGCGTATAAACCTTAAAGGACAGGAATCACAATTCCGTGCGGTTCATTATTTCATCAAAATCAGGTTGATTCATTCCATTTGGTTCTTTCTTATTTGTTGGGTTTGATATTGAATTATCAATATCAATTACGGTATTAATATCGTAAGTGTCTAATTATTTAATCACGGAATATATAAATTTTACAACAAAAGGGATTGCCTCTAGCCACTTTGGTAAGGCAAACTTTTTGCTTCTAAATGCATAGACCCCCAATATATAAAATATAAGAAATAAAAATCCACCAATCACAAATTTGTAAAAGTACATTTGAATGTCATTTGTATTATAGGAGGAATTTGTCCATAATCAGATTTGAATCTATGATTTAGCAACATCTTACACCAATACCACTATAGTATGAGTATTAGGTAGATGAAAGTGATCACATTGATATTACTATCAACTGACATCTGACATACTTATTTTCGTTTTCTTATATTTTATAGATACACATTTAGATCTGATAATGATATATTATGAGAAATGATAGGTGAATCTAATTGCTGTATAAAAATAAAATATAATGCTATTTGTGCCTACATCGTAGTAATTCACATGACTACTAATTAAAGAACACGACTACATGTGTTTATCACATATTTTTTTATCCTCTACTCATTTTAGCTTGTTATGGGCCACTATCACATGTGTAGATATAAATCGTAGTCACAAATGAAACATAAATAACATTTTTGAAAAATAAAGATAACCATTTCTGTTATTAGGATTGACTTTCCAAAATATACTATAGTTCTCATAATATTAACGAACACTTCAAACTAATAGTATCCCGACATTATTAGAGGTCTTAAATTCGAACTTCACTAGGTACTAATCATCTGATTGCGAGAGAATGAGTTTAAAAGTAGTCATGAAAATACTCTACTTAAAACACATATACTTGAATCAACGAGTTACTCTTTCTTTTTTATGCTCCCACTTAAACATAACAATGATACCGTTGAGTTTTATATACATCATAATTGTAAGTATCAAGAAATAAATATTCAACTTAGTTTAAATATAATATCTATTGAAAGTCTAAAAGAACTTTTATAATAATATCTAAGACTTTAGTTTGTAATATATTTTGAATGGAGGCATACGGCGGATGAAGCATGTCAAGTGGTTATAAACGACAATTGTGGCATCATGCTTGACTCTTCTGCACTCCAATCACTACCCTTGTTATCCACAAAATTGCTAAAGAATGTGTAGATGGGTGAATACACTCCTTCGAATAAAAAATAATCAAATGAGAAAATAAAATAATTAACCAAGATAACTGTTTTAAACTCTTTTTCTTTATAATTCAATAATAATAACAAAGATACAATTGATCATGGAATAGACTAAGAACACGAATTATAATCTAACGAGGATGTTATTTTCCCGCGCATTGCGACGGGTTTTTATATAACTTGAGTTTGATATACCTAATTTTATACATAAAATAGTTTGTAATATCGCACATGCTTAATATACTTTACAGAGTGTAAAAGAAATTAATTCTACTCAACTAAAAATTTGACGGACCTTTAAATATCGTGTTGCCTATATAACATTATAAGTGTTTTAGTAGTTTAGATAACATTTAAAAATGTTTAAGTAACCCAAATTAAACTAATAAACTTATATATAATTAATTTGTTTGAGATAATTGAACAAACTTTTATGTATATTTAAATAATCTAGATAAAATTAACAAACACATATAAGTTTTTATATCTTTAGTCTTTTAGATTAAATTATAGATATTTAGTTTGTTATTTTGAAAATATTATATATGTCAATTTAGGAACCCATGCACCTAACTGCAATTTTGAAAAAGATAAAACAAAAATGATACACTCATACACTACCAAGATTTGAACACAAAACCAACTAAAGTTGAAATGCCTATAATGCTTTGCTCATTGCCACTACGGCACTTGAAAGTTTGATTACCATTTGAGATATCTAATCTTTATTTTCAAATTTAGTTTATTGTCTATGAACAGTAAACTTGGTACAACAAATATACAATAGATACAATCACTTACATATTAACAAATTAACAATCACAAAACTAAGACTAGTATTCAACTAATGATCTAATACGAATATAGACACTGAGATTACAATAAGAACAATTGATCGGGTAATCTCTACGTGCATACATGAAAATTGAACTTTACTCGAGAGGTTTTACAGATTGCGAAAAGAGCAGAGAGACAAGCGTATTTGAAAAGAGAAAAAAATTAGGGGTGTCAATTGGGGGCGGATTTAGGTTAGTGGGTCAGGGTTGACACGTAGACGGGTTGGTATTAGTCAACTTAAAACCTACCTGTTTAGAAATCTGGATCAGAAAAATCAAACATAACCTAGATACATTTAAACCATGGTAACTCAGTGTAACGACCCGAAATTTTGAATCGAATAAATTAAATAAAAATATGATAAATAAGGATAAGTCATTTAAAATACGTGGGAATTGGTTTCGTGTCAATTGGACATTTTTTGATATGTGTATTATGTTAATAAATTCGAAATCGTGTCAAAAAGAATAACAAAAAGTGCAGCCATAGCCACCACGTATAGATAGTGGCGCTATCTGGGAGATAGCGGCGCTATCTTGTGCAATATTTGGACAGCGAACCGAAATAGCGTGGATCGTAAACGCAAAATCGAGATCGCGAGACAGTTTCGCGAACTTGTGACGTGAAAAGTCGCGGGGGTTGTTTTAGCAACGCGAAGTGTGGGATAGCAAGACGATATGTCGCTGAACGGGCCTTAAAATCGGGATTTCAGCCATTTCTTCTCATTTTAAAACCCTAACTCTTCTCTCTAAGTGTGAGTACGAATTTTGAGTGTAAAGGAGCATTTGGAGCAGATTTTCAGCTCGAATCTTGTGGATCTACACTCATTGTTGAAGATTAAAGGTATAACTCAACTCTTAGTAAGTTGTATGTGTTAGATTTGGGGTAAATGATAAAGCTTGTAAACCCTAGTTGGAGGGTTTACCATGAATGACGAAATGGGAGTTGTTTAACTTAGATCTATGGTATTTTGACAAGGAAAACATGTTCGTAATATGGATTTATGATAATGTTGAGATTTATGAAACTAGGGTTTTGTAAAATTGAGGAAAATGATACTAGTAGTTAACTAGTGGTGGAATATGTAGTCAATGGTGATGTTTGATGTTAAAACTTGTATGGTTTCATAATTAGGGCATTGTTGAAAGACTTGGAGTTTACAAGTCTTGGGAAGTGAAGATTTTGCTCAAGAAACACAAGAGTATTGTGCTTGGCTAAGGTGAGTACATGTGAACTTTAAAAACTGAGTACATAGCGGTAATGAAGTATTTTAATATGTGATTATAAATGTTTAAACTAATTGTTTGTTGTTATTATGAACTAGTTGATTAGACTATGTGAATGCTAATTAAGGCTAGTATATGGATGAGTTATGTGATGGCCTTACGGCATTGTTAATAGATGTGACATAAAGTCACATGTAATGGTTATGATGGGTAGATTGAAATAGGACAGGTACATGATAGATCGGAGGCGTTCTAGTTATCATAGTATCTTTAAACTAATGGATTGGAAGCATTCCGATCATCCCAACAAAATGTTGGATCTTACTAGATTGGAGGTTGTCTGGTTAGTAAGATAAAATAGGTCACTTTGGCTGAACATTGTGACAATGGGGGTCCTACTAGATCGGAGGCTTTCCGGTTAGTAGGACAAACATTGGGTCTTGTTGGATTGGAGGCTTTCCGATCAACTTGACGGGGCGAATAGGCTATGAATGAACGTGATAGGGTTCCCGAGGGAGTAACCGATGTGTATGAAAGTAATAGGATTACCATAGAAGTAACCGATGTATATGAAAGTGTGTGTGTGTATATATATATATATATATATATATATATATATATATATATATATATATATATATATATATATATATATATATATATATATATATATATATATATATATATATATATATATATATATAGAAAGCGGTTCATGCGAGAACCATTGAAATTGTGAGAACCGCGAGAACCTATTTAAAGCCCTTAGATCAATCTCATTTAACTTTCATCTCATAAGGACAATTTAGTAATTGTGTATTTTTTTTAAATAATTGATTTATCACATAAAAGGCAAGTGAATAACTTACTATCCTATTATTATGTAAATCATCACGTTCCTATAACAACTCCGATCCATCATCACCATACCTAATTGCCGACTTTTTCAATTTCATTCGTATAATCTATTGCAGTTCTTCAATTAGTTCGATCAATGTATTGCCGGTATTATTAGTTTTCTGCACTCCACCGATTTGTTACCCTAAATCTGAAAAAAAAGTGCAGGTATTACCAAAATCCTTTTCATTGTTTTTTAAAGGTTTTCATTCATTTATTAATTTGAATTATTTGAAGATGTCAACATATAGTGCTGCTTTTGAAGATTGTAGTAACCCTTGCACTCCGTCATTGAATAAACACGTGGAAGATGAGCAGGAAAACGGAGTTGAAAGTGAGTTTTATTATTAATGATATATATATGAATTTACATGATTAATTGATTTTAAACTTCCAATTTTCTGATTTAGTGTTTGGAAGAATTTTTATTTTAAAAAGATGATGATTCATTGTTGTTATTATTTTCGTATTCATTACTGAACAAAAAATTCTGTAATTAGGATTTCGGTATGGTTTGATTTTATTTATACACTTGTAACGTTGATCACTTCATTATATGCAGATGTTAACCCGGATGCAGAATTTGAATCACTTAATAGCACTATGACGCAAACACCAGACGGGACCAAGTCTTGGGTTCCTAATGTATCGGACGAAATCAAGCCAGTGGTTGATTCTATTTATAATTCTCTTGATGAGGCTGAAATTATGTACAACCGGTATGCTTTAGAATCTGGGTTTAGTACTCGTAAATCAACAACCCGCAAGAATGTTCATGATGAGATTACAGTAAGGTATTTTCTTTGTAGTAAAGCTGGTGTACCTAGAAAAAAACAAAATGTTGACACTCTGCAGGTCGACATAGAAAAAGTGAAACCGCGGAATTGTAACATTAGTGTCACGGATTGTAAGGCTGGCATAAAACTTAGCCTAGTTAGAGGCACATGCTCATATAAAGTGTATGAATTTAAAGAGGTTCACAACCATCCGCTGGTTAGTGAAGTCAACAAGCATCTGTTACGTACTAGTAGACAACTACAATTCGGTGATGAAGATTTTTTACAACAAGTGTCTACGTGTAATATTGGTCCGACCGTGGCACATAGGTTACAGGCATCAATAAAAGGGGGTATGATAAGGTAAACGACACAGAGGTTGATTATAAAAATTGTAGGCGAGATATAAACAAATACATTGGTAATGCAGATGCACAAATGGTCGTAAACATGCTTTCTAACAGAAAACAACATGCCCCAAATTTCTCTTTCGATTACATGTCTAATGAAAATGAACTTGGAGGTCTTTTTTGGGCTGATGAAGTATCAAAATTTAACTATACGGAGTTTGGTCATGTTATGGCATTCGACGCAACATTCCGCACCAACAAGTATTTAATCAATTGTTTCTATATTATTTTTTTTTCTTATGGGTTAACTAGTTTTTTTCCATGTCTTATTTACCAGATATGGCATGATTTTTGTACCATTCACCGGTGTTAATAATCACAACAAATCAGTTTGTTTTGGGGCTGGACTTCTAAAAGATGAGTCCGTTAACTCTTACGTTTGGTTGTTAGAGGCATTTCTGAAAGCCCATGTTAAGCAACCTAAAATTGTTGTTACAGATCAGGATCCGTCAATGAAGCAAGCTGTTCCAACTGTTTTTAATGAATCTCACCATAGATTTTGTATGTGGCATATAATGAACAAACTTCCTTTAAAGGTAAAATATTTCTTTTTATGATGGCATGACATCATTTCAATAGCAAATACCTTCTGATTTTCATATTTTTATTTCTCATTACTAGTGTTCAGTCATGAACACTGTTAATGTAATCCATTATTTGTTCAATACAGATCATTGGTGATAACCAAGATAATAAAGAGATCAGGAAAAGTTTACATAAGCTTGTATGGAATAGTAACATTGGTACAAAAGAGTTTGAGAGGCGGTGGGGTGAATTAATATCGGAATTTTCATTACATCAACATAAGTGGCTTGCTGATATGTTCAATATTAGGCAGCAATGGATTCCTGCTTATTTTAAACATATACCAATGTATTGTTTGATGAGGACCACTTCACGGTCAGAGAGTTCAAATTCAATGTTTCGTAAATTTTTAAATTTTAGCCACACGTTGGTGCAGTTCATGCTTTGTTTTGAGGCTGCAATGGAAAAACAAAGATATAAACAACGGCGAGATGACTTTGAAGACACAACAAAAACACCAAAAATGGACACACAGCTCCCTATTGAGCGTCACGCTTCATCAATATACACAATAACTTTGTTCAGGAAAGTGCAACATGAAATTGTTAGAGGAATGTATTCATGCTCACTT
Organism: Calendula officinalis; assembly: GCA_963853835.1. NCBI lineage: Eukaryota > Viridiplantae > Streptophyta > Magnoliopsida > Asterales > Asteraceae > Calendula > Calendula officinalis. The sequence continues at coordinate 20,164,672 of OY970829.1, forward strand.
AAGACATCGGGGTATGACGAAGAACCTGGTGTTTTTATGATCAAACATTTTGACCAACGCGATAAATTTGTTGGTGACTTTAAGGTACTATTACATACAGAGTATTATTAATTACTTCAGTTTACTTTTGTATAACGTTTTACATTTTTCATTCGATGTGCAGGTCAGGTATAATGCAGATGAAGCCACTGTAGTGTGCAGTTGTAATCTTTTTGGCCAGCACGGATATTTATGTAGACATGTATTTTGTGTTTTTAATTCTGAACACGTAAAAGAGATACCTGAGAAATACATATTAAGACGATGGAGTTCTAACATAATGCCACGTGATACACTTTATAGTCGTTATCGATATGGAGTGCAGAACGATAGTTTAAAAGAATCGGTGGCCGACGCAATGTTAGATGTTGAATCATGTATTTCTAGATTTCGTTCATCACCGAACACACTTGATGAGTTTCTTACCAGGCTTAATGAATTAACTAGTGAGTTTAAACACAAGGTTCCTGATCAACAACCTCAAAAGAAAGGCAAGGCTGCTAGATTTGGAGAATTAGTTGGTGATGCACAAACAGAATTACAACTACATGCTCCTCCTGGTATTAGAAATAAAGGATGTGGTACGGGTAAGAGATTGAAAGGTCCTGGTGAGAGGGCAATAGAAAAAGCGAAGGACAAAGACGAAGGCAAGAAATGTCAAGTTTGTTTCGAGGTCGGCCACAACTCGCGAACATGTGGAGGACCTTCAACTTACAAAGGAGCATCATTATAAAAACGACAAAAAAGATGAAATTATAAAGAATTTATGTTTAAAGCTTGAATCTTCTACTTTATATTAAAAAAATTTGTGTTTCCCACTTCCTTATAATTGTAGAACTTATAGACTATGTTTAACTCTTTTTAGTTTCACATGAGACAATTATTAATGATTTACTACTCTTTTTATGATGTATTTTCTATAACGAATTTGTTCAATGATGAATAGCATATTAAATAATGCAACACCTGAATTTTTAAACGAATATCATTATTACTAATGTCGTTTAACTAAGGTTTTAAATTAATCTTGTTTGAATAGCATAACAAATTTATTAACTTTAAGGTCGTGAACATGTTCATCAATGAATAGAAAAACAAACATAAATCAGTATTTGATAAATTTTACCTAAAACATTAACATCCAAATAGAAAATGAAAAAAAACAATTATTCAATGTCAAAACAAACATCTTAACATAAATATGACAAAAACATGAGTGTCTATAAAAAAAAACTAAAGCTGTTAATTTTTCCATCGCATGTACTTAGCCACATTCTTCTGCTTCTTTCAACACTTTGTTACGTAAAATGTTATGCTCCGACATTAACATTGTTATTGTGTACCGCTCCCTTAACTTTTTCAATAAAGTTTTCTGTCGTCGTCCTTCCGCATCCAAACCACAACACCAATTTGTTGCCCCGCCCCCCATGTAAGTCTCCATATGACGCATAACAAACACATCCTTTTCATTTTTATTGCCTAGAGATTTCCAATTCATGGTAAGGGATACTGGTTTTGCAGCCTCCAACTTATGGGCTTTTGGATGTCCAATGTACTTAAGATAATGTACGAAGCCATTTATCTGCAATTAAATTGTTTTTGTTCAGTATTGATCAAACAAGTAGTTAAACAGGCGTGTTATTTTTTACTTACCAGATTTTCCGGCAATCCATCGTACTTTATTCTAATAACTTGCTCATAACACATGTTGTCTATTATATCAATTGTTCCTCGCTTTAAATCAAAGCATATCAAATAAGTAGTAACATACATTACCGGGAAGAATACCTGTATGGGTTTGTAACAAAAAAGAAATAAGTCAGTGTTCATTACTGTTTATTACTGTTCATTATGGCGTCAAACATGTGTATTTCAGTGTTCAATATCGTTCATTTACATACGTTTCCAAGTAATATGTCAAGAATTAAACGTACCAGGTCCACTGCTCTCAATTTCATTAAGTTCGCGTCTTTATGCATCAACTCACCAAGTACATTCGTTAAAGATCTCACACGTTCATCAACGCTCATTTTATCAATAGTAACCGGTAGAAACAATCTACACGGTGACTCTGGTGCTCTAATCCCCTCTTGTATGTTTAACATAGCAGACCATGTGTTCAGTACTTCATCTAGAAACGGACCTCGAGTTGCAAAACAACTAAGAGGCCCTCTTTTCATTTGATGTTCATCCTTTGTCATGAATACTAATTGACTGCATTATAATAAATTTATAGTCAAACAATTTTCTTTATTTAAATTTCATTTAACAATACAAAAGTAAAATTGATACACTTACTTATAATTCAACGCCGGCTTTGTTATGTAGTTGAGTACTTTTTTTTCTTCAGTTGTTAGTTTTTTTCCAATATCAACCACTCTCTGTGCAAACGGTGAACGTAGTTGTTCAGATACGTTTACAGCCCGCGTCGACGTCCTTTTTTGAACAACAATGGGTCGGTCTTTTGGCTTTGATATAACTTTTTTTGTATCGGAACCGATTTCTTTCTGTTCATTAACGTCTTGAACAGAAACATGACCCTCATTTCTAACATTGTTAAACTCTTGTGTCAGGCCAAGACTAAAGCTTGGCATGTCATTTCTAGCATTCTTTGAATGAAGATGTGATCTCCCCTTCATAGCCGTTTCCATTGCTTCTTCAATGTCCTTATAATAACCTGGAGATACTTGTGTGACCGGTATGTCAACTTGCACACATGGTTCTTTAGGTGTAGTAATTGCTTTTTCTAATTTTTTAAAGTATCATGGCGACACTTCTGTAAGTGGTATGTCATCCCGGTAACCATGGGCTTTTAGTCTGTTCATTGTTTCTTCTACAGCCTCACAATATCCCGGTGACATTTGTGTCGACAAGGTACTAGTCTGACAACCTTGTACTTTAGGCGAACTGTATGGATCAGCATCGTCATTTTTTTCCAAATCATCGCCCATAACATTGATCATTTGTGAGCTCTTTTCTGCCAGATATACATTTTCCAAGTTTCCTAATTGGTTTACAGAACATAATCATAAACGTTATACTATTATTATCATTAATGCACAGCTTACAAATAAAGTAGTATGTGTTAACATACAATTTTTTTAATTTAACTACGGTTCATCCAACAGCTAATAACAGTCATTATACATTCATTACCCATAATTACCTATTTTACATTCCCAAAAAATTACAACCACACGTTCTCGAGTCAATTACATACCACATCATCCACCCCCCGTGTATGTTAACAAAATATTAGGGTTTAGACTTACACATTTTTAACGGACCTAATTATTACATATAACTACTTAGTACATAATGCAATGTTCATCAGAAAAACGACACTGTTAATCCTTACCTTTAACATTTTCTTTAATATCTTTCACCACATCATCTAACATCTTCACCTTCTCACCCCAGTCACCGATTTTCACGTTGTCTTTAAACAACATACATGAATCAGTTGTTACTTTCACCAGCTCTTTTGTGTTCTCAATTACCCTGTTCAATATTGCTTCCATTCTTTCAATACACCCCTGCCATTTTATTAAAATAATCATATTATGTACAAAGTTACATTTAAGTTTGCTTAAATACATGTGTGTACCGTACCTCTTCCGTCATTTGAGCACCTGGTTGAACACTTTCTTCTACCAGACGATCTTCACTCTCGGATTCCATCTCCTCATCATCTGAAGCTGCGATGTACGGTTCACTCAAAACGGCTTTGTCAAACCCACCATATCCCTCCCTTTCACTCAACAACAAACTGTTCCAATTCCTAATAACTGGCCTTGCTCTGTTCACCGTCATCTTTTTACATTTTGTTGAATCGACGTAAAGAAGCTACGTATCAAAAACATTGTTCATTAGATAGCGTTAATACAAATACATTTGAAATATAATACCCAAATGTAAACATTATTCTTTGTTGGGAAAACAGTGTTCATTAGACCATAACAGTGTTCAACATTTTAAAACAGTGTTCATTACACACACACAATGTTCATTATAAAGCCGTAATTTTAAATAACCAAATTATAACTGAAACATCACAATTAAACGCAGTTTACTTATATTAGAATCAATGAACATTGTAATGAAACAGTGTTCATTACAACGACACTGTTTTCATTACGATGCTGCTTACTATTTATTTAATACCATATATAATAAAAAAAACTTACAATCAAGAAGGTGATCGGCCCGACAAAATAACTTTTTTCCTTGTTATTCACCCACTTATCCTTACACCCTTTCACACATTTAAGTATATAGTCACACCAATCTACTCTTTTATCGATCGTAGTCTGATTTATGTGTCTCAGGATCGATAAATCACATTTCCCCCTTGCTTTTGTTTTCCCCATCATATTTGCAAACAAAACCATGAAATTCAGTTTGAAAATTGCATCTGCTTCTCTACTGCTGTTTATCCTTTTCAACACTTCAGACGGCTTAATTTCCCGTTTTTGGAACTGGGCAAACCATTCAACAACTAATTCATCTTCCACTTTCGGATACCACCCTACCCGCACCACCACACGTACCAGATCTACTCCTTTCTCCCACTTTCCGGCGATCTGAAACTTCTCCGGCCACCACCACTACCATCTCTGTCGCCCTTGCCTTATTGGCCAACAAGAACCGTCTTTGCCGCCACCGCCTTCTTTAGGGTTTTCAGGCGATCGATGGAAAAAAGGGTTTCATTTTTTATTCAGTGGTGTATACATTATGTATGAGATTTACAAATTATGTTTCGATTATTATAAGATCTACAAATTATGCATCAGATGTACAAATTACGTTTTGGTTATGATTTATTTTTTTTCAATTGTATCTTCAAATTATGGGTTCACCAGTGTTCTATTTTTTAATTTAATTGTTAATTGTTTCATTTATTATTCAATTCTTTTCACTCGATCTGTTAATCATTTTTGTTTTAGTGTATATTGGTTAGTAAGATTGTTTTTTCAGATCAATAAATCTGCGGCCATATGGTGTTTATAGAAACGGTTCACCAATGTTCCAAAGAAGCATCACGTATTCATTAGTTTTTGTTCACCGATGAACACATCGTTATGGTTTAATTTTGTTCACCAATATGTTTTGTTCATTCGTGAACACATTGTTATAGTTTATTTTCACTGGTATGGTATTCACTAGTATGGTTGTTCACTAGTGAATTTTCATCATTATGGTTGTTCCCTAGTGAACGCAGCATATGGTTCAATAGTGAATAAATTACAGTTCAATAGTGTACAAATTATGGTTTTCCAGCGAATGAACACATTACGTGTCAATTTTTTCGGTTTTCAGTCAATGATTTCAGATTTCAGATCTGGTTCAGTAGTGAACATATATGTCATCATAGTTTATTTATCATTACATGTTGTTCACCAGTGAACACTTCACGAAACGTCCTATTAATTAAATGTGGAAATTAGAATTAATTTAGGAAGTTATTATACCGGTTTTATCTCATTAATTACATATTATTTTAAAGAAAAATAATTCCGCAAAGGACCCTTTTACCCTTAATGAATTTAAGCATAATTAAATCAAATGGATGGTGTAGATTCGTTCTCGCAATTCTCGCAAACATGATGTTCTCGCATGAACCCTATATATATATATATATATATATATATATATATATATATATATATATATATAAACGAGTTTCAATTCCGCTGTAGCATTTATTACCTAGCGTTTATTATTATAAATAAATCATGTATTAAACAATAAAGCATGTATTAAACATGAGTAACCGAAAGGCATTAAAAACGTTATTTCAAAAGTCTGGTGTAATTAATCATCGTCAGCCACGTAATCTATCTTTATACGGGTTATAATTGTAACTGCTTAATCAATTGCATTCGCGATTCCAGCCGTTTGGGTAACTGATTAATCAATTTACATGTCATAATTGCAGCCATTTGTGTCAAAATTCCCCTTCTTTTCTAACGCTAATTGCAAGCGTGATTCATCAATTTACAGGTCATAATTGCAGCCGTTTATGTAAACTTTATATTCAATTCACATGAAACTGCTCATACAAGCTCCCTCTATCTACCGATTCTACCCTCCCTATCACAAGTCGATATCTTTAGTGCAATTCAATTTTGGTACATGTGAAAGGCAAAGCCATCAGGTTCGTCAAAATGCGCAATTTTGAGACTGCAAAAAATAACATCTAGGGTTTCATTTTTTAATAAACAGATGTTTTAGAAGTTGCTGATTTTTTAATTGATTCAATTTCAGTCGGAATATTACTATGATTCATATTTTTTTTCTAATTGTTATGCATGATTTCAGCACCAATTATGCACTGTCCAGTGGGCTAAACTCGAATCATCCCTCTCAAGCTCGCTCTTATGTATTCTCTAAGGTGATTTCCTATCCTCTATCTATTTCATTATTCAAGAACAATTCACTTTTTGTTTCATTATACTTCTGAATATTTGTATAGATTATTTAATCCTGACATTAAAGTTTGGTCAAGGGTGACCCAAATCAACCCATTTGTAATTAAATAAGAAGTAGCAGCCAACATGAGACAAATCACTTTTATCACTTAAAGCGGATATTTCACATAACATATTGCATTATTTTGATCTAAATGATGCTGGTATTGCGGTTTTTTTCTTTCTATTTTTTGTTGATTTTGGTGCGAGGGAGTAATACCCAGAAAGGTTTTGGTTGATAAATTCAAGGCAGATTGTTGAACTGGAGCAACCTGCTGTTTAATTTTTTGTTTTTTTTGCTGGAATGTTGCCACGGACAGGTTTTTATATGTACCCGATGTTAAAACCCAGTAGATGTATTAATATTCCTCTTGGTTATTGAATATTGATGCTGTTATTTTACATAATTCGAGTTTAGTTCCAAAATTTTGTGTGCCACTTTTTAATCATTTGTACAACTTTAGGATACATATAGAACCTTGGACCGAAGTCAATGATAAAAGCATTTCGAGATCAAATGGGACTGAATCCAAAAAATGCAAGTAATTAGCATAATGCAATTCCAGATCAGTGAGTAATTATCTATATGCATTTTTAAGCATCGCACCATCCATTTTAATATAAGCCTATGGTATTTTGGCTTCGATTTACTGAATCAACCTCATAATGGATCAAGGCCAGCTCCCACATTGATTAAAGAATCGCCCAATAACATTATCTCTACATAAGTTTCACTACTAACAAGCATGTATAATAGAATATTGAAATAAATTTTTATGGCTTTTAGTGTTATACGTTCTATCTCATATTTTATTTAAGAAAATGGCTAACGTCTCTTTTTTAATCAGTAATGGATCGGTTAGAGAACGGAAGCTGAAAGATTGTGTTGTTCACAAATGATTGACAGCTCTGTTCATCAATATTATGATGTTACATTGAGTAAGTTTCTCATTTTCGATTCTTATTGATCCATTTAAATTTAAACTGGAACTCAATTTGAAATGTTAGAACATAAATATAAAGGGTATGTTCATAAAATTATTGACCTCAAGGGTTAAAAAATCTGTATTATTCTATTTGATGAAGGCTGATATGTATTGCATGTGACAGGTTTTAATCTGTTATCAAATTGGGTAGATATGATCGGGTAATGTATACGCATTCTTTTCCTTCTATACCATGTGTATAATAGAGATTTCATAACATTTCGCTGTCTTTTCTTATAAGATTCATAACATTTTGTTGACTTTTTAAGGTACTATGCACTTTTAATTTCTAATATTTAAATTGGCAATCCTTGTAAGTATGTTTAGAAAGACTCAATTAAGTAAACTTCTTACCTATTGACTTTCAAGAGTCAAAGTGAAAGATTCATGATTTAAAGTTTCACTTTGTGTGTTGTACAGGAACTCACATGGACCATTGAGTTCCACTTTCTGTGTTCTTTTCGGTTACATGTATTTTATGGATAATTTGTGGGTTAGAAATTATATTTATGCCACCTATATTATTCCCCTTTTGAACTTATTTAATTACTAATCATATATCCAATAGTAGGTCGCTGCACTAAGCATGCAACACTATTTAGTCGGTGAAGTGCACTAAGCATGCAAAGCTCACTACTTGAGCTACATAATAGAATTGCATGATCAAAAGGCGGTTTTTCTCTGTTATTAAATTTTATTAAATTTTATAAAATCATTTGTTTTAGCTACGAAATTTATTCAAATTAACAAAATTTCAATAAATAAAATATTTTTAATGAAATTTATGAAAATATTACGAAAATTTTAGTAAGACGCTCATGATTTATCACGGGATGATTAACATATTCGTATGGTCTCAAAGTTGAATCATCTTCGTAAAATTTCAGGGTTTCTATCCATTCCACAGGTTCCTTGCTTGAAATTACTAATTTTAAATTTTTTCAATTTTCTTTTAAATTGAAAAACAAATTTTATGTACTAATTTCAGTACTGATTTATGATTAAATTCAAAATTACTAATTTAATATTTTTTTCAATTTTCTTTTGAATTAGGTTCTCAAAAGGTGAAGATTTAAGAAATAAAATTGGAGTATTTTAGTGAAATTGAAGATATCTTTTGACATATATGTGGAAATTACAAGGTAAAACTCCCTAGGATACTATAATAACATTTGATTGTTATATTAATGTTATCATATCATTTTATAAATAAGTTCTAAAATAATTTTTTCTTATATTTAATAATTACATGTGTTAAATCATGTTGGTGGTAAAGCACGAAACAATTGCTCTTAGGTTGTTTTTTGTATTAACAATGTTTTTATGAGTAATATTAAAACGTGTATTAGAAAAAATAAAAAATGGTAACATTTTGTACTGCTGGTTCACATTTGTTTGATTGAAATTATAACTTACGATTTTGTCTTGAATGTGCAAATTTAACTTCCAAATGTAGTTAATTGGTATATCAATCTCACTCCTCAGAAGAATTGATGTGAAAAAGTTTAAACTTCATTTCAAAGCTAAACATGTTTGTAATCATGCTTTCGACACTTTGTCCGTAACACTATTTCAATATATAATGTAGCTTCATAATTGTTCATTGTGAACACTCGTGCATCGCACGGGCCATGTTGCCTCGTATACTTAAAAAATGAGTTTCATGTTTGATGTATTATAATTACTATGTATTTAAAACCATCCAATTAATTCCAAAACCGCCCAATTACCATGTATCCAATTTCAAATTGAATGAACCTTCACAAATATAATTAAGAGAATCGTCCAATTAACCTTCAAATTAATTGTACCATCCAATTAATACCTTTATTACCATTTATTTGAACCCAAACCTTTCAACTAATTACACAAATATAATTCTAAACGTATTCTAAACGCATTCTCAACTATGTATTAAATTCAGTTTAAAATAAACGTTTTGTATTAATTCCCCATATTAATATCAAAACTGCAAACATACATTAGCTAAATAGTAGACATTAATATGCCAATTATATATGAAAATATGCCAAATGACGAATTCATATACTTTCCAGATTGAAAGGCATATGAAAGGGAGTTGATTTAGTTTTTGATTCATGTATTCTTATTCTATCCACTGTTTCAATTTCAAATTATAATAGAGAAATACACCTCAAATCTAGAATATTGTAAGTATCTAATTGAGCTTTCAAGGTATACTCATGAATCTCTGTGTTATTATGTAAGTGCTTTTGTGGTCCCGTGTTTTGTATTTTATGCATGTTTTGATTTGTGATTTGATATTAACTTTGATCTTCTATGAAGTTGATAATATTATAATATAAATTGTTGTGTAAATAAGAATGTCTATTTATGCATGCTCTGAATATCACAATATCAATAGCTTGGAAAATGTAGAATATATATCATAGCGGACTTCGGATCACATGGGATGCTAAAAAGATACGACCAACATTCAAAATTGAAATCTCAAATTAGTCGGATCACATGGTTGCCCAAGGGTAAATTCGTAATTCGTCCAACAATTCTTTCTTATTGCTTCTTGACATTCTTATGTTTAGACCGACGAAACAATTTTTTGAAATTTCTTACCAGATTATCTACAAGATGGACAAATACGGGCAAGGTGTTGGCTAATTTCGGAACTCGAAACTTCAAAATAACAAAGAACTTGAGTCATTGTGTAGGGAGCTACGACGTCAAAACTAGATGTTAATGGTATGCTTTATTGACTACTACGAGGATGGTCTGATATTATGCAAATATTCATTCTCATTTGTATGTTTCATCAACTATTTCCACTTTAATCAATTTCCTTACTGTTTTCAAGTTTCACTTTACTCAACCGGTCTTTTCAAAATTATTTCACTATATAAACAAGATGTTATAACTTGGCTATGTTTCTTCTCTAACCAGATTATCTAGAATGTGCGAACCAGATTATCGAACGACCAATTTATTATCTTTAGTTTCATTGTACCAAAGTTAACTGAAAAAATAATTATCTTTGTTATGTGAAGATTATTTATCCAATACGAAAATTATCATCGTATTTGACGCTGCATTTAGAACAGATTAATAAATAGTTTGCACAATGAATTGCATTTGTGTGTCATTTTTTTAACCCACATTTAAATTGCAATTTGGATACTTGCATATTTTAAATAGATTATTATAGTCTTTCTGTGGATTGAAGATATTTGGGATGATAAGCATTTTATTTGTAGACTCCAATTACTTCTGTTCAGATAATAAACTAATACCCAAATAATTAAAATTAAAATATAAACATATGATCTTTTGTAATGCTGATTGTGGATTATATTGAAACCAGTTAATAAATAATACAGCTTTCTTTTCAATATCTTGACCCATTCACTTATAAATTGATCCATTTGGGTTGTGTTTATATTAAACGAGTCATTTTGCTTAAGAGATTTTCGTTTATCGTCTATTTCACCAGTCACATAGCCGCATCCAAATGAGTATATAATATAGAAAAGTTGAATACAAATAGTAACAAAAGAAGAAATCGTAACTGCAATTGAACATGCTGGTTTTGATGTTTCATTTGAACAAAGTAACGAACAAGATAAAATTATATAAGTTATTCGAGTAATAATTGAATTTGGTGTACACACGTTTGAAGAAATATAATGCATTTTGAAAGGAGTAAAACAATTTGGTTTTAATAAAACAAAGTCCGTGCATCGCACATGCCATGTTGCCTCGTATATCTAATATTCGTGATTATTTATATATTATTGTCGGGTCTAAAACCTATGTATCTCACGAGACAATTTTGTCTTACGTACTATGTTTGTTTGTAATGCTATTACTCAGGTTCAGGAGCTAAGGATTAGGTGCGTATGATAGTGAAGGCGCACGGCTTTAAAGTAGAGATTGCAAGGTGGATTTTAGTTTGGCTTTGGTTATGATATATTTTGTAACACCAACTATTGACTTTTATTTTATATCAAAGGTTTTTGTAAATCCATATTTTTGGGGACAACACTTTAAACGTTTTAAAAAGGAAAGGATTTTACGAAAATATTTTGTATAAAAAATTGAGGTGTTACACTCAGACCTAATCGTTTGACCTATAACTTAGCAGGTTGGTAGGTCAAATGAGTTAGCGGGTTAGAACCATGTTAGCGGGTCAGAAATAAAAAAAAATTGACCCAAATACAAGGTTAATCATTACATTATTTTAGTAAATTAAGAGCTAACAAAAATCAAAATCTCAAATTTATTTAAAAATGTAATAAAATCTCAATCCAATGAATAAAATAAATGGATTTTATAATATTTACATCATTCTTTAAAAATTTTAATAAAAAACTTTTTAAAACTAAATGAGTTGACGGGTCAACAAATTTATACATAAGACACCCCGAACACGGCCTGATTTATACATGGATTGGACGGGTTGATTGTTTTTTTTTACCTGAACTCATTCAAGCTCAATCCAAACCTGATTTATCCTTTTCTAGCTGTGCCTAATTTATAATGTGGAGTAACAATTCTTAACCTGAAAAGGGTAAATCAAAGTTAAAAAGTTAAAATCATTTTTATATCCATTAAATATCATAACATAGGTTTTAAAGATTCCACAAGACAAACTAATAATGGAGATCGATCGTGGTGACCACTGACACTGAGTATGATATACAAGCAGTATCAAATATATATGTTAAGTGTGCATGTGTCCCTACACATAAGCTGCTGAATCTTTACTCCAAATAAGTGTCACTCGAATTAGGATCCTTTCATACGTCCGTCACAAAATTGTTATCCACATATAAAAATCACATAATTTAAAAAAATTGTGACCTTTCCGCTAACCATTGTTTAGAAAGTAAAAACTATAATTACAATATGCTCGAAATAGAATTTTATTGTTACCATCTAATTATTTGGATTGCTATTTGCTGCTCAAATAAAAGTTATTTTTTTATTGGAGGAATTTTTAAGTGGAGTATCATTAATTTTAGACATGAAAAAAGGAAATATAGATAATAAATTAGGAACGGAAAGAGATGAAACAAGAGCCAAGAGGTTGGCAAAGGAGTGTCATTAATTTAAACGGTTAGACCAACTAGAGAAAAAAAAAACTTTTTACAGGCTGAGTCAACCAGAAAAAGAATGTACGTATATTCGGTAAGTATCACCCGGCCAAGCGGACTGTAATAGCATGAGAATGTTGCATGTGTTTTTCTATCTTTGTTTATGTAATTGTATGTATACAATTATAATTTGTATATAAAATAAGCGACTTAGATCACGCCTTACAAAATGTGATGGTTTGTAAAGCTTGAAACTTAACCATTTGTCACGCCACGTCTCACGCTACTTTTGAAACCGTGTATGTAAGTACCCCTTTATGCACACAAGGTGTTTGTGAATTTGTCTTAGAAAAGCATACAAATTGGTATGCGGTAATCAATCAATAGACCCAAAAGGATTAAACCCTGAAGACTACGTTTCTCTCCACCCTTACTGTGATCGAAAAAACAAAGTTTCAAATGATTAACAATACTCAATTTCGTCCAAGGTGGGGTATGAGAATGTCAGATGTAGATAGTTCTGTGATTTTCCCATTCTTAAACAATTAATTTCATACTTTAAATATTAAAAATAATCGAAATTAATATGCAGGATAATAAAAGATAATCCTCTTGTTACTTTTGCAATAGCAGCCCATGAAACCCGACATGTAAATGTGACTGTTTTAACGAGGTTTGGGCTGTTTGATGAAAGTTGCGTGTCAACAAATGACAATTTTGGTATAATGGCAGAGGTATTGTAATAAAAAGGTCAAATGGTCACGGGATTACTAATTAGGCCTTGTAAATCAAATACTCGATTTTTCCTAAGTAGTATGAATACAGATCCCTCTCCATTTATTCATACTATAATCCAAAAAAGGTTTAAAAATTTTCAATTAAATTTTTCATTTTGTTATTTTTCTTATATTAATGATCAACATAACTCTTTTTTGGATGGACATTGTTAGAACAAATCACAGTTCAACTTATTACTGATGCTGCAGTTAGTACTGATCATGGTTACTACTGATGAAGACTATGGTTACTACTGATGGGGCAGAAACACTTGATACTGATGAGTTGATCCTAGTGGAAAGTATAACTAACTTACTACTGATCATGCACATATTGAAGATTACTACTGATCATTAGTAGTTACTACTGACGTTGGTTTTGGACTTACTACTGATTATCAGAGTTACTACTGATTATCACATTTACTACTGATGATGCATATTTACTACTGGTGATTGCAGTTACTACTGATACGCGTATTTGGAAGCAAATCAAGTCCGAGATCTTCGCAGAGTTATTTATAGAATGTTATTCAATGTATATCTTCTATAATTCAATGTAAATCAAGTCCTAGAATAACTAGGGTAAATAGTTAGGCTTCAAGGACTGCTATAAGTAGTTCCTTACGAATTGTAAACGTACGTGTGTATTGTTAATCAATAATATACATTGAAGCTTTTTGTGAATCACTGTGTTCTTAATATTATTGTTCATTGTTCGTTCAATATACAGTATTCTATTGTTCTTAATATATTAATACAAGTGTTGATCCGCTGCAACTTCTTGTTATTAGTAGATATGGGTTGGCAATAACTTCTTTTGGTTATTCGATCCTGACAAGAGGTATCAGATCATTTTGGTTCTAGATCTACGAATTTTAAGAACAACAAAAAGTTTTAATCTTTAAAACACACAGATTGTTAATCATGACTGATGACAGTGAAAGTACTCAAGCAAATAAAATCCCTATACTCACTCCAAATAACTTTGGAATGTGGAAGAATCGTATTAAGCAATACATGCTTATTACTGATTATTCCATGTGGGAAGTTGTTGTTGAAGGAAACAAAACCGTTCACAATCAAGCAACAAGTTCTGCAACTGAAGCAGACAAACTCAAGTGTGAAAAGGAGAAGAAAGACAGAGGAGTTGAACTCAAAGCTCTAAGCACTCTTCTACTGGCCATTCCTAATGATTATCAACATCTCTTTGTTGAATATGATGATGCAAAGATGTTGTGGCAGGCACTGGAAAAGAGATTTGTTGGCACCAAAAGCACCAAAAGCACCAAAAGAAACATGAAGTCTGTACTAAAATAGGACTTTGAAAATTTCAAAGGCCAAAAGAATGAATCCCTATCTCAAATCTTTGATATGTTTAACAAACTTATTGGTGAATTGAATCAAGTTGGTGTGAAACCAGACAATGATGATGTCAACAGAAAATTTCTCAGATCTCTTGGAGAAGAATGGTCTATGTACACAGTTATATATAGACAAGGTGATGCTTTGGAAGAAAAAGAGCTGGATGAATTGTACAATGAGCTTAGGGTGTTTGAATCTGAGGTAAGCTCTAAAACTCCTAATTTATCTTCAAACAATGCTGCTTTTGTGTCTAGTACAGGAACAGGTCAGGAAACTGCAAAGGCTGCAGATTGTGAAGATACTGCAAGAGAATCCTTCTTCACTAGTCATGTGCATACTGCACTAATTAGTGATGATTTGGAACAATTGAATCCTGATGATCTTGAAGAGATGGATCTAAAATGGATGATGGCTATGCTGAGCCTGAGAACCAAAAGGTTCTTAAAGAGGACTGGTAGAACAAACCTTAACTACAACAAAGGTGACAAGGCTGGATTTGACAAGACTAAAGTCAAATGTTACAACTGTAACAACCTTGGGCATTTTGCTAAAGAATGTCCTCAGCCAGACAAAAGATCAAACTCAACTGCTCTTGTTTCACAACAAGAACAAGGTTATGATTGGAGCTTTCAAGCAGAGGAACATGCACAGAATCAAGCTCTCATGGCTTTCACTGATTCTCCTACTAAGGTACATTCTAAATCTTGCACTCCTGAATGTATTAAAGCATATAAAGATTTAGAAAAACTTAATAAAGAAACACTTGAAGAGATGATTCTAAATAGAAATAGAAGAATTGAATATAATGGTTGCATAGCTGATCTTGAAAATCAAATTAAAATTTATAAAATCACTGATCAAAAGATAAAAGAAGAATTGCTACAAACCACTTATGAAAAAGAACATCTTGAATTAAAATTAAAAGAAACCTTGATCAAACAAGAAGAATATCAAATGGAATTAGAACAAAACAAATTAACCATTAAAAAGTTTGAAAGAAGTTCTCAAATTGTTAATGAATTAACAAATAATCAAACCACTGAAAAAAGTTGTGCATGGAGTGGGATATCATGATGTTCCACCTCCAATTAATTTTATCCCTCCTCTTAAATCAAGCACAGAAAGAATCTTAGATGATTTAAAAGTGACAAATAACTGTGAAACTAGTAATGAAACATCTGAATCAAATGATACATCTGATGATGATCAAACTACAAACTCAATTGATACAAGTTTTCACACAGTAAAAAGTCAAGATGACTCTCCTAAATATGATGCCGAAAATATACCAAAAATTTTAAGAAGGGGAAATGAAAGAAACAGGAATCAACTCTTAGAACAAAGAAAGTCTAAAAGTGCTAAGGATAAGAAATTAAGATGTGTTATTTGCAACAAAGTAAACCATTTAGCAAAGGATTGTCACTTCAATCCAATTAACTGCAAAGAGTTCAAAGAATTTAAAAATTCTAAAGCAAAAGCAAAAACACAAAGGTTAAAAGATACTACTGATCCATCAGTAGTAAATAAAACAAAATCTCAAAAATCTGAAACACCAAAATTTGGAAGAAATGCACCAAGGTTTGTGCAAAATAAAAGAGTTGGAAGCCCAAAGAACATCAATTATTTCAAAAATAATGGAAAAACAAATCAAAATAAACAATATTTTAACTTTTCCAACACCAGTAGAAACTTTAACAAGTTTACTACTGATCCTAACCCTAATTACAATGCTGTTGGGTACCAGTACCAAAACACTACTGGTAAAAACCCTAATTTTAAAAATACTACTGCTGCCAAACCAAATTTTAAAAACACTACTGGTTATCCTAAACATGATTATTACCCAAATACTACTGGTCCATCAGTAGTAAAGTATTCGAAAGCTAAATATAATGGGTATAGACCTAGGTCAGTAGTAAACTAAGACACCAGTAACAAATCCAAAAGGGCAGTAGTAAAACAAAATACCAGTACTAAACAGGTATGGGTACTAAAAGTGTTTAAAATTAAATCTTCTACATCTTACTTCTCAAAGGATGAACCCAAGACATATAAAGCTTGGGTTCCCAAACTTAACTAATCTTTTACTTACTTGTGCAGAGCATTCAGATCCCTGAAGAAGGTAGAACATGACATATTGATAGTGGATGTTCAAGGCACATGACTGGAAATCTGCAAATTCTTAAGGATTTCAAGTCATTTGATGGAGGGTATGTGGCCTTTGGTGAGAACCCAAAGGGAGGTAAGATTACATGCAAAGGTACAGTTACTAATGGTAAAATTACTTTTGATGATGTATTTTATGTAGCTGAGCTAAAATACAATCTTGTCAGTGTGTCTCAAGTATGTGATAAAAAGAACAAGATTCTTTTCACAGATATTGAGTGCATCATTCTTTCTCCTGACTTTGTTTTAGATGAAAAATATGTAGTGTTGAGAACTCCAAGGAGAAATAATGTGTATTGCCGGGATATAGGGGGAGAACTCATTTCTTCAAATGAGGTCAACTGTTCTATATCCAAGGCAAACACTACTGAATCAGAACTATGGCATAGAAGGATGTGTCACACAAACTTTAAAAATATGAACAATTTAGTAAGAAAGAATTTGGTAATTGGATTACCACAAAAACAGTTCATGTGTGATCATCACTGTGTTGTATGCCTAAAAGGTAAACAACATAAGTCTTCTCATAAGTCCAAAATTGTAAATTCTATTTCTGTTCCTTTACAACTTTTACATATGGACCTTTTTGGACCTACAAATGTAATGAGTATTGGAAAGAAACAATATTGTCTTGTTATTACTGATGACTTTTCCAGATATACATGGGTTTTCTTTCTCAGGACAAAAGATGAAACAAGTGAACTCATCAAGAACTTAATTGTTAAACTGGAGAACACATCTGATCAAAAAGTTAAAGCCATAAGATGTGATAATGGCACAGAATTTAAAAATGCTAACCTAATTAACTTTTGTGATCTTAAAGGTATTGTCAGGCAATACAGCTCACCTAGAACTCCTCAACAAAATGGTGTAGCTGAAAGAAGAAATAGAACCATCATTGAAGCAGCAAGATCAATGTTAGCAGACTCAAAATTACCAATTACTTTTTGGGCTGAAGCTGTTAATACTGCATGTTATGTACAGAACAGAGTATTAATAGTTAAGCCACATCATAAAACACCATATGAACTTTTTAACAAAAGAAAACCTTCCATAAGTTTCTTAAAATCATTTGGTTGTCCTTGTACTATTTTGATTACAAGAGAACAAATTGGTAAGTTTGACTGCAAAGCTGATGATGGAATCTTTGTGGGATACTCTACTCAAAGCAAATCATACAGAGTGTTCAACAAAAGATTAAGGATTATTGAAGAAAGCATCAATGTATCTTTTAATGAGAATATACCTAATGAACAAGGAAATGGTCTAGATTGGCTATTTAACATAGACAATCTAACCAAATCCTTTAACACTAACTTGGATTTAAATGCAGGTGATTCAAATTGTCATAC
This sequence comes from Calendula officinalis, assembly GCA_963853835.1. NCBI lineage: Eukaryota > Viridiplantae > Streptophyta > Magnoliopsida > Asterales > Asteraceae > Calendula > Calendula officinalis. Next base: position 20,182,895 of record OY970829.1, read on the forward strand.
TCAAAAGGAAGGAACATCATCTCTCAATTCTGGTCAAGAAGAGATGAGATACATAGTAGTTGATACTGTTCCCACAGTTAATACTGAGGACAGTAATAACTCAAATTCTGGAAGCAGTAGTGAATCAGATAACGAGGACAGTAGTAATTCAAATACTACTGATCCCAGTAATAACTTAAATACTACTGACCCCAGTAGTAACTCTGAACCAGCAAATGATGATGAACCAAACATCAATGACAATGAAGAACCTCAAGAGGAACAAATCCCTGAGACAAATGAGTCAAATCTTGAAAATCAACTAGTGGTTGATAAAGCTACAAACTCAAGGACTCAAAAGAACCATCCTTTAGACAATGTTCTAAGTGATGTTAACTCACAACTACAAACAAGAAGCAAATTAAATAAGAGTCTAACTGCAAACATGTGTAACATAAGTTTAATTGCTAATGAATGTATGTTTGAATGTTTTCTGTCTCGGGATGAACCAAAGAAGATTCAACAAGCAATGAAGGATCCAAACTGGATTGAGGCAATGCAAGAAGAACTCCTTCAATTCAAATTACAAGCTGTTTGGACACTTGTACCTTTACCCAAAGGAAAAAGAGCCATTGGAACAAGATGGATCTTTAGAAACAAGAAAGATGAAAGAGGTATAGTGATCAAGAACAAAGACAGACTTGTAGCCCAAGGATACACTCAAGAAGAAGGAATAGACTATGATGAAGTATATGCTCATGTTGCTAGAATTGAAGCAATAAGAATCCTCCTAGCATATGCTTCATACAAGAAGTTTAAAGTCTATCAAATGGATGTGAAGAGTGCATTCATGTATGGGAAAATTGAAGAAGAAGTATATGTGTATCAACCTCCAGGTTTTGAAGATCCAGAAAAAGGTGACTATGTATTCTAACTAGACAAAGCTCTGTATGGCCTACATCAGGCACCAAGAGCATGGTATGATACATTATCATCATACTTGTTGAAGAATGATCTTAAAAGAGGAGCAATTGACAAGACTCTGTTTACAAGAAAGGTCAAAAATGATATACTACTAGTTCAAACCTATGTAGATGATATCATTTTTTGATCAACAAATGATTTATTGTGTAAAGAGTTTGAGGATCTCATGCAAACCAAATTCAAGATGAGCTCCATGGGTCCAATGAACTTCTTCCTTGGACTCCAAGTCAATCAAAGATCAGGTGGTATTTTGATAAACCAATCAAAGTATGTTAAAGACATCTTGGAGAAGTTTACCATGAAAGACTGCAAGAGTGCAAGTACACCAATGGAAACACATAAACACCTACATCCTGATGCTGAGGGGGAGGATGTAGATGAACACTTATATAGATCAATGATAGGCTCTTTGATGTACTTAACTGCATCAAGACCTGATATCATGTACACTGTTTGTGTGTGTGCAAGATATCAAGCAAGACCCAAAGAACTACACTTGCAGGTTGTCAAAAGAATAATCAGATACTTGAAAGGCAAACCATCACTTGGTCTATGGTATCCACATGACTCACCATTTGAACTCATAGCCTACACAGATAATGACTATGGAGGTGAATGTCAAGATAGAAAGTCCACTACTGGTGGATGTCAATTCTTTGGATCACGACTGGTGTCATGGCAATGTAAGAAACAAACAAATGTATCCACATCAACTGCTGAAGCAGAGTATGTAGCTGCATCTGCTTGTTGTGCTCAAGTACTTTGGATTCAAAACCAGCTTCTAGACTTTGGTATCTCTATCCTTAAAACTCCTATTTTTATTGATAATCAAAGTGCTATTAGTATTGTGAACAATCCAGTAAAACATTCTAAAACTAAACACATTGAAATAAGATTTCATTTTATAAGAGATTGAAATGAAAATAAGTTAATTAAAGTAGTTAAAATTCATACTGACAATCAATTAGCAGATCTTTTTACAAAAGCATTTGATGTAGGAAGATTCAGCTTCTTAGTTAGCAGTATTGGAATGATTTTGATAAATTAATTTCTCACTCAAAATCATGTGTAAAATTTCTCTGTTGTAAAAAGTTATTTATTTTAATAAGTGTTTTACTACTGGTAGGTCATTACTTGGTATGTAGTTGTGTGCACAAAATACTACTGGTAGGTCATTACTACTGGTGTGTATTGAATATGCACAAATACTACTGGTATGACAATACTACTGGTAAACAATTGTACTCACATATACTACTGGTCTCTAAAATGGTGGTTACTACTGCTAGGGTTGGTAAATTAGGTCAGTATTAAAATTCATTAGTTACTACTGATGTCTACAGTCACTACTGATGTCAAAATCCTTAGTTACTACTGACGTTCATAGATACTACTGACGTTCTCTACTGGTATCTAATTTACTACTGGTCTTTAAATTGTCAAAGTTACCAAACTAACCCCCATGAAAATAACCGTTGTGTTATGATTCGAAGGGCAATTTAGTCTTTTTGCAGATCAAATCGTAAGATATAAATAGCTGAATTCAATTAGTTTAGCATTATCCTCACATCGATTTGCTAAAATCCTCTCGATAAACCCTAAATCACGATCATAAACCCTGCACCAGTAATAACATTCATACTTTTTCTCTCAAATCAAACGATCAAACACAAACATCGACGACAATGGCAACTCTACAATCTCTTGATGTTCAAACGAAGCTTAAATACTCAGAGTTCCACAACATATGTGCGTATCTAAAGAATCCAGACGGAACAAAAGACTTTCGTCCAATCGTCATGTTCTTGAAACAGTCTTATATAAAGTTTGCACTCACTGTAAACCCTAAAGCTTATCAACAACACTTGGTTGATTTCTGGACCAATGCTGAAAGAACCGAAGGTGTAACTATGTCTATGATCAAATCAACCGTGGATGGAAAATCTATCACCATAACTGAACAATCCATTAGACACCATCTACAACTGCACGACGACGAAGGTATGTTTTCTCTTCCTAAGGAATACATTGTTGAAATTTTAAACAAAATGGGATATGAGGGAAGACTTGACATTGTCACTTTCCAAAAGGGTCTTCTCTCCCCACAATGGAAATTTCTTGTACATACTATTCAACACTGTATTTCTCCTAAAAGAAGTACTTGGAATGAGTTTAATAAGTCAATAGCATCTGCTGTTGTCTGTTTAAGCACAGACCAAGTCTTTAATTTTTCAAATATGATTTTTGAGGGAATGTTGGGAAATATTTCTACTACAAAATATTTAATGTATCCCAGATTTCTTCAACATTTAATAAATTGTGAATTGCAAAACTTGTCAACTCCTAAAAACATTTTTATAACTCCTGAGTTGAACAAGAAAGTTTTCTCAAATATGAGAAAACAATTTAAATTTTCGGGCAAGGAAACCCCTTTGTTTCCTAACATGATCAAAGATCAACCAAATCTTGGAGAAGGTTCATTCAAAGATACAAACCCAATTGAACCTCAACCCACTCCTTCACCCCCAAATGCAGCCCAAACACAACCCCAAACACTCACTCAATCATCCACCCAAATAGATGTCCTGAGTGTGTCCCAGGAACATGAATTAAATCTGCAGAGTGCTACTCTTCACTCTGTAGAAGACCAGCCTTTAGCCAAATCATTCCAGAAAAACTATAAAAGGAAGAAATCTTCCTTAAATGACACAAGGGGACCCATTGAGTCAAACCCCAGGCTCCAAGAGTTGTCCTCCAAGGAGGAGGGAGGGCATGAGGAAAGGGCTCTCACTACTGATGCCCCAGAGGTGGGTGCACAGGACAGTGAGAACATCAATAGGACCCAGACCTCGGAAACTCTTAGTGATGACTCTTTTGAGGAAGCACTAAGAGGACCCCGGTGCCAAGAAACCAAAAGGGGGGGCACTACTGCTTCTTCTAGGAAGAAGAGAGTGTCCAAACAACCCATTTCATCACCAAGAAGTGATGAGGGTAGAACTGAAACTATTGATTTGACGGAAAGGATGGAAAACCTTAAAGCCAATGTACCTGTTAGTGAGCCCGATGATCTTGCTAGAAGGAGTGAGGGCAGTATTGAACAAAAACAATTGACGGATAGGATGGAAAACCTTGAAACCACTGTACAAGATTGTCTGGAATATTTAACAAATCAAGGAAAAACCATGACCTACATGAGGAAGCATATCAACACAATCAACAAAAGAATGAAAATGTATGAGCATAGGCTTCATCAACAAACAAAGATTATAAGGAGATTGAAAAAGAAGGTTGACAGTAGTGATGCTCCACCAGTTGAGCTCACTAAGGGGGAGAAGGACAACATACAAAGCATGATAGATGAATCTATTGCAGCAGCAGCAACTTCTCTCCTCAATCTTAAAGAAACAAAGGTTGATGAAGGCCAGGTCAATGATGAAAGCCTAGAAAAGATGGATATTACTAATGAGGCTACTACTACTGCTCCTATGGAAGAACAAGCTCAAAAAGAAGCATCAGTAGTAAATCCTACTACTGATGTCATAGCAGTAGTAAATCAAGAAGAGGCAGCAAACACTACTGATGCCCTATCAGTAGTAATTCCTGAAGACATACCAATAGTAACTTCCTTGGCTACTACTGATGATATTATTGAACTGCCACCACTACTAGAGCCTGCAGTAATAATTCCACCATCACCAGCAACAAAGTCAACACAATTGGTGGTGAAAGACATTGATGATGACATCAACTGGCTAGAAGTTGATGAATGCACTTTACCTCCACATCCCAAAATACTTCCCATGTCACAAATACACACCTATGGTCACAAATTTAGAATTGAAGCTGAATCAGATAAAAAGAGTGACAACTACATAGGAAATGGAAAGGAAATTGCTGATGAAGACCAACCTAACAGAGCACAAGGTCATGAAATGGTCAACAAAATCAATTATGCTAAATCAGCCAAGCAGGATAGGTGGAAAGTAAAAAGGGCAAAGTATTTGAAGAAGGTTGAAGCCTCTCTAGTCATTGAGAACAGAAAATTAGCAGAAAGGGCTAGAATACTAAGACAACCCTTCACAGAGATAAAATTGGCAGATATAGCCGACATATCAAAACTGCCACAATTTCAACACAAGGTCAAAACCAAACAAGTTGCAGAAACCAGAAAAGAATTACAACGAAGAGAACTACAAAAAATAAGGCAACTTGAATCTGAAACAATAGAACTTCTTGAAGCACAAGTACAAGAATGCAAAGAGCAGAAGGCTGATATGCCAGAACAATTTGCAGACAAGAATAAAGAAATGGTCACATTCTTGAAGTCAAGAGGCCAAAATACCAAGGCCTTTGGAAGAATGAAGTTGATCAATTTAATAGAGAAGTACTGTGTGGAGAAGAAGAAGGACCTTCTTGAACAAAAGATTAAAGAGAAGTACACCACAAAGCTTGAACAGATAAACTCCAAAGAAATGAAAGAAAGAAAAACTATAACTGGTGAAACATCTGGTGAACTCTCTTTAACAACAAGAAAAAGAAAGGCTGATCAATCTGAACTAGAACAATCATAGAAGAAACTACAAATAGTTCAAGTTCATGATCTTCCTATTGCTCCCCTACAAAACAATCCAATCATCAACTGGAGATGTATAGATGATGTGATTGAGATTGTTAGAGAAGATAAGGTCACTCAAAGATTTAGAGCTTGGAAACCTTTAGTCATGTCCCTAACCAGAAGTGACATAATCAAGATGTTGATTATTGGTAAACCAAGAATGACCAAGAAGACCTGGAAGAATTCAGCTGCAAGTTACATTACAGAAATGATTAATGCTGCTTTCTATCCAAATGAATATCCAGAGAAGTTTACAAATCCAGAGAATATTCAAGCCTGGAATGTGCTACCACCAGTCAATATGTACTTCTTTGAATATACAAGTAAGAAGTGTGATTTATTCCTATATGAAAAAGAGTATCCTCACTCTGAAAAAACTCTTTATCAAATTTGGTGCATGAACTTTATTAAACCTAATGATGCTGTGTTGTTCCAAAACAAGTTGAATGAATTTGTGAAAAAGATCAGCAAATATATTATTGCACAAAGGAATAAAAGAAACCAACAGACATTAGAAGGAGATCAAAGAAGAGAAAAGCTATTGGAAGAAAAGAAAAAGGAGAAACATAAGTAAGAAGAAACTTGATTGATTGAAAGAGAATCAATAAGTTTAGGGGGAGATTGTTAGAACAAATCACAGTTCAACTTATTACTGATGCTGCAGTTAGTACTGATCATGGTTACTACTGATGAAGACTATGGTTACTACTGATGGGGCAGAAACACTTGATACTGATGAGTTGATCCTAGTGGAAAGCATAACTAACTTACTACTGATCATGCACATATTGAAGATTACTACTGATCATTAGTAGTTACTACTGACGTTGGTTTTGGACTTACTACTGATTATCAGAGTTACTATTGATCATCCCATTTACTACTGATGATGCATATTTACTACTGGTGATTGCAGTTACTACTGATACGCGTATTTGGAAGCAAATCAAGTCCGAGATCTTCGCAGAGTTAGTTATAGAATGTTATTCAATGTATATCTTTTATAATTCAATGTAAATCAAGTCCTAGAATAACTAGGGTAAATAGTTAGGCTTTAAGGACTGCTATAAGTAGTTCCTTACGAATTGTAAACGTACGTGTGTATTGTTAATCAATAATATACATTGATGCTTTTTGTGAATCACTGTGTTCTTAATATTATTGTTCATTGTTCGTTCAATATACAGTATTCTATTGTTCTTAATATATTAATATAAGTGTTGATCCGCTGCAACTTCTTGTTATTAGTAGATCTGGGTTGGCAATAACTTGTTTTGGTTATTCGATCCTGACAGACATTTTAATAAAGAGTACTTTATATCTTACATAAAGTAAATGGGAAACGTTTAAAGTAGTTTATCTTTTTATGAAGTTTTAAGGAATAAATCTTAGCTCCTATATCAATCAATTCCCAAATCATCACCACCACCATCATCACATGTAATTCAATACATCAACATCTTCACCACCCCATGTGTATTAAATCACATGTGAAAAGCACACGCCAACCACCACCACCCAATGTGTATTAAATCATATGTGATTTAACACCGCCGACCATGACCACCACAACCACCACCGACCTCTGCCGGTCACCATCTCCACCGGCCACCGGCAACCTCTCACCACTGTTGGCTGCTTTCAATCACATGTGATTGCGTATTCAATCACATGTGATTACAACGGTACTGACGGGTGGAGGTTGGCAACAGCGGGCTGTGGTCAGCGTCGGTAGTGGTCGATGATGGTGGTGGTCGCCGGCGGTGGTAGTTGTGTATTTAATCACATGTGATTTGATGATGGCGGTATTTAAGAGATTTTTTGATCCAATGATAGGATTTGTCCCTTAAAACTATGTTTTAAAACTACCTATTTCACAACCCTAAAATAAATATAAAATATTAACGTAAAGTTTTAGATATCAACCACCACAATATATTCTTATTTTTTACAATATCATATAGAAAACCAAAAGGACACCAAAGTTTTAACATCACGTAGACACACGACACATGTCACAACATTTTTTACAAAACGTTAAAAAGCAAAGCGCACTTGAAGTCAAAAACTGGTTCAAGTTCTAATGCCGTCGTTGGAGTCATTCGTATGTTTCTGAGTGGCAACATGGAACTGTGACGCGTATCTGAATGGTGTCACCGATGCAATCACCGGAGGTTCGTTCAGAAACGCCCATTTGCTGTTAATCCACCTGCACAACACCAATTTTAGTTTTAAAAATTTATTTTAAGGGATATAATAAAGAGTTAATTACTTAATTGTATAAATGGTCATTCTAAGTATATTGAAATTGCAATTTAGTCATTTTTCTAAAAATTCCATTCACATTCCTTTATTTACCGTTTTGTTGCAGGGTACATGATAAGAGACTTAACGGACCTAGTTAATGGTTTGTGTTAAAAAGGACACCACTTGCAACGAAACGATAAATAAAGGACGTGAGTGAAATTTTTGGGGAAAAATAACAAAATTTGCAATTCCACTTAAAAGACCATTTATGCAATTAATTATGTACCACTCCCGTCCTAAAATTATTGTTAACAAGCAAAACTCACACACTTTAACAAAAATGTATCTATTAGACTATATAACCAATAGAATTCTAGGATTTATTAAAAAAATAATATATGAACAATAAATTTGGACTGATGAAGTAATAAATTTACCATCCATGCTTCAAGAAAAGTTTCTCCCGGTCTTCTTCATCCTCTTCTATAATAGAACTTTCCTTCGTGATGGGAAGGGAATTTGACCTTCTGTATACCTTTTCAACTTCGTTATTCTGCCATAAAATAATTTTGTATATTATAAAATATAATAAAAAGGTGAGACAGATCGATCGAGATGAAACGTATTTTTATAAAGAAAATTATTTACAATTTACACCCTCAATTAAGTTAATATCAATTATCCAAGACTTTGATGATAAGTTCAAATCTAACAAATAAGAAAATAATAGTAGATTAGGTGTCGTTGAAAAAAATAATATCAATTAATAGTTAACCTGGCCAAGAACTCCTTTGGAGAACGTGTGACAAGTTTTAAGAACACCATGCACATCATCAACGTTCTTCTTTAATTTCCAGAAAGTTGCAATTTCATCCTTTGTCATCGACCTGTTCCTCTCGAAGTTCCCTAGAAACAGAAATATAAATATTTTTTATATTTATGTACAAGAATATAGCAAAAAAGTAATTAGACCAACAAGAAAGACGGGAGAAACATAAATATATATGAATCATGAACATACTTTTAATACATTAACTTTAACGTTATTTAGCGATATTAATTGTCTTGAATTTAAGAATCATGAAAAGAGATAAAACTTACGAGACTTAGGATCATGAACATGCGAGTCCCAACCCGCCATTAAAGAACCCATTTTTGCTCAAACCGAAATATATTATTTTGTTTCACACGAGTGTTATATTAGTAGCTTGGTGGTGCCACCTTTTATTTTTATATAATTTTACTTAAGATATAGTTGAAACGTAGAAAGAGAAGTTGCGGCATATGTCAATGGATATGTTATTTTATGCTCCCATCTTATCTTTTAGAATCATTGTATTTTCCTTTTGATTGTTTTGATAATGGTCGACTAATCATTTTCAACTTATCGCGACGATATGTCATTGTCATAGCCTATTCAAACGACATTTCGTCACAATAGGTTTAACAATAGCGACGAAATGTGTCATCGCCACAGGGTTTAAATGTCACACGGTCAAATATGTTACAATGTTGTACAGATTATATGAATAGTCTGTTATACTTCTCAAATGAAATTTGTGCATCCAAAATAATACGGATAGTTTATTAGCGTACTTGATAATTTAAGCATAAAAGTATTTTGTTTATAAGATCTAAATACTGGTTAATGAATTGTTTGGCGTTAAATATAAAAGTATTTTAGTCCTACTCATATTCCTACTCACTAGATTAAGACAAGTATTAAAATTAGGGTTTTGATAATGACAGCCCTTACAATAAGGATGGATAAGAATGAGCAGACTTGATTCTGATTGGAGGATGAATTTGAATGTTGCTAAAAAGAATGAGCATAATTTGGCTAATAGAGTTACAAGGGACTAAATATGTAAATAATCTTCCTATTATCGGTTCTTAGTGACAGCCCTAAAGGCTGTCATTATCAAAACCCTTCAAATTAATAGATAATATGAGAAAATATAATTAGTGGATTACACATTTCAAGTTTGAAATGAATAGAATTATGAGTAGGAATAAAAAGTAAGAAACAAATATAATTTCTCTTAAATATACCTTGATGGTGATAGCCACGGAATTAAGATAAAAAGCAGTTATTTAAGGTTGTTTCCTATGGGCTGTCACTTTCTAAGCCCACACATGTTCAAAAAGATATGGTTGTAAGCAAAAACCCTTTGGAATAATTACATATTGGCATAATTATGCATAATTTACGTGCAATTTAATCGGAGTTTGTCATGTGTTTAATCGGAAGAAAAAAGAACTAATGTGGCATAAGTGACCAAACATGATGTTGTCACCCCTTACCCAACGTGCCAGAGTCCAACCACGAGACCAATAATAAGTGCAGGTTTAAAGGCCGGAAGTGTTTGTTTGCAGCTTAATGAAATCATTCAACGCTTAATGCTGAATCATTCAGCATTCAGTGCGTTTGTTTAGCGCATCTGAATGAAATATATGATGAATGGGACATCAAAAAACTGCTGAATCATTCTTCCTTAAAACATATGCTGAATCATTAAGCAGTCAGAATTCTTATAAAATAGTTTCTCACATTCAAAATAAGTTTTACACAAAACCTCTTAATCATTCAGATCTTTGAATCATTCAGCGCTTAATCATTTTGTTCTTTAATTTCATTTTATTATATACTAGCAAAAATTACTTAATCTTCATTCGAAACTATTTGTATTTTTTTTAACATTAATGTTTTATATTGCCCAATTATTCAAACAGTTTTCAAGTTGAAAAAAACAACTGAGTTAAAAGATACCAAAATTTGCATATGTTTGAAGTGCATACAACCTCCTAAATCTCTTTATATAAAAGCATTTTTTATTTATAAAAAAACTTCAATAAAATGAACCGAATGTGTACCAGATCAACCAGACCCGACCCGGCCCATTTCAACCTGAATATAAAAGAAGCAACATGACCAGCCCATTATGTCTCCAGTAAAAAAGGCTCACATGAACACCAACCGAAGGACAAACATTTATCTCACTTAAATTTCCCAAAATACCCTCAACTTCATCAACCAATTGCAACTTACATAACCAATCGATTAAAACCGAGTAAGTCAAAATCCTGAATTCGACCCCATCTTTTTCAAGTTGTAGTAACAGATGTAATCCTTTATCTAACAAATTCTTATTAGCATAAACCGAAATCATATTAGAAATACATTCATCATCCGGTTTAAACCCGAGAATTAATATTTTATCAAAATGTTCTCATGCTTGGGATTCAGTTAAATCACCATCTCGAGCGTATGATTTAAGGAATTTTAAATAGTAGTATATTTCTTCAGTTGGTTTGACATTTTTTTTAATCAAAATCATTGATTAATAACTCACATGATTTTCGGTCACCATTGTTAACATAAGCCATGAGCATGGAATTGTAAACTTTGAGATCGGGTTGGAATCCTTGTCTTCTTAAGGTTTCAAAAGCTTCTTTTGCAAGATTTAGGTTGCCTGATTTGCTGTACATATGAACCATCGTGGTTTTCATTAAAATGTCGGGACGCCTTTTTTGTTCATTTTTTTAATGATTCTTTCAGCATCAGTTAGTTGGTTATTCTTTGCATAAGCGTCTATTAGTTTTGAATAATCTGTTATATCAGTTTAAAAAGATTCTTCATCAAGTAAAAGTTCTGCAACCTGTAAAATAAAGTGCATTTATCTATCTATATCATCTTAATCTCTTAATTTTACAGTAATTAGTTTTACTAATATACCCCTAAATTAAATATAAAAGAATGAAAAAATAAATAGATAAATACCTTGAAATACAACTGATGATTCTGTTCTTTTAATCTATCAAGCAGTGCAACCCAATCAACCCTACTAGGTTGTAACAGCTCAATCCATTCTGCAATCAATGGTGAAGGATCATCATCCAATTTTAAAGAAAGTATTTTCTCAGTAATAATTTTGCATTTTCCAGTAATCGGTTTTGGTTCTTGAGGCCAAATAGATCCACTAGTTTCATGAATCTGTTCAGCAACTTCAGCCCATTTAGGTTATGATAAATCAAGCCCATAAATATTATACTTGATCTTTCCACTCCTTTTTTAGGCAAAGAAACCACCTTATCATCATCACTTTCAGAAGGTTCTAGAAATTTGGTAGTTATATCATTTTCTGGTTCATATTCATCTTGTCGCATATATGTTCTAATGATTCATAAAACTCATTGTCTTCCAATTTCTCACGAGCCCATTTAAACCTAAGCTCTCTCAAAATATCTCCTCGAATCCCTATTTCACCAGCAAATCTTGTCATTTCTTTAACTTCTTCAGATTGAAGAAAACTCTTCATTTTTTCCTTCTTTTTTGCCTTCTTCATGTTTTCTAAAACGATTTTACTAACTTTCCAAACTGTTTTCCACAAATCCTCACTGAAATCCTGTGAAGCTGCAGCTTCTGCAGAGTCAATGAAATGGTCAAGACGGCCTTCCTCCATTTCTGTAACAACTTTCCCAACAATGATATGAATCATAGCATCAACCTCTTTTTTATCAGCATCGGTATAAACTTCAGTAAGTTGTCCTCGCATAATCCATATGAATCTAGATAAAAATTCATTCATAACTACATCATCATCATCCTCTGGATATACAGAAACAGTCCGTACACCTTTGACATAATTAAAAACGGTATTTTGACCAGAATGCATAAATCTATAGAATGGCGAATGTGCAATTGGGGATTTAGGGTTTTGGATTCGTGTGTTTGGTAGGTCAGGCATAGGGGAAATGCAATGACTGGTGCATATCTCTCTGTAATTCCATGAAGGAGTTTTTCTACCGTTAAACCTTGATGCCTTGTTAATTGGCAGTCTCGATAAGAAATGTTTCAGATTCATTATTCTACACCCTTGATCTTGCAATTAATCCGATTTAACCAGATTCCAGAAAACCTAAAACAGATTGCGCTACTGATTGAGCTGATACTTATCAGAAATCCATCGAATTCGAAAGTATGAAACGCTTGGATAACCTCTAATGCTCGCAGTCGAAAAGGTGCAGAATAATTAGAAAAGGTAATCAGAAACGCCAATATTGATCAGTAATCATACGGTCGTATTTATACATATATAAATTACATTAGCATATGATCGCACAAATTCTCACCTAAAGCAATCAAGCAAAAGCTCTGATAGAGATCACTGCGCCATGGAGGGAGTGAAGAGCTTTTGCTAGGGTTTATCTTTTTCGTCATCTTACACCAACTTTACATTTTTAACCCATATCCTTCAAACGGGCGCTTGGAACACCTTTAATTTTATTTTTAATTTTAAATAAGAATTTTAATAATAATAGCTTTTAGACTTGTATTTAACTACATCAAAGTTATACAATAAGGCCCCGTTTGTTTTGACGTAATCCGCCGTAATCTTCCGTAATTGTAATTCAATTACATTACGGAGGACGTTTGGATGAACACTTTTTTTCGTAATTCGATTACGACGTAATTTTGAATTACGATATTCGTTGTAATTGAATTCCGTCCCAAAACCCTAAGAATTCAATTACGGTCCTTTTGTAAACTAACAAATTTTGAATATTTTATATCCTTCAGATTTTTAAATCGTTTAAAAATATTAAAAAAAATTAAAAATTTAAAAAATTTAAAAAATTTAAAAAAAATTTAAAAAAATTTAAAAAATTAAAGAAAATTTAAAATTTTAAAAAGTTCTAAAAAAATTTAAAAAATTTTAAAAAAATTTAAAAAAATATAAAAAATTTTAAAAAAATTTTAAAATTTTAAAAAAAATTTTAAAATTTTAAAAAAAATTTAAAAAAATTTTAAAATTTTAAAATTTTAAAAATATTTTAAAAAAATTTTAAAATTTTAAAATTTTAAAAAAATTTTAAAGTTTTTTAAAAATTTAAAATTTTTTTTTTTAAAATTTAAAAATTTTAAAAAATTTTAAAAAAATTAAAAAAAATTTAAAATTTTTTTAATAAATTAAAAACTTTTAAAAATTTTAAAAAAAATAGAAAAAATAAAAACTATTTAATTTTTTTTAAAATGTAAACAAATAATAAAAAAATTTAAAAAATAAAAGAAATAAAAAAAATAATAAATAATAAAATTTTGAAAAAAATTTAAAAAAAGTTTTTAAAAAAAGTCATAACTATTGATTTGAATTACAACTCAAAATTTTGGTAACCAAACGCGTAAGCGTATTCAATTACAACTCAATTCAATTACAACCGAATTCAAATACAACCGATTTTAATTACATTACGGAGGATTACGTTGAGCCAAACACCCCCTAAGAGTAGTTCCTAAATTTAAAGAATTTGTTATAGTTATATATACAAATTCTTGATGTGTGTCTTATGACGGCTTTTAATGATGTAATTATCAAAACACTTTAAATAATACTTCCACATACGCCAACTCTCAACCGTGACACTAAATGATACTTTTATTTTTGTTAAATTAACGTCATGTTAGCTGGTACTCCAACTGACATACACTTGAAATAATCATGTCAACAATACTCCTTCACTTAATATTTAATATACGTATACATAGATAAAAAGTTTGTCGTCTTAAATCACACTTTGAAAAAACGAAATGTCTTGACGTGACTCCAAAGACTACCTGTAAAGGGGTGACCAAACTTATTTTGGTAAGTGCTGTCACATTAGTGTTCTTTCATCTAACCAAACACATGATAAATTGTGACCAACCTAACGAATGGGGTGTCCAAACTTTTTTTAAATTTTTTTTTTTCAAATTTCATTTATACTTATAAAAAAAACATAACATTAATAATTAAAAATAACATTCAAACTATAGTGCTAATTGATTTTTGCGTTTCATGTTCAAAACCCATTGAGGTTAATTAGCCTTTTTTCTTCTTTCTTGCCATATTAGCCTGTTTTTTTTACCTCTGCCGATTCCCATTCCATCAGTGTAAGACCCCTGCCAACGGTGCCGTCGTAGGCACGTTGACAGCCCGTCGAGGGTTGACACCGATGGCACGGAGCCGTCTTGACTCACGTCGGTAGGATGGCGTCGTGGTGGAGACGGGGGAGAAAGGGGCGTCGTGGGCAGCCGGAAGAGAGAGGGGGGAAGAGAGAGGAAGAGGGTGTTTGGCGGTTGTACATCATGCATAAATTAATATTCACACATTTCTCAAGTACGGTGTAGATTTATTTTATTATCTTTTTTTAACGGCAAACATATACATACTCTCTAATTCTACGTCATTTTATGCACGTCGAGACTTGAACTTATAATTTTGTGATACATCTAATCACCTTGATACAACTAGACTATAAACCCTTTTGTAAAGAAAAACATACAATAAATAAGAAATATAATTTCTCATAAGCATAACATGTAGACATACGATTAGATATAAATATCATTTTTTGAAATTAAAAAACGATTAGATTAAATAATAGGATTTTTTTAATGTATGTCCCAAAACATACGATAACGTGCATTTAATAAGCAGGTAATTTCTTAAATATGTATTGTTGAAATTAATGTACTCTAAAAATTACCATTTTTGAAGATGCATTAAATTATATATTTAGGGTTTAAATGGAAATTATCAACTCATTAAATGCACGTTATCATTGTTAGAAAAACCCTAAATAATATTCAAATATTAGATTTAGATATTTTAAGAAACACCAAATGATTCGGCAACCTGATTATCTAAGGATGAGAGAGAGACCGAAGAAGAGAGAGAAGGAATAGATGGCTTGTAAACCTGGGTCATGGTTTATCAGTGGTCAGTTGCTGCATGCAGTACAATTGCCACACACACAAATACGGCAGTCACACAGTAGTAGCCAGCAGCACCTAGCAAGTACCAATGCACAGACAAGGAGGAAGGTGAAATTTGGTGAGAGAGAAAAAGAGTTTGTGTGTGTTTTATGGAGGTGTGATTAGTATGTGAGAGAGAAGAAACAAGGTAAAAGACATACTCCCTCCGTACTTATTTTATTATCCACATTTTTATTTTACATTGTCTAAAAATAATTGTCTACTGAACAATTAAAAAACATTTAAGTGAAAAAAAATAAAATTTGATGGGTGACAATGTGTAATTTTCTTAAATTATTTGTTTTTGTAATGGGACTGAGTGAGTGTTAGATTTGGGGTGAAAGCATGGGAAAATGGCAGAGATATTGTAGAATGCATACTACACACCACAGTTTTTGTGTGATTGAGAAAGATAAAGTAAATAGTGGTCTCTTCTGCAGTTCTGCAGATACCAGTGGACCAATCTTTATTAACTGCTTTCTCAATTATATCGATCATCCTGGTTTTGCTCCCCATCAACGGTGAATATGAGATGATTTGTACTACAATTAATAAATTTATATAATACTACATAAGTACATTTAAAAAAAAAAGGCTTCAACTTGTACAGCTGTTAATATCTTCTGTGAGAAACTACAATTATATACATATTATCTTTTACATACACCTAGTTTAAAGAGATTAGGTAACGTTATTCTTATCAGAGCATGGGGTGTGGCCTGTTATCCGCCCGTTAAACATGCTATAACGGCGCCAAACCCACACCGTGGGTGGCGCCGTTCGATCGTTATCCGGCATCCGTGGTTGCTACAACGAGTCGTTAAAGGGGGTGGGTTCAAAAGGTGGCGGATTCAAACGGCTATAAAGCCGTTCAACGGCTAGTTTATTTTAAAAAAATAACTTTTTTTAAAACAATTTTTTTCCTTTTATAAATACACAATCATTTATCCCAAACAACTCACATCTTTTTTCATATTTTCACTTTCACAATGAGCTCTTCATCGTATAGTGATTCTTCTGATTCGAGTTCATCATCGGGTGAGGTAAAGCTACAAAAATTGACAAGGTTAAACGATTGGAATAACTACTATCAAACCTTATGTGCGGATGGCGAACCCAAAATTAGAAAATTTATCAAGCGAGATCGAGTTGGAAAACCTTGTGTGCGGATGGTGAATCCAAAAAAAGCTATAACTAAGGTATAACACAACCACCAATCCTTGTGCGCTCTCATCGTTGTGCTCGTTATATATATATATATATATATATATATATATAGTTGTAGATTAATGTTGTCTATTCCTTTATTTTATGTTTCGTTCATGATGTTGCTTTCTTTCTATGTATTTCTTCCATTCAATTTTATAAGTGCGTATAATAATAAATTATATAGTTCTGAATGCTTATTAGACCACTCCCAATGGTAAATGCAACTGACGGTGTCAGTTGCTGCCAACTCAGCGTCACGTAAGCAGACAAACTAACTAACACTAAACTGACGTAGTCATACCAATAGCACTCCGTCACTTCACCAAATTTGAGCCCCACCATTTACTTTTCTTTTTCTAATAAAAATATACAACTAATTAAAACATATAACTAATAAAAATAAATTATGTTAATTAAAATAAGACATTACATAAAAAAACATTAATTAAAAAGAATACAAGAATAAAAAAATTATAAAAAAGGGGAAATGTGGTGTAAAAAAATAGAAGAAATGAGTAGGTATTTATAGATGTAAAAAGTTTAATTTTTTAATTTTTTTTTTGAATTTTTTAAAATTTTTTTGAATTTTTTTAAATATTACCAATTTTTTCTAATTATTACAGTTAAGAAAAAAAAATTAAAAAAACAATATTTTAATCATTTGGGACCCACCAGAAAAGCACTGATCTCGTCTCTCGCTCCGTCTTCAAACTCGCGTGGGCAACCGGCGGGAAGGAACCGGCGGGCCGTGCCAACGGTTTCTCCAACCGGCGGGCCAACCGGCGCCGTCCCTTCACCACCGTTGGCACCCGTCTTAGCGTCTATAGAGTACTCTCGAACTAATATAAAAATTAATTAGCATCTACCCATCAACTTCAAAATGTGAAAATGATACAGGTAAGGATGATATGAAAATATTATATTATTATGGTGGTATGTAGTAGTGGACCCAGAACAAAAATTAAGGGGGTGGTATGATAGTTTACACTAAGAATCAAAGTCACATTCAAAATATCTGTCACATATTCCAATATGTGAATATTGTCTTAAATAACTTTATCGCATAAAAACATCTTTTAATGGTTGCGCCGAGTAAAATTAAAATTAGCTTTAATAACCTATATACTAAATGGAAAGAATGATATTTGCTTGTTTCAGGCACTCAAACAATATATGTACATGGTCTACATTCTTTTATATTTATATATATATATATATATATATATATATATATATATATATATATATATATATATATATATATATATATATATATATATATATAGGGTCGAGTTATATAGAGAACCCTATATATCATGCAGAACCCGTAGAACCCTTATTAACCATTCAGAATTTAGTAAATTAGTTTTGATTTATTTAATTCATATTAATTGTTCAGGGGTATTTACGACATTTTACAAAACAAAATTGTTTCCTTTTTTCAAAATTTCCTAAAATTTAGGAATTATTTTCGAAAATTTATTTTTTATTTTGTCATTATTGTTGAGTCAGTGCATACATGTTTTTTTTATTAATTAGTATTAAATATAGATTGTGCATATATGTCCAGATGGTTGTGCATATATGTTATTTTCCAGTAATTAATGTTATTTTTCTATAATTATTGTACATTAGTGTGTTATAAACCAGTTGGGCATCTATGTTTTGAGAGAACATAGATGTATCAGTCTCTAAAGTCCAAAAGGGTTTACCTATAACATATATGTAACAAAAATACATCGATGTAAAAAAAATTGCACTAATAACATTTACATACCCAACAATAACATAACACATATGCAAAGAAAGAAAAAATAAATAACACGTATGTCCCAAAACTAATTGCCTTTATCCATAGTTGTATTTGATAAATCCAGAAGTTGACATCCATTAGCAGCTGAAAAAAAAAACATAAAAACTCAATATATTAAACAAGATATGATGATGTTACCTTGTAACTAAAACTTTATTTATCGGGATGTGCATTTGAGAGAACATATATGTATCAGCCGCTATGGTCGAAGTTTTTATACTGAGAACATAAATGTAACAAAGAACATAAATGTATCATTGCTTTCCTTCAAAAAAATAAAATAAAATCCATAATCATTATTTCTTTTCGTCCATTTTGATGCACCTGATAAAGAAAAAATAAGACTAATTACATAGTTTATTCAACTTAATGATATAACTTATGCAAATAAAATAAGCATTTTTTTAATCTATCCGAAACAAATTCAGTCCTATTAGTCACTAACCTCCATTGTCAAATTGCAATATCACAATGCTTTAAAATATATACAAAAATGACCCACTTAGAGAAATAGAAATTGAGTGAAATAACAAACACAAGTTTAAATCTTTATGTAATGTTTGATAATTTATTGATTCTTCATGTTGATTTTTCATGTTAAACTTATTATCAGATAAAAAAATAAAGCATCCAAATCGTAACATTTACTTGCATATCACATAAACCAAAAATTTGACAACGATCCATTTATACAAAACACAAAAAATAAACCATACCTTAGGTACACCTCCTTGCAGCCATCTCATTTTTCCCCCTTTGTTTTGCTTTGAACAACGGTACGTGCTCAATAAAACATGAAAAAACCAACACGAATTCGATTGATTTTGTTCACTACAAAAATGGAATAGTATCAATCATTAGTAACAACAAACCTACCGTTACCATTATTTGTTGATCCAACGCCTGGATGACTGAAACCACCGGAACCCTAATTATGCCGCCGCCGTCGCCGCTATCGGTTTCAATAGTCACGGGTACCACTATAATCGGAAGAAAACACCGATTTCAATGGTGGTACCGGTTATCCTTAATTCGTCCAGTAAGCGGCTAAAAATGGTGAAGAACGACAGTGGTGGATTTTCTTTAATTGAGAAAGAGAAACCATGAGAGTTTTTGAAGTGATAAATGGAATTTAAATTAATAAATGGGGAGAGTGGAGAGAAAGTCACCTTTTAGTGAGGAGAGTGTGGAGAAAATCACGGTTTTTTAAGAAATTAATTATTAATCTTTATTTTTTTATTTTGTCACAATTACTATATTACCCTTTTCATTTAAATTTAACAAAAATATAATATATTTTATTTACAAAAATGCCATAACTGATCCTGTTCCTTAAATTTGAAATCCAATGGTCCAGATTGGCTAATAAAAGTTCTACGGGTTCTGTACTTAGAATAGGGTTCTCTATATAACTCTCCACTATATATATATATATATATATATATATATATATATATATATATATATATAGGGTTGAATTAGTTTCAGAACCAATTAAGGCTATAGAACCAGCAGAACTCAATCTAAACCATTGATTTTTGAAATGAAATGATCATGAAAGACACATTAATGTATTTGATGAGGGACCTTCAAATATTGGTTTGCATGGATGTCATTCATGCATGTATACATATATGTATATGTTTTCATGTATGTATACATAAGTGTTATCTATACATATATGTATACATGCATGAATGACATCCATGCAAACCAATATTTGGGGGTCCCTCATCAAATACATTAATGTCTCTTCAATGATCATTTCATTTCAAAAATCAATGGTTTAGATTGAGTTCTGCTGGTTCTGTAGCCTTAATTGGTTCAAAAACTAATTCAATCATATAAATATATATATATATATATATATATATATATATATATATATATATATATATATATATATATATATATATATATATATTGTTAGGATCAAATATGTTGTATCAAATAGTATAGGGACTAGTTGTGTAACATTGTCTAAATGATAAACTAGTCTTAGGCTTAGTTAGTGCTTAATTAAGCATGTATAGAAGGGAGGTATAAATACCTTTCATGTTGACTTAACTTGTAAGCTTTCCCACACTTTAATAGAATTTACACTTTTGAAAGCTCTCTTCTTCCTTCCATTCTCTCTCAACTACACACACTAAAACACCAAGAACACACACACTTAAGCTTCAATTCTTCTCAAATCATCATGAATTAGCTTGAATTCAATCACATTAGATCTCTCAATTGGTATCAGATGGCTTTCAAGTACATCTGCTTGGAACCCGTTCTCAAATGACTTCATTGGTTGAGGGGGAGAATTTTTATTCACTTATCAAGGGGGAGAAACTAGACATTCTTATGTCAAGGGGGAGCATAACTGCTTTATGATTTTTCAAAAACAACTGTCGAGGGGGAGCATCCTTTTATAATCACTACATACTGTTTCGGTGCTCCTTTCAAATATTTTTTTAATTATCAATATGGGGTATCAATTTTTATAATATTCATAAACGATCTCATTACCAATCTCAATTGGTACTGATTGCATCTGTTTATTACAAATTTTCTTATTCTATCTTAATAATAAATTTTTTTTCCTTCAAACAGTTTTTCAACCTCTTACATATTTACAATCACACAAGGTTATCAATGTTGAGTATTAGCTTTTGCAATATTCGTAAACGATCTCTTTATCAATCTAGGTTGGTACTGATTGCATCTGTTTGTTGCAAATTCTCTTATTTCTCATTGCTACCTTTGTGTTTCTTCTTTGTCGAAATTCTTCAATTGTAAATCAAAATTTTCTCCTTTCAAATTCGATTATCATTTTTCAAATCGATACTCAATTACAAACATTTTCTTTTACTCATATTGAGTTGTTGACATCACATTCTCATAAATTCTTTATTACTCTGTGATGCTCAACATTCCAAAATTTTTTAACTCACTTTGTGCTCATAATGATGTGTTCACAACGTAGGATACAAATTTTTGTCATATTCGTAGACGATCTCTTTACTAGTCTCGATTAGTAAAGATTGCATTTGCTTATGACAAATTTTTCATCTCTTGCGTTGTGGCTCAATTTTTCAAAACCCTGGTTTTGCACATAATGTTTGTCATTTTTAAATGACTTGTTTGCAACACTCAACACAATTTGCTGTTCAATTCGTCGATCTCTTTACTGATTTCAATAAGTACTGATTGCATCTATTTTTAACACCATCTTGGATTGATTGTTCTTACTATTTTTCAAACGATTTTCATTCTTAAAAGATCAATGGAGAAATCATTTTTCATCTTCTCAAAACTGCTCAGATTCAATTTTGACTTTCTCCAGTTCTCACACACTAAAAATCGTTTTGAATGCACATTGTTATGTCATTGATCTTTGTATATCCGTAGATCTCTTTTCTACACACGTTCAGAGAAGATTGCATCTTTGTAAGTGGTATACTTCACTGATCTTTGATATAATCAAACAAATTGATCTCTTTTAAATTTCAAATATTTGATTAACAATGTCTCTAATCATCGTGTTTGTCATATCCGTAAACGATCTCTTTACTGAAGTTCTTCAGTAAAGATTACATCTGTTTATGACTTCACGTGATTATTGACAATGCTATTCTTCATTTTCAAATGTTTTTTCTCAAATATTTTTAGATCAAATCAATTTTTTTTTGTGGTTACTTCATGAGTACTACATGTTTCTGGTTCTCCTTCCGATCTTGGCTCTTGATTTACATCGACACACAATTCTTCTCTCAGTTTCCAAAACGCAACTATTCAGCTTTATCATGAGGACCGTGGTCATGATCCTCATGAGGGGGAGAAAAAGAGCAAGAAATTGTTCAAGTATCGGATTTATATCTGAACAACATCAAAAAGAACCATAAACATCCCATCAAAGAAGAAAATTCAGAACTCATGTACTCAAACCAAATGCAAAATCAGAAATTGTTAATATCATGTGACTAAGAGAAACAGAAAATGATAATCAGTGTACTAAACAGAAAAACAAGTGAAGAAGAACAAAACCGATTCATCTACAGAAATCTTTCTCAAAATCTCAACCACATCTATCTCAAGCTTAACCGTACAAATCATTCAATTCAATTATAAAGTTAACCGTACAAATCATTCTTTTCAAAATTCTAAAAACACACACATCGAAAGACTTAAACTTACCAAATCCTTACAAAAACCTCATTATCCAATCCTCACAAAAACCTCTATCACAAAATCTCCAATATTTGAAAATCCCTTACAAATCCTTACCAAACTGATATTCCATATCCAGAACTTTCAAATCCTTAGGAAACCAGTTTTAGGACTTTCTTACACCGACAGATTCAACGAAACAAAAATATTTTCATTGAGTGTTTAAAATCTCAAATTTCTTCTTAAACAGTCTGAAGCACATCTGAGCATAAATGAATTTCATAACGAGCCAAAAAGAAGAAATTTAAGAAGGAAGAATGGGATAAAGTGCTAGAGCTCAAAAAAGGGGAGATTGGATAATGATAAAGACATATTAAGTCAACAATTCATGAAATCTTCTGAGATACTTTATATTGTTTGAAAAGTCAATAAAAAGTATTATTTTTCACTGTTCAATCAAAAGCTGAAGCTGATACGACATCAAAACTATTCAACGGATAATTCAGTCTCAGACTTTGCTAGAGAAGAAGATTTCAAGAACAGGCTAATTCAAACTATTGATACAAAGGGGGAGATTGTTAGGATCAAATATGTTGTATCAACTAATATAGGGACTAGTTGTGTAACATTGTCTAAATGATAAACTAGTCTTAGGCTTAGTTAGTGCTTAATAAAGCGTGTATAGTAGGGAGGTATAAATATCTTTCATGTTCACTTAACTTGTAAGCTTTCCCACACTTTAATAGAATTTACACTTTTGAAAGCTCTCTTCTTCCCTCCATTCTCTCTCAACTACACACACTAAAACATCAAGAACACACACACTTAAGCTTCAATTCTTCTCAAATCATCATGAATTAGCTTGAATTCAATCACATTAGATCTCTCTCTCATATATATATATATATATATATATATATATATATATATATATATATATATATATATATATATATATATATATATATATATATATATATATATATATATATATATATATATATAGGGTCCGGATCCGGTGAGGACTCTTTTCCCGGTGAGGACTGCGAGGACTCAAAAAAAAACACTAAAAATGATCCAAAACAAACTTTTTTCAAAAAAATTTCTTTTTTAAATATCTAAATCGCAGCCTATAAGATCCAAAAAAATAAAAAGTTTTTCAAAAACGATCCAAAAAAAAAAAATGGATCATAATAATGATCCACAAAAAAAATATGGATCATTGTTATGATCCGCAAAAAAAAGTGGATCGATCATAACTTTTTTTTCGAAATTTTTTTTTGGTCAAATGTAGTAATTATCATGGTGAGTTATATATATTTTTTTCGGAATTTTTTGAAATTTTTATGAGGTGTCCTCGCGAGTCCTCACCGTTTTTTGAGTTCTCACAGGATCCCACTTTTATATATATATATATATATATATATATATATATATATATATATATATATATATATATATATATATATATATATATATATATAAAATTGCACCAGTCACATGTTTGTCAAATGACCATTATATATATATATATGAGATTTTATATGTTACAAAAGATTGAAATTGGTAATCCCGACCGGCCCCATCGAACCCAGTTTCAAGGATACTTGATGATGGGGCATATTTTAATCGACTCACCCAGCGGTTGGGAATCATGGAGGGGGCATGGACTTGAACCCGCGACCTATCTGATATGTTATAAGTCGCCTACATGCCTTACCAACTGGGCTACACGCCAGAGCATGAGATTTTATATGCTCGCATGTTGCAATTGGACGAATTTTATATTAGTATATTTATAGTAGTACATCAAATTGTTGTTCAATGTACGATGATCGTTTTAAATTTTCTTACTTTTAAAGCTATTTATTATTGTAGCAAACAAATGGTGCAGATAGCTTGAGCATGCAGTTTTTGAACCAGCTGTTATTTACGCGTGAGGTGTCTTAATAATATTATGTAACCTTATTGATTACTTACACTAGTAACAGTGTTCATTATACTTACCGGATTATACCCATTTACTATTCATACTATGTCAAAGGAAAGTCAAAAAGACTAACTACTTGTTTATAAGAATCAAAGATCCACTAGTTTAATCTTACATATGCAATTTATTGATTAGTGTCGTACTAAACATGTATTAAAGAACTAATTTGTGATACTTTCCTCCCATTCAAAAAAAGTAATACACTTTTCTTTTTAAAGTGATTCAAAATAAGTGATATATTTTGAAAAATTATCTTATTCGCAAAAAAATGGTGGAGCTCACACCCACTAACATCTACTTTAATATAGTGAAATAACACATTTACATTTACTTTTACTTTTAAACATCATTAACCTCAGTTCATTTAAAAAGTGTGAGATTCATTCCCTACTAACTACCCAATTAATCTAATTTAACATTCACTATAATCTTTTGTTTAAAAAAATATGAAAAGAATAATGAATCACTTATTTTGAATATGAGGAAGTATTTAGTAGTGTTAAGGTTTAAAATTATATTAATATTTTATATGAGATGATAAATAAAGCAATGACTGTTTATAGCTAATTTTGCGGGTTAGATCATACGTACATAATGGAAGATGGTAAAAGTTGATGATGGGTCACCTCAAACTGTAAAAAAAAAAAAAGAATCAAAATAAAAGGTGGAGTGAGAACTGAGAAGGTAGATAACACTTTTTAGGTTTAGAAAAATAAAAATAAGTTAAGTGTGTCAAAGTAAAAAGAAGTAACAGGGAGGGTGAAAAAGGCAATAATGAAAAGAAGGAAGGGTTTAATGAAATGGGACCTAGTTTGCAGGGCGTGGGTTAAAACCCGAACGTGACTTTGTCTGTTTTTTTTGTCCATTTTCCTTCACAAATTTTAACTATTTTCCCCCTTTCTAATATATCAAGTAGATTCATGCCAATGAGACTAGTCACTTGCTAGTTATTTAAGTTGATTTGAAGAAGATTATATTGCCATGAGGGCGGAATTAGAAATTTCCGTCAGTAGGAGTATCTTATAGGGATAAAAAAACCCAAAGATTAAGGGAGATGCGTCCCTTTATGGGGATCTCGCTGATCGGACAATATCGGTGGGGGACGCCCTCACGGAGCTAAAGTTAGCGTCCCAAACAAAAACAAATTTAACATAAATGACTATATTATAGAGTCTCCATGTTCGAGTGTGTACACTAACAAGTACCCAAGAACTAACTTCATCCTATAAGACAACTACATATTTTATAAACGTAAAAACTAAAACTTTACGAGACACATACTTTAAAATCTTTTTTATGAGTTTGGACTATTGCTAATACTCAAGGTTTTTTAATATTATTATGGGTTATTGGGTATGTTTTTAATTGATAGGACAACCATAATACTAAAAAAACATAATATTAAAAAAAACTACAAAAAAATTACGCTACAGAAAAAAATTTGAGTAGGGGCACGTGCCACTGTGTGCAACCTAATACCTCCGCCCATGATTGCCACCATTCCATCAATTGCTTAATCACTTCTTAGAGGGTGGGGTGCGTTGCGGTGCGGTAACGCACACCCCCTCCGCCTAAACCAAAATTGCCCACATGGCATCCAAATAGTGCCACCTCACCCTCGCCACTATACGCCATGTTAGGTGAGTGAGGGGATTCGTGAGTTCAACAACGAGGAGAGAGTATAAATGATTTTTATTTTTAAAGATATTTTATAAGTGAGAGGTATTTTGATAGATTCCAAATGAGTATTATTGATTAGTTATTATAAATGGAATACTTGAGGTTTTAAATGTGAAATGTTAAACAATGATATGACGCTGAAGTGGGTATTTAGCTTAAGCCACCACAGTCACCACTCTTATTTTCAGTAGTAAACTGAAGAGGGAGAGAGAGCTAAATATTGACCCAACACCTTCCTAGATCTAACCCGGTCCCTTACCCGCTTATATAACCACTTCTTTTGCTAACATATAACGGGTAAATGGTGAGTGATCACGTTCAGACTAACTGAGAAAGCTAAATCTTTGACGTTGATGTACACGTCTTAACCGGTAATTCAGTGGCCGTTTCCCGACTTTCTCCCTAGTCATATTAAAGTGTTACCCAATAAATATTTTAACAGGATATTTTGTGACACAAAAAACCTTACTAGAGTTTCTTTCTCCAACATATATTTCTTTATTTTTCCAAAGAAATATTATTGTAACAGAGTTGTCTTCAAGGAAGTCCAAAGATTTTGCATAGTCTCAAGGGATAAATCCTAGCCATTGGATCAAAATAGTCAAGATCAAATCACATTCAAGCACATGTGTTTCAAACACATGTGCTTCCAATCACGACCACCACCACCGGTCACCACCGCCGGCCGCTGCCTCCGACCACCGCCTGCCGCCGCCGACCAACGCCAATCACCGCCGTCCGCCGCCATCCGCCACCGGTGGCCGGCGGCGACGGTGGTGGCTGACAATGAAGGTGCTGGTGGTAATGAGTTTCAAGTCACGAAACACATGTGCTTGGCTGTACATATACACTCCTTTATTTTCAAAAGAACTGTTATTAGTGAAGCACATGTGCTTCTAGCTTACAAACACATGTGCTTCATTACTTGAAACACATGTGTTTGGCTGTACATATACACTCATTTATTTTGAAAAGAACTGTTATTAGTGAAGCACATGTGCTTCTAGCTTACAATCACATGTGCTTTATTACTTGAAACACATGTGCTTCATTATTTGAAACACATGTGCTTGGCTATACATATACACTCCTTTATTTTCGAAAGAACTGTTATTAGTGAAGCACACGTGCTTCTAGCTTACAAACACATGTGCTTCATTACTTGAAACACATGTGCTTGGCTGTACATATACACTCCTTTATTTTCAAAACAACTGTTACTAGTGAAACACATGTGCTTTTAGAAACGAAACACATGTGTTTCAAGTCATGAAACACATGTGCTTGGCTGTACACATACACTCCTTAATTTTCAAAACACATGTGTTTCCAGTCACGACCACCACTGTCACCGGCCACCTCTGGCCGCCGTCCGCCGCCCATCGCCGTCGTCCGCCGCCGCCGCCGGTCGCCGTCTCCGGCCGCCGGAGGTGGGTGGGGTATTGATGTACTGAAGCATATGTGTTTGTATGGTTTGAATCTTGATCTTGACCTTTGACTTTTTCCTAATTCAATGACTATTAATTATCCTTTAGCACTAGCTAAAATCTTTGAACTACATTTAACATTACCTATTGTAACAATCTACATGTAGAATTAAGCATAATATGCCATCTTTCTATTGGGGTTGAGTTGTTTCCCACTCTCTCTCTCTTAACTTCATCTTAGGCAACCAAGCTGTCTCTTGTTTCCTTCATACTTGTCTTGTTGGAACCTCTGCAACACCTTCTCACTCTATCTCTCGATCTCTAAACTCCATGAAACCATCACTTTAACCCTAACCCAATTCTCCTCCTTCTGCTTCTCAGGTAAAAATTATATCTTTTTAGGGTTCTTCAACACATGTAGTTTCTGGGTTTTCAAGATTAAAGTTAGAATTATATTGGGTTTGTTTCTTTCTTAAGTCTTGTTATAATTAAGCAAGTTTTTAGGGGGTGTGATTTAAGAAAACTCATTTATGGAGTTGAGTGGCAGTCATGAGAAAGAGATAGGAATCCAGACTTCATCTCCTTACAACAACAACAACAACAATAACAACAATCACTTGATTAGAGAATCGTCTTCTGAAACTGTAGATCACGGGTCGGATCCGGATCCGTTTCTGGGCACCGGAGCTTCCGTCACACCGATCTCAGTTGGATCTAAGCTGTTAAAGTCACCGGTACCGGTGCAAGTTCCCAAGTACCGAGAATGTCTCAAGAACCATGCTGCTAACATGGGTGGAAATATCACCGACGGCTGCGGCGAGTTCATGCCGTCAGGTGAGGACGGAACCCTAGAAGCCCTAAAATGCGCCGCCTGTAACTGCCACCGTAACTTCCACCGTAAAGAATACCCTACCATTAGTCCTACAGCCGGACCTTTCCTCCAGCAACTCCCACCACCGTCACCTTCACCGTCATTCCACCACCACCGTACGCCACCGGCTCTCTCCCTCCACCACCACCACCCCAACTGGGCTTCCTCCATCCGCTCCTCCGGTCAAAATGGCTTTCGGTGGTGGTACTGGTGGTGCAGCCACTGAATCCTCAAGTGAGGAGCTGAATTTTACGACGGCTGGTGGTACTCCGCCGTATGGGGCGGCGAGAAAGAGATTTAGAACAAAATTTACACAAGATCAGAAGGAGAAAATGCTTGAATTTGCTGAAAAAGTTGGTTGGAGAATTCCAAGAGAAGATGATCCTGAAGTTCAAAGGCTTTGTGCAGAACTTGGAATTAAGAGACAAGTCCTCAAGGTTTGGATGCATAATAATAAAGCCACTTCTGGGAAAAAGCAAGTTCAAGACTCCAATGACAGCATTTAATTGATTGTACGGTACAACATAATTATGCATACATGTGGGTAGAAACCGTAGAATATTGTAGTGTGTATATCAGGAGCTAGAACTAGATAGAGAGATGCATTGTATTTGGATCTTCTTGGTGTTCTATTTTCATTTTCATTTTTTGATTTGGTTGAATTTTTATCAATGTCATCTTAGTTTATTAGAATATTCTACCACTATATTCCTTCAAAGAATTTTAAATACATGCATCATGTTACCAATGAGTTTTTAAATTGTAACTACTTATTTTAAGACAAATCCAATTCAACAAACACCGATTATTTAATTAGGATGAAGGTCTTGGTAGATTTCATTGGGATTTTCAAACTATGTTTTTTTAGGCTTTCATGACTTGTGAAGCTACTAAACAAAAGTTGGTTAGAACATGAAAGTGAGAGTGGGCTAACATTTCCTTGCAAGTACTAATTAACCCTTTTCCCGAAATGAAAAGTAGGATGTTGTGCTTTACAAACATTTCCATGCTAAGTACTAATCATTTGTTTGTTAGGGATAATTTCATATTTATCCTTACAAATTTTTAATATTATGTATATATCTTTGTAAATTTCATTAGTATGTGTATATCCTTTTACCTATGTATGCAGTTGTCCAATTTGGCTAAAAAATACTAGGGGTGAGCATGGGGCGGTTTGGGGCGGTTTTTGACTAAAACCAAACCCCGAACCGCAATCTTCGGTTTTTAAGAATTAAAAACCGTTCGGTTTCGGTTTTTTCGGTTTCGGTTTTTCGGTTTTTCTCAATAAAGCGGTTCGGTTTCGGTTTTTTTTTCGGTTTTTTTGTTTTCCTTAAAATTTACAAACAATTAGTAAGTTTTCATATAATATAAAGATAAATTCAACTAAAATAACTCAAATACGAATAATAGTAAAATAATATCCAACATCCAACAATTAAACTTTCGCAAACAAATCTTAGTCCCAATCTTCATCCATTGTAGTGTCATTGCCTGGATGCTTTTCTTTCGCAAAAAAATCTACAAAAAGAAAAAGAAAAATTGCAGTTGATACTTGATAGTAAATATAACATGACATAATAAATTTTATGCAAAAATATTAGACATAGTTAAGACTCAAGAGAAATAAAAAGGTAAACTATTTACCGACTTCCAGATTCTCTAAATTCTCCACCAAGTCTTGTAATTGTAAACCATTTGGGGCCACTTCTTGCAAATCCATCGGTGTAGACCGTAACCAATCTTGTGCACAAATTAAAGCTTCAGCCGTCTTTGGGGTAAGGGAGCTTCTAAATTTATCAATTACTCGACCACCACTACTGAATGCAGATTCTGATGCAACAGTAGATATAGGCATTCCCAACACATGCTTGGCCACTTGAGAAAGGATAGGAAATTTAACTGAATTTAGTTTCCACCAGTTTAAAACATCATATGTATTATCCCCCTTTATCTTTTTCTCCACCGCGTCATCCAAATAAATATCTAGTTCAGTATTGCTATCCCCATCTCCACATTCTTCCAAGTACTTTTCATAACCATCATCAATATCAACTTCAAAGCCTGTATCAAAAAGAGGAGTAGAAGACAAAGAAGTTGTGGTGTTTCGATCATTTGATTTGCCCACTTTCATCTTGTAATGATCATATAAATCAGTTAACGTTGATTTAACTTGTTCCAAGACTTCTTTAAATTTATCTAATTTCTCACCATAAATCAACCCTAAGCAATAATCAAGATAACGCAACTTATTTCGGGGGTCCAAAACCAAGGCAACATGCAATAAAAAGTTTGTGTTATCAATGTTATCCCAATATTTGTTATATTTGTCTTTCATCGACATCGCCATTTTCTTCTTTTTTTCATCTACTTGTAGACACATTCTCGATATAGTTAATTGCATCGTTACTAGCTCACCAAAAAATAAGCTTGAGGTCACATACTTGGACCCCGAAACCTTTTTTGTAACATTAAAAAAGATCTTTAAATACTCCATAAAAAACCTACACAAAAGAATTAGGTAACTGTTATTATCTAATAAACAATATTACATACTTAACATATGAATGAAAACAAATAGTTTAAATTGGTAAAGAAATTTACAGGTTAACATCTAATTCATTATTTTTCAGCGATTAACTTACCGAGCGTTCTCCCAATCCTCTTCGTTTGGAGCCCCAAGAACTCGATCATTCTTCTTTCTCTTCCTGGTCATATTCTCACCATCATCCTGGACTTCACTCTGAAAGTATGATCTATAGTTTGGATCTATAATTTGAAGTCTGCCAACAAAAACACATATCATGTAAGATAAAATAAATTTGTGGCTTAATTTAAATATAGCAACTTGAAAAATATATACCTGTCAAATGCGGCTGAGTATTTCTCAGCTGTATCCAACATCAGAAATGTTGAATTCCATCTGGTTTCGACATCAAGACATGGTTTCCTTTTACATTTAATATTTTCTTTCTCGACACTCTCTTTGAAGCTTTCTAACCTAGATGGTGACGATCTAATGTACTTTACTGCATTTCTAATCTTTGTGATGCATTCAAACTGCTCCTCTAAACCCTCTTTAACAATAAGATTAATTATGTGAGCACAACATCTTAAATGTAAATACTTGCAATCTAAGATAGCATTAGGTCCCTTAAGCATAGTCGCTAAATATTTAATTGCCCCGTCATTAGATGAAGCATTGTCAACCGTGACTGTGAAAACCCGATCAATTCCCCATTCTTGCAAGCAACGATAAACTAACTTTCCTATTGTCACACCTCTATGATTCGAAATTTGACAAAAATTCAGAATTTTCTTCCTCAACGTCCAATTATCATCAACCCAATGTGCTGTAAGACACATAAAATTATAATTTTGAACTGACGTCCACGTGTCAGTTGTTAGTGACACAGTTTGGTTTTTTAAAAGATTTTTAAGCTTGTTTGCCTCTTCTTTGTATATAGATAAACAATCTCTAGCAACGGTCCACCTAGATGGCATTTTGAACAAAGGGTTCAAATTCCATACAAATTCCTTAAATCCTTGATCATCAACAACACTAAAAGGTCTATTATCTATGATGCACATTTGTGCCATTGATTTCCTACATTTTGCTTGGCTAAAAGAGTGAGAAGCCAAACCTTTACTTGATTCCCCAATAGGTATGGGCTTGAAACTCAAAGTAGCTTGATTCTTCAACTCAGGCTTTTTGTAGACAGGTGATTTATTGCATACAATCTTAAGATGTTGAATCAAGGTACTTGTACCATTCCTTTTTGTTCCAGCAGCCAATACCTTCTTACAATAAGGGCATGGTACTTGAGTCGCACCTTTTACGTATGTAAAATGATTCCATACCCATGATCTCCTGCCAGCATTCTTCTTATCACTCCCAATAGCAGGTTCGTTATTATTCGGCGTCTCATTAACATCTTCACTATCCAAATCAATCACGTCTTCATCCATTTGGTTTCTAACCTCACCCTCATTGTGAATATCAGGTGCATACTACAAATAAAAGGTAACAAGATCGGTTCTTATTTGTACCATAAAGTTTTTAGGTTAACAGCCCGGACATACTACTAAAAGTTGCATAACTAGAACTTTTTTCCAAACATAATTTGAAGAAAATAAGAGCCAAATGCATACAACATATTAACACAATAAACAACACTTACACCAAAATGAACTTTCACAACTATAGAATGAGATGATAAACATAACGAAAACAATACTACAACATTAATGTTCTCATTCATAAATCGAGAAGAATTGATACATAAGTGTTTTTGTACTGTTCCTTAAGCTTCATATTGAATTGATACATGAATTGTGAATACTAATATACCAACTAAAAGCCAAATGATCTAATTCACTACTAAAAGACAAAATAAATGGATGAATATTTCAAACTGTATTGAAAGAAATTTTATTATGAGCAAAAACTAATTAAGAAGAAATAAAACCTCTTTTTGCAGATTGTCCTCCATGGTTGACCGAGAGTTTTTTCTCCATATTGCTTATTTGCTTAAGTATTTATATAGTTAAAATACCTAGAAAAAATAGGAGTAAATTTTGCGATGATACTCAAATCTTTTTTATTTTAAAGAAAATAGTTAAAATCAGATCTTTATTAAAATAAAAAATATTTTATAAAATTTGAAAGATATACATGGCGGGGCGGGGCGGTTTTTTCGGTCCGGTTTTTCGTATGAACCCGAAAACCGCCCCGAACATTCGGTTTTTCCTAATTTCAAAACCGCTCACATCGGTTTTTCAAATGGTTCGGTTTTTTCGGTTCGGTTTTTCCGGTTTTTTCGGTTTCGGTTCGGTTTTTCGGTTTTTATGCTCACCCCTAAAAAATACACTTGACGAAACAAAAAACCTTGACCTTTAAGGGTATTTAGGTCATTTTACCATTAATTTAGATTATGATAAATGTTTTTTTTAATTTTAAATAATGTAAATATTATTAAATTAAGTAAAAAGGTATATGTGAGAATTTTGAGGTTTTGGAAAAATATAAATGTTATAATGAAATTTGCAACGATATATACGTAAAATTGGAATTTTCCAATGACGTATATGAAATTATTCCTATATATAATATTATTATATCGTAATTATCAGCTTGTAGTGTTTTAATAAAAGATTATGTTATATACACCATAACTTTTAATGGGTACATCACAATTATTACTTTAGGTGATTGAACAGTATGTAGATATTAAAAATTGTGATAAAAAATGAATTCTCTTTAATAAATGTTTCTGCTCAAAAGTAATCAGTGTGATTTCCATGTAACAAAAATGTCAGGTACTCTTTGCATTGCCAAAGTCAACGCCAATACTTATTAAACGGTACATTTTATTGCATCTAGACTATTTCCAATCAGTGATAACTTTCAAGCGCGCCATAAGAATGTCATTATCCACGACTTCAGCTTTGGATCATCCGCTACATCCGGCAGGCCCGTTGAGGCCTTACGGGTCTCAGTGTTTCATAGTTTGGTATGGGTACTTGACCCGACTCAATTAGCTCCAGATCTTGAATCAGAAGTTGATAATGTGTCTTGACTTCCTCCACAGTTTTCCCAGTAACCTTTGCAATGTTTTGCCACCTGTCAGGAACATTCTCGTCTTGTACCGCCAACTCGTTCTCAAATAATTTGTTTTCTAGTGGAGTCCATGTTGAGTTTGAATCTGTTTCTTGAATCTGAAAATAACATCGAAAACAAATTAATTTAAAAATAAAAAAAACATTCATCTACAACTCGTGAAATACGACATGATCAAATTTACATACGCGTTTATGTGTAGTTAGATCAACGGTTGAAGGGTCCGGCAACAATGTTGGCATTCGAAATTGGCAACTGGTTGGAAAATATAAATTCGAGAAAATAAATGTACCTTTTGCATTTCTTGTAAATTGTAAATTGGCAACAATGTTGCTAATCGAGCGATTAGCTGAGTATGAATATGAATGTGTGAGTATGTTTAATATGATGTTTAATAATAATGTATATATAGTAATTGGGTAACTTGGGGCAAAAGTCGATTAATGCACGTTTACAAAAGTTGTATTTATCCACATGACTCAGTGTAATCCACTGTAAATTAGATATACGATCTCATCAACACAACAAACCACATAGACTCGTTCAATATTTCAAATCTACTATTTCATTGTTATGTTCGATTAACGTGGGAGAATGAAGAGAGTTGATAAGATATCGTATTTTTTTTTTTTTTTTATTGTTTTTCATTTACAATACTTACTCCAATTCAAAATAAGTGATACACTTTAAGTTTTGAGTTTATCAAACTAAGTGATACACTTTGATAATTTATCTTATTGGTAAAAGATAATGTGGCGCACACATACTAACTATCTCCATTAATATAGTCAAATGACACAATTACCTTTAATTTTACTTTTAATATCTTTTTTTTAACGGCAAGTTAGTAAGTTAGTGGTTCGACATATACAGTGACATCCAAGCGGACATTATGCATTCCTCGAACATATCTCCTTTTAGGGGAATAAAACCCACCACCTTTTTTTCTCCAAATGAATGCCCCCAACAAATCTTGAACCCAAAAACCTCTATAAGGCAAACCTCTCAAGGCAACCCTTGGTGGTCAATTGATCTAGATCAATTGGTTTACTTTTAATATCCTTAATCCACTTTATTCAAAAAGTGTAAGGAATCATCTCCACTAACTATCCAATCTATCTATTACTCCATCCGTCCCACAAAAAAATTCTCATTTCTTCTTAAAATTTTGTCTCACAAAAAAGTTCTCATTTCTTAAAGAGTAAATTACACGGAAGGTCCCTGTGATTTGCCACTTATTACAGCCACAATCCCTGTTCTTCGTTTATTACACTGAAAGTCCCTGGTGTATTCAATTTGTTACACCCGACGTCCCTCTGTCAAACGGACATCTAAAACTTCCGTTAAGTAACCCATGTGCACCTCACATGATGGGTAAAATCGTAATTTCACTTTCCCTTTTAAAAAGTAAATTACACGGAAGGTCCCTGTGGTTTGCCACTTATTACAGACACAGTCCCTGAACTTCATTTATTACACTGGAAGTCCCTGGTGTATTCAATGTGTTACACCCGACGTCCCTTTATCAAACCGACGTCTAAAAGTTCTGTTAAGTGACTCATGTGCACCTTACATGATGAGAACAATGGTAATTCTCCTTCCCCCCTCAAACGTGTGTTCCCCAATTTGCACCAGTCGTCCCTTCACTTATTCCTTCTCACTTTTCCCTCTCTTCTCTCCACTGTATTTGTTCTTCAAAAAACCCTTCTTTTCCAACAATAGTGGGCCAATCGAGTTGTGGAAGAGGTACAAATGATGAAGAAAACTAATACAATGAACTGTACGGTATGTTTTTGTGTGACCAGGGACTACGGCTATAATAAGTGGCAAACCACAGGGACCTTCCGTGTAATTTACTCTTTCTTAAATTTGAGGGGTCCACTTAATAAAATAATATTATTACCAATTATTCCGCCATTAAAACACTTTCTCACTCCAATCTAATCTTATATTTTAATCAAAAGTATTACCAAGGATCCTACCACTAACTATCTCCTAAAATATTGTGTCCGAGAGAAATGAGAATTTTTTTATGGGACAGAGAGAGTATAATAAAAGGACTTCTTAGAATGTCAATTGTCACATGACATCTTCTAAGCCCCTCACTGCCGCATGGCAACCTTAAAAATCATCGAATTTATAATTTAAAATTTTGAATTAATATTAGACCATGTCTTTGCCTAATTTAAATTTATTAATTCATAATTTGAATAAATTTATACTAATAATTTAAACTGATTGATTATCACATTATCTTTTACAAAATAAAAATAATTGGTAATTTGAATAAAAATGTAATAATAATATAAATTAATTTATTATAACATTAATAAATTTGTAATAATAAATTAAATAAATTGATTAATAGGTTTTCTTTTCAACATCCTATATAAACTGAAAAAGTTATCTATATCTATTTATTATTCGCAAAATATCTGTTTTTATAAGTAAATAAACACTTTTATTATTTTACATATCACTGATTTGGCAAAAAATTAAAACATACGTTGGTGTCACGGTTATCAGTAGTCTTACAATTTTAATGTATCACAAAGATATTTATAACATTTGACAGATAAAACTATAAGCGTAAATTTTTATTTTAAATCAAAATCTTATTTTAAATAAATAAAAAAATATTTTTTAATTATTAATACTTATATTTGTTGTAACGGGATTGAAATACATCATGGATTTCCCAGACTATATAAATAGAATATTAGTTAAAAAATTGTATTCGTATAATGAGAAATCCAAACAACTCTCTACTAAATTATACATACAACATATAAATTAACATGTCTTTAACATTTAACCCAATGATGCAAGTCAGAAGAGAAAACTTAAAAACAAAATGTATTTGGATAATAAGAGATTCAAAAAAATTTCTACGTCAATCATACAAAGTCATCCTTTTCAAATGTTAACAACTTTAATTAAAATGATTAGTACACAATTTTTATTAGAGAAATGATATTTAGTCCTACCATTTATACATACTCATAGGTCTACACACTTGATAGGATGACATGTGTATTCCACTAATTCTCTCTTCTAATTTTATTTCTTGATTTTGACACGTGATTTCATCTAATGAATAGGCCTATGATCATGTTTAAATGGTAGGCCTGAATACCATTACTCCTTTTATTAATAAATATAAGCATATCACAAACGTTTTTTTTATCTTATTGTTTTCCAGCAATAAATTTTTCTACCGCTATTAATAGTACATCTGTTGGCAACTTAAAATCAACCGTGCATCAATATTATACAATTGACTTATAGTCATACTAGTAGGGTACCCGCGCAATGCGGCGGCGGATACCTGAAACTGTATTTCGTAGCTAACATATATTGCTAAGATGCACGTTCTTTCCATAAAACAAAATAATTGTTAAAGTGTTTTGATGTGCAAAGGTCATGGATAAATGAAGTACTTGATTACAATTTTCAATAAAAATTAGGAAGTGTTCCCTGCACACTCACTGCTAAATTAAATTTTATGGGTACTAATATCTAGTGTTCTAATATCTCAATGATTCGACCCGTAGAATTTTACCAGCAACTGACGACAACTTACTATTTTCTTCATTGTTTTACTGCAACAAATCCAAAAAGAATGAGATTTACTGTTCTATATTGAGAAAATAATGTTGAAACTTCACCTTCTGATGCATTGTTTGGAAGCATACAAATGAAAATTTGGTGTTCTTAAACATACAACAGGTAACGATAATAGTTAATTAGACAATAACTATTAAGTAAAGCGTAGTAGTAATATACAATAATAATAAAATAGTATGTCACACCTAGCCTTTCCAACTTTCCATCTGCATATTTCACTTGCAACTGATTTCTAAGATAAACAAGTTTAGATCAATTTGTAAGGTTAGTCCCATGAGTCAGAAAAAACATACTAATTAACAAATGCAAGACAATAAATACAAGACAATTTATAAAGTCAAATTCAAGACGATTTGTAAGGTCAATCCCATGCTTTAATAAATTCTATATGAAATGATGGGAACGAGCACCAGAATAATTAACTCTGAATATTTAGGTGATGCTTTGTTGATGGTTTTACCCGGGGTTGATCCGGTTTTCAAACTACCATATTCATCATCTAGTTGGTTGTAGCATTTGCATTAATTAGTAACGGCAGATGCCTTATTTGGTTCCTCCTATTACAATAAAAAATATGGTGACATATAATGAGATACCAAAAGATTGCCTCATGTACTCTTCATTGCCACAAAAAAAAAAAAAAAAAACAGTGCAGAGGTAAATATTAAAAAATTTAAATTACATTAAATACTAATATAAAAAAAGATTTTAGCTAATTATGGAGAAACATTCTATACCAATATAGCCACACCAGTAATGAATTACCTGATATTTGAGAGTCATTATCCTACAATTAGCGAGAGACAGAACAAATGTACATAGGCCTAGTGATTTGAATAATAATAGTTATAAAATAGACCTTGATGAAAATGAAACGTTGAAGCCTTTAACTGAAAATTTAGAGCAGTCAGAAGCAGAAACCGCAACTAGTGTAATGTTCAAGATACTGCTACAGTTTCTGTGAGGCAAATGTGTGTTCAAAACAATCTAGCCTGTCACATAACAATTTCACTCTGTTATTTGATTAATAAAAGATTAAGAGTTTAAAAATAAAACAAGAAACCAACCATCACAAACAAAGGCAACATCAAAATGAAGAAGCAATATGTAACATCCCAAAACCCGGCCTAATAGTTTATTGACCTTAAGGTATCTTATTAAATGATTATCTGATTAAATGCCTAGTTAACTAAATTAGCCTGCTGTCCTTTGCGGTATTTTAACCAAGGGGTTAAAATACCCGACTTGTGATATATTTGGAATGAAAACGTGATTTTTATATATTTGGATTCCTTGTTAAATATCGTTTCCAAAAATGCTTTCGTTTTTAAAATTGGATTCCGTTTGCTATTTTAAATAAATTAATTTCGAAAGGGACTTTTCAGACATATACTGTTAAATTAAACAAAAGCCACAAAGGGGTCCCACCCCCTTGTGTTGGCCGGATAGAGAGAGAGAGGGGAAACCCTCTCTTTTGTCTTACACTTTATTCTTTTTTTCAAACATTATCTTCACTATTCCATTGCAAAACCCCATCTTTTCTCTCTAGCTTTCTTTCATTGTTCTTGAGCTTTTGGTGTTTGATTCTTTGGTTAAATCTCGAAATCTTGCTACTTGTTGTGATAAAAGAAGTCTAGAAGTAAGTTACTCCTTCTCCTTCACTTGTTCATGTTGTTCTTGAGCTGAAACTTGAACTAGGGTTTATGTAGCTTGATGATTTGTGGATGAATCTTGTTATGGATGTTGTATTATGTGTTTATGCAAGCTTTTACATCATTTGTATGGTAGATTGTGGAAGGAATACAAGATTTGGTGAAAATCACCTTCAACCACCATTAATGGTGGAAGTTGAAGGTGGGTTTTGACAAATCTTGGATTTCTTGAGTTTTGGTTGGATAGAATTGTTTATTAGGTTGTGAAATCATGGTTGTTAAGTTATGGATGTTAAAAACCTAGTATTAATTAAATGTGAAGTTATTTAACTAGTGTTTGGATGATTTTGTCAAAATGGTGATCTAGTGATTATACAAGTATGTTACTTGGAATTGTGATAGTTGTCAACTTGGTGGAATTGTATATGATTGTGAATTGCTAGCTGAAAGGTTAATTGCTAGTTGATGGAAGTGTGGAAGTGTTAGGATCATGTTCGGGTTTTTGGCCCGTTTGGGTCAACTAGTTGTGGATACTTGTTAAATGGTCAAAATGGTCATTTGTATTGATGAAGGATTGGTGCTAGTTGGAAATGTCATAAAATGTGCATTTGATGAGTCTTGTGTAGTTAGTTGTTGAAATTGATGACTTTGACGATTCGGTGGATTATCACTAACTCGGTATATTGTTGACAGGAACCGGGAAGGATACTCAGTGATACTAGCTCACTGAGTTAAGGAATCGGAAGTTGAAAGGTGAGTGGATTCGACCTACAACTCGGGTTTCGGTTATTTCATTTGGTATTGTCTTGTTGGTGAAAAAATGCAGAAAATCGCCAGATGAAGGGAGTTCACGACGCGAACTTAGTTCGCGATCGTGAAGTCGGTCCAGAGAAAATGTTTAGCCGTCGCGAAGAGTTCACGATCAGAGTTCACGTCGCGAACTCTAGTTCACGATCGTGAACTAGAGTTCGCGATTGGGAACTCAGTTTTGACGTTTTTCGCGGTGTTTTTTCGTAGCTAGTTGACTTGTTATGTATGCCTAGTGTTAGGGAATACCATACATGACTAGGTGCACAATCGGGACGAGGTCAGTGTCGGATGGATAACGGCTGGACACAGTGTATCGACTAATAGGGTATCCGACCTTACCTGTATATGTTACAGTGTTAAGGGGAGGGAGTTGCCCTGGGTGTTGGATACAAAACGCTATCGGTTACCGTGGTTTTGGCCGACCATGGTTTAAGGCCCGCAAAGCCGCCGATCCTCTCAAATAAGTGATTACCCAACCGGAGATGTTTTTATAACTTCCGCGTTTAAGTGACTACCTGACCGGAGATGTTCTTTAACTTCCGTGTTTAAGTGTTTAGTGTAGTTGGTAGAGTTAGGAGTTCATTCACTTAGCTTTTGTGCTAATCCCTCCCTTATTGACACATTTCAGGTTGGATGGCTTGAACGGGTCGGGCTTGGACGGGAAGTTTGACCACGCTTAAATTATGTTTTGTAAAATGAGCCGTGTCTAGTAATACCGTCTTTTAAATAACTTTGGTTGTAATATTTTGTGGGACCACGTTTTGTAAACTTAACTAACTAAATGCTTACGTACTTAGACTAATACTTAATTGCCTTTAAAAAAAATGAGGTGTTACAACTTGGTATCAGAGCTTCGGTTTGGCGATGGATACATGGGGTTGGTGTTCCATTCCCAAATTGTGGCTCATGTTTTGGTCAAACCTTCCTGTCAAAGGGGATTAGAGCAAGTGTGAATTGGGTTTAGTAGTTAGTAGGTGTGTGCTAACGAGTTAAACTAAGCCTTGGTGAGATGTTGTGTTTTGTAGCAGGGATGGCTACGGATGGAAACACCTTGGATAATGTCCCACCGAACACGAACCTTGGAAATGATGGAGCAACGGGCTCGGGGGGTGATGAAATACCAAACGAAGAATACATCGTGTTGTTGGAGACGCGAAACATGGAACTTGAGGATACCATAAGGGCACTCTGCCAAAGCCAATCGACTGAGCCGCGACTCGAGGCTCAGTCTACCTTGCCACCCCCAACCCAAGCAAACCCACCCCCACACTTCACTCAAACTACTCAAAATCCCGTCTTTCCCCGAAATGACTCCTCATCTCCCAATACAAGCATACTACAACCGCCACCCACCCACACCGTACCAATTGCCAATGCCCAACACCAAGAATTATTCTACCAACCTTTCCCGATCGAGAAGAAACCGTGCACTTACAAGAGTTTTCTTGATTGTAAGCCAACCGAGTACCGGGGAAGTACCGACCCGGCGGAAACTCTAACGTGGCTTAGGGCTACCGAAAAGGCCCTTATTGCTTGTAATTGTGAGGACCACTTGAAGGTCCGGTATGCGTCCCGAATGTTGGGGGGACCGGCTATGGATTGGTGGGATGGGTTGACCGCGAACTTTAGTAACGAAATGATGGATGCGGTCACGTGGAAGCAATTTAGGGATCAAGTGGAGGCTCGGTATTGTAGCCCGTTTGAGTTGGATAAGATCCGGAATGAGTTCATGATGTTGAAGATGAATGATAGGATGACGGTGGATGAGCTTATCCTCCAATTTAATGGTAAGCTCCGGTTTGTGACACAATGGGTGCCCGATGAGTCCACCCAAATCAAACACTTTGTTGGGGCATTGTTGCCCGAGTACCGGAATATAACGAGGCTTGCGGGGACTCTCGAGCAAGCCTATGATCTTGCCAAGTCGGCCGAGAGTGATTTCTTGGCTCAAAAAGCCGTGAATCGGGAGAGAGCCCCGTTCCATAAGGGAAAGTATGAGCAAACCAACTCGAGCAACCACAAGAGATCTCAAGGAAATCATAAGTCAAACAACGATCGTCGAAAGCAAATTCTTCAAGGCTCCAACCAAAGGAACCCGTGGTGCCTACCGTGTAAGTCCGCCCATGCCGGTCCGTGTACGGCACAAACTCGAAGATGTATTAAGTGTGGGCAACACGGGCATGAATCCTCGGAATGCAAGTTAGAGAATAGTGTTTGTTGGACGTGTCAAAAGGAGGGTCACCGGGCCATGCAGTGCCCGATGAAGA
The DNA here is from genome assembly GCA_963853835.1 of Calendula officinalis. Lineage (NCBI taxonomy): Eukaryota > Viridiplantae > Streptophyta > Magnoliopsida > Asterales > Asteraceae > Calendula > Calendula officinalis. The sequence goes on from OY970829.1 coordinate 20,225,639, forward strand.
AAAGTTCGGGTTCGGGTTCGGGCGGGGGAGCGGCTTCGTCGGGAAGCCAAAAGAGAAAGAGTCATCCGCCACCTACGGGTCGGGCATTCAAAATGACGGTGGAGGATGCCACCACTACCGACGATGTCATCACCGGTATGTTTCTAATAAACTCGATACCCGCTCGTGTATTATTTGATTCGGGTGCAAATAGTTCGTTTTCCTCAAAGAGTTTTTGTGACAAATTGAAATTGCCTTTTTCCTTGATCGCGACACCTCTAGAGGTAGAGGTGGCCGATGGTGAAATGGTTCCGGTCACGACATCCGTGTCCGGGGCTTGTATTGATATTGATGGCGTGAAATTTTCGATTCTTTTACTTGTTATGCCGATATCCAGCTTTGATGTGGTGTTAGGTATGGATTGGTTAAGTGCTAATAGGGCCAACATAAATTGTCATCAAAAGTTAATTACTTTTCTTTTACCCGACGGGTCACACGTCGTGGCCCGGGGAGACCGTGCGACCCCGACCATACCCATGATATCCATTATGAAAGCCCGTAAGTCCTTGACCAAGGGGTGTGAATCATTTTTGGCCTACGTTATTGATGTGAAAAAGGAAAAGAAAGTGATCGGTAATCTCCGGGTGGTTTTGGAATACCCGGAGGTGTTTCCCGAAGACTTGCCTGGGTTACCTCCCGTTCGGGAGGTAGAATTCAAAATTGATTTGGTGCCGGGCGCCAATCCCGTGGCTAGAGCACCGTACCGTTTAGCACCGTCCGAGATTCGGGAAATGATGACACAAATCCAAGATTTATTGGATAAGGGTTTTATTCGGTCGAGTTCCTCACCTTGGGGAGCTCCGGTTTTATTCGTAAAGAAGAAAGATGGTGCACTCCGTATGTGTATCGATTATCGATAATTAAATAAAAGAACGGTAAAGAATCGGTATCCTTTGCCGCGTATTGACGATTTATTTGATCAACTCCAAGGGTCTTCTTATTTCTCAAAGATTGATTTGAGATCGGGTTATCACCAAGTTCGGGTGCATGAAAACGATGTTCACAAAACGGCGTTCCGAACTCGTTACGGCCACTATGAGTTCTTGGTTATGCCGTTTGGGTTGAAGAACGCTCCCGCAATATTTATGGATTTGATGAATCGAGTTTGTCGGCCTTATCTCGACAAATTCGTTATTGTGTTCATCGACGATATTTTAATTTACTCCAAAACCGAAGAAGAACACGAAAAACACTTAAGGCAAGTGTTAGAAACGTTGAAGCGGGAACAATTATTTGCGAAGTTCTCGAAGCGCGAATTTTGGCTTCGAGAAGTTCACTTTTTGGGTCACGTTATCTGTTCGGATGGGGTCAAGGTGGACCCGGCGAAGATCGAAGCGGTTATGAATTGGGTTGCTCCGAAGAACCCAACCGAGATAAAGAGTTTCTTGGGTTTGGCGGGTTATTACCGTCGGTTTATAAAGGATTTTTCAAAGATAGCGGGTCCTATGACGAGATTGACCCGTAAAGATGTACCGTTTCGGTGGGGTGAAAATCACGAGAACTCATTTCAAACTCTAAAACAATTATTGTGTCAAGCTCCGGTTCTCGCCTTACCTGAAGGCCCGGAGGATTTTATTGTTTATTGTGACGCTTCACTTGCGGGTTTGGGTTGCGTGTTAATGCAACGAGATCGGGTCATTGCTTATGCTTCGAGGCAATTGAAGAATCACGAGAAGAATTACCCGACTCACGATTTAGAGTTGGCGGTGGTGGTTTTTGCACTAAAATTATGGAGACACTATTTGTACGGTACTAAGTGCGTGATTTGTACGGATCACAAAAGTTTGCAATACGTGTTCACACAAAAGGAGTTGAATATGCGCCAACGAAGATGGTTAGAGTTGATTAAGGATTACGATTGTGAAATCCGATATCATCCCGGGAAGGCAAATGTGGTGGCCGATGCCTTAAGTAGAAAGGGAGATTCGGGACGGGTACAATTTATGCGGATGGAAATTGTGTCGGATTTGGTGTCCCAGTTGAAGATTTCACAAATGGAAGCGTTGAATGTCGAGCATTTGAAGGCCGAGATTTTATTAAAGAGGAAAGATGATTTAGAAGAAGATTCTCGGGGTTTGAAGACGTACCAATCTCGGGTTTGGGTACCGTTACTCGGGGGTTTGCGAGAATTGATTTTGGCCGAGGCTCACAATTCTCGGTTATCGGTTCACCCGGGTAGCACGAAAATGTATAATGATCTAAAAGCACTTTATTGGTGGCCGACAATGAAGACCGACATTGCCCGTTTTATGGGCCAATGTCATATTTGTGCTCAAGTGAAGGCCGAGCACCAAAAGCCCTATGGAACTTTAACCCAATCACCGATTCCCGAGTGGAAGTGGGACCGGATTACTATGGATTTCGTGACCAAATTGCCGCGTACACAAAGGGGTCACGATATGATTTGGGTTATAGTTGACCGATTAACTAAGAGTGCTCATTTCTTGGCTACTAGTGAGACCGCCTCACTTAGTAAATTGGCGAAATTGTACATTGACGAAGTAGTATCTCGCCATGGAATTCCAATTTCTATCGTGTCCGATAGAGATCCCCGTTTTGCTTCAAATTTTTGGAATAGCTTGCAACGAGAATTGGGGACGCGGGTGAATTTGAGTACCGCGTATCATCCCCAAACCGATGGGCAATCGGAAAGAACAATACAAACGCTTGAGGATATGTTGCGGGCTTGTGTGTTAGAGTACGGTGGGTCGTGGGATTCCCACCTACCGTTGATCGAGTTTGCTTATAATAACTCGTACCACTCAAGTATTAAGATGCCACCGTATGAGATGTTGTATGGGCGTCGGTGCCGAACCCCGACGTGTTGGTTGGAAGCGGGTGAGAAACAATATGCGGGGCCTGATATTGTACAAATGACCGCGGATAAAGTAGCAATTGCCCGAGAAAAGTTAAAAGCCGCCCGTGACCGACAAAAGATGTATGCCGACCCGAGGCGTAGACCCGCTACGTTCTCGGAGAACGAGATGGTTTATTTGAAGGTTTCACCTTGGAAGGGTGTTATTCGTTTTGGTAAACGAGGAAAGTTGGCCCCGAGGTTTATTGGGCCGTTCTGAATTAGTAAGGTGGTGAATTCTCAATCGGTAACCCTCGAGTTACCCCCGGAGTTGTCGGCAATACACAACACTTTCAACATTTGTTACTTGAGAAAGTGTAACGTCGAAGATCCGAGCCAAATTCTTCCGGTGCAAGAGCTGCGGGTCGATGCAAAGAAGAGGTTAGTAGAAGAACCGGTGGAATTATTAGACCGAAAGGTAACGAAATTGAGAAAGAAACAGATTCCTATGGTTCTAGTAAAATGGAAGCACAGTTTGGGTGCGGATATGACGTGGGAGACCGAGGCCGACATGCGGGAACGTTACCCCTCCTTGTTTGATCGAGATGGGATTCCGGGGACGGAATCTTCCTAAGTGGGGGAGAGTTGTAACATCCCAAAACCCGGCCTAATAGTTTATTGACCTTAAGGTATCTTATTAAATGATTATCTGATTAAATGCCTAGTTAATTAAATTAGCCTGCTGTCCTTTGCGGTATTTTAACCAAGGGGTTAAAATACCCGACTTGTGATATATTTGGAATGAAAACGTGATTTTTATATATTTGGATTCCTTGTTAAATATCGTTTCCAAAAATGCTTTCGTTTTTAAAATTGGAGTCCGTTTGCTATTTTAAATAAATTAATTTCGAAATGGACTTTTCAGACATATACTGTTAAATTAAACAAAAGCCACAAAGGGGTCCCACCCCCTTGTGTTGGCCGGATAGAGAGAGAGAGGGGAAACCCTCTCTTTTGTCTTACACTTTATTCTTTTTTTCAAACATTATATTCACTATTCCATTGCAAAACCCCATCTTTTCTCTCTAGCTTTCTTTCATTGTTCTTGAGCTTTTGGTGTTTGATTCTTTGGTTAAATCTCAAAATCTTGCTACTTGTTGTGATAAAAGAAGTCTAGAAGTAAGTTACTCCTTCTCCTTCACTTGTTCATGTTGTTCTTGAGCTAGAACTTGAACTAGGGTTTATGTAGCTTGATGATTTATGGATGAATCTTGTTATGGATGTTGTATTATGTGTTTATTTAAGCTTTTACATCATTTGTATGGTAGATTGTGGAAGGAATACAAGATTTGGTGAAAATCACCTTCAACCTCCATTAATGGTGGAAGTTGAAGGTGGGTTTTGACAAATCTTGGATTTCTTGAGTTTTGGTTGGATAGAATTGTTTATTAGGTTGTGAAATCATGGTTGTTAAGTTATGGATGTTAAAAACCTAGTATTAATTAAATGTGAAGTTATTTAACTAGTGTTTGGATGATTTTGTCAAAATGGTGATCTAGTGATTATACAAGTATGTTACTTGGAATTGTGATAGTTGTCAACTTGGTGGAATTGTATATGATTGTGAATTGCTAGTTGAAAGGTTAATTGCTAGTTGATGGAAGTGTGGAAGTGTTAGGATCATGTTCGGGTTTTTGGCCCGTTTGGGTTAACTAGTTGTGAATACTTGTTAAATGGTCAAAATGGTCATTTGTATTGATGAAGGATTGGTGCTAGTTGGAAATGTCATACAATGTGCATTTGATGAGTCTTGTGTAGTTAGTTGTTGAAATTGATGATTTTGACGATTCAGTGGATTATCACTAACTCGGTATATTGTTGACAGGAACCGGGAAGGATACTCAGTGATACTAGCTCACTGAGTTAAGGAATCGGAAGTTGAAAGGTGAGTGGATTCGACCTACAACTCGGGTTTCGGTTATTTCATTTGGTATTGTCTTGTTGGTGAAAAAATGCAGAAAATCGCCAGATGAAGGGAGTTCACGACGCGAACTTAGTTCGCGATCGTGAAGTCGGTCCAGAGAAAATGTTAAGCCGTCGCGAAGAGTTCACGATCAGAGTTCACGTCGCGAACTCTAGTTCGCGATCGTGAACTAGAGTTCGCGATTGGGAACTCAGTTTTGACGTTTTTCGCGGTGTTTTTTCGTAGCTAGTTGACTTGTTATGTATGCCTAGTGTTAGGGAATACCATACATGACTAGGTGCACAATCGGGACGAGGTCAGTGTCGGATGGATAACGGCTGGGTACAGTGTATCGACTAATAGGGTATCCGACCTTACCTGTATATGTTACAGTGTTAAGGGGAGGGAGTTGCCCTGGGTGTTGGATACAAAACGCTATCGGTTACCGTGGTTTTGGCCGACCATGGTTTAAGGCCCGCAAAGCCGCCGATCCTCTCAAATAAGTGATTACCCAACCGGAGATGTTTTTATAACTTCCGCGTTTTTAAGTGACTACCTAACCGGAGATGTTCTTTAACTTCCGTGTTTAAGTGTTTAGTGTAGTTGGTAGAGTTAGGAGTTCATTCACTTAGCTTTTGTGCTAATCCCTCCCTTATTGACACATTTCAGGTTGGATGGCTGAACGGGTCGGGCTTGGACGGGAAGTTTGACCACGCTTAAATTATATTTTGTAAAATGAGCCGTGTCTAGTAATACCGTCTTTTAAATAACTTTGGTTGTAATATTTTGTGGGACCACGTTTTGTAAACTTAACTAACTAGATGCTTCCGTACTTAGACTAATACTTAATTGCCTTTAAAAAAAATGCGGTGTTACACAATACTTGCCTATCGTTTAGCTCCAAGAAGTCCTTTTGCTGCATAAAAAAAACACAACAGTTGAATTTCACGTTTTGGCCAAAGTATGAAACATAAATCCAACATAAAAATATCAGTTGACACAACACCAATCAAATTAGCATCTTTAAAATTCCGTGTTGCTGGTCCTCGTCGCCAGTGCTTTCGCCGGACCATGGCGGAAGTGTATGGTTTAAGGAATTCTGCGACTGTTGATTATAGGTAGAAGGGGGCGGACGTGTATGGTTGAATGAGTCGAGGTTGAAGGAACCGATTTGGGTTAAGGGGAAGTGAAACGTCTATGGATTTTAAGAGGGAATTGAAGAAGAAATCCCCTCCCATAAGCCGTGAATTGAAGAATCAACGATGATTTTGATTTAACAACTTTATTGCCGCCGTCGGTTACGCTTGAGGAGACGCTCAATGGATAATGTTGGGCTGGATAATTCGAACGTAATTTTTTGCTGTGGATATGCAGATCACCTACTGTAACCACATTTGGTAGCGTCTGGTGTTTGGAAACGACGATATAGTCGGGCGGGATTGAGGAGCGGTAAGCAAGGTTCCTTATCTAGGTAGTGTTCGAAATTTTAACCAAAGATGTGAGTTTGGTTAGTGTTCGAAACGCTTACCTGAAATCATGGTGATGATTGATGAATCGCGCAAAGAATGAAAACGTACACAGGTTTGAGGTTTCATATTCTGAGGGCAGCAAATATAATCATATTAAATTAGACAGTTACAAAATATTTACTCAGATTAAATTAGACAGTTACAAAATATTTACTCATATTAAATTAGACAGTTACAAAATATTTACTCATATTAAATTAGACAGTTACAAAGTATATTACTTATAAAATTAGACAGTTACAAAAAACGAATGGGAAGGTTTATAGGAAATCTGCGTAAAAAGAAAACCAAAGTAACCATCTAGCACATTGGTTAAGGTTGTTGTGTGATTCCTAACAAGTCTAGGGTTCGAATCCCTTGCAATGCATTTTGTTTTCAATCCGGCAAATTGCATATTTCTAATTATGGCAAGTTTGAATTCAGACATGCCATTATTAGAAAAGTGCAATTTGCTTTATAAAGTAGTATAGATAAGTTTACTTAATCATATGTTTTAATTAGGGGTGAATATTGTACGGTACTACACATATTTTCCTCATACCGTGTACCGTACCAACTATACTTAGCATACTAATTTAGCTACCGGTACCGTACCAACTATACTTGGTACCAATTTGTTTGGCTACCAACAATAATGGTTGGTACGAATTGGTAATGATATATACCAAGATCACACATGTATTTGGAATTATTACATAAACACTATCTACGATAAAATACATTTACATAGTATTCTTTTCATAATACACTAGCTTGAGCATTCTTATCTGCTTCACACGCTAAATTATTAACATTATATACAAACACAATAACGAAAATGTAATATATTGACCGGTTAGGCTAAGAAGTTGTAACTTGAATGTTTTCATGTTATGATATCATAACTTTTATTAAAAAATAATACATACGTAGTATACCTTTCTTGAATTCTTCTACATAATGTGTATATATATATATGTAAATTATTGGTTGGTACGGTACTACCATGGTATTTAAATTTTTGTACTATTACCGTACCATGACTACTTAATTGGTATAGTACTATCACCCAAACATGTTGACTACCAACATATTAGCTACCAACTATTATTGGTATGGTTTATACCATGTTGGTTGGTTTCGTTCGGTACAAATTTGACACCCTTAGTTTTAATTGTAGTTGTTTATACAATTGTATTTTATAAACGTATATTACCTCAAAGTCATATATGCTTATTTTTGCATTCTACCACTAAGCTTTATACACTTGAAAATATAGATCCAGTCATTTTAACAGAAATTCCTAACAATCGTTAAGATACGTATTTGTATTCGCTTGTCAACGAATTTATGATTCATGGACCATGTGGTGGTGAAAAAATACATTACCCATCTATAGTTGACAAGAAATGCTAAAAAGAATTCCTAAGAAGTTCTATAATGAAACTTCAGTTGACCATTAATAAAAGAAGACATATTCCATTAGCTTTTTTACTATGACTATAAATAAAAGTCAAGGACACTCATTTTCAAATGGTGAACTGTATTTGAGAGAGCCAGATTTTTCACACAGACAGTTATATGTAGCATTATCTAGAGTAAATAGCAATAGGTTTGAAAATTTTGATAGAAGATAAATATGGCGATATAGCAACAAAAACATGAAATGTCATTTTTAAAGAAGTCTTTAGAAATTTACCTTTAACTTATCTTATTTCTTATATAGGTAACTTTATTTTTGTTAAATAATTTTTTCATGATAATTTATTGAATGTTTTAATTTTACATATTTCTTATAATATGTTTTTAATATTATGATTTCGTAATTGTATATCATCATTGTAACACCTCAATTTTCAAAACAACATTTCAATAACGTTTAATCCAAAATCAAGTAATAATGTATCGGTGTCAAATACCGGTTTTATAAAAACTAAAAGGTTTCTTGTTTGAGATTATCAGAGTATACAACAATTGGTGTTACAAGTTATATCATAACCATATGACAAGGGCTCTAACTATGAACACCAAGCTAATCTCTCCAAGGCCTCTTCTAATCAAGCCTCTTAATTCTCCAATCCCGAACCTGAGTACATAGCAAAAACACAAACATAGTACGTGAGACAAAATTGCCTCGTGAGATACATGGGTTTTAGATCCGATAAACAACTAGTCACATAATATCATTTATATTATAATAATATTATTAATTTCATTCGGGTCACTTCATTTCTTTCATCATTGGCCAATGTCAATATAATCGGAATGCCTCCAATCTATCAAGACCATCATATCCACGGTAACCGGAATGCCTCCAATCTACCGGGACTCATAGGTATTGGGTAATCGGAATGCCTCCAATCTACCACTAACCTTAAGGAACCATAATAATCGAAATGCCTCCAATCTATCATGGCCCTAGGGACATCATCACATCATTACTTGTCTTTTATTACTATGAGCTTATAGCTCCATCGTTTCACAATCACTTATCGTTCTTCATCACATAAGCAATTCATTAGTAATCACATAATTAACTAAATTACTTGCAGAATCAACAAAACATTTAAACATAAAACATTTACTAGTTATGTACCCAGTTTTGAAAGTTCACATGTACTCACTTTAGCCAAGCTTATCCAAAATGTAACATCCCGAGACCCGACCTATAATATTTTATTACTTTTGGTAAGTAATATCTTATTGTTTATTATTTTATTATTTTACAGGATTTTATTTGATTTATTTGAATTAATTGTATTTTTAACCATGGGGTTAAAAATTAGTAAAGCTGAGATATTTAAATGTTAAAGTGATTTCTACATATTTGGGTTCATTTCTGAACCGGGGTTCTAAAAATATATTCGTTGTAAAAATTGGAGTTAGTTAGGTCTAATTAAATTATCTGCGAACCTAATATCCTGTACTGTGTTTAAATGAATATACATGTGATTGGGGGGTGGGGGTACGTGTTATGTGTAGGGGGCAGATGTCATTTTGCTCTTTCTTCCCTCTTGTTCCTTTCCAGCCACGACACAAACACACACTACACACACACTTGGAGTTTTTCTTGCTAAATTGAAGAATTGGTGCTAAAACCCTTTGATTCCTGCTGTGATTTCGTGATTAGAAGCAAGATTAAGTAAGTTTCCTTCCTTCTTAAGCTAGGGTTTCATGTTCTTGAGCTTGAATGATCTAGGGTTCTTGTGCTAGTGGGTTTTTATGAAATTCTTGTCAAATCTTGCTTATTATCTGGAATTGTTGGATGAATTAGTGATTAATTGAGTTCTTGCAAGTATTGTATGAATTGTTGTTAGTTATAACTCATTTGGTGAAGCTTTCATAAAGCTCCATCAATGGTGGATTTGGGAAGAAGATGGCTTTTTCCTTAATTTGATGAATTGTGTATTTTGGAGTTCTTGATGTTGTGTTAGGTTAATTATACATGTTAGAATGATAATTGTTAGTTATGAAGGACTTCTAGTTGCTTGTTATGAAAATGCATAAAAGATGGTAGTGTTTGGCTAGATGGGAATTTAGCCATAAACTAGTTAAATTATAGATTATTGACTTTAGTCAAACCTGGGAATTGACTTTTAGTCTTGTATGGCTTGTAAACTTTAATTATCAATTTCATGTTAGAAATGTGTTAGTTGAATGAATTGAAAGCTCAAGTGTGTTGGTTTCATGTCTTGACCCGTTTGGTTGCTTAATTGTGCAATTGACTTAAGTAAAGTCAAAATTGATAACACTTGCAATTGGATGCAAGAAGTATGTTGGTTATGTAATTTTGATGTTGATCATGTAGTCTAACTCATTGGATAATGTTGTGTGAATGCCCGACTCATGGTTCTTGTTTTGACCCGTTGGGCCTAAGGTGCAATTTGACCAATTGGCATAATGAATTGACTTGATGAAGTTTAGATCTTAGTAGTTGTTATGTGCAAAAATACAAGTAATTGGTTGTAAGTGGTGGTTGCAAGATGTAGCCTTAAGCTTGTATTACTTATTAAACATTTGGTGATTTCGGGTGACTAATTCGGTATTCATTTTGTACAGGAAAAGGGAAGGAGCCTCAGTGATATAAGATCATTGAGCTCGGCACGGAAAGGAAGCTAAGGTGAGTGGACTTAATCTTCTTTCTTGTGTGATGTACAAAATTAGGGAATGGTAGAGTTTTGAGAAAAAGTGCAGGATTTGGGCATCTGTAGTAGTTCGCGAAACGCGAACTCGGGTCAGAGAAGTTGGGGTTTGGTCGTGATGTAGTTCCCGATTCGTGAACTCTTAGTTCGCGACGCGAACTCTGAGTTCACGACGCGAACTTTGTCAGGAACAGATTTCTTGGCTGCAATTCTTTTTACAAGTTTATTCTTGGTCTAGTGGTTAATGGTAGTATGTGCACATGTTTTTTTAGAGGTTAGCTATGGTGGTTTTCGGCTACGCTTCATTACTCTTGGTGGGGGCGATCGGACTCCTTCGTATTCTTTATGTAAGGAGGGATCATCGTGCCTCTAGTAAAGAAGCCATCGGTTGACTGTTGTTGGCCGACAACAGTCGAAGGTCCTCGCCCGACCGCCGATCCTCTTTTAACGTCCAATTGCTTGTGGAAGTTAGGACGGTTTTCCCCCTATCGATTTCTCGTGTTTTCTAATTTGTTGTGGTTATGCAAATTGAAGTTTATTTCTATTCACTTAGCTTTGTGTTAATCCCTCATTTGTTGACTCTTTTCAGGTTGTGGATTTAGCTTGACTAGAGTCGGGTTTTGGAAGTCTGACCGTACTCTGATTTTGTAAACCAAGTCGAGCCTGATTTTCAGTAACACCATAAATGTTTTATATATTCGATTAATATGTAAATGGTTTTTATGTTGTGTAATAAGTAGGTGTTATGGTTTTTCTTAATTCGCTTCCGTATGCATATTTTAAAAAAAAAATGGCTCTAGGATTGTGGTGTTACAATTTGGTATCAGAGCCTAGGTTTGGCAATGGTTGCACATTTAGGTGTACCATTCTCAAATCTTGGCTCGAGTTGGTCAAACTTCCTTAATTATGGGAGTGGATTAGCCGAGTGAATATGAATTGTGTGTTAGTAGTAGTTAGTAGATAGGTACTAACGATTTAAACTAATAGTTCGTGAGATGTTGTGTTTGTTACAGATATGACAGATAACGATCCCAATCCGCCGATAACCATGCCGAACCCCGAACAAGGAATCATTGGTACTTCCCGGGATACGAATGAAGATAGAGAAGATTATATTATAAGAATGGAAAGTCGACTGGAACATCTTCAAAATCTTGTTGATAGCATGAGCCAGAACCAAAATAACCAACCACCAAACTTCCCTCCCGTGTTTACTCCATCAATGTCCGTTCCTACCATGCAAATTCCCACAACTCCCGCTTTTACCATGACGGTTCCACTAATGTCAACCACATCCGAACCTCATCCAATAATGTCACAACCACAATACTTTTACGTTAACCCAAGTCAGGGTTTACCTCAATATCAATTTACCGATCAACCTTACCCATTCGGCATGAAACCAAGTTGCACTTTCAAACAATTTTTAGACTGTAAACCCCCTGAATTCAGTGGAAGCTGGGATCCCAATGTCACTATGAATTGGTTAAGAGAAATGGAGAGAACCTTAGATGCTTGTGGGTGTGATGACCAACACCGGGTGATGTATGCCACACGGAAGTTAGTAGGTGGTGCTATGAATTGGTGGGATACCTTGATTGAGCATTTACCCAAAGAAGTTAAAAGCAGTATAACATGGGATCAATTTAGGGAACAAGTGTGTAAACGTTACTTTAATTCATTCGAGATGGATAGAATTCGGTCTGAATTCTTAAATCTGAGAATGACCGAGAGAATGACGGTTGATGATTTGATCGAACAATTTAATGAGAAGCTGAGGTTTGTGCAACAATGGGTTCCCGATGAGTCGTCAAAAATAAAGCATTTTATTGGTGCCTTACGTCCTGAATACCGAACCACAGCAAGACTTGCAACCACACTGTAACGACCGGAATTTTCGGTTAATGAATTAAACGGAAATACTGAGGAATAAAGGTAGTAAAATGTTTAATCGAGTCTCCGTTGTGTTTTATCGAGTGTTTGGATGTTTGGGACTTGGTGTAACCAAGTATGGGTCAAGACTTGGATGGAAACAAGTTTAAAAGGCAAGAAACTGACCCAGACAGCCCTCGCGGCGCGAGCCAGGCGCGAGGCAGTCGCGAGGTTGAACAGGAGCTCCAGAGGTGAAACGCGAGAATCAAGAGTTGAGACAAGAGCCGCGAGCGAAACGCGAGCCAGTCGCGAGCGAAACGCGAGAATCTCGAGTTGAGACAAGAGGCGACGAAACGCGAGCGAAACGCGAGCAAAACGCGAGGTCTGTATTTCAGCGGCAACCAGCAGGCAAACCCGCGTCACTTCGCGGCGCGAGGTGGGCGCGAGCGGGGCGCGAGGAGCGTCTGGAACATATAAACTTGTGTGTAAGCTAGGGTTTCATTTCACCTTCAACCACACACATTGTGCAGCCGATTTGGGAGCAAACTTGGGCGATTTTGGAGCTCAAGAGCTTAGATCTTCACCATCTTGAAGGATTGAAACATCAAGGGTAAGTATTCTTGATTTTCTTGCTCATCTACCTTGATTGTGAGCTTTGTATGGGTAAAAATGGTAGTTTGGGGAACCAACCATGTCATCTTTGGGGAAGATGACTAATCATGGGTGTAGAACACTCATTGTAAGCTTGTAATCGATGTGTACAAGTTTGATTTGGGTTTATTGATGGAAATCTTGAACTAGGGTTTGAGATTCCACCAAGTTGGATGAACTTGGTGGTTAGGGATGTGAATATGGATTGATTGGTGATTAGTTATGGATAATAACTAGTTATTGTGATGATATTGATGGTAGGTCAAGAAGACCTAAAGATTGGTGACATTTCACAAGTTGGAAAGCAAGGACTCGTGTTGTTAGACACGATTTGGAGTTAGCTTGGCTAAGGTGAGTACATGAGACTTTTACTGGGTACATAGCAAATGATTTTTGAAAACTATGATGTTTTAAGAGTCTTTATTAATAAACGTTTTAATAAAGATAAGATTGATATGATGAGAAAATGCTAGAATAGACTATTTTAGTATATCTAAACGATTGTTGAAAGAGATTATGATAATGAAAAGTAATTAGTGAGTTTTCATAAATGAAATGTATGAATAAAGATAATGATTTAAAAGAGCTTGATAATCGGTTTATTAATAATATGTATTAATAAAGCTTGAGACAATGATTTTTAAGTAATAAGTATCGATTAGTATATCATACTAATGAAAGTAGTTATTGAATTACTAAGAGAATAAGTAATAAGTGACTAGCAATAAACGTGTATTCTAGTCAAAGAAGAGTCAAAGTAAGATGATTTCTATAAAAGATAAATATGTTTTAAAATTAGTAAAGGACTTGGTAAAGTCAAGATTTGAAATGATTTAGTAAAGAGAATAATATGATAAATTAGAATAGGTGTATTCTAATAAGTGATGAATTTGATGAAAGGAGCTAATGCTCATATTTTGATGAAAGGAGCTGAGGCTCATAAGTGTTAATGAGATATCCGGAATAAGACCGCCCAGAAATGGGGGAGTATGAGACGTCTACTTGGGGTGGTACCTCCCTGCGCAAAGAGTAGAATGTCACAGTTTACGACACCCAATGATGGGTGAGCATGACGGCCCGGGAACGGGAGAGCTTATGAATCTCGGTAAGATGGGGGTTCCCAATTACCTTGATAGTTACCTATGACGTCCCATATCGGGAGAGTTGGCTTCGGAGAGGTCCGTTGCATATGTGATAAAGAAAGTGTAAGCTTGGAGATAGCTTACAAGTATGTGATTAGATGATGAGTAAGCTTATGGTAAGCTTATTAGTTTAAACGGTTAAATGAATAGAAGATGATTTATGAATTAATAAGAAATGATAAGGATAAGTATTTATAATGTTATAAATATTATTTTATAAATCTTTTGAGAATGGGTCGAAAACCCATGTATCTCACGAGACTATTTTGTCTCACGTACTACTTTGTTTTTGGCTATGTACTCAGGTTCAGGATCGTTGGATTAGAGGGTCGCGTTAGAAGTGGCCTAGTGTTGATTAGCTCGGGAGCTCGTAGGTAGTTCTCGTTTATCCTATGGTTATGATATTATCTTTGTAACACCGGATTTTATAACTCTGATAAATATTTTAATGGTTTTTGTTAAACCGTATTTTGGAAACATTGGACATTGTATTATTTTTATTTAAAAATATGTTTAAAAGGTGTTCTAAAAATTGAGGTGTTACAACTTGGTATCAGAGCTATAGTTTAAGTGAATTAGGTAGGTTTGACCTCCCTAGTCTTAAGCTATGCTAAGTAGGACCATATGTTTCCATAGGATGTCCTTGATCAGTCCGTTGAGACAGTAAAGTATGGGTATGTTAGGGTCGATCCCTAAGAGAAAAGATAATGTTTGGGCTTTATGGGCTATGTTTGACTAATAAGTCAATCTTTGAATTTTAATGGTTTAATATGTTGGTATAGCAAATGGTGAACCCAAGAAGTGGAGAGATCCCACGAGATCGCGGGACGGATTCAAATCGAATCCCGACTCATCCCGGTAATAATGGAGAAGGTTTCGGTTTGGATGCAAACCAAACCCCGTTAACTATGGAAGCGATCAGAAATTTGTTTCATCAGATGAGGGATGAGGTGAACGTGGATATGAACCGGATTATCGATAACCGGTTGAATGTGGAAAGGCGAGATGATTCTAAGTCCCGTGGGGGAAGTAAGTCTTCGGGTAGCAAGACTCGTACCGAGGAGCCATCGACCGAAGGAAGTGATGATTCAGGGTCGGATGAAAGGGAAGGTTGTACATATAAGACATTCATGTCGTGCAACCCCGGTGTGTATTATGGAAGTTCGGAACCGAAGGTCACGATGCGTTGGATTCGGGAAACCGAGCAAGTACTAGAGAGTAGCAAGTGTTTGAAGAGAGATATGGTCACCTATGCATCCCGACAGTTGAAGGATGAAGCGTTGACATGGTGGGATACCATGTAGGAGACTTTGGGAAGGAAAGTGTACAAGATGTCGTGGAAGGAGTTCACGAGTAGGTTGAAGGAAAAGTTTTGTCCCGAGAGAGATCTAGAAGAGTTGCTGGAAGAGTTCATGTTCATCAAGAAGGGTGATATGTCGGTGGAAGAGTACACCAAAAAGTTTACGGGATTACTTCCGTTTGTAATCAAGTCTTACCCGACGGAACGTATGAAGGTGGTTCGTTATGCAAATGGACTACCACCGGAGTTTGAATTGGAAGTCAAGCGGGCGGCTACGTTAGATGAGGCCATTTGTACCGCTCGAGGTGTTGAGAGGGTTCTTCGGCGAAAAGCACAAGAATCGGCGTCAAAAGGAGAAGAGAAGAAGCTCGATAGTAGCTTAGGATCAATGAAGAAAGAAAAGTTCAAACCGAGTTCGTCAAGGCATGGTAGTATTGGGAGTTGTCAAAGTTGTGGGAAGAATCACCATGGAGAATGTAAAGCAAATTCGGCCATATGCTTCAAGTGTGGACGAGTAGGGCACCGAGCAAAGGATTGCAAAGTAAGGAACCTCGAAGAAGTGGAATGCTACACTTGTCACGAGGTGGGATACTTTAGTAGTGCGTGCCCGAGGAAGAGAAACGACACGTCAGCAACAACCGCCAACAAGAATCGGGTGAAGGGAACTCATGGAGCCGCTTCAGGTAATTCATTTATGAAGTTTTGATAGATGATTAGAATTTAATTGCTTATGTGTCGCACAATATAGTGCTTATGTGATCTACGTGTGAGAATAATTATTGATGGAATGTATGATGTGAAAAGATAAATTTGGGAGATAATCTCCCCGGGTTATTATGTGTATAGTCGAATGGGTTGGCGACCGGTATGTCGCGAGAAATAAGAATAGGAAGGATTATGTTAGCGTAAAAATATTGAAAGTTGGATCATGAGGGTGGTGAATATTTTCCATATGAGAATGGTACTACAATGAAGTACTAAGTGTTAGTGTGAGTCGTGAAATACAAAAAAAAAAAGAAAAAGAAAAAGAAAAAGAAAAGAATATATGTAAATATAAAATGGAACCTTAGTGATTGGATACGATTGATTGAGTGTTGGCAATTAGCCATGGCAAATGGTTGTGTAGTGGATGTCGGGTGTGACATCAAGAGTGAATAATTTATTTCGGTAAAGATTTATAGAAAAAGTATGATAGTGTACGTATGGACACCGATCGAAGTCAATTGGTTGACTTATTATGACCGGGTGGAAGAAAGATTAGAAGTTTTAGTAATGAATCAATTAAGGGCAATTGATAAATGAGTAGATTGGTGGAAAGTACTAGAAATGATTATGTGTACCGTGTGGTATAATGTGTAAGTGGAAAATCGAAGGTCAAATATGAAAGAAAATGATAGCATGATGCTAAGTGTATTGATGCATACATGGATTGTATGCAAGATGAAATAGTGTTGTATGAGTCACTTTGGATTGGAGGCTTTCCGATCATTGTGACAGTTTGGGATCGTGATGGATTGGAGGCTTTCCGATCATCTCGATAAGATAGTTAAAGTATAACTTGTTATATAAGGAATATGATGTTTGTATCTGACGTATGTAGAACCGTATGGTTAGTTGTTGTTATGATTTTTATGGCAAGTGAGAACTTGGGTTGAAAACACGGGTCGTGTTTAAGTATAAGTAGGTGTAGGAGATGCCTACAAGTTCATGATTCATGAAAAAGGAATGCTCTAGGAAGCAAGGTCGGTTAGTAGCCAATGAGTGGTGAAAGATGTATATGGGTGGTTAGGCCACAATTGGATATGATTGAGGCGCTAGAGCCGGCAATCGGGAATTTCAAGTATGGTATAAGGATATTTGAAGGAAATTATATGTGGTATAAGTAATTGGATGAAAGTTAAAAAGGTATAGAGATCGGTATCGATTTAGATGGAATTTGTTAATCGATTGTAGAAAATTGAAATCAGAGAAGAGAGAAACAATTGAGAAAGGAAATTTAAATATTGGAATCGGGAACGAAAAGCTTGGGAAGCGATGCCTTAGTAATAAAGAATAGGTGGAATTTAGCAAAGTTTGACTTTATTCATAAGTCAAGATTAGTCAACTAGTCGATTGTTGACTTTGGTCAAAATTGGAGTTTGACTTTCGTTTAAAAGGGGTTAGTCGAGGATAAGGGCATAATGTATCACATGTATGTGTGTATGATAGTGGTTGATTGATTAATGTAAATAATTGTAGTCAAAGGGTGCGACTTTGACCTTTGGGCAATTAGAATGGAATTTAGAGATCGAGTATGATTGTTGTTGGACCGTGAGAGTAAGATTGATGGTTAAGGAATTGATGATTAACAGGACCACTAATGGATAAGGAAAATTTTTAAGATTTTAGTGACTTTGTGCTTAAGTCAAGGATGGGACAATGTTGACAATTTGGTCAAACCTAGGCATTGACTATCATGTTGGTCAATTGGCTATTAGTAATGATTGGGTCATACCATCCCAATGTGGATCAAAGGATTTGTTAAATAATTGGGAATGTTAAGGTCAAATTGTAAAATTTTGACCCGTTCGGGCATTAAGAACTCAAGTTGGTTTGTGACCCGTTTGAGTTTAACGGAGTCAAGTAAGGCAATCAAATGCATAAGTGTTATTGGATCATAATTTGGAAGTGGAATGTGGATTGGAAATCCTTGAGTTGATTCCGAGGACGGAATCCTTTTTATTGGTGAATAATTGTAACGACCGGAATTTTCGGTTAATGAATTAAACGGAAATACTGAGGAATAAAGGTAGTAAAATGTTTAATCGAGTCTCTGTTGTGTTTTATCGAGTGTTTGGATGTTTGGGACTTGGTGTAACCAAGTATGGGTCAAGACTTGGATGGAAACAAGTTTAAAAGGCAAGAAACTGACCCAGACAGCCCTCGCGGCGCGAGCCAGGCGCGAGGCAGTCGCGAGGTTGAACAGGAGCTCCAGAGGTGAAACGCGAGAATCAAGAGTTGAGACAAGAGCCGCGAGCGAAACGCGAGCCAGTCGCGAGCGAAACGCGAGAATCTCGAGTTGAGACAAGAGGCGACGAAACGCGAGCGAAACGCGAGGTCTGTATTTCAGCGGCAACCAGCAGGCAAACCCGCGTCACTTCGCGGCGCGAGGTGGGCGCGAGCGGGGCGCGAGGAGCGTCTGGAACATATAAACTTGTGTGTAAGCTAGGGTTTCATTTCACCTTCAACCACACACATTGTGCAGCCGATTTGGGAGCAAACTTGGGCGATTTTGGAGCTCAAGAGCTTAGATCTTCACCATCTTGAAGGATTGAAACATCAAGGGTAAGTATTCTTGATTTTCTTGCTCATCTACCTTGATTGTGAGCTTTGTATGGGTAAAAATGGTAGTTTGGGGAACCAACCATGTCATCTTTGGGGAAGATGACTAATCATGGGTGTAGAACACTCATTGTAAGCTTGTAATCGATGTGTACAAGTTTGATTTGGGTTTATTGATGGAAATCTTGAACTAGGGTTTGAGATTCCACCAAGTTGGATGAACTTGGTGGTTAGGGATGTGAATATGGATTGATTGGTGATTAGTTATGGATAATAACTAGTTATTGTGATGATATTGATGGTAGGTCAAGAAGACCTAAAGATTGGTGACATTTCACAAGTTGGAAAGCAAGGACTCGTGTTGTTAGACACGATTTGGAGTTAGCTTGGCTAAGGTGAGTACATGAGACTTTTACTGGGTACATAGCAAATGATTTTTGAAAACTATGATGTTTTAAGAGTCTTTATTAATAAACGTTTTAATAAAGATAAGATTGATATGATGAGAAAATGCTAGAATAGACTATTTTAGTATATCTAAACGATTGTTGAAAGAGATTATGATAATGAAAAGTAATTAGTGAGTTTTCATAAATGAAATGTATGAATAAAGATAATGATTTAAAAGAGCTTGATAATCGGTTTATTAATAATATGTATTAATAAAGCTTGAGACAATGATTTTTAAGTAATAAGTATCGATTAGTATATTATACTAATGAAAGTAGTTATTGAATTACTAAGAGAATAAGTAATAAGTGACTAGCAATAAACGTGTATTCTAGTCAAAGAAGAGTCAAAGTAAGATGATTTCTATAAAAGATAAATATGTTTTAAAATTAGTAAAGGACTTGGTAAAGTCAAGATTTGAAATGATTTAGTAAAGAGAATAATATGATAAATTAGAATAGGTGTATTCTAATAAGTGATGAATTTGATGAAAGGAGCTAATGCTCATATTTTGATGAAAGGAGCTGAGGCTCATAAGTGTTAATGAGATATCCGGAATAAGACCGCCCAGAAATGGGGGAGTATGAGACGTCTACTTGGGGTGGTACCTCCCTGCGCAAAGAGTAGAATGTCACAGTTTACGACACCCAATGATGGGTGAGCATGACGGCCCGGGAACGGGAGAGCTTATGAATCTCGGTAAGATGGGGGTTCCCAATTACCTTGATAGTTACCTATGACGTCCCATATCGGGAGAGTTGGCTTCGGAGAGGTCCGTTGCATATGTGATAAAGAAAGTGTAAGCTTGGAGATAGCTTACAAGTATGTGATTAGATGATGAGTAAGCTTATGGTAAGCTTATTAGTTTAAACGGTTAAATGAATAGAAGATGATTTATGAATTAATAAGAAATGATAAGGATAAGTATTTATAATGTTATAAATATTATTTTATAAATCTTTTGAGAATGGGTCGAAAACCCATGTATCTCACGAGACTATTTTGTCTCACGTACTACTTTGTTTTTGGCTATGTACTCAGGTTCAGGATCGTTGGATTAGAGGGTCGCGTTAGAAGTGGCCTAGTGTTGATTAGCTCGGGAGCTCGTAGGTAGTTCTCGTTTATCCTATGGTTATGATATTATCTTTGTAACACCGGATTTTATAACTCTGATAAATGTTTTAATGGTTTTTGTTAAACCGTATTTTGGGAACATTGGACATTGTATTATTTTTATTTAAAAATATGTTTAAAAGGTGTTCTAAAAATTGAGGTGTTACACACACTATCACAGGCTTTTGATTTGGCCAAAACGGTAGAAGGTGATTTAAATTCTCAAAATTGGGTGACCCAAGATAGACCCGGGTATCAAAAGTTCAAGTCCACACAATCGGGTTCTCAACAAAGCAAGAAGGGGAAGGGAAATCAAAGGTTTACAAGTTCGAATCGTAATCAGTCGGGTGGGAATTCGGATCAAAAGGCACAGTGGTGTGTTAGATGTAGATCTTCTCATAACGGGGCTTGTACGGCCCAAACGATGCGGTGTGTCAGGTGCGGTCAGTATGGGCACGAGATGAATGTTTGTAAATTCCCAAAAAGTGTTTGTTGGAATTGTCATAAAGAAGGTCACAGAGTCGGTGATTGTCCTTCGGAGAGGAGATCGGGTTCGGGTTCTGGGTCGGTTGGGGGATCGGTGGCATCATCTCCTCAAAAGAGGAAGAACCGTCCTACATCAGAGGGTCGAGCTTTCAAAATGACGGTCGAAGAGGCTACCACTACTGACGATGTCGTCACTGGTATGTTCCCGATAAATAACATTAATGCTCGTGTGTTGTTTGATTCTGGAGCTAATCGCTCATTTATTTCTGTGGACTTTCATGCTAAGTTAAAATTGCTTGCATCTGTGGTAACTACTCCATTGGAAGTGGAGGTAGCTGATGGTTATGTGGTGCCAGTCACAACATCTGTGACTGGGGCAAATATTAATATTGATGGGGCGTGTTTTAATATGTTTTTACTCTTAATGCCAATATCTGGTTTTGATGTGGTCCTTGGAATGGATTGGCTTAGTTTAAATAAAGCATTAATAGATTGTGATAAGAAATTGATTTCATTTCCATTGCCTGACGGGACACACGTAGTGGCCCGTGGGGATCGGGTTAATACATCTCTCCCTATTATTTCGTTTATGAAAGCTAGAAAATCTCTAGTCAAAGGATGTGAATCGTTTCTTGCTTATGCCATTGATGTCAGAAAAGAAAAACAGGTGGTTAGGGACATCCGGGTGGTATCGGAATACCCGGAGGTCTTTCTCGATGAGTTGCCTGGGTTACCTCCTATTCGGGAGGTAGAATTTAAAATCGATTTGGTTCCGGGAGCCAGTCCCGTAGCCAGGACTCCGTACAGATTAGCACCGTCAGAAATTCGGGAGATGATGACTCAGTTACAAGAATTATTGGATAAGGGTTTTATCAGACCAAGTTCATCGCCTTGGGGTGCACCAGTTTTGTTTGTTAAAAAGAAAGACGGTACCATGAGAACGTGTATTGATTACCGCGAGTTGAACAAACGAACAGTTAAGAATAAGTATCCGTTGCCGCGTATAGATGATTTGTTTGATCAGTTACAAGGGGCTTCATACTTTTCAAAGATTGATTTAAGGTCGGGTTATCATCAAGTCCGGGTTCATGAGAACGATATCCCAAAAAACCGCGTTTCGAACGAGATACGGTCACTACGAATTTCTAGTCAAGCCATTCGGTTTGACGAATGCTCCCGCTATATTCATGGATCTTATGAACCGGGTATGTCGACCGTTTCTCGATAAATTTGTAATTGTTTTTATTGATGATATACTAATATATTCCAAAACCGATTTGGATCATGAGAATCGTTTAAGGCAAGTTTTAGACACTTTGAAACGGGAACAACTTTATGCTAAGTTCTCGAAGTGTGAGTTTTGGCTCCGTGAGGTACAGTTTTTGGGGCATGTAATTTGTAAAGAAGGGGTGAAAGTGGACCCGTCCAAGATAATCGCGGTGATGAATTGGAGTGCCCCGAAGACTCCATCCGAAATTAAAAGCTTTTAAGGTTTGGCCGGTTATTATAGAAGGTTCATCAAGAATTTCTCAAAGATTGCTAGTCCGTTGACAAAGTTGACACGAAAAGATGTTCTATATCGGTGGGGTGATGAACAAGAAAAGGCGTTTCAATTGTTAAAACAATTATTGTGTCAAGCTCCAATACTTGCCTTACCCGAGGGCTCAGATGATTTTATAGTTTATTGTGATGCATCTTATTCGGGTTTGGGTTGTGTACTAATGCAAAGAGACCGGGTGATTGCTTATGCCTCTCGTCAATTGAAATCCCATGAAAAGAATTACCCGACCCATGATTTAGAGCTCGCGGCGGTGATTTTCGCATTAAAGTTGTGGAGGCATTATCTTTATGGAACCAAATGTGTTATATGTACCGATCATAAAAGTCTTCAATATGTTTTCACACAAAAAGATTTGAATGTAAGACAACGAAGGTGGTTAGAGCTCATTAAAGACTATGATTGTGAAATTCGGTACCACCCGGGGAAAGCTAATGTAGTTGCCGATGCCTTAAGCCGTAAGGGATCATCGGAGGTGGTTCAGTTTATGCGTATGGAAATTGTGTCCGATATTATTGACCGGTTGAGAATATGTCAAATAGAAGCCTTGAAAGACGAAAACTTGAAATCGGAAATTATGTGTAAGCGAAAAGATGAGTTGGTTGATGATACTCGAAGATTGAAAACGTTTCGGTCACGAATTTGGGTACCGTTACTTGGGGGATTACGGGAATTAATACTAGTAGAATCGCATAAATCACGTTTATCAATCCATCCGGGTTGTACAAAGATGTACAATGATTTGAAGGTTCTGTATTGGTGGCCCTCTATGAAGTTAGATATTGCCCGATTTGTTGAAAAATGTCATGTTTGTGCACAAGTCAAGGCCGAACATCAAAAACCGTACGGGTCGTTAAAACAATTAGAGATACCCGAGTGGAAATGGGAAAATATTATAATGGATTTCGTCACGAAATTACCTCGTACTCAAAAGAATCACGATATGATTTGGGTAATTGTCGATCGGTTGACCAAAAGTGCTCACTTTTTGGCCACAAACGAAACTGCATCACTCGATAAATTGGCTAAGTTATATATTGATGAGATTGTTTCCCGACATGGTATCCCATTATCTATTGTGTCTGATCGGGATCCATGGTTTGTTTCTAACTTTTGGAAGAGTTTGCAAAGAGAATTAGGTTCTCGGGTAAATTTGAGCACTGCGTATCATCCACAAACCGACGGTCAGACGGAGAGAACTATACAAACTTTAGAAGATATGTTACGGGCATGTGTGTTAGAATATGGTGGGTCGTGGGATTCTCATTTGCCTTTGATCGAATTTGCTTATAACAACTCGTATCATTCGAGTATTAAAATGCCACCATATGAAATGTTGTATGGTAGACGGTGTAAAACTCCCACATGTTGGCTTGAAGCGGGAGAAAAACAGTTTGCGGGTCCCGAGATTGTTCAGATAACGGCCGATAAGGTGGCGATTGCACGTGAAAAGTTAAAAGCCGCTAGGGATAGACAGAAAATGTATGCGGATCCACGGCGTCGACCCGTAACTTTTGTTGAGGGTGAACGGGTTTATTTGAAAGTATCTCCATGGAAAGGTGTTATACGTTTCGGGAAACGGGGAAAATTAGCACCGAGATTTATTGGGGCGTTTTCTATTCGTAAAGTGGTGAATGATCAAACTGTTTCACTCGATCTTCCTCCGGAATTGTCGGGTATTCGTGACACGTTCAATGTTTGTTATTTGAGGAAATGTGGTGTAGAAGATGAAATTCCGGTACTACCGATCAAAGATTTAAAGGTGGATTCGAGAAAGCGGCTAATTGAGGAACCGGTTGAAATTTTGGATCGAAAAGTGACGAAATTGAGAAAGAAACAGATACCGATGGTCTTGGTTAAGTGGAAACATAGTTTGGGTGCCGATATGACGTGGGAAACCGAATCAGATATGAAGAATCGTTATCCGAATTTGTTTGATCAAGGTGAGATTCCGGGGACGGAATCTCTTTAAGGAGGGGAGATTTGTAACATCCCGAGACCCGACCTATAATATTTTATTACTTTTGGTAAGTAATATCTTATTGTTTATTATTTTATTATTTTATAGGATTTTATTTGATTTATTTGAATTAATTATATTTTTAACCATGGGGTTAAAAATTAGTAAAGCTGAGATATTTAAATGTTAAAGTGATTTCTACATATTTGGGTTCATTTCTGAACCGGGGTTCTAAAAATATCTTCGTTGTAAAAATTGGAGTTAGTTAGGTCTAATTAAATTATCTGCGAACCTAATATCCTGTACTGTGTTTAAATGAATATACATGTGATTGGGGGGTGGGGGTACGTGTTATGTGTAGGGGCAGATGTCATTTTGCTCTTTCTTCCCTCTTGTTCCTTTCCAGCCACGACACAAACACACACTACACACACACTTGGAGTTTTTCTTGCTAAATTGAAGAATTGGTGCTAAAACCCTTTGATTCCTGCTGTGATTTCGTGATTAGAAGCAAGATTAAGTAAGTTTCCTTCCTTCTTAAGCTAGGGTTTCATGTTCTTGAGCTTGAATGATCTAGGGTTCTTGTGCTAGTGGGTTTTTATGAAATTCTTGTCAAATCTTGCTTATTATCTTGAATTGTTGGATGAACTAGTGATTAATTGAGTTCTTGCAAGTATTGTATGAATTGTTGTTAGTTATAACTCATTTGGTGAAGCTTTCATAAATCTCCATCAATGGTGGATTTGGGAAGAAGATGGCTTTTTCCTTAATTTGATGAATTGTGTATTTTGGAGTTCTTGATGTTGTGTTAGGTTAATTATACATGTTAGAATGATAATTGTTAGTTATGAAGGACTTCTAGTTGCTTGTTATGAAAATGCACAAAAGATGGTAGTGTTTGGCTAGATGGGAATTTAGCCATAAACTAGTTAAATTATAGATTATTGACTTTAGTCAAACCTGGGAATTGACTTTTAGTCTTGTATGGCTTGTAAACTTTAATTATCAATTTCATGTTAGAAATGTGTTAGTTGAATGAATTGTAAGCTCAAGTGTGTTGGTTTCATGTCTTGACCCGTTTGGTTGCTTAATTGTGCAATTGACTTAAGTAAAGTCAAAATTGATAACACTTGCAATTGGATGCAAGAAGTATGTTGGTTATGTAATTTTGATGTTGATCATGTAGTCTAACTCATTGGATAATGTTGTGTGAATGCCCGACTCATGGTTCTTGTTTTGACCCGTTGGGCCTAAGGTGCAATTTGACCAATTGGCATAATGAATTGACTTGATGAAGTTTAGATCTTAGTAGTTGTTATGTGCAAAAATACAAGTAATTGGTTGTAAGTGGTGGTTGCAAGATGTAGCCTTAAGCTTGTATTACTTATTAAACATTTGGTGATTTCGGGTGACTAATTCGGTATTCATTTTGTACAGGAAAAGGGAATGAGCCTCAGTGATATAAGATCATTGAGCTCGGCACGGAAAGGAAGCTAAGGTGAGTGGACTTAATCTTCTTTCTTATGTGATGTACAAAATTAGGGAATGGTAGAGTTTTGAGAAAAAGTGCAGGATTTGGGCATCTGTAGTAGTTCGCGACGCGAACTTGTGTTCGCGAAACGCGAACTCGGGTCAGAGAAGTTAGGGTTTGGTCGTGATGTAGTTCCCGATTCGTGAACTCTTAGTTCGCGACGCGAACTCTGAGTTCACGACGCGAACTTTGTCAGGAACAGATTTCTTGGCTGCAATTCTTTTTACAAGTTTATTCTTGGTCTAGTGGTTAATGGTAGTATGTGCACATGTTTTTTTAGAGGTTAGCTATGGTGGTTTTCGGCTACGCTTCGTTACTCTTGGTGGGGGCGATCGGACTCCTTCGTATTCGTTATGTAAGGAGGGATCACCGTGCCTCTAGTAAAGAAGCCATCGGTTGACTGTTGTTGGCCGACAACAGTCGAAGGTCCTCGCCCGACCGCCGATCCTCTTTTAACGTCCAATTGCTTGTGGAAGTTTGGACGGTTTTCCCCCTATCGATTTCTCGTGTTTTCTAATTTGTTGTGGTTATGCAAATTGAAGTTTATTTCTATTCACTTAGCTTTGTGCTAATCCCTCATTTGTTGACTCTTTTCAGGTTGTGGATTTAGCTTGACTAGAGTCGGGTTTTGGAAGTCTGACCGTACTCTGATTTTGTAAACCAAGTCGAGCCTGATGTTCAGTAACACTATAAATGTTTTATATATTCGATTAATATGTAAATGGTTTTTATGTTGTGTAATAAGTAGGAGTTATGGTTTTTCTTAATTCGCTTCCGTATGCATATTTTAAAAAAAAAAATGGCTCTAGGATTGTGGTGTTACACAAAAGATGTGTTTCTTGAACACAAATGTCTTTCCCCAAGACTTGAACCTCAAATCCTTCCACCAAATGACCTAATACCAAAACCAATATAATGGTTTACATAAAACATCTATACTAATCATGTATTCCATGACTAGTTAACTACTAGCATCATATTTCCCCAATTTACCAAACCCTAATTCCAAAAACCTTCATATTTTCATAGATCCATTTCATAAACACATTTTCCTTGTTAAAATACCATAGATATAAGTTATACAACTTCCATTTAACCATTTATGAACAAACTCAAAACTAGGGTTTGAGATTCAAGCTTTCCCTACTTGAATGTATGGCTAAAAACCCAAGAGAGATGAATATTTACCTTTGTTCTTCAACTACGAGCAAGAATCACTAAGATTTAGTGAAGATTAAGCTCTAATCGCCTCTTTATGCTCAAAAATCGCCCACACCAGCTGGTAGGAGAAAACTAGGGTTTTGGATGGCATTTAATGAGCCGAACCCGACTTTAATACAGCTGGTCGGGGAAGTTCGCGCCGTGAACAAGAGTTCGCGCCGCGAACTCTTCGGGTCGCGAACTCCTCGCGCTCGTGAACTGCCTGCGAACTCCAATCTCCAAAATACCAACTCTCTGGTCGAAGTTCGCGATCGGGAGCCCCATCCTCGCGACGCAAAATCTCCAGGCAGCCAAGGCTGCACTTTTTCTTCCATGTCTTGACCCGGTTTCGTCCATAACTTTGTCATACGCTGTCCAAACGACACGAAACCAATTCCTACGTGTTTTAAATGAATTATACATATTTATCGTATTTTTGTACAATTTATTTATTTACAAATTTCGGGTCGTTACAACTATCCACCCCTTAAGGAGATTCCGTCCTCGGAATCTCATCATAGTTTATGAAGTTCGGGTACCTTTTCCGAATCTCATCCTTGACTTCGCAAGTCAAGTTCGGTCCAAGGGAATGTTTCCATTTGACCAACACCAACTCAATCTCTTTATTCCTAAGTTTCTTGGTATTTGTCTCTAATATGGCTTCAGGTTCTTCTATCAATCGGTTTGGGGCATCAACCCGCAACTCTTGTAATGGGATAATATTTTCAACCTCACCCACGAACTTCTTCAAATAACCTACATGGAATGTATCGTGAACACCTTGAAGTTCGGGTGGGAGTTTCAACTTAAATGCTTGTAACCCGACCCGTTTCAAAATCTTAAACGGGCCAACACACCTCGGGCTCAACTTGCCCTTCTTTCCAAACCTCATCACGCCTTTCCAAGGCGATACTTTCAACATCACCATGTCACCAACATTTAAATCATAAGGTCTCGTTTTCAAACCCGAGTAGCTTCTTTGTCTATCTTGTGCGGCTTTCATATTTGCTTGAAGTATTCCAATCTTTTCGTTGGTTACTTACGATTTCGGGACCCATAAGTTTTGTATCTCCCGCCTCAAGACAACATGATGGAGTTCTACATTTCCTTCCATACAGCGCCTCATAAGGCGGCATTTTAATACTTGAGTGATAACTATTATTGTCGGAAAACTCGACTAACGGTAGATGTTCATCCCATTTACCTCCAAAATCCAACACGCAAGATCTTAACATATCTTCAACCGTTTGAATAGTTCTTTCACTTTGACCATCGGTTTGCGGGTGGTAGGCCGTACTCAACCGCAATTTCGTTCCCAACTCTTCTTGCAACGATCTCCAAAATCTCGAGGTAAACCTCGCATGTCTATCGGACACAATCGATAACGGGACCCCATGAAGTCTTACCATTTCATCCACATACAACTTTGCCAACTTTTCGAGTGGCATGGTTTCCCGAATCGCTAAGAACAATGCACTTTTGGTCAACCGGTCAACTATGACCCAAATGGCGTCGTGGTTCTTGCTCGTTCTTGGCAACCCAACAATGAAATCCATTGTTATATCTTCCCATTTTCCGGCCGGTACTTGTAACGATTGAGCTACCCCATAAGGTACTTGATGCTCGGCTTTTACTTGTGCACACGTGGCACACTTGGAAATATACTTGGCAACTCTTGCTTTCATCCCGGGCGACCAATACATTTTCTTCATATCTTGGTATGTCTTTGTACTTCCCGGATGGATCGAATACTTAGACTTATGGGCATCATTTAGTAATTCCTTTCGGGTTCCACCGAACTTGGGGACCCAAATTCGACCACCAACGGTTTTCAATCCTTGCTTGTTCTCTACAAAATGTTAATTCTTACCCAAGCGTTCTTGCCTCAACTCTTCTTTCTCCATCACTTCTCGTTGGGCATTTTTAATTCGTTCCACTATACTCGAGATTACTTCAATCCGAGTCAACTTCCCTTTAATCGGTTTCTCATGAATTTTTCGGCTCAAGGCGTCGGCTACCACATTGGCCTTCCACGCATGGTATACAATCTCACAATCATAATCGTTAATCAATTCGATCCATCTTCTTTGCCTCATATTTAAATCTTTTTGAGTGAAAACATATTGAAGGCTTTTGTGATCCGTATATAACGTGCACCTCGTACCATACAAATAATGTCGCCATAACTTCAAGGCAAACACTATCGCCGCCAATTCTAAGTCATGTGTAGTGTATCTCGTTTCCGCATCCTTCAACTGTCTCGAGGCATAAGCTATTACTTTTCCTCGTTGCATCAAAACACATCCCAATCCTTTATTCGAGACATCACTATAAACAACGAAATATTCCATGCCTTCGGGTAACGCGAGAATCGGGGCGTTACATAATCTTTCCTTTAACAACGCGAATGCCTTCTCTTGCTTTTCTCCCCACACGAACTTGCTACTTTTTCGGGTCAACAATGTGAGTGGAGTCGCCACTCGGGAAAAGTCTTGAATAAACCGGCGGTAATAACCGGCAAGCCCGAGAAAACTTCTCACTTCGGTTGGAGTTCGGGGAGGTTCCCATTTCATCACCGCTTCAATCTTTGATGGGTCAAATTTGATTCCTTCTCGTGACACGACATGACCAAGGAATTGGACTTCCCGAATCCAAAATTCACACTTGGAAAACTTTGCATATAATTTCTCCCGTTGTAGTACTTCTAACGTTTGCCTTAAGTGACTTTCGTGTTCTTCCTCGGTTTTTGAATAGATAAGAATGTCATCAATGAATACGATAAGGAACTTGTCGAGAAATGGTTTACAAACCCGATTCATGAGATCCATGAAAATGGCCGGTGCATTAGTTAACCCAAACGGCATCACTAAGAACTCGTAATGCCCATAACGTGTACGAAATGCCGTCTTCTCGGTGTCTCCTTCCTTCACTCGAACTTGGTGGTAACCCGATCTCAAATCGATCTTCGAGAAATAGTCGGCTCCTTGTAGTTGATCAAATAAGTCGTCGATTCTAGGCAACGGGTAATGGTTCTTAATAGTCATCTTATTCAACTCTCGGTAATCGATGCACATCCTCATCGAACCGCCTTTCTTTTTGACGAACAATACGGGCGCACCCCATGGAGACGAACTTGGACGAATAAATCCCTTGTCGAGTAATTTTTGCAATTGTGACATCAATTCTCGCATTTCAGTGGGAGCCAAACGATATGGAGCACGAGCTATCGGTGTCGCTCCCGGAACTAAATCGATACGGAATTCTACTTGCCTCTCCGGTGGCAATCCCGGTAAATCGTCGGGAAGTACCTCGGGAAAATCCCGAATCACTTTCACATTTTCCACCGACTTCTTTTCCTTCCTTCCATCTAACACATACGCCAAAAAGGACGAACACCCTTTGGCTAAACATTTTCTTGCTTTAACCGCGGTCATAAGGCATGGTAAATGGTGTCGTCTCTCGCCATACACATATACTTTTTCATTATTGGGAGTCTTGATCGAGACTATCTTTTTCCCACATAAAATCTTTGCTTGATGCTCACCCAACCATTCCATACCAATAACTATATCAAACCCCGCAATTTCCATAAGTAATAAATTTACATTAAACTTTCTCCCGTCTATTTCTAACTCACAATTTCGACACATATGTTGAACTACGAAAGTTTTACCATCCGCAATTTCAATATCATAAATCTCATCAAGAAGTTCTAAAGGCACATTCAATTTCACAACAAAATCATGGGACACAAATGAATAAGTAGCACCCGAGTCAAATAAGATCCAGGCGGGAATAGAATTTACGAGTAGGGTACCTGAAACGACATCGTGGGCTTCCTTGGCTTCATCTCGGGTAAGTTGGAAGGCTCGTCCTTTGACCTTTTTCGGCTCCGCTTTCTTTTGTGCAGTCGACACCATCGTCTCACTTCCCTTCTTCGGGCATGAGTTACTATAGTGCCCTTTTTCGTGGCACGAGTAACACTCAATTTCATCCAACGGCTTGGCCCGGCAATCCCTCGCCAAATGCCCCGGTCTCCCACACTTAAAACAAGCTTTTGAATCCGCCAAACACTCACCCTTGTGGTCCTTGCCACATTTCTTACAAGTGCCCACACTTGATTGCTTAGAGAAGGTCGGAGTGAACTTTCCCTTCTTCACCGATCCCGAGCTCCCCTCAAACTTCCTCTTCTCAAACTTCTCAAACTTTGGACTCTCATTGATTCTCCTTTGGCCCACTTCCTCCACATTCCTCGCCGCACTAATAGCCTCATCTAGTGCGGCGGCCCTCTTCACTTCCAACTCATACTCCCACGGGAGTCCATTAGCATAACGAACAATCCGGGATCTCTCATCCGGATACAATTTGATCACAAACGGGATCAATCCCGTGAACTTCTTAGTGTACTCATCGACACTCAAACCACCTTTCTTCAAATGAACAAACTCTTCTTGAAGTTTTTCCAAGTTTCTCTCGGGGCAAAACTTTGCCTTCAACCGCTTCACAAACTCTTCCCAAGTCATCTTGTACACCGCCCTTTTTCTCAAGGATTCATACATGGTGTCCCACCACACAAGGGCTTCATCTTTCAACAATCGGGAAGCATAGATCACCATATCCCCTTCCTTACACTTACTAGCTTCAAGGACTTGTTCGGTTTCACGGATCCAACGGATCGTGACTTTCGGTTCGGAGCTACCATAGTAGTTATCGGGCTTGAAAGCCATAAAGTTCTTGTAAGTACAACCCTTTCTTTCCCTCGGTTCGGGGTCACTTTCTTCCTCAGTTGAAGACTTTTCAGTTTGAGCAACGCTACTCGACTTGCTTTTAGTGCGGGGTGGAGATTCCTCCCGCCTCTCACGATCCCTATGTTCATTGAGTATTCGATGCACATCATCATTCACGACATCCCTCATTTGGTTGAACATAGCTTGAAGATGTTCCACAGTTATCGGGGTGTGGTTCCTATCAGCACCCGAATTTTCCTCTTCGATCCGATTCTCCGGGCCAAACACCGGATTGCTAACACGATTTGAATCTTGTTCTTGGTCAAGTGGACCCCTTCCACTTCTAGTTTGCACCATCTTACTATAATAAGACATCAATCAATTAGAAGTCAATTCACCAAAATAACGATAGTATGGGCCGTTCCCAAATCAAACATGACCTATTCCTTCAAGGTCAACCCTATTGAACTTACACTTAAGGTCTCAATAGTCAATTCATAATTATCCTATGGAACTTATGGTCCTACTAGCTCAGTCTAAGTCTAGGTTGGTCAACTCAACCTAGTTCACTTAAACTATAGCTCTGATACCAAGTTGTAACACCTCAATTTTCAAGTAATAATGTATCGGTGTCAAATACCGGTTTTACAAAAACTAAAAGGTTTCTTGTTTGAGATTATCAGAGTATACAAAAATTGGTGTTACAAGGTATATCATAACGATAGGATAAGGGCTCTAATTATGAACACCAAGCTAATCTCATCAAGGCCTCTTCTAATCAAGCCTCATAATTCTTCGATCCCGAACCTGAGTACATAGCAAAAACACAAACATAGTACGTGAGACAAAATTGCCTCGTGAGATACATGGGTTTTAGATCCGATAAACAACTAGTCACATAATATCATTTATATTATAATAATATTATTAATTTCATTCGGGTCACTTCATTTCTTTCATAATTGGCCAATGTCAAGATAATCGGAATGCCTCCAATCTATCAAGACCATCATATCCACGGTAACCGGAATGCCTCTAATCTACCGGGACTCATAGGTATTGGGTAATCGAAATGCCTCCAATCTACCACTAACCTTAAGGAACCATAATAATCGAAATGCCTCCAATCTATCATGGCCCTAGGGACATCATCACATCATTACTTGTTTTTTATTACTATGAGCTTATAGCTCCATCGTTTCACAATCAATTATCGTTCTTCATCACATAAGCAATTCATTAGTAATCACATAATTAACTAAATTACTTGTAGAATCAACAAAACATTTAAACATAAAACATTTACTAGCTATGTACCCAGTTTTGAAAGTTCACATGTACTCACCTTAGCCAAGCTTATCCAAAAGATGTGTTTCTTGAACACAAATGTCTTTCCCCAAGACTTGAACCTCAAATCCTTCCACCAAATGACCTAATACCAAAACCAATACAATGGTTTACATAAAACATCTATACTAATCATGTATTCCATGACTAGTTAACTACTAGCATCATATTTCCCCAATTTACCAAACCCTAATTCCAAAAACCTTCATATTTTCATAGATCCATTTCATAAACACATTTTCCTTGTTAAAATACCATAGATATAAGTTATACAACTTCCATTTAACCATTTATGAACAAACCCAAAACTAGGGTTTGAGATTCAAGCTTTCCCTACTTGAATCTATGGCTAAAAACCCAAGAGAGATGAAGATTTACCATTGTTCTTCAACTACGAGCAAGAATCACTAAGATTTAGTTAAGATTAAGCTCCAATCGCCTCTTTATGCTCAAAAATCGCACACACCAGCTGGTAGGAGAAAACTAGGGTTTTGGATGGCATTTAATGAGCCAAACCCGACTTTAATACAGCTGGTCGGGGAAGTTCGCGTCGCGAACTCTTCGG
Organism: Calendula officinalis; assembly: GCA_963853835.1. Lineage (NCBI taxonomy): Eukaryota > Viridiplantae > Streptophyta > Magnoliopsida > Asterales > Asteraceae > Calendula > Calendula officinalis. The sequence goes on from OY970829.1 coordinate 20,259,308, forward strand.
GTCGCGAACTTCTCGCGCTCGTGAACTGCCCGCGAACTCCAATCTCCAAAATACCAACTCTCTGGTCGAAGTTCGCGATCGGGAGCCCCATCCTCGCGACGCGAACTCTCCAGGCAGCCAAGGCTGTACTTTTTCTTCCATGTCTTGACCCGGTTTCGTCCATAACTTTGTCATACGGTGTCCAAACGACACGAAACCAATTCCTACGTGTTTTAAATGAATTATCCATATTTATCGTATTTTTGTACAATTTATTTATTTACAAATTTCGGGTCGTTACAATCATGCATGTAGATAGCATTATTAGTAATTCAATAAAAAAAATTTACCTTATACAAATATTATATCATTGTTTATTTTATATTTTATATAGTTACATATAACGAATCATATTTTTATTATATAAAATTTACGTTCACCAAAATTGAACCTAGTTTAATCTAATTTAAACTTCATTATAATTTTTTTCCTAATAAACCATAGAACTAACAATGTTTAATACCATAAAACTAACAATATTATCACTTAATTTGAATAGGAGGAAGTATTGTTTTCTAAATGTTTTACTATATTTACAAACAAATACATGCTAATTTGTATATCAATTTTTCATGTTTTAATTAAAATAGCACATAATTTTTAAGGAAAAATATAAGATTTCATATCTGAAAATTTTGAATTTTCACAAGAAAGAAAAGAAATATCCAAAAAGAGTATTACGAAAAATAAAGTATTACAAAAAAGAGTATTCCATAAAAAATTTATATTTCATTTGGGCACAATCTTTTAGGAGATAGTTAATGGTGGTGTCCTTTGTAATACTTTTTGATTAAAATATAATGTTAGATTTGAGAGAGAAAATGTTTTATTAGTGAAATGATTGGTAATAATATTATTTTATTAGGTTGACCCCCCAAATGTGAGAAATGTAACTTTTTTGTGGGACAAAATTTTAAGAAGAAATGTAAATTTTTTGTGGGATGGAGGGAGTAATTTATAGAAATGAAAAATATTCTAATTTAATTTCCTTTCAAATTATTGTTTTTATAATCAATTGTAAACTTCATTCCATTCTTTGAAGAAAAACAAACTAATTACTCTTTATAATCTTTATACAATAAATATAGATATATGCACACACGGTTGTTGAATTTGATGATGAAGCAAGAGTATATTTGTATATATCATTCTCTTAATAGCTATATGACAAGTACAGCAAGCAGTAAAGAAGATGCATATAGTTTTGCATCAAACCAAAATATAAGTAAATAAGTTAATAATCATCATATACACAAATGAAATCCTCCAAATTTTATAGAGAGATGACATCAAACTCATGTGGCATGAAATCTTCACTTGGCCTGTAGTATTTTGCAGGAGAATATAGCCCCAAATTACCAACTTGACTTGTATACAAACATGCAAATCGCTCCACCTACACCACCAAACGGGCCAATTTGGGTTATATTTTATCTAAACGGGCCAAATTAATAAATTGTTAAAATCAAACCTGGTGAGCAAAGCGTGAGTTCTGGTAACCAGTTTTCATCAGCTGTCCCCACACTTTATGGAACTGTCATTTACAAAATATAAGTCTTTTTTTCAACTCCTTTTTTTTTTATAAATTATTAGGTTTTATAAAAGTTACATAAAAAAAAAAGTAAGAGACTCATTGTTACCTTCTCGTGGAAAATTTTTTGGGCTTCTTGATGTGTTACCCGAACACGTTCACGTTGTGCCTATACGTACACATTTATAAATTATTCATGATTTAATTACAAGTACACAAAAAATATTAATATAACTTACATAATTATTTTTCTCATTTGTTCTCTTTTTAGCTAACTTATTTTTTTATTTTGACCCGTTTGAGATCAAACACAACCCAAACCGACTCATTCATAACTTTTTTATTCTCATTTTACAGAAAAAAACATAATTATCAATTTCCTTATCAATTTCTAGACAAACCTCAAGTAAGTGGAGCTTTGATGACAGCTTTTCTGATTTATGAGCATCCACACAGTCATGCCTACAGCAGAGTACATGTATTCAAATATTCTTTCTGACTGTTATTTATATATAATTTTTGTATTGATATCCAAAGTATTAAATATTTATATAAATGTGGTTGGTTGAATATGTATATGTATGTACGTACTCAAGGGACCATTTTAAATGATGAATTTGATCTTCTATCTGATCTCTTTCACTCCTCATTAATATAAGTTGCTGCACAAATAACAAACATAAATACTTTTTTTTTTTTTTTTTGTGGTTGTATGTAATTGAAAAAATAGTAAATTACATAATTTTTCCTTGTGGTTTTCCAAATTCTACGAATTTATCCCTAAACTTTTTTTCGTGATTTTTGTTCCCATGGTCTTCAAATTTCATTTTTTTTTTTCGTGCATTTGACCTAAAATGACCAAAATATCTAAAAAGGATACCACACGGCGCACATGTCGAACACTCAAAATGTAATTTTGTAATTCTAATGCATAAAAACCTCTTATTTTACTAGAAAATATAGTTTCTTATTAAAATAATATTATAATATTAGTATATAACTTTTTTTTTGTACCATATTTGACACACTAAATCTCTGTAACAAAAAGTAGTTATTTTAGACAAAAACTGTTACCTTTCGAGTGTCGCGTAAGCACCAGAGAAGATGGACTTCTTTTTCAAGTTCTGGAACAACAAGCATTGTCCTCCAACCTACACCATATAATATAATTAAAAAAAAAGAAAAAAGAAAAAAGAAAAAAAGATTAATATAAATTCCAATAAGAATACTTTTTTATTTATGTTACATTAGATTTAGAAAAGTAGGAGATATTATACCCAAGACTTTTTTGCTGCGTAAAATATCCCCATATATATGATCCCCAACGTAAAGAACCTAACACCATTAAAACAAGAATTGTAAATTATGGCAATAAATAAATAAATAAATAAATATAAAAGTAAAGAAAACCTGTGAACTTGATTCAACACTGAGTAGTTTATGCAGATGGCCAACATTGCCTCCCTAGAAAATCATCCAAATATGTCAACAACAAATATAACCCAAACTATATTCCCTAAATTAGATTATTATTTTAAAAATATTAATTACCTGAAACACTTTGTAAGGTTTATCCGGTAATTCTACACAAGGACTCCCAACCTAATCAAAAATTAAGAATTCAGTTAACACATGGGAAAATAAAAATAAAAATAAAGAAAAAAATAAAAATAAAAAATAAAGAAAAAAATACCATATTAATTACCTGAGCCATAGGACTACCATTATCCGTATTAATAAGCATTCCCGAATCAGTCTCCACAGCAAAAAGATTAGCACGGTTTTCATCAAGGAAGAATTTCGGCTTTGCACTACATTCAAATTAATATAAAAAATTATATATAAATATGTGAAAAATAACTGACTTAACCATGGTTAATAATTTCTCAACTAACCTGCCAGTTATGACAACATCAAAGTGTTTAAGCCAGTCAATAGTAAGTGATGAGCTGGCATCAATCTTCTGGGGCCCACATAAAAAATTCATCACAACATTTGTGTAGTCCCAAAGGCTGCATCAAATTAATCCACAATATAACTACTTTTACAGTTATAAATTTTATATAAATTAAACGTTTGTATATCATGCACACCTGTTTGTGACTAAGAATACAGCAAACCCATAACTTCTAAGCATCTCAAGCATTGGGACTATTGACTTGTCTTCATTAATGTACCTGATTTTTTTTATAAATATTACACATAAACCATAATTTAATTAATTAAATATAAATTAATAAAAAACAAACTGTGGCATACCTTTTGGGATCAATTGCAACCATTTGCTTCAAAGTTCCATCACGATGACAAAGATCTACAGCAGCTCGAACATCTCTGTACATAGAAAAGTAGCTGCACAAACATATTTGCCAAATTAACATACAAATATCAGAAAAATAATTATTAAATATCTGAAAAATGAGATGGAAATGAAATATTACTCCTTTTCTTGTGAGATTTTTGCTGGATTATTATCCTTGAAATCGACTAATTGAGCAAATAAATAAGCTTCAGCTAGTGAAAAAAGGGTATCAATTAGTGCATAATCAGGTTCATCAAATGCATCCCGAATTAATGTGTTTCCATATGTAGCAACTTTTTCATCTTTTGATAATAATCTAAATCCATGATATGCTACTTTCACATATTTATGTCTGTCCATCTACAAAATAAAAAGTTTTTTTATTATCTTTAATTAATTTAAATACAGTTAAAATATATGAATATGCACAGACCTTTAGTATATTTCCTCTCCTTTTGTCAAGAACAAGTCCTCTCACCATGTAAGTCCAATCAAAAGACCAATCAAGTAACTGCATTCGATAATTACAAGACATTATAAAATATAAAAATTAAAAAAAATAAGAAAACAAACCAACCTCATTAGGGTATCCCAGGTTAACCACCAACTTTTTAACCGTGCCATTATAGGCAAGAGTCTCAAAAGTTTCAGGCTTGTACTGTGCAAGTGTATAATCCATATCAAAACCAACAGCAACAATATTTTTCATATTAACTGCCCGATTACAGAAAATATGTTTCCCAATATCAATCTCTTGCCCTCCTTCAGGAGATGCCCAAACACAAGATTTTTCACACCCGTTGGGCCCCACTATCTCTGATTTAACGGAATCCATTTTATAAATTGCTCCTAACTGAAACGGGCCTGATTGAAACAAAAATAAAATAAATATCAAATAGTGACATCATAATAATATTTCTGATATTAAAAAGTAAGTTATCAGTAACACAATGCAGTAAAGATGATCAACAAATTAAGAAGACAGTATAATCAAGAGAAAACCTGGAACAGTGAAAGAACACAAAGCAACTGTGTAAATGTTCAAAGCTGAAAGTGTAAACTCCCCAGATAGAAGAAAGATATGTCTTTATGATTAACACCTAAAATCCCAAAAACAACCTACTAATTATCAACTGACTAAAATTCTCAAGGAACAGTTGAATCTTGAGTTTTAACTGTAATTACAATCAGACTCATATAGGCTTAAAGAAATGTGAAGAAAAAAAAAATTAAAAAAAAATTAAAAAAAAAAAATATGTGTGTAAAAAGAATCCCTAACAAGAAAAACAATAATACAGTATTGTGTAGATTCCAACAACTCAGTTCAATAATCATAGAATATAGTCTAAAAAGCAGTGTAAACGCAAGAACAGTACAGCATTAAACTATATTTAGATCACATAAACACGAAACTAGTGAACCTAATTGCTAATTAAAACAAATAAACATGAAACATGCATGAAATGTAACACTCAAAAAGCCAACAGTAAAAAAATATTAACAAACTGAACAGTTAAATTCATCATGACACATAAATGGTCATAAAATTGTTAAAAATTGTTAAAAGATTATAATGTTTGAGCAAACCTTGAGACCTTTTGGTAGTGAAGAACTTCCTGGGAGAACAAAACCCTAAATCTGGAACCAAAGAAGGAAATTGGGGAAAACGAGAAGGCGAAGAGTATAGAAGATTGAAACAAAATGAAACGGTGAGTGTCTTGGGAATACGCATCTTACGCTCGGTATTAAATAGGCATTTGGTAATGGATATTGATAAAAATAGATCAATGTGAGAACACGAATCCGATACGCGATTCCTTTGCGTTTTTGAGCTGATTCGTAGCGAAGTTTTTTTACAACTTGGCAGGAATGTTGATGATGATGATGATGAGGATGCTGCAGGAGTCATTAAATTGCGCTCACGCAATCAATTTTGGCGTCTAGTGATTATTAATTCGATTGTGTCATGACCTAGAATTGCAATTAGGTCATTCATTTCGGGACGGAATCAAATTCTTCGGAATATATTCTTCTTCTTTTACGGTGATTGTGCCAAAAATGGTGGTTGATGTGACTTATACGGTCGGTTTTGGTAAGCGCTCGCTGAAGTGACTAGCAGCGACGGTGGTGGCGGAGACGACGGAGGATGGCGGTGGTGGTGACCGTTTATTTATTTATTTTTTTCCGGGTTGTATATGGTTGATGATCATGTGGAGGTGGAGTGAAGGGGGTAGAGTTGTATTTTCATTTTTGGCCCCTGTAGTTTTTAGTGATTCAGTTCGGTACCTTTGTGATATGATATATTGACTATATGTACTAATGATAATAAATACAGAAATTTGTCGATTCTTTCCACGACATGGTACCGTATTGTTACAACAAATAATTATCGAAACGAGTCCATGTTTTTAATGTGTTGGTAATTAAGATATAGAAGTTTGATAGTATAATAAGACCGGATCTAATAGTTTGTATATTAAAAATGACACGTTTAACTAGTTAACTATGACAGGGTTAACTATGATTATCTCTATATTATTACATTTTATAAAAGGGTAATCATTTGTATACCATATTTTTTTAGTTCATATAACATGTAAGTTTTACGGTTAATTATATAATTATATTAAATATTTTTTTATGTTTATTTTAAATGAAGTAAAAATTGTGGTGTATAAAACCACTTTGCATAATATAAATGACTTCGTTAGATGAGAAATGATAGGGTTATTATCAGGGGCGGATTCAAGCATTAGCACACGGTGGCACGTGCTACTACTCGAAAAAATTTCGGTACGGTAAATTTTCGGGACATTTTTTATTGTTATAGTATTTTGAATACATTAATATATATCCGAAAAGGCGAATTAAGACACATCTATCTACTAGTGCAGCTGGCTAGCACTCCTTGCATGTATATAAGGAGGTCATGAGTTCGAATCTTGTTGTTGCTATTTTTTTAAATCTACTTTTTTTCCTTTCTAAGCTTCTATATTACAAGAGTTTTCTTTTTTCTCAACTTTTTTTCTTTTTTTACCCTATATATTTAAAAAAAAAAATAGTCCAAACATTTCAAATCATTTTCTTTTATTTTCATTTTTCAATACTTTAAATTGATTTTTTTTTATAAATCAAAGGAGGTATTTTATAAAATATAATATAATTTTACAAACCCAAATTTTTATGGATTAAAAACATATTTAATATCCCAAATCAATCTTAAAAAAACCTCTAACTATTAGTTAATAGTCCACAACAAAAGATAACCCGAACATTTGAACCAAATAAAAAAACATAAAATGTATATTGTAGATTTTGTAATATGTTTATAAAATTAGTAATTCTTTCGTAAGTTTATGAAATTCATTCTTAAAGATTTGTTGGTGTATGTAATTAAAAAGGGTGATTGAATTGTAATATAATTTTTTGGTGTTAAATTTGTTTTTGTTTCAGGACATTGCCACTGGGATCCCACTAGAGGTCGCAGTCCCCTTAACACCGCTTTTTTTTTCCACCACAAGCGTGCCACCGCTGGTGGAAGTTTCTAATTCCGCCCCTGGTTATTATGGTATTGTTTTTCGGTGATTTTACATGCATATTAATGATTTGTTAAGAAGTATTATCAATCGTTATGAGTAGATGTCTGATGTTCAAATAAGGTTTTTTTATATTTTTATTTCCAAAAATTTAGTGATCATTATTATCAGGCTCATCATCACGTGCTTAATTATTTAAAAATATCAATTTGTGATGTTAGATGGGAGTGAAACAGTACGTTAACGATAGTTCACACTTTTCATTATTTTTATTAATATTCTAAAAAATGTAAGTTGTGGTGTGGTCAGCAGCGAACCTTCATAGAATCTGAGGATGCCTGTGATACCCTTTGAGTTTCGACTCGAAGTGTAGTATTTTCGCACCAAAAAAAAAATGATATGTCGGTGTTACCTCTAAAAACCGTTGGACTACCTTTAATTTATAATTTAAAAATAATTACTTCAAATATGAAAGCGCCCCAAGATTGTTTAGATTATTAAAAGCCCAAATGTCAATTTAATTTAATAAATAAAGTTCACTTGTCAATTTAATAGGAACGGATCTCTCTCGCTTAATGGTGGAAATGGACACGTGCCGTCTTTTTATATGTAAATAATTATTACAAATATTTGTCTAACTTAGGAGGTGAATTGAAAGTCATTTAATAAACTTAAAATTATCTAAAGTTTTGAAAATGCATTAAATACGTCCGCGGTTAATAATAGCTTTTTTGGGTTAAAAATAGCTTAAAGGCCATTAATCTTGAGTTACTTTTAATTACATGACTAATAACGTAAGGACTAAGGAACAATATGTTGAGTAAATAAGAAAACGAGTTTTTAGGTAGAAGATCACTCGCTTACAAGTATATTACATCGTATTTCAGACTACCCCTTATTTCTACAAAAGATGTGATTTGCACGCTAAAAAAGTCGATGCACACACGTTAGGTACTATGTTTTACATCTATTATAGCAGCAAACATGCACCGAAAAAACAATAAGGACAATGATACTCAATATCTTCAAGGTAGAGAGACTGATTTCACAATAACTTACAGAAAAAATGTAAGTTAAAGTATAACTGTATAAGTGTGTATGTGACAAGTGTATGCATCCCAAAATAAAAACACATTACAAAAAATGAAAGCTTTTGCAGCCACAAAAAACAACGCAAAGGTTAAAAAATGGCCCAAAAGTGTTTTTGGCGACGTGTCACCTCCTTTTCTACAAAAGTAAAGCACAATTTTCTGGATAAACTTTTGTTTATATAAGCTATCTATTTTTGTGTATTCTTCGTCGCTAAATGATTGATAGATAAAAACGTAAAACATTGATGGTATATATACCACACATATGAGTAAAGTTGTAAAGCGTGAAGACAAACAATCGCAAACGTCTCATTCAATAAAATTTTAGTCCGTCGTTTTCTTATCACTTTATATTAAACCACGTTTTACTCATCACTAAATTATCTAGCGGCTTAATGATAAGAGCTCATATGATTTTTAGACGTTATGATTTCGATGTTGCACAGTTAGTAAATATTTATCAGATGCTCAGCCAGGCGAAGAGAAGGTTCGAAAATAGTCATGATAACAGTTAAATAGCATACATCAAGAGCATAAACTTACCATCATAGAAAGCCCTTATAACGAGAATATTTTTTAATAAATAAAATAAAAAATTTACTCATCCAGTCTATTTTTAATTTTTAATTTATTTTAACTTTAGAAGTGTGTATTTGTTTTATTTCCAATCACAAAATCGAGAGTGTGCAAGTGGATCACAATACATGTATTGTCCACATACGTAACTACGGCTGTCAAATCGTGCTATTGTTTCGTGTTTTTGGGTAACACGACACGACACAACACGAATTCGTTCAACACGAAAACAACACGACACGAAGTCGTGTTTTATTTTGCTAACACGAACACGACACGCTTAGAAAACGATAAACACGACAACACGAGATAAATAACAAATATATCAAATTTCTTACTTACTACATGCTAAAAACACGACAAACGCGATAAAAATATAACTATCGTGTTAATTTCTGAACACGAACACGACACGACTTCGTGTTTGTTTTACACGACACGAACACGACATGAACACGAATTCAAATTTCGATTTCGTCTCAATTTCATTTCGTTTCGTGTATTTTTATCGTGTCGTGCCAGGTTTTGACATCCCTATACGTAACCATTGGTTTAATATGGCTTCTTCCATAAGAGCATACTTTTGATGGATTAGTTACTTTGATTCACATCTTTTGATCTATGAAGCCGATCTCCTTCGTCAATTTTACTCTATGCTAAAAATAGATATGATAAGATATAAGAGTCAGTTGCAAGAATGGTCCCTGTGATTTAGTTAAATTACACACGTTTTATCCCTGTGTTTCATTAAGTACAAGCGCGGTACCCATGGTATGCATTATTGTGCAATCATGGTCTCTCCCTCCAGTCTCCGGCCATCACCTTCGCCGCCGCCTCCACCGTAAACCACCAAAAGGACAACGCCGGAGCAAGAACCGGAAACGCTGGGCTTTTGTTTGGCTAAATCGAAGGCGGATTTTGGGAAAAAAACGATTTAGAAAAAACGCGTTGCCGGTGAACCAGCTCTCGGGAAAACCCATCATGATGTACTGAAATAGAGTTTCTGTTCAAACGATTTAGGGTTACGATTGTTCAAACGGAATGTTTGGTTCATATTCTGAATCAGAGTTTCTGTTCAGACGATTTAGGGTTCGATCTGGGCAAAACGATTTAGGGTTTCAGGAAAACGATCACCAGAGATGGCGTTGGTTCTTGCCGGAATTTGGGGACGAAAGAACCTCCGCTAATGGAAATCACAGACTTAATTCTTGCTGTTTTTGCGTATTTAATACAATTAAGTTGTTTATACATCATATCGTCTCAAATTATACATCATATCTCGCTCACATCGTCGGAGAGAAGAAAGTGGTCAAGAAATTAGGGTTGAAATCGACGTAGGTTTATGCTGGAGAAGAGGACGAGATCGAATTCGGGTTCTCCGGCGATGTGTCTCTCCAATCCTCATATCCATGTATCTATTACATCTGTCGTCGTCGTCATTCAACGATTTTGTGGAAGTTGTTTTGTTTCCAGCAAGAAATTTCATTATGTTATGGAAGTTCTTGTTTACATGATTTTGCTGAAATGATTGTTGTTTTGTTTGTATATGTGTACTGATCTGAAGAATTGAATTAATTCGATTTGTATGGATGTTAATTTAGATTTGCGTTTTTCTAAGAGTGTTTGAAGAAGATTGGGGTTTTTTTATGAAGAAGATGACTCAAACAGAGAGAGATTAGTGGTGGGGCAATCGATATGCTGAAAGGACCAAAATACCCTCAACTAACGGATGAAAGTTAACAGTGTTAGGGTGGATGGACCATGAGTGCACAAAAATGCATACTATGGGTACCGCGCCTGCACTTAATGAAACACAAGGACCAAACGTGCAATTTAACCAAACAACGAGGACCATTCTTGCAGTTAACTCTAAGATGTAATTTAAAAAACAGTCCATACAGAGTGATAATAAAGTGTAAAAGGAAAATTGAATACATTTTTTCTAAATACTAATCGATATGATGAAATAAAAATATTAATACGATAATTTTTTTTAAAACTCTTTGTCTTTACTATCAACTAACCTATAACCCGTGATAAATTACGGATGACTTATATAAATTTTGATAATATTTTCATAATTTTCATAATATTTCAATCTTAACTGACATAATTTTCACGATATATATTTCTAATATGCATTTTTCTGTCGTTTTGAAAAGTTACAGTAAAACAAAAAGTACAATAAACATGTTAGATAATATATTTTCTATTTGTTTAAACCATTTTCTTGTAGCAATTTCAACTCATTTACTTATCAATGGTTTGACTAACTTTCATATTGGCCAATACCTAAATATATATATAATGCTTAAAAAACACTGATAAAAATAAAATCCGTGTTCTTATAAACACAAGAATAAAGTCCACTGATTACAGATATCCAGGGACAGTAAATAAAACATTTATTTAATCAATTTTTTAGTATGATACAAGCGTGTCTGGACACTTTATATTACATACCAATGATATAAAGTGAAATTTAATTAATTATTCATTATGAAGACATCTTATAAGCTTGGAATCTGAAAGCAACATTTGTAGTTTACTTACTGTAACTCCCCAACACGTGCCTCAATAGCCATAGGAAATGATACAACTTTACAATTACAATAACCTGCTTAAACAAACATAATTACCGTCTTAAATATGATTACATGGTTCCCACTTCGATATCAACACATCAAATATTGTGTTAATTAAAAATGCATATTTGCTTATGTGAATGAATCACTAAACTCAAAACATGCCGGATCGGGTCAACTACCAACTTAGGAGTAGAAATCTATGATTTATTATAAATAAAATACATTAGTCGAGTTTCATACTGCTTTGACCCGTTTCATTTTTAAAACGTTTTGGATACTTGGCACATGATAAGTAAACGAGTTTTATTAATAAACATAAGAACGAACATAAAGTCTCCCAAATTGACTTTAGGATAATTTTAACCCGTTTTAACTTTAAAAGGTTTTATTAGTATATTAACCAATGACAAGTAAGCGGGTGTTATTGTAATCACATTTAATGCATTAATTACATATAAAACTGAACGAAAAATGGATAATAAATTGTTGATGAGTCAACCTGACCCGATCCATATTGGGGTGTAAAATATACCCATTTTTACTTGTTACCAACCGGCCTAATTAGCATCAATCAGGGTTATCTTTTATCTCACGTGGGACAAATAAAATAAGCTAAAAAGAAATGGATCGAATAGGTTAAGTCGCAAAGTATTTTAAGGCATACAACCTTCCAAATTGTTTGACTCAAAACTTTATACAACTATTGTAATCGAGAGTATCAAAATTATATTATTTCCATTATAATATAACTTTTTGGATATTAAAATTAGAGGTCGACCCGTTTTCTTTCTAGCTAACCTAATGATTTTTACTCATACAGCTATATGACCCATTAGGGATAAAACATAACTAAATTGACTCATTCATAAGTAAATGAGTCAACTTTGCCCCTTATATTAGTAATAAACAAATTACGTACCAATTTTTATATATTAGAAAAAAATAAATAAATAATAGTATAGTCAAATACATTAATTAAGCAATATTAATGTAACTGAAAATATATATTATATCAAAAAGTTTCGAACTTTAAAATCATTGAATCATTAGCAGATTATTAGAGAGAGATGTTAAACGGCTTTGAAGAAATTGAAGATTGAGATTTTGAATGCCCTAATTTGTGTCGTCAATAATGCCATAGAGAGACGTTGTGGATTGTGTGACGTGTAACGCTTTTATTTATTATAAATAAAGATGATTTAATTCAAAACATAATGTTTTCTTTGAAATTAAAATCTTTTTTATGATAATATACTAAAAATAATTTGTGTACGTAATGATTTAAAATTCGAGATTAATTGTTTTTTTTTTTTTTGTAATTTAAAAAAAAAATCTAATAATTAGGGATTGATTTTAATAAAAATATTAAAAAGGGTGACGTGGGACGTTGATATCAAAAGATCTTAAAATTCGGAATATTATTAATATAAATATTACTTATTTAAATTCGGAATATCTTAAGATAATGTTTCTATATGGATTATGTTGATCTCAAAGGGTGATGCGGAATGTTTTCATTGGTGGATGATTAATGACGTGGCAAAGATGACGTGGCAAAGGTGATATGGATTAGTTGACGTGGCATGCTTTCTTTTATTATAGATAGAGATAATAATAATAATAACAAAGTTACAAGTGATTGGAGAATAGACTAAAGACATGAATCCTAATCTAATCACTTGAAAAGATTTGACAATTTGACAATCACTAACTAATATAAGTATTGATCAACTAATAACCAAATACAAGAACATACACTGAGATTACAATAACACAATTGATCGTAGTAAGGTAATCTCTATGTATACTGTGAAGATTACATTTTACTTTTCAGATTTGCAGACTGTGAAAATAGCAGTGTATTATTCGATGTTGAGTGATTTACATATCCATGCATGGAGTCATCTATTTATAGTGTTTGTGGGAATGACAACTAAGAGGATGTACGGATTTATCCACGTGTAAGAATTATGTTTGATGTTAATGATGTTTCATGCTACGCGCATTACTAATAGAATTTTGTTTGTTCTTTTATCGTTTAGCGGTTGTTGAGATCTTCTAGAACATATGCATATGATTCCCTTTCACCGACCCTTCAACATTTAGTGTCCTAGTAAAATACTTGTATCTTCCATCGACTACTCATGTTCAGCGACCCATGATATATCACTCATAATTCTTCAGTGACTCATGGTTCTGCAGCTACTCATTGTTCTTCAATGACTGGGCTTGCTTCAACGACCTTAATTAAGATTGAAACTTAGTCTTGTAATTGTCTTCAAGACTCAGTGTGGTATGACCTCACACACACTAAACCTACTACGACCATCTGAATTATTGTCCACACTCTGATTCCGCAGGGGAATATTGATCATTGAACTTTATATGTTCAGATAGTTTAATGGGATGATGAGGCTCTTAATATAGGAACATTAGAATCCTAATCACCCACAATTTAAAAACATCTCTTTCATTTTATTATCTAACTTTATTTATTTATCTTTATTAAATCTATAATAGGTTAGAATTACTGAAAACATATATGTAGAACCACAAAACCACATAATTATCAATTCACGTCAATTTACATGTGAAAGTGAAACCATGAGAATCACACAATTATATCAATTCATGTCAATTCACATATAAATGACTGCGGCGGTTTTATTTATAAGCACAAGATAAGTAAACCCAAATAAATATATTTTAAAGTTTTGATTTTCACCCTTTTGATGTTTCTAATTACATTACACTTATAATATATTTATCATAGTAATTCTATTGTTCATAAAGTTTGATATTAAATGACATATATTGCTTGTTTCAAACAACCACCAGTATTTACATGTGCATAAACGTAAACTAACATACGTACACGTAGTATAAAATGTTTGATTTGTACTATCTTCCCAAAACCAAGAGGGATCAAAGAACTTTAAAAGTTATAACTCTTTTGCACCGTACGTGTTGTTTTTTTTTTAATCTTTCTTGTTTATTTTTTTGAATGGCAGTTTGTATTATAAACTCTAGCGAGAAGCTAAAGGAAAATTACAAGAAAAATTATATGGATTTCAGCTTACTACACCAATCTATCCAATCTAATTTAACAATTTTTCTCTTACTATTGATTTAAAGGAAAGAGATAAATTTAACATTGTCCTCAAGCAAATCTTTCCAAGGATTATCATATCAGAAAATCAATTCCTAACTATATCTCCAAATCGTCTAAATTGCCGTGAAGGTGACAACTCAAGACGTTTTTTTTTTTTTTTTTTTTGAACGGCAAGTTACTAAGTTAGTGATTCGAGCTTAGACAGTGACATCCACAAGGGGCAGTATGACAACTCAAGACATTGCTTTATGGGATTTGAATCGTTGCTTTTGTCCGTAGATTACAAATTTCTAGTAAGCAAGAGGGGGTGATATTTTGAAAGTTCCACCTAATGCAAATTGGACTGAGAACCGACCGGAACCGCATAACTGGACCGAACCGAACCGAGCTAAATCGGTTCAGTTCTTAGTTTTAACTTTTATGCAAAATTGGTACTCGGTTCCAAGCGATTCAGAGCGGTTCGGTTCAAAACGTGGACAGTACACAGGCGTAGTTCCACCAAGAGAAAATGTTATCCTAAATTTCCTTTGCAATGATGCATCCAAGTAATAACTGAGTTTCATCTTTAAGCTCGTCGTCACAACATAAACATCTAGTAGAATGAAGATCGATCCCCATATTGTCGAGGTTGATTCTAGTAGGAAGTATCCGATTTGCTAACCTTCAAACAAGAATGTTGACCTTTGAAGGGACCAAACTTATTCCAAATATGCCCTTTGTGTGAGAAGTAAGTGGTGTTTATTTGCAGCATTCAGTGCGTTTATTTAGCGTCTCTAAATGAAGTATATACTGAATGAGATAGCAAAAAACTGATGAATCATTCTTACTTAGAACATATGCTGAATCATCAAGCGGTCATAATTCTTATAAAAAATTATCTCACAATAAAACCAAGTTTTATTTAAAAGCTTAATCATTTTATTCCTATCAAACAACACCGTAGATTTAATTATTAAATAATAGATTTGGGCCGGGTTGGGTTTGGAGAATGCATCCCAAAATTCGAGACTCCGAGCAAATCTACGGTTCCGCATGCGGATCCCGGAAGACATCCTTGTCGGGACTAACTCATTTCTACTCTCGGCGAATGTATTTCAGATTTATTTTCAATTTCGGAAGAACAAAGTTGAATCAAGCTTTAAGGAATCTAAAAACCCACATGTGTATGAATCACTCGCATCACTATTCAATGCAAGTTCATAAACGATTCAACTGGTAACTAACTTCAAGTAATCCTTTATCCTTCTTGATCTGTACTCATTTCATTAGCAGTTAAAATCTCACTACCAATTCATGCCCACCAACTGTTTGTTGTAATTCCCCTCATTGAATTCACTGTAAAGATTACTTTTTTGGTTCTACTTTAAGTCGATATGCGTTTTAAGAAGATCGGTTTGCCTATAGCTCGATTTGGTCGACAGGCAAAAAGGTCATATGGGTTTATTATAAAGTTCGCTACAGTAGCAATTTTGGGTTTGTGTTTTGTGTTTGTTTGGTATATGTTTTCTCCTTCAGCTTCTTCTGTTACTTATCAAAGAAGCACTTTTGGTGAAATTGCTGAACCCATTTCAGAAAGAGGGGAATTAAGAAATAGCAAACCTTCAATTGTTCCAATCAAGAATGAACCCGATTTGAATTTGGGGAAATTGGAAGAGAAAAAACAGGTTAATGTGTCATCAAGATTAGATCCTGTTAATGGACACAAAAACCATAAGAAAGAAGAAAAAAAGGTAAACATAGTTAAAGACAAGAAACAAACAAATGAAACCCAATCTGAGGTTTCTGAATCAGATTCTGAAAACGGGAAAGAAACCGATTCTGAAGGAGAAAATGAAGATTTGAAAGAAGAAGAAGAAAAAACAGTTGATGGTGAGTTAGTTACCGAAACCGATGTTGATCAGATAAACGAGGGTGACGAAATAAACCCTAAAAAGAGTAAAAAACAGAAGTTTAAAGGTCCATTATTTGACCCAAAAGCTGAAAATAACTGGAAATTATGTAGTACAAGAAGTAAACATAATTATATTCCATGTATCGACATTGAAATTGCTTCAAAACGAATTCAAAGTTATCGCCATCATGAAAGAAGTTGCCCTAAAAACCCGTTAATGTGCCTTGTTCCTCTTCCACATGATGGATATGAAATGCCCGTTAAATGGCCCGAGAGTAGAGACAAGGTACATTTACATAAATATACAAATAGGGTTACGTTTTTCTTGAATAATTATTTGTTTAATTTAATAATGTGATAAATAAACCAGTTTAATATTGATTTCAGATATGGTATAAAAACGTGGGACATCCAAAACTAGCTCAATTTGTTAAAACGCAAAGTTGGGTGGTTGAATCGGGTGATTATCTCACTTTCCCACAAAACCAATCCGAACTCATTGGCGGAATTGCTCATTATCTTGAATCTATTCAAGAGGTAACTACTTCAAGTTTTCATCTTTTATGTTCCAAAAAGTGGTTATTTTGTTAGGGAAAATGTCATAAAATAGCAATATACTTTAGCTGATGGCCCGGCCCACTTCTATTTTGGTACTTGTAGTGTTAAAAACTTGTAATTACCAAAACGGGCCATCAAAGCTCAAAGAATATTGCTGTTTTATGACATCTGCCGATTTTGTTACTTGAAAGTTGATGTTTTTATGTTATTTGATTGGATTTTGTAGACGGTACCAGATATTGAATGGGGAAAAAATATCCGTATAATATTGGATATTGGATGTATAGATTCAAGTTTTGGGGCATATCTTTTTGAGAAAGATGTATTTACACTTACATTAGGGTTAAAAGATGACCTTGTGGATTTAGCTCAACTGACACTTGAACGGGGTTTTCCTGCAATTGTTAGCCCGTTTGGAACTCGAAGGCTTCCTTTTCCTAGTGGTACTTTTGATACTATACATTGTGGAGAATGTCAAATTCATTGGCAATCTCATGGTTAGTTTTATTTATTTTGTATTTTATTTAAATATAAATGTTTCCTACTACTTTGACTATACTATTTATTTGATTATAAATAGCTAGCGTGTCAAATATGATTAATGATTCTTTTTATTATTTAAATAGCAATCTATTATTATTTTTTATTTTTATAAAAAAAGTATTTAGGAGAATTTATGCATTTAAAATACACTTTGGGCAAGCTCCGATCCATTTGACCTGTTTTTTTGTAAGCTAATTTTAATATTTTGTGGATTTAACCCATTTAACCAGTTGTGATAAAAAAATATAACCCATATCGACCTTTCATAAGTATAAGAGTTGCAATTTGCACCTTCGTATTTTCTCTCATTGGCAATATAATTCTATCTAATTTATTAATTTACTTGACTTTTTATATTTTTTTAGGTGGTAAATTGCTTATAGAGATGAATAGAATCTTAAGGCCTGCTGGCTACTTAATTTTGTCGAGTAAACATGATAGTATTGAAGATGATGAAGGTTTGATCTATTAATTTTCATTAAAAATCTGCTGTCTTTTGCTTTCACGTTATCTACCAAAATTCGTTATATTCTTTAATTATCATTTTTTTTATTAATTTCACCCGTGATTTGTTGCATTATCTGGAGATATTTATTTTAACATCATTTATTCCAGCTATGTCAAAGTTGACAGCATCACTTGGTTGGAACATATTAGCTCATAAAACGGATGATGTCAGCGATATCGGTGTTAGAATATACCAAAAACCAGAATCAAATGATATATATTCATTAAGAAGGAAAAAAGTCCCTCCACTATGCAAAGAAAATGAAAATCCAGATGCAGCTTGGTATAATACAACCTCATATTTAACACATTATTTATTTAAAAATTCAATTAAATAAAAAACTATCTATTTTTTATTTTATAAATCAGGTATGTTCCCATAAATTCATGTTTGCACCCAATTCCTTCTGCTATTGAAGACAGAGGGACCGAATGGCCCGAAGAATGGGCCAAACGGGTCCAAACGTTTCCTGATTGGATGAATAATAGAGATAAATTAGTTGCAGATAATGAGCATTGGAAAGCTGTTGTTGAAAAGTCATACCTGACTGGAATGGGAGTTGACTGGTCAACTATTCGCAATGTAATGGATATGCATGCCGTTTTTGGAAGGTATGTGACATATTTTCCAAGCTTGACTTTGGAAGTTGAAAGTCAACCAGTTTGACTTTGACTTTTCTAATTTTGACAGTTTTGCAAGTGCACTGTTGCAACAGAATGTGTGGGTGATGAATGTGGTCCCCGTTTATGCACCCGACACACTTCCAATAATATTTGAAAGGGGGCTCGTTGGGATTTATCATGATTGGTGTGAATCATTTGGTACTTATCCAAGATCATATGACCTTTTGCATGCTGATCATCTCTTTTCAAGGCTAAAAAACAGGTTATTTTTTTAATTTTATTTCATATTTATTCCATTTCATTAATAATCTTAGAACATAAAAATATTCTTTTACAGGTGTAAGAAGGCGACAAGTATAGTTGTTGAAATGGATCGGATATTAAGACCGGGTGGTTGGGCAATTGTACGTGACAAAGGACCGATAATTAAATCATTAGAAGATATTTTTAAAAGTTTACATTGGGAAATCCGAATGACATTTGTTCAAAACAAAGAGGGAATTCTATGTGTTCAAAAGACCATGTGGCGACCTTGAAGTTTTGTATGGCAAGTTACTTGTTTATCACGCAAACAAATAGGTGGTTTTTGAGCTATTTTTTTATTGTTGAGTTGACATAGTTTGGGTTTGTTTATGGCAAGTGTAAATCTATGAGGGTTGTTGTTGGAATTTAGTAGAGTTGTATAATTAGTGAGGGTGAGCCCCTAGGGTTTGAGAAGAAGATGAAGCATCATAGACGAACATTTTTTATTTTTTTTAGACACAACTGCAAAATGGTCCCTGTGGTTTACATTTTTTTAGGAAAATAGTCCAAACCTTCAAAAAATTGGATAAATGGTCCTTTTGAGGAATCTTGTTTGTGGATATGGTCCTCAAAATTAACTTCAGTTAATTTTAGTCTGTTAACTCCCTTAAATTACAGTAGTCAATCCCTCTTGCTCCTCGAAATGCTATACGGAATTACATAAATATTTTTTTTTTGTTATTTAAATAAACAAACCTTTATAAACAAATCAGTTGTAATTCTGTCCTAATTAAAATGCTATGCGAAGTTCATTTAAATAAGTGAAACTATTGACTCTTGTGTCAATGGTATGCACGAGATGTGTACATGGTATTTCTAAAAGGTTTGAAAAGCAGAGGAACTAACTGTATCTTTTTGAGATGTCATTGTTTTGCAATTAAGGTATGTGATTCTATTTGTTGCTTCGATTAGGATATTGCTAGCTAGATGATGGTTGTAGCGTATGAGGGTTTTAGAACTCAATAGTGCCTCTAGCTCTAAATGAAAAGGATGAATATACCCTCATGTGTGGGGAATTTGAGGAAGTTAACAGATTAAAATTAATTGAAGTTAACTAGGAGGACTAAATCCACAAACAAGATTCCTCAAAAGGACCATTTATCCAATATTATGAAGGTTTGGATCACTTTCCTGAAAAAATATAAACCACATGGACCATTTTTGCAGTTGTGTCTTTTTTTTTAATTAATTCTTGTTTTTGTGAGTTCAAAGTATAAGTTGGATAATGAATATTATAATGGTACGCATATAATGCTATTTAATCTTTGTATAAGTTGAGTATATCTAACAAGCTGGTGATATACTTCCAACTGATGTTACATTATTTTCTATACTCTTTATCAACCGGAACATCACTCGCTATTAGCTATTTTTGTCCATCATCACTAAGTAAAGTTTGGGTACTAACACAATCATCAACTTAACATCATACAAAAACCAATGAAACCATCATAAATGATAGGAAGTAATGTTGGAAAATTGTGTGTTAAAATACAATAATAGTTCTAAAGACAAATCTCTTAAAAGTTTGCAATATACAAGAACCGTTTCGTAATAAATGGATTGTGGGAACGATTTACGTAAATTTATCAAACAATAGGGACCAAAAGTGCAACTTGCTTTGTTATATCTGCAGGCGGTTATAATATATTTCATTCTGTTGTTGATATGTCAACAAATCCATTGTCGTCCAGCGGTTAGGATATCTGGCTTTCACCCAGGAGACCCGGGTTCGATTCCCGGCAATGGAATTTTTTATTTTTATTTCTAGACTAATTTTTGTAATTATTGATCAATCATTATTAGTGGCCCTTTCATCATCATTCGCCGATAATTGTTCTTCCATACTCAACAAGTCTAATCAGAGTTGTTACTCAATACGATACTAGAATCAAGGTAATCATAGCTACAGATTGTTTTATATCGAAATATTCAGTTTTTATGAATTGGTATGTTGAGTTAACTAGTTGTACAAAGAAACATCTGTGTTTTGGTAAATCGCACCAAATCATGGTTGCATTCTAATAGCTAATGATGCTATTTATATATTGAAAGAGTTAATGCAATCGAAATCAAGCTAATTCATGGTGATTTGAAGAAGATTTGAATATCAAGTGTGTGTAAAGTGTGTGTGTTCTTGAGAGAGAATAAGATGGAGGGAAGATAGCTTTCAAAGAGTGTTTCAATTAAGTGAGGGAAAGCTTACAATTAGTGAGGGAAGGTTTTCCTTAAATACCTAGCTCACTAATCATCATGATTAAGGCTAAGACTAGATTAACACTATTACAATATTACACATCTAGTCCCCTAACTATTGAATACAATTTAATTGACCCTAACAATCTCCCCCTTTGTATCAATAGTTTGAATTAGCATGTTCTTGAAATCTTCTTCTCTAGCAAAGTCTGAAATTGAATTATCCGTTGAGTAGTTTTGATGTAGTATCAGATTCAGCTTTTGATTGAACGGTGAAAAATAATACTTTTAATTGACTTTTCAACCAATATAAAATATCTCAGAATATTTCATGAATTGTTGACTTAATATGTCTTTATCATTATCCAATCTCCCTCTTTTTGAGCTCTTTGAACTTCATCTCTGTCTTCCTTCAAAGGAACTAAATTTTATCGTTGAGTTTGTTGGTGTAAGAGATGCCTAAAACTGATATATTGAAGATTAGAAGGTTCTAGAAATAAAACATCAGTTAGGTAAGGATTTGACTAAGATGTTGTAGTAGAGGTTTTTGTGAGGATAGGATAACCATGATTTTGAATGTTTTGACAGTTAAAGTTTTGGATGTGTGTGTTTGTTTGTGTACGAATGATTTGTACGATTAAGTTTTGAATTGAATTGGTTGAGGTTTTGGAGATAAATTTGTGTAGATCAATCGGTTTTCTTGTTCTTCACTTGTTTTTCCATTTAGTACACTGATTATCATTTTCTCTTTCTCTTAATCACTTGATATAAACTCGGTTTTGCACAATTTCTCAGTCATTTCTCCCCCTCATGAGGATCATAAACAGGGTCCTCATGATAATGATGAAAATTTTACGTTGTCGAAACGAATCTTGGAGAAAATATTTGAAAAATGTAGAATATCAATGTCAATAATCACGTGAAGTCATAAACAGATGCAATCTTTACTGAAGAACTTCAGACTAGAGATCGTTTACGGATATGACGAACACGATGATTAAAGACAGTGTTAATCAAAGATTTGAGATTTAAAAGAGATCGATTTATTGTGCACAAAAATTAGTTGAGTGTAAGGTGAACACATCTGATTAGTCCAAAAGCCACGTATGTATACTACTTACAAAGATGCAATTTTCGCTGAAAGATTTCAGAGAAAAGATCGACGAGTATACAAGACTGAGAACTAAAAAGACAATTAATAGGTAGTCCAGTAGTCATTGATGTATACTACTTACAAAGATGCAATTTTCACTGAATGACTTCAGAGAAAAGATCGACGGGTATACGTGACTACGAACTCATGAATTTCACAATGTTGTACACCTTTTGAGTATGGGGAAAGGATATGAAAAAAAAAATTTAAGTCCCCAATGAAGTATAGTGTTAAGAATGATTTTGAAAGGATAGTAAATGTTTGAGGTTTGAAAAAACATTTGAAAAGCGAAAAGTTTAGGTGCAAAATTTGGTTTTTGAAAAATGGAGTCACAACGCAAGAGACGAAAATTTGCCATAAACAGATGCAATATTTACTAATCGAGACTAGTAAAGAGATCGTTTACGAATATGACAAAAATTTATATCCTACGTTGTGAACACATCATTGTGAGCACAAAGTGAGATAAAAAATTTTGGAATGTTGAGCATCACTGATTAATAAAGAATTTATGAGAATGTGATGTCAACAACTCAATGTGAGTAAAAAAAATATTTGTAATTGATTATTGATTTTGGAAAATGAAAATTTTATGTAAGAAGAGAAAAAAATGATTTACAATTTGAAAATTTTTGACAATGAAGTAACACAAAGGTAGCAATGAGAAATAAGAGAATTTGCAATAAACAGATGCAATCAGTACCAACCTAGACTGGTAAAGAGATCGTTTACGAATATTGCAAAAGCTAATACTCAACATTGATAACCTTGTGTGATTGTAAATATGTAAGATGTTGAAAAACTGTTTGAGGTAAAAAAAAATTATTATCAAGATAGAATAAGAAAATTTGTAATAAGCAGATGCAATCAGTACCATTTGAGATTGGTAATGAGATCGTTTACGGATATTACAAAAATTGATACCCCATATTGATAATTAAAAAAAATTGAAAGGAGCATTGAAACAGTATTTAGCGATTACAAAGGATGCTCCCCATCGACATTTGTTTTTCAAAAATCATAAAGCAGTTATGCTCCCCCTTGACATAAGAATGTCTATTTTCTCCCCCTTTACAAGTGAATATAGAAATTCTCCCCCTCAACCAAGTATGATATTTAAAAACGGGTTTCAAGCAGATGTACTTAAAAGCCATTTCGGTGAAGCTCGGGTCATACACTGAATTGTGTAAGAGCCATCTCACTGAAATGCGAGTTATACACTGAATTGTGCATAAGTCATCCTCCTGCAAAACACATCAAACAACTTTTGGTACCCATTTTGTTTTGGGTCTGATGGTGTTAGTGTTTGAGTGAAACCATCTATAAGTTGTATCAGTTTGATTTACCGATTTGGAATTCCATGAAAAACTGAAACTTGATGTTTCACTTACAAATAATTTTCGAGGAATTATTTGAGAAATTGGATTTTTAGGAACCCATTGTGCTTTTAAGATCGTTGGTGTTTTAGGAGGTGTTTGTGGCACTTGATTAAAAGTTGATATTGGTGCCAATGAAAGTAAATCTTTTCTTGAGTATCTTAAAGATTTAGTTTTGGAAAAGATTTTCTTTGAAGTAGTAGAATGTTTCAACACGGTTGATGGTTTGTTCTTATCCATCTGAGAATGCTTAAGTTTAGAAGAGGAACCTAATTTATTTGGAGTTTTAGGTGCGGAATTTCCTCTAATAACTTGTTTGAGATCATTCAGGTTCTTATCAGAGTGTGGTGGGACCGTGGATCTCCTAGGCATAGGCTTGGTAGAGGAACTTACTTGTGATTTCGGTTTAGGTTTAGAATTTCCTCTATTAACCTCAGATTGCTTGATTGTATATAAATCACGATATGCCATGACAGGAGAAAACATTCTGGACTTATTACATTTGTTCGTTGCACTTATAGGAGAATCTAAGTTAATAGATGAACTAGGCTTCTTAAGCTTTTGAAGATGAGATGTGTTAGATTCTAAATGTTTAATTTGTAATTGCAACTTTAGTTTCTTTTCATCAAAAGATTTATGTGATTCATCAATTTTATTTTCTAATTCATGAATTTTTGTTTGTAAATCTGATTTTTCTTTGTCAAATGCCTTATGTGTTTCATCTATTTCAGTTTCCAATTGACAAATTTTCTTTTCAAGAATTAGATTTGGAACATAAATCTTTGGTGTAACCTTTTGTTGAATAACAACATTTCCTTTAATTTCAAATTCTTCTGGTTTTATAATAGGAAAATAATCATCATTTTCAAAGTTTGGCTTTTTAGTTTCATATGTGTTATTTAATTCAGTGTAATTGAAACTAATTTGCACATTCTCCTTTTTGGCTCTGTTGAAAGCCTCAATTTCTTCTTCCTCATCAGTCATTCGAATGAAGCCCTGCCAAATATCTAGATGCGTGTATTTGTAGTCATACAATGTTGGAAGCACGTCACATGCCTTTTTCAGATATTCTGGATTACCAGCTCCTAGCCCTTCTCTTGAATTGAAATATTTGAAGTCCTTTGGTTTGTTCAAGTGAATGGTTTGATCAGTTTGTCCGCGTTTGGCGATAATTTCTTCAAGATGTTTGATGTGGGAAGAAAGTTGAGTATTCTCATTTTGAAGTTGATGTATGACATTTTGTTTACTATTTAATTCTCGTGATGTTTTAATGTCATTTTCATGTAAGGTTTCAAATAGTTCTTTAATTTGATCGTTTAGAGAGTTAAACTGTTTCTCATTATCATCGAATTCTTTTTGTTTACGTTCTAACCAGTTTTTAGTGATTTGATATTCATGCCATGTTTCAATATACAATTTGTAATATTTATCATTTCGTTCATTTGATATTGAAGTTTGTGTATTTTTAAGATTCTGTATTTCAATGTCTTTTTCTAAAATTGTATATGACATATTCATAGTTGAACTGTTCCATGGGTTAGGCTTTTTTTTCCTGCTTAGGTGGAGGGCGAAGAAGGCAGGGCCCAGTGTATCTTTATCATATTTAGCCTTCAATTCTGATACTTGAGTTTGTAAATCCAGATTCTCGAGTTTGAAATTTTTGGTTTGTTTAATCTGTTGAACAAGTTGTTCACATGAATGAACAAGTTGTTCATTTTCATTTTGCAAATCATTTAAATATTCTTGAAATTGATTATTTAAATCTTTTTCATCTAAAAGGTTTTATTTTAATGAATCAATATCAGATATCTGAGTTTTAACAAAACAAGTATCAGTACCAATGAGATTATCAGAATTTGATAAGAGAGAACTGATTACCTCAGTTTCTTTGTTGGCTTCTTCATTAAAACGATCAGAAACCTCAGCATTCTCTTCATCCTTAGGATCTGAATCTTCCATCCATTGAAGATCTTCAACTAATAACACTTTTTCAATCTCATTTTGTTTAGCCATCAACATCTTATGTTCATAATACTCTGAATCACGAACGATTGGTTTCTTTGTAGCATTCAAAGATGTGATGATTGGTTTTTCAGTTGAGATTGTAGTAGATAGAGCAGATTTAATACGAGACATAGACTTTATCGCATTTTCAAGGTCTTTATCCACATAATCATTTGTAGCTGTTGTAGGTTTTTCCATTTTTGCGATTATTAGAGTTTTTGGATAAAAGTTCTCGTGTTTAAAAATGTGAAAATTTTCTTTTAAACCCTTTTTTTTTAAATGTAAAAATTAAAAGTGTTTAAAAAGTTTTAAAAAGTTGAGAACTTAATCGGGTTTGGGTAAAAAAAATGTAAAAGTTTTGGGTTGAATTAGGAATCGGTTTTAGAAACTTGAGATTTTTACAAAGACTAAAATTAAGATTTGATATATCTTTTAAAAAAAATATCGTGACAAAATTTGAATTAAGACTTGAATTAAAATTTGAAGCATGTAAAAAAAAAATATCAAGTGTACGTCAATTAAAAAGTGGTAATTCAATGGATTTGGGCTAATTAAATGAAGTTGGGCTTATATGAATCAAGGGCCGAAATCTTTATTTTGGATTAAATGGGTTAATTGATCAGGACAAGGGATTTGATTTTGGGCCAAAAGCAGTTATGGGCCGAGAACTAAATGAGGTTATGCTTAAAACAATGTGGGCCGAACAACATATAACCTGGGCCGAACAAATTAAGGCTGAACAAAATTAACAGCTCAAATTATCATATCAAATGAAGGCCGAACACTGCAGATCGATGTTAATTCCAGAATAGCCGAACAATTTTCGACGAACAGCAAAATTGAAGCCGAACAATGGAATTGATCGAACAATTGATGTAGCCGAACTCTGGAATTGATCGAACAATTGAATTGGGAAGCAGAAATTGAGCCGAACAGTTTATTGCCGAAGATTGAATGAAGCCGAAATCAATTTCTGTCGAGTCGAGCCGAGATGAACGAACTGTAGAAGCCGAGATCAATCAAGAATTTGAGTCGAGCCGAGATCAGTACCAGTGTTGTCGAGCCGAAATCAATCCCAAAGTTCTCGAGCCGAAATCAATCATCAAGCCGAGATCTATCTTCATCTTCAAAGAACGAACAGTGTAGAACGGTATCTTCAAAACTTCACAAATTTGATCATAGTTTGCTCAATTCTTAACCAAATACAATGATTCAAATCACAAAACGTTAGAAATTCAATTTCTAACAGTTTGATACAATCAAACAGCTCAAAACATAACAAATCAGCACTCGATTTTGATATCACAGTCGATTTTTTAAGTTTTCATGATTTTGACAAAAATCACAAAATTGAGATCAATAGTTGATGGATTGCAATGAAATTTGATTCTAAACTTATTAGAATCGAAGGAGAAATGCAATGAGCTAATAAAATCAATGAAATCTAACAAAAATTTTCGAGATTAAAATTCACAGCTCTTTTTTAAAAATTTCAAAAATCTTCAAATCTGGATCAATTGAACACGAATTTGGATCTATTCCAAGTGGATTATGCTCTGATACCAATTGAGAGAGTTAATGCAATCGAAATCAAGTTAATTCATGGTGATTTAAAGAAGATTTGAAGATCAAGTGTGTGTAAAGTGTGTGTTCTTGAGAGAGAATAAGATGGAGGGAAGATAGCTTTCAAAGAGTGTTTCAATTAAATGAGGGAAAGCTTACAATTAGTGAGGGAAGGTTTTCCTTAAATACCTAGCTCACTAATCATCATGATTAAGACTAAGACTAGATTAACACTATTACAATATTACACATCTAGTCCCCTAACTATTGAATATAATTTAATTGACCCTAACATATATAGTGTGTGATGAAACATTGAAACTAATGAGATTGATTATTTTAAACCATTTTTAAGAGTATGCTGCGATGTTGAAATGTCAGTCACAATTACTGATACGAATTGAGAAATTCAGAAACGATGGAGTACGACCACAAGAAGGATTCTCGAATCAAATGACTGAACAACGAATTACAAGATAAACCCTAATCTACTAGTAGATTAGTCCACGGTAAAACCCTCTCTCAAAGCCAACAATGGCTAAGAGCCTCTCAAAGCTAAAAAGCTAAGATCAAATAACGTAATATTCTATCCTTGTTAAAACGTAAAACCCTATTTTCTATTTATATATAATTCCTATAAGTTACACTTTTACCCCCTCTAGAAAAACTATTCTATTTCCTATCAATTACATATGCAATAAGCATTCACATAAGCTAATCGATTCACAAAACGAGTCAGAACTCAGATTAAAAAGAGTTATTCCAGTTTTGTAAAACTGGAATAAAGAATTAACACTATAATCAAACATTTTAGCCCCACAAAATCCTAATTGATGGGAAACGTTCAATGATTCATTAAATCAAAAGACCAGTAGCTACAATGGCTTCACCAACTGTTTCAACAAAATGTTCCATCAAATCCTAACATAATATTTATACTAGACAATCATATGTAGTACCAAAATCAAACAGTCAAATTAGTTAATCATTTCTTAAAATGTATAATAACTTGCATCACGTGTTGATATTAAACACCTGTTGATCCAAACCCATCTTCACCTCTCACAGTTGAATCCAAATCATCAACCTCAAAAACTTCAGGAGCAACAATCTTCTCAATAATCAACTGTGCAATTCGATCACCAATTTTCACTTCAAAATCAGCATCAGAATGATTGAACAATATCACTGCAACCGGACCCCTGTAGTCAGCATCAATCACACCTGCCCCAACATCAATCGAATGCTTCCATGCTAGACCAGATCTCGGAGCTACGACACAAACATATGGTACATTCAAAACCCTAAATTTTCATAAATCAACAATAGTCAGATATGAAGTAACAAAATACTTACCGATCCGAGCATATGTTCCCTCTGGTACTGCTATACTTAAATCTGTTGCAACCAGTGCTTTACCCCTTGCTGGTACTTTTGTCTCAATGGCACTGGATCAAACACAAATCGGTAAATAAAGACAAATTCGATGAAAAAATTCATGAATTTACAGTAACAATTCGAGATTATAAAAATTGGAAGCGACAAAGAGAACGGTATGAACCGATCAACTAGATTTTGCGATCGGATTTCGTGATTTTCTGAGAAATCATTATAAAACAGAACCGGATGCAAGGAATATACGATATGCAACTAGCAATCAGGTTATAAGGTTGATTTTCATATTTAGCCAGAAACAATTTGAAAAGCTAGAATCAGATGCAACGAAAACGATGTGAATCAAGCAACTAGGTTTTGATTGGGTATATTAAAGCTATTTACGTACCTTGAGAGATCGTAGCCGGCGGCAAGAGACGAACCTCTGGAAGGCAAAACGGCATTCTCCGAGAGCTTCTTCACTCGGAAAACAGGGATCTGGTGATCGGAGTTTCCATTCTGACCATCGAGTTTCTGAACATTCGGTATTGGTCCTTCGATTTCAGGGCTGCCGTTGATGTTGTTTGCCATGGCTGAAACAGAAAACGATATAGACGAACAGTTGAAGTGAGCAAATCGAAATGGGGGGAAATAAGGATTTTGGTACCGGTAGGGTTTATAAGGAATGAGATTGCCCGCCAAAGAGATCGAACGTGTAATGGCGCCAAAAGTTCCCGCCATAATACAGGTGTGGTATTTCAGGTTAGTCGGTTTCTGGATATCTTCAAACGACCCGATAACCGAACCACAGCCCAACCTGGATTATCATAAGCGATGACGTCACCGGTGATTCAGACACCGGCGCAGGGCGACGAGGGCGTGTGGGGTTTGTGATAAGATTGTTTTGACTTCTGTTTAAAGGTCAAACCCTAAAGTCAAATTTCTTTTTACAAAAAAAAGTAAAAAAACCTTTCTTTCATTCTTTGTCTTCCTATATTCTCATTCACCATAGTTCAAAGTAAACAAAAACATTAGGGTAGTATACTGATTCCACCTTTAACAACAAACCGAATCTAAATAAAATGAACCCAAAAGTACAAGAGAAGTGATATTAATTCATACTATTAATTTTTCTACCCATTAAATTAAGACAAGTATCATGATCAAGAGATGATATGAAGAAAGAAAATTAATGAATTACACATTCAAGTTTAGAAGTGGGTAGTAATATAAATAAGAAGAAATAGAATTCCTCAAAGTATAAATATGATGTCCTTGGTTTAGGAGAATGTGAAGGATCTCCTAATATATTCCTTCGATCCAAGTAACGAAGGGGTTTGGTTTCATTCTCATTAGTTCGCACCCACAGGCCACAACCGGCCTTACAATTATGGACAAATCGTCTTTATAGTAACCATCGACACCCCCTTTGGTAGCCTTAACACTCCAAAATCCAACTAAAATTAGATTGGACTTTAAAAAAATTAAGCCCACTATTTAATTATATCACTTCTTATCGTATATTTCGTTGCTATAGTATATTTGACCAACTGTTATGTAAGCTCAGATGACATGAATTCTTTAGTAAAATTTTATTACATATGTCATCTTGCGTTTAGCTTTGAGCTATTTAGTACGAACGAAGACAGAGAATTGCGTAGATAGGAGGACGAAACGAACCAACCCACTTGTCCTGATCGGAACGATTGAAGAAAGAAGCAATAGTAAAATTTTAAAACATAAAATGCAATCAACTATCAAAATCCCACTTACAAGTTACAACCAAGGAACAATAAATCGCAATATTATTATAAATATGATATGATGTATAAATGTTTGTGACAATTTTGGTACAATTACTGCATTTGCAGCTCAATATCTCCAGACTCCAGCTATTATCCAAGAGACACAAGGTAGCACACTCTATTCAGTAAGTTATAACTTAATTTTTAATGTCGTCGAACAGTTGGCCTGCATACTTAAGCACCATTGTTCTTCTCCTTCTTCCTCCCAAACCCTACATTACCAAAACATTGTTGCAAAACATTGAATAATCGAATCCGATGATCAGATTCATGGCTAAATTAAGGCGTAACTGGAAAACGAACCGTGTTAAGTGCCGGTGTTTCAACATCGACGGAGACTAGCGACATCTTGGCGATCTCTGAAACGGCGGCGTCTCTCAGTCCGGCGACATCACTGTTGAGATGCTCGTATGCCGCCTCGAATGCTTCCTGCCAGAATCTCGGCAACCGTGTTGTTTTGCTGTGTGTGTAGACATTCCAAAACCTCCTCACTAGTTTCTCTTGCTCCCCAACTTCCTAAGATAATCAAAAAATTCGACTCCGATTCAATTCAATTCTAAATTCTCATATGAGAGAAAGAGAGAGATATAGTTACCAGTATATCGAGATCTCGAACCGGTGAATCGAAGGAACCAGAGAGAGGATTAGTGACATTACCGGCGCCGGACCATTTGA
Organism: Calendula officinalis; assembly: GCA_963853835.1. NCBI lineage: Eukaryota > Viridiplantae > Streptophyta > Magnoliopsida > Asterales > Asteraceae > Calendula > Calendula officinalis. The sequence goes on from OY970829.1 coordinate 20,290,655, forward strand.
GAGTGACAGAGCCGGTGAACATAGACCACAAAGCTAGGAGTAAAATCGCGGTGATCGCCCAAAATTTGTACCGACTTTTACTGAACAAACCGCCACTGCCTCCGTAAGCTGTAGCAGTTGTTGCCGGTACAACGACCGCCGGAAAGCCTTGCTTCTTTGCTGTTTCGCCGTCGTTCATTTCTGTTGGAAATTTACGATTGCTGAAGCTGGAAATTTGTTTGATTTATGAAGTCGGTGAGTGTGAATGTGAGGTCGTATTGGGTGGTTGAAAATGCAGTGTGGACTAGTTGAAGAATGATGGTGGAAGACTAGAAGGGAGTAGTGATAAGATGCGTGCTGGTTACATCGTGTCGGTTGTCTTATGTATCATTATTTGATTTTTATTTATACTTAACATGTTTAAAGAATTGGTAAAGTTTGTATCAAAATGATGTCAACCATTATACAACTCACGTTTCAATATTTATCAAATTAACATTATGTCAACTGATATATGCAATCCTACCCTATATATGAGGCCTAAATTTGAAGAGAGTTTGACACCATGGCAATTCCAAGCATTCCTATTCGTCTATAATGCCACTTGGAATTCCCTGATTGGTCCACGTCATTTGCACTAATACAAACGAATCTGGTACAGCTTACGGTCTACATTCATACGCTCCATATACGGCAAACGAATCTGGTACGGCTTATGGTCTACATTCATATGCTCCATATACGGCTTCCTACATACAAGGAAACAAATAAATAACTATTTAAAAGATCCTACATACAAGGAAACAAATAAATATTTAAAAGATCAATCAGCGACTCAATCGTATTTTATTCATACACATAATATCCTATTAAAATATTTTCTCTTAGGATAACCACAATGAAATACCAGTGTGAAAGCACTGACATGCCATGCCAACGATTAGATGAAGTCGACGACCATCGATTCCCACATCGACGAGCTGTTAACAGGCGTCTAATACAACTATTATAGAAACATTCAAGAATAAATTTCTTCTACTTCTTATATAAACAAACCTTAAGTTTTGGAAAAGGTTTTTAGAGTAAATTATAGAAATTGACCTTGGGGTCTTTTAAATTATACGATTTTATCTTTATGATTTTAATTTTGCTTTTTTATCCTTATTCTCTTCAATTTTCCAGAATTTTATCTTTTCGGATTTCCATCGAATATTTTACCAAATTTTACATTCTATCATTTTCATAGTTTAATTCATAGACTCCTAGTATAAGAAAGAGACAACTAACGTGGTGGCGGGTCTCCATGTTGACGTTTTCTTAAATCTTAAAACTTTACCTTTTTATTTTTCGGTTTTAATATAAAAGAATATATATTTAAATAATAGCTGCATTTTCAAAAAAATAAATAAATAAGAAATAATAATAAAATAAGCATGCATATATATTAAATAAAAATGATATTAATTCCTACCATTTGTGCCTACTAATTTAATGATAACAAGTGTTAAAATCAAGAGAAAATATAAGGAAAAAAAAAATGTTAAATTTAAAAATAGGTAGGAATATAAATAAAAAGAAATATCATCTCTCACGGTATAAAATATCTAAAGTTCTAACGTCTTCACTTTGGAAAGCATAAATATCTATGTATGTAGGGGTGAGCAGAAAAAGAGGGTAACCGAAATCGGAACCGGAACCGCTTGGGAACCGGAGGTTCCGGATCCGGAACCTGCTAGGAGGTTCCGGTTCTGGTTCCTAAAATCAGGGAACCGGCCTAAGAGGTTCCGGTTCCGGTTCTCAAAATTAAAGAACCTGGAACCGGCGGATACCCTGTATATATTTATTAAATATATAATATATAATATAAAATACATTAAAATAAATGATTTTACTCAAATATATCAGACTATAGCTGTATTTTTAACAGTCCAAATTATATGGGCTGTTTTATCACTTATTGGGCCAGAAATTGGGGCTCTAAAATTATCCCTATTTACCATTTACATGAGTTAGAAATTAGAATTAGCCACTTAGGGTTTCATTTTATCTCGTCAGTCGCCACTTCTGCTCTCGTACTTACCTCTCCGCCTCTCTCGACCATAGCTGTACAACCGCCGCCATTCTCCGACCTCCGCGTCTCTCGTATGTGATATTTGTAATATTTAGTTAGTAATCCTTAAACCATATTTAAACTCGCTAAATGATATTTGTAATCGTTAGTTTGTGTAATTTATTGTCTTATTTATTTAGTTAGTAATAGTTAAATGTTTATGAATTTAGAGACAGGGTAACCGGAACCTGCCCTGGAACCGGTGGATCTGGTTCCGGTTCCAAAAATTTAGGAACCTGTCTTCCAGGTTCCAAATCCGGTTCCTATATTCCAGGAACCTGCGGTTCCAATTCCGGTTCCGGTTCCGGTCGGAACCGGCGGGTACCCTGTTATGCTCACCCCTATATGTATGTGATTGTGGTCAACCTCACTAATTTTAACCACGCAATAAAGCATAACAAAACTATTCATGATTTCTGATTTCTTTTTTTCCCCCTAAGTTATTACTCTCTTTTTTAACTGGCTAATTCAAGGCGACCGTTCACTTTGTGAGTAGTTCGAAATCAACGCAAGCATTGAACTTTCGTGACTACAATAGAGTTTTTTTTCTTTTGTTCATTGAGATATTGCACGAATTATCCCATGCTACATGATAAGTCCACTTCTTAGTATTATCATCCTTTCTACGAAGATGACTATTTTTCTTTGTTAATGTTAACATTACACCCTCAAACAACACTTTATTTTTGTACTTTAGGTAATAGCTGGTCACAAGGGGGGTGTGTTTTCAGCGTGTGATGTTGAGTTATAGATTTATAGTACATATAAAAGTCACTTTTGTTGTTTATTTATTGGGTTTGTCTAAACCTACCATAATATTCACTTTCCATACATTAAAAGGCTTATAACTTATTAGTATCAAGATGATTAGGTGTCCAACAAATTTATAATTTCAAGTCATGGATAAAATTAGTATAGATGTAACAGGTGTGTCTGTTAGTCGTTCAAGAAAATTATATACTCAGTACTTTCCATACCAAAATAATAATAAGTCAATTATATATAATAAATAAACGAACGAACATACATAAACACAAACATTAACAAACGATTTAACAGAACCTAAAATGAAAAGCAATACACAAAGAACATAAGCGAACTTTCTCGAAACAGTTCACGAACAATTCGTTGAACGCTCGTTCGTTTACATGCCTAATTATGTTTAGCTCAAGTTTAATCCCTTCCATATGTTTGATCATATTTTCAGGTTGATATTTTTTTTTTAAATTTGAAAAATAAAATTATATATTCATAATAAACTTAATAAAAAAATTAATAAATTTGTTCCTTCGGCTAAAAGCAATTTGTGGGCCGTAGTGAACCATTCCATTCTGATGTCACCTCTTAGATTTTGTCAACTCAGCACCTTACCACCTCCTTCCTCCGCCGGCCGGCTTCCATTCTCTCAGTCGATCACTCCATGTATATATACATACACACGGTTAATATGTTTAACTGTATATAACACAATACCATAAAATTAATTAATAAATTAACCATGTTTGATTTTAAGCTATCTCTATCTTCTTTCCGACTATGCCGCCGCAAAACAAAATCTCCGACGACTGCCCATTTCTTCTCACCCTTTAACCCTAAAGCTCTCGAGATCGCTTACCCCACTACTCCCTAACCACCACCCACCACCCCTAACCACCGTCCCCATCCACTCACCACCACCCCGGAGTTGCTTAACTCTCCGGTTACTTTTGTTAGTAAAAGCTCCGGCGACACGGGTACTGATGTAAGTTATTCTTTCAGCTACAGCGGTGGAGAAAGCGGACGTAAAAGTGGCGGCGCCGTTAAAATTGGTGGTGGAAGGATAAAGAAGATGGTGATAACGGAGAGTTTAACGGTGGTGAAGTGGTCGGAGCAGCCGTACGATGATTTCAAGAGGTCGATGTTGGAGATGATTTTAGAGAAGAAGCTGTTTGAAGCTGAATATTTGGAGCAGTTGTTGCAGTGTTTTTTAACTCTGAATTCAAGACATCATCATGCAGATATTATTGCAGCGTTTACGGAGATTTGGGAGCATTTGTTTCTTTAATATCGTCCTCCGGTCTCGAAAAAGAGTGGCGAGCTAGAAGATCTAAGAAAGGGATAAATTTTTAATTTTTTGTTTTATGAGAATATTGTTTAATTTATGACATTGTATTGATATTTTAAACATATTTCTTGTAATTATGTAAATTAAAACGAAGATTGTAAGTTGTAACTACTAGCTAGGTTTTTAGCTTTGTCACCGAAAGGGGCCATCTCATAAACTTATCTATTGTTTCAGTATGCAAATTGTGTAACAAAGAGACGGGGTTTAGATATAATTTTTCCTTGGGTTAGGGGTGAGCATAAAAACCGATAAACCGAAACCAATCCGTTAAAATCGATAAAACCAAACCGTTAATACCGAAATCATTTCAAAACCGATGGTTCAGTTTTAGATTTTGAAAAAACCAATGGATTCGGTTTGGTTTCGGTTTTAACTAGAAACCGCCCCCACTAAGAAACCGCCCCAATAATATTTAATATATTATATATTTTTTTAATTTTTTATAGTTTTATTAAATAAAATTCGTCTAATTTAAATATTTAAAACTTCATCTACTACAGTTCATTAATGTTTATATTATTATTTATATGCTAGAAAACACGTTTATAACTTGATTTTTTTAGCCAAAAATGATATTAATTGTTGAAATATGTTATTGAACATTAAATTTAATGTTGTAAATTAGACATTGTTGCTAAAATTTATATGCAATTTTGGAAAAATAAGATTAGTGCATGAGATTATACATTTATGTTTAAAACAAGGTGGATTCGGTTTTAAAACCGAAACCGAACCGTTAATGGCCAAAAACCGTTAAAACCGAAACCGATAGAAACCAAAACCATTGGTTTTGAAAATCCTAAAACCGAAATTAGCGGATTCGGTTCAGTTTGAGCTTAAAACCGCCCCAAACCGCCCCATGTACACCCCTACCTTGGGTTGTGTTTACTCAGGGCCGTCTCAAGTCGATTTGGGGTCCGGGGCAAAATATAAACTGGGGCCCTTAACATGCTCCGAACCATAACACATAAAAATAACAACTAAATAAAACTCTAAATAAACTTGCATATTCGAAATATAAAATGGGGCCCTTCTCTAATATCAATCAACTTTATTTTTGGCTAAGTTTTGGCCTTTCTAGAAATGTATGATTTTTTTTTGAGCTAAATATATAGAGAACTACTAAAATAAAGGGTCATTTGCCGTTTGGGGGCCCGGGGCGGCCCAACTTGCTCAGTCCATTTAGCCGGCCCTGTGTTTAGTTGGACGTAATTATGATTGGAATGAAATATAATATTATTATGGAATTAATTAAACCATGTTTATTTACTTTTAAGAAAGGAATTAGCCATTCATTAAGGAATAATGGAATATCATTCCTTCAAAAACTATTTTTTATTCCGCCACATGTAGGCGATGTAGCTATTTTTTCCTCATGCCCGATGGAATGTATATCAAATTACATTTAACCCTCAATAACTGTCTTCTTTTTAAATAACCGTATTCTTTTTACAATGAAAGAATTTGTGGCACACTATAGTGGGGTGTGCATGGGGCGGTTTGGGGCGGTTTTAGGCTCAAACCGAACACGATCAGCTAATTTCGGTTTTAGGATTTTCAAACCCAATGGTTTCGGTTTCTAACGGTTTCGGTTTTAGCGGTTTTTAGCTTTTAACGGTTCGGTTTCGGTTTTAAAACCGAATCCACCTCGTTTAAAACATTGATATATAATTTCATGTACTAATCTTCATTTTTCCAAAACTACATACAAATTTCAGTAACAATATCTAATTTACAGCATTAACTTCAATTTCTAATAATAAATTTCAACAATGATTACCATTTTCCAACCCAAAATTCAAATTATAAACGTATTTTGTATCATATAATAACGATATAAGCATTAATGAACCATGGTCGATGGACTTTCAAATATTTAAATAGATCGACTTCTATTTAATAAATATAAAATTAAAAAAAAAATACAATATATTAAATATTAGCGGGGCGGTTTCTTAACGGAGCGGTTTTTGGTTAAAACCGAAACCAAACCGAATCCATCGGTTTTTTCAAAATCTAAAACCAAACCGCCGGTTTTGAAATGGTTTCGGTTTTAACGGTTTGGTTTTGTCGGTTTTAACGGTTTGGTTTCGGTTTTTCGGTTTTTATGCTCACCCCTACACTACAGGATTAACTACAAGAGAAGATGAAGCATAAGACAATATGCATTTACTAGATATGGTAAATCGGATCTTTTCTTCAAATATAATTATGGTTATGTGTGCATGCAATAATTTATATGCAAGCTTTTATCATTGAGATATGATATTTCTTCCTACCCATAAGTCTATCCACTTTTAAATTTGACATGTGTTATCCATTAATTGTCTTTCGTCATATGGATATGGTAGGAAGAATTGGTAAAAAGAGATACCATTACTCTTTATCATTTATGCAAAAGGTCAAATAAGTCTTTTCGGTTATCTATTTCATTCCATTTTTATGTGTCGTTTGGTAAGTCTCTTAATAATTCAGTTAAGAGGACAACCTCTTAATCTGACAGATTCAGAGCGTTTGGTAAAACCTCTTAATCAACATCTGAATAAAAATTGAACATTAATCGGACAGATATAATGAGAAGTGTGAATCATTCATACCCATACATCATTCAGATATTAATTATTCAAATGTTACTAAAAAGCATCCGAATATGATAAGAAATCAAACAACATGGTAAAGGATTATGCAAAAGGATTATAACTCATTCCATTATTTTACTCACTCGTGTTACTTCATTCTCTCTAAGTTCTAACTAAGTTTTTAAGTAAATTAATATTGATTAAAATAATAAAAAATGAAAACCTTTGTACAGGACTACAGGGAACAGCCTCATGGGCGGCTGCCGCTGAATCACCCTCTCTCCTCTTTCTATCTTCCCCTGAAAAATCTGATTTAATCCTAAATTCACTCCCACTTTCATCACTATAATCCCAATAATTTCGATCTCACATACACCTTTCTCTAGATTCAATCACACTAATTCTATGTGTTAATCAAATCAAACAATCGGAGCTAACTTCCATGGATACCAAAGGCAAGTATCTCTTCATCTATTTACTCTTAATCTTCCAATTTTTTCGCATTTCTTACACCACTTCAACTGATACAATCGATCCAATAGAAATCATAAACATACTGAATCAACACGTATCTCAATTAGGTAAACTCGATGAGCTAGTGAAAAACCTAACCGAATTAGTAACTAAATTAGAATCACGTGTATTGGAATCACCTACTGAAATTAGCAATTCGGACCGTAAGTTTGTTCGTGAGGAGGAACAACCGGTCATCGATTTGAAAAAACCGGTTGAAATTGGATACCTTGATCAAGGTCCTTTAAGTGAAAACAGTGTTGAACAATTGGGCGCTGTTTCTGTTACTAAACATAGTTTATTTTGGTCTGAAAGATTTCAATTCGTTTCTGCTGTTAAGCTCGATACGAAAGCAAGTTCTCTTAATGTTTTACCATTTAAAGATGTTGAAGGATTAAGCAAATATATCGCTGTTGGTGATGATCTTGGTAACTTTTATGTATTCACACGATACGGTGAAGTTATGCTTCAATTCAACACACTCACAAATTCCCCAATTACATCAATATTATCATACCTTTCGGTTTCTAGGAATGAAAGTATAGTAGTTACAGGACATGGCAATGGTGTAATTTTAGTTCATAAAATTTGGGAAATCCCAAATGGGGATGAATCAAATTCACTCGAGAAAGAAACCGTTCACAAACTCGATCAAGAAATCGGGTCCGCCATAAACATATTGGAAATCCATCATGTTGGTAGAACAAGATACATTGTGTCAATAGATGATGTTGGAAAAATTAAGGTTTTCAAAGAAGGCGGTTCAATAATAGGCACAATTGTTCCCACTAACCGCCCTCTTGCTTTCTTGAAACAAAAGTTGTTATTTTTAACCGAAACGGGTGCAGGATCGTTAGATTTGAGAACTATGAAGCTTCGTGAAGCACCGTGTGAAGGGTTTAATGGATCATATGCTTTGAATTATGTTTTTGATGCATCGGATAGAGGGAAAGCATACGGGTTTACTTCCGGGGGCGAATTGGTCCAATTGCTTATTTATGGTGACTCGATGAATTTCAAGTGTCGGGTAAGATCTAAGAAGAAATTCGATGTAGATCATGGACCGTTAGCTTTTGAAGCAATTAAAGGCTATTTTCTTATTGTTAGTCAAGAAAAAGTGTTTGTTTATAATGTTTCTTCTCAACTTTATGCGAGAGCCGGGTTACCGAGGCTTGTGTTTTCAGCCGGACTTGATGAAATTATTGCATCTTTTTTGAATTATCGGGCAATCGGGAGATTAAACGGTAATAAAAATGAAGTTATACCGTTAATTGCTAGTGATCATGAAAAACTTGTGATTTTGAGTTTAGGAAGTGGTTATATCGGGATGTACCGTTCTAATCTTCCCGTTACAAAAGGCGAATTCAACACAATGCTATGGAGCACCCCCGTTTTGTTTTTTGTACTTTTTCTTTTTGTGGCATGGCATTTTTTTGCTAACAAGAAAGAAGCGTTGACTTCGTGGGGCCCGGATGACCCGTTTACAAATGGAGCTCCAACGGGTACCGTGGAGAGATCTTTTGGCGACCCGGGTCCACGGAGTCATGATCTCATGGATCTGAGAGGCGGTGTCACTGGTGGTGGTGCCGCCAGTGGCAACAATGGCGGCGGGTTAAGAGGGCCGCCCAGAAGATATGGTTCACCAACGCGGTATGCGGGTCCCGGTGGGAGTTCGTTTAGAACGGGTTCTGTTGACCCGAATTCCCGACCCGTTGACCCGGATTTTAGAGGTGCGGAGTTGAAATATAGAGGGTCGGGTATTGAGTCTAGTGGGTTTGGTAAAAGAAGAGAGGGTTTGTTTGTAAACAGTCAAGTTGTGGATGATCATGGCGGTTAAACTCATGTTTTTGGTAATTCAAAGATGTATAAGAATGCATATGTATGGTTTTACTATGTATTTGTTCGGTTATTTCAGGAAGAAGTAATAATCACAAGTTTTAAAGGAGATAACTGTTTTGGCTGTTGATGTCAGTTGTGGAGATAAATTAGAGGGGCAATTACGACCTTTTTACTTGAAAATGGGTCGATTCATGTTATGTTGTATGTCTTATAGGTTGATTAAGTCAAAAGTCAACTAAAATGTAATTTTTATGCTTTTATTTAAAGAAAATGACTTTACTGCACATCTAACTTTACTGCAGATCTCAATAACAAATAAAAACAAAAATATGATACCAGAAACATTCAAGCATTCTTAATTAATTAACAAAGAAAACAAAAGTTTACAAATGCCAATTAAACCCTTACATAAAACTACATTCCAAAAAAACAAAAACAAAAACTATATTAGGGCTAATATTTTAAAACAAAAGATAAACAATAAAGATCAATAAGTTATTGGTTTCCAAATAAGCATATATTGCTACTTAATTTCATTATTTTATGAGCATCAAAAAATTTCTTGGACATGGTAAACATTAATAAGAAGACCACTTGGAGCTTATACCACTAGAATTCTTCTTCAATACCATCATATCCAAGATAAACATGCACTAAAAAGTAATCTTTTTAAAAGTTTAAAAAGCAATAAATTAAAAAATCATTAACCTAGTAATAATGAGAGGTTTGAAATCATCAGAGATGTCAACGAAATGATTTTTAAGGATTAAACGAATGAAGCACCCTCACGTGTCTTAAATTCAAAATTGAATTGATATATGATGGCTTTTCGGCAGACTAAAAAGATAGATATAACTTAAAAGCTCGATACGATCTTAATATTTAAATTGATAACTCTCAATTTGATAAAATTTACAGCCCAGATCCCGAATATGTGACATTCATATGATTAGAATTGGCTCTAACCAACTAAGCTATTAAGATAGATGTTGATATAGCTATTTGATTGCATATAATAATTTGATTAAATTAAATTAATTTATCTTCAAAATAACTAAGGGGCAATGTTTTAAAAATTGATTTTTACACTGAATGGACAATGCCTTAAATATGGTTGAACTGGTCCGACCGGGTGAGCTGGTCAGTTGAACGTGATGACAATACATGTTGAATACTTATGCTACAATAATTATGTAAATAGTGTACAAATGTAAAAAAAGAAAAGAAAAGAAAAGAAAAATACTAAACAAATACCTAAACAATTTAAAAAATAAATAATTCCAAACCCCTATATAAAAAAAATTCTTACCTAGTTTTTTAGAAAAAATGATTTTTTTCTAGTTCGGACTGGCCGGTTAAATGAAATTTTTATGTCCAACCAACTGTTTCCGACCAAGTTATACCCACTGACCTAACCGGCTATTATCCCTTTCCCGATTCGACCAGTTTAACTAAAATTTTAAAACATTACTAAGGCTGGTGGGAGTGGGTCTAAAACCCCACCCGTGGTGATGATTTGGCAAGATCCACACCGTGGACATGAAGTTGAATACCACCCCCACCACACCGTGGGGGGGTTCCCGTGGAAGCATTGTGGCCACGGCCACAGAGAAGCACGCGTCGTTGGAGGTGATTTCGATGGTGTTAACGGTCAAATATGATATTTTTAAATTAAAAAAAATGGTGTGGTGTGGTGTGGTGAGTATTTCCTGGAAGATGATGTGGTGTGGTGGGTATTTCCTGGAAGATGATGTGGTGTGCTTGCTGAGGTGGCAGATGATGTGACGAAAAAAAGGGTGTGGCTAGTCGTACCCATACCCACTAGCCCAAGGGGTTAACATGTATCAAAAATGCTAATTGTGTCTAGATTTATGAATAACCTCTATGTCTAGATTTGAAACATCGACAACCAATCCTAGCCGTGCACAAAATACCCGAAATCGAAACCGGTACCCGAACTGGAAACCGAACCGGTCAAAACCAGTTTTAACCGTAACCGGTTCGGTTTTGGAATAACCGATCGGTTAGGAACCAGTTTGCCTTCTTCGACCAAAAAACCGGCCATAACCGGTTATTAAGAACCGAAACCGGTTTATACCCGTTGTAACCGGTTTTAGAACCGGTTTGTAACTGGTTTTAGCTGGAAAAACGAGCAGACCGTTAATTAACGGTAATATGACCGTTGGGGACTGTTTTTTGACTGTTTTTTGTGATTTTTTGGACCATTTTGCCCCCCTAAACTCCCCTATAAATACATATCTTGCATTTGGTTAAAATCACAACTTCAAAACACTTTCCACTCTCCAAAAACACTCTCCTAACACTTTCGATTAGCAAAAAACGTCAAAATGTCACACCCACACCAAAGCCAAAGTAGTCAAGATTTCACTGGTATTGGTTCTACAAATGAAGAAACAGCAAGTATTGTTAGAATTTTGCCAACTACACGAGTTCCCGAACTTTTTGGACCAAATGGGAAGTTCGACATCGTGGAGTTAAGCAATGGTCTCATAAAGGCGCAAAAATTGTAGTCAATTCATGGGACATACTTCCAACTCGACGTTGAGGACACATCTCGCAAAGCATTATCAAACGATAAGAAGGAGTTCACAACAAGAGGGTCAGTCGACTATGGCACGAGACGGTGGTATCTTTGCGTACTAATCGGAACGTTGTCGAGAACATATGGCCAAATTCGTGATTCAACAATGTTTGCCGTTTAACCACTTTGACAACCCAAGATTGACGCGCCTCATCCAACAAGAGCTTCAACCACGTTATAATCATGTAAGTCGTACTACTCTTAGACGAGATTGTTTAAAACTTTGGAAATTGGCTAAAAATGATCTAGTAAATGGTTTTAAAAATTTAAATACAAGTGTGAACCTAACAACGGACGTTTGGTCGGCTCCTCATGGTTCGCCCGATTCATACCTTTGTGTTACCGCACATTGGATCGATCCGAACACATGGCAAATGATGAAGCGTGTGATCGTGTTTGAAGATTTTCCACATCCCCATACGGGTCAAAATTTATTTCACATAGAAAATGATGAAGCGTGTGATCGCGTTTGAACACATGGCAAATGATGAAGCGTGTGATCCGAACACATGGCAAATGATGAAGGAGACAATGCTTGTTGTGGTCTACTATGGAAAGTATTGGATTTAGTGGTGGCATGGACTATAAGCAGCTAAATACCATTTGATTGGTATTTTTACATCGTTGATCTTCATGTTAGTATACCTTTTAATATGTTTTGTTGTTGGATCAATGATGGTAGTTGTTAGAGTGGTGGGTATGGTGGCTTAAGCCAAATACCCACTCACCTCAGTGCCACATCACTATTTCATATTTCATATTCAAAACTCTTAAATACTCTATCTACCATAACTAACCAATAATATTCATTTTAGACATACTAAAATACCCCTCACCAACAAAATATCCTTTAAAAAAATAAACACTCTTCTCTCTCATCCGTGAAACCTCCGACGTGCACCCTCACTCACCCAACGCACGGTGTGGTGGCGAGGGTGAAATCGGTGCCACCACACCCCACTCTCTTAGTGCTATAATATGTTTGGATGACCATTCTTCTAGAGTCAGCTTTATTAATTCATTTGAATTGAATGACCATGCTTCCGAGAGATACAAAAATGGATAGTGATTTTACAATATATTTGAATGTATTGTGAATATGAAGATGACAAAACCATTAAATGGATGCACACATTTTCAACCTTCATGTCTTCTCCATCAAATCTATGTCTACTTATTTACCTTTCATTTGTATGTACATGTAATTCAAGGGTAAAACTTTTAGTATAAATACCCCATGAGATGGATGAATAAAATGTAGCTCAACACTTTCATAAGTGTTTACATACTTCTCTTCCTCTCTTCTTTCTAGTTATTATTCTTCATCTTATGTTCTTGTTATAGATGTAGCAAGTTCTTTGATGAAGTGCTAATAGGGTCATAATCATATCTAATTTATAACACGTTATCAGCACGAGAGTTCTTAATCGAGGAAGATCAACTCAATCACAAGGTACATTCAATTAATCAAGTTAATTACATAAGGTAAACATTTTCTTAACATAAAATTATAATATAATTATCATAATAAACTAAATGAAACCAAACATATTCTATCAAGGACATTATGATGACATTTGGATTACTAATCTTGGGACTACTAACATACCTACATTTATTATTGTACTAATTTTATTCTTATGTTTACTAACCCTTTTAATTTATGCAAACTAACATTTACATTTATGTATTCTAACTTTTAATTATGCAAACTAACACTTACTTTTATAGCATCTAACTTTTATTTCTGTTACTAACATTTATTTCTGTTACTAACATTTATTTATGTTACTACATTTATTTATGTATGCTAACTTTCATTTATGTATACTAACATTTATTTATGCAATTTTTTACTAATTCATTTAACATTCACTAATATTTTTACAAATATGTTTATGTAATTTATTTCTTTAATTTATTCTCTTTATTAAAAGAAAATTATTATTATATATATATATATATATATATATATATATATATATATATATATATATATATATATATATATATATATATATATATATATATATATATATAACGGCTATATATATAACGGTAAAAAAGAAATTATATTTTAATATTAAAAATTTACAACGGCTATATATTTTTACACTATAAATAAACACATCATCCACACTTCTTTATACCACAAAATAATTTCTCTCATCTTCAAAATCAAGATCAAGAATGATTCACCCGCTTTTGATTTTCGTAATTGTATTAGTTTTAGCACTTGGCATCCTAATTAGTAATCTCCCTCCTGATGTATTTTATCCTTATTTGTTCATGTATGGGAGATTGTTCTCCCACTGCTGTTTTGTGCACTTCATATTGATATATATGGATTCTAATTTTTAAAATTGTTTTTTGTTCAAAATATATAGTTTCAAAATGTCTAGTATTGTAAAGCGTGAGCTAGCTGCACTTGAAGTTACTGGGAAAAACTATATGCAATGGACCATCGATGTTTTACTAATTCTTGAATCAATGGGCATTCATGGAACTATAAATGAAAACAATGAATGCTCATCCCAAGACAAGGCAAAGGCACAAGTGTTTCTTCGTAAACACATTGATGACATGTTAAAATTTGAATATCTTGATGTCACTGATCCATGTGTTCTTTGGATGTCTTTAAAGGAAATATTTGATCATCAAAAGGAAGTTATACTTCCAAGTGCCAAAGATGAATGGCGAAATCTGAGGTTCCAGGACTTTAAAAAAGTAACTGAGTATAACTCTGCTTTGTTCAGAATCTGTTGCCAACTTAAATTTTGTGGGCAAACGATTACTGACGAAGATATGTTGGAGAAAACATACTCCACATTCCATGCATCAAACATTAACTTAATGCAACAATATCGATTGCAAAAGTTCAAGAGGTATTCTGAACTGAATACTTGTCTCCTTGTTGCAGAGCAAAATAATGAGCTCATAATGAAAAACCATGAATCTCATCCAACGGGATCAATAGCAATTCCTGAAGCAAATACTACTAATACTGATGGTCCTAGAAACAATACACGTGGACGAGGACGTGGTCGTGGTTATGGACGAGGTCGTGGGCATTTTAATCGAAACTCAAAGCATAACAATAGTCGTGGAAAAAGAAATTATTATAATCGTGGTCGTGGTCGTGTTTATAAAAATACTGATTATAATGCCACTAAAAAGAACAATGTCCAAACACAAGATAAGGCCAAAGGGGCAAGGTATGATGCTGGTAAATCAAAGAATGCTGAGAGTTGTTGTTATAGATGTGGTTGCGCAGACCATTGGTCTAGGACATGTCGCACACCTGCACATCTATGTGAACTTTATCAAGCTTCCCTAAAAGGAAATGGAAAAGAAGTAAATCTCGTTGATAATGTTGAAACTAACAACATGGAATTCAACATTGATGATATTACCAACCTCAGTACTCTCGATTTCTGCAATGACATGGAAGACATAGATTAAGGAAATCAGTGGTTTGTTGTAGCCTGTTTTTACTTGCTTTCTGTCTTATGTGATATATTTTCCCTTCAGCAAATGAAGTCTGTCGTATGTAACATATTTCCTTTCAGCAAATAAAGTCTGTCGTTTGTAATATATTCTCCTTCAGCAAATGAAGTCTGTCTTATGTAATATATTTCCTTTTAATAAATGAAGTTTCTTTATAATAACCTCATTGTTTGTTTTTCATATGTGAAGTTCAATATGAGTTCAAATGGAGCACAACATCAAGGAAATATTGGAGATCTTTTAATAGCAGATAGTGGTACTACACATACTATCTTGAAATCGAAGAAATACTTCTCCAAAATAAACCCAACAAAGGGTTCAATACGTACTATATCGGGTCCTGTAGACTTGATTGAGGGAACTGGAAAAGCTAATTTCATATTACCCAATGGTACAAAATTCCAAATTGATAATACCTTATTTTCTCCAAAGTCAAGCAGAAATCTATTGAGTTTTGGTGATATATGTCTTAACGGATATGACACGCAAACCAAAACAATAGATAATAAGAAATTTATGCTTATTATAAATGACAATCGAGTGTTGGAGAAATTACCAAAATTTGATTCCAATTTACACCATACATATATAAATAAAATAGAATCAAATATGGTAGTTAAAGAAAAACATTGTGATCCTGGGATATTTAGTTTATGGCATGACAGGTTAGGTCATCCAGGATTAACAATGATGCGAAGAATAATTGAGAATACACATGGTCATCCATTGAAGGACCAGAAGTTCCCTCAAACAAGTAATATGAAACTGTGTACGTCTTGTTCCCTTGGAAAATTAATCATAAGATTTTCACCGATGAAAGTTGATAAGGAATCACCTAGATTTCTTGAAAGAATTCAAGGTGATATATGTGGACCAATTCATCCACCATCTGGACCATTTAGATACTTTATGGTCTTGATAGATGCATCTAGCAAATGGTCTCATGTTTGCCTATTATCATCTCGTAATATGGCATTTGCAAAATTCTTACCTCAAATCATTAAACTTAGAGCACATTTCCCTGATTATACAGTCAAAAGAGTAAGACTGGACAATGCTGGTGAATTTACTTCCCAAGCATTCAATGACTATTGCATGTCTGTAGGGATTGTTGTTGAACATCCAGTAGCTCATGTACACACACAAAATGGTTTAGCTGAATCATTAATTAAACGTCTACAGCTAATAGCTAGACCATTGATAATGCAAACCAAACTTCCTGTTTCCATATGGGGTCATGCAATATTACATGCTGCATCATTAATTCGCATAAGGCCAAGTTCATATAATGCATACTCTCCCTTACAACTTGCTTTTGGTCAAGAACCAAATATTTCCCATCTTAGAGTCTTTGGATGTGCAGTATATGTTCCTATTGCACCTCCACAACGTACAAAGATGGGTACCCAAAGAAGGTTGGGTATATATGTTGGATATGAGACAAAGTCTATTATAAGATATCTTGAACCTTTAACAGGTGATGTTTTTACAGCACGTCTTGCTGATTGTCAATTCAATGAATCGGTTTTTCCACCATTAGGTGCAGAAAACAAAAACCAAGAAAAGTATGTCTCATGGAATGAACCTTCTTTGTCATATCTTGATCCTCGCACAAAACAATGTGAAACAGAAGTTCAAAAGATAATGAATTTCCAAGAAATAGCTAATCAATTGCCGGATGCATTTACTGATACAAAAAGAGTGACTAAATCATATATTCCAGTTGTTAATACTCCAGCTCGAATTGAAATTCCAAATAGGCAATATGATGATAAAATCACTCAAGAATCTAAGACACGCTTGAAGCGTGGAAGACCAATTGGCTCAAAGGATAAAAATCCTCGAAAAAGAAAACCAACAGAAAATGCAATTAATCATGAGGAAAATGTTCCTGAAGAAGCACAAAACAATCCTCCGATTGAGGAAAGTAATGTTGTAGAAAATATTGATGAGAAATTTTCTTATGCTGTCGCATGTGATATTATGAATGATGATTCTGAACCACAATCTGTTAATGAATGTCAAAATAGACATGATTGGGTTAAATGGAAAGAAGCTATACAAGCTGAACTGAATTCACTCAATAAGAGAAAGGTATTTGGACCTATTATTATGACACCTGAAGTTGTGAAACCATTAGGGTATAGATGGATTTTTGTACGAAAAAGAAATGAGAAAGACGAAATTGTAAGATACAAAGCTAGACTTGTAGCACAAGGTTTCTCTCAACGACCTGGAATTGATTATGAGGAAACATATTCTCCAGTTATGGATGCAATCACTTTTAGGTATTTAATCAGCCTTGCAGTCTCTAAAAATTTAGAGATGCGTCTTATGGATGTTGTTACTGCTTATTTATATGGATCACTTGATAGTGATATATATATGAAAATTCCTGAAGGATTTAAAATGGCAGAAACATTGAATACAAAACCTAAAGAAATGTATTCTATTAAACTACAAAGATCTTTATATGGGTTAAAACAATCTGGACGCATGTGGTATAATCGTTTAAGCGATTACTTGACAAGTAAAGGTTACAAAAATAATACTATTTGTCCATGTGTATTTATTAAAAGAACAACATCTGGATATGTGATTATAGTTGTATATGTTGATGATCTAAACATCATTGGAACGAATAAAGAAATTCTTGAAGTTATTGAACTTTTAGAAAAGAATTCGAAATGAAAGATCTTGGGAAAACCAAGTATTGTCTTGGTTTACAAATTAAACATTTGTCTGATTGAATACTTGTACATCAATCGAATTATACTGAAAAAATCTTGAAGCGTTTCAATATGAATGAAGCCAAATCTTTAAGTACTTCAATGGTTGTTAGATCACTAAATATTGACAAAGATCCATTTCGCCCATGCGAAGAAAATGAGAAGGTTCTTGGTCCAGAAGTACCATACCTTAATGCAATAGGTGCCCTAATGTATCTTACTAATTGTACCAGACCTGACATTTCTTTTGCTGTAAACTTATTAGCAAGGTTCAGTTCATCACCGACAAAAAGGCATTGGAACGGGATCAAGCACATATTCCGATACCTTTGAGGAACTAGTGACTTAGGATTATTTTATCCTAATGATTCAAAACAAGGATTGATTGGTTATGCAGATGCAGGGTATTTGTCTGATCCTCATAAAGCAAGATCTCAAACTGGGTATGTCTTCATGAATGGAGGTATTGCAATTTCCTAGCGTTCTCAAAGCAAACACTTGTTGCCACGTCTTCAAATCATGCCGAAGTAATAGCACTAAATGAAGCAAGCAGAGAATGTGCATGGTTGAGATCAATGACACAACTCATACTAACTTCATGTGGACTGAATAAAGATAAAGTCCCAACTTTAATATATGAAGATAACGCAGCATGTGTCAATCAAATGAAAGAAGGATATATCAAGAGCGACATGACAAAACATATTCCTCCAAAGTTTTTCGAATACACTCAAGAGCTTATAAAGAATCATGAAGTTGAGATAAAGTATGTTCAATCCAGTAACAATGCGGCAGATCTTTTCACGAAGGCACTTCCCACTGCAATCTTTAGAAAACATGTATCGAGTATCGGAATGCGACATGTGCATAACATGTGAAGAATAGTTATTACATAAATAAGGGGGAGTAAACTATGCACTGCACTCTTTTTCCCTTCGCTAAAGTTTTTTCCCACTGGGTTTTCTTTAGCAAAGGTTTTTAACGAGGCAGTAGTAGTTGGAAAATGTGCCATCCAAAGGGGAATATTGTGAATATGAAGATGACAAAACCATTAAATGGATACACACATTTTCAACCTTCATGTCTTCTCCATCAAATCTATGTCTACTTATTTACCTTTCATTTGTATGTACATGTAATTCAAGGGTAAAACTTTTAGTATAAATACCCGATGAGATGGATGAATAAAATGTACCTCAACACTTTCATAAGTATTTACATACTTCTCTTCCTCTCTTCTTTCTAGTTATTGTTCTTCATCTTATATTCTTATTATAGATGTAGCAAGTTCTTTGATGAAGTGCTAATAAGGTCATAATCATATCTAATTTATAACAGAATGCATATAATTATTGTAGAATGTAATTTTAGCTTGGCTACGTTTGTTATATTATCTATTTCAATAGTTGGGCAACTTCTTATAATTCAGAAAACAGTTTGGATAAATATTATCTTCAATTTAATGATGTGGTTAGGTAACAATAGATTTTGCCATTATTTATAATTCCTATATAGGTTTTTTAACGTATGCCGCAGTGACATACATTAGGTGCAATTAATGAACATCTAGTTTCCATTTAAACCAATAATTATATTCATTGCATCTTCTAAAGTGGTAATATTAAAGTTTATTAATGTTATTCGAAATACATTAGGAAACCAAATTACTTTATTAATTGCATCTAATATATGTCTATGGAGTATACATTATAAAAATCCTATATAACTCCCATTTTATATATTGTCTTTATGTATTTTATAAATTTATAATATAATAATTTAGAATTTACATTAAAAATAATGATAATATAACTCTAATTTTAAACAAGAGGGTAATAAAGTCATTTGCTGCCATTAAAATAATTCATTTGACACAAAAAGAAATACTCCGTATCATTTTATCAAAAGGCCGCATGTTGATATTTATCCCTTATCCTTGTAATTAAGGATTCAATTAACATCTATAATACTTCCTCTTATTCAAATTAAGTTACATACTTTCCTTTTTATGTGATTCAAAATAAGTGATACACTTTGAAAAATTACCTTATTTGGTAAAAAATAGTGGGATCCACACTCACTAACTATCTACTTTAACAAAGTGAAATGACTCCTTTACATTTACTTTTTACTTTTAAACATCATTAACCAACTTTATTCAAAAGGCGTGTGACTCATTCCCCACTAACCATCTAATTAATCTAATATAATCATCATTATAATTTTTTGCCTAAAAAATCAAACCATGAAATTCAAAGTGTGTCAATTATTTTGAATCGGAGGAAGTATTTAAAAGTAGATTATAATATTCAGTTAAAAAAATATAAACGGACATCATTAGTTGTATGGATGAATTTCTAATATCTGATTAATGATTAAATATAATTATTTGATTTTAATAAAGATTTCAAAAATCAAAATAAAAGATCACATTTAAAGATTTCAAAAATCATAATAAAAGATCACATTTACTGGTTATCTAATTTCGATAAATAAGATAAGAAATTAACAAATCACAAAATTATCAATTTTAAAACGGATGTCCAAATGCATTAATCATGTTTTTCATACTCCAAGATTTTGACATATTCCATCTTGCATCTTTTACCGACTTCTTTCATAACAGACTCATTCAGCAGCCATGAAATTCGAACACACCCACCCTTATCTCTCTCTTTCGATCGTCAATCGTACCTTTTCGGTTTAAATTCATATCATATAATAACAGTAATTAGGTATTTCACTTCTCACTTGTGAATATACAAATTTACAATACGGATTACCGATGGCCGGACGGACTCGAAACGACGTTGAATCCGCCACGTCGCCGGAGGCGGTTGGGATTCCGACCGGTTTGAATCGAATTAAGACTCGTATAACGTCTAATTCCAACGATAATCATCATCCTAGCTCCAGTAATTACCATAATAAGTCTATAACCAGTCGTTTTAAGCAGAATCATCAGAGGTCTTTTAGCAAAGGTTTCGTCAAGCGAGAAGGTACAGATATTTTTCTTCCTTATGTACGCAATCATGATTTTTTTTTTTTTTAATTTTTATTGTCGATGTCTTGCTGTTGTTGTTACCGTTGATTTTGTTTTAATTAATTATTTTAATTCGTTTGAAGTTATGGTAGCCTTTGTGGTATTCTAATGGTTGATTAATTTTATTCGTTTTCAATTCAATGGTGATACTATGTGTACCTGTAAATTTATATAATAATTATTCAGTAGAATGGTTCAATTCAAGTGGTAAGTAAGATAACGATTAGGGTTCTTGAGTCTATGATCTTCAAGGTTTGGAGTGCATTTGAATAAATATACAAAATTGTTGATTCTAAGTGATAAAGTTGAGGTGGATATATGTTTTCGCTACCAATTGCAGACTCTCAGAAAGTAATTTTGTGTTTGATGGCTGGAGCATTTGGGTACCATGGTAATCCTGATCATCATATTAACTGTATATACCTGTAAATATATACCCAAAATACATAATTTCCTTCAAATGAATTTCTAATATTCATAATAAGGTAATTGAAAATTTCATGCCTGGAAACCTTGTTTCAACTATTTCATAGTCGATAATCCTGAGAACTTTTTTTCAGCATATGGTGCTAAGCAACTAAAAGCATAGATTTTGTGAAAAAATATATGTCACCTCTTTCAACCGATGTTTTTGTTCCCCTAGCAATGATAATTCTGGTTTTTATTCAGAAAAATCCTATAAAGTAATTATTACATTCTAATTAATTATACGCATACCAGGAATGGATATATTCTCTACCATTAAATGACATTATGTTGGATCTAGCAGTTCATTTTTGTTGCTCTTTTATTGCGTGCTTGATAAGGTCATATTATAACTGTCTTGATAAGTTTATATCATATGATCTTTTTAGTTTTTTTGTTGAAACAGTTATTCCTTGCGAACTTGTATTTTTATATATTACATGCATTCTCTAACGGTTCAACTATTTATGGCAAAAAAAAAAAAAAAACCATAATTATGCTGTTTAAACTAGAAAAACAATAAAAAATTGCATTCTTTACTTTAAGAGAAAATAGCCTGTTTTTTCACCATTTTGACCGAAAATAACATCTTTTAGTAGCACCATGAGTTCAAATTCTCAACATATGTTTCTACCTAATTCTGAAAAATGCTTGATTTTTTTTTTAAATATTTTTGTACCAGGACTCCGTAAAGGGAAAAAAATAGCCCGATGGTTAACATCTCATCTTTCCAAGGATTCTGATAAAACTATCAGAGATAAACCTCCTGAAACTGAGGTGAGGCTTTATATAATCATAATTAAATAACTCTTAACTTATTTAGATCACAAATGCTTTTTGGGAAATGTAATTATTGAATAATGATTGTAGCAGAGAAGAGAAGCTGAATTTGAGGCACATGACAAGGAAGATTTTTCAGGTAAACAACAAAAAGTAGGGAAAACCACATTTGGAAAGCAAACTGAAGCAGGAAAAAAAACTTCAGCTGATAAAATGTTGGAAACTGTAAAAAGCTTTTCTCATGAAATTGGGCCTAAAGGTGGCATTAGACCTACATACACCAGAGCTCATAGCTTCAGTGATTTGAAGGTACAGTTACATTACTTTTGTTGGGTCTAAACGGGTCAGGTTGTAAGCGGGTTGACCCGTGTGACCCGTTTACTAAACGGGTCGTGTTTCTGTTGGGTTGTTTTTAAACGGGCTGGCCCACCAACCCTTTTAACTAATATAAGAATAAATATAATAAAGAGTAAATTACACACATGGTCCTTTAGGTTTGTACCATATTACATATTTGGTCCTTTAGTTTCATAAATTACACTGGTAGTCCTTATTTCTGAAACTATTGACACGTTTGGTCTTTTACCTAAACAAACGTCTATTTTTCCCGTCAAGTATGGTCACGTGTGATGCACAAGGGGGTAAATCTGTCCTTTTCCCTTTACCAATTTGAAACCCATAATAACCCGTTTGTTTAACGGGAAAAGTTAAGTTTTGTTTAGGTAAAGGACCAAACGTGTCAATAGTTTCAGAAATAAGGACTACCAGTGTAATTTATGAAACGAAAGGACTAAATATGTAACATGGTATGGACCTAAAGGACCATTTATGTAATCTACTCATAATAAATTTTAAATTCGACCCGCCAACCTGATTACAATCTTCTTGTATGCTTTTTATGGATTTTGTATACTAATAAGTCAAACATTCAGGAACTTTTGCGGTCATTGCGGTCAAACTTCAATGCTGCAAAAGAATTAGTCAACACAGAGTTAGGCTATTTTATAGAGGAAGTAATTGACATATCACAAAAATCAGACACATTATCTTTGGAAGAAGAAAGATCAATTAACAACCTTTTAATTCTTTCTAAAGAATGTATAGAAATGCCACCACTCGAATTCCGCACAAAATGTGAAACAATTGTTCAAGATTTAACAACAAAAAGACAAAATTGCCAAACGGGCCCACTAAAATGGCTTTTTACAAGGATGCTTTTTATACTAACACGTTGTACAAGATTACTACATTTTGAAAAACACAGTGAACATATTGATGAAAACTCATTTCTTAGGTTAAAAGAATGTTTGGAAAAGATTCCTTCTTATGAGATGAGCTGGCTCCTAAATTTAGGGATTCAAGATTCCCAAAATAATGCTGTTTTCCCGGAGGGCGATTTGGTAATTTGTAGAATATGTGAGGAAAATGTTCCAACTTCACATTTGGAATCACATTCCTATATATGCGCGTATGCAGAGAAATGTGATATAAAAGGTGTAGATGTAAACGAGAGCCTTATTTCATTATCAGATATACTTGAACAGATAATTGATTCTTGCACATCAAGTATTCATACTGCAGATGATAATAGTCCTAAAAATCAAATTAATTCAGATAATTGTTCTCCTAAAATTAATGAGTGGAGAAATAAAGGTGTTGAAGGAATGTTTGAAGATTTACATGAAATGGATACTGCTTGTATTGAAGATTCGACACCTGTTAGTTTTTTGAATTTGAAAGGATTTCCTGGTGTCAAAAGTCAAAATTGCCCTCCATCATCAACTGGAAGTATGACATCAGCGTCTTCTACTAATACTCCTAGAGCTTCCAATTTTGACTTTTTTTGGTTAGAGCATAATCATCCTTGTGAATTAGAGGATGTGCAACAGGTATCAATAATCAACTCATCTTTTTTATGTTAATTTTTTTTATATACTGGAGTAAGGGTTATTTACATAAAAAGGTAACCAACTTTTGTCTAATTTCTATTTTAAGTAACCATCCCTTTTTTTCCCACACTTCACTTTTGGAAGTTTTGTTAAAAAAATTTCAAATTTGCGAAAATTCAATGGAACTGTGCAAGTTTTATTTTATTTTAGGTTGTGGCGCTGAATTAATTTTTGGAAGTTTGAGGGTTTTTCAGGGCAAATGCCATAAAATAGCAATGTACTTTAGCTGATGGTCAATCCGTTTTGGTAAAATATGTTGTTAAAAAACGTAATAAATATCAACCACATAGAGTAAAAAAAAACTTCTTTTGATTACCATATAGGGATGGAAAAAAAACTTCAATTACCAAAATAACCCGATTACAAAATTGTAATTAACAAAATGGGCCATAAAAGGCTATGATTACCAAAATGAAGCACCACCTAATTGTAAAAAATATCTTTAAAGTTTGTTTATTTTTTTATTTTTTTGAAGTTTATTTATTTCCTGTACAGATGAGTGAGCTTAGAGACATTGCTCGTTCTACAGCCGAAAGAGATCTTATGGAAGAAAATTCACATGAAAACTTGCTTACTTGCATGCAAGATTTACAAGATGTTCTACAAAATAGCAAACTCAAAGCTCTTGTTGTAGATACAGTTGGCCACCGAATAGAAAAACTTGTTAGGTAATCTTAAACAACTACATACATACATTATTTGCGTAAATAGTCCTTGCAGTTTGTACGATATTACGGATTCTGTCCCTCGACTATTTTCATCGCACAAATAGTCCCTGATTTTGAAATCTTTATATGAATGCAGAGAGAAATACATACTCGCATGTGAATTAGAAGATTCAAGTAAAAAAATGAGTGATTGTGCATCTCCAAGCAGTTCAGTTTCAACCCCATCACATTCTGTACATAAAGAACGAACAAGTATTGAAGATTTTGAGATTATTAAACCAATAAGTAAAGGAGCTTATGGTAAAGTTTTTCTTGCACGAAAACGGACTACTGGAGATTTATTTGCTATAAAGGTAATTCCCATTTTGTATTATTATTTTTATTTATTATACACAGATGATTAACGAATTGGTCATCATACAGATGCTTAAGAAAATGGATATGCTAAGGAAAAATGACATTGAGAGAATAGTTGCTGAACGTAACATATTGATTACAGTACGCAACCCATTTGTGGTAATTTACTAATCCCTTTGTTAATATTTCATATCATTACAAAAAACACTATATATATTTACATAAATCGTCCCTATAGTTTGTATGAAATTATGAATTTACTTTTTCCAATTTCAGGCGTCCCTAATTTTGAAACTTGTAATATCAACAGTCCCTAAAAACTCATTAAATTAGATGATTGACCTTATCACTTTTTTGGCTAATTTTCTTGTTTGACTTGTTGACCTGTTTGACCTTTTTGCATGTAGGTTCGGTTTTTCTATTCATTTACTAGTAGGGACCACCTTTATTTGGTAATGGAGTATCTGAATGGGGGCGATTTGTTCTCTTTGCTAAGAAATGTTGGTTGTATTGGGGAGGAAGTAGCACGCATTTACATAGCAGAATTGGTTTGTTAATAAGTTTAATTCTGTTATTTATTTATTAATTCAAGTTTTAGATATTTTATCATCATACTTATCTGCATAATTATTACAGGTTCTTGCCCTTGAATACCTTCATTCTTTAGGAATTGTTCATCGAGATCTTAAACCTGATAACATATTAATTGCACATGATGGCCATATCAAGGTGTGATGTTGTAACTTCTAGAAACTTCTATTAGTTTTGTTATATTTTAACTGGTAATCGTTTTATATTTAATCAGCTAACCGATTTTGGGCTGTCTAAAATTGGGCTAATGAATAGTACGGGTGATTTAACTAGACCTGAGTCAAATGAGGTTATAAGTTCAAATGGTCAACACTTTGACCATGAGTGGAATGTAGATAGTAGTGAGCGTTCAGCTGTTGGTACACCAGATTATTTGGCTCCAGAAATACTTCTTGGAACTGAGCATGGTTAGCAAAGTACTAATTAGTACTAATTAGTAATTAATTTATTTATCTTAAAACACTTTTATAACAGATTAAACAACTAGTGTCATGACTGTTACTGCAGGTTATGCTGCTGATTGGTGGTCAGTTGGAGTTATTTTGTTTGAGTTAATTACCGGAACTCCACCTTTTAACTCAGATCATCCTGAGGTATTAATTCAGTTTTAATATTTTAAATATATCATTTTGGATTTTTTTTATTTTTTTTACTTCTTATGAGCAAATTGCATAAAAGATAACTTAGTTTGGTCATATTTCCGTTTAGGAGATTATAGTATTTTATCCCTCCAAAAACATATTCTTAGGGTATGTTGTAAGATAACTGGGAAAAAGTCAACATGGTCAAAGTTACTGACACATGAGTACCATGTATTTAATGCTTATGAGTATGTTGTTGTATTTGCACAGAGAATATTCTACAACATTCTGAATGCAAAAATCAGATGGCCTTGTATACCAAATGAGATGTCTTATGAAGCTCAAGACATGATTAACAGGTAAGTTGGTTACTAAAAAAAAATTAAAATTTCCAAACATTACAATAATTGGTATTAATTTAAATGAATGTTTTTTTAGGTTTCTAATTCATGACCCTAATCAGCGTCTTGGAGCACATGGGTCATCAGAGGTTGAATATATTAACTATTTATTTATTATAAAGGCCAAATATGCAATGTAGTGATTGTGTGTTAAACATAACAGGTAAAATCACATCCATTTTTCAAGGGTGTAAATTGGGATACACTTGGAATACAAAAAGTGGCATTTGTGCCACAACCAGATGCAGTAGATGACACAAGTTATTTTGTATCAAGACACAGTCATAATCATAGTCAAACTTCAAGTCAAACACTTGATGATCAAGATTCCATTGATGCAGATTCTGATACCACCGACACAAGAGAGGTACACACGAGCACCTTTTTTCCATTAAAAAATTAAAAATTAAAAAAAAAATTATTAATTGGTGTTTCTTTGGTCCAGAAGTTGGATGAGTGTGGAGATCTTGCAGAGTTTGTTGAAGTGCCTCCTTGTGATGATCTTTCTTGGATCAATTTCTCTTTTAAGGTAACCATAGCAATGTCATTATGATTATTTTTTTTGAACGGCAAGGTCATTATGATGTTTTTAATTTTTTATAATGCATATCTTGAAGTGTAAATGTTTTTGTTATGAATGCAGAACCTGTCACAGCTGGCATCTATTAATCATGATGTCCTTGTACAAAACAGCAAAGATGTCTCAAGATGCTCATCCCCACACAATGCCCCAACCTCATAGATTCATTCTCTCTCTTTTTTATGTTGCTTTCAGTCAGGAAAAACAATATATACATGAATGCCCTATTTCTCTCCTTTTTTTTTTTTAATTTTCATTTTAGGGCAAAGATTAGATTAGAATAAAACACCACTGATCACCAAAGGTTACAAGGTGCAGTTGTTTCCTTTTGTTTTACATAAACGGTACACAATGAATCAAATGAGATAATGTACATATTGCTAGTGATGTCACACTGAATTCAAATTTTATAAAAATTAAAATACCTAACAAATATATGCTTTAGTGATTCTCACTTGCCAATGAGCATTACTGATAGGGGCTCACAACTAAAAAGTGCGTGGTAAGGCCCTGTTTGGTTCGTGGAATCTTTTTGAGGGATGGTATCTGAAGGAATGAAATTTGAATCATAATTCATCATGTGTTGTGTTTGGTTGATAGGATTTGGAATCAAATTTGTAGTAGTAATAGCGATAGTTTCTTGTTTGAACTTCTTTTCATTTTTAAAGTTTGTGATTATTTATTAAGTTTTCCCAAAAACATGCTTACTTTCTCGTATGTCTATTTACGCCAATTAATGGTCGTACAAATACAATCAAGCTTCTTGTTAGATCTGAATCTGAATGACGATCACTAAAGGTTGGTGTTGGCTTTGACTTTAGTTGTGGTGCAATTGAGACAGACTCTTGATTTTGCAAGCTAGTAACATAATACGATTAATAGTGGGTGTTTTAGAATTGTTTATTGAAAATAGTTATGTATTTTGATAATCAATGGATATAAAATGTGATTCTTAAGAATAGTATTTTGATTGATTATTCTGTTGGAAACCACAATAATCAAATTATTAGTTTTTTTAGTGTTTAGCAAACTTGATTATATATTTAGTTTATAGATGCAACTCAAATAATTAGTTTTCATAAGCATATTCCTTCCAAACATGCAAATAAGTAGATAATTTATATTAAATCGCAATACCAAATATCCTTTAATACGAAGTAGGAGTCATCAGTCGATAACTAGATATCCTCCTTGTTTTGTTCTTACTCCTGAAATTAGATGGTTGTTTGGACTTGCGCATAGACATCGTATATCCTTGTAAGCTTCCCGCTAAAATATAGGATACCACGTATAATGTTGATCCATTTTCTTCTAGGAACTTCCAAGATAATCTTCAATTTAGGTGTTTAAAACTAACTTACTAAAAGTAAAGTAATTTGCTTAGACAAGAGTTGTATTAAGGTAAATAAAGATAGAACAATTACTAATCCATAGAAACAAGTAAAAAGGTACTATTAAGAGAAAAAACTTTTGTGTTTTTCCAAAATTTTCGGACAATATGAAAAACAAAATCTCTTTAAATTTTGTTTTAACATAAATGAAAATAGAAAGTTTTTATCTATAATTTTTTAGATAAAAACAGTTTTTTAAAATCACCACCACCCATCATTCGTGACCACTCCCACCATCTACCATCACTAACGCCACTACGACCCACCAATTGGTCGACTAAGGCCCTGTTTGATTTGAAGTTTTGATTCGGACTCAGACTCAATGTTCAGACTCGGTCCGAATCTGGGCGTTTGTTTTCGTCATCGATTATCTGACTCGGTCAACAAGTAGGATTCGGTCCAATCCAATATAATGATTCAGTCCGAATCGAAAAAGTGTTGGACTCGGTCGAAAGAGAACTTACCATGATCACTGGTGACGAGTTGCAGGCAAAATAGGCGTCGGCCATTGAAGATGGAAGATGGAAGCATGTTGCAGACCAGAATGAAGAAGATAGAGTGGGTGGGTGGCGGCTACAGAGAGAGAAAGGAGGAGTAGGGTTTTGGTTTTTTTATTTTTAAAATTAATGGCCCACTTCTTTTTATTTAATATATATAATTAAATGATTTGGATCAAAATAAATTCGTTAATGGGCTTAGTAAGTTGGCTCTTTTTATTTATATATATAATAAAGTAATAAGTTAATTATTCATATATTTTAATCAAACGCATATATTTTATCTAGCACAAAAGAGAAAAGTATTAAGGTCATTATTCATCAATTAGCACATCCAACTAACAATTTAATCAAACACATGGACCCAATCCGATTTTTTGACTCAATCCAATTCTGACTCAATCCGATTCCGACTCAATCCGATTCAGACTCAATCCGACTAATCAAACGACCCCTAAATATATATTACCCGCTTCCGAATTGTGCAATACTCATCTAGTTATAAAAAAGATAGGAAAGATTATCATTATTACAAACTACAAAGAGTCATTTTAGTGTAACAACATATAACATGTGTCTACAAAATTAAACAAAAACACAACACATTATGTTTCCTCACTTTGGTGTATATCTTTATATTCACGAGGTCACAATATATCACTTTTTTTTATAAAAAAAATATATGTTTAAGGTATTCCTGATATACCTTGGTAGACGGGCTTATGTTAGTACGGGTTTATGCCACTAATGTACGCGATCTAATTATTGTTATGAGCGTTTACAAAATTTCCTATGATCATATGGTAAATGTTTCACAATGAGAGATCGAATTTATAACCTATAGAAAATCATTCTAGAGTTTAACCATTAGACCACCAACATATCGTTATATTACATCACTCTTTTATTCCGTGTAATTACTAACGGGCATCTTATTTGTTAGTTATATAATATTTTTATTTCATAAAATGCAATTAACTTTTTAATTATTGTAAACCATTTTAAAAAAAATCAATAATAAATAAAAAAGTATGAACTTGTTTATCAAATCAAAACAGTGAGTCAACCACGTCTTGTAAATATTTTTAATTCACAAGTGTACTACATTTTTTAATTATGTCAAACATCTCAAAAGTGTTTTTTAATAAATTAAAGATGGAAAAAATGCTAATTAAATGATAAAATATTTTTTGAACAAAATTATAAATCGTGATTTACGAAACACAAAACAGTCAGTCAACAACGTCTTGGCTTTCAAGCTGCATCTACTCTACAACCAATCCCCCTTTTCCTTTCTGTACACAACGCTTACAAATTCTAACACAAAACCAACAGTCTTTTTAGGGTTTCTCAACTCCCCCCAAAATCCTTCCAGTTATTGAACACATTGGGGGAAAATTCCGACATCATATGCTGTATTTTGAGAGATCGTCAACAATGGCGGGTCCTGTGAGTCGTAGATCGACGAACGCATCACAATCAGTCCGTGGATCTAGAATCATTGTCGCAATTATCATCGGAATTTTGCTCGGATGTATCTTTGCATTCTTATATCCGCATGGTTTCTTCTCCGACAATTCAAATCCCGCTGCTCACTTCCGTAGTCGCCGTCTTAGCAAATCAAATCCTCAGGTTCAAATTTCTATACTCTGGGTCGCTTGTAGGTTATTGATCCGTTGCATGAGTTATAATTTGTTGACTTGATGCGTTGTTGACTTTATTTGTGCAAAAATAGTGTTGACTTTTTTTTTTTTTTATCGAATCATGTTTTTCTCTTGATTTACGTAAATGTTTGAAATTATTTAATCATGTTCCTATTCAGCTGTAAAATTAGTCAGAATCTTCAATTTTTTAGAAAGTTTCAACTATAAGTACCACAAATAGAATAACTACTTGATATTCAACAAAAATAATATCTTGTACGAATGCGAAAGCTGTTAGTTGGTAAGTTAGGTGGAGAGTTTAAAATTCAGGATAATGAGTTTGATCTTCACATTTCAGAAAGTATTAAGCTTTCAAAATTGTCAACCTTTCCTAATTGTAGGCATTAGTTAATTTGTATTAGAAATATGATATCTTTTTACAAAAAAAAAAAAAAAAAAAAAAAAAAAAAAAAAAAACTATTACCATTTCATGAATCAACTAATGTGGTTTAGTTAATTGATTATATTATTTTGATCATATCTCAGATTGGATCAACTTCATGTGAATCCACAGAACGAGTAAACATGTTAAAATCCGAATTATCAGATTTATCAAACACAAATGACGAACTCAAGAAACAAATCAGAGATTTAACCAAAAAACTACAAGCAGCTGAACAGAAAAACGGTCAAGCAGAACAACAAATCATGGTGGTAGGTGAACCACAAAAAGCCGGGCCTTTTGGGACCGTAAAAGCCGTAAGAACTAACCCAACTGTACTTCCAGATGAAACAGTTAACCAAAGATTATCCAAAATCCTACAAAAAGTTGCAGTAAAAAACGAACTCATAGTTTCACTTGCAAATTCAAATGTAAAATCCATGTTAGAAGTTTCAGTTTCCAGCATCAAAAAAGCAGGAATAACTAATTATCTTGTTGTAGCTTTAGATGAAGGAATTGTCGATTTTTGCAAAGAAAATAACGTCCCATATTACTCACGTGACCCGGATGAAGATATTGATTCGGTTGCAAAAACGGGCGGGAATCACGCGGTTTCGGGGCTGAAATTCAGAATCTTGAGGGAGTTTTTGCAATTAGGTTATGGTGTTCTGTTATCAGATGTAGATATAGTATACATACAGAACCCGTTTAACCATATATATAGAGATTCAGATGTTGAATCCATGTCTGATGGACATAATAACATGACTGCTTATGGATATAATGATGTGTTTGATGAACCGTCAATGGGTTGGGCCCGTTATGC
Organism: Calendula officinalis; assembly: GCA_963853835.1. Taxonomy (NCBI): domain Eukaryota; kingdom Viridiplantae; phylum Streptophyta; class Magnoliopsida; order Asterales; family Asteraceae; genus Calendula; species Calendula officinalis. The sequence goes on from OY970829.1 coordinate 20,322,831, forward strand.
TCACACTATGCGGATTTGGGTTTATAATTCGGGCTTTTTTTATTTAAGGCCCACTTTGAATTCAATTGAGTTATTAGATCGTGTGGCTGAGAGATTATCTCATCCTCCACCTGCATGGGATCAAGCTGTTTTTAATGAAGAGCTGTTTTTTCCTTCTTATCCTGGTTATGTTGGTCTTCATGCTTCAAAAAGGACAATGGATCGGTATTTGTTTATGAATAGTAAATGTTTGTTTAAGGAAGTGAGGAAAGATGTTAATTTGAAGAAGTTGAAACCGGTTATTGTTCATGTTAATTATCATCCGGATAAATTACCGAGAATGAAGGCGGTTTTTGAGTTTTATTTTAACGGGAAAGAAGACGCGTTGGAACCGTTTCCGGATGGTTCTGAGTGATGAATCTTGGAGTATAAGTTGAAATTGTGATACTGTTGCCACTAGTTATTTGACTTGTTACCGTTTAGTAAACGATGTTTTTTTGTTGTTGTTTTAGAGTATAATTTGATCTTCTTATTTATTAGCCTTTCTTTGTTTTTTTGTTGTTTAGTAAACGATGTTTTTTTGTCCGCTAGTCGCCCCAAATACCCTACGTGGTAAAAACTCATTTTTCTAGTAGTGTTAACCCGCACGCTACTGAACCATAACCCGGTATATAAATGCTCAACCCAACACTAACTCTCCAAGTAACTAAAGACCTAAAACTATGACAAAAGCACACAATAAATAACAATATGATGCTTTTGTTGGAAATAGTGTCCAACGTCATCAAATAAACGGTTTGACTTGGTCAACGTAAATTAAAGTCCTACTGGGGTTGCTCTTGGGGCGCAACCGAACACAAGAATAAACGAACCGGGCTTTGATTAATTGTATAATCAAATGTGTAACGGGCTAAATGGACTGAATAAGTTAATGGGTAATTAACTAGTTATTCAAGTGGGCTTTAGTTTAATTAATAGTTTAATTAAATGGAAACGGGCTTGGGCTATTTGAGTCCGACTCAAATAAGGAAACGTTTCCTTGGCGAAACCTATAAATAGGGTGCATGGGGTTTGACCTAATACACACAATCAATAGCCTTGAGCTTGCACCCAAGTTTCGGCCGCCCCCTTTGTCCGTCCGCCACCACCGCCGTGAGCCTCCGCTGCCGCCGCCGTGGTGCCGCCGTGGTGCCGCCGTCGACCGAAAGGGTTTTCGGTTAGGGTTTCGTTTGGGTTTTCTCAAGGGTACTTTACACTACGTTGTGGTGTATTGTCTCGTTCGTTGTCAACCTCAAGTGTGATCAAGTAGAGGGGTTCTAGTTTGAATCCTCGTTCTTGACAAGTTCTGGCTCGTACAAGATCTCAAGGATTCGCATCACCAAGTGTTGGCAATGTAAGTGATTTATTTATTTTATTCATAGCTACCTTAGAATCGTCGATCTAAACGATCCTTTATCGTTTCGTCGTTTATCGTTATGATTTGTTCGTAAATTCCGCGACGAACAAAGTGTCGGTAAATTGGTACGAAACCCAACAGTGGTATCAGAGCGTTGTTCTACGAATCTAAGTGTGTTAGATCCGAAATTCAAAAAAGAAAAAAGTTTTTTTTGTGTTTATGATTTTCGGAATTTCCGAAAATTCAGAAATTAAAATAAATAGATATATATTTTAAATTTGTAAAATTGTTTTAAATTAAAATATGGTAAGTGGATAATTTTAAAAGGGTTTAAAATTATCAAGATATTTTTTCAATAATTATCTTGCCTATTATTTAAAATTAGATTAAATAAAAGATTGTATTTATATATTAAAATTTCGGTTTTATATATAAATATATATTTATTTAATGTTTTAAATAAATCAAAATTTATTATACATATATATATATATATATATATATATATATATATATATATATATATATATATATATATATTTTCGGATATATATATAGATGTATTTGAATAAGATAATATTTATATTTATATATATATATATATAATCGGTATATATATATATATTTATATAAATTGATTTGGTAAATATACATATAATTATTTAAAAGGAGTTTTTAAATAAAGATATCAAATTTAAAATAGGGATATGCACAAAGTGTGTATATCCGAATTTTTTAATAAAATTTTAGGGGTTTCGGATTTTCTATAATTATTTAGATTTGATTTTGTATTTATATAATGTAATATAAAATATCTCCAAAGAGATAAAATCATAAATCTAAAAGATAATTATAATATATATATATTAGATATGTATTAAATTAATAGTATAATTTTATATGTATATATATATATATATATTTTCGAAAATTCGAAATTCCCATATATATATCAAATAGTTTTGATATATTCCTCCGTTATAATATTATGTAAATAAAAGTATATTTAAATATTATAATAAAATATAATTAATTAATTATTAAAAGGTGCGTCCTCGCATTTTAATGGAATTAAAAGAATTATATATATTACTTTAGTTGAGATAAATTAAAAGTTTAATTTGGCATATAATAAAAGTTTATATATGTACAACTAAAGTAAATACATTAAACAAAACTTCCCGTTTAGTGTTAAATGTGAAAGATTGTGCTCTCCATGAGAGACACGCACTCATCTATAATCTGATTAACGAAGCGCGTGCAATTGAGCCGGTACGTTAATTTTGAGATTATAATCGTGGGTGAATAGATTCTCGCGATACCCAAGCGAACTTGAGCCGGGGATCTTCGTGAGTGCTTTCATTGTAACACCTCAATTTTCAAAACAACATTTAAATATCATTTAATTCAAAAATATATAATATTGTATTAACATCAAATGCCGGTTATACAAAAACGAAAAGGTTTCTTGTTCGAGATTATCAGAGTTACAAGAACGGTGTTACAAATTATATCTTAACCATAGGATAAGGACTCTAATCATCAACACCGAGCTAATCTCAACAAGGCCTCTTCTAAACGGGCCTCCTAGATCTTCGATCCCGAACCTGAGTACATAGCAAAAATACAAACATAGTACGTGAGACAAAATTGCCTCGTGAGATACATGGGTTTTAGACCCGATAAACAATTAGTCAAATAATATCATTTAATCTTAGAATAATATTACTAAGTTTGTTTTGGGTCACTTTATCACTTTCATTATTGGCCAATGTCAAGATAATCGGAATGCCTCCAATCTATCAAGACCATCATATCCACGGTAATCGGAATGCCTCCAATCTACCGGGACTCATAGGTATTGGGTAATCGGAATGCCTCCAATCTACCACTAACCTTAAGGTACCGTAGTAACCGGAATGCCTCCAATCTACTACGGCCCTAGGGACATCATCATCATCATCATTACTTATCTTTTATCGGTATGAGCTTATAGCTCCATCATTTCTCAATCAATCAATTATTTCGTTACGAAACAAGCAATTCATCATAAGACACACAAATGACTAAATTGCTTAAAGACTCGACAAAATCATTAGGTCATAAAAACATTTACTAGCTATGTACCCAGTTTAAAAGTCACATGTACTCACCTTAGCCAAGCTTATCCAAATGTTGTGTTCCTTGAACACCAATATCACTTCTCAAGATTTGAATGTCTCAAATCCACCAACTCGATAACATATTATCACAACCAATACAATGGTTTGCATCAATCATCTATACTAGTCATGTACTCCATGGTTAGTTAACTGTTTGTATCATATTTACCCCAAATTACTAAACCCTAATTCCATAAACCTTCATATATTCATAGATCCAGTTCATAAACACATTTTCCTTGTTAAAATACCATAGAACTAAGTTAGACAACTTCCATTTGACCATTTATGAACACACCCAAAACTAGGGTTTGAGATTCAAGCTTTCCCCACTTGAATCTATGTTAAAAACTCAAGAGATATGAAGATTTACCTTTGTTCTTCAACAAGGAGCAAGAATCACCAAGATTTGATGAAGATTGAGCTCCAAACACCCCTTTTTACTCAGAAATCGCACACACTAAAAGAGAGAAGAAAACTAGGGTTTCATATGACATAAATGAGGTTTTTCCCGAATTAAATGCTGGTGTCGGGCAGAGTTCACGATCGTTATCAAGTTCGCGTCGCGAACTCCGTTGCATACGCGAACTTCGCGATCGGGAGTTGGTCGAGAAGTTCTTCGCGACAGATAGCCCAAATAGCTGGATCGAGTTCACGATCGCGAACATTAGTTCGCGCCGTGAACTCTCTGAACGGCCCATGCTGCACTTTTTAATCTTTGGCTCGACCCGGTTTCGCCCATAACTTTCTCGTACGGTGTCCAAACGACACGAAACCAATTCCTACGTTCTTTAAACGATTTATCCTTATTTAACATATTTTTGTACAATTTATTTATTTACAAAATTCGGGTCGTTACAACTATCCACCCTTTAAGGAGATTCCGTCCTCGGAATCTCATCATAATTCACGAAGTTCGAGTATCTTTTCCGAATCTCGTCCTTGACTTCCCAAGTCAAGTTCGGCCCAAGTGAATGCTTCCACTTGACCAACACCAATTCAATTTCTTTATTCCGAAGTTTCTTGGTTTTTGACTCTAGTATGGCTTCGGGTTCCTCAATCAATCGGTTCGGGGCATCAACCCGCAACTCTTGTAACGGAATTATATTTTCAACCTCACCCACAAACTTTTTTCAAGTAACTTACATGAAACGTATCGTGAACACCTTGAAGTTCGGGTGGAAGTTCTAACTTGAAAGCTTGCAAACCGACCCGTTTCAAAATCTTAAACGGGCCAACATACCTTGGGCTCAACTTGCCTTTCTTACCAAACCGCATTACGCCTTTCCAAGGCGATACTTTCAACATCACCATGTCACCAACATTCAAATCATATGGTCTCTTTTTCAAACCCGAGTAGCTTCTTTGTCGATCTTGGGCGATTTTCATATTGGTGTGGATTATCCCAATCTTTTCATTGGTCAACCTCACAATCTCGGGACCCGTGAGTTTCGTCTCACCCGCCTCGAGCCAACACGATGGAGTCCTACATTTCCTTCCATACAACGCCTCATAAGGCGGCATCTTAACGGTCGATTGATAACTATTATTGTAGGAGAACTCAACTAACGGTAAATGTTCATCCCATTTACCTCCAAAATTTAGCACACACGATCTTAGCATATCTTCAACCGTTTGAATGGTTCTCTCGCTTTGACCATCGGTTTGCGGGTGGTAAGCCGTACTCAACCACAATTTCGTTCCCAACTCCTCTTGCAACGATCTCCAAAATCTCGAGGTAAATCTCGCGTCTCTATCGGACACAATCGACAACGGGACTCCATGAAGTCTCACCACTTCATCCACATACAATTTTGCCAACTTCTCAAGTGGCATGGTTTCCCGGATTGCCAAGAATAATGCACTTTTGGTCAACCGGTCGACTATGACCCAAATGGCGTCGTGGTTCTTGCTCGTCTTTGGCAATCCAACAATAAAATCCATTGTTATATCATCCCATTTTCCGGCCGGGATTTGTAACGATTGAGCTACCCCGTAAGGTACTTGATGCTCGGCTTTTACTTGTGCACACGTGGCACACTTAGAAATATACTTTGCCACTCTTGCCTTCATCCCGGGCCACCAATACATCTTCTTCATATCTTGATACGTTTTTGTACTTCCCGGGTGGATCGAATACTTAGACTTATGAACATCGTTTAGTAACTCCTTTCGGGTACCCCCGGACTTGGGAACCCAAATTCGACCACCCACAGTTTTCAACCCTTGCTTATTTTCCACAAAATGTTGGTTCTTTCCCAAACGTTCTTGCCTTAACCCATCTTTTTTCATCACTTCCCGTTGGGCATTCTTGATTCGTTCTACTATACTTGAGACTACTTCAATACGTGTTAGATTTCCCTTTATCGGCTTTTCATACACTTTTCGGCTTAAGGCGTCGGCTACCACGTTGGCCTTCCCCGCATGATAGACAATTTCACAATCATAATCTTGTATCAATTCGATCCATCTTCTTTGCCTCATATTTAGGTCTTTTTGAGTGAAAACATATTGAAGGCTTTTGTGATCCGTATACAGCGTACACCTCGTACCGTATAAGTAGTGTCTCCATAACTTTAAAGCAAACACTATCGCCGCCAATTCCAAATCGTGAGTCGTGTATCTTTCTTCCGCATTCTTTAGTTGTCTCGAGGCGTAAGCAATCACTTTCCCCCGTTGCATCAAAACACAACCCAAACCTTTATGTGAAGCATCACTATATACGACGAAGTCTTCCATCCCTTCAGGTAACGTGAGAATCGGGGCGTTACACAATTTTTCCTTTAATGTGGCAAATGCATTTTCTTGTTTTTCTCCCCACACAAACTCACTACTCTTTCGGGTCAACAATGTGAGTGGTGTCGCCACTCGGGAAAAGTCTTGAATAAATCGACGGTAATATCCGCCAAGGCCGAGAAAACTTCTCACTTCGGTTGGAGTTCGTGGCGGTTCCCACTTCATAACCGCTTCAATCTTCGACGGGTCAACTTTGATTCCTTCTCGGGACACGACATGACCAAGGAATTGGACTTCTCGAATCCAAAATTCACACTTAGAAAACTTAGCATACAATTTCTCTCGTTGTAGCACTTCTAACGTTTGCCTTAGGTGGCTCTCGTGTTCTTCTTCGGTTTTTGAATAAACAAGAATATCGTCAATAAATACGATAAGGAACTTGTCGAGGAATGGTTTGCAAACCCGATTCATAAGATCCATAAAAATGGACGGTGCATTAGTCAACCCGAATGGCATCACCAAAAACTCGTAATGCCCATAACGTGTACGAAACGCCGTCTTCTCGGTATCTCCTTCTTTTACTCGAACTTGATGGTAACCCGATCTCAAATCGATCTTCGAGAAATAGTCGGCACCTTGTAGTTGATCAAACAAGTCGTCGATTCTAGGCAATGGGTACCGGTTCTTAATAGTCATCTTGTTCAACTCTCGGTAATCAATGCACATTCGCATTGAACCGTCTTTCTTCTTAACAAACAATACGGGCGCACCCCATGGAGACGAGCTAGGACGAATAAATCCTTTGTCGAGTAACTCTTGCAACTGGGACATCAATTCCCGCATTTCGGTGGGAGCCAAACGGTATGGAGCACGAGCTATCGGCGTCGCTCCCGGAACTAAATCAATACGGAATTCTACTTGCCTCTCCGGTGGCAATCCCGGTAGATCGTCGGGAAATACCTCGGGAAAATCCCGAATCACCTTTACATTTTCCACCGTCTTCTTCTCTTTCCTTCCATCTAATACATATGCTAAAAAGGACGAACATCCTTTGGCTAAACATTTCCTAGCTTTAACCGCGGTCATAAGACATGGCAAATGGTGTCGTCTCTCACCATACACATAAACTTTTTCGTTGTCGGGAGTCCTAATCGAGACTATCTTCTTCCCACATAAAATCTTTGCTTGATTCTCACCCAACCAATCCATACCTATAACTATATCAAAACCCGCAATTTCCATGGGTAATAAATTCACCTTAAACTTTCTCCCATCTATTTCCAATTCACAATTTCGACACATATGTTGAACTATGGAGGTTTTACCATCTGCAATTTCTATATCATAAATTTCATCAAGGAGTTCTAACGGCACATTCAACACCACAACAAAATCATGTGACACAAACGAATAAGTAGCACCCGAGTCAAATAAGATCCGGGCGGGAATAGAATTTACGAGTAGGGTACCTGAAACGACATCGTGGACTTCTTTGGCTTCATCTCGGGTAAGTTGGAAGGACCGTCCCTTGACCTTCGTCGGCTCCGCTTTATTTTGAGCGGTCGACACCATGGTCTCACTTCCCTTCTTCGGGCATGCATTGCTATAGTGCCCTTTTTCATGGCACGAATAGCACTCGATTTCATCCAACGGTTTGACCCGGCAATCCCTTGCCAAATGCCCCGGTCTTCCACATTTGAAACACGACTTCGAATCCACCAAACATTCCCCTTTGTGGTCTTTGCCACACTTTTTACAAGCACCCACACTTGTTTGCTTAGAGAAGGTCGGGATGAACTTTCCTCTCTTCGCCGAACCCGAGCTCCCCTCAAACTTCCTCTTCTCAAACTTTTCAAACTTTGGCCTCTCATTGATTCTCCTTTGGCCCACTTCCTCCACATTCCTCGCCGCACTAATAGCCTCATCTAGTGTGGCGGACCTCTTCACTTCCAACTCATACTCCCACGGGAGTCCATTGGCATACCGAACAATCCGGGATCTCTCATCCGGATACAATTTGATTACAAACGGGATTAATCCCGTGAACTTCTTAGTGTACTCATCGACACTCAAACCACCTTTCTTCAAATGAACAAACTCTTCTTGGAGTTTCTCCAAATTTCTCTCGGGGCAAAACTTTGCCTTCACCCGTTTCACAAACTCATCCCACGTCATCTTGTACATCGCCCTTTTTCCCAACGTTTCATACAAGGTATCCCACCACACGAGGGCCTCATCTTTCAACAACCGAGAAGCATAGATCACCATATCACCGTCCTTGCATTTACTAGCTTCAAGGACTTGCTCGGTTTCACGGATCCAACGGATCGTGAATTTTGGTTCGGAGCTACCATAGTAGTTATCGGGCTTAAAAGCCATAAAATTTTTGTACGTGCACCCCTTCCTTTCCCTCGGCTCGGGGTCACTCTCTCCTTCTTCCGTTGAAGACCTCTCGGTTTGAGCAACACTACTTGACTTGCTTTTCGTGCGGGGTGGAGATTCATCCCGCCTTTCACGTGCCTTATGCTCATTGAGGATTCGGTTCACATCCTCGTTCACTATGTCCCTCATTTGATTGAACATAGTTTGGAGGTGTTCCACGGTGACCGGGGTGTGAGTGTTCCTTTCAACACCCGAATTCTCCACTTCGTCACGAGGTGGAGGACCAAATACCGGTTCAACAATGTTATTCGAATCTTGCCCTTGATCAAGTGGGCCTCTTGCACTTCTAGTTCTCACCATTTTGCTATAATAAGACATCAATCATTTAGAAGTTAATTTATCAAAGTAACGGTGGCATTGACCGTTCCACAACCAACATGACCTATTCCCTTAAGTTCAACCCTATCTAGCCTACACTTAAGGTCTCAATAGCTATTTATAAGTATCCTATGGAACCTACGGTCCTACTAGCTCAGTTTAAGTCTAGGATGGTCAACTCAACCTAGTTCACTTAAACTATAGCTCTGATACCAAGTTGTAACACCTCAATTTTCAAAACAACATTTAAATATCATTTAATTCAAAAATACACAATATTGTATTAACATCAAATGCCGGTTATACAAAAACGAAAAGGTTTCTTGTTCGAGATTATCAGAGTTACAAGAACGGTGTTATAAATTATATCTTAACCATAGGATAAGGACTCTAATCATCAACACCGAGCTAATCTCAACAAGGCCTCTTCTAAACGGGCCTCCTAGATCTTCGATCTCGAACCTGAGTACATAGCAAAAATACAAACATAGTACGTGAGACAAAATTGCCTCGTGAGATACATGGGTTTTAGACCCGATAAACAATTAGTCAAATAATATCATTTAATCTTAGAATAATATTACTAAGTTTGTTTTGGGTCACTTTATCACTTTCATTATTGGCCAATGTCAAGATAATCGGAATGCCTCCAATCTATCAAGACCATCATATCCACGGTAATCGGAATGCCTCCAATCTACCGGGACTCATAGGTATTGGGTAATCGGAATGCCTCCAATCTACCACTAACCTTAAGGTACCGTAGTAACCGGAATGCCTCCAATCTACTACGGCCCTAGGGACATCATCATCATCATCATTACTTATCTTTTATCGGTATGAGCTTATAGCTCCATCATTTCTCAATCAATCAATTATTTCGTTACCAAACAAGCAATTCATCACAAGACACGCAAATGACTAAATTGCTTAAAGACTCGACAAAATCATTAGGTCATAAAAACATTTACTAGCTATGTACCTAGTTTAAAAGTCACATGTACTCACCTTAGCCAAGCTTATCCAAATGTTGTGTTCCTTGAACACCAATATCACTTCTCAAGATTTGAACGTCTCAAATCCACCAACTCGATAACCTATTATCACAACCAATACAATGGTTTGCATCAATCATCTATACTAGTCATGTACTCCACGGTTAGTTAACTGTTTGTATCATATTTACCCCAAATTACCAAACCCTAATTCCATAAACCTTCATATATTCATAGATCCAGTTCATAAACACATTTTCCTTGTTAAAATACTATAGAACTAAGTTAGACAACTTCCATTTGACCATTTATGAACACACCCAAAACTAGGGTTTGAGATTCAAGCTTTCCCCACTTGAATCTATGTGAAAAACTCAAGAGATATGAAGATTTACCTTTGTTCTTCAACAAGGAGCAAGAATCACCAAGATTTGATGAAGATTGAGCTCCAAACACCCCTTTTTACTCAGAAATCGCACACACTAAAAGAGAGAAGAAAACTAGGGTTTCATATGACATAAATGAGGTTTTTCTCGAATTAAATGCTGGTGTCGGGCAGAGTTCACGATCGTTATCAAGTTCGCGTCGCGAACTCCGTTGCATACGCGAACTTCGCGATCGGGAGTTGGTCGAGAAGTTCTTCACGACAGATAGCCCAAATAGCTGGATCGAGTTCACGCTCGCGAACATTAGTTCGCGCCGTGAACTCTCTGAACGGCCCAGGCTGCACTTTTTAATCTTTGGCTCGACCCGGTGTCGCCCATAACTTTCTCGTACGGTGTCCAAACGACACGAAACCAATTCCTACGTTCTTTAAACGATTTATCCTTATTTAACATATTTTTGTACAATTTATTTATTTACAAAATTCGGATCGTTACATTCATGGTAGATTCACCGTCAAATTCATGATCCACGGTATCCCTGTCATGAATTATGTGACGAGCATAGAATCGAGATTGACATGCCATTTTAAAAGTTTAAAATGAATCTAAAAGATCTAGGGATTTCATGGTGATTGAAATTAACAATAGTATGTTTCCTTATGAAATTATTCGGTGTGAATTACGGCATCCCTCTTCACATCAAATAACGTAATGTTAGATCCTAGCCTTAATTTGATTATTGGGTAAATAATGTTAAGGATTATCTAATAAATAAACTAACAAAGAAATTGTTTCTTTTGTAGATGTCTAATCCAATCAATAACTACAACAATCAAAATCTTCCACCACCTCCTCCACTTCCACCACTTTTCTATGGATCGTCCATAACCAAAATTCCACGTCGTGGTAGAAACACGGACTTGGATTTTGTGGAGTATGTGGACAATACTCGAGCTGTTAATAAAAACCTTAAACTCATTGAGACATGTAAAATGGAAAAATGGGAATCAGTATGTGACTTCATCGATAGGATGAGAGGTTACGTAAATAATTCAGAAAGTCTGGGTTTGACTATCTCTAACAAGTCAGCTGTTGATATGATATTATACAAGCTGAATCCTGAATATTCCTCATACGTATTAGATTACGAGAGGAATAAGAGAGATCTTACAATCATAGAGTTATACAAAGAACTGATGGTTGTTGAAAAGAACCTGTTATTTGCTTGTAACTGTGATTTTAAAATTCCCGTCTTGAACATTGAATCAAATAAAGCTATAAGAGATGAACCTTCTCGTTCTGAAATAAAGAGAAAAGCTGAAGTTAGGAATGTCCAACGAAAGCTCAAAGGATCTCTCTTATAACGCCAAAAGATTCAATATGTTTTTACTGCAATGAGAAAGGGCACTGGAAAAGAAGCTGCCCAAAGTACTTGGATGATCTGAAGAATCAGAAAGTCCAAAAGTCTGGACCATCAGGTACTTTTATGATCGAACTTCATAGTACTTCTATGTCTAGTTCTTGGGTTCTTGATACAGGGCGTGGTACTCACATTTGCACTGATATACAGGGACTAAAGAATAGCAGGAAGCTGAAGCATGGTGAGCTGAATCTAATCATGGGAAACAGAGTCTCGGCTGCTGTCACCAAGATTGGAGATTTTGAGCGCATGCTTAGTAGTGATAGTTCGATTACTTTATTAGATGTTTGTTATTCGCCTTGCATGGCACGAAACATTATTTCATTTTATGCGTTGTTTAAGGATGGTTTTACTTTTAGTTTTGATAATAAAAATGGTTCTATTTTAGTTCATAAAAATGATGTTTTTATATTCAAAGCTATTCCTTGTTCTGGCATATATGAAAGTGTTGTTTGCGTTAACAATAGAAATCTAATATTGAATGTTGATTCGTCCAAAGGTGTATTGGATAAATCATGTCTATGGCATTGTCGCTTAGGCCACATAAACAAGAAGAGAATCGCCAAACTCCAAAAGGATGGAGTGTTGGAATCATTTGACCTCAAATCGAATGATGTGTGCGAATCTTGTTTGCTTGGCAAGATGACAAAAGCGCCATTCACAGGGACTTGTGAAAGAGGCAAAGACTTATTGGATCTTGTACACACTGACGTGCGTGGACCATTCAAGTCAAGCACTAGACATGGTGAAAGATACTTCGTCACATTTACTGATGATTTCAGTAGATATGGTTATGTTTATTTTATTAAACATAAGTCAGAAACTTTTGAAACGTTCAAAGTGTTTCAAAATGAAGTAGAGAATCAATTGGGCAAAAGGATTAAGATGCTCCGCTCTGACAGGGGGTGGAGAGTATCTTAGTCAAGAGTTCATGGATCATCTAAAGAGTTGTGGAATAGTATCCCAACTCTCACCTCCTAGAACTCCACAACTTAATGGAGTGTCTGAGAGGAGAAATCGAACATTGTTAGATATGGTTCGATCAATGATGAGTCGTGCAACTCTTCCAGTGAGCTTCTGGGGTTACGCCCTAGAAACAGCAGCTCATATCTTGAACCTTGTACCAACTAAAAAGGTTTCCAAGACACCCTCTAAAATGTGGACATGGAATCCTCCCTCGCTCCGACATTTGAAAATCTGGGGTTGTGAGGTTTACGTGGGACACGAAACTCATGACAAACTAGAAAGAAAATCAGAGAAGTGTCATTTCATTGGCTACCCTCGCCAGTCTTTTGGATATCGGTTTTACAAACCGGCTGAGAACAAAGTGTTCATAGCTCGAAGAGGATTCTTTCTTGAGAGAGAGCTATTATCCAAAGAAGCTAGTGGGAGCAAAATTGATCTTGAAGAGTCTCAAGAGCCAACCAATGAAATTGAATCGGAACCTTTAGTTGACACTAGTACTCAACCTGAGGATGAAACTCATGTTGAACAAAATGATATAACTCCTACCATTCTACGTAGATCCTCTAGAGTTGTTCGCCCTCCTGAGCATCTTGGTGATTATTATGAATACCATATTGCTGAAGGCGATGCATCTACTGATAATGGTTTACCAGTTGATGATGATGAGCCATCAAACTATAAGGAAGCTATGGAAGGCCCTGAGGCCGATAAATGGAAAGAGGCTATGGAGAGCGAGATTCAGTCCATGTATGACAATCAAGTGTGGAACTTGGTTGACGTTACACCTGGCATTAAAACCGTTGGATGGAAATGGATCTTCAAGAAGAAGACAAAAATGGATGGGAATGTGCACACTTATAAGGCTAGGCTGGTTGCAAAAGGTTATATTCAAACTCATGAGATTGATTATGATGAAACCTTTTCACCAGTAGCCAAGATAAAGTCTATAAGGATATTGCTTGCAATAGCTGCATTTCAGACTATGAAATTTGGCAGATGGATGTGAAAACTGCTTTCCTGAACGGAAAGTTAACCGAGGATGTCTATATGGCACAACCAGAAGGTTTTATCTACAAACAACATCCTAAGAGAGTGTGTAAGCTTGAGAAATCCATCTATGGATTGAAACAAGCATCTCGAAGTTGGAATCTTTGCTTTCATGAAAGAGTCAAACAGTTTGGATTTTCGAGAAGCGAAGATGAGTCCTTTGTTTATATCAAAACTAGTGGGAGCACTGTAGTCTTCCTAGTATTATATGTGGATGACATATTGCTCATTGGCAACCACATTCCTACACTGCAAGATGTGAAGTCTTGGTTGGGAAAGTGTTTTGCAATGAAGGATCTAGGAGATGCAGCGTACATACTTGGAATCAAGATATATAGAGATAGAGAAAAACGTCTAATAGGATTAAGCCAGAGTACATACTTAGACAAGATATTGAAGAGGTTTCATATGCTTGAGTCTAAGAAAGGTTATCTACCAATGAACCATGGCATAATTTTGACTAAGAGTCAATGTCCCAGCACTGAGTTAGAGCGGGATAAGATGAGTCGAATCCCATATGCTTCGGCTATAGGTACGATCATATATGCCATGATATGTACTCGTCCTGATGTCTCATATGCTTTGAGCATGGTGAGTCGATATCAGGACAACCCTGGCAATAATCATTGGATTGTGGTGAAATCGATTCTCAAGTACCTAAGGAGAACAAAGGATATGTTCTTAGTGTATGGTGGGAAAGACGAATTGAAAGTGGAAGGTTATTGTGACGCGAGTTTCCAAACGGATAGAGATGACTCGTGCTCACAATCTGGGTGGGTATTCTTATTGAATGGAGGAGCTGTCACTTGGAAGAGTTCCAAGCAGAAGACAGTTGCTGATTCCACATGTGAATCTGAGTATATTGCTGCTAGTGAAGAAGCAAAAGAGGCCACATGGTTAAAGAATTTCATAGGTGACCTTGGTGTTGTAACAAGCATCAAGGACGCAGTGAAAATCTACTGTGATAATGAAGGTGCAGTCGCCCTGACTAAAGAATCCAAAGATCACAGTCGAACCAGGCATATACTCAGAAAGTATCACTATGTGCGAAACCGTGTTGAGGAAGGGGACATCATCGTGACTAGGGTATCATCGGATGAGAATCCGGCTGATCCATTCACAAAGCCACTGAGTCGATCCAAGCATGATGAACATGCTAGGACGATAGGAATTAGATTTCAAAGTGACTTGTACTAGTTTATTTATTGAAACCGTATTACAAATATTAAATTGTATGAATGGATGATTTATTTATAGTGATTAAATAATTTGCAACTGTTCATAGAGATTGAACATTGCATAGAGATTGCTGCTACTCTCATGAGCATTTAAATGGAGATTTTAAATGTTGGACCAACCCATGCTCAGAGTATTACCTCATGGACAAACTCAAAGGTAATAGTGAGACGGTAATATCATATAGGTCTTAAAACCTAGATACATTAGTCTCCTAGTATGAGTTCGTGATGCATTGGTTTGCTCCAACGCTATTCGTAAATGGTAGCTATACAGAGTACTTCCATGTGTTATGTAACGATTATGGCAGAGACGATGTAAGTCGAAGTTTATTCACTCCTTCTTTCAAAAGTATGAAAGAAGAGATATCTTTGGGCCCCCTGTTGATTTGATGTGACAATTAAAACCTGCGCAGGTCATGACTAAATTGAAAGTTCAATTAGTAGTCTTAATCAGTCATCATAAATCTCGATCAGGAAACATAGTCGTGACTAGAGATTGACGATTGTCTGTGTCTCTAGTTAACGGGATATCGCGAAGTGAAGGACATATGATCACTTATCTTAGGAACTGTAATCTGATAAGATTCAGAGTTCAGCAGCTGCATTATTTGCACACTTTAAAAGTATGCTTGACAGACGTTTATAGTTGATGAGATGTCCAAGTGGGAGACTGTAAGAAATAGTGTCCAACGTCATCAAATAAACGGTTTGACTTGGTCAACGTAAATTAAAGTCCTACTGGGTTGCTCTTGGGGCGCAACCGAACACGAGAATAAACGAACCGGGCTTTGATTAATTGTATAATCAAATGTGTAACGGGCTAAATGGACTGAATAAGTTAATGGGTAATTAACTAGTTATTCAAGTGGGCTTTAGTTTAATTAATAGTTTAATTAAATGGAAACGGGCTTGGGCTATTTGAGTCCGACTCAAATAAGGAAATGTTTCCTTGGCGAAACCTATAAATAAGGTGCATTGGGTTTGACCTAATACACACAATCAATAGCCTTGAGCTTGCACCCAAGTTTCGGCCGCCCCCTTTGTCCGTCCGCCACCACCGCCGCCGCCGCCGTGGTGCCGCCGTGAGCCACCGTTGACCGAAAGGGTTTTCGGTTAGGGTTTCGTTTGGGTTTTCTCAAGGTTACTTTACACTACGTTGTGGTGTATTGTCTCGTTCGTTGTCAACCTCAAGTGTGATCAAGTAGAGGGGTTCTAGTTTGAATCCTCATTCTTGACAAGTTCTAGCTCGTACAAGATCTCAAGGATTCGCATCACCAAGTGTTGCCAATGTAAGTGATTTATTTATTTTATTCATAGCTACCTTAGAATCGTAGATCTAAACGATCCTTTATCGTTTCGTCGTTTATTGTTATGATTTGTTCGTAAATTCCGCGATGAACAAAGTGTCGGTAAATTGGTACGAAACCCAACAGCTTTCAAATCCAAATGAAGATGACCTAATCCTTATTAAAAATTAATATGAAAGGTGCTTATCATCTACTACAAACAAACAGAATAGTGGATACAATTTCTTATACAAGTTTCACTCTTCTTGTAACCATGGCGTACTTGACCTTAAAGTGCCCATGAGTCGACAAGTCGGGCGAGTGTTTTGTGAGACGAGCCACCACGACTAAGTGTTTCCCTACCGCTCGCTTCCAGCTGTTTAGCCCGAACCCTAATCTTCTTACCTTCTTCACCCTCCATAACCATCTTCACCACGCGTGCTATTTCCTCCCGCCCCACCACCACCGTCTCTCCACCTTCCCCCACCACCGGCATCCTCACCGCCACCGCCACCTCATCACTCAACAACGTGGCATTCATCCTTTGCTCTGGATACATCGGCCATGCAATCACCGGCACACCGTGTGTAACGCTCTCAAGTGTGGAGTTCCACCCGCAGTGAGACAGTGGCTCCGGTGGACGGGTGGTTTAGCACCGCCACTTGTGGGGCCCACGAATTCACCACGAGTCCCACTTGTTTTGTCCTTTCAACAAACCCCTCCGGCAAGTAAGCTTCCGACTGGTCCTCTGAGTCACCTCCGGCACTGAAAAACGCAGCATGGGCGCAGTCACTCGGTTTTCTCACCACCAGAATGAACCGTTGTTGACTCAGTTCTAAACCGCAAGCCAACTCGGTGAGTTGCCCACTCGTTAATGTCCCCCCACCTCCAAGTGCAATGAAGAGAACCGAGTCTTTAACTTGTTTATCAAGCCATGCAAGAATTTTTTTGTAGTCCTCATCCAAAACCAGTTCAATCTGTTTCGTGAGCGGTCCTATGGGATAAACCGGTGGAATGGGAATGTCTAGAAAGAACCGCTGGTGTTTTACTGCTTTGAGAGAATCCGGTTCAAGATCATCCCAACTATTAGAGAATATTCCCGTACCCATGGATAACCTGTTGACATGGAACAGGAACCATTTGTATTCATCTATCTTCCAGTCCCGGACTTGGTCAAGTAAGTCCGGGATCCGGATCGGGTTACAACCCGGAACCTTGACCGGGTCAAGTAGATCCACGAACTCACCTTCCACCTCTCGGTCCAGAAACGGGAGATACAAAGAGAACGTCAGAAGCGTTGCTGAAGCCGTAAAAAATGAATAAACTGGAATTGATAGTTCGTTACAAGTTTCGAACACACCGGTGCAAAATATGTCGATTATGAGAGCTTTCAGTAATTTTTGTCGGTTTAATCCCGATAACACCGAGTGAAGTGGACGGATGGATTCTTGGACAATGACACAAAGGCGGGCGACAGCTGTCATGTCGTCGGAGATGAGGCCGGACATGTCAGCATCAGGGAGGTTGACAATATGAAGGTCGGGATGTGGGTTGCGGTTGATGTATTCTTCTTGTGCAGGGGTCGAACCATTGGTAATGACGAGAAAATTAACCTGAAAGCAGGGCTGTTAAAACCTGACACGACACGAAAAGAAACAAAATTGGGACGAAATTGAAATTTGAATTCGTGTTTAGAAATTAACACGAAATTGACACATAGTTATAATTTTAGAAATTGTAATTTATGTTATATTTTTGTTGTGTTTATAGTTTTTAAGTATGCACAAAGTAAGAAAATTTGATACATATGTTATTTATCTCGTGTTTATCGTTTTTTAATTGGGCCGTGTTCGGTTTAGCAAAAACAAAACACGACTTTGTGTCGTGTCGTGTCATGTTCTTGTTGATAAAAACGAATTCATTTCGTGTCATGTCATGTTACCTAAAAACACGAAATACCACGATTTGACAGGCCTACCTGAAAGTTATGTTGAGTTACTAGACGAACTGCGAGCTCGAAAAGTGGGGTGATGTGACCCAAACCAGGGCTTGCGAGAAAGGCTACATGGGGTTTTTGTTGGAACAAATCACAGTTCAACTTATTACTGATGCTGCAGTTAGTACCGATCATAGTTAGTACTGATTATGGTTATTACTGATGGGGCAGAAACACTTAATACTGATGAGTTGATACTGGTGAAGACTATAACTAACTTACTGCTGATCATGCACATATTGAAGATACTACTGATCATTAGTAGTTACTACTGATGTTGGTTTTGGACTTACTACTGATTATCACATTTACTACTGATCATCATATTTACTACTGGTGATTGCAGTTACTACTGATACGCGTTTAGGAAGCAAATCAAGTCCGAGATCTTCGCAGAGTTAGTTATAGAATGTTATTCAATGTATATCTTTTATAATTCGATGTAAATCAAGTCCTAGAATAACTAGGGTAAATAGTTAGGCTTCAAGGACTGCTATAAGTAGTTCCTTACGAATTGTAAACGTACGTGTGTATTGTTAATCAATAATATACATTGAAGCTTTTTGTGAATCACTGTGATCTTAATATTATTGTTCATTGTTAGTTCAATATACAGTATTCTATTGTTCTTAAGATATTAATACAAGTGTTGATCCGCTGCAACTTCTTGTTATTAGTAGATCTGGGTTGACAATAACTTGTTTTGGTTATTCGATCCTGACAAGTGGTATCAGAGCTTATTGGTTCTAGATCTACGAATCTTTAAGAACAACAAAAAGTTTTAATCGTTAAAACACACAGATTGTTAATCATGACTGATAACAATGAAAGTACTCAAGCAAATAAAATCCATATACTCACTCCAAATAACTTTGGAATGTGGAAGAATCGTATTAAGCAATACATGCTTATTACTGATTATTCCATGTGGGAAGTTGTTGTTGAAGGAAACAAAACCGTTCATGGTCAAGCAACAAGTTCTGCAACTGAAGCAGACAAACTCAAGTGTGAAATGGAGAAGAAAGACAGAGGAGTCGAACTCAAAGCACTAAGCACTCTTCTACTGGCCATTCCTAATGACTATCACTATCTCTTTGTTGAATATGATGATGCAAAGATGTTTTGGCAGGCCCTATAAAAGAGATTTGTTGGCACCAAAAGCACCAAAAGAAACATGAAGTCTGTACTAAAACAGGACTTTGAAAATTTCAAAGGCCAAAAGAATGAATCCCTATCTCAAATCTTTGATAGGTTCAACAAACTCATTGGTGAATTGAATCAAGTTGGTGTGAAACCAGAGAATGATGATGTCAACAGAAAATTTCTCAGATCTCTTGGAGAAGAATGGTCTATGTACACAGTCATATATAGACAAGGTGATGCCCTGGAAGAAAAAGAGCTAGATGAATTGTACAATGAGCTTAGGGTGTTTGAATCTGAGGTAAGTTCTAAAACTCCTAATTTATCTTCAAACAATGCTGCTTTTGTATCTAGTACAGGTCAAGTTCCAGAAACTACTACAGGAAAAGCTGCAGATTGTGAAGATACTGCAAGAGAATCCTTCTTCACTAGTCATGTGCACACTGCACTAATTAGTGATGATTTGGAAAAATTGAATCCTGATGATCTTGAAGAGATGGATTTAAAATGGCAGATGGCTATGCTGAGCCTGAGAACCAAAAGGTTCTTAAAGAGGACTGGTAGAACAAACCTTAACTACAACAAAGGTGACAAGGCTGGATTTGACAAGACTAAAGTCAAATGTTACAATTGTAACAACCTTGGGCACTTTGCTAAAGAATGTCCTCAGTCAGACAAAAGGTCAAACTCAACTGCTCTTGTTTCACAACAAGGACAAGGTTATGACTGGAGCTTTCAAGCAGAGGAGCATGCACAGAATCAAGCTCTCATGGCTTTCACTGACTCTCCTAAGGTACATTCTAAATCTTGGACTCCTGAATGTATTAAAGCATACAAAGATTTAGAAAAACTTAATAAAGAAACACTTGAAGAGATGATTCTAAATAGAAATAGAAGAATTGAATATAATGGTTGTATAACTGATCTTGAAAATCAAATTAAAATTTATAAAATAACTGATCAAAAGATAAAAGAAGAATTGCTACAACCCACTTATGAAAAAGAACATTTTGAACTAAAATTAAAAGAAACTTTGATCAAACTAGAAGAATGTCAAATGGAATTAGAACAAAATAAATTAACCATTAAAAAGTTTGAAAGAAGTTCTCAAATTGTTAATGAATTAACAAATAACCAAACCACTGAAAAAGTTGTGCATGGAGTGGGACATCATGTTGTTCCACCTCCAACTAATTTTATCCCTCCTCTTAAATCAAGCACAGAAAGAATTTTAGATGATTTAAAAATGTCAAATAAAACTGAAACTTGTAATGAAACATCTGAATCAAATGATTCTTCTGATGATGATCAAACTGCAGACTCAATTGATATAAGTTTTCACACAGCATAAAGTCAAAATGAATATACCAAGTTATCTCCTAAATATGATGCAGAAAATATACCAAAAATTTTAAGAAGGGGAAATGAAAGAAACAGGAATCAACTCTTAGAACAAAGAAAGTCTATAAGTGCTAAGGATAAGAAATTAAGATGTTTTATTTGCAACAAAGTAAACCATTTAGCAAAAGATTGTCACTTCAATCCAATCAACTGCAAAGAGTTCAAAGAATTTAAAAATTCTAAAGAAAAAGCAAAAACACAAAGTTCAAAAGATACTACTGATCCTTCAGTAGTAAATAAAACAATATCTCAAAAATCTGAAACACCAAAATTTGGAAGAACTGCACCAAGGATTGTGCAAAATAAAAGAATTGGAAGCCCAAAGAACAGCAATTATTTCAAAAATAATGGAAAAACAAATCAAAATAAACAATATTTTAATTTTTCCAACACCAGTAGAAACTTTAACAGGTTTACTACTGATCCTAACCCTAATTACAATGTTGTTGGGTACCAGTACCAAAACACTACTGGCAAAAACCCTAATTTTAAAAATACTACTGCTGCCAAGCCAAAGGTTAAAAACACTACTGGTCATCCTAAACATGGTAAGTACCCAAATACTACTGATCCATCAGTAGTAAAGTATTCAAAAGCTAAATATAATGGGTATAGACCAAGGTCAGTAGTAAACTCAGACACCAGTAACAAATCCAAAGGGGCAATAGTAAAACAAAAAACCAGTACTAAACAGGTATGGGTACCAAAAATGTTTAAAATTAAATGTTCTAAATCTTACTTCTCAAAGAATGAACCCAAGACATATAAAGCTTGGGTTCCCAAACTTAACTAATCCTTTACTTACTTGTGCAGAGCATTCAGATCCCTGAAGAAGGTAGAACATGGCACATTGATAGTGAATGCTCAAGGCACATGACTGGAAATCTGCAAATTCTTAAAGATTTCAAGTCATTTGATGGAGGGTATGTGGCCTTTGGTGAGAACCCAAAGGGAGGTAAGATTACAGGAAAAGGTACAGTTACTAATGGTAAAATTACTTTTGATGATGTATTTTATGTAGCTGAGCTAAAATACAATCTTGTCAGTGTGTCTCAAGTATGTGATAAAAAGAATAAGATTCTTTTCACAAACATTGAGTGCATCATTCTTTCTCCTGACTTTATTTTAGATGAAAATTTTGTAGTTTTGAGAACTCCAAGGAGAAATAATGTGTATTGCCTGGATATAGGGGGAGAACTCATTTCTTCGAATGAGGTCAACTGTTTTATATCCAAGGCAAACACTACTGAATCAGAACTTTGGCATAGAAGGATGTGTCACACAAACTTAAAAATATGAACAATTTAGTAAGAAAGAATTTGGTAATTGGATTACCACAAAAATAGTTCATGTGTGATCATCACTGTGTTGCATGCCTAAAAGGTAAACAACATAAGTCTTCTCATAAGTCCAAAATTGTAAATTCTATTTCTGTTCCTTTACAACTCTTACATATGGACCTTTTTGGACCTACAAATGTAATGAGTATTGGAAAGAAACAATATTGTCTTGTTATTACTGATGACTTTTCCAGATATACATGGGTTTTCTTTCTCAGGATAAAAGATGAAACAAGTGAACTCATCAAGAACTTAATTGTTAAACTGGAGAACACATCTGATCAAAAAGTTAAAGCCATAAGATGTGATAATGGCACATAATTTAAAAATGCTAACTTAATTAACTTTTGTGATCTTAAAGGTATTGACAGACAATACAGCTCACCTAGAACTCCTCAACAAAATGGTGTAGCTGAGAGAAGAAATAGAACAATCATAGAAGCAGCAAGGTCAATGTTAGCAGACTCAAAATTACCAATTACTTTTTGGGCTGAAGCTGTTAATACTGCCTGTTATGTACAAAACAGAGTATTAATAGTTAAGCCACATCATAAAACACCATATGAGCTTTTTAACAAAAGAAAACCTTCCATAAGTTTCTTAAAATCATTTGGTTGTCCTTGTACTATTTTGATTACAAGAGAACAAATTGGTAAGTTTGACTGCAAAGCTGATGATGGAATCTTTGTGGGATACTCTACTCAAAGCAAATCATACAGAGTGTTCAATAAAAGATTAAGGATTATTGAAGAAAGCATCAATGTATCCTTTAATGAGAATATTCCTAATGAACAAGGAAATGGTCCAGATTGGCTATTTAACATAGACAATCTATCCAAATCCTTTAACACTAACATGGATTTAAATGCAGGTGATTCAAATTGTCATACTCAAAAGGAAGGAACATCATCTTTCAATACTGGTCAAGAAGAAATGAGATACATAGTAGTGAATACTGTTCCCACAGTTAATACTGAGAACAGTAATAACTCAGATTCTGGGAGCAGTAGTGAGTCAGATAATGAGGACAATAGTAAATCAAATACTACTGAGACCAGTAATAGTACTCAAAATACTACTGGTCCAAGAAATAACCTAAACTTTCAAACTACTACTGATCTCAGTAATAACTTAAATACTACTGATCCCAGTAGTAACTATGAACCAACAAATGATGATGAACCAAACATCAATGACAATGAAGAACCTCAAGAGGAACAATCTCCTGAGAAAAATGAGTCCAATCTTGAAAACCAATTAGGTGTTGATAAAGTTCATGGCACCAGAACTGAAAAGAATCATCCATTGGATCAAGTCCTTAGTGATGTGAACTCAAGCATGCAGACAAGAAGCAAATTACACAAAAGTCTAACTGCAAACATGTGTAACATAAGTTTAATTGCTAATGAATGTATGTTTGAATGTTTTCTGTCTCAGGATGAACCAAAGAAGATTCAACAAGCAATGAAGGACTCAAACTGGATTGAGGCAATGCAAGAAGAACTCCTTCAGTTCAAATTACAAGCTGTTTGGACACTTGTACCCCTACCCAAAGGAAAAAGAGCCATTGGAACAAGGTGGATCTTTAGAAACAAGAAAGATGAAAGAGGTATAGTGATCAAGAACGAAGCCAGACTTGTAGCCCAAGGATACACTTAAGAAGAAGGAATAGACTATGATGAAGTATATGCCCCTGTTGCTAGAATTGAAGCAATTAGGATATTCTTAGCATATGCTTCATACAAGAAGTTTAAAGTCTATCAAATGGATGTAAAGAGTGCTTTCCTATATGGGAAAATTGAAGAAGTATATGTATGCCAACCTCCAGGTTTTGAAGATCCAAAACATGGTGACTATGTATTCAAACTAGACAAAGCTCTATATGGCCTACATCAGGCACCAAGAGCATGGTATGATACATTATCATCATACTTACTGAAGAATGATTTTAAAAGAGGAGCAATTGACAAGACTCTGTTTACAAGAAAGGTCAAAAATGATATACTACTGGTGCAAATCTATGTAGATGATATCATTTTTGGATCAACAAATGATTCATTGTGTAAAGAGTTTGAAAATCTCATGCAAATCAAATTCAAGATGAGCTCCATGGGTCCAATGAACTTCTTCCTTGGACTCCAAGTCAATCAAAGAACAGATGGTATTTTGATAAACCAATCAAAATATGTTAAAGACATCTTGGAGAAGTTTGATATGAAAGACTGCAAGAGTGCAAGTACACCAATGGAAACACACAAACACCTACATCCTGATGCTGAGGGGGAGGATGTAGATGAACACTTATATAGATCAATGATAGGCTCTTTGATGTACTTAACTGCATCAAGACCTGACATTATGTATAGTGTTTGTGTGTGTGCAAGATATCAAGCAAGATCTAAAGAACTACACTTGCAGGCTGTCAAAAGAATAATCAGATACTTGAAAGGCAAACCATCACTTGGTCTATGGTATCCACATGACTCACCATTCGAACTCATAGCCTACACAGATAGTGACTATGGAGGTGAATGTCAAGACAGAAAGTCCACCACTGGTGGATGTCAATTCTTTGGATCAAGACTGGTGTCATGGCAATGTAAGAAACAAACAAATGTATCCACATCAACTGCTGAAGCAGAGTATGTAGCTGCATCTGCTTGTTGTGCTCAAGTACTTTGGATTCAAAACCAGCTTCTAGACTTTGGTATCTCTATCCTTAAAACTCCTATTTTTATTGATAATCAAAGTGCTATTAGTATTGTGAACAATCCAGTAAAACACTCTAAAACTAAACACATTGAAATAAGATTTCACTTTATAAGAGATTGCAATGAAAAGAAGTTAATCAAAGTAGTTAAAATTCATACTGACAATCAATTAGCAGATCTCTTTACAAAAGCATTTGATGTAGGAAGATTCAGCTTCTTGGTTAGCAGTATTGGAATGATTTTAATAAATTAATCTCTCACTCAAAATCATGTTGTAAAAAGTTATTTTTTTCAAGTGTTTTACTACTGGTAGGTCATTACTACTGGTAAACAATTGTACTCACATATACTACTGGTCTCAAAAATTGGTGGTTACTACTGCTAGGGTTGGTAAATTAGGTCAGTATTAAAATTCATTAGTTACTACTGATGTCAAAATCCGTAGATACTACTGATGTTCATAGATACTACTTACGTTTTCTACTGGTATCTAATTTACTACTGGTCCTTATATTGTCAAGTTACCAAACTAACCCTCATGAAAATAACCGTTGTGTTATGATTCGAAGGGCAACTTAGTCTTTTTGCAGATCAAATCGTAAGATATAAATAGCTGAAGTCGATTAGTTTAGCATTATCCTCACATCGATTTGATAAATCTTCTCGATAAACCCTAAAATCGCGATCATAACCCTGCACCAGTAACAACATTCAAACGATCAAGCAACTCTACAATCATAACAACACCATAAAATCGACAACAATGGCAACTCTACAATCTCTTGATGTTCAAACAAATCTTAAATACTCAGAGTTTCACAACATGTGTGCGTATCTAAAGAATCCAGACGGAACAAAGGATTTTCGTCCAATCGTTAACTTTTTGAAGAACTCATACATAAAGTTTGCATTAACTGTAAATCCAAAATCATATCAACAACACTTGGGTGATTTCTGGACCAATGTTGAAAGAACCGAAGGTGCAACTATGTCTATGATCAAATCAACAGTGGATGGAAAGTCTATCACCATAACTGAATAATCCATCAGACACCATCTACAACTGCATGACGACGAATGTATGTTTTCTCTTCCTAAGGAACACATTGTTGAAATTTTAAACAAAATGGGATATGAGGGAAGACTTGACATTGTCATTTTTCAAAAAGGTCTTCTCTCCCCACAATGGAAATTTCTTG
This sequence comes from Calendula officinalis, assembly GCA_963853835.1. Lineage (NCBI taxonomy): Eukaryota > Viridiplantae > Streptophyta > Magnoliopsida > Asterales > Asteraceae > Calendula > Calendula officinalis. The sequence continues at coordinate 20,348,989 of OY970829.1, forward strand.
TACACAATATTCAACACTGTCTTTCTCCTAAAAGAAGTTCTTGGAATGAGTTTAACAAGTCAATAGCATCTGCTGTTGTTTGTTTATGCACAGACCAAGTCTTCAATTTTTCAAATATGATTTTTGAAGGAATGTTGGGAAATCTGTCTACTTCAAAATTTTTAATGTATCCCAGATTTCTTCAACATTTAATAAATTGTGAATTGCAAAACTTGTCAACTCCTAAAAACATTTTTATAACTCCTGAGTTGAACAAGAAAGTTTTCTCTAATATGAGAAAACAATTTATATTTTCGGACAAGGAAACCCCTCTGTTTCCTAACATGATCAAAGATCAACCACATCTTGGAGAAGGTTCAATCAAAGATACAACCCCAATTGAACCTCAACCCACTCCTTCACCCCCAACTGCAGCCCAAACACAACTCCAAACAGTCACTCAATCATCCACTCAATTAGATGTCCAGAATGTGTCCCAGGAACATGAATTAAATCTGCAGAGTGCTACTCTTCACTCTGTAGAAGACCAGCCTTTATCCAAATCAATCCAGAAAAGTTATAAAAGGAAGAAATCTTCCTTAAAGGACACTAGGGGACCCACTGAGTCAAACCCCAGGCTCCAAGAGTTGTCCTCCAAGGAGGAGAGAGGACATGAGGAAAGGGCTCTCACTACTGATGCCCCAAAGGTGGGTGCACAGGATAGTGAGAACATCACTAAGACCCAGACCTCGGCAACTCTAAGTGATGACTCTTTTGAGGAATTACTAAGAGGACCCCGGTGCCAAGAAACCACAAGGGGGGGCACTACTGCTTCTTCTAGGAAGAAGAGAGTGTCCAAACAACCCATTTCATCACCAAGAAGTGATGAGGGTAGAACTAAAACTATTGATTTGACGGAAAGGATGGAAAACCTTAAAGCCAATGTACCTGTTAGTGAGCCCGATGATCTTGCTAGAAGGAGTGAGGGCAGTATTGAACAAAAACAATTGACGGATAGGATGGAAAACCTTGAAACCACTGTACAAGATTGCCTGAAATACTTAACAAATCAAGGGAGGACCATGTCATATATGAAGAAGCACATTAATACCATTAACAAAAGAATGAAATTGTATGAGCACATGCTTCTTCAACAAACAAGGATCATAAGAAGGTTGAAAAAGAAGGTTGATAGTAGTGATGCTCCACCAGTTGAGCTCACTAAGGGGGAGAAGGACAACATACAAAACATGATAGATGAATCTATTGCAGCAGCAACCTCTCTCCTCAACCTTAAAGAATCAAAAGTTAATGAAGGCCAGGTTAATGATGAAGGCCTAGAAGACATGGATGTTACTGTTGAACCTACTACTGATGCTCCTATAGTAGAACAACCAGTAGTAATTCCTACTACTGATATCATAGCAGTAGTAAATCAAGAAGAGGCAACAAACACTACTGATGCCCTATCAGTAGTAACTCCTGAAAACACACCAGTAGTAACTGCCTTGGTTACTACTGAAGAGGAAGAACAAGAGATCCCAGAGCTAATTGAAAGGGAACGTTATGTTATCATCTCCAAACCACCAACACCTGATCAACCACTTATCATACCTGACATTGATGATAATGTGAATTGGTTGGAAGTAGATGAATGCACACTTCCTCCACACCCCAAAATACTATCAGAAGATGAACTTCATTTGTTTTATCCAAAGTTTGTAATTCCTGGTATCCCAGATATGAAATATATTCCACCTCCACCTTCAGCTTGTATTGGAAAGGGAAAGGAAATTTATGATGATGATTATCCCAACAGAGCATTAGGTCACCACATGGTGAACAAAATTAATCATGTCAGATCTGAAAAACAATCTAGATGGAAGGTGAAACATAAGAAATACTTGAAGAATGTGGCTATGTATCAAGCTCTTGAAGAAAAGAAAAAGGCTGAAAAGGAAAGATCAAAAAACTCAACAATCTCAAGAAACTGAAATACCTGTTCAAATAAAAGATGTTCAGATAGAAGCTCAACAAGCAGAATTTAAAAGATTTAGAAAGTAGAAGAAGAACATCTAAACTGCCTTGAAGATCTGGTAGCTGAAAGTAAAAGAACAAAAAGTGATCTACCATATGATATATTTGAACAGAAGAAACTTATGATTGACTTTCTCAAGTCAAAAGGGCACAGTGCAAAGACTTTTGGCAGAATGAAGATGATCACAATTATAGACAAATATTGTACTGCCAAGAAGAAAGAATTAGCTGAAGAAGAAAAGAAACTAAAAGCTTTAATCCCAATAAGTCCAAAGTTAATTCAAACTGGTAGTATATCAACTACTGGTGAATCCTCAACTCCTTAAACCAAGAAAAGAAAGGCTCTTACTCAAGAACAGAGTGCTCAAAAGAAATCAAAGACAGAACAAATTATTCCTGTTCTTGAAGTACCAGTTGCTCCCCTTCAAAACAATCCAATCATCAATTGGAGAGTTATGACTAATAATGTAATAGAAATTATAAGGGAAGACAAAGTTATTCAAAGATTTACAGGATGGTTACCATTGATTAGATCCTGTTCAAGAAGTGATGTAATCAAACTTCTGATCATTGGAAAACCAAGAATGACAAAGAAATCATGGAAGGATTCTGGAACTGGATATTTAACAAACATGATTGATGCTGCATTTTATCCAGATAACTACCCAGAAATATTTACAAATCCAGAAAATGTGTATGCTTGGAATGTACTCCCAACTGCAAATATGTACTTCTTTGAAAGATCAAGTAAAAACTGTGAGCTTTATTTATATGAAAAAGAATATCCACACTCTGAAAAGACCATGTATCAGATATTCACAAACACCATGATAAGACCATATGATGCTGTAATGTTCCAGAATAAATTGAACTATTTTACAAAGAAAAACAGCAAATACATCATTGAACAAAGAAAGCAACAGAATCAAAGAACCCTAGAGAAAAGAAAGAGGGAAGAAGAAGAACAAAAGAAACTTGAGTAATTCAAAAAGAATTAACAAGTGTAGGGGAGATTGTTGGAACAAATCACAGTTCAACTTATTACTGATGCTGCAGTTAGTACTGATCATAGTTAGTACTGATTATGGTTATTACTGATGGGGCAGAAACACTTAATACTGATGAGTTGATACTGGTGAAGACTATAACTAACTTACTACTGATCATGCACATATTGAAGATACTACTGATCATTAGTAGTTACTACTGACGTTGGTTTTGGACTTACTACTGATTATCACATTTACTACTGATCATCATATTTACTACTGGTGATTGCAGTTACTACTGATACGCGTTTAGGAAGCAAATCAAGTCCGAGATCTTCGCAGAGTTAGTTATAGAATGTTATTCAATGTATATCTTTTATAATTCGATGTAAATCAAGTCCTAGAATAACTAGGGTAAATAGTTAGGCTTCAAGTACTGCTATAAGTAGTTCCTTACGAATTGTAAACGTACGTGTGTATTGTTAATCAATAATATAGATTGAAGCTTTTTGTGAATCACTGTGATCTTAATATTATTGTTCATTGTTAGTTCAATATACAGTATTCTATTGTTCTTAAGATATTAATACAAGTGTTGATCCGCTGCAACTTCTTGTTATTAGTAGATCTGGGTTGACAATAACTTGTTTTGGTTATTCGATCCTGACAGTTTTGGAGCATTCACGTTGCTTATAATCTCTATTTTTGTACCCATTGTAAGTGAGTTCAAATGGTGTTACAATGGACATAAATAGAGAAGAGAGATCGAGCTTTTATAACTAAAATATCGATTTTCCTCTTATACAAGAAACCACGTTTATAGTGACCTTTTTATATATTGTTTTTATTTATATAGATATATGTGAATATGTGATAGACTTAATTTGGATTAGTTGACAAAATGAGATATATAATTATGTCGGGACCATTTACTTAACTATATTGTATGAATTCGTCAACTATGATCACATATGCGGATTTGATAGACGAGCTAGTTATATACGAAAGTACCTTTCAGAACAGGTCATAAGTCTAGAGCTCATCTACTATCACATTAATGATTATTTAATACATCAATTATATGGGGAAAGCATCTTTTAAAATACGTCGGATATCATCTCCAAATCCAATATTCAAATGCACCGTGTGAAGATAAATTGTTAAATAAGTGATAATTGTTAAATAAGTCTGCATTCTGCAAGTGTTCATCAGCTCATGTACACCTTGGTGCTCTTACAATCTTTTAAAAAATCCAATATAAGAAGAGATGTCATTTTAAATGATAGTAGACAATTAAATAAGTAACTAATCGTCCTCGAAAATAGAAATTAATAAAAAGAAAGAAATAATCAATTAAACTCCTTCAATCTTCATTTGAGAACATCCATCGACTTCTTACGATTACTCTGTCTTGTAGCTCGATTAGAATGACTTCCTAACAAACCATCTTATGAATCTCTATAAAATGTTTGGGTGAGATGCAAAATGACCAAAATACCCCCACTTAACAAATACAATCTATCGTTAGGAGGAACTGAGGAAGGGACCAAAACATGCTAAAAATGCAAACGTTAGGTATTGCGCATGCACTTAACCAAACATACAATTTATCCAAACCACGTAACCATTCTTTGTAATAAATTCGTAATTAATTCTTGAAACTTTTGACTTTTAGTCGCTCTTACCGCCCATCACAAACACCATTAGGCCTGTGCAAATTGGATTGACAACCTACTGGAAACGCAGAACCCTACCGAACCGCGGTTCTATTTTTTTTATGAAAAATCGGTTCTCGGTTACAATCGGTTCGGTTTCGAGCGTTCGATTCAGTCCAAAACCGAGATAATTCTGAAAAAAAATAGAATAAATTACCTCGGTTCTCGGTTCGATTCGGTTCCGGTCGGTTATCGGTCCGGTCCGGTTCGAGGATCATCGCTTCAGTCCTTGTTCCGGCCAAAATCATTTTTTCGGCTCCCATTTCTAGTCGGCCCGGGTCGGTTCAGTCTAATTTTTAGACCGTGCACATGACTAAACACCATCTCCATATTCACCCCAAAATATAACCTGTGTCAGAACGATGTCGTAGTATAACTGCCTTGTTATGGGAACCTTTTTTCATGTTGCAATGTCAAAATCCAAACCTCTGTTTTTCATTAAAACCAAAAGGTGGCGAGTTGCTGATTATTTTTTGCCGATCGATAAATTTTCTCCGATTATATGGTGATAATCGATCCAGTCTTTCCATTTTCACAAAATTATCCTAATATTTGATCCAACATCACATTACGTTTTCTTTTGAATGTAATCCCCGTGTTCGTGATTGCATTTAGGTTGTTGAAATCTTCACCTTTTCTCCTATTAAATTTATCTTTTCTGATTGCACTGTATAATTTGAGATTCAATATACCACAATCTGATACAATCGAATATTTTTTCTGTAAACCCTAAGCTTGAATCCAATGCTTTAATTTTTCGTAATTGAGGAACTGAAATTGATCAAATTATGCAATCGTAATTGAAATTGGTCAAATTATATTACGATTTATTATTCAATCCAGATTCCAAATTCTCGTACTTAATTTGACATACTGATTATTGCTTTTTTTGTATGATTCTAATGGTAGGAGATGGTTTTGGGGAAACTGCAAGCCGGCCGACCCAAAGCTCATCGTTCTCAAATAATAATTCCAACAATGGCAAATTTCGAATGCAGCATATGTCTGGATTTAGCTCACGATCCAGTTGTTACATTATGTGGTCATCTCTTTTGCTGGCCTTGTATCTACAAATGGCTTCATATGCATTCAAATTCAAATGAATGCCCAATTTGTAAAGCCTTCATTGAAGAGGGCAAATTGGTCCCTTTATATGGCAGAGGAAAGAATTCATCAGTCCACGGTGGCAATATCCCTAAACGTCCGGCTGGTCAAAGGCCAGAAGTTGGTCAACCACCAGATGGGAATCAGTTTCTGCAACATGGGGGTGGTTTTGGGCCTGCGAGTTTTGGGAATTTTACATTTTCGTTTGGTGGTTTTATTCCTTCCATTTTTAATGTTCAAATGCATACGGTTAATTATCATGCGCTTCAGAGAGATCATCATGAAATTTCCCCACTTTTGGTAATTGGGCTTGTGTTTCTTTTTGCTCTAGCTTGGGAGTGATGCCAAAATACTGTTGTTTTTGTTTATTTTGTGTGTATATAATATATTGTCAACATTGTAATTTGACTCGAATAGCATGATTGACAAATTGTGTATAAGATGCCTCAAATAGCTTTTGTAAAAAGGAGTAAACTTTTTTCTTCTCCAAAAATTCATACTTTTATAACATATGATGCAAAATCGAGCTGTAAAGGGATTCGTTTTGACATCTTGTAGAGCTATCGTGTCGCATGCTGAGTGGTGTAGAACATGAACATGTATATGTACGATTTATTTATTTTTTTTTTATTTTGCAAAATCATTTCACTTTTTATTTTTCATTTGAGGGATAAGTATATATTTTATATCTTATTTATGGGAATCGTCATTTAACTTTATATGATTTCAAGTGGCATATCTGATATGAAATACGTTATTGATGTATTTGCATCTTTGTCTTTGTCTTAGTGGCCATTTCTGGATGTAGATTCTTGTCTCATGTCTCACTTCATACATTTGGACATATTACAATAAAAATCTTCTTATAAATTTTGTGGTATAAAAATAATAATATTTAATCTTTGTAATGATAACTCATAATAAAGAATGCATGATGTGTTGAGAACAATCTGACATTAAGAATATCAATTTGGTTTCGAATACTATTTCGAGCGAATCAAGCAGAATATGGAATTAGTTTCGAATTCTATTTTTAGTCAACCAAAGAATTTTTGGATTCTAATTCAAATTCCTGAAAGATTTCAATTACTTCCAGTTCATTTAGAAACATTATGCGAAACAAACGCTACCTTAGTTTATTTTGGGTTCCTGCATTGTATATATTCTATATGAATCTAAGACTAAGCGTAACGCACGACCGGAATGCCGGTCGCGACCGTCCACCTCACTCCCTCCGACGCGTCCCGCTTGTTACCACCCTCCCCGACGCGTCCCTTGTGGTGAATGGTCGAGTAGACGACCGATAGTGAAGTGTTTGGTCGCCTCTTTCTTAACCCCTCTTTCTCCTTCTATGTGTAATACTCCCTCCGTCCCACAAAAAACTTCCCATTTCATTCTAAATTTTTGTCCCACAAAAAACTTCCCATTTCAATAAAATACTATTATTACTAAGGACCCCACCACTAACTATCCACTAACTATCTTTCTCTCTCTAAATCAATCTTATATTTTAATCAAAATTATTATCAATGACCTCACCACTAACTATCACCTTAAAACTTGTGCCCATCTCAAATGAGAAGTTTTTTGTGGGACGGAGGGAGTATATATAATAAATATAATATATATATATATAATTTAATTTATATTATATATATAATAAATATTATATATATTAATAAAACTGAAATTAAAAAAAAAAATGGTCGCCGATTCGGTCGCCCATTACGTCACTTTGGTCGCTGTCTAGTCATGTGTTTGATCAGAAGAGAAAAAGCTGATGTGAGGTAGGTGGCAAGGGTGACCAAAATAACGCCCTAGATTTGCTCTAGATTTGCTCTTTGTTGCATGCTCAATTTGTGCATTATGATTCGGTGAAAGTGGTAGAATACAATATTGTCAGTTTTGGGAATTTGTGTTTTGTCGTTTTGTTTGTATGAAATTCATTTTATGTAGTTACAACTCAGTATTTAGAACCAAAGGGCTTATTACCTAGCGATATACGGTGTTTTTGGTGTCCTACAGGTTATAAGATAGTGAGTTCAAGTCTCGTCGTTAACAAAATGATGTAAAATTAAAGGATGTGTGTTACCATTAAGAAAAACTCAAACTCTCTATTTAGAAGTTATAGATAAAATTAAAGGATGTGTGTTACCATTAACTGCAAAAGCTTTGAATCTTGGTTTCATAGGAGGTGCTTTGATCTTTATGCAGAGAAAGTTGTCATGTGCAAGTTGTGTCCAGTTTCAATTATCATGTCAGACATGTTTTGATTTTTACTTTTTTCTTTGTTTTGTCTGATATTTTAGTCCTTAGAGTCAGAATACCTGTAATTGTGATTAAACTTGGGCTTGCTCAACAGTGCCAGACCAGGTTTCCCAATCTAGACCAAACACCTAATCAAACTCTCATTTGATTTTATTAATATATATATTATTAATCATGCATAATATACAAACAAAACAACCACTTAACAACTTCAATTAGTTGAGGATTTAGTGTTACAACTCAATAGGCTATAACGGGGCCTTTCTTATACGGAGTACAAGTTTAGGGTTTTTTTTCTTGCCAAAAAGGAGTATTAAATAACAATTTTCCTAATGTGTGATAATTTAATTTGTGTCACCTAAAATGACGTCCTTAATTCAACTTTCCTCAGAAAAAATTGAACTAGCGACAATAGGTAGAGGAATGTTCAAGATAGTCTAAGGATTTTATCTAGTTCTAATGGACAATTAATAGCCATTGGATTAAGAAAAAATAAAAAATCAAGATCAATATTCAAACCATCACTACTACTACAAACACATGTGCTTCAATACATCAATACCCCACCCACCTCTGGCGGCCGGCGTCGGTGGCGATCGGCGGCGGCCAGAGGCGGCGGACGGCGGCCGGAGGTGGCCGCCGGCGGTGGTGGTCGTGACTTGAAACACATGTGTTTCATCTTTTGAAACACATGTGCTTCGTAGTTCGTATGCTCCCCTGTGTTCTAGAAACTCATATTTTTAGTGAAACACATGTATTTCGTTACTTGAAACACATGTGTTTGAAACACATGTGTTTCACCTTTTGAAACACATGTGCTTCGTAGTTCGCTCCCATGTGTTCTAGAAACTCATGTTTTTAGTGAAACACATGTATTTCATGACTTGAAACACATGTGTTTGAAACACATGTGTTTCACCTTTTGAAACACATGTGCTTCATAGTTCGTATGCTCCCCTGTGTTTTAGAAACTCATGTTTTTAGTGAAACACATGTGTTTCGTGACTTGAAACACATGTGCTTCGAAGTAATATGCTCGTTTATATTTGGGAACGCCTGTGTTTTAGTGAATCACATGTGTTTCAATACATCAATATTACCACCACCTCCATTACCACCAACACCTTCACTGTCAGCCACCGCCGCCGCCGCCGACCGCCGGCGGCGGACGACGGCGGATGGCGGCGGACGGTGGCGCTCGGCGGCTGGAGGCGGCGGCCGGCGGTGGTCGGCGGTGGTGACCGGCGGTGATGGTCGTGACTTGAAAGTTGAAACACATGTGTTAGAAACACATTTGTTTGAAACACTGTGATTTGATCTTGACCATTTTGATCCAATGGCTAGGATTTGTCCCTTAGGACTATACAAAATCTTTAGACTACCTAAAACACAACTCACACTAGGTGATACAAATTAATTTATTATTTTCTCATCTCAGGGGAAATTTTTTAGTGAAATAGAATATTTTTGTAGAGTTATAGTTCCAATTTTTTCTATTACTGGATCTAATTCAACATATATGAGTTGGATTTCTTATTTCTTTTTAACTAATTCAGTTTCTTTACTAGAAGAATTAAGTTTGATATTTATTACAATATAAATTTCCCAAACAAAATAGGCATATAGTAGAGTTATGGGTATAGAAATAGGCAGCCATATTATGCAGATGGATTGCCATGCAGCACGGACTTGGTCAAACATTTGCAAAGAATGGGCAATCACATCTACATTAATACTACAGTTTTCTTCATAGCAATACCATATGGATAAATTATGTTAAATATGTTATTCTTGGGGAATATTTTTAAATTCATTATATAACAAATCTAACTGTTTCGTCATGCATCACTATTATTTTTATTTAATTACATTACGTTATGTTTTTAAAAAAAAAGACAATTATTTTTATATCCTTGTAAAACTCATAAATTATTTATATATATTTTTCTCAAATTCATAAATTATCTTTATATCTTTCTAAACTTTATAATTACTTTCATATCATTCCAAACCTTTAAAACTCTTTTTATGTCCAAAAACCTATTTTATTATTTATTAAATCACAATAATATCAATAATACAGACAAATAAACATGATTTCTAATACATAGTCAACATATATATTGCATACTTATTTGATAATTATCGATATTATAATGATTTAATAAATTTTAAAATAGGTTTTTGAACATAAAAAAAAGTTTAAAGGTTTGGAAGGATATGAAGGTAATTATAAGGTTTAGGAGGATATAGAAAATAATTTATGAATTTGAGAAGGATATAGAAATAATTTATTAGTTTTACAAGAATATAAAAGTAATTATCCCTAAAAAAATTTGAACCTATATCACCAAAGCCTTCATAATGATTCATTTGACGATACATTACAACGTCGAATTTGTAGTTATAGATTTTAAACCAAAATAAGTTCCGAACACGTGACATTAACTAAAATATTAAAAATGATATGTTGTGTTTGTTAGAGTTGCACATAACTTATATAGAAGTTGAAGTGTTGCTTTTGCTTAGAGTGGCCGCTCATGTACCCCTTTCACCAAATGTGGCATGTCTACATTTGAAAAAGATGGTGACAAACACATGTACGTTGAAAAGGCAATTTTACCCACATTTGTCTTTAAACCAACATTTGGATGTCGACAACCACAGACTTAGCAACTTTTTCTAATAAAGAGAGACAGGTCAAATACATATATCAAACTAAAAGAATTATAAGTTCGTACCTTTTTACAATAATAATTATTATTCAAATCAAGGGATAATTGCTTTTATATCCTTGTAAAACTCATTAATTTTTTTTTTATATCCTTCTCACATTCATAAATTATCTTTATATCCTTTTAAACTTTATAATTATCTTTATATCCTTCTAAATCTTTAAAACTCTCTTTTATGTCCAAAAACCTATTTTAATATTTATTAAATTATTATAATATCAATAATTATCAAATAAGTATGCAATATATCTGTTAATTATGTATTAGAAATCATGTTTATTTGCATGTATTATTGATATTATCACGTTTTAATAAATAATAAAATAGGTTTTTGGACATAAAAAATAGTTTTAAAGGTTTGGAAGGATATGAAGGTAATTATAAAGTTTAGAAGGATATAGGGATAATTTATGAATTTGAGAAGAATATAGAAATAATTAATGGGTTTTACAAGAATATAAAAGCAATTATCCCTAAAATGGAAATCAAAATTAAAATACATGACGTTTTACAATGTTGGAACTTTTGAGGCTTTATATTATCACATCATACAGCACAAACAATTAGATATGACACCCAACAAACTTCCACTATTTCAAAATAAATAATATATTTTTAATTTTTGATGATTTTAAAATAAATTATATACTTTAAAATTAACATTATTTGATAAAAGATAGTGGGCTCATATCCATTAACTATCTTATTTAATATTCTCTCCGTCCCTAAATAAAGTTCTTAATTCTCCTAAATTTTTGTCCCTAAATAAAGTTCCTATTTCACAAGTTGGATGAGTTTCACTTAATAAAATAATATAATTACCAAGGACCCCACTACTAACTATCCACTAACTACCTTTCTCTCTCCAAACAAACTTTATATTTAATTAAATTTATACCAATGACCCCACCACTAATTTTCTCCTTAAAATTTGTGCCCAAGAGAAATAGGAACTTTATTTAGGGGCGGGGGAGTATGTCGAAATAACTCATTTACTTTATTTCTATACATCTTTAAACTCATTTTATTCAAAAGGTGTGAGGCCCATCATTCACTAAGTGCCCAATTAAATATAAATGAACTTTCATTATAATCGTTTGTTTAAATCCGTGAAAACCAACAGTGTATCATTTATTATAGAACATATTAAATACTTCATCCACCATATTATGCAATATTTAAATCATATCATACAAGTATACTAAAATAGTGATTAATTACGAAGTGTGAAGTAGTTTATGTGATAAAAGAAACATTTCTATACATTGAGTCCATCTTGTTTTAATTACAAATTTACAATTGTCGAGGGTAATCAACAACAGTAGATGAATAATAAAATATTTTTGTAAGATCAACTAATATTAATGTTTATGTTTGTAAGTTCTGACAATTAATTAAAATTAGTGTAAAGTTAAATTACCAATTTTATAGGTTTCTTTAGGTAGTAAAAATAACTTGAAACGAGCCCGTCACCACCAAAATTAGTGTAAAAGAACATTTGCTTCAAACCCAATCCATAATTCCCACATTTGCATTTTAAACACCAAAACACCTCTCCTACTTCACCAACATCACCATGATTCATCTCATTTCCCTCTTCCTCCTCCTCCTCCGCCCTTCCTCCGCCGTACCCACCACCACCTCCATCTCAAAACAATTCAAAGAAGCCCCACAATTCTACAATTCACCGGAATGCCCGTCAACCACCTCCGATGATCATTCCACCGTTCATGTCGCCATGACACTCGACGCCGCCTACATCCGCGGATCAATGGCGGCCATACTCTCCGTCCTCCAACACTCCGCCTGCCCGGAAAACATCATCTTCCACTTTGTCACCTCCACCTCCTCCAACACGTCACTCCTAACCGCCACCATTGCAAACTCTTTTCCTTATCTTATATTCGACGTCTATCCTTTTCACGATTCCCTAGTCGCCGGACTTATCTCCACCTCCATACGCGCCGCCCTTGACTGCCCACTAAACTACGCACGTAGCTACCTTGCTAACATACTCCCCCTCCACGTCAGCAAAGTCGTCTACCTAGACTCCGACCTCGTACTCGTCGACGACATTGCTAAACTCGCCGCTACTCCCCTCGGAGATTCCATTCTCGCCGCACCGGAATATTGCAACGCCAACTTCACATTCTACTTCACACCAACTTTCTGGTCAAACCCATCACTTTCTTCCACTTTTAACGGCCGGAAACCGTGTTACTTCAACACCGGAGTGATGGTGATGGACTTAGACCGGTGGCGTGCCGGCGAGTACACAAGAAAGATAGAAGAATGGATGGAGTTGCAAAAAAGGATGAGGATTTACGAGCTCGGTTCCTTACCACCGTTTTTGCTCGTTTTCGCCGGAAAGATAGCTCCGGTGAATCACCGGTGGAACCAGCATGGGCTCGGTGGGGATAATTTTCGCGGGCTTTGTCGGGATTTGCATCCGGGACCGGTGAGTTTATTGCATTGGAGTGGTAAAAGTAAGCCATGGGTGAGACTTGATGCTGAGAGACCATGTCCGTTAGATGCTCTTTGGGCACCTTATGATCTTTTGAAGCCTCTTTTTTCTTTTGACGAGGGAGTATAGCCCGTGCGATGCAAGGGCTTCATTTACAATAATGAGTTATTTTGAGTGCATATCGTGTACAATTTACTGGTATCACCTGGAAAGTACGAAAAGCGTGATCGGTTACATGTTTAACTTTGCTTACGGGTATTCTACTAAATGAGCAAAGTTGTTCTTTATGTGTATTGATGTTTATAGTTTGTTGTTCTTTATTGAGTCATATGGATTATGTATGTTAATTGCAATTATTTCTTTAGCTTGAAATAGATTTCATATGCGTGAGTAGGCCTGTGAAAATTGGACCGAGAACCGACCGGGATTGCAGAACCGGACTGGACCGAACCGAGCTCCATCGGTTCGGTTCTCGATCGGCTCTAATTTTTATGAAAAATCAGTTCTCGGTTCCACCGAGTTCGGTTCCGAGCGGTCGGATTCGGTCCAAAACCGAGAAAAATCGAAAATAGCCGAAGAAATTGCCTCGGTACTGTTTGGTTCCGAATGGTTCTCGGTACGGTTCGGTTCGGTTATGTGCATCATCTGTTTGGTCATCGGTCCATCCAAAACCATTTTTTCGTTCAATTCTGGTTTTTTTTAATAAATATATGTCATCGTGCATTTTTTATATTGATTGATTCTAATAAACCTATAAAGTTTGTTGCTATGTAATTAATATTTAACCATAATCTGGATATTCAACTATTTTTGTAATTCATAAATGTAAGGACATTATTTTGTTGTGTTTATTAAATATTATTTATGGTAAAACTTTTGATCTTACAATTAATTAATTTATTATTTTTTATAAATGGATTATATAACCTTATTATTAATATTAAATGCATGGTGTTTATGCAACCTCAAAGTTGGAACTCAATTTTTTTTAAATGGATGTTCTGTTATGGTAAAAAATAATATCATTTGCATCATGATAGTGTTGTATTTGTAGTTTATGATATGTAACTTTTAGTTATATGAAAAGACTGTTATTTAATTAAATCTACTACTATTATTTTTCTAGTTAAATTCTTTGTCTTATTTAATTAATATGTAACTTCTAATTAAATGAAAAAACTATTATTTAATTTTATTTACTACTAATCCCTCCGTCCCTAAATAAAGTTCCCATTTGTGTTGGGCACAACATTTTAGGAGATAGTTAGTGGTGGAGTATTTGGTATTACTTTTGAATAAAATATAAGGTTTGATTGGAGAGAGAAAGTGTTTTAAGAGATAGTTAGTGGTGAAAGTATTGGTAATAATATTATTATATTAAGTGGGTCCCTTAAGTTTGAGAAATGGGAACTTTATTTAGGGACAAAACTTGAAGGTGAAATGTGAACTTTATTTAGGGACGGATGGAGTATTATTTATGTTAAACTCTTTGTATACTCTATTACATTTATTCATGAGCATCATTTATAATAAAAACTTAATTTTTAACATAGAATTCAATACACCATAAACTATGAAACTCATTTTTTTTTTATGATCCATATATATAGATGGAGATATAGATATAGAATATAGATCTTAAGATATCAGAAAGTTATATACTTGATACAAATCAATGAAAGAAATTAATAGCGAGGAGAGAGAACAAAATCGCTAAAGGTCTTTGTCGTTTACTCCACTTATTAGATGTTTCTTTTGTATGCACCTTTAGAGTGATAAAATTTTCCAACATGAAAATCAGTATTTATAGATCCTAATGTGTAAGATTCATTAAACTTGAAAAGTCTCTCTTATTTATTGAACCTTTTGTTATTATATATTTATATTTATTAAAAAATTCATGGTCTTACAATTTAATGAGTTTGTCAAATTGTTATTAAAATGAGTTCATTACTATAATTTATGTTAAAACTCTTGATTTTATAAGTATTGAGCTCTCAATATTTATTAACATGATTTATTTAATATTATAATAATTGCAACATCAAAATGGAACTCAATTTTTATATTTTATACATATACAAAAGAAGTAAGCATAAATTTAACAATCATCAATATATTTAATTAATATTTTCCTACTAATTAGAGAATCGTAAGTTTATGTTAAACTTTTGATTTTACAACTATTGAGCTTCTCAATCCTTATTAACATGATTTATTTAATATTATAATAAATGCAATATCAACATGAAACTCATTTTATATATTACTATATATATACAAATGTGATAATAAAAAAATATTATTTTACTATTCACTTTGTTTCAATTGGTGGGTTGGCTTTTTATTTTTCTTTTTTCATTTTTTTATACATATACAAAAGAAATAAGCATAAATTCAACAACCATCAAAACCTATTAATAGGATTATAAGTAAAATAACAAATCAAATGAACAACAATTTGTGGTCATTAATGTAACATCCTAAAAATGGCCTAGTTATTTTGGGTATATTATGACATTTGATAAATATATATTTGACCATATGTGGAATAAATTGATTAAGTGTTAAATGAATTGTTTGACTTTTTGTCCTTTTGTGATATTTTAATCAAGGGATTAAAATATCTGTTTTCTGAAATGTTTGAATGAAAATGTGATTTTTATATCTTTGGATTCTCCTTTTAATATCGTCTCCGAATATACTTTCGTTTTTAAAATTGGAACCCGTTTGGTATTTTAAATAAATTAACTACGAAAGGGACTTTTAGATTGTATTGTTAAAAGATGTAAAAAGACAAAAGGCTATGTGGGGCCCCCCTTTTTGGTGTTGCTTCGGCAGGCATGGGGAGGGGGCAACCCCTTTCTCCCTTTTCACCCATTCTTTCCTTTTCATTTCCATCTTCCTCCATATCTCTCTTTCTCTCTCTATGTTATCTCCCCATCCCTCTCTCTCTAAAAGAAGAAAACCCATTTCTTGTTCTTGAGTTATCTTGAAGATCCATATCTTGTTTCTTGGCCAATCTTTAATCCGAACACGTTTTTGAGTAGCTCTTGAGGTAAGCTTCAACCTATATGTGTTCATTTTCGATTCCATGATAGTTGATAAATTAGGGTTTATGTGTTCTTGAGATTTGGTTGGTGATTATGGTGTTAAATGTTATGTTAAGTGTTTATACAAAGTTTGACATGTTTTGTTGCATGGGTACAAGTATTTTAGCATAAGGTACAACCTTTTTAGCAAAATGTACATGTGTGTGTGTGTGTTCGTGGGTGTGTGTGTGTGTGTGTGTATCAATTGTGTGGTTTTGGATTATACTTCTAACTTGACTTAATATGGGTTTTAATGTTATTGTGGGTTGAATTAATATGTAGGAAGTGATAATATGTCAAATATGTTAGTTATGGATTATGTCAAGTTTTGGTGAGATTGGATAGCTAGTGTTTGGACGATTTGGGTCAAAAGTTATAACTTATGATTTTGAAGTAAAATAGTTGGGTTGTGATAGTTATGAACTTGTTAGATTGATTAATTAGTTATGATTTGCTAAATGGTAGATTATAGCATTTGTAGTTGTGTTTGGATGTTTTTAGTTAAAAATGGTTAACTAGTAATTTGGAAGTGAAATACATGGATTGTTGGTAACTTGGAACTTGATGAATTGATATATGATTATGACTTGCCAAATGTGGTTTAATGTCATGGTAAAGTTCATTGTAGGATTAAAGAGGTAATAATTGGGCATGTTGACAATTATGTGATTTTGACCCGTTTGGGCCATTTAGTGGTAAAATGACTTAAAATAACTTGGATTGTGAAAATGTAAGTATTTTGTTAGGATTATGTGATTAGCAATGTTATTGGTAACATTTGGTGAATTGCAAGTTGATGTTATGTTACAATTGTAGGATGTATTATTGTTTAATAACCCGGTTTGACCCGTTTGAATGTAAGACTTGCAGATGACTAGTTGACTTGCTATGTAAGTGTAAATGGTCATGTCATGTTTATATGATGATTTAAATGTTTGGTTATCTAGTTAGTGCAAGTGCAAGTGTTAATGTTAAATGTGTATTTAACATTGTTTATGATTTGGTGGAATTATATACTAATTCGGCATTCCTTTGGTGTACAGGAATCGGAATCGAGACTCAGAAACATTAGACCTCTGAGTTCGACAAGTGGAAGTAACGGTGAGTGGATCTAACTTACAACTCGGGTTTCGGTTTATTCCGTTTGGAAATTGGCATACTTGTGAAAATGCATGAATTGAGCAGGTCTGGGGAAGATAGCGCCGCTATCTATAGATAGCGACGCTATCTATGTAGTTGCAGGAAATTATCAAAACAGAAAGTCGAAATCGCGAAGGTTCGAGAAATCGCGACGTGATTTCTCTGGTCGCTATCTCCTAGATATCGACGCGATTTCTGGGTTATGCAGCTTTGGGTTTTGTTTAGCTTGTTTGTTGTTATGTATGCCTAGTGTTAGGGAATACCATACATGACTATGTGCACAATCGGGATGAGGTCAGTGTCGGAAGGAGAACGGCTGAGCATCGGGTATCGACTAATCGGGTATCCGACCTTACCTGTATTTGTTGCATGGTTAAGGGGAGGGAGTTGCCCGGGTGTTGGATACGAAACGCTATCGGTTACCGTGGTTTTGGCCGACCATGGTTTAAGGCCCGCAAAGCCGCCGATCCTCTCATTTAGTGATTACCCAACCGGAGATGTTTTATAACTTCCGTGTTTAAGTGATTAGTGTAGTGGCTATGTGACTTCTAGACCGTAGAGATGTCTATGCTAGCTTGTTGGGCTTTACAGAATTTGTAGATTATATTCATTCACTTAGCTTTGTGCTAATCCCTCCCTCGTTGAATCTTTTCAGGTGATCGGTGATTTGGACGGGATGATTGACCGAGCTCAGTTGATATGTTTTTTTAAAAAAAAGAGCCATGTCGTTAAGTGACACCGTTTAAATATTAATGTTTTGGAGTATATTTTGGGACATTTGGTTTGTAAACCTAAACCTAAACTTATTATTATCTTTATGCTTCCGCACACCTTTTTAAAAAAAAAAAAAATGTTCTCTAAATTTTGCGGTGTTACAATTAACATGATAAGATATTCATCTTAAATAATTGTGATAATATCATACACAATCTCATATACTATAATGATAACTATAAGATCTTTTATACAAAATGTACATAAACAACGAATAACAATTTTATACATATATACAAAAGAGTTTGTGAAGTTTTAAACAAAAACAACTAACATACTCTTTTATAAAACAATATCACAAAGAGTTCATCTCTATCACTTTTTTCTTCAAAAAATACAAATAATAGCGACGATAAAATACCAAAAGCCCTATAGATCTTTGTTGTTGAATCCACTTGTTAGGTATTTCTTTTAGATACACATTTAGAGTGTTAAAAATTTTGCAATATGAGAATGAGTAATTATAGATGCTAATGTTAGATGCACCTTTAAAGTGTTAAAATTTTTGCAATATCAGAATGGGTATTTATAGATGCTAATGTGTAAGATTTATAAAACTTGAAAAGTCTCTAATTTTATTAAACCTTTTATTATTATAATTATTTATATTTATTTCAAAACTCTTGGTTTTCCAATTTAATGAGTTTATTTTTATAAATGGATTTATGTAATATTATTATTATTATTATTATTAAATGCATGATATTTATTGCAACTTTAAAATTGAAACTCATTTTTTATATAATGTGTAAGATTTATAAAACTTGAAAAGTCTCTAATTTTATTAAACCTTTTATTATTATTATAATTATTTATATTTATTTCAAAACTCTTGGTTTTCCAATTTAATGAGTTTATTTTTATAAATGGATTTATGCAATATTATTATTATTATTAAATGCATGATATTTATTGCACCTTCAAAATTGAAACTCATTTTATATATATATATATAGATTCTTGAAATTATTTGAAGTTAATTGGAAATTATTGTTGAACATGTATGACATCATGAAGGATCGTACATAAACATACAAATTGCTTGATTGTTGAATTATACATTTACGTGGGGTTTAAATTAGTAATTACTATGAGTAGAATATATTTTTTTAGTAGTACGTATATTTTAATAATGAGTTGTAAATTCATGATTTTGTAACTAGAAATGGAAGTGTTCAAAAAGTTCACTGTTGTTAAATAAGAACATGGATTTTTCATTTATTGTACGTATTTTTAATGTATTTCAATTAGATATAATGATCTTTTATCTTTTTTTCTTTCTTTGAAAAGGGTATTCCGTGGCTCCCAAAGGTGATCGAACTTATTCTGTAATATACCTGACTTAATCGTTGATGTTATCGTTTTTGAATCTTTTCATGACCATCCGATAAATGTTTCTATGACCATGGTACTGATCTTAAAATTACTTAAACAATTGAAAATGCATTTAAAATAACTCATAAATTGATGGAAAAATGGACTTTCTTAATGGTTATTTTTACAATTTTAGATAATTTTAAGATCATTGATGTATCTTATCTCATGTCCTTAAGCGTATAAACTAGACAAACCCTTATACTAGTTATTTGGTCTGTATGTATGTATATATTGTGTGTGTGTGTTTTTTCTGATGTTTTGTATTTTAGTGGGTAAGTTGTGTTGTGTGTATATTCAGGTCTAGTGTGTGATGTGTTTTTGTGTATCCTTTTCCGATCTTATTCCAACCGCAAGTTTTTTGTTAAATTTGCAAAAGTTTTAGGGGTTTTTTAGTGTTTAGTGGTGTTGAAGAACATTAATATGTTGTTGAAAACAATTACTTAAATTTAATATGAAAATAGAAATTAACTATGATAATTTTGAATATGAAAATAAGAATTAGGTGCCGCTGGGACTGGTGCAAATCATATCAAAAGTAGGTTTGTTTGACTCATTAAATTGTTTCAATCTACTCATAAATGCATACATCGTTATTAACCTTTTCAACTTAGCAATTGACCGACTATTAATTAAAAAAATCTCTTTTTTCCACCCAAATTAACATATAAATTGAAAATCGACTACAATTAGATTGCTATTTGTACATTATGTCAATAACATATGAAGAAAAGAATACGTGATTTTATTAATATTACAAGGATTAAACAAATCTACACAAATGTAGTTTCAATAGTGGTATAATATTTTCTATAATCTTCACAAAAGAATTAAAAAAAAAAAAAAAAGTGAATTCAAAAAGGAAAGGTCCCTGTCATTCGAATATGTTCCAAGGTTCTTGGAAGTCCATACTTAATTACTGCTTGATTGCCAGCTCGAAACCCATTTCCATAAACAGGTGACATGTCAGACTCAATCTGATGTTTAAAAAACTCTGCAAGCTTCTTGTCAAATGGGGATCTTTTATGTGACGTGGCAGATGATGTGGATATGGAAGCTATTTGAGATCTTAACCACATGTGAGCTAAAACTTGACATATTCCT
Source organism: Calendula officinalis (assembly GCA_963853835.1). Lineage (NCBI taxonomy): Eukaryota > Viridiplantae > Streptophyta > Magnoliopsida > Asterales > Asteraceae > Calendula > Calendula officinalis. Next base: position 20,369,764 of record OY970829.1, read on the forward strand.
TCTTCAACATCTTGACTCAGTGTTCGATAGCCTTAAGGTAAGAAAAAACAAAACAAAATAGGTTGTTAATTATTTTTATGGCTAAAATACATTTTAGTACTCTGAACTTAATTGACTAGGTCAACTACTACCCTGAACTATTAAAGGTGCAACATGGTACTTGAACTTACCTGAACTTGCCAAAATGGTCCATTTATTACAATGACTCACTAATTTGGTCTTGAATTCTCAGTCATTTGCTTCTAATTTCAATATATTAAAATGTACTTATATTTTTTAGGTTGTCAAAAGTTATAAGAGAACTAAACCATGTATAAACACATGACCAAATTAATGAGTCAGGGTAGAAAATTGACCATTTTCTTTAATAGTTTAGGGTAACACATAATCTAGTCAACCAAATTCAGGGTACTAGAATGCATTTTGTCCTATTTTTATTAAAGTGAAATAAAAAAGATGTAAGTTTTTGGTTTTTGGAATGAGATGTGAAACCTTGAAGTCGAAGCCATGCGTGCATCATTTCATGGGCCAAGATTGATCCTGTCAACAACCTGTACACAAAACGCTATTTATTACTCACTAACAAACACAGGAAATCAATAAAGTATATGTATTTAATCAATAATCAATTTAAATTTTAAGTAAATATAGATGGGATCTCATGATAATATTAAAAAAAGAAAAAAAAAACACTTACCTAGGAAGGCCATATAAAATGAGAATTGCTGTAACCTCACAACGACGTGTTAGCTTATATGGTTCTGTTCTCATATCTGGGACCCGATTTCCCATCCCAATTCTTGGTCGTCTTAAAACCTGTCAACGCACAATATTTAGAAAAAAATAATTCCGGGCAGAGTTACTAAAAATGAGCAGCTCGGGCAGGGTTGGGTAACAGATCAAATGGGCCGGGGTCAAAACTGGTAATTTTGTACTGCAGGTCAAATTGGTCGGTTGAGTTGACCCGAAATACTTTTTTGTTGTTCTTTTTGCATCTTCTATATAATTAATGTGTTATAGATTATTAGAAAAAGGGGAAATTGGCAAGAAACGTGACATCATATACCAATTTTGACAATGTGGCATATGTAACCTAATATATGGAATTTAACATAATATGCAATTTCCAGATTTTAGCCACTTGACCCGTTTCAGAAGAAATATAACCCTAACCCACCCATAAATCTTTAAATAGGTCAAGAACTCAAATATAAACAATTTCAATCTGAAAATTAAAAAAAAAAAACAAAACAAAAATAAAAAACAAAACTTAATGAGCTTGGAATGCATACCGTGCTGACAGTTTGCTCCTCAGAAAGACAAAGTCCCCGTGTTTCAGGCATGTGGTAATGGCCCTGAACAAAAAAAAAGAAGTTTATTATATATTCGATCTAATAATATTTAGATAATTTATGATGCGAAAAAGAATAAAATTACATTTCTCTCTCCATCCATGGCTTCATTAAGTGCTTGTCTTTCAACCAAAAGTAAAGGAATCTTTTGTTCCACTTTCATATTTAAACTTTCATAAAATGCTTGAATATCAAGATATAATGGTTGACACTCGTTTGTATCACTAACTGAATAATCCAAACACTCTAAACAAAGTTTTCTACCATCATTAAGACCCGCATAACTTGTTTCACGCGGCTGAGAAATCATTAAAAATAATTAATTATTCTATACAAATTTAATACTTCCTCCGTATCATAATAAGTGATACATTTGAAAGATCACGGAGTTTGAGGCAAAATATTAAAGTAAGGTTAAAATATATTAAAGTATGATTAAAATATATTAAAATAGATAGTTAGTGGATGATGGGTCCCACTTTCCTTGAATAAAGTGATTAATTAGTTTTAAAAGTAAAAGTAAGGGTATAAGGGTAATTTCACTTTATTAAAGTGGATAGTTAGTGGAGGTTGGGTCCGACATTTTTGCCAAATAAGGTAACTTTTGAAGTATATCACTTATTGTGAAACACCCATAAATGGAAAGTGTATCACTTATTGTGATACGGAGGAAGTATAAGTTTTAAATAAAATATAGGCCAAAATGCATTTTAGTACCCTGAACTTGGCCGCCTGGAATTTCTACTACCCTGAACTATTAAAGGTGCACCATGGTACCCTGAACTTGACAAAATGATCGATTTAGTACCCTGACTCATAAATTTGATCGTGTTTTCTTACCTGATTCAATTTTGTTGGAGCTTTAAACGGACTAAAAAATGTATGTTTATCTTAATATATTGATATTAGAAGCAAATAATATGAGAAAACAAGAGCAAATTAGTAAGCCAGGGTACTAAATTGACCATTTTGTCAAGTTCAGGGTACCGTGGTGCACCTTTAATAGTTCAGGGTAGTAAAAATTCCACTCAGCCAAGTTCAGGGTACTAAAATGCATTTTGGCCTAAAAAATATTGATTATAAATGTACCTCCATTCGTTCACAGCTGCAGCATCTAGGAGTCCCATCATGTTCATGAAACGGGCAATATTTTTGGGCCCAAAAAGGATGCGCCCTGTATTCAATAAGTCCAGCTGCATTTGTGGGAATCTATAAAAAAAAAAGTATAAATTATAATTTCTTAAAAAAGGGAAAAAAAGATATATTTTGTGATGAATGATACTTACAAAGTGTTGGCAAACATCACATTTAGGATGATAGTGGTCCTTGTAGCAAGCCTTATGATAAGGATAATTTCCCGACATAGAAAACTATATCAGAAAGAAGAATTGCAGAATTATATTATTTTAAATTTTTTATTCAATATATAATTAGATTAATTTTGTAATAAAAATTAAAAAGTACCTCATAATCAGCAATAGGCAGATTACATGCATGACATCTAAAACAATCTGGATGCCAAACTGCACCCATGCAACTTAAAAATCTTCCATGACCAATTTCATAATTACAACCACCGCATATCCTATAAATACAATTTAATAATTAATTAATTATAAAACAATTTAGACACCAACTAATTAAAGCACGGATATAAAATAACTACCTGAATCCCGTTGAATATGGGAATGGTATAGGTTGGTAAACATTTCCATTTCCATTTTGATTTATATTTACATTTACATTTGCATTTGCATTTGAATTTCTATTTCTGGGTGGTGAATCCATTTTTAGACTTTCTTGTAATGCTCTTGCAAGCTGTTCATCTTCCTTTAATTGGGAATCATCACCTTACCCAAATCAAAAACATAATTAGGAATTAATTAACACCAAACATGTGTTTCTTAAACATTATGAACAGATAACAATATCACTTACTAATCACATGTTTCCCTCTCCCATCTTCTTCTGCAAGTGATATTGCAATTGCACGATCTATATCTTCTCTCTCAGACTGTGGATCCTGCTAAACATTTTTCCAATTAATAGAAATTAACACCTTCAGATATAAAAATATAAAATAATATCAATATTTACCCATGATGTAGAAGGATAATTTCCATTTGATGCTGTATTTTCTTCATATCTCCAGTTATATTCTCCTTCTGAAATTTCATGATTCGAGCCTTTGAAAATTCTGCTAAGCCAACCCATTACAAGTAACTTCTATTTCTACAGGTTCAAATACAATTTTACCTGCAAAAAAGTCATTGTTTCATAGTTAAAAATTTTACTATTGATTTGGAGTTTTCATCAAAATTACAAAACATGTGTATGTCCCCTAATTTGTGATTGTGACAACTGTGCCTGCTGCTACCAATGCATAATTTGTAACAATCCAATTGTAGCTTGAATACACAATTTAACAAATTGAAGGTGTGAAACAATCAGATATGATACGAATTTGAAGAATATAAAGCTACCGAATTAGCACAATCAAACAATTGCTAAAGTACAAAAGGAACAAACAAAGTAACTATATAAATCAGCAAATTACGCACATTATTTCCGCAATTCTGAATTAACAAACTCACCAAAAACATGGTTATTAGTCTGCAGTTTATGAATAGCAACAGTGATGATCATTACAAAAGTAGAATAATAACTAAAAAACAGTAAAGGTAACCGTGTGGCTTACGAATAGAATCAATTCCTCAGCAAAATCGCTGATCCTTGTCGAAAATCAAAAGCAAAAAATAGGATTTATGATTATTAGATGAAGGTCGTCTAGCAGAAGAATCAGGGGGTTTTAGGGAAGATGGAAATTAAGATGTGAAAAGGGGTTTACTGGTTTAGGTTCGTGATTCTGAAAAATTGGTTTGACGTTGAAGAATCACGAACCCAACACGGTATTCGCTTTCCTTTTGCCCTTCGGAAGATGTTAAGAAATTCAATCGGAAAAAGTCAAAAACTAAAAAACAAACGCGTTTATCTATCTTAAATATTACTAATTCTGAATTTACGGGATGTTTGTTTTAATTACCTGATTAACTTACACTATTTGCTTTCATAAGTCAATTTAAATGTTTATTTGCTCCCAATGGTGGTGGTTACTGATACCGTCAGTTGTTGCCAAATCAGCGCCACGTCAGCTCACTCTCCAATCGACACTAAACTGACGTACTCATGCCAACAATACCACTTCCCTTTAATTTTTTGGGACCCACCATTAGAAAACTCATACACACAAAATACCCCTTTGGGCCCACCCACCAAAACTGACGCTGCCTTCTCTTCCGTCTCCAAACCGGCTTGTGCAAACCGGCGGAACCATTGGCGGACCCGTGCTAATGGTGTCCCCAAACTCACACTAAACTCACGGTAAACTAACGCAATCAATGGCACCTGTCTTATACTCCCTCCGTCCTATAAAAACTTCTCATTTGGCTTTTGCACAAGTTTTTAGGTGATAGTTAGTGGTGGGGTCATTGATAATACTTTTGATTAAAATATAAGGTTGGGTTGAAGAGATAAAGATAGTTAGTAGATATTAGTGGTGGTGTCTTTAGTAATAATAGTTTTTTATTGTGTGGAGCCCATCAAATATGAGAAATGAGAAGTTTTTTGTGGGACAAAAATTTAGAGTGAAATGACAAGTTTTTTGTGGGACGGAGGGAGTATATCCCAAGTTATTATGATATCTTTCCATAATTTCGTAAATCATAAGTTTCAGCTTAACTTGTCATTTAGGTTTATTAACTAACGTTAGTTGGAAAAATTATTATACTCTTTAATTTACCATACAACAACAATAATTATATATTGATATTTAATCTCTTCAAAAGAGGTGTACGAGGACGATAAAATATAGATGGTCATACTTTTACCTGTAGATAGGAAGACTGCTTTTAGGGAGACATCTGACAAAATAAGTGAAAGTGAGTTTATAAGTTTATATGAGATAAGTGTGTGTCTAGTAAAAGTATACACAAATAAAATACAAGTGAGTATGAATAGATGTATGAAAATATATGCATGTGGTGTATATGTGTGGGAGTGTCATGAGTATATAAAACATGCAACTGTGTATGTGTGTAGAGTGTAAGACCGGTGCCAACGGTACCCGTCAGTTGAAGGCGTGACTTTGGGGACGAGTTTCAAACATTGGCACGTTCTTTGATTCCTCAATTTGGATGGCAACAGGCCGCCAGTTTGGGGACATGAAGGAGGGGAGGATCACTTGGTGGGGTGGGCCCAAAGGGGTAATTTGTGTGTGTATTTTATAATGGTGAGTCCCAAAAAATTGAATGGAAGAGGTATTGTTGGTATGAGTACGTCAGTTTAATGTCAGTTGGAGGGTGAGCTGGCGTGGCGTTGATTTGAAAACAACTGACGGTGTCAGTTTCTACCGTTGTTGGGAGTGGTCTAAGGAGTTGTGCAAGTATGAAGTATGCAAAAATAACATGTATTAACACAAAAGCATCCATCAAGAAATGGTAATACTTCATTTGATTCAAAATAAATGATAAACTTTCCATATTTTGGTGATTCAAAATAAGTGACACACTTTAAAATTTTACCTTATTTGGTAAAAAGTTATGGGCTCTACACCCACTAACTACCTACTTTAATAAAGTGAAAAGACCTCTTTACCATTACTTTTACTTTTAAACATTATTAACCTTACTTTATTAAAAAAATTATGGGACTCATAATCCACTAATCATCTAATTAATCTAATTTAACCCTCATTATAATTTTTTGGCTAAAATACTATGAAACCCAAAGTGTATCACTTATTTTGAATCGGAAGAAGTATAAGAATGCAAACATATATATCATACATTTATATATGAAGAGGTTAGTAAGTAGATACAGACATATAATTGTGTAAATTTAAGTTCCCTAATTATCATATTAGTCTCTATCTTACAAACGACAACTCTTAACTTGTCATTTGCTATTTTTAAGCTAAAATAAATACTCAACAAAAGCTTACTATCTTATAGCATACTTGTTGGTTCCCAACAACACAAACGTGTTGCGTTATGGCTAAGAAGTAAGGACTTAAAAGTAAAGAACACACAAGATTTCAATGATTAAGAGTTTATTAAAACAACTTAATACAGTACAAAGTTTGCGGAAATAAATAGTACACACTAACTAAAACTTTATACTTGAAATGACACTTTAACTAGCTCAAACTGAAAGGACTATGCAAGGAGAGTAATATCAGCTGATACTAACAGCTGATATTGAATGCCCGAGTAATAACTATGAAGAAGTTAATACTAGACAATAACAAACTCTCAGAGAATGTTCATGTGCTATGAAAGCTAAAAGGTGTGTGTAAATGCAAGCATTTACGTCTCTATTTATAGCCCAATATCCATATTCCTTTGTCCACAAGTTAATCGACGTGTAAACATATTATTCGTCGATGTAGACTTGTCCAAGGAGATATTAAATGCTCTTGCATACGTTACAGTCCCAATTGTACTTTGTGTCAACTTCTCTTGTAACCTTTTCTGACGCACAGTGAAAAGATGTACTATGATAGTACAGAAAATGTTGACTTTCTCTATACATGCTTGGAGGGACAACCGATGATGTTCTGACAACTTATCTTCTATTACCGAAATAGAAGATCCTCATCGTTTTCTTCTTCTTTGAGCGGGAAAGGAAAATTTTCAAAGTGTCAAGAATATTTTCCACTAAGTCTTTATCTGCAGCGGGTACCATCAGCTGATTCCACAATCAGCTGAGTGGTCTTCTTCTTGTCTTTGTCCTTCGGCCATAGACTTCGAATGATCACTCTTGAATTGCTGCTGATTTTACTTCATTCCTAGAGCTGAGTACTAACTCAGCTGAAGATTTATTGCATATACTTGTTTCAGCTGAGATACATACATCAGCTGATTTTATTTGTCTTAGCTATCGCTCATCAAATTTTATTTACTTAGTCTTGAGACTAACAATCTCCCCCTATTTGATGCAATCGAATAGCTGTATAATTGCGACCCTGTAATGATTCGGCTGATCTAGTTAGCTGAACACTTATGTACTTTGACCCTTTGGGTTCTTTTGACTATTTGTGTCTTTTTACAGTATTTCTACAAGTACATTACAAACATAATTTTCCGTTGATATGAAGCTGTTTAAGTACAAGGAAAATAAGACAAAAACATAGTCTTAAGTATTTATTCTCTTAAGACATCCTGACACACTGAGCTGATGGCTGAGTTTATTAATTTCTTCATTTCCTTTCCCTCTTTAGTAGAGGAACTCAGCAGTTTGTGATAGACTATAAGCTGCTCAACATCGCACAAGTCTAATTCATCAGCTCTTTGAAAGCAAGGCCTCTTCTTTTCACCTAGATAGCAGAAACCGTAAATGGGTTCATTTACAATACGCCCAGGGATGAAGTCAACTCCCGTGGGTACGGTTCTTGAGAGGTTAAGTCTTGGTCGTTTAGCATAGATTATTGAAGACCTAACCTCAGCTGATCTGGGTTCAGCGAAAGGCTCGGGGAGAATAGACTTACGTTTCTCCCCTCTTGCTGTGGAGCTTTCACCAGCAGGTTCTCTGACGGTCTCAGCTTGAGGTTCACGCAATTCAGCTGGTATGTGTAACACCCTAAAATTTACAAGATTTTTAAAATTTTTAAGTACAAAATTATAATCAAAAAGGTCCCATAAATAATCCCCAAAATAATTGTTTGATTTAAAAATGTATTTAATGCGGAAATGTCTTGAATAAAATTCATAGTTTTAAAATAATAAAAACGTTTCACATCAGCACTCAGAAGTAGTACAGCAGTCAACCGTCCACCTTCTCTTTTCCTTTGCTAGTACCTGAAAATGGGAGGGATTTTTTGGGTCAGCGGGGAAGCTGAGTGAATAAACTCAAAATGCAAACAACTACAACATACAATACATGAGGGCACACAGGTGAACTCCTAATCATTTACCACTAAGTTAATTTCTCAGTTTTTGTATCTTTTAAATTTATATAGCGCGCTTGTGTAACTCGAGTCGAGAGATCAACCTCGCCTCTCCTTACACTAAAATGCCACAAGTGCCCACACAGAATTTGCCACAAGGGCCCACACAGAATTTGCCACAAGGGCCCACACAGAATTTGGCACTCAGGCCACCACACAGAATTTCCACTGAGATTTATTAATTATTTTTATGTTTTCAACTCCTAACATAAATCACACAGATAGCCCTATCACTTGGTAGCACAAAATGACTTGGTACCGGCTCAGATACTCGGCACGTCCGTCATAGATCAGTGGTATGTAAAAAAACAGTCATCCAGATAACAGATCAACACACAGAAAGTACAACAGATCAACAGTTAACCATATGAGTCATGCACGTATCGTTATAACTGAATACACGGTGAGAATACTCACCTGGATAACATATGCTCTGAAGATCTCCCGGCACTCTACACTAGTGCCCAACACGATCCTAAGGGAAAAAAGATAACCCAGATCAGACTCAACTTAAAACTCGTTTTAACAATATAAAACATTTCACTTCCTTAAAATATTAAGAAAACATTTCTTTGATATAAATATTAATAAAGCACTTCCCTTTGATTTAAAGCATTAAGAAACATCTCTTGATTGTAAATATTAATAAAACATTCTCTCTTTAATTAAAATGTAGCATTAAGAAGGGCACGTCCCTTTGATTTAAAAATACTTCAAAGTAACTTAACCGAATGAAACTCAAAATCACAATATCCATAAAATGAAAGCAACATAACGAGCGAGTGACGAACAGAAACGAAAAGAAGTAAAGGTTTCTACCTATTTCCTGCTTGCGTTTCACATCTTCTCGAAATCACCGGCGAAGGTAGCTACCAAACTCGGTTGAGACGTACAGGATAGAAGCTTCGCCGGAATTGGTACGGAAAGACTCACCGCAGCAGAGACGGAAACTGAAATGAAGCTCGATGTGGCCGACGGAATATCAATGGAGCTTTACGGTGGTTGCCGGAACTTAAACGATCCTCCCCGGTAGCTCACCGGAACATACGACGGTTGAGAAGCTCAACCAATAACAACGATGGTGGAGTTCTTCGGCAAAACAGAAACGGGAACTACGCGTTCGCCGGAAAAACGAGTGTAAACGGAACAGAAAGTTTTCGCCGGAAAAACGATGGAGAAGCTCGGAAATTCACAGTGGTTTTAGTGGCAGAAACGATCGGTGGTGTTTACCGAAGACAAACAGAAAATGATGAGATGGTGGCGTAAAACAGAAGCGGGGATGGTTTCACCGGAAATAGAACTAGTAGCTTGCCGAAGCTTAGAAGTATACGGTGGTGGTGGTGGTGGTGGCGTGACTCAGATAACTTAACGGTGGTGTTTTCTTGGACAAGGTTTTCCGATAAGGAGGAAAGAAGGGAAAAAAAAGAATGGTATATATATGGCGGCTGATAGGTGCTAGGGTGGAGACAAAAGGTAACGGTCGAACAATATGATGAGAGTAATTTGGTATGGGCTTAGCGACTTGGACTCCTTCTTGCACAAAACGATCTGGGCTAAAATTTAAGCATGACTCGGGCCTCTCTCTTGAAATAAAACCCCATAAAAGAATAAAGGCTTCAGCCACTATTTTTGTACTTAGTCGGCCTCATTTATATGAATAAAGTTGTTGCGTTCAAAACCCAAAACACACTAATTAATACGATTTTTAATTAATTAAACGTCGAACTATAAAATCGTCTGCATAATATAAACCGTCTGACTTCATTATTATTAATTTATTAATTAATCCATTTAAAATTAAGTATGACCATTAATTTAATATTATATAATTCTTATAAATTTCGGGACGTTACAACTCAACTCCACTTGAAATAGACTTCGTCCCCGAAGTCATTGCTCGGAAGAAACTCAGGGTAGCGATCTCGCTTCTCAGATTCAGGCTCGCCAACGGCACACATCGACAGGTAGGAAAACGATAAGGTTGTTTATAAAAGGAAGCTCTTCAAAATGACCTACTCAATCAGAATGAACTCCGGCTTTCGCAACTGCTCATGTACTCTTTCTTCTTTAGTGGCGCAAAAATGATAAGGCTAAAAGAATTAGAACCTAAATGCTCTCTAAGATCTCGGTTTATCTCAAAAAGAAAAGGATGACGGTAGAAATGCAAAATGATCTATGATACTCTGTTAAAGATGTCTTCTTGCTCTCGTAGTCAGGCACAGTTGTTGCACTCAGCTCTTGGTGTCGCGTTGAATCTCCGATTCAACTCCACTTGGAGATTCGATACGGATTTGTTAATGATATTAGATGATCTCGGCGTGGGACTTGGTCATTCAATCCAGCTCCATGACCACGCACGACCCTCTTATGGCGATAACAATAAATATATGGGACATAACTTCCCGCACAACTCCATCAAATAATAATCACTTATACATATTTGCAACATTTTAAAATTTATTATTGTCAATTCCATATTAGAAATGGCTCCAAAAAGGTCCTTTCCCCTACGGGACACCAGTTTGCCTAAGGCAAAGAAGCGATCTAGTAGATTACACCGTTATCAGTTAATACAAAAACAAGAAGTTATTCACAAGAGATGTACATATCACACAGAATTCTCAGATGATGCACACAGAAATTAAAATCACTCATTAGTACTATGCAATTTACTCAGAAATGTCACTCATGAATGTAACTCAGAAGTCTAACTCGGAATATATCTCAGAAGTATAACCCATAAATCTAATCTCAACAATTTTAACTCAGAAATAAACCTAGAAATGTAATTCAGAAATTTTAACTCAGAAATAAACCCTGACAGTTGAACTCAGAATGTAGCAACATTTATCAGTAACAACGTTACGTACCACACGTAAATCTCATACATAATCATGAACATGCATAATTACGCGCATCCGATTCATCTCCCATATACTTGCTTATATATATTAGGTCATCTTCGGTTATTAATTAAGATATATGAACCAATAATTAGTACAAATAATTTATGTATAAAATATAACTCCCCAAATTACTCATTTGCATATACTCCAAATACACTCGATTAAAATTTTCATAATTCAACTTTTAACTTATCTTAATCTATAGTAATAACTTATTTCAAACCTCGTTTAATGACTTCCCACAAGTCAACTTATAACTTTTTATTTTTATTATTTGGACCACATATTTACTCATTAACTCATATTTCCCACTTTTTACTAAAAAAAAACAATTAAATTTTATACACTTATTTGACTGATTTCTTATTACTCGATTTACGAACTAATCCATTTGTTCTCATTTACTCAATACACAATTACTTTATATTCCCAATTTAATGATTTTCTCATTGTTCATTATTTTAATACTCTCTCGCCTTTTAGAAATTTCTCCTTAGTTCAATATAAACTTCAACTTATTTAATAATTGCTCATAATTAATTTTTTTTTATCATAACATTTTATAAGACTTCAAAATTTTAAAAATTAAATAAATTAATAAATAAAATATTATTCGATAACTCTAAATAGAATATATTACTCACCAAATATAATAATTTTTTTTTTCATAAAAACTTTATAGCACCTCCAAATTTTAAATAGAACTTCCCGACAATTTAAAACTTTTCTCTTTTAACTTGTTTTATTGACCTGTTCATTTAACACGATTTATAAACTTCTTATAACTTAAAAATTTACTCAATAATCAATCTACATGAAATTTTCTCATTTGAGTTCGTTTTAATAATTCATTATCAACTCCAATTAACAACCTCATTTTAACTCGTTTCCTCATATCCGACACATTATAAATTCTCATTACTTTATAATTTCTCATTGTCTCATTAGCTATATAGTTATAATATTTGTAACATCTCATTTGCACATTTACACTGTAACACCACAATCTTAGAGCCATTTTTTTTATATAAGCATACGGAAGCGATTTAAGAAAACTATAAATCTTAATTATTACATATCATGAAAGCCATTTACATATTAACCAAAATATATAAAACATTTAAAGGTGTTACTAAAAACAGGCTCGACCCGGTTTACAAAATCAGAGTACGGTCAGACTTCCAAAACCCGACTCTAGTCAAGCTAAATCCACAACCTGAAAAGAGTCAACAAATGAGGGATTAGCACAAAGCTAAGTGAATAGAAATAAACGTCAATTTGCATAACCACAACAAATTAGAAAATCAAGAGAAATCAATAGGGAAAACCCGTCCAAACTTCCACAAGCAATTGGACGTTATAAGAGGATCGGCGGTCGGGCGAGGACCTTCAACTGTTGTCGGCCAACAATATTCAACCGATGGCTTCTTTACAAGAGGCACGGTGATCCCTCCTTACATACCGAATACGAAGGAGTCCGATCGCCCCCACCAAGAGTAACGAAGCGTAGTCGAAAACCACCATAGCTAACCTCTAAAAAAAACATGTGCACATACTACCATTAACAATCCCACAATTAATGGCACAACTGAAAATCAAAAAATGTCAAAAAAATGCATTTTCCCAAAAATCAGCCAAAATAGCGCCGCTATCTAAGATAGCGCCGCTATTTTGAGATAGCATCCGCTATTCCGAGTTTCTGTTTGCAAACCAGCCAAGATAGCGCCGCTATCTTAAAGATAGCAGCTATCTCCCCAGATCAGCCAAAATCCTGCAATTTTTCATGTAACTCTACCATTTCATAATTTTTGCAAATTACACAAGAAGGAAGGTTAAATCCACTCACCTTAGCTTCCTTTTAGTGTCGAGCTCAGTAAACTTATATTACTGAGGCTCCTTCTCTTTTCCTGTACAAAACGAACACCGAATTAGTCACCCGAAATCACCAATTTTGCAACAAGTAATATAAATTCAAGATTTCCTCTTTATACCACAACTTACAACTAATTACTTGCATTTCCACATATAATAATTACCAAAGTCTAGAATTCCATCTAGTTAATTCATTATGCATTTCAATCCAAGTAACACATATTCGGCCCGAACGGGTCAAAATGAAAACAATGAATCGGTAATATAAACAACACCTTCCAATAAGCTATACTACTACATAACATCAAAATCACATAACTAACATGTTACTTGCATCCACTTGCAAGTTTAACCAACTTTGACCTTATTTAGGTCAAATTGCACAATTTGACAACCAAACGGGTCAAGACCCGAAACTAACACAATCATACTTCCAATTAATCAAGTAACACATTTATGACATGAAATTGATAGTTTCAAGTTAACAAGTCATCCAAGGCTAAAGTCAACTTTCAGGTTTGACCAAAGTCAACAATTCAAGAATTTAGCTAGCTATTCTAGAAAACGGTTCAAAACCACAAACTATCATTTAAGACACATTAATATACTTTATAAAACCTCTTATATGATCAACTAATTGAGCCATGATATTGTCTAACAATTTCCAAGTTAAAGTCACATATTACCAATTTGACTAGTTTTATGTCTTTTACCTAAAAACATCCAACACTACCATGTAAAGATCAATTCATCACTTAACACTTTCATAAACATACTAATGCCATTTTACTTCCAACTAAACATTTAAAGTATAAGTCAAATGCTAAAATATGCATTTAGCCAAGTTTCATCATGTAAGGCCCATACGGGTAAAAAAAAACGTTTTATTAACTTCCAATGTTTACAAACCCTTAATTAACATTACATCAAGTATACAATTACCATATAATAACCAACTTCATGTTAATTAGTTATACTTTGAAACACCCAAAATAATCAATACAAGTTTAACCCGAAAAAGATGCATTCGACCACCTGTTACTAACTCAAAAATCTGCTCATTTTTATAACCATATCAGTCCAGGAAAATATTATATTATTAAAGTAGACTCATAGACCTTCGAATCGACTGGTCGCACGCCCAAAACGGAGTTACGGTTGATTTTATATGATTTTTACAAAATGGTCAAAATCTGCCATATTTTTGTGCTTACGGGATTTTTACCAAATTCACCCAAACACTACTTTTAATCTTTCAAAAACAACCAATTCATGTTACAATCAAACCTATACAACAATTATCACTTCTAACATGTTAGTTAAACCTAATTTAACAAGATTTAAACATAAACCTTCTCTTTCAAGAATTTGAGTGAAAACTCATCTTCTTCCTCCAAGTCTCCATTAATGGTGATTACTCTCAAACATAATCAATTCAAGCTCTTTTAACCAACAATTCAGCATACTATAGTTAAACGGTCAAGTATAAACATGAAATAAACCATCAATTTTAACTTTCAACAAGAAATCATCAAAAACTCAAAAACCCATTTCATCTTTTAACAACACTATGAACCCTAGAATAGATAGAGGATTTCTTACCTTAAGCTAGCTTCAATTTCGGAATTTAGGGATGGAGATTAATAGACCTTGGACTGATTTTAAGAAGAAACCAAGAGCATGCAAGTTTTTGTTGTGTGAATGTGTATGTGTGTTATGGAACGAGCAAAAAGAAGAAGGAAAGGATCACATGTGTTTCTAATTCACCTCTACCCCAACACGTGCATTACTCCACTCACAAATCAATTTCATTTAATTAACAGATATTACACTGACTATCCATTTCGCAGATAATTTATTTAAACCTAACTAACTCCAATTTTAACAACGAAGATATTTTTGAAACCCCGGTTCAAAAGTGAACCCAAATATATAAAAATCATTTTAATATTTAAATATCTCAGTTTTACAAATTTTAACCTCATGGTTAGAATACAATTAAATATAATTAAATCAAATAAATTATATAAAACAATAAACAATTAAATTCCTTACTGAAAGTAATTAAAAATTCTAGGTCGGGTCTCAGGATGTTACAATTCTACCCCCCTTAAAAGATTTCGTCCTCGAAATCTCATGATTACACATATAAGAAATAAAACAAGTTTACAAATATCATTATATCTTTGTCTCATATTTACATGTCAAAATAATAATCCTTATTGTTTCTCCATATTACTAACATTATCGAAATTATAATTTATTAAATCCTCATTTTCTTTTCTTTGTAGTTTCAAACTTGGTGTCTCATTCGATAGTTCTCTAATTACGTTGTTTTCAATTTATCCATTTAGCGAGAAGTCATTTCTATTTAAGCAATTCGCATAATAATCATAATTTCTTCAGATAATCACACACTGTAAACTCTTTCGGTATGTACAATTTGCACGTTCTATATTTAAAAGTTGGTAATTACGCAATATCATTTATCACAATTTCCAAGTCATGGTCCGCATAACTCTACTTAAACGATTAAAACCATTTTAAAGCATACACAATCTATTTTTATTTAAAGTAATGCAACATTTTAAGTGTCTTAGATTCTCAAATATCCTCTTATGTTTATTATTTCACCAAAATTTTGCACTCTTAAGCGGTTTAACTTGTTAAAAATCTTATAATTTTTAGAATAATTATAATAAATCTACAGTCATAATTCACTAATTATCAAAATTACACCTTTCGAAATCTAAATTCTAATCAATTTTCACATATAAGGGCATTAAATTCTCATTATTACAAAATGTATCATTAATAAATTTCTCAATCTTATCAAATTTTATATTCACTCTGAAATTAATCCATCAATATAAATGAAAATCAATTTAATATGGTCAATAAATTTAATTCTTCATGTCAATTTTCATTTACACATTGAACATAAAAGGCATTTTTAGAAAAATCCAACCTATAACAATTCGAGTCATGGAGAAATCATTCAGATATATTTCATTAACTTTCTTTCTTATTTAACATCTATAACACATGAAAGAAAACAATTAACACTTTATAAGCATACAACGATGTATTTCAACTAAGTGGCCATGCAAAACAAAAGTCAACATGTCAGTCTTCACTTTTTAAACCACTACTATCTTCATTTGTTAGCAATTCAGTATATCGTTTAACAATATAATCATAATTCAATATACAATGGTCAATAAATTCGGCTAACACTTATCGAGTCACTACATGTGACTTGATAGGTCACGGCAAATAATTAAATTTTCTTAAATCAAGTAGCAATCCTACATAGAACTACTTAGTCAATGCCTAAGATTACACCAATCTAACAATAGGCATCACATTAACGGACGAGTACAACAATCATTTACCACAACAAATTGAACCTCAACAATTAGATGAAGACTTAAATCCATATATCACTAACTATCTTTATTCCTAATGGAGTAAACACTCACGTAAACAATTTTCAGTTCATCACATACTTCATAATCACAAATAAGCAATTTGCTTCAATACAATTAACATACATATAAGTAATTAGTTTATCGAAACATACCTGTGATATCATCATCATCAATGGAGGTAGTATCTCCCACGATCATCTGAAATGACCTACCCTCGGGTGGAGGGTGATTCTTTCTCTTCTGGCCTGTTGAAGATAACGACCCACTCGTCGACCCCGACCCCGACCCTGAACCCCATTTCCTTTCTGAAAGACAATCACCGGCCCTGTGACCTTCTTTCTGACAATTCCAACATACACTTCGCGGGAACCTACAATCATTCCACTCGTGCCCGAACTGACCACACTTGACACATCTCATAGTCTGAGTTGTACAACCACCCATGTGAGAAGATCTGCACCTAGCACACCATTGTGCCTTCTGACCCGAACTACATGTCGATTGTATATGATTCGAGTTTTCATGCTTTTGATTTCCCTGCCCTTTCTTATTTTGTTTGGAATCCGATTGTGCAGACTTAAACTTTTGATACTCTAACCTATCCCTGATCACCCAATCTCGAGTATTCAAATCACCTTCTACAGTTTTGGCCAAATCGAAGGCCTGTGACAAAGTGGTTGCGAGCCTCGCTGTAGTTCGGTACTCGGGTCGCAAAGCACCAATAAAATGCTTTATTTTTGATGACTCATCAGGCACCCACTGTTGTACAAATCTTAATTTCTCATTAAATTGTTCGATCAAATCATCAACCGTCATCTTCTCGGTCATCCGCAAATTTATAAATTCCGACCGAATCCTATCCATCTCGAATGAGTTGCAATAACGCTTACACACTTGTTCTCTAAATTGATCCCGTGTTATACTGTTTTTAACTTCTTTGGGTAAATGTTCAATCAAGCCATCCCACCAATTCATAGCACCACCTACTAATTTCCGAGTAGCATACATCACCCGGTCTTTATCATCACAACCGCAAGCATCAAAGGTTCTCTCCATTTCCCTCAACCAATTCATTGTGACATTGGGGTTTCTACTTCCAATGAATTCAGGGGGTTTACAGTCTAAAAATTGTTTGAAGGTGCAAGTCGGTTTCATACTGAATGGATAAGGTTGGTTCGGGAATTGATATTGAGGTATACCTTGGCTTGGGTTAACATAATAGTATTGTGGTTGGGTCATTACAGGATGGGATTCGGATGTGGTGGACATTAAGGGAACCGTCATTGTAAAGGCTGGAGTTGTAGGTAATTGCATGGTAGTAAAAGGCATTGTTGGGGTGAACATGGGAGGGATGTTTGGTGGTTGGTTATTCTGATTTTGGTTCATGCTATCAACAAGATTTTGGAGGTGTTCCAATCGACTTTCCATTCTTATAATATAATCTTCTCTATCTGTATTTGCATTTCTAGATGTACCAATGATTTCCGGTTCGGGGTTCGATGGAATTACCAACGGGTTGGGATCGTTATCAGCCATACCTGTGACAAACACAACATCTCACAAACTCTTAGTTTAATCCGTTAGTACCTATTATACTAACTACTACTAAACCACAATTCATATTCACTCTACTAATCCACTCCAAAATTAAGGAATTTTGACCAACTCGAGCCAAGATTTGGGAATGATACACCTAAATGTGCAACCATTGCCAAACCAAGGCTCTGATACCAAATTGTAACACCACAATCTTAGAGCCATTTTTTTTTATATATAAGCATACGGAAGCGATTTAAGAAAACTATAAATCTTAATTATTACATATCATGAAAGCCATTTACATATTAACCAAAATATATAAAACATTTAAAGGTGTTACTAAAAACAGGCTCGACCCGGTTTACAAAATCAGAGTACGGTCAGACTTCCAAAACCCGACTCTAGTCAAGCTAAATCCACAACCTGAAAAGAGTCAACAAATGAGGGATTAGCACAAAGCTAAGTGAATAGAAATAAACGTCAATTTGCATAACCACAACAAATTAGAAAATCAAGAGAAATCAATAGGGAAAACCCGTCCAAACTTCCACAAGCAATTGGACGTTATAAGAGGATCGGCGGTCGGGCGAGGACCTTCAACTGTTGTCGGCCAACAACAGTCAACCGATGGCTTCTTTACTAGAGGCACGGTGATCCCTCCTTACATAACGAATACGAAGGAGTCCGATCGCCCCCACCAAGAGTAACGAAGCGTAGCCAAAAACCACCATAGCTAACCTCTAAAAAAAACATGTGCACATACTACCATTAACAATCCCACAATTAATGGCACAACTGAAAATCAAAAAATGTCAAAAAAATGCATTTTCCCAAAAATCAGCCAAAATAGCGCCGCTATCTAAGATAGCGCCGCTATTTTGAGATAGCATCCGCTATTCCGAGTTTCTGTTTGCAAACCAGCCAAGATAGCGCCGCTATCTTAAAGATAGCAGCTATCTCCCCAGATCAGCCAAAATCCTGCAATTTTTCATGTAACTCTACCATTTCATAATTTTTGCAAATTACACAAGAAGGAAGGTTAAATCCACTCACCTTAGCTTCCTTTTAGTGTCGAGCTCAGTAAACTTATATTACTGAGGCTCCTTCTCTTTTCCTGTACAAAACGAACACCGAATTAGTCACCCGAAATCACCAATTTTGCAACAAGTAATATAAATTCAAGATTTCCTCTTTATACCACAACTTACAACTAATTACTTGCATTTCCACATATAATAATTACCAAAGTCTAGAATTCCATCTAGTTAATTCATTATGCATTTCAATCCAAGTAACACATATTCGGCCCGAACGGGTCAAAATGAAAACAATGAATCGGTAATATAAACAACACCTTCCAATAAGCTATAGTACTACTTAACATCAAAATCACATAACTAACATGTTACTTGCATCCACTTGCAAGTTTAACCAACTTTGACCTTATTTAGGTCAAATTGCACAATTTGACAACCAAACGGGTCAAGACCCGAAACTAACACAATCATACTTCCAATTAATCAAGTAACACATTTATGACATGAAATTGACAGTTTCAAGTTAACAAGTCATCCAAGGCTAAAGTCAACTTTCAGGTTTGACCAAAGTCAACAATTCAAGAATTTAGCTAGCTATTCTAGAAAACGGTTCAAAACCACAAACTATCATTTAAGACACGTTAATATACTTTATAAAACCTCTTATATGATCAACTAATTGAGCCATGATATTGTCTAACAATTTCCAAGTTAAAGTCACATATTACCAATTTGACTAGTTTTATGTCTTTTACCTAAAAACATCCAACACTACCATGTAAAGATCAATTCATCACTTAACACTTTCATAAACATACTAATGCCATTTTACTTCCAACTAAACATTTAAAGTATAAGTCAAATGCTAAAATATGCATTTAGCCAAGTTTCATCATGTAAGGCCCATACGGGTAAAAAAAAACGTTTTATTAACTTCCAATGTTTACAAACCCTTAATTAACATTACATCAAGTATACAATTACCATATAATAACCAACTTCATGTTAATTAGTTATACTTTGAAACACCCAAAATAATCAATACAAGTTTAACCCGAAAAAGATGCATTCGACCACCTGTTACTAACTCAAAAATCTGCTCATTTTTATAACCATATCAGTCCAGGAAAATATTATATTATTAAAGTAGACTCATAGACCTTCGAATCGACTGGTCGCACGCCCAAAACGGAGTTACGGTTGATTTTATATGATTTTTACAAAATGGTCAAAATCTGCCATATTTTTGTGCTTACGGGATTTTTACCAAATTCACCCAAACACTACTTTTAATCTTTCAAAAACAACCAATTCATGTTACAATCAAACCTATACAACAATTATCACTTCTAACATGTTAGTTAAACCTAATTTAACAAGATTTAAACATAAACCTTCTCTTTCAAGAATTTGAGTGAAAACTCATCTTCTTCCTCCAAGTCTCCATTAATGGTGATTACTCTCAAACATAATCAATTCAAGCTCTTTTAACCAACAATTCAGCATACTATAGTTAAACGGTCAAGTATAAACATGAAATAAACCATCAATTTTAACTTTCAACAAGAAATCATCAAAAACTCAAAAACCCATTTCATCTTTTAACAACACTATGAACCCTAGAATAGATAGAGGATTTCTTACCTTAAGCTAGCTTCAATTTCGGAATTTAGGGATGGAGATTAATAGACCTTGGACTGATTTTAAGAAGAAACCAAGAGCATGCAAGTTTTTGTTGTGTGAATGTGTATGTGTGTTATGGAACGAGCAAAAAGAAAAAGGAAAGGATCACAGGTGTTTCTAATTCACCTCTACCCCAACACGTGCATTACTCCACTCACAAATCAATTTCATTTAATTAACAGATATTACACTGACTATCCATTTCGCAGATAATTTATTTAAACCTAACTAACTCCAATTTTAACAACGAAGATATTTTTGAAACCCCGGTTCAAAAGTGAACCCAAATATATAAAAATCATTTTAATATTTAAATATCTCAGTTTTACAAATTTTAACCTCATGGTTAGAATACAATTAAATATAATTAAATCAAATAAATTATATAAAACAATAAACAATTAAATTCCTTACTGAAAGTAATTAAAAATTCTAGGTCGGGTCTCAGGATGTTACATACACTCAGCCTAATTAATCTCGGTTATCAAATTTATAAACTCTCTAATTACCCTGTGAAATGACTTTAAATAATCTTAATTACTCAGTTCGATAATTACTCTTATAAACTCTCTGATCAATTATATTAACTATATTTCACACTTTAACTTCTTTACCCAGAAAAATCTCTATGCATAAGCATTATGGTCATAATATTTAAAAATAGTAGTCAATGATAACTAATTCTTGGAAATTTTCCTTTTTACCCCTACTCAACTCCACTTGGAGAAAAACTCGTCCTCGAGTTTGGAACTAGTATTGTCTACCAAAATAAACAAGCAAGCATGTAGTCACACAACAATTAAGATACTCATACTAATT
This sequence comes from Calendula officinalis, assembly GCA_963853835.1. Taxonomy (NCBI): domain Eukaryota; kingdom Viridiplantae; phylum Streptophyta; class Magnoliopsida; order Asterales; family Asteraceae; genus Calendula; species Calendula officinalis. The sequence continues at coordinate 20,391,406 of OY970829.1, forward strand.
TCACAATAACAAGCATTGGTCCATCGTTCCCCTCAAAATCTCCCCATAATCAACCAAAAGTCCTGTGTGTACGGTAATAGGGGCCCTCTATTACTTTCGACACCTACCTTTGTTTGGTCACGGGTCAATCCCGAAGTTCACAACTTCCCACACATAAATTCACCAGCAAATCACACTCAGAGAAAAAATAATAATAATAATAATATATTTTCCATATCGGAAGAAAAAAATACAAATTCGCACTCAGTTGTATGTACTCAAAATCTTATAAACATTACTCAGAAATGCACTCAGCAAAAGGCACTCAGCAAAAGGCACTCAGCAAAAGGCACTCAGCCAAAATATTTTATTATGTTTTCAACAGTTAAACTCAGAACATAATATAGCTCATAACTCTTTTAATTCATTTTAAATAGATCACCACCGAATTAATGATGATAGTTTCCCTTTAGTTCACTTTTAATAAATACCGTTTAAGATAAGCTTGAATAACTTATTTTTAATTCAGCTCGGAAATTCTCGATGAGTTAATATAACAAACTTATATAGTTTATTCAATATCTTTGCGTTAATTTAATAATTCTTCATTGAACTCATTAATCACATAAAGAGAAATTGAAGGATTTTCATACTCCTCTGTTTAAATCACATACTTTAAAGGTTTTTTTTTTTATTTGATCTCAATTTAATAAATCTCAGTTTATTACTCCCATCCGTCCCACAAAAAACTTCTCATTTCACTTATGCACAAGTTTTAAGGTAATAGTTAGTGGTGGGGTATTGGTAATATATTTGATTAAAATATAAGATTGATTTGGAGAGAGAAGGATAATTAGTGGATAATAAGTGGTGGAGTCCTTAGTAATAATAGTATTTTATTATGTGGAGCCCATCATATGTAGCAAATGAGAAGTTTTTTGTGGGACAAAAATTTAGGGTGAAATGGGAAGTTTTTTGTGGGACGGAGGGAGTATTTACTAGCATAATTTTTCCTCAATACTCGCGTTTCATCCCTTTATAAAAACATTTTCCTTTTTAATTGTACCAAGATTTTATAACACCCGAAATTCTAAAAATTTCACAATTTCTAAATTTGATGAATAACTGAAAACTTTCACTAAATAAAATCTCAAATGATAATTTAACATTTAAAAACATGTTTAATCCAACTGAAGTTTTAACACAACAAAAATATGTTCTCGGTATTTTCACTTGATAAACTATCATAAAAATATTCTTTAAATTAGTTGATAATATAAATATATTTTATTTACTCGTTTCACAGTTTACTCGTTTCAATAACTCTTTTTATTAATTGCTTTCCCAAAATGTAAGATTTTAACATTTTCTCAATGTGACAAATTCATTATTCTTCATTTCTTATTTACCCACAACATGTTCTCATAAAATAATTTATGGGATTTATATTATAATTTCATATCCACTTATTTGTACCCCTTTTGGTTAAAATTTCTCAATTTTATAAAATCCCACAGATTATACAATGTAATTATAATTTTTAGCGTGTATAACGCAGATGCACTCAGAATTACACACGAAAAATATACTCAGAAAAACGATCCTTGTCGCGGAGTACACTAAGAGTTAAATCAGAATTATACTCGAAATAATAACATCAATTCTCATATTTGTCATAAAATTCATTACTCCTCTTTAATACTAATAACTTCCTCATTTACTCAAGCATATTTCTCATTTAAATAATTTATGGATTTTATATCCTCAGTTATATCCATCTATTACACTTTTGGTTAAATTGTCTCAGAATTTTATGAAATCTCACTTCAACTCTATAAGGTGTTTCTCTGAATTGAAAACTTTTATTACTTTCTCATCGAAATTTATAATTTCACATTTCTTCATTATCTGTTTTTTTATATATAAATATATAGAACTCTAATAAATTAAAACCAAAACTATGCTCAAATTAAGCTCTAAATAATACTCATAATTATAGAATCTTGTATTAGTATATTTATATATACATAAATGTTTTTCCATACAATTCACAGGTAATTCTCTCAGGGAATAAGCTGAAAATTTTCAGAATACGCTACTCGTCTATACTCAGAATATAGCAAAATCTCAAATAAATAATACTCTTAAACATTACAATACTCTTAAACATTACCGGCAGTAGGAAAAACGAGGGTCGACGTGACATACTGTACGTTTGATGCGAAACTTCTCTCAGAAACTGTTTTACTCTTTTCAAAAAAAAAAATTCAACTTGAGTTTGAATTCGCCCCTTGCGAATCCAAATCCCTCAAGTCAGTGCTCTGATACCAACTTGTAACACCCTAAAATTTACAAGATTTTTAAAAATTTTAAGTACAAAATTATAATCAAAAAGGTCCCATAAATAATCCCCAAAATAATTGTTTGATTTAAAAATGTATTTAATGCAGAAATGTCTTGAATAAAATTCATAGTTTTAAAATAATAAAAACGTTTCACATCAGCACTCAGAAGTAGTACAGCAGTCAACCGTCCACCTTCTCTTTTCCTTTGCTAGTACCTGAAAATGGGAGGGAGTTTTTGGGTCAGCGGGGAAGCTGAGTGAATAAACTCAAAATGCAAACAACTACAACATACAATACATGAGGGCACAGAGGTGAACTCCTAATCATTTAACACTAAGTTAATTTCTCAGTTTTTGTATCTTTTAAATTTATATAGTGCGCTTGTGTAACTCGAGTCGAGAGATCAACCTCGCCTCTCCTTACACTAAAATGCCACAAGGGCCCACACAGAATTTGCCACAAGGGCCCACACAGAATTTGCCACAAGGGCCCACACAGAATTTGGCACTCAGGCCACCACACAGAATTTCCACTGAGATTTATTAATTATTTTTATGTTTTCAACTCCTAACATAAATCACACAGATAGCCCTATCACTTGGTAGCACAAAATGACTTGGTACCGGCTCAGATACTCGGCACGTCCGTCATAGATCAGTGGTATGTAAAAAAACCGTCATCCAGATAACAGATCAACACACAGAAAGTACAACAGATCAACAGTTAACCATATGAGTCATGCACGTATCGTTATAACTGAATACACGGTGAGAATACTCACCTGGATAACATATGCTCTGAAGATCTCCCGGCACTCTACACTAGTGCCCAACACGATCCTAAGGGACAAAAGATAACCCAGATCAGACTCAACTTAAAACTCGTTTTAACAATATAAAACATTTCACTTCCTTAAAATATTAAGAAAACATTTCTTTGATATAAATATTAATAAAGCACTTCCCTTTGATTTAAAGCATTAAGAAACATCTCTTGATTGTAAATATTAATAAAACATTCTCTCTTTAATTAAAATGTAGCATTAAGAAGGGCACGTCCCTTTGATTTAAAAATACTTCAAAATAACTTAACCGAATGAAACTCAAAATCACAATATCCATAAAATGAAAGCAACATAACGAGCGAGTGACGAACAGAAACGAAAAGAAGTAAAGGTTTCTACCTATTTCCTTCTTGCGTTTCACATCTTCTCGAAATCACCGGCGAAGGTAGCTGCCAAACTCGGTTGAGACGTACAGGATAGAAGCTTCGCCGGAATTGGTACGGAAAGACTCACCGCAGCAGAGACGGAAACTGAAATGAAGCTCGATGTGGCCGACGGAATATCAATGGAGCTTTACGGTGGTTGCCGGAACTTAAACGATCCTCCCCGGTAGCTCACCGGAACATACGACGGTTGAGAAGCTCAACCAATAACAACGATGGTGGAGTTCTTCGGCAAAACAGAAACGGGAACTACACGTTCGCCGGAAAAACGAGTGTAAACGGAACAGAAAGTTTTCGCCGGAAAAACGATGGAGAAGCTCGGAAATTCACAGTGGTTTTAGTGGCAGAAACGATCGGTGGTGTTTACCGGCGACAAACAGAAAATGATGAGATGGTGGCGTAAAACAGAAGCGGGGATGGTTTCACCGGAAATAGAACTAGAAAGCTTGCCGAAGCTTAGAAGTATACGGTGGTGGTGGTGGTGGTGGCGTGACTCAGATAACTTAACGGTGGTGTTTTCTTGGACAAGGTTTTCCGATAAGGAGGAAAGAAGGGAAAAAAGAATGGTATATATATGGCGGCTGATAGGTGCTAGGGTGGAGACAAAAGGTAACGGTCGAACAATATGATGAGAGTAATTTGGTATGGGCTTAGCGACTTGGAGTCCTTCTTGCACAAAACGACCTGGGCTAAAATTTAAGCATGACTCGGGCCTCTCTCTTGAAATAAAACCCCATAAAAGAATAAAGGCTTCAGCCACTATTTTTGTACTTAGTCGGCCTCATTTATATGAACAAAGTTGTTGCGTTCAAAACCCAAAACACGCTAATTAATACGATTTTTAATTAATTAAACGTCGAACTATAAAATCGTCTGCATAATATAAACCGTCTGACTTCATTATTATTAATTTATTAATTAATCCATTTAAAATTAAGTATGACCATTAATTTAATATTATATAATTCTTATAAATTTCGGGACGTTACAGTATGCGATTTGCCAGATCAGGAGAGTATCTCTTGATCTTATCGCATAGAGTCTTGAAGGAGAAGATTGCGATTTTTGCCTCAGTTTCCAGATGTGCAATGTTTGGAGATGGTTTTGCAGACTTGGCAGCTTTTAGCATCTCATTCCATTCATCATAGCTGAAATGAGTGCTGACCTTGTTCAGAGAGACCTTTTCAGGAGCGAAGTGCCTTCCAGCTCTATATATGATGACTTCTTGAGGAGAGCTGGATGTTGATTTAGAGCCTCTTACGCTGGTGATCTTCAGCATGTACGAGGAGAGGGGGACATCCTGACCAGCTTCCTTCTTGGAGTTGAAGATGGTGTTGGATAAGGTACGAACCTCGAAATATTCCCCTGGAAGGTCATCGTAATCGATCTCTAGCTTCTCGGTCATCACATGAGCGATGCACAAGGTGAAGAAACGAATATAAGGGATGTGATTTCCCTTTCCTTTGAGCTTGGTTTTGACCTCCTCGTACACCAGTCTCCCATAATCAATCCGCTGACCGGTGATTAAGGCTTCAGCGAAGATCTGAATCTTGGAGTTGCACTGGTTTTGAGACCCATGGTTTCCGCCTATACACTGAATGATATGAGTGAAGAAATAGGCCCATGGTCTCGTCAGCTGAGACTTCTTGGAGATCGGAACCCTGTCCTCAGCGCTTTCCAATCGATATACAGTGATATCGATCAGACTTTTCTTTGCATCCTCATCAGATTTCATCTCTTGAGATTCTTCAGTAGGGTTCAATTAGTTGAACCCACAAGCAGTTCGGAAATCATCAACAGTAATGGTGATTTGATTATTTCCAACTTGCGCAACAATGTTGTCCCCAGAGACGGAGGCAGACATCCAGAAATCACGCAAGAGTTCGTAAAAACTCTTGGTGAAGCGCAAGAATGCACCACTGACAATACAGTGGCGTAAAAACTTTCCAACCGGACGGTAGATGTCCTTGAGTTTGTCCGGTGGAGAGGTGTTTGCCACCAAGTTCGAGTTTTGAGAAAACTCGATGGCCTCTCTGGATAGGGAAGCTTTTTGGGTTTTTCTGGAGGTAGACATGTTTTAAGAGAAGGAGAAGATTAGGGTTTTGAGAGAGAAAATAGAAAGAAATATGAAGATGGTTATTTTGGAGTAGTGAAGAAGAGTGAGGAGAGGCGAGGGGTATTTATAGGGAGAAGATGAACCATTTCGGGTAACTGTTTGAATTCAAACCGGGTAAAAATGGATAGTTGGAAACCAACTATGGAAATATAGGTTTTCGTGCGAATAAACAGGTACGATTTGACAGTAAGAGTTAGTGGAGCAGTTTCTGTGACAGGGATGTCAAATCCCTCATAAAAGCCAAATATTTCCACATGAGTGCAAATATTTGCCACATAAAACGTGTGGATGGGGTTAAAAGATTCCTTTTTCTTTGAAAAACCAAACGTTTTAACTGATAAAACTTGACAAGTATCATTTTGAGATGAGTTACTCAGCTGATCGATAAATTTAAAACGTTTTAATCAGCTGAGTGTACTAAGTGACAAGGTGAACATAATCAGCTGCTGATAGTACTTCAGCAGATGAGTTAAGCATTTAAAATACCCAGCTCGCTGATTAAGAAATTAAAGTGTTTTTCATCCAATGGCTTGGTGAATAAATCAGCTAGCTGAAGGTCTGTTGAAATGAAATGAAGTTCCACATCACCTTGTTCAATGTGATCTCTAATGAAATGATACCTTATGTCAATATGTTTGGTTCTGGAGTGAAGAACAGGGTTGTTGCTGATTGCGATAGCACTAGTGTTATTACAATAGATAGGAACTTTGGAAAAGTTCATATCAAAGTCAACCAGCTGATTCTTCATCCAAAGGACTTGAGCACAGCAGCTTCCAGCAGCAACATATTCTGCTTCAGCTGTAGAGGTAGAAACAGTATTTTGTTTCTTGCTTGTCCAGCTGACTAGCTTTCCACCTAGCAGCTGGCACCCTCCAGTGGTTCTCTTTCTATCCATTTTGCAACCTGCAAAGTCTGAATCTGAATAGCCAATTAGATCAAAACCGGAGTCTTTGGCATACCAAAGACCTAGGCTTGGAGTACCTTTAAGGTACCTCAAAATTCGCTTAGCAGCTATTAGATGAGATTTTCTAGGATCAGCTTGATACCTAGCACACATTCAAGTAGCAAACATAATATTCGGTCTGCTGGCAGTAAGATAGAGAAAAGACCCAATGATTCCTCTATAGAAAGTGACATCAACTGATTTCCCAGTTGAGTCAGCATCTAGATTATTTGGATGAGCCATTGGAGTTTTCATGGATGATGATGAATTCATATCAAATTTTCTTTAACAGATCTTTAATATATTTTTCTTGATTTATAAAAATTCCATTTTTAGATTGTTTAATTTGTAATCCAAGAAAATAAGTTAATTCACCCATCATGCTTATCTCATACTTTGTAGACATGAGTTTTGAAAAACGTCTACATAGTTTTTCATCAGTAGAACCAAAAATTATGTCATCCACATAAATTTGAACAAGAATGATATCACCTTTGATCTTGCGAATGAATAAGGTTTTATCAATCTTTCCCCTTGTGAAATCATTTGCTAGAAGGAAGGTAGAGAGAGTGTCATACCATGCACGAGTAGCTTGTTTCAACCCATACAACGCTTTATCTAATTAAAACACATAGTTTAAATACTTGGGATTTTCAAAACCTGGTGGTTGCTTAACATAAACTTCCTCTTGCAGTTTCCCGTTTAGGAACGCAGTCTTTACATCCATTTGAAAAATTGTGAAGTTTTTGTAGGCAGCATAGGCTAGAAATATTCTGATAGCTTCAAGCCTTGCTACTGGGGCAAATGTTTCATCGAAATCGATTCCTTCTTCATGTCTGTACCCTTGTGCAACAAGTCTAGCCTTACTGCGAATAACCACTCCTTCCTCATCCATTTTGTTCCTGAATATCCATTTAGTACCAATTATTGTCTTACCAGCTGGAGGAGGCACCAGCTGCCATACTTTATTGAATTCAAATTGGTTGAGTTCTTCCTGCATTTCTTGAATCCAGCTGGAGCTTTCTAAAGCAGCTTTAATATTTTTTGGTTCTTCAGCTGCTAGAAAGCACGACCATAGGCAGAGATTACACGATGCCTTACTTCTTGTAACTACACCTTGTTGTGGATCTCCAATGATTAATTCAATTGGATGTTCTGATGTCCACTTAGATTGAGGAGCAGCTGTAGAAGATGAGGATTCAGCAGAGTTTGATCCTTGTTGAGCAACAGAATGCTCAGCAGGATTATGTACTTCATTTTGAACTAATCTTCTTGAAGTAGGAAGAGGTGGCTTAGAGTTTGGTCTCGCCTTCGATGATGCTCTTGTTGTTGGAATTTCTTGTTGCACAGCTGCAATGTCTACAAGATATGTGGGAGCATCATGGAATATGTCATCTGAATCATTTAATTGAACATCGAAGAGATTCAAGGCATCAACAAAGGTTTCAGCAGAATCGTCAGTTGATGGCTTAGTCGATCTTCGAAATGAATCAGATGATTGATCAGAGGTGGGATTTAAGGCCTTTGAGTGCTCTTCAAAAGTGACATTGATAGATTCTTCTAGAGTTTGTCTTCTTTTGTTAAATACTCTGTATGCCTTGGATGTAGTGGAGTAACCCAAGAAAATGGCTTCGTCAGCTTTAGCATCAAACTTGCTCAGCTGATCTCGTGTATTTAGCACAAAACACACACAACCAAATACATGGAAGAAGCCAATGTATGGTTTTCTTTGATGTAGAATCTCATAAGAAGTTCTTTTGTGTCTCTTCACGTAGAGAGATCTATTTTGAGTAAAACAGGTTGTGTTGACAGCTTCTGCCCAAAATTGCTTTGGCATGTTTGACTCAGCAAGCATTGTTCTTGCAGCTTCTATTAGGGTCCTATTTCTTCTTTCAGCAACACCATTTTGTTGAGGTGTTCTAGCAGCTGAATAGTTTTGTAGATCCCAACTTCTGAGCAGAAGTCTTCTACTGTACTATTTTTGAATTCAGTACCATTGTCTGATCTCAACATCTTAACTCTTGACCCATTTAGAAGTTCCATCTTTTTGATGAACTTGATAATTTCATCAGCTGCATCACTTTTGTGGCGAAGACATATAACCCAAGTGTATCGTGAGTATTCATCGACGATAACTAGTGTATACTTCTTTCCACCTAGACTTTCAGTACTCATAGGACCAAATAGATCCATATGAAGCATATGTAGACAGCTGTTGATGGAGAAACATTGTTTTGATTTGAAAGAGCTTTTATGCTGTTTTCCTTGTTCACAAGCTGAACAAAGTTTATCCTTTTCATACTTGATTTGTGGTAAGCCATTCACCAGCTGACCTCTAGCCAGCTTTGATATATTTTTAAATTTTAGGTGAGATAGCCTTTTGTGCCACAACCAATTTAGCTCTTCAGTGGAATGAGAGAATAGACAAACTTCTTGATTTTGAGGATTCATGTCAAGAGTATAAACATTGTTGTTTCTTGGAGCAACTAAGACAACTTTTCCACTTTTATCAGTTACCGTTCCTCTATATTCGTTAAAGTTCACTGAGAACTTTGCATCACATAGTTGGCTTATACTTATTAGATAATGTTTCAGCCCATTCACATAACCAACTCTTGTGATCTTTATAGATCCATTTGAGATGGATCCATAACCTTCAATTGAGCCTCTACCATTATCACCAAAAATTACAGGAGGACCAGCACGAACTTCGAATTCTTCAAGCAGGGATTTATTTCCAGTCATATGTCTTGAGCAACCACTGTCTAGATACCAGACATGTTTGCTTTGATCACCCTGCACAAGAATTAAAAGAAGTTAGTTCTTTTTGGGAACCCACATTTCTGTGGGTCCGTGAGACTTCCTGCTGGAGCTCACACGGGTTGGTTTTTCAATAGGCTCACAAGCTGAAGATGAGGGTGGTCTTAAGCTTGGACTGTCACACTCACTGGCCAGGTGCCCACGATCTCCACATCTATAACATTTTCTGTTCTTTTGTTGTGGAGTGGAGGGCGAGGCAGCAAGATTAGGTACTGGACCTAAAATCCCTTTCATCTTCTGATTTTCAGAGATAGTCAGATTTTGAACGAGTGAAGTCAGATTACTGATTTTTCTTTTCAGCTGTTTGACAGAACCAGCTGAGGAAGGACTAGGAGTGTTTTTGGAGACACTCTTACCTTTGTTCTTTGCAGCCCGAGTACGAACTCCAGCTGTCTCACCCTTGAAGGGTGTAAGAACAGTTCTCTTTCCTGATGTCTTGTTAGTCTTCTTTTGAGGTCTAGCAGTAGAGACAGCAGGCGCTGAACCCAAGATAGACTTTCTAGGTTCAACTATTACTACAGTGGGTGTCCTAACAACCATGGCTGAGGAATCAGCTGCAGATTCCTCACCCGTGGTTTCAGAAGGTTCTTCTGTGGACATCTCAGTAGTATAGGTTTTGGTAGACCTAACAAAGGAACCAAAAACCAACTCTTCAGCTGGCACAGAAGCATCAGCTGATGAGTAGTACAGATCATCTGTACTGTTGTTAGGTACAGCGGCTGCAACAAAGAAGTCTCCTCCTAGTACAGCTTGTACTTGACTAGGAATTTGTAAGTTAACACATTCACTCACACGTTTGGATGAACGGGACCATGATTCACAAATCTTTTTAATTGCTTCAAGTTCTTTAACCTTATCACCTAGATCATGCTGAAGAACTGAATTTATAAATTTAGTTTCTGAAAGTTCTTCCTTTAAAGATTTATGATCAATTAGTCTTTCTTTTAAAAATGCATTTTCACGAAGAATAGTATTGTGTTTATCCAAACATTCACCTTTCAGCTGATCAATGAAGTGCAAGTCACAAATGATAGAATCAACGATATCTTTGGCTTCTGTAGCCTCAGCAGAGATTAGAGAGGTTACCTTTTTATGAACAATGTTGACCCATTGGTAGGAACTAGCATCATCAGCTGTAATACTTTCATCAGCACGAGCCATCAAACACATTGTGGCCATTGGTTCATCATCATCGGATGAGCTGTCACTAGAGTCAGCCCAGTCGTGAGTTTCAGCTACAAGACCCTTGTCAGCAGCTTTGCCTTCAAGTGCCTTCTTTTCTTCTAGAATTATTTTGGTGAAGGCTTGTAGCTTTTTGTATTTTTCTTCAATGGATTCACCAGTTGAAGATGATGAACTTGCTTTCTTCTGCTTGCAGTCGTTAGCATAGTGTTCCTTCTTGTTACAGTTGTAGCATGTTATCTCAGAGATATCAGGTGTACTTCCAGAGGGTCTGGAAGGTGCAGCTGACGAGATAGGTCTGCTACTAGAGCCTTTAGCTAAGGAGCCTGACTTGCCCTTGAAGAAAGCTCAGATATGAGGGCTCGTTGTCTTCATCTTCATTGATCTCCTCGATGCTTACTTCAGGCATGTTGAACAAATCAACAGCTGAGGTGTTGTAAGCTTCATCATCTGATGGGGGATATTCAATTCTGCTGGGCTTATTTATGGAAACAAGAGTAGCTGAAGATCCTGAGGAACTCATTTTAGAGTCCTTTGGAGGTTGAAATTTGTTGAGTACAGTTCTCTCATGGCTTAGAAACATACCATAGAGAGATGAAAGAGTATAGTCTTTCAAAGTGGGAGATGTACTCATGCAAGTTATAATGGTAGCCCATTTAGCGGGTAAGGCAGCCATAAACTTACACATTTTGGACATATCGTCCTTATCAACTCCATGAGACTTCAGCTCGTTTAACAAAATGTTATAACGATTGAAAGTTTGAGCTATAGTCTCGCTAGGCTTGGCTCTAAACAGCTCGTAGTCATGGATGAGCATGTTTTTGTTATGTTCACACACAACAGATGTGCCTTCATAAACTTCAGCCAGCCTGTCCCACATCTCTTTGACTGAGTCACAAAATTGTATATTGTGATACAGTTCATCACCAACTGCTTGAAAGATCATATCCCTTCCTTTATTCTCAAGATGAACAAGACGTTTTTCAGCGTCCGTCCATTGAGCTTCAGATTTAACAACATAGTGTTCTGGTATTTCAGGAGTACTAGGGATGGGGGTCTGAGGGATATATTTTCCTATCGTGAGATTATCTTCAAGTTTAGGATGATAGGTAACCATTTGGGATAACATGCGAGTTTTCCACATGGGATAGTTGGTTTGGGTGAGTTTGGGAGGTTTGCCAGATGATGGTAGATCAGATGTAGGTTCAGCCATAACAGATGCTCAAAGTTGATGGAAAACGACTTTGACACTTGCTCTGATACCAGTTGTTGGTTCCCAATAACACAAACGTGCTGCGTTATGGCTAAGAAGTAAAGACTTAAAAGTAAAGAACACACAAGATTTCAATGATTAAGAGTTTATTAAAACAACTTAATACAGTACAAAGTTTGCGGAAATAAATAGTACACACTAACTAAAACTTTATACTTGAAATGACACTTTAACTAGCTCAAACTGAAAGGACTATGCAAGGAGAGTAATATCAGCTGATACTAACAGCTGATATTGAATGCCCGAGTAATAACTATGAAGAAGTTAATACTAGACAATAACAAACTCTCAGAGAATGTTCTTGTGCTATGAAAGCTAAAAGGTGTGTGTAAATGCAAGCATTTACGTCTCTATTTATAGTCCAATATCCATATTCTTTTGTCCACAAGTTAATCGACGTGTAAACATATTATTCGTCGATGTACACTTGTCCAAGGAGATATTAAATGCTCTTGCATACGTTACAGTCCCAATTGTACTTTGTGTCAACTTCTCTTGTAACCTTTTCTGACGCACAGTGAAAAGATGTACTATGATAGTACAGAAGATGTTGACTTTCTCTATACATGCTTAGAGGGACAAACGATGATGTTCTTACAACTTATCTTCTATTACCGAAATAGAAGATCCTCATCGTTTACTTTTTCTTTGAGCGGGAAAGGAAATTTTTCAAAGTGTCGGGAATATTTTCCAGTTAGTCTTTATCTGCAGCGGGTACCATCAGCTGATTCCACAATCAGCTGAGTGGTCTTCTTCTTGTCTTTTTCCTTCGGCCATAGACTTCGAATGATCACTTTTGAATTGCTGCTGATTTGACTTGATTCCTAGAGCTGAGTACTAACTCAGCTGAAGGTTTATTGCATATACTTGTTTCAGTTGAGATACGTACATCAGCTGATTTTATTTGTCTTAGCTATCGATCATCAAATCTTATTTACTTAGTCTTGGGACTAACAATACTCATCAGGGGCGGTACCAGAAAAATTTTCTCGCGGGGGCAAACATTAGGAGTGTAAGCCGAGTGGGTCTTTGAGTGAACTTTTTTTTACATGCCAAATCGTAAACTATACTAAACCCGAAATCCTACCCACTTTAGTTTCGGGTTTAGCAACGCTAATAAAATAGTTTATTTTTTAATTCTTTGAAGAATATATAGTAGAAACAAATATTTTAGCAATATAAAACTAATAAACTTAGTATAATTAGAACAGAAATACGTAGTAAAAAATTTGGTAATGCATTATTATGAATTAAAAATAAATTTTAAAAATTTGAAACAAGAAAGCATATGTTCTGTATTGCCCTTAAAAGAAAGGAATAAGAAAATTAAAACTAAAATATAAAATAGAACTTTATATTGCATAGAAGTATGTAAGAGTTTCTCCAGAAGTCCCACCGATTAGCATATTAATTAAATTAACATAAGACGATGAAATACGTTTTTCTGTAAATTATAAAATACTAGCAGGTTACCCGCGCAATGCGGCGGCGGGTACCCTATAACTATATTTTTGCGGTGATGACATTGATGGTGGTGTGTTGTGGTGCATAGTGATGGTGGGTGGCGGCAATAGTGATTCTGGTGGTGGGTGATACATATGCAATCGGGTCCATAACTGACCCAGATGGACCCGGACCCAAAATACCCGAGACTCGATTTCAGAGGATCTTTAGAACCAAGAATTGAACTGATTTCACAAAATACAATTCCAATTTGGTTCCAAGTTTGGTTTGTGTAAATCGAGTATAGACCCAATTGGAACCGAAATAGTAATTGGAGTCAGTTTCGGTTGTATCGTTAGTTTATACATATAATATTAGAATGATTTATAAATAACAATAATGTTCATGAATTAGAACTTGTGTCTCGTATATAAACTATCCTACTTCCTCCGATTTAAAATAAGTGATACATTCTTGATTTCACGGTTTTTGAGGCAAAAGATTATAATGAGGGTTAAATTAAATTAATTGGATTGTTAGTGGGAAATGAGTCCCATAATTTTTGAATAAAGTAAGATTAATGATGTTTAAAAGTAAAAGTAAGGGTAAGGTGGTCATTTCACTTTATTAAAATAGGTAGTTAGTGGGTGTGGGGCGCAGTACTTTTTACCAAATAAGGTAAAATTTCAAAGTGTATCACTTATTTTGATACACCCAAATATGGAAAGTGTATCACTTATTTTGAATCGGAGGAAGTATTACATTTCATTGAACTTTATATAAACTTTTTATAGTTCCTGAATGCCAACTTACAATACCATTCCCAAATGGAGTTATTGATCAATAGTTAGAGGTTTAGGACCCCCCAAAATAGTTGATCAAGGATATCTCCTCAAGTAGGGTTTTAAGTGTCAATCTTGCCACAAGTTCCAGGAGGCTATTCACTTATTGTTAATTAAGATCTAGGATCTCGTAATGCATAACATGCAATTGGATCCAAAGTAGTTATATATGGAATTCCACTGCCTTCATTGGGTAGTCCATCACTAAATGAAACCACAATCCTGCATTGTTATATCACATGAAACATGTATGCACTTTTCATATTAAAACATTAACACTTCAATAATTTAGTCTTTAAAAAATGAAAACAATGTACCCGAAAGGAGATCCATACAAGCCATCTGCAATGGTATTGCACAACCTTGATTCCAATATCAGTTACTCCCTATAATCAAACCATTGTAACATATATCTCAAGTAACAAATTTGATCCATAATTCAATCCCATTTCCAATTACATAAGAAATTAAGCAAATTCAAGTAAAAAACCTAATAACCAAATCCTCAAACACTCAATAACAACAAGAAGCAGATGAGTATAATTGCATATATTGCTAAAAATATGGATAACACTAGATGTTGTTCGAATTATAAATACATAAGCAATTAACATAACAATCATTATTTCAATTTCCTAACCAGCAGCATTCGAACAATCATTACAAACCGATATCAACGAAGTAGAAATCACTTGTTTTGTTAAATTATAAATTTTTCAAAATCCAATTCCAGTTCCAACTATACAGGAAATTAATCAATCAAATAACATAATCATTGTATCATCATGTTAATAAACCTAAAAACCGAAATCATCAAACAGATTAACGTCACTTACTGACACCATCAGTAACCAACCATCGAGTAAATGGTGTTGCACTGCAACTCTGTGTAACACCCTAAAATTTACAAGATTTTTAAAATTTTTGAAAACAAATTATAATCAAAAGGTCCCATAAATAAATCTCAGATATTAATATTTAACATTTAAAACATATTTATTGCGGAAATAGTTAAGATAAAGTAAAGTGTTTTAAAATATTAAATGATGTCCACATCAGTAATGAAAAGATACAGCGGTCAACCGTCCACCTTCTCCTTTCCTTTGCTGGTACCTGAAACAATGTGGGGGAAAGTTTGGGTCAGCTGGGAAGTTGAGTGAATAATTCTCAAAATGCAAACAATCATAACATACAACACATAAGGGCACATCAGTGTACTCCTACTCAGAATCTACTCGATTAATTACTCAGATTTATTTCTCATATTTTATTACTCAGATTTTAATTTATATAGCGCGCTAGTGTGACTTGGGCCGAGAGATCAACCTCGACCCGCCTCACACCACCTCAACACCTGTACTCTTCGGTGTTGAGTCAAAAGGCCTGGCACCAGTACTCTTCGGTGCCAAGTCAAAACGTCTGACACCAGTGCTCTTCGATGTCAAGTCAGATATATTATGTTTAATGTTTAACTCAAAACTCAGAAACTCAGAACTCAGAAACTCAGAACACAAGATGCTAGATCACAGATAACTCAGATAGCAAATATGGTGCAAGTAATGTAACACGTAAGTCATGCATGTATAACGTTAAAACTGAATACACGGTGAGAATACTCACCTCGAGAAACGTAAGCTCCAAGGGTTCCAGACAATCAGAAAGACAGCACGTTATCCCCTAGACGGTCCTAAAACCAAAGAAAAACGAAATCCCGGATTAGAATCTAACCCCTTGTCCTTATTTCAGAAAAACTGGCAGCATCCGTCGGTCTCACGGGAACTGCCATAACTCTTAAACTGTGCAATAGATTTATCTCATATTTTAACCATGAAAAGTAGACAACCAGAACTACACATCTCTGTGAGACGGTCACTGGCCAAAACAGAATCTAAGTGTCTCAAAACAGTGTTTCAAGACAGACATGCTGCACAGGTCAACTTCCTAACAGCAGCATACTAAATTAGCTATAACTTTTAAACCGTAATTCGGATTAACGAGAGGGTTGCGGCGTTGAAAAGCTAACTCAGAAATCAAGGTCCCCGCACGGGCCAAAAGGCCAAAAGATTATTTTAAACGATTCGAAAACAGTTGAGAACAGAAGACAGAAATTTGCCAGAAAAGAATCGACCTTGAAAACTTGATTTAGCCGACCTGACCCGTTACCGTAAAACCCGAGCACCCCGAAAATTAAACCTTACAATTTAAAATCTTATTTTCTCCAAGTATAACTGATTTCTAAAACTTGATTGTAAAATTTTCCCAAATTGAGAATCGAGAACCCTACGGGTTCGGTTTCCCCTTCGGTTATAAAGTCCCGACTTTATAAAAATGATTAAACAACCCAACCCACCGAGACAACCCGAGGCTCGACCTCGGCTGCCCAGTTCACAGATTCCAGCCCGGATAATCAACAAGAATTCTATGCTAGTCTAACTAGTCGGGACACAAACGGTTAAATCAAAACGGGACTACAACAACAATACAATTAAAACCGAACCCAACTAAGTCTGGGTACCAAACCATCAAAATTGCAGCCCTACACAATACCAGTTAGACTCGAATTATATAAAAACTATACAAGAAAAGGAATTAGAAATATACCCTTACGAACCATTCACAAAACACCGGTTTCATACGAACCAAAAACGAACCGACGCCACCCGAACGATGATTGATTTTCTTTATGGGACCAATGATCAAAAAAATGAAAAGAGCTGGTCTCCTCCATTTACCGACTCAAATGGCAAGGACAATTCATTCAGGCCACCAAAACTCTTAGACAAAAGTTGGCTAATTAATGTGAACAATAAAACCAAATAGCAAGAAATTCCACATCGCCCACCAAAATCAACTTATCTGACACTTCTTAAAATCCCAACAGCCACAAGAACAAATTGATAAACACCAAACATAAGATAACTCCATCCTATCACCGCCTAAGATCTCAATTGTTTCCAGCTCGACTACTTCTACAATAAAAATGGTTAACTCGGCTGCCACCACCCTTTTGATTAAATAGTAAAAAAAAAAGATCTGGCCAAAAATCTCACCAAGTCACGTGATGACAAATTGATCCCACACTTGACGTGAATATTACACCCATCCCACCATCTTGCAAAAATAATGATACGTCATCTGCTCCTCACGCCTCACTTTGATCGCCGAAGATCACCAAGAAGAAACGGCAACACGTCTTTTGAGGGTTTAGAACGAATTAGGGAAAAGAAAAAGGTTAGGGATTTAATTAATATCGTTAATGGACTTTCGAAATTCTAAATAGCCCTTAAGCCCGAACGTAATAACACCCGCCAACAAAGATTAAACTTAGCCTTGGCCTTCGGCCAGCCCGACTGAACAGAATAAACTCGGCTCATGAACCTTAACTCGGGCTAAAACTCGACACTTTCACTCAAATAAGATGGAACGTCTAAACATTATGATAACGGTTAAATGCGACTCAATTAAATTTGAATATGACGATTAAATTAACATTATTTAATTATTAAAATTTTAGGACGTTACAACTCAACTCCACTTGAAATAAACTTCGTCCCCGAAGTCATCGCACGGAAGAAACTCAGGGTAGCGATCTCGCATCTCAGGCTGGCCAAAGACACACATCATCAAATGGAAACACGAAATGTTATGATTAAAAAGAAGTTTTTCAGGGTGACCTAGCCAATCAGCATAAATTCCAGCTCTCGCAACTGCTCATACAAATCTTCCCTCTCTTGACGGCGCAAGACGATGAGACCTAAAAATTGGAACGCTTTCTAAGGATCTTGATTTATCGTCGAAAGTGGTGTCGATAACATACGCAAAATAACTTAGAATACTATGCTGAAGGTGTCTTCTTGATCTCACCGTCGGACAAGGCCCCTGCACCCAATGGTAAACGATGCGTTGAATCTCCGATTCAACTCCACTTGGAGATTTGTTACGTATTTATTTGTGGCGACAAATGATCTTGACGTGGTACCCGGTCATTCAATTCGTCTTCACACTCAAACACGGCTCTCTCATGGCGATAATAATAAGTTTATGGGGAATTTATCCCCACGTGGTTTAATCAAATGATCATTTAACATTTCAGAACAAGTAAAATCTCATTTTGGGCAATTCTCTATCAGGATGGCTCAGAAGGGTCCTTTAATCTATTCGACAATAGTTTGCTTAAGGTATAAAAACAATTTAATGGTTTACACCGCTATCAACTAATGCAAAAACCGGAAAATTGTTCACAAGGAATATACATATCACACATAATTCACATATATATATTCAGGTCTATAACTCATAATTATGATCTAGAAATATAACTCAGAAGTCTAACTTAGAAATTAACTCGAAACATATCTCAGGAGTATAACTCGGAAATCTGTCTCAGAAATAAACTTGGAAATATAACTAGAGAGCAAATTCAGAAATCTTAACTCAGAAGCAGACCCAGAAATCTAACTCAGATAAACTCATAAAGTAATAATATTTACTAGCAATAGCATTAGATATAAATCACATTTTTACTCATGCTTATGACTACTCGCATGTTCCAATTTACTAGCTTATAATACTTAGACTGATAATTTCTCTCTCGACCGCATTATTGGTTCTCAGAATAACTCATCTTTAACCATTTATCATTACCTCATTTTATTAGCTTTGCATATTATTCATTTTGATAACCCTCTAATTAGCTCAAAATAACAATCTTGTCATTTCATTCTTTTTAATAGGTTCTCACTCTACTACATTTAGTGGTTTCTTGATAAAATTTTAATAGATGTTTTCTCATTCAATTAGTTTAACGATTCTTAATAGACAGTTTCACTGATAAAATGTCTCTTAATTATTTTGACCATATCTACTCATTAATTTCATGTTACCCACTAAAATTCCAATTAAATTTCATACTCTTATTTATAATGATTTCTCGTTACTCAAATTACGAATTAATCCCTTAGTTCTCATTTACTCAATTCGCAGTTACACTTTATTCTAAATCTTACGGTTTACTCATGGTTCATCAATTCAGTACATTCTCGTCTTTTCGAAATTTCTCCTAACTTCAATATAAATTTATTGAATAGTTGTTCTCATCTCAAGTTTAATAATTATTCGTAAATAGAGTTTTCTCATATAATTTTATAATACCTCAAAACTCATAACACTTTATAATACTTCAAAGATTTGAATAAAACTTCCCGTTAATTTAATACTTTTCTCTTTTGACTCATTTTATTAATTTGCTTATGTAACTCGATTTGTAAATTTCTTATAACTCAAAATTACTCCATAATTAATCAAAATAAAATTTTATCATTTAGCTCGTTTTAATAATAACTCGTTACCAGCAAATTACCGATCTTTTAACTCATTTTCCTCAAAATTTCCTTGTAGCAGTTTTCTCATATTCGACTCATTAATAAGTTCTCATCACTTTAATTTAATGATTTCTCATTATCACATTTATAACCACCCAAGAATAAGTATACTGTCTTATTTTGTATATATTTGTAGTATTACTACTTCCCTTTTGCACGATATTCATTCACCCCAATTAACTTGATTTGATAGTTACTCTTATAATTTATTTGATCAATTATATGTATCTAGATTTCGCACTTTAAATTCATACCAACAAAATCTCTCTGCATAAGCATCATGCTCATGATATTTATAAATAATAACTAATGATAATTATTTCTTGACAATTTTCCTTTTTACCCCTACTCAACTCCACTTGGAGAAAAACTCGTCCTCGAGTTTGGAACTAGTATTGTCTACCAAAATAAACAAGCAAGTATGTATTCATACAAACAATTAGGATACACATACTAAATTCACAATAACAAGCATTGGTCCATCGTTCCCTTCAAAATCTCCCCATAACCAACCAAAAGTTCGGTGTGTACGATAATAGGGGCCCTCTATTACTTTCGACACCTACTTCTGTTTGGTCACGAGTAAATCCCAAAGTTTACAACTTCCCACATATAATCCCAAAGATTTGAATAAAACTTCCCGTTAATTTAATACTTTTCTCTTTTTGACTCATTTTATTAATTTGCTTATGTAACTCGATTTGTAAATTTCTTATAACTTAAAATTACTCCATAATTAATCAAAATAAAATTTTATCATTTAGCTCGTTTTAATAATAACTCGTTACCAGCAAATTACCGATCTTTTAACTCATTTTCCTCAAAATTTCCTTGTAGCAGTTTTCTCATATTCGACTCATTAATAAGTTCTCGTCACTTTAATTTAATGATTTCTCATTATCACATTTATAACCACCCAAGAATAAGTATACTGTCTTATTTTGTATATATTTGTAGTATTACTACTTCCCTTTTGCACGATATTCATTCAACCCAATTAACTTGATTTGATAGTTACTCTTATAATTTATTTGATCAATTATATGTATCTAGATTTCGCACTTTAAATTCATACCAACAAAATCTCTCTGCATAAGCATCATGCTCATGATATTTATAAATAATAACTAATGATAATTATTTCTTGACAATTTTCCTTTTTACCCCTACTCAACTCCACTTGGAGAAAAACTCGTCCTCGAGTTTGGAACTAGTATTGTCTACCAAAATAAACAAGCAAGTATGTATTCATACAAACAATTAGGATACACATACTAAATTCACAATAACAAGCATTGGTCCATCGTTCCCTTCAAAATCTCCCCATAACCAACCAAAAGTTCGGTGTGTACGATAATAGGGGCCCTCTATTACTTTCGACACCTACTTCTGTTTGGTCACGAGTAAATCCCAAAGTTTACAACTTCCCACATATAAACCCACCAACAAATCACACTCAGAAGAAAGGAATTTTAATCACACTCAGGAGAAAGGAAGTTTATTTTCAACATCTGATAAATACACATATATACTCAACAGTGCATACTCAACATCTCATAACCATTACTCAGAAAATCATGCGTACATTTAGTCTCGTACGCGATACTCGGATAACTCAGATTCATAGAAATATTTCCACTTAGCTATTTTCACAATACAAATCTCCTTTTAAACTTTTCATTTGGATATGCCATTTATCATTCCTCATAAATATAACTTATATCCTCTTCACAGTTATATTAAATTTATTGTAATTTGTGAGCATGTCGATTAATATCTTTTTGATCAGAGTTCTCAGTTATTGCGTTCCTCGTTTAATTTGATTCAATTTATCGCTCTTTTAACTCGTTTTTAAATAAATCATCATCAAATTGATGACGTTAGCTTCCTCTTAATCCTCTTATATAATTACTCTTTAAGATGAGCTTCAATAATATATGATTAATTTGACTCAGCAATTTCTCAATTAATTAGTCTATTAAACTTACATAGTTTATTTTAAGCTATCCGTGTGAACTCATTAATCTGTCACTTAACTTGTCATCCACATTTA
This sequence comes from Calendula officinalis, assembly GCA_963853835.1. NCBI lineage: Eukaryota > Viridiplantae > Streptophyta > Magnoliopsida > Asterales > Asteraceae > Calendula > Calendula officinalis. The sequence continues at coordinate 20,413,010 of OY970829.1, forward strand.
GTTTTGCACTCAGCAATTTAACCTACTTACTCGAAATGTTTTTCCCATTTTATCTCAATTTAATGATTCTTAAATAAATACTAACTTGTTGACCTTAATATGGAATCTTCTCGTTATTACAACTCATGGCTCATTGTATTCACAAATTTTTAATTTCTCATTTAGTATGTTTACTTTAATAACTTCTATCTTAACCCCGTTCAATGATTTTCTTTTAGCTCGTGTTAATAATTCTTGTTCAACTCAACTTGATTGTTTCCAGTAAACCACTTTAGTTAAGTTTACTTCAATAAATATCCTCCTAAAATTAATTCAATTTTCAAATAGATTCTTGATGTAACTATTTCTCATTCACTTAATTTTAGCGGCCGAACCCCAAATTTTATCTATCTCTCATTAATTAAATTCTTTAGTTTGACTTATTTGAGACTTCTCACCTCTTTATATTAGCATTTTTCCTTTTATTGTATCTAAAGATTTTATTGCTAATTCTAATTAAGATTTCCAACCAAGTCTCAATTTCTACATCTCTTTCAATAAAACTCATGATAATAATTTTTCGTTATTCTGCTTTAAATAAATACTCTTTCAGATAAACAAAAAGAAAAAAAATTATTACTTTGACTCAACAAATTCTCGGTTAGTTAGTTTCTCATTTCATTTGATTTGATTGCATCTCTTAAGATCTTCACTCTGATTTGAAAATTCACATTAATGTATCTTTTGATTATTTAAACTTGGTTTAATAACTTCTCATTATGCATGCTCATTTTCTCGATTTATTAATTCCTCCTTAATATTAATAACTTCCTCGTTTCTCTAAATTAGAAACTTTTATTATTTTCTCATTAGCATTTATAATTTCACATTTCTCCAGTATATATTTTTCATATATATAAATATATAGAACTCTAATAATTAAAATCAAAATTATGCTCAAATTAAGCTCTAAATTATACTCAAATTTATAGAATCTCATAATGGTATATCTATATACATATATGTTTAGCCATACAATCCACATGTAATTCTCTCAGGAAGTAAACCGAAAATTCTCAGAACATGCTACTCGTCTATACTCAGAATATAGCAAAATCTCAATTAAATAATACTCTTAAATATTACCGGCAGTAGGAAGCGAGAGGTCGACGTGACATGCTGTATGTTTGATGTGGAAAGTTTTCTCAGAAAAATATTTGACTCTTTTCTCGTTTAAAAAAAAACTCGATACTCAAACTTGAGTTTGAATTCGCCCCTTGCGAACCCAAATCCCTCAAGTCAGAGCTCTGATACCAACTTGTAACACCCTAAAATTTACAAGATTTTTAAAATTTTTGAAAACAAATTATAATCAAAAGGTCCCATAAATAAATCTCAGATATTAATATTTAACATTTAAAACATATTTATTGCGGAAATAGTTAAGATAAAGTAAAGTGTTTTAAAATATTAAATGATGTCCACATCAGTAATGAAAAGATACAGCGGTCAACCGTCCACCTTCTCCTTTCCTTTGCTGGTACCTGAAACAATGTGGGGGAAAGTTTGGGTCAGCTGGGAAGCTGAGTAAATAATTCTCAAAATGCAAACAATCATAACATACAACACATGAGGGCACATCGGTGTACTCCTACTCAGAATCTACTCGATTAATTACTCAGATTTATTTCTCATATTTTATTACTCAGATTTTAATTTATATAGCGCGCTAGTGTGACTTGGGCCGAGAGATCGACCTCGACCCGCCTCACACCACCTCAACACCTGTACTCTTCGGTGTTGAGTCAAAAGGCCTGGCACCAGTACTCTTCGGTGCCAAGTCAAAACGTCTGACACCAGTGCTCTTCGGTGTCAAGTCAGATATATTATGTTTAACGTTTAACTCAAAACTCAGAAACTCAGAACTCAGAAACTCAGAACACAAGATGCTAGATCACAGATAACTCAGATAGCAAATATGGTGCAAGTAATGTAACACGTAAGTCATGCATGTATAACGTTAAAACTGAATACACGGTGAGAATACTCACCTCGAGAAACGTAAGCTCCAAGGGTTCCCGACAATCAGAAAGACAGCACGTTATCCCCTAGACGGTCCTAAAACCAAAGAAAAACGAAATCCCGGATTAGAATCTAACCCCTTGTCCTTATTTTAGAAAAACTGGCAGCATCCGTCGGTCTCACGGGAACTTCCATAACTCTTAAACTGTGCAATATATTTATCTCATATTTTAACCATGAAAAGTAGACAACTAGAACTACACATCTCTGTGAGACGGTCACTGGCCAAAACAGACTCTAAGTGTCTCAAAATAGTGTTGCAAGACAGACTTGCTGCACAGGTCAACTTCCTAACAGCAGCATACTAAATTAGCTATAACTTTTAAACCGTAATTCGAATTAACGAGAGGGTTGCGGCGTTGAAAAGCTAACTCAGAAATCAAGGTCTCAGCACGGGCTAAAAGGCCAAAAGATTATTTTAAACGATTCGAAAACAGTTGAGAACAGAAGACAGAAATTTGCCAGAAAAGAATCGACCTTGAAAACTTGATTTAGCCGACCTGACCCGTTACCGTAAAACCCGAGCACCCCGAAAATTAAACCCTACAATTTAAAATCTTATTTTCTCCAAGTATAACTGATTTCTAAAACTTGATTGTAAAAGTTTCCCAAATTGAGAATCGAGAACCCTACGGGTTCGGTTTCCCCTTCGGTTATAAAGTCCCGACTTTATAAAAATGATTAAACAACCCAACCCACCGAGACAACCCGAGGCTCGACCTCGGCTGCCCAGTTCACAGATTCCAGCCCGGATAATCAACAAGAATTCTATGCTAGTCTAACTAGTCGGGACACAAACGGTTAAATCAAAACGGGACTAATTTTCCCTGAAAATTACATTAATATTCATATAAAATTGTAATCTCTTTACATTTACAAACCTCCAAAAAAATGAGAACCTACTTGACTTATGGAATTTAAAGAAGGAGAACGAAGGATTACATGGGAAATCTGAGGGAGTACCACATGATAATCTAAAACTAAGGTCGCAGGTTAAATGTAATACGCAAAATTGAGAAATGTAATACAATGAAACTTACGACAATGCAAATAACGCTCGTAGCTCTCAGCTATACTTGGTATCCTGAGCCGAAGATGGAAGACTCGATCTGCAAAATGAAAAAGAAGTGACAGTTCCATTAATTGGATACCTCGCCGGAGAGACAATGGCGACGTTAATGATCGATGTTGAGGTTGTAGTAATTTAGTAGTAGTTTTTGAAGCCTTAAGTAAACAACGTGGGAAAGTGGGAGTGTAGGTTAGGTCATATAATCGAGATTGAGGGAATTGAAGAGGTGAAAGCCTTTGAAGGTGAGTGGCTAACTTGAATTGATTTGGCTCCTAGGTCGTTGTGCGTTGGCGGCTTCGAGGAGGGGATTCCAACAAGTTTCGAGGAAGGGATGCCAACAGGCGGCTGAACTGTGAAGGCATGAAGCAAATGTCTGGGCGGGTCCTAGAGTTGTTTTGGTGGGCCGAAGCCCACTCCATTGTGTATAGGCATTTGTTTAATTAAGTTGTGTTTAGAGAGATTGATGCAGTCGTAGGCCAGCTGAGTTGGCTTGTGCGTTTCTTATTTAACCTGCAGGTCGCTGGTTCGAACCATATTGAGCCAATTTTTTTAGAGATAGTTGCAAAATTCCGAAAATGGAAAGAATTTGGCTGAATTTTCAACCGGCTATTTAGGGAAAGGTCCTAAATGCTTTATAAGTAGTAGAGATAACATTGAAATTTTGGGGTGGGCAAGTGCCCACCTTGCCCCCCGCCTGATACCGCCCCTGATACTCATAAGCCTACACACTTGATAGGATGACATGTGTATTCGACTAATTCTCTCTCCTAATATTATCCCTGATTTTGACACATATCTTTATCTAATGAGTAGACCTATGAGTTGGTTTAAATGGTAGGTCTAAACTCAATAACTCATAAGTTATTGAGTTCTATTTACTTTTTAATTTCAACCATTTCACATAAATATACACTATCTAATCTATATTTTTCTTTTTAATAAATTTAATTTAATGTTATATTATAGTAATTATAAAACCTAATATTCAATATAAAATTTCGTTAAATACTTTATATACTATATTAAAAAGTGGACACGGTCAAAGCGACACAAATTAAGATTTTATTTTAACCTTTAAATGGTTAAAGTAGTTAGAAAAATCCACCTTTAATAAAAGCTAACAAAATTATGAACTTACCAAAATGTAACTATTCCAAGCGTAAAAAAAATGTTATAAATTAATATAAAAACGTTTTAAACTTTTTATAGATTTCGAAATATAAGTTGTAAAGGTCTTTACAATATGATTTTTATTTTATTTTATGCAAAGGCAGATCTATTCGAGATGTTAAATCTTATAAGAAATAAACTGAATAGAAACTAAATTTGTATAACAAAATTTCTTCTCATTTTTCATATAACTCTAAATTAAATATTACCTTTGATAACATTTTCGTAGGGGGTATGCTATCATTCATCAATTATTCATGATATTTTTTTCATAAATAGTTTTTTTTCAATAAAATATAATAATGGTTTGAAGAGAGAAAGATAGTGGATAGTTAGTAATGGGGTCCTTGATTATTATATTACTTCGTATTTTATTAAGTGGATCCCATTAACTTGATTTAGGGACAAAAATTTAGGAAAGAAATAAAAACTTTATTTAGGGACAGAGGAAGTATTAGTTTATAAATATAATTTGTATTTTTATAAACTCATTGTGAAGCGCAACACATGCTCCTCGTTTATACTAAAACAAGGAAATGAGAACCCTGAAATGCAACCTACCGCTACTAGGGCTGTCAAATCGTGTTATCGTTTCGTGTTTCTGGATAACACGACACGACACGAATTCCTTCAACACGAAAATGACATGACACGAAGTCGTGTTTTATTTTGGTAACACAAACACGACACGATTAAAAAATGATAAACACGACAAACACGACAACACAAAATAAATAACAAATTTCTTACTTATTACATGCTAAAAACATGACAAGCACGAAAAACACGACAAAATCATAACTATCGTGTCAATTTCGTGTTGATCTCTGAACACGAACACGACACGACACGACTTCGTGTTTGTTTTACACAACACGGACACGACACGGACACGAATTCAAATTTCAGTTTTGTGCCAATTTCGTTTCATTTCGTGTATTTTTGTCGTGTCGTGTCAGGTTTTAACAGCTCTAACCGCTACCAACCCACTACTCGCTATTAGGAAAATGGAAACACGCTAATTAACTACCACTAGTCTTGATTTTAGGAGCAAAAGTTAAAAAGAAAATAAACAAGTAATATAAAATCTAAGATTTTATTAATGACAGCCTTATAACTGTCATTAAGAGGTGGTTACATGCATAAAACGTTTGTTTTTTTATTGATTGTGGTTTAATCTTAAATGCAGGGGTAGTTATTTATTATTGTACAATTTTTTAATGCATGTCTTGACATCTTATTAATAGCCTTTAGAGCTGCTATTATCATTTGGGAATTCATTTATACACCATAAGTTTTGATGCTTATACCACATTGTACAAGTTTGACGGCTAACTGTACAACCAAGCTTAGCAATGATTGTGGTACATGCCATAAAAGCTATGGTGTAAAAATCACCCCTTTATCATTTTCATAAACTCTATAATAAAATAAAACAAAATCTAAAACATGCATAACTGTTTTTGCTCGTACGAGAGATGTGAGGCTCTAAGGCATCGTTTTCCCACTATTAATCACATGAATAGTTGTTATTTTTCATCTCAAACTTACAACTATTTCCTTGGAGTTCATTATTGCTCGTCTTCATAAATATATGGTCGGTTCCAGAGCGCTTTAGCTAATTACACACCGATGGCACCATCTAATGCTACATTGAATTTCTCAGGTTTTGCGCGAGGTGGACGGTCTGCCGACCACACACACCATCATTATGTGCAGTCCTTCCATAAAGTTCAACCGATGATACAAAAATCTGAATGATGCTCTGAATGATTCAGACTTACCCTTACATCTGTTCGATTAAGAGGCAAAACATGTTCAATTTCTGATTCAGAGGCTGATTAAGAGGTCTTACCAGATACTCTGAATTTGTCCGATTAAGAGGCTGTCCTCTTAACTGAATCATTAAGAGGCTTACCAAACAGGGTCAACGTTAGAAAACAGAATAACAATTAGATACGTACTATCAAATAAATAAATATTCTTCGGTTGAAATATTGTTGCAACTTGCAAGTTGTCGGAAACCTCTTTACTTTTGAACAAAAAAGAAAAGGAACAAATTCTTCACCCCCAAATCAAACGCTAAATATCAAAAATAAATCTCACACTTTCTCAAAACCCTAGAATCTGTAACAATGGGGAGCCGGAGCGCCGAGAAACTCATGAACCAAATCATGGAGCTCAAATTTACAGCCAAGAGTCTCCAACGCCAAGCAAGAAAATGCGAAAAAGACGAGAAATCCGAAAAACTCAAAGTCAAAAAAGCAATCGAAAAAGGTAACATGGACGGAGCTCGAATTTACGCCGAAAATGCCATCCGTAAACGCAACGAGCAGATGAATTACCTCCGTTTGTCCTCCCGATTAGACGCCGTTGTTGCCAGGCTCGACACTCAGGCCAAAATGACAACGATCAGTAAATCTATGTCCGGGATCGTCAAATCCTTGGAGTCCACGCTAGCTACGGGAAATTTACAGAAGATGTCGGAAACAATGGATCAATTTGAGAAACAATTTGTGAATATGGAAGTTCAGGCGGAGTTTATGGAGAGTTCGATGGCCGGAAGTACTTCGCTTTCTACGCCGGAAGGAGAGGTTAACAGTTTGATGCACCAGGTGGCTGATGATTATGGACTTGAGGTGTCGGTGGGATTGCCTCAGCCGGTTGGACATGCTGTTCCGGTGAAGAATACGGAAAAGGTTGATGAAGATGATCTGTCTCGCCGTCTTGCAGAGCTTAAAGCTCGTGGGTAATTAACTAATTGCAAGTGTTTGTACCAAATTCTGATTAACTAATTTCGTCTGGAGTTGTGTAAATTATTTCAATAATTAATTAGCGCCTTAAGCATGACTTACAAATGTCAATTTCAAATTATGAAATTTGAATCGTTATGATTTTGTTGTGTAAGTTTTGAATTGGTACATAGGAAGATGATGGCTTTTGCAACAGATTGGAACTCATAATCATATTATCGCTATATATGGCTGCCATTATTATAGTTGCATTAGTTGTCTAATGATCTTAATTCTATGACATTATCTTGACTAATTTGATTAACGGACAGTGCAATTATAACATAATATGTTGGATTTTAAATGGGATTATTTGTTAAAGAAGAGTCAATTTTTTAGTTGGTGAATTTTTAAGTTCCGGAAGCATCTCTGGTAGAAGTATGACTGTCTATATCTTATCTCATCATACACCTCATTTGAAGGAGCGTGTATTGTTGTTGATTTTATGACAGTTTGGTACTATGTCTGATATCCGAGCCTCTTAAGAAATTTAGTAGGATGTTTGCAGAAGTATTTGCTTCATCTGATGCCATTTCAAGATTGAGGTGGCTAGATTTAGGAGGTTAATTGTTTTGTTATTTAACCTACTTTTTCTATATTGTTCATAGAAACCGGGTGATCTTGCTACCTTTTGACAAGTAAAGGCCATTACACATTTACACGATTCGATTTATATCAGTGACAAGTGCACATTTTGAGGGTACTAGGGGGTAGGGGTGAGCACGGTCCAGAAACCGAAACGAATCGAACCGAAACCGGAAATAATGAATTTTCAAAACCGAAACCGAACTGATTTCATGTTTTCGGTTTCGGTTCGATTTTTTTAGTCTAAATGCTCATTTTTTTTCCGAGGACTGAACTGAAACTGATAAAATTGTAACCTAAAAAGAAAAATTTTCAAAACTGAACCGATTACATGTTTTTGGTTTCGGTCGGTTTTTGGTTCGGTTCAACGAGTTAAGGTTTTGGTTTCCTCGGGTTGTTAAATTTGAAAATTTTCCAGCTCAACTTAAGCGAGTCGAATTGGCATTTAATACCAAATTTAACTAATTTTCTGAAAATTTTCCAGCTCAATTTGAAAAGCGAGTCGAATTTGCATTTTATACCAAATTTAACTAATTTTTCCAAACTGCATATTCAATACTACTGTATAAAATTATGAAAGTTACAACATACAAGTTACAACCATTAAGAATACACATTAAAGTCGAAAATTTTAATTTCCATGGACTAAGTAAATATTTAGGGAAAGCATTTGATTAAGGGTTAATAAATGTTATTGACTTAGTGATCGGTGAAGAACAAACAACTTTCATTATGGGCCGAAGCATTTTAGATGGCCGTTTATTATCTGTGAAACTTTGGCTTGGCTCAAGAAAAGAAAAAGTGATGTTTACAACAGATTTTGAGAAAGCATTTGATTCTCTTAATTGGAATTTCTTATTGGATGTTATGCAAAATATGAATTTCAGGTTAAAATGGAGGAATTGGATTCATGGATGTCTATCATCGGTCTCTATCTTGGTTTTAATTAATTGATCTCCATCCTCCGAATTTGTTACTGTTTTTATTTATTATTGCGGTTGAGACATTCAACCTTGCTATGAAAGAGGCACTATCAAGAGGTGTGTTTCACGGGATCTCTCTTCCAAATGGCGAGCCCATTTATAATACGCGGATGATACTATTGTTATTGGAGAGTGGTCGGAGCTTAATATCTCCAACATTATAAGAATTCTAAGATGTTTCTTTTTATCTTTCAGTCTGAAAATAAATTTAAATAAAAGCAACTTATTTGGTAACGGTTCTTTTCCGTTCGTGTATCTGGGTTTGCCTATTGGCATCTCAACAAATAAATATGAATCTTGGTCAGTTATTATTAATAAATTCCAATCTAAACTCTTTAATTGGAAGGCGAACACATTATCAACCGGGGGTAAATTCACTCTAATTAAAAGTTTTTAATGAATTCCAGAAGGTTACTATCAATGAACACGGTCGATTGCCAACTAAATCAAACCTTAAAAAACGGGGCATCTCCTTATTGTCTACTTCTTGCCCTTTATGTGGAGTAGAGGAAGAAACAGAAGAGCATATATTTGCCAAATGTGTGGCCATCAGGGGTTTCTTGCGTCATATTTGCAGATGAGAATTGATATTTACGCCACAAAAAGGACTTCTCATACCACATTGTACAAGAAATAAAATAGACTGTACAATATATCAAAACATAAATTGTGGTGTGAGAAGTAATTTGTGTAGTGTCGATATCACCCCCTTTTGCGGATGGTGGAGTACATGTGGTTCGTCTAGAAATTTAGGAATGATGTAGTCTTCAAACCTCAAGATCGTAGTAGCTTCAAATTGGATATCTCGCAATTCCAAGCTCAATCCTTTTTTTGGGTTAAAATTAAAATTAAAATTGTATCATCTCAGCAGCTCATTGGGGCGTTTGGTTAGCGAATCCTAGTGAATGCTTCGGGTGATAATTAGGCGTTAAAATTATAATAGGGTGTTTTGTATATTTCTTGCTTTGGGTTTTATTTGGTTGTTCTTTATAATTCTACTTTTTGCTAGCCCATGGCTAGCTTTGTCATATGAAATTTTCCTGGGTTTTTGGACGGGGTGATGGCAATGCTGTAGCTTTTTTCTAAGGATTCCTGTTGCCATTCAAAAAAAAATAATTAAATATTTAGGGTTTTGTTGCAGTAAAAATTGTAGTTTCGTTAATGGAAGAGTGATACTAATGCATGATTGTTTATTAATTGATACTCCCTCTGTTGTAATTTTATGGGAGCTGATCCGTGCAGATAGGGGTGTCAAAAGGGTCAACCCGACCCGACCCGGACCCGAACCCGAACCCGATTATACTAGTCGGGTCGGGTGTATTCGGGTCTTATTTAGATATCGGGTTTTTTGAACCCGACCCGATAAACCCAACATTAGCATCGGGTCGGGTGTCGGGTTAGGAATGATCATCTTTATCGGGTTTCGGGTTGACCCGATTAGACCCGACTGAAATTTAAATGTTTTTTGTAACGACCCGAAATTTGAATAAATAAAATATGTAAAAAATATGATAATTATGGATAAATCATATAGAACACGTGGAAATTGGTTTCGTGTCGTTTGGACACCGTACGAGAAAGTTACGGGCAAAACCGGGTCGAGACAAGTTGGAAAAAGTGCAGCCTTGCTGCCATCGATAGTTCGCGACGCGAACCATACTTCGCGATCGCGAAGTAGGACCAGAGAATTTGGTAATCGGGCGTGAAGAGATCGCGTTTGGATAACGATCGCTAAGTATTGCCGTATACGCAAAGTTAGCGACGCGAACTATGTTCGCGCCGTGAACTCTGGACGACCAGCATTAAATTCGGGTTTGAGCTCATTTATTGCATATCAAAACCCTAGTTTACTCTCTTGGCGATTTTCGAGCATAGAAGCTGTTCTTGGGTGATTTCTTCATCAAAGCTTGGTAGATTTCACTCCTAAGTGAAGATTAAAGGTATATCTTCAATCCTTTGTAGTTGTAGCTTTAGATCTATGGATCTTGAAGCTAGGGTTTGAAACCCTAGTTCTTGGGTTGGTGATTTTGGTGAAATAAATGGTGTATACACTTAATAGATGGTATATTAACAAGGAAAACGAGTGTATGATTATGATTTGTAAGAATCTTAAGGGTTGGTTAAACCTAGGGTTTGGTAATCACCATATTTGGGGAAAATGGATTGATGGGTGTTATCTAGAGGTAGATGAACACATTGTTAGTAGATTGTAATGTTGATCATTGTATGATCATTGTTTTAGGCTTTCGGTGACATCTTGGAAAGTCGGTGGAATTGTGAAGCAAGAGCTTTGGTGTCAAGAACACAGTTGGAGCATCTTTATTACTAAGGTGAGTACGTGTGGAATTTATTGAGTACATAGCCCTTTTAAATGTTTTCACTACTTGTGTTATGGTCTATTTGCTTAATTGTGTAGACTAGTAGTTGATAGTTAGTTATACCGATGATAGTATTGAACTAACTTGTTGATGATGAAAGTGATAGCCGAGAGCTAGATTGGCATAACCATAGGGTTATGGTGAGAACGAGATGTCGTGATGCTAGTTAGTTCGGGGGCAATCCGATAACTAGACATGGTGATGTTTCTAACTAGTTCGGGGGCAACCCGATAGTTAGATAGGATAGTGCTTCTAGCTAGTTCGGGGGCAACCCGATAGTTGGATGTTTGGGTGCTTTTAGCTAGTTCGGGGGCAACCCGATAGTTGGGCACGTTAGTGATGCTAGTTAGCTCGGGGGCAACCCGATAACTAGATAAGTGATGCTAGGAAAGCAAGGTTTGGAGTCACCACGGGGTGACTATATATATATGTATAGAGGGACGAAATTACTTATTTGTTGATTATTTGAATAACGATTATTATTATCAATGGGTCTAAACCCATGTAACTCACGAGACGTTTTTGTCTCACGTACTCCTTGTTATTTGCTATGTACTCAGGTTCGGGATCGAAGGCTTAGGTTCGCACGGATAGAGTTGCGGGACCTAGAGTAGAAGAACTTTAGATTGGATTTATGCTTAGCTTTGGTTTTGATATATTTTGTAACACCGAAACTTTATACTCTGATTCATACCAAAGGTTTTTGTAAATCCATATTTTTGGGATAGTTCTTCTATTTATGAAAAATGTTTTATTTTGGGCAAATGTTTTGTGTTTAAAATTTGAGGTGTTACAACTTGGTATCAGAGCTATAGTTTAAGTGAATTAGGTTGGATGACCATCCTAGACTTAGACTGTAGCATTAGGAATGTAAGATTCCTTGAGATCATAGGTTGACCTTGAGACTTTATATTAAGTTTAGGGTTGAACCTAGGGGACCGATGAAAGTTGATATGATATTGAATGTTGAGTGTTATGAGACTAGTGGGTTGTGCATGGGATGCTAAATGTTTAATGTCTTTCGTATAGTATTGGTCGAAAGAAATGGTGAACACTCGAAGAAGTGGGAAAGCCCCGGAGAACCGGGAGGAGGAAGTACCTCCTGTTGAGAGGGTGGTTGAGCAAGAAAGTCAACCATCAATGCATCGGGTTGACGAATCGGAGGTCGGAGCTAATAGAACTCCGGTGACCATGGCGGATCTCCAAACTATTATCGACCAAATCAAGGGAACGGTGGCCGAAGAAGTGCACCGAATTATTGGAGACCGTGAAAGGTCGGGTGGAGACCGTGAATCCGAGGCTAAGTCGGATGAGAAAACGGGAGGTAGTGGCACCGGGGAGATGAAGTCCTCCACGGGTGGCCAAAGTGATGCTAGGGCTAGGCCCGTTGTGAAAGAAGGTTGTTCGTTTAAATCCTTCATGGCTTGTAAGCCAAATGTGTACACGGGTAGTTCGGACCCGAAAGTAACGATGAGATGGATCCGAGAAACCGAGAGGGTTATCGGAAGTAGCAAATGTAAGGATGTTGATATGGTGACGTATGCGTCACAATTGTTAAAAGAAGATGCCATGGTGTGGTGGGATATTGTGTATGAGACCCTCGGGAAGGAGGTGGTTGAAAGGATGTCGTGGGATGAGTTCACCACAAGGTTGAAAAAGAAGTTTTGTCCCGAGAGGGATTTGGAGAAAATGCACGAGAAGTTCGTGACCCTCAAAAAGGGTGATTTGTCGATTGAAGAATACTCGAGAGAGTTCACGGGATTGCTCCCGTTTGTTGCTAAAACCTACTCGGATGAGAGGTTGAGGGTGGTCCGGTATGCTAGTGGGTTACCGTGGGACTACCAATTGGAAGTAAAGAGGGCGGTTTCACTTGATGAAGCTATTAGTGCCGCCCGGAGTGTTGAGGAAGTAAATGAGGCACGTGTTGCCGAAAGGGCCCATGTGGGCGAGAAGAGGAAGGCCGATAGCGGCTCAAGTTCGTTCAAAAAGGGGAAGTTCACTTCGAGCTTCTCTAAACAAGGGAGTGTTGCCTCGTGCAAGAAGTGCGGGAAGAATCATACCGGCGAGTGCCGAAGTGGGTCGAGGTCTTGTTTTAGTTGTGGTAGACCGGGGCATGTAGCCCGGGATTGTAAGGTCAAGTCGTTGGCCGATGTGGAGTGTTTCTCGTGCCACGAGAAGGGGCACTATAGCAATGCGTGCCCGAAGAAGGGAATCGAGTCGATGGTGTCCACGGCTCAAAAGAAAGTGGAACCGGCGAAGGTGAAGGGGCGATCCTTCCAACTCACTCGGGAGGAGGCGAAGGAGGCACACGAGGTGGTGTCAGGTATTCTATTCATTAACTCGTTGCCAACTCATATTTTATTTGATTCGGGTTCCAATTATTCGTTTGTGTCTTATGAGTTCGGTTGTAAATTGAATGTACCGTCCGAAAAGTTAGATGAAATGTATGAGATAGAAGTAGCCGACGGGAAAACGTCTATGGTTGATTGTGTTTATAGAAATTGCGAAATAGAAATAGACGGTAGAAAGTTTAAGGTGGATTTGTTGCCCATGGGAATTAAGGCGTTTGATGTGGTTATCGGTATGGATTGGTTGGGTATGCACCAAGCCAAGATTTTGTGTGGAAAGAAAATAGTGTCGATTAGGACACCCGAGAACGAGAAAGTGTATGTGTATGGGGAGAAACGACATCACATGCCTAATGTGATTACCGCCATTAAGGCGAGGAAGAGTATATCGAAAGGTTGTGCATCGTTTATTGCATATGTATTAGATGGCCGAAAGGAAAAGAAGTCGATGGATAATGTTAAAATTATTCGGGATTTCCCCGAGGTATTTCCCGATGACTTGCCCGGTTTGCCACCGGAGAGACAAGTCGAATTTAAAATTGATTTAGTTCCGGGGGCGACGCCGATTGCTCGTGCTCCCTATCGTTTAGCTCCCACCGAAATGCGGGAATTAATGACCCAATTGCAAGATTTGTTAGACAAAGGTTTTATTCGTCCGAGTTCGTCACCGTGGGGTGCACCGGTTTTATTTGTTAAAAAGAAAGACGGGTCGATGAGAATGTGTATCGACTACCGAGAGTTGAACAAGGTAACAATTAAGAATCGTTACCCGTTGCCGAGAATTGATGACTTATTCGACCAATTGCAAGGTGCTAGTTATTTCTCGAAAATTGATTTGAGGTCGGGTTATCACCAAGTTCGGGTGAAAGAGGGCGACACCGAGAAGACGGCTTTTCGTACACGTTATGGTCATTATGAATTTCTAGTGATGCCGTTTGGTCTTACAAACGCGCCGGCGATTTTTATGGATTTGATGAATCGGGTTTGTAAACCGTTTCTTGATAAGTTTTTGATCGTGTTTATTGACGACATTTTGATTTATTCGAAAACCGAAGAAGAACACGAAGGTCATTTGAGGCTTGTTCTAGACGTGTTGAAACGGGAGAAGTTGTATGCTAAGTTTTCAAAGTGTGAGTTTTGGTTGCGGGAAGTGCAATTTTTAGGTCACATGGTGACGTGTGAGGGTATTAAGGTTGACCCATCCAAGATTGAAGCGGTGTCAAATTGGGAGCCTCCGAGGACTCCTACCGAGGTTAGAAGTTTTCTTGGGTTAGCCGGTTATTACCGGAGATTTATACAAGATTTCTCGAGAATCGCGATTCCACTCACGAAGTTAACGAGAAAAAGTGAGAAGTTTGTGTGGGAGAAGAAGCAAGAAGAGGCGTTTAAATTGCTGAAAGAAAAGTTATGTAACGCACCTATCCTTACGTTACCGGATGGTATGGAGGATTTTGTGGTTTATAGTGATGCTTCGAATCAAGGGCTCGGTTGTGTGTTGATGCAAAGAGGAAAGGTGATCGCGTATGCCTCGCGACAATTGAAGAATGCGGAATTAAGGTACACGACACACGACTTGGAATTGGCGGCGATTATTTTTGCCTTGAAATTGTGGAGGCATTATTTGTATGGTACTCGGTGTACGTTGTACACGGATCATAAGAGTTTGCAATATGTGTTCACACAAAAAGATCTTAATATGCGACAAAGAAGGTGGATCGAGTTGATTGCCGATTACGATTGTGAGATTGTGTATCACGCGGGAAAGGCTAATGTGGTGGCCGATGCCTTGAGCCGAAAAGTTTATGAAAACCCGAACCGGGGAATTTTATCACGAATAGAAGTCGTCTCGAGTATTATTGAAAGGATCAAGAATGCCCAACGGGAGGTTATGGGAAAAGATGAGTTAAGGCAAGAACGGTTAGGTAAGAACCAACATTTTCTCGAGAGTGCACAAGGGTTGAAGACCGTAGGCGGTCGTATTTGGGTGCCTAAGTTCGGTGGTATCCGAAAGGAGTTGTTGTATGATGTGCACAAATCGAAGTATTCGATTCACCCGGGAAGTACAAAGACGTATCAAGATATGAAACGGGTTTATTGGTGGCCCGGAATGAAGGCGAGAGTGGCCAAGTATATCTCTAAGTGTGCCACGTGTGCACAAGTGAAAGCCGAGCATCAAGTACCGTATGGGGTAGCTCAATCATTAGTTGTACCGGCCGGGAAGTGGGAAGATATAACTATGGATTTCATAGTAGGTTTACCGAAGACGAGTAGAGGTCACGATGCCATTTGGGTCATAGTTGACCGGTTGACCAAGAGTGCATTATTTTTAGCAATTCGGGAAACGTTGCCACTTGAGAAATTGGCTAAGTTGTATGTTGATGAGGTGGTTCGACTCCACGGGGTTCCGTTATCAATTGTATCCGATAGAGACGCGAGGTTTACCTCGAGATTTTGGCGGTCATTACAAGAAGAGTTGGGTACAAAGTTGCGGTTGAGCACGGCCTATCATCCGCAAACCGACGGTCAAAGTGAAAGGACGATTCAAACGGTTGAAGATATGTTGAGGTCGTGTGTGTTAGATTTCGGTGGTAAATGGGATGAACATTTACCATTGGTCGAGTTTTCGTATAATAATAGTTATCACTCGACTATTAAGATGCCGCCTTATGAGGCGTTGTATGGGAGAAAATGTAGAACTCCATCTTGTTGGTTGGAAGCGGGGGAGACGAAACTCACGGGTCCCGAGATCGTGAGAGTGACGAATGAAAAGATTGGTATTATTCAAAACAACATGAAAGTCGCCCAAGATAGACAACGAAGTTATTCGGGTTTAAAGAAAAGACCATACGACTTGGATGTCGGTGATATGGTGATGTTGAAAGTGTCACCTTGGAAAGGTGTGATGCGGTTTGGTAAAAGGGGAAAGTTAAGTCCAAGGTATGTTGGACCGTTTAAAATATTGAAACGGGTCGGGCTTCAAGCTTTTAAGTTGGAACTCCCACCCGAGCTTCAAGGTGTGCATGACACCTTCCACGTGAGTTATTTGAAGAAGTTTATCGGGGAAGTTGAAAATATTATTCCATTGCAAGAGTTGCGGGTTGACGGCCCGAACCGGTTGATTGAGGAGCCCGAGGCTATATTAGAAACGAAAACAAAGAAGCTTCGGAATAAGGAGATCGAGTTGGTATTGGTCAAGTGGAAGCATTCACTTGGACCGAATTTGACTTGGGAAGTCAAAGACGAGATTCGGAAGAGGTACCCGGATTTCGTGAACTATGATGAGATTCCGAGGACGGAATCTTCTTAAGGGGTAGATAGTTGTAACGACCCGAAATTTGAATAAATAAAATATGTAAAAAATATGATAATTATGGATAAATCATATAGAACACGTGGAAATTGGTTTCGTGTCGTTTGGACACCGTACGAGAAAGTTACGGGCAAAACCGGGTCGAGACAAGTTGGAAAAAGTGCAGCCTTGCTGCCATCGATAGTTCGCGACGCGAACCATACTTCGCGATCGCGAAGTAGGACCAGAGAATTTGGTAATCGGGCGTGAAGAGATCGCGTTTGGATAACGATCGCTAAGTATTGCCGTATACGCAAAGTTAGCGACGCGAACTATGTTCGCGCCGTGAACTCTGGACGACCAGCATTAAATTCGGGTTTGAGCTCATTTATTGCATATCAAAACCCTAGTTTACTCTCTTGGCGATTTTCGAGCATAGAAGCTGTTCTTGGGTGATTTCTTCATCAAAGCTTGGTAGATTTCACTCCTAAGTGAAGATTAAAGGTATATCTTCAATCCTTTGTAGTTGTAGCTTTAGATCTATGGATCTTGAAGCTAGGGTTTGAAACCCTAGTTCTTGGGTTGGTGATTTTGGTGAAATAAATGGTGTATACACTTAATAGATGGTATATTAACAAGGAAAACGAGTGTATGATTATGATTTGTAAGAATCTTAAGGGTTGGTTAAACCTAGGGTTTGGTAATCACCATATTTGGGGAAAATGGATTGATGGGTGTTATCTAGAGGTAGATGAACACATTGTTAGTAGATTGTAATGTTGATCATTGTATGATCATTGTTTTAGGCTTTCGGTGACATCTTGGAAAGTCGGTGGAATTGTGAAGCAAGAGCTTTGGTGTCAAGAACACAGTTGGAGCATCTTTATTACTAAGGTGAGTACGTGTGGAATTTATTGAGTACATAGCCCTTTTAAATGTTTTCACTACTTGTGTTATGGTCTATTTGCTTAATTGTGTAGACTAGTAGTTGATAGTTAGTTATACCGATGATAGTATTGAACTAACTTGTTGATGATGAAAGTGATAGCCGAGAGCTAGATTGGCATAACCATAGGGTTATGGTGAGAACGAGATGTCGTGATGCTAGTTAGTTCGGGGGCAATCCGATAACTAGACATGGTGATGTTTCTAACTAGTTCGGGGGCAACCCGATAGTTAGATAGGATAGTGCTTCTAGCTAGTTCGGGGGCAACCCGATAGTTGGATGTTTGGGTGCTTTTAGCTAGTTCGGGGGCAACCCGATAGTTGGGCACGTTAGTGATGCTAGTTAGCTCGGGGGCAACCCGATAACTAGATAAGTGATGCTAGGAAAGCAAGGTTTGGAGTCACCACGGGGTGACTATATATATATGTATAGAGGGACGAAATTACTTATTTGTTGATTATTTGAATAACGATTATTATTATCAATGGGTCTAAACCCATGTAACTCACGAGACGTTTTTGTCTCACGTACTCCTTGTTATTTGCTATGTACTCAGGTTCGGGATCGAAGGCTTAGGTTCGCACGGATAGAGTTGCGGGACCTAGAGTAGAAGAACTTTAGATTGGATTTATGCTTAGCTTTGGTTTTGATATATTTTGTAACACCGAAACTTTATACTCTGATTCATACCAAAGGTTTTTGTAAATCCATATTTTTGGGATAGTTCTTCTATTTATGAAAAATGTTTTATTTTGGGCAAATGTTTTGTGTTTAAAATTTGAGGTGTTACATTTTTTTTTTCTGTAAAATTTTAAGGGTTTTTTTACAACTAAATATATACTACTATCAATATGATCATATGGTCATAATCAGTTAGATTCTATCATTGATTCTTATAATGTTTAAACTACGATAATTCTACTGTTGCTTTTTGAACATATACTGAAATATAATTAATTTCTTGAATGTAGTTTAACCTTTGAACATATACTGAAGTATGTATTGTTATACTGTTTTTTCAACAAATTTGAAAACATTTATTCAAAAATACAAAAAAACCAAGTTAAACTAGAGTATGGTAAAAAGATAAAGATTATTTAATTAGTAATCACATGTTCCCTTATAAAAGAGAGTAAGAGAGTAAGGCACTTTGCGATTGATCGATTTATACTTGCATATTTCTGATTTAGAGTTTACTGTGTTGAATCCTCAAAAATTTCTTAATAATAGAGTTTATATCTTTCAAAACTTTTAGTAATATACTATCTATTAAAAGAAATGCACCAAGATAAACGTTTTATTTGAAATGTTATAACCTGTCATTGTTTATGTAGGTGGACTATGTAACCCGACCAACCCGATCGGGTCAACCCGACAAACCCGAAACCCGACCAACCCGAACCCGACAAACCCGATTCCTTATAGGGTCGGGTATCGGGTTAGATTTTTTCTACTCAAAACCCGACAGACCCGATCCGATAAGAGCCTAACCCGACCCGATAACCCAATTTGACACCCCTACGTGCAGAGCATCTTTTAGCTACACAGAGCAATTTAAAGTTAAAAGAACGTTATACCCTTCTTCCTTCCTTCTACTACTGCACTAATTTTGAACTACTCCCATTCTTTCTCTCTCCTCAAATCAAAATCCACCATCAAGTTTTACCCTCTATTTCGACTACCTTTTAGGCCGAATCGGGAAGTATGAAATCCACCATTGAAACCAGCTCCTTTTTCCGATCACCTAGGTACTCGTCCCTGCCGGAATCTCGGCTGAATCGTACTGCCGGGGAACTCGCCGGAGTTATTAAAGTTAGCCGGAATCCATGTTTTCCGTCAGATCTCAACTAACACACTAATACACACACACACAATTATGTACATACATATACGCATATAAGAAAACTGATCGGAGGTTTGATCGACGAACGATGGGGGTTCTTGGATGAAAATGGCATCCTCTGTTCCTCCAGATATTCATTTCTGTTGCATCACCTAAAATTAATCAAAATAGATTTCGCGAAAACCATGTAAATCCAACATTTTTATCAATTAAATCAATATAAATCCTCTGTTCTTTTGTGTCATGTTAAAATATTTGATCGACTTATCCATGGCCTCCATGAAGAAAACCAAACTGATAGTAAATAAAAAAAAAAAACTTGCAAACTCACATGCTTTTGACTTTAAATTGACTCACTATTACACTCGATACAAAAATTTATTCTTGCGTTATGGAAGTTTTGGGAAGAAAGAATTTTGATTTGAGTTTTGTAAAATACAAAATCCGGTAAAAAAATAAGGGTATAATTGTCATTTATTATTGAATTGCTCTGTATTGGATAAAATTCGCTCTATACGAATCAGCTCCCTAATTTTATTGTCCAAGTTTCCTTTTTAATTTGTTCCAAAATTATTGTCAACTTAAAATTTTCATTAATTAAAAAATAGTTAGGTGATAAAGATAGAATTTTATTAGTTTGATAGTGTAAATACCTCTTTGTGGTGCCAAATATGGGGGATTTTTCCCTGGAGATCCCTATGGGGGCTGAGTTTGTCATGTAAAGGAGCTCGAACCCGGGGTGCTCGCTGGAATAATGCGAGTAGACTTCCGTTGTATCATTTTCCGTTTCCAAAAAATTATAGTGTAATAAATACATTTTATCTCAAACCGTATAATTTTTATCTATGGACAATAATTATGAGAAGGAAGAAGTATATAAGTTTTTTAATATGTCTTCTAACATCTTAATCAGTCATGACTCATGACTATCCTTATCATTTCTATATTTGAACATTCCTATATGAGAATTTTAATATTTTCGCATTCCTATATTTGAACATTCCTATATGAGACTTTTAATATCCCCTCGAGCTCGATTTGCACAATCTATAATTGAATCCGAACCAATAGAAGAACTTTCTACCTTTTTACGTTTCTTCTATTTAAAAGGGATTGCCTATTTGTATACCCTTCAAATCTATTCAAACACCCCTAATAATTAATAATAATTAAACAATCATTAATTAAGTAATAATTAGTTTTTATTAAATACTTTTATTTTATAACTTCTTATTTGTAATATTTTATATTTTATTATACTTTTATTTTATAACTTCTATTTTCTAATTTGTAATTTTTATTTTATGTTTTATAATAATAAAAACAAACAAAAAATAAATAAATATGATAAGTTTTCATTTTAAAAAATGGTGACGACTTTCCGTCGAAAAACTAATATTTTTCAGTAATCACTATAAATTATAAAATTAATATTTAATTTTAAATAAGAAAATAAAAAAGAAGTAAAACTTATAACTATTTTAAATATTTTAAAAACATAAAAAAATAGAGATATAAGAGTAGTTGCTAAAAAAAATTAAAATTAAAATAATAAAAATAAAAAGTAAAATTGATAACCACCATGTCATCTTTTAACTTTCATTGGTCTTGAACATAATTTCCAAGGTACAAAGTATATAAAGTATAAACTTTGATTAAGGGTGTGTTATTAGTAGGGAGAGGTGTTTAGATAGGAGGGCCCATTTAAAAATCTGACAACTATTAGTATACATTATGGGAAAATCAAACTTCCATCGAAGAGAAGCAAATGAAAGGTTTTCATAAAAATTCTCGTTCAATCGAGAATGAAGTTTTCATTCTGTATATGCCAGATCATGGATTAGTAGTAACTGTACCCAATTTTTAAAAAAATCCCAATTGTTTTCATTTTTGGAATGGAATATTTATGGAATCTATTTATTAATATTAATGTTATCAACTTGCTTTCTAAATTCTAACTTCGGATTATGTATTTATTTTAATAAAAAAAATACTTATATGATCGGTCTTTGTTAACAAAGTTGTAGATGAGGGCCCACTAATCAAATGGAATTGAGGCCACGTCACATCTTTCACGACTGGGCAATTATGCAATAATTCAAAGTATGGTGTGGTGTGACTTGTTTTATAGTGAATTATTTGTGAAGTTAGTCACATAATTCTAACCATTCTACACACCACAGAATGTTCAAATCTGAATGAGATAACCTGTAAAAGAAGAACCAGCAGTTTAGTAATTACTTAGTCAAATATGGATAATATTACACTCCCTTTATAAGCTACACTTCATCTTTAATTTCTGCAGATCGATCGACCAATAAAATCGTTATTGATTTCCTTCTATCAATCATAACGTTGGCGTATTTGATGAATGCTTAGAAGAACACAAAAAGATGATGAATGCTACATGCTTGGTATGGTTATAGTAATCCCTGTGTTGATAATTACACATTTGGAAATTGTTTAGGAACGTACATTTTTAAATTCTATATATATCAAGTTTTCTTGCATCTTTAGGCAGAAAAAACAAAAAAGATAGAAATGGTTTTCTTACATTTTTTTTTTAAAAAAAAAAAGTCCAACAAGAGCTCAAAAACCATGTGGGAAAAGATTAAGATTCAGATTTGAAGAAATGGCCCGAGCAAGTGTTGGGTAGATAAAGTGGCATCGTTTCTTTAATAATGGCTTCAAGATAGACCATAACAACAACAATAATGATATTCAATTCCTTTAAATGATGGGTATGTGAGAGGTAAGATGTAAACAAATGTATCTACATCTTATCTACCACATACCCCTCATATGAAGGGATTGGGTACCATTGTTGTTCTTGTGGTCTATCTTGAAGCCATTATTAAATAAACGATGCGACTTTATCTACCTGGACCACCTGCTTTTGCTCACGAGTCCATAGAAGATTGCATTGTAGGTGGTTACAGCGTCCCTAAAAGGACTCACCTTTTTGTAAATATTTGGAGGATTCAACATGATCTTCATATATAGACTCATACGTCTGAATATTAAGCAGAAAGGTTCTTCACATGCAAACTAGAAATCAATCTCAAGGGTCAACGTTTCGAGTTGACCTTGTTTAGCAGTGGGAGTGGAATATGTGTGTTATTTTAGAACGAGTAAGAGAATTTTGTTTTTCATTCATTTTATCACAGATTTATACATCAATATATAGATTAAATTTAGTTTTATTAAATGGGCCAATACTTGGGCTATAGGCCAACAAGTTTGTAAATAAATAAAGGCCCATATTTGTAATAGTTGAGAATAGTTTTAAGTTATCTGTAGGAACTAAGGGTGAGCATTTGGAGCGAAAAAACCGAACCGAACCGAAACCCGACCGAAACGAAACCAATAACATGTTATCGGTTCGGTTTCGGTTTTGAAAATTCATCGTTATCGGTTCGGTTCGGTTTTCGGAAAATTATGAACATTTGGCTTAAAATAACCGAACCGAACCGAACCGAAACCGAACCGAACCGAAACCGATAACATGTTATCGGTTCGGTTTCGGTTTTGAAAATTCATCGTTATCGGTTATCGGTTCTATCGATTCGGTTCGGTTCGGTTTTGGCCCAATAATCACCCCTAGCAGGAACCACCGTAGTTGTAGCGTTTGTAAACAGCATAACTGCTGTAAATGCACCGGTTCATATACTATAAACATTGTAATACATTGTAAGTTGTAACTGAATGATCAATCGGTTAACAGTTTCTAAATTCTCTGCCCATCCCAAGATTTGCATATAGTAGTGTCATTTGGTGATTCAGACAAATGCAACTAAAGAAGCCCTTTTTGTTTTTGAATTTGAAATGATGATTTAAGCATCAAGTGCATTTAATTAATTACATATCTTTTCAATAAAAAGAGCTACTTAAAGAAAAAACGAAAACACAACCCACATACAACTTCATCAAAAAACCAAACCCCATGAACGCAAAATACAACATATAGATCAAATATTTGATCCCACGAAACATTTATGGCATGTTTGAGAAAGGTTATATAACAACTTATAAGCTTGTTAGTTTATATAAACTCAATTAATACTTAATTAAGCTTACATTTATATATAAACCTTTCCCAAATATGCTCTTAGTCTCCGGCCATTTTACACGGCAGTCATCGGTCCTACCAACTCCGACACACTCCAAACTTTCACGGACTTATCCAAACTGCCACTATAAACCTTCCACCTCCCGTCACTACCCGCCTCCGAGTCCCTCTCAACCGCCAAACACTTCACGGGCCCAGAATGGCCCGTGAGTACCGATAAACACATGTGTTCCACACCCTCCCTCTTCCACACACATATCGTCTTATCAGCCGAACCACTAAACAACAAATCTCCCGCAGCCGAAAGACATAAAACCGCCAACCGATGCCCATTGAGTTCTCCGCCATGGGCCAAATCATTCTCTCGTTCCCAAAAGTTTACCACCCCGTCCGAGGTCCCGCAGTAGACAAACGAGCCCGTTTTTGAAACCGCCAAAGCGGTTACCGCACTATCTTGGTTCAACAATGTTTTCAAGTATGCATGTTTTGAAGATTTCTTTCCTTTCACTTCACGCTTCCATGCCTTCACGGACCCGTCAGCAGAGCCCGTGAAGACAAACCCTTCAACGGTTGATACAACCGAATTAACCGCATCGCAATGCGCCTTCACGGAATCCACACATGTCGAATTCGAAATTTTCCACACTTTAAACGTCCGGTCCCACGAACCGGAATAAAGCAAACCCATTTCATGATCAATACTAAGGCACGAGATCGCGTCATTATGCTTGCTCCAAACCGAAGAGTGTTTCTTCGGCTTCACCGAGCATTTCAGATTGGTGAGCACGGACGGGAACGTGCTCACCCGATGGTAATGGCTCGGGTGCTTGGAGCTTGGTTTCCACACCCGAACCTTACCATCTTGGTGGCCCGTGAAAATCTTTGTGCCCGATATGATGATGGCCTTCACTAATCCGCTATTGGATTTGAAGGCCGAGTACTCGTTCATGTCCTTCCAAACACGGACATTCTTGCTGTCAGATCCGGTGTACAGTAAGTCACCGGATGCTGCCAGTGAGTAAATATGGCCTTCTTCCCGGACCAAGGACCCAACGAGCCCGTTCATGGGGTGATTTGGGTCATCCATGTTAGCCGTGGGCTGGATCCATGGCGACTTTGTCATTGGAGAGCCATCGTGGTCGTAGCTGGAGCAGTCGCTATGGCGGTTGTTGAATTCATTATCTCCACAATCGGAGAATGTGAACGAGAGGTTTGGATCAGAAAGCGTTCTGTTTTTTGATCCTAAACTGCTGCTTCCTGTTTCGTTTTCTCTCATTTTCTTCGAATCGTTGGTTGTTTTTTTTTAACGGTTTGCCAATTCAGTTGTTAGATTTGTAAGAATTGAGATTGAAAACGGTAAAGCAAATGGAAGAAATCGCCAGAAAAGTAAGGGAGATTTTTTGGCCATGTATATATGTATAGGTTAATTACCTGCGTATTAGAAAGGGATTAAGGGATATGATGGCCTGTCATGATATTTAGGAGATGAAATAAAATTAAACGTTTGGTGAATAGAGGATTTCGGGCCTCCTTTGGTTTGATCAAATATGAACAAAAATAGAATTTTTTAAACAGATTTAGATACATTTTGAAATGGATCAGAGTCGCAGGATAAGATTACCCTTCACAAAATAGATGTAACGAGCATAATAAATCCGCGCTTCACTGCGGTCTTTATTTACGGGGTTTTTTTATTATTCTATGAATTATAAAAACAAATGTATATCCAAAATACGAATTTAGTTACTTACTTATTACATAAGTTTTTTTTGGCTAAAATTTCTAACTATGAATAACTAAAATGAATATACATAGTATTATTCTCTTAACAGTATCTAAAATTTTTTAAAATCAATATTTAGTCTTATATAATATTTATGTTGCTTTCTGTGTCGAAGATATCCTAAAACTTTAGGTTATTTTTTAATCACGTTTTTCAGGGTTTTAAACTAATTTTCATAATTTACTCGCTTGACAAACTTTCTACCTCAATCCACTACAGTATCTTGTATAACTTGAAGCTTTTTATGGGATAAAAAGGAAGTATCCGGAAAAATTATTAATAAAGAATGAAATAAAGCATTGATACTTAAAAGACTTAAAATAATAAAAGACAAATAATAAAAGAAAAGGGGAAACTAAATTTTAAAAAAGAGTAATGAAGGTGCACATTAAGCCGATGGAATTATCTTATATATACAATTAGCATAGGACTTTTACTACTCATTATGGATTAAAACGGGATTCCGTTTTCTACCTTGGAGAATCTCACGCGCTTTTGTTTAATGGCTCTTCACTTTGGATTTCAATTCATAGGAATATCACAGCTTGCATATAAATGTTAAATTATTTCACAGTTTAGTCCTCATTCTTTTAAAACTTGACATCCACAACACCTTTACTTAAGGATAAAAAAGGGAGCTGATTCGTACAGAGCAACTTTTATCAATACAGAGCAAATTCATCCTAAATGACAATCATGCACTTCCTTTTCGTTTAATACATTTTTCATTTCACCCCTCTCATTATGGGTATGATTGTCATTTGAGATGAATTTGTTCTGTAAAACTAAAGGATAAAAAAATAACGATGGACTATTTTGAACTTTGAGGCCCGCCATACAACATTACCTAAGCCCACAAAAGATAACTTATTTCCTGGTTGTAATAACTTAATGGATATAAATTTAATTTCAGTAATAGCACATGATTTAATAAGTAAATACTCCCTACATCCCATAAAAAACTTCCTATTTGGCTTTTGCACAAGTTTTTAGGTGATAGTTAGTGGTGGGGTCATTGATAATAATTTTGATTAAAATATAATGTTGGAATAGAGAGAGAAAGATAGTTAGTGGATATTAGTGGTGAGTCTTTAGTAATAATAATTTTTTATTATGTGGAGTCCATCAAATATGAGAAATGAGAAGTTTTTTGTGGGACAAAAATTTAGAGTGAAATGAAAAGTTTTTTGTGGGACGGAGGGAGTAATTTGTTACGATATAATCTCTTGACCTTTTATAAGTTTAAAGTTTGATAAATAAATAATGTAAGTTTCATACACCGCAGCGAAGCGCGACCCTACTATACTCGTTTATAACACTTGATTACTCTTATGAACAGTATCACTTCTACCGTAATTGTATGTAAGAAGAATTAGTTTTGTTATTTCGAATGGGTCATTTTGTGACAAATGTTACTTTATACACGATTAAATATATTTTAAACGCACTTCAACTTTGATCATCGTAACAATAACACGTTTACATATTTATGTCAAATGGGTCATTTACATATTACATCATTAAACAGGATATAAATTTCCAAAATGCAATACAAAGGTGATTTCAACGTTTGGAAAATTGAGGGGCTTTTCGGGCTTTTTTGAGACCAGGTTTCTTTCTCTCAACGATTCTTGCATCTCTAGTGAGAAGACCTTCTTTTCTAAGTGGTTTTCTGTGATCTTCACTCACTTTTAATAACGCACGTGCGATACCAAGTGAGATTGCTTGTGCTTGCCCTGAAAGACCACCCCCGTGTGCTTTTACAAACACATCGTAACTTGTTTCATATCCCAAAGTTGCTAAAGGGGTTTTTATATATTGAAGCCATAATGGATTGCCTTGAAGATATTCCTGAACCAGATTTAATATTTGGATAATTGTCAAATATATTCTAATAAAATAACTAATTAAAAATTTTAAAAATATTAAGAATGAAAACCATAAGTCCATAAAAAATGATTATTAGTCAATAAAAACTAGGGCTGTCAAAACCTGGCACGATACGAAAATACACACAACGAAACGAAATTGAGAAGAAATCAAAATTTGAATTCGTGTTCGTGTCGTGTAAAACAAACACGATAATTGACACGAATCCACGTTAGTTATGATTTTGGGAACATTTAGAAGTTTATGTTATATTTTTATAGTGTTTGTCGTGTTTATCGTTTTTTAATCGTGTCAGCAAAATAAAACACGACTTCATGTCGTGTTGTTTTCGTGTTGAACGAATTCGTGTCGTTTTGTGTTACCCAAAAACACGAAACGATAGCACGATTTGACAGCCCTAGAAACCCTAAAATCGATTTTAATTTTTTTTAAGTAAGTTTGACTTTTGTTGACGTTCGAACAATGACGGATAAATTGCACGAATTACTAGGTTACCTCCGATAACCGCCTAGACCAGACTTTTACACCACTTACATTACATCAGTTTAGTTACGCTGATGAGTTGATGATGCCAAATGAGTAAAACATTAGAAAACATGAAAAATGTTGGAAATTTGCAATTTTCATGATTCAATAGGAAAACAAAACAAAAACGATTTGTTATCAATTTTGAGGTTGATGGGCCCTTGTTGGATGGAGAGAGTACAATTATTAACGATGTACACACAGATTACAACAAAAGAGAATAAAAAGTTGAAGATTTTAGTGAAGAGAATTCTGGAAAGCAATGCAGTCCAACCCAAGAACAACAGGAACAAATTTATAGGGGATTTTTAAACAAATAATATGGATAATAAGAACAAGTATAAAAAAATAAAAATAAAAAATATTATGGAACTACCTTTGCATCACGGTAATTGATGATAAATTTTCCAGTTCCTTCCTGAATGACAACCCGAGCAATGGCACATTTCCGGCGACCAGTGCCGATAAGCGTCTGAGCAGCGAAGCCGCCGGGGAGTCTGGACTTGACGTATTTCTCGATGTTCGCGGTCTCCAAATCGGCGGTGAGAGGGTCAACGGTGGTAGTGGCGAGTACGGTAAGATTAGGGGTTTTAGATTTGACAAATTGGATTGATTTTGGGGATGGGGTGAGTGAAATGGAGTAGGGTTTTTGGGAAATTTGTGAGGAGAAAGAGAGAGAAGAGAAGGAAGATGTGAGGGTGGAGATGGACATTGCCATTTTCGTGAATTTGTACTTAATATACATATCAACGATTCAAAACTAAATGATTAAATAGGAAGAAAAAAAATTATGAATGTAAGGATGAATGAAGAAGCAATACAATTTTTCGTTAATATACACGAAGTAGTATTTGAGTTGCTTGGGAGTCTTCATTTTAAAAGTATTTAATGGAAAACAGAGTGCTTTAAAATTTAAGCACCAAATTTATAACTTAAAAATAATTGCATATTATAATCACTTATTGTTTTATTCTCATTCAAATACTTCCTCCTATTCAAAATAAGTGATACACTTTCCCTTTTTGTGGTGATTCAAAATAAGTGATACACTTTGAAAAATTAGTTTATTTGGCAAAAAATATGGGACCCTCACCCACTAACTATCTACTTTAACAAAGTAAAATGACTCATTTACCCTTAAAAGAAACTCCTTTTGAAAAAAGTGATATTAATGATGTTTAAAAGTAAAAGTAAGGGTAAAAATGTAATTTTACTTTATTAAAGTAGATAGTTAGTTGAGTGTGAGTCCCATTTATTTACCAAATAAGGTAACTTTTAGAAGTGTATCACTTATTTTGTTCCACCCCTAAATGGAAAGTGTATCACTTATTTTGATATGGAGGTAGTATAAATAAATATATATATAAGAGAAAAGAGTAAATTACACAAATGGTCCTTTAGGTTTGTACCATATTACATATTTGGTCCTTTAGTTTCATAAATTACACTGATAGTCCTTATTTCTGAAACTATTGGCACGTTTGGTCCTTTACCTAAACAGACGTTAACTTTTCCCATCAAATAAACGGGTTTTTATGGGTTTCAAATTGGTGAAGGGAAAGGGAAAAGGACAGATTTACCCCCTCGTGCATCACACGTGACCATACTTGACGGGAAAAGTTAACGTGTGTTTAGGTAAAGGACCAAACGTGCCAATAGTTTCAGAAATAAGTGATATTAATGATGTTTAAAAGTAAAAGTAAGGGTAAAAATGTAATTTTACTTTATTAAAGTAGATAGTTAGTTGAGTGTGAGTCCCATTTATTTACCAAATAAGGTAACTTTTAGAAGTGTATCACTTATTTTGTTCCACCCCTAAATGGAAAGTGTATCACTTATTTTGATATGGAGGTAGTATAAATAAATATATATATAAGAGAAAAGAGTAAATTACACAAATGGTCCTTTAGGTTTGTACCATATTACATATTTGGTCCTTTAGTTTCATAAATTACACTGATAGTCCTTATTTCTGACACGTTTAGTCCTTTACCTAAACAGACGTTAACTTTTCCCATCAAATAAACGGGTTTTTATGGGTTTCAAATTGGTGAAGGGAAAGGGAAAAGGACAGATTTACCCCCTCGTGCATCACACGTGACCATACTTGACGGGAAAAGTTAACGTGTGTTTAGGTAAAGGACCAAACGTGCCAATAGTTTCAGAAATAAGGACTACCGGTGTAATTTATGAAACTAAAGGACCAAATATGTAATATGGTACAAACCTAAAGGACCATTTGTGTAATTTACTAAAAAAAAAAAAAAAAAAAAAAAAAACTTACCAACATTTCAAGTTCCAAAAGATTAGGTGAACTCCTAAGAATGCAAAGAGCTGCCAAACACTCATCCATATCATTAAAATTTATTCTCAGTGACAAATAATTCAGTTCCATACATGGAGTAGGCAACCTTCTTGGCACCATATCAGCTGCCAAAAACTAAAAAAAAAAAAAAATTAATTAAATTTGTTAAAAAAAATAAAATGAATATTATTTTTACCTTTAAAAAGAAACTCTGGACCTCGAGCCTCTGTACACTAGGCAACGAACCGAAAAACTTGGTCAACTTACTTGTACTTCCAACAGTCAACTCATGATCATTTTCAATATTAACATACAAACCAATCGAAACAGTTGACAAATGAACTGTATTTTCAAAATTAACATCTTCAAAAACACCACCAATATCAAAAAACGTAAGCTTTGGAGCATGAATTTTCAAATTAGCAAATCCTTCAAAATTCATCAAAGTCAACCGTTCGAGTAACGGGCACATATAAATCAAATTCTCAAAAACATCTTGGTCCATTGTAATATGTTGTAAATCAAGACTAGTCAATACCTTAAAACCATTAAATCTTAACGGTGGCTTTAACAGACAGTTAAATAACTCTAAATGAGATAACTTGTCACAGAAGTACAATGGTGAAGGTAACTTGTAGCGTTGACCTTTCCAAATTTCTAGAACAAATTCTTTGACCGAACCACGTGAAAGGAATAAGATCCAACGGTCAATATCGCACACACCTTGTAAATCTCTGTGAGATAATTTGAATTTGTGAATTGGGCCGTTGTGAAGTAAAAGAACATGGTCAACTATTTTGACCATTTTGTTTTTTATTACGGTTGGATCTTGTGATGAAACTAAAACGGATTGATTATCGAATACTAAAGTTGTTAAATTGGCCCATTTGTATCGCCATTTTTTTGATAAAATAGTTGTTCTTACTGCATCACGTAGTGTTAAAACGGATAAAATTTTGTCGATTATGTGGCCTGGTAAATTGCTGATTCTATCGACATCTGTTTCCATTCGGTAAGGAACCTTTGGTTGTTCTCTTTTCTTCTGAAATATATTTAAATAAAGTTACAATTAAATAATAATAATAATATTGAAACACAATTCGACGTTATAAATCTTGTGAGATCAAAAGATAGACATGCTAAAAAGTATGAATATAGAAGCAACTTACCATATTACTCACAAAGTGGATTGTGCGAATTTGTAAGTAGATTGTGAAATCATCATTATGCGATTAAAGTCATTTTCCACAGGCCAATTTCTGATATACATAAGAATAAGAATTGAAATCAGTAGTTCATGAAGCCCCAATAATATAAAAAAAAAGAGCAATTTTCTCTACTGTAAGCAACCACAATGTAGCTTAATTACTAAGATAATGCATATTAGACAACAAATTTTGCTTAGTTCTGTGTAATTTGGGGATCACGAATTAAGTAATTATACACAAAAATCAAACCCTAAGTTAATATATCCCAACCACATAATAAAGTTTTAGACAAATAAATCAATTCATATAAACCAAAGTCGTTATCGCGTGACAGTAAAACGTGTCAACTAAAATCAATGAAGTCGATATAAAATCCAACCTTTAATTCCAAAATGGAACGATAACCTTATTATATGCACTCGGAGTTTTACGTCAAAACCTAGTAATCTTCAAATGCCAATTGAAAACATTTTTTTGCTAGATTTCACACCATCAGCGTTCGAAGTGTTGAATGCAGCTAGCAAAGTTCCCGCAAAACCCACCCTAAACGGCCAAACGTCACGAAGATTCAAATAAATTGCATACTAAAGCGTAGACACAAAAAACTAGGGCTACAATGACCAAATTTTGATAAATTAAATAGTTAGGTGAAGGGGAGAATGCAAATTACATGTATGCAAGGTCAGAATCTTGTTCGGCAGTGATCGATAAAATGATTAATTGGGTAGAATGAAGGGTGAAATGTAGGAAGAAAGGGGGAAATTCGCCTGAAATGTTGGAAAGTACGATGATGACACCTCAGTCGAGTTATTTTAATCAGGGAGAATTTTCATATATCCCCCTCAAAAGTTTGGATAATCACATATACCCCACCAAACTTTATTATCATATGTGCCAAATTAAAGCGCTTAAATAGTCATATTTATTACTATTTCTTAACCTATATTTTTATTAAAATGAGGCAGCATGGCTCGTGCGATGCACAGGCTTTGTCACCATAAGGAGTTGCTGGTATAAACTACAAATGATTTTTTTTATAAAATGAGTTGCATTTTGTTTATTATAAAAGTTGCATTACGATAATAAAGGTGATTTTTTACTGTTTTTAATTAAAACATAGTTGGGCCTATATAATGCTGTGGACCGAACTATATATAAAAGATATATTTGGGTATGAAAAATATATAACATCACCATTTCTAACATAGTCTAGAGGTGTATCAAACTCTCACAATTATCTCTATGTGTACCATGAATATAGTTTCTACGCTATTTTAGTGTAAAATACATACATCGTCTCCAATAAATGCAGTAAACATCGTACTATTTTAATGTAACTAAAAAGAGTTATTAACATACTTCCTCTATATAAATTATAATGCCTGTGAAACTTGTGCTCTTTTTATACTAGTCCTTTGCCCGTGGGGCAGGCGAAAAAGAGGATAATTGAAGTCAAGGCAAGATGGCCTGGGCCGACTTAATTTTATATTCTGGAAGATATTTCTACAACCAATAAGAATCTTAAAACCAATTTTCAATATTAAATAATATCCTTCCCGCACAAAATTTATTTATCCAATCTTCAGATGGCTTTCTGTTAAGAAGTTGAAACATGAAACTATCTTTGTGACAGTTATTCCAACACCTAGAGGAAATCAAAAGAAATATGTGATTATCATAACAGAAGGCCACCGTGAATTTGCTTGTATACAAAAGCAATAAGGTTTATTGTGTGTTCGTATGAATTGTAAGGCAATCATAGGGCAAAAAGCAGAATTAGAGAAAAATACTGTAATTAACAGAGATGATTATTGTAACTAATTATATGTAAGTCATTGAAAGTGCAATAAACCATCAAAATCAAAAGTGCAATAAATCAAATAAGCATTTCATCGAACACCTTGAATACATAAATTAAAATAGATTCGGCCAAATAATACCTTTCAAAAGAGGGATTGAAAATTACGATGGGACAATTGAGTAGACTATATATAGAGAATGAAGGGGTATGAATTGTGGAAGAAGGATGCGACGGTTGTCGATTGACAAGAGTGGCGTATCCCAAGGAGAAGGAATTGAACGGTGAATTGAAATGAAGGTTGCCGATTGACGAAGGGTGGCGACGAATGAATCGAAAGGGTCGTAAGAGAATTGGAACCGGTGGAGAAAATTAGGGTTAGGACTTATGTGAACCGGTGGAGCAACTGTTGATGGGAGGAGGCGACGGTTGGTTATCCGGAAGAGTCTGATGAGAAGGAGGTTACGCATGGAGACGACGATGATTAGGGTTATATGGGATGAAGCGATGTAAAACCGGTTGGGAAGAAGAGATGGGGTGGGAAGAAGACAATCACGCTGAGTTCTTAAAATAATGTATTGACGAAAATACCCTTACCCCTAAATGTTTTATAAAAGAGTATAGATAAATGTTTTATAAAAGAGTATAGATATAGATAACCAATATACATCACATTAATTAAGTTTCGCTACATTTAATAAAATATTTATGTCACATGTAACAAATTTGAGAATCAAATAAGACCACGTTTGAACTATGCTCATATTTGCTAAGGAGTAATATATCTATAAAAAAGTTAGAGTAAATAACATGGATGGTACTTTATGTTTATAGTAAATTTCAAAAATGGTCCTTTAGTTTTAAAAATTACACAAGTGGTTCTTAATTCTGAAAGATTTTTCATCGATGGTCCTTTACACTAACTGACGTTAATTTTTCCTGTTAACTTACCCCATGTGTAATGCATATGAGGGTAAAAAAGGTCATTTTTCATTTCTTTTCAATTTTAAATTAATTTTTTTTATCTTAAATAAAAGTTTTTAGTTTTAGAATAAAAAGAAAAGAAATGAAAAATAACTTTTTTTACCCTCGTGTGCATTGCACATGGGGTAAGTTAACAGAAAAATTAACGTCAGTTAATGTAAAGGACCATCGGTGAAAAACATTTCAGAATTAAGGACCATCGGTGTAATTTTTTAAACTAAAGGACCATTTGTGAAATTTGCTATGAACTTAAAGGATCGTCCGTGTAATTTACTCAAAAAGTTATATGCAGTTAATTTCAAATACATAGCAAATTCTAGTGGGCCTAAACATTAATGGATTTTTAAAAAGAAAAGTTAGTCCCTTGTAATTTTTCTAAACGGAAACGGGTATTGTTTGAGTTAGGGTATTCGATTGAGCGTCGTCGTCTAGAATGAAATATCTGCTTGTCAATCGGCGATTTCGAATGTCTACTGCCTGATTAAGGTACAAAGTTCCAAGAATCAAAAGGTAAATTCATTTGTTACGCTCGAACTGTACGTGGTTGATTCAAAAGGTTTTACCCGGTTGGACCCATCAATCGAGCCGTAATAAGTCAACTACCTGGATTGATATCACGAATTGGATTATATTCAGGTTAACTTTATGCATTTTTAAACGCACATCTTTTTTTATCTTCTTAATTGATTAAGAAATATGTTTAAAGTTCTAGATGTAATTAAAGGTTCTATAATAATAATTAGAGTAAATTACATGAATGGTCCTTTATGTGTATAGCAAATTTCACCGATCGTCCTTTAGTTTCAAAAATTACACCGATGATCCTTATTTTTGAAAGGTTTTTCACCGATAGTCCTTTACGAAAAAGTCCGTCTATTTTTCAAGTTAACTAACATAACATGTGATGCACATGGGGGTATTTTGGTCAATTTGTCTTTCCTAAAGGACCATTGGTGAAATATGCTATAAACTTAAAGGACCATCCGTGTAATTTAATTGAGAAGGGGAAAGACAAATTGACCAAAATACCCCCATGTGCATCACATGTGATGTTAGTTAACTTAAAAAATAGACGGACTTTTCTGTAAAGGACCATCGGTGAAAAACCTTTCAAAAATAAGGACCATCGGTGTAATTTTTGAAACTAAAGGACCATTAGTGAAATTTACTATAAACCTAAAGGACCATTCATGTAATTTACTCTAATAATTTTGATTGCATTAATGCATGTTTATTGTATTAAATCAGGTAAGGAGGAGAAATTAGTAGACAGAATTGAAGCTATTCAGCAGTTAGTGGCACCTTTTGGCAAGGTACCAAGGTTATATATGCTTCTCATTGCTTTTTTCAAAACAACAAAAACCTATCAAGGTTTCATTAACTTTAAAATGGACCTAATCAGACTTGACGTATCATTGTCATCTATTTAAAAGTTGCTAACTTTCAACCACTTGTAATTATATTGCTTTAAACCACCTGTAATGGGATAACTTTTCTGCACCGGTTAGAACCGGAATTTTTATGGTTGTGTTGTGCATATTTTATAGTCATTTTTCTGCAGTTTTGGGCCATTTTCCTGCAGTTTTTTTGCCATTTTTGTTGCAATCAGAATTTAAGAAGTATTTTCACATAGATATAGTTATTTTTATAAAATCAGAATTTTTAAAAATTGATAGATAGCTATTGAGATTGAATTGTAAATTTCAAAATTATTAAAATCAGAATTTTTAAACATAATTATACAAATTATTTTTAAAAAAAGTAAGAATTTTTTAAAATTGTACCGTAGTTTTGGATAATTGAGTTTTGTTTCGCAAGAATCACATCATAGCTGGTCATCATTACAGGTCACCCCTTTCTTGCACTTCCCACTACCACATGTAAGCAATTGTTATTTGTCCGGATGCCCATGATTTCAGCCTCAATCTGTAAAGTATATGATATTAGTTAGGAGGGATTTATAGTGCGGTGACAATGAAAATACCTATTTGTGTCTCTCCCGACCCAATGTTAAAAGGTATTGGACATCAAGCAACCGTTTAATGAATTGTTTTAGTACTGAACCCTTGGCCATGATTCCCACTAACCCAATATTGTTGTAGCACCGAACCCTTGGAAGCTTCACTGACCCAGTTTTATATAGCTGCTAGGGTGATGATATGCATGCGGAAAAGGTTTTTCAGAATCTGTAAAAGTCATATTTAAGGCTGGTAGGGCAGTTAATTCAACCTTCACTGAATGACCCATTTTTTAGGTGATGATGCAGCTTCTTGAAACGATTGGAAATAAAGGCTGTTAATGCGGGGTAATTAATAGCTACTTCAAAATACTTAATTCTTTCAGGTGATGATACAACTTCTTGAAACGATTGTATCCAGGTTGAAATGTATTGTAAATTTTTAAAAATGTTGAAAATAAAGGTTGTTAATGCCTTAATGATGATGATTTCGAATTATAATCTATTAATACTAAGAGTTTTTCTAATATGTGCCCCTAGGGCACATGATAGAGACATTTAATAATCTTAATAATTCTAAAAATGAACCAATAAACATTAATGATGCCTGAATTTTATATTTTATTTTGATGTATTAAATGTTTTTTGTAATTTAATAGGAAAGTTTAAGATTATTAAATGCCTCTATCATGTGTACTTCACATGTCTTTTTTTTATACACATGGCAGACCGTAATTGGCCACAAGCATTGTTTTCACGCCCAGGGAAAACCCTTAATTATAGGCGCATTCTAAGACCCTAAATTATCAATTCTCTGCTATTAAATTTTCAATTCTATTAAAGCCTTAATATCAAGTAGAAAGATTTCCCTTTCTACTTTCTCCCTTGATCGTCGGAATCGTTCACGCTCGTGTCACCTCCGACGATTTTAGTATGTTGCCTTGGGAGAAACTTGACTCCAATGGAATCCGATGGACGTCTTTATCGCCTGATCCGACGGCTACTGAACAAATGAACAAATTCTGGTTCTGATTTAATTTATGTCTTTGATATTTGACAGGGTTTAGTAACGGTAATCGTTGTTCCTGTAAGAAAATTAAGGTTTATTAGTGTTTAATTTTATTATTTACGACTTTTATGCAATTTCATGATCTGGGGTATTGTGTACGTGTTTATTTCAACACATGGTTTCGCTTAAATATATGAAATTTTTTGCTATGGTTTTCATAGTTGTCTTGATTTTGTTAACAATGACTTTTATGCAATTGCATAATCTGGGCATTTACATACCAAGGTAATTCGAATAAAACGTCTTTGTTTCAGGAAGCAACAACCACAACTCTACTTCACACCCGTTGAAGATCCATTTAAGATGCTCATATCGAAATTGGTCAAAACTTTGACTTAAAAAAATTAGGAATGATAATGGAGTATTTTAATGTACAACTACAACAAAGACAATGTCTAAGCATTTAATTTGCTGTTCCCAAAAAAAACTTGTAATTGCTTCCCTTCTTTGTTGTTCTGATCTTGAATACATACAAATAACCGCCCTTGAAGATCCTGAAATTCTAGCCAAAGAGAGAGAGTTTTTATGCTAATATATAAAATACTAATTAAATGATGCTTAAAATTATTATTTTTTATATGTTTTATATTCCCACATTTGCTAATGGACGGTTGTTTTTGTGTAATGCAGTTAGTGTAAGCAAAATAGAAGAACTTTATGAGTTGCTTAAGAAGATTAGTATTGACATGACTAATGACTGACTAATTAATAAGGTTTGTAAATTTAATGCATTTGGTTTTTTTAATCTGTAACGGGTCAATTGGTTATGGTAAAAGGCTTAATTAAAATATGAAATAGGTCAAACGGGTCGAAAGTGGTCCATACTCCATAGGGTATTTAAATGCTTAAAAACCCTCTTAAAATGCTTTACTTATAAATGGATCAATTTAGGGTTGTGTTTACCTCGAATGAATTAAATGTTTTAGCCTAAAGGACTTAATTAATAAGGAAATGTGTCATATAGTTCGAACGGGTTGAAATTTATCCATAGGTATTTTGCGATATCTATTGGACACTCTTAACTTAATTTTACAAAATTAAGTTATAAGTAAAAAAACCGTTTTACAACACCACAAATGTGCAAAAAGTAGAAGCTTAATCAATTCAGAAAATCATGTAAATTGTACATCCACAAAGTACTAGATTTGATTTTTGAAAGTCAACCTTTCTTGCGAAAAATCAAGCGTTACACTTCAAATTATGTGTTGAAAAGTTCATGAATTTGTGTGGCCGATAAAACGTAATTTAGTCCTCTTTAAATAAATTTTTATGGTTCATTTTACAGAAACATGGAGGATTATAGAGTAATTTGTAACGACCGAGATTTTGTAAATAAATAAATTGTACAAAAATATGATAAATAAGGATAATTCATTTCAGAACCGTAGGAATTGGTTTCGAGTCATTTGGACATCGTATGAGGAAGTTATGGACGAAACCGGGTCGAGCCAAGGACCGAAAAGTGCAGCCCTGCTGCAATGGGAATGTTCACGGCGTGAACTTTTGTTCACGACCGTGAAGTAGTAACAGGGAATTGAGCATGTTGGCGTGAACTACTTCCCGACTGGTTACCGATCGCGAAGTGCCAGAGACGCGAAGTTCGCGTCGCGAACTTATGTTAGCGATCGCGAATTATAGAGCTCTGTGTATATAACGAATTTGAGGCTAGGGTTTAGACA
The DNA here is from genome assembly GCA_963853835.1 of Calendula officinalis. Taxonomy (NCBI): domain Eukaryota; kingdom Viridiplantae; phylum Streptophyta; class Magnoliopsida; order Asterales; family Asteraceae; genus Calendula; species Calendula officinalis. The sequence goes on from OY970829.1 coordinate 20,451,741, forward strand.
CCTACACCCCTAAAACCCTACCAGCCGTTTTTAGAGAGAGATCTCGTTTTTGCTGTTCTTGGGCTTGAATCTTCATCAATCTTGGAGATTTCTTCATCAAAGGTAAGGATTCTTGATTATCTTACTTACCTACTTTAGTTTCAAGCTTTTCATGGGTATCAATGGTGGTTTTGGGAACCAACCACATCATCTTTGGGGAAGATGATCTATCATGAGTGTAAAACACTCATGGTAAGCTTGTAATCAATATGTACAAGCTAGATTTCAGTTTTTTGGATAGAAATCTTGAACTAGGGTTTGAGATTTCCACCAAGTGGTATGAACTTGGTGGTTGGGAATGTTAAGATGGATTAACTAGTAGTTAGTTATGATTTATGACCAGATTTGTGATGATTTTGATAATAGGTCAAGAAGGACTTGAGAATTGAAGTACTTCCTTGTTTAGGAAGTAGAGATTGTGTTGATTTACACAAGTATTGGATGACTTTGCTAAGGTGAGTACATGTGATCTTTCTGAGTACATAGTAAACCTTGTTTATGAATTGAAATGATTTTAGAGTCTTTATTAGATAAATATTTTTAATAAAGAAAAGATGGAATTGATAGAGTATGAATTTAATTTAATTAAAATGAATTGAATTGAATTGTATTGTGTATGTATTGCTTAGTTACCACTAGATTGATTGAGTTGTGATATGGGCTTTGACCCAAGTTGATGATTTGTTATGTGGTAGCTAATCGATTGGATCCTAGATAACCCACACTAGTTGGGGGAGTTAGTGACTACTACTTAGGGCGGTACCACCCTGCGCAAGAGTAGTATGTCGAGAAATAGATAACCCGGAAATCGGGGGAGTTTGAGATAACCCGGAAATCGGGGGAGCAAATAGATAACCCGGAAACGGGGGAGTTTACCTAGATAACCCATATCGGGGGAGTTGTTTCGGGGAGGCCCGTTACGTATGTGTTTGGCTTATGACAAGCCTTAGAGATTGATTGACTATGTGCAATTTGATAATTTATTAATTATTATATTATTGCAAATTATTTTTCTAACCGGGTCAAAAACCCATGTTTCTCACGAGACAATATTTGTCTCACGTACTACGTTTACTTTGACTATGTACTCAGGTTCGGGAGCAAGAGATTAGGCGCCCCGTAGTGATGGCATTTGGATGATTAGCTCGGTGTACTTATTTAATTCCCTAGACTATAGTTTTGATATATTTGTAACACCGGTTTTGATACTTTCTAATTATTCCAAATGTTTTGTTTTAATCCACATTTTGGATATTATGGATTCTAAATGTTAAACTTGTTTATTTGAAAAGTTTAAATTGTTTTGAAAAATCGGTGTGTTACAACTTGGTATCAGAGCATTAGTCTAAGTGAATTAGGTTGGTTACCCACCCTAGACTTAGACTTTGCTTTTGGGACATTATGTTCTATAGGAAGTTAGGTTGACCTTTAAGAGCTAGGGTTGACCATTGAGGGAATTGTTTTAAATCGAGCTATTCTTATGTTTAATTTTGACTTTTTAGTCAACTTATTGGATTCTAATTGGGTTGACATCTTGTTATAGTAAGATGGCTAGAACGAGAAGTGGTCGACTAGTGGATGGAGAACAAGCTTCAAATGTGAATCCCGACGGGAATGGATTGGCCAATTCGGGTATCGGGAATAACCATACTACGGTAAAAATGGAGGCCATTCAATCCATGCTCACTAACATGCGAAATGTGATGCAACAAGATGTTAACCGGATCATAAATGATCGGTTGAACTTGGAAGGTGATGATGAGGAAAGGGAGGAGGAAGAACGACTTTTTGAGGAGGAGAGGGAGGAAGGTGAAGATTCCCCTCAACTCACTAAGACCAAGTCAACGGGAAACACCAACCCGACCGAGAAATCCTCCAACGGGGAAAGTGCTGAAGAGAGAAAGATTGAACGTGAAGGATGTTCTTACAAGACATTCCTTGCTTGCCGTCCCGACTTCTATCTCGGGAGTACGGAACCGAAAGTGACGGTTCAATGGATTCAAGAGACGGAACGTGTGCTTGAAAGTAGTAAGTGCAAGGAGGAAGATATGGTGACTTATGCCTCACGTTTGCTCAAAGATGATGCTCTTACATGGTGGGACACCGTGTATGAAACCTTGGGGAAGAAAGCCATTTACAAGATGTCGTGGGAGGAGTTCACTAGGAGACTCAATGAGAAGTATTGTCCCGAAAGGGAGTTGGAGGAGTTGTTGGAAGAGTTCTTGCACTTCAAGAAAGGCAATTTGACCTTGGATGAGTATACCAAGAAGTTCACGGGATACCTCCCGTTCGTGTCAAGTACTTACCCAACCGAACGTAGTCGTGTGGTTCGGTTTGCCAATGGGTTACCATGGGAATATGAACTCGAAGTGAAGAGGGCAACCACTCTTGATGAGGCGATCAATGTCGCCCGAAGTGTCGAAAAAGTTAGCAAGAGAAGAGTGCAAGAGAGATCGGTTGGTAATGAGAAGAGGAAGTTTGAAAGCTTTTCGGGGCCATCCAAAAAGAGCAAGTTTGCCCCGAGCGGGTCGAAACAAGGAAGCGTTGGTGGATGTAGGAAGTGTGGTAGAGACCACAAAGGGGAATGCAAGGCGGATTCTAATGGTTGTTTCAAATGTGGTCGTTTTGGCCACAAGGCTAGAGATTGCAAGGTTAAAAGCCTTGATGAGGTGGAATGTTACTCATGTCATGAGAAGGGGCATTATAGTAATGTATGCCCAAAGAAGGGAACCGAAACATTGGTGTCGACCGCTCACAAGAAACCGGAGCCGTCGAAAGTCAAAGGGCGTGCCTTCCAACTCACGCGAGAAGAAGCCAAGGAGACTCATGATGTCGTCTCAGGTACCTTATTCATAAACTCCATACCCACTTATGTGTTGATTGATTCGGGTTCTACTTATTCTTTTGTGTCTTATGAATTTGGTGCTAAGTTTAAGGTTCCATTAGAACTACTTGATGAATTGTATGAAATAGAAGTAGCCGATGGGAAAACCTCTATGGTTCAACATGTCTATAGAAATTGTGAGTTAGAAATCGATAACAAGAAGTTTAAGGTTGATTTAATGCGTATGGGAATTAAGGCTTTTGATGTTATTATTGGGATGGATTGGTTGGGAATCCACCAAGCCAAGATTTTATGTGGAAGAAAATTAGTGTCGATTAAATCTCCCGAAAATGAAAAGGTGTACATCTATGGGGAAAAGAGGCATCGTATGCCAAACTTGTTAACCGCAATTAAGGCAAGAAAATGTTTAGCGAAAGGTTGTGCATCATTTATAGCCTATGTCCTAGATGGAAGAAAAGAAAAGAAGACGGTTGAAAATGTGAAGATTATTCGAGATTTTCCCAAAGTTTTTCCCGATGACTTGCCCGGTTTGCCACCGGAGAGACAAGTCGAGTTTCGTATTGATTTAGTTCCGGGGGCGACGCCAATTGCCCGAGCCCCGTATCGTCTAGCCCCCACCGAAATGAGGGAGTTGATGGCTCAACTTCAAGATTTGCTCGATAAGGGTTTTATCCGTCCTAGTTCGTCACCATGGGGTGCACCGGTTTTATTTGTGAAGAAGAAGGATGGTTCGATGAGAATGTGTAACGATTACCAAGAACTAAACAAGATGACGATTAAGAACCGATATCCTTTGCCAATGATAGATGATTTATTTGATCAACTTCAAGGAGCCGATTATTTCTCCAAGATTGATTTGAGATCGGGTTACCATCAAGTTCGTGTCAAGGAAGGTGATACCGAGAAGACGGCCTTTAGGACCCGTTATGGTCATTATGAATTTTTAGTTATGCCATTCGGTTTGACGAATGCCCCGGCAATTTTTATGGATCTCATGAATAGGGTTTGTAAACCATTCCTCGATAAATTCCTCATCGTATTCATCGATGATATTCTTATTTTCTCCAAAACCGAAGAAGAACATGAAGAACATTTGAGGCAAACTTTGGAAGTCTTGAAACGAGAAAAATTGTATGCTAAATTCTCAAAGTTTGAATTTTGGTTGCGGGAAGTTCAATTCTTAGGTCATGTGGTATCTCGAAGCGGGATAAAAGTTGACCCGTCTAAGATCGAGGCGGTAAAGAATTGGGAAGCACCGAAGACCCCGACCGAAGTTAGGAGTTTTCTTGGGTTAGCCGGTTACTACCGAAGGTTTATTGAAGATTTTTCCCGAGTGGCGGTCCCACTCACTAGACTAACGAGAAAAGACGTGAAGTTTGATTGGGGGAAAAAGCAAGAGGATGCTTTTGCCTTGTTGAAAGAAAAGTTGTGCAATGCACCGATCCTAACTCTACCCGATGGTATGGAAGACTTCGTGGTGTATAGTGACGCCTCGAATAAGGGTCTCGGTTGCGTTTTGATGCAAAGGGGAAAAGTGATAGCTTATGCTTCAAGACAATTAAAGAATTCGGAAGAAAGGTATACAACACATGATTTGGAGTTAGCGGCGATTATTTTTGCCTTAAAGATTTGGAGGCATTACTTGTATGGTACAAGGTGTATCTTGTACACGGATCACAAAAGTCTCAAGTATGTGTTTACACAAAAAGACTTGAATATGAGGCAAAGAAGGTGGATTGAATTGATTAGTGATTATGATTGTGAAATCGTCTATCACGAGGGGAAGGCCAATGTGGTAGCCGACGCCTTGAGTAGAAAAGCCTATGGAAAACCGGTTGAGGCTAAGTTAATGCGGATTGAAGTAGTATCTAGCTTCATTGAAAGTATAAAGACCGCACAAATGGAAGTGATGGGAAAAGATGAGTATAGACAAGAGAGGTTGGGAAAGAACCAAGTATTTGAAGAAAATGGTCAAGGGTTGAAAACCGTGAATGGACAAATTTGGGTCCCGAAATTCGGTGGAAACCGAAAAGTGTTGTTGAATGATGCTCACAAGTCTAAGTATTCGATTCATCCCGGAAGTACAAAAACTTATCAAGACTTGAAGAAAATTTATTGGTGGCCCGGGATGAAGTCGAGAGTAGCAAAGTTCATATCAAAATGTGCCACGTGTGCACAAGTGAAAGCCGAGCACCAAGTACCTTATGGTGTTGCACAATCGTTACAAGTGCCGGCCGGGAAATGGAATGACATCACAATGGATTTCATTGTTGGCCTCCCAAAGACGAGTAGGAATCATGACGCCATTTGGGTGATTGTGGATAGATTAACGAAAAGTGCGTTATTCCTAGCTATTCGGGAGACCATGCCACTTGAGAAATTGGCAAAATTGTATGTTGATGAGGTTGTCCGTTTGCATGGGGTACCATTGTCGATTGTGTCCGATCGGGATGCAAGGTTTACCTCGAGATTTTGGAGATCACTCCAAGAAGAGTTGGGGACGAAGTTGAGATTGAGCACGGCTTACCATCCGCAAACCGATGGTCAAAGTGAGAGAACGATCCAAACGGTCGAAGATATGTTGAGGTCGTGTGTTTTGGATTTTGGTGGTAAATGGGATGAACATTTACCGTTAGTTGAATTTTCATATAACAATAGTTATCACTCGACCATTAAGATGCCACCGTTTGAGGCTTTATATGGGAGAAAATGTAGGACGCCTTCTTGTTGGTTAGAGGCGGGTGAGACGAGACTCACGGGTCCCGAGATTGTAAAAATAACAAATGAGAAAATCGGAATAATTCAAAGGAATATGAAAGTGGCACAAGATCGCCAAAAGAGTTATTCAGGTTTGAAAAAGCGACCTTACGATTTAAATGTCGGTGATATGGTGATGTTAAAGGTGTCGCCTTGGAAAGGCGTGATGAGGTTTGGTAAAAAGGGCAAATTGAGCCCAAGATATGTTGGCCCATTTAAGATTTTGAAACGGGTCGGTTTACAAGCGTTTAAGTTAGAACTTCCACCCGAGTTGCAAGGTGTCCATGACACCTTCCATGTTAGTAATTTGAAGAAGTTCTTGGGCGAAGTGGAGAACATCATCCCACTTCAAGATTTGCGGGTCGATGCACCCAACCGATTGATTGAAGAACCCGAGGCCATATTGGAGGCCCAAACAAAGAAATTGAGGAACAAAGAAATTGAATTGGTGTTGGTCAAGTGGAAGCATTCCCTTGGGCCAAACTTGACTTGGGAAGTCAAAGATGAGATTAAGAAACGCTACCCGAACTTTGTTGATTATGATGCGATTCCGAGGACGGAATCCTCTTAAGGGGTAGATAGTTGTAACGACCGAGATTTTGTAAATAAATAAATTGTACAAAAATATGATAAATAAGGATAATTCATTTCAGAACCGTAGGAATTGGTTTCGAGTCATTTGGACATCGTATGAGGAAGTTATGGACGAAACCGGGTCGAGCCAAGGACCGAAAAGTGCAGCCCTGCTGCAATGGGAAAGTTCACGGCGTGAACTTTTGTTCACGACCGTGAAGTAGTAACAGGGAATTGAGCATGTTGGCGTGAACTACTTCCCGACTGGTTACCGATCGCGAAGTGCCAGAGACGCGAAGTTCGCGTCGCGAACTTATGTTAGCGATCGCGAACTATAGAGCTCTGTGTATATAACGAATTTGAGGCTAGGGTTTAGACACCTACACCCCTAAAACCCTACCAGCCGTTTTTAGAGAGAGAGCTCGTTTTTGCTGTTCTTGGGCTTGAATCTTCATCAATCTTGGAGATTTCTTCATCAAAGGTAAGGATTCTTGATTATCTTACTTACCTACTTTAGTTTCAAGCTTTTCATGGGTATCAATGGTGGTTTTGGGAACCAACCACATCATCTTTGGGGAAGATGATCTATCATGAGTGTAAAACACTCATGGTAAGCTTGTAATCAATGTGTACAAGCTAGATTTTAGTTTTTTGGATAGAAATCTTGAACTAGGGTTTGAGATTTCCACCAAGTGGTATGAACTTGGTGGTTGGGAATGTTAAGATGGATTAACTAGTAGTTAGTTATGATTTATGACCAGATTTGTGATGATTTTGATAATAGGTCAAGAAGGACTTGAGAATTGAAGTACTTCCTTGTTTAGGAAGTAGAGATTGTGTTGATTTACACAAGTATTGGATATCTTTGCTAAGGTGAGTACATGTGATCTTTCTGAGTACATAGTAAACCTTGTTTATGAATTGAAATGATTTTAGAGTCTTTATTAGATAAATATTTTTAATAAAGAAAAGATGGAATTGATAGAGTATGAATTTAATTTAATTAAAATGAATTGAATTGAATTGTATTGTATTGTGTATGTATTGCTTAGTTACCACTAGATTGATTGAGTTGTGATATGGGCTTTGACCCAAGTTGATGATTTGTTATGTGGTAGCTAATCGATTGGATCCTAGATAACCCACACCAGTTGGGGGAGTTAGTGACTACTACTTGGGGCGGTACCACCCTGCGCAAGAGTAGTAGTCGAGAAATAGATAACCCGGAAATCGGGGGAATTTGAGATAACCCGAAAATCGGGGGAGCAAATTGATAACCCGGAAACAGGGGAGTTTACCTAGATAACCCATATCGGGGGAGTTGTTTCGGGGAGGCCCGTTACGTATGTGTTTGGCTTATGGCAAGCCTTAGAGATTGATTGACTATGTGCAATTTGATAATTTATTAATTATTATATTATTGCAAATTATTTTTCTAACCGGGTCAAAAACCCATGTTTCTCACGAGACAATATTTGTCTCACGTACTACGTTTACTTTGACTATGTACTCAGGTTCGGGAGCAAGAGATTAGGCGGCCCGTAGTGATGGCATTTGGATGATTAGCTCGGTGTACTTATTTAATTCCCTAGACTATAGTTTTGATATATTTGTAACACCGGTTTTGATACTTTCTAATTATTCCAAATATTTTGTTTTAATCCACATTTTGGATATTATGGATTCTAAATGTTAAACTTGTTTATTTGAAAAGTTTAAATTGTTTTGAAAAATCGGTGTGTTACATAATTGAAGGGGTAAATAAATTAACCCCTTCATATTTGGTAGTTGCTTTAGCTGTTAATGGAAGAAGAAAAACCAAATATGATTTAACGTCAGTAATATGTTTGCTATAAATCTCTCTATGTTCATTAGCAAAATCATATAATTCTTCTGCATGTTTTAGAAGCAATTTTAAATATTTTTAGACTACTAGATTTAAACACGAGTGATGCATAAGCCATTGCTAATGATATAACGGGCCAGGCCGGATTGAGTTGACCTGAATTAAGCACTTATCGCCCACATCATTTTCACAAAATAATTAATGGGTAAAATGTGATTGCAATACTATATTATTATAATAATGATCTAATTTATAAATAAAAAGAGAATGAGGGTTGTATTCATTTAAATTACAAGTTGGGCGAATTTTGACCCGTTGATATGTTTAACTTCAACCTGTTAGGCGTGTTTCCTTTTTAGTTAAGTTCTTAATTTACTCATTTGAAATGCTAGATATGAAATATAACCCAAATAGACATATTAATGAGCAAATGGTTTAAATTTCGGAAACTAGCAAGATTTTTTGTTTAATTTAAAACAGTGGGTTCCAGAAGTATTTAGATGAAAAAGACTTTACATTATTGGTTATAATTGCACAATTTGTATTGGTAATTCAAGGGAACTAGATGAAACAGTTGGTGCTGCCGTATCTTAAAAGGGTAACATTACCTAATTTTTTACCCATTTCCTGACCCATTCGTTCATGCATTAACAAGTGTTTTTTCTAGGAAATGTAATTTGAGGGACGCGTTCATGCATTAACAAGTGCAAATTAGCAATAAATCTAATAAGTATTCAGAAAACAACATTTTTCAAAAAAATAGATTGGTTTAGAGTGATATTAGATTAAGCACATACAATTAAGTCATTAAAAAGTCAATGTGATCAAGCTGCTTTTGCATTAACTTCACTTTCTAGATGGTGTCTTATGGGCACAATCTTCATGTAATTAATCTCATGTAATTATTTATGCAATCTTTTAAGGTTTTATTTGCATCTAAGTATTTATGTCATTACTTTGAACATACAGATGTAGGATCCTACAAGGGATCATATGATTGACAAAATGTATTTAATTGAAAAACACATAAAAATCGTAAGGTGCCACAAAAAGAAATCCATTTTTTAGGTATATATATTTTAGTAATAGTTGCTAATCATTTTTGTGATGGTATAGTGAAAGTCATAATTTGAAAAATACTACAAACACTATGGGATTTGTTGATGTAAAAGGTTGCTTTTTTTGTGGATTTGTAATCGTCGTCATAAGTATAGAGTTAGTTGGGCCGAATGACTATTTTTACCATGTAATTAAGGATTGTTCTTTGTTTGTTTGTCTAGCTTTTTACTAGTGTTTTGTTTTAATGAAAGCCGTTTCCAAAAACAATTTGTTGTTAGTTTATAAAAGCATTGTAATTTCTTATCATATATTTAATAATCAATATGTATAATGAATCATATTTGTATTACATAAAACCTATGTTGAACAAAATTACAAACAGCCCGTGAATTTTTACGGGTTATAACCTAGTTTAAAACATGATAATAAAAGCTAGTTAAAACATGATAATAAATGTCACATCAAATATGAAACTTAATTCTTTATTATATAGATATAGATTATTACAAATAATTTAATTATTAAGCATCTTTTAAAAATATATATCAAAGAAAATCAGAATTTTTTTACATGACAGAAGAAGTATTTAAAGGAGTTTACAAAATATAAAAATATTGACATAATGAACTTTTATATATTTCTTGCAGCATTTTTTTAAGAATTGATTTATTCAAGACAACTATTATTTTATCTTTCTAATTAGGGTTTTTCTAACATGTGCCCCCTAGACACATGTTTAGGTGAATTGAATGCATTGACTTTCCAATTATACTTATAAATTTATTTAATACACCCCTTGAATATGTGGAATATGAACATTATTAATGAGTAAGAAGATTATATTAGGAAACATTGAATGAATTAAATGCATCTAAACATGTGCGTAGGAAGCACATATTAGAAAACCCTTCTAATTATACTTCATTTTTGTCCACACAAGAGTTTAAACCAACAATCAAGAAAAACACCATAAATAAACATTGGATACACTGTATTTCTTACGCCGTTATAACAATAATTGGTGGTCAAATCACCGGAATTCTTGTATAACATCGGTAGCTAAAACGTTGACCATAAAACCTTCCTTATCACTACACCGTCTCATCATCAATCAATCTCGTCTGGTTATCCTCCTAAAAACAGCGATGAATATTCAACAATCAATCTCAAACCAAACCGATGTCTCAATCGCTCTCGCGAACCACCTTCTCTCCAAGAAATCCCCAAACTCCAACGTTATTTTCTCTCCACTTTCCATCCATGTCGTCTTGAGCGTAATTGCCGCCGGTTCCAGTGGTCAAACACTTGACCAGTTGCTCTGTTTTCTCAAAACAAACACCATCGATGACGTCAACAGTCTTTCTCTGCAGCTTGTGCCATGGATCTTCGCTGACGGTAGTCCACGTGGCGGACCTCGTTTGTGTTTTGCAAACGGGGTTTGGGTTGACCAAACACTTTCTCTTAAGCATTCTTTCAAACAGGTGGTGGACACTGTTTATAACGCAACTTCTAATCAAGTTGATTTTCGGAACAAGGTTAGTTCACATTTCTTGCATTTGTTTTACAATTAGAATTAGGGGTGGGCATCTCGACCGAAAAATTGAACCGAACTGAAATCCGACTGAAACCAAACCGAACCGAAACCAAAAACATGTAGTTGGTTCGGTTTCGGTTTAGAAAAATCTTCATTTTCGGTTACGGTTTTATGGTTTCGGTTCGGTTTGGTCCTCGGATAAAATGAACATTTAGGCTAAAAAACCGAAACGAAACCGAATCGAACCAAACCGAAAACATATCGATTTCGGTTTTATGGTTTCGGTTCGGTTGTCCTCGGATAAAATGAACATTTAGGCTTAAAAAAGCCTAAACGAAACCGAATCGAACCAAAACCGAAAACATGTCGGCTTCGGTTTTGAAAATTCATCATGTTCGGTTTCGGTTCTATCGGTTTCGGTTCGGTTTTTGGACCATGCTCACCCTATTTAGAACTAGGGCTGACAATTCAAGTCGGGTTCGCGGGTCAGAAACGTTTAAACTAAACTCATTTATATACACGTGCAGATATCTCAACTCTAACTTTTTTACTTTAAACATGAACACAAATCGTATAATCCGTTTAATTGAACATGTCGACCTTTTAAATGTGTACAAGAACCTACCAAAGGAAGTGGGATAGGGTGAGGAATCAAATTTTGGTGAAGACTGTAAGGATAATTCTCAACCATTCATTTAATAAATTTTGGATCATTATCAAAATAATATTTCTCATAAAGATCAAAATATCTGATATTTATCCAATATTTTTTAAATGATTGGTTGAAAATTGTACTCGCAGTCCTCACCAATTTTGTAGTGCTCACTGGAATGCTGGATCCTAACCCCCTACCAAAGTATATAATTTTTTATATGAACTACTAAACTTAAGTATAAACATATCTGTTTTCAAACATGTTTTAATAATTAATCGGGTTGGCGGGTCGACTCATTAAAATTGTTATCAACCCGAACCTAACCCGTTTAATAAACGTGTCAATTTAGTCGACCCAAAACTTATCAGGTCGGGTCAGAAATTGTCACCTAATTAGAATTTGGGTAGTTAATTAAACATTTGGTATTTATTAATTAATGAAGGCTGATGAGGTAGCCAATGAAGTAAATTTGTGGGCTGAAAAACAAACCAGTGGCCTAATCAAAGACATCCTTCCTCCTGCTGCCGTCAACAACCTTACTAGACTTATCTTTGCAAATGCGGTCTATTTCAAGGGAGTCTGGAGTGACAAGTTTGACCAGTCAAAGACCAAAGACTTTGACTTCCATTTACTCGATGGAAACACAATTCAAGCACCCTTCATGACCACCAAGAAAAAACAATTTGTGTTTGAATTTGATGGTTTTAAAGTCTTGGGTCTTCCATATTTACAAAATGAAGATAAGCGTTGTTTCACAATGTACATATTCCTCCCAAATGCAAAAAATGGCCTAAAATCTTTGATACAAAAACTAGGTTCTGAATTTGACTTCCTGCCACGTCACATTCCGAGTCAAAAAGTCAACATCGGGAGGTTTTTGATCCCAAAGTTTAAGATCTCATTCGGGTTTGAAGCTTCTGACATGTTGAAGGAATTAGGTCTTGTATTGCCGTTTACCGGTGAAGAAGGTTTGACCGAGATGGTTGACTCATATATTGGTCAAAACCTATATGTTTCTAAAATTTACCATAAATCGTTTGTGGAGGTTAATGAAGAAGGTACGGAAGCTGCAGCTGCATCTGCAACGGCTGTGTCGTTCGGGTCCCAGATTAGTGATGATGTTAAGGTTGACTTTGTGGCGGATCATCCATTTTTGTTGCTGATTAGAGAAGATGTGAGTGGAGTCGTGTTGTTCATCGGACAAGTGGTTGACCCTAGTGTTGCTTGATCGGGTTGGTGAAATGTTGGCGCATATGATGGTTGTACTTTAGTTCTTAATGCATGCTATAGTGGTTGTAAATTGTCCCTTACCGGTGGCAATAAATCTAAATTATGTACAATAATAGAAGTATATGAACTTACTTTTATATATAGAATATATTGCTATAAAGCCTATAATGCTATGAATATGTTCTTTTATAGATATATGATCTGTATTATTACAAACCTATCACGAAGCACGGATACATGCGAGCCATTTATGATTTTTTCGTGCAAATTGACTATATACCTCTACATTCTGTTACAAAATGGTCTTAGAGCTCTCCCAACTGTGGCGCGTCACTAAACTCATTAGTAGGGTCACATCATCCATCCTTACTGACGCGTCAAATAAGCCATCACTAATTCATCACTAACACCTCCTTTCCATATCATCATTTTTAATTAATAAAAAAACATTACATTAATAAAATAAAAATATCATATTGAAACTATGTGTTTGATTGCATAACTAATTCAATATATTAAAAAAAAAAAAAAAAAAAAAACTCAATGGGTTAATGATTGAAAAATGATCAGATTATTTGATCTTAATAATTGGGCCTTTAGCCCAGAAAACCAATAATCGTTTGAGTTTAGCCCAACAAAAATCAATACGTGTTGATTTTAGCCCTAGAATCCACATACGCCTTTGCACTCCGTCTCCATTTTCTTTATCGACTTCGAAGCTTAGAACACCATTTCTGAATCCTCTCACCTTGAATTAAAGGTACGTTCGATTTCCGATTTTAAACTTCAGGACTTAAACTTGTCTGATTTTGTGAATGTTTGTGTAGTGAACAAATTAATAAACTGATGTGTCTAATTTTTGCTGAATTGACAGATTAAAAAACTGATGTGATTGTTGTTGTATCTAGCTTATTTGTTCATTTTACTAATCCAACCACATATGTTATGAAATATAACTATCTTTGAATTATGATATTCTGTTTTGAAAACATACTAGTACTTCATTCAAATTTCTTCCCATTTAATATCAGAATATAAAATAAAAATGATGGATCCTGAAGAAGAAGTGAATGTTGAAAAGGGAAAAAGACAGAAAGGAAAACATGATAAACCAAAACCATGGGACGATGAAACCGTTGACCACTGGAAAGTTTGACCCTTCCTGGAATGAAGGCGGTATGCTTGAAGAAAGCTCTTTTTCTACCCTTTTTCCTCAATACAGAGGTACTAACTCACCTATTTTACTTAATAATTGTTTCATCATTTAATAATTAAAGGTTGACAAAAGGTGACATTTTTAGTATATGTAATTTAGAAAATAGACAAACAACGAGTTATTGTTTAGTGGTGATTTAATGATTCCATGATCATAAAATCAAGAGCCTTTTTATGGTTTATTTAATTATTTTTTTTTCTTTCATGCAGAGAAATATTTGCAAAATCATTGGCCTGTAGTTCAAGCTGCATTAAAACAATATGGAATTAAGGGCGAACTGGATTTGGTTGGTGATTAAAACAATTGTTGTTAGTTAATGAATCTATAAATTTAATTTTTGTTCTTGACAAATAAATTTTATAATGTATAGATTAAAGGAACGATGACTGTTTCTACAACTAGGAAAACAAGGGATCCATATATAATAGTGAAATCTAGAGATTTGATTAAACTTTTGTCAAGAAGTGTCCCTGTGCCTCAGGTATGAATTAATATTTATTTTTCTGATTAATTAACTTATTTGGTGTGAAGATTTTTCACAACTGTGTTGTTACAGGCAATTAAGGTTTTAAATGATGAAATGCAATGTGACATCATCAAGATTGGTGGTTTAGTTCGAAATAAGGTATTGATTGTTGATATTTAATAAATTTCTTATTAAATTTTTAATATTAATTACCTAATAAAACTGCCTGTCATAAACTTTTACAGGAAAAATTTATCAAACGAAGGCAGAGGCTAATTGGGCCCAATTCATCCACTTTAAAGGTGTGTTTTTTTAAATCATATGCAGTTATTTGTTCTCTGTTAGTATTAGTCAACTAGTTTTTTCTTCAATTTCAAGTCATATTTATTTGTATTCAATTTGTGTGGTTGTTGCATTGCAATGCAGGCACTGGAGATTTTGACAGGCTGCTATATTCTTGTTCAGGTGTTTTATAAAAAATTATTTAAAAAAATAAAAACCTAATATCCTGATTCTTCTTATAAAGAAGAGTTTATTTATTATGATTAATTATGGAATTTACCATTTGGATGCACAGGGAAACTCGGTAGCTAGCATGGGTCCATTCAAAGGGTTGAAACAAGTAAGAAGGATTGTAGAAGAATGCATATGGAATAAAATGCATCCTTTGTATAATATTAAAGTGAGTAAATATGGAAATTATAATTATTGAAAAAACATTATCATTATCATTATCATTATTATTATTATTATTATTATTATTATTATTATTATTATTATTATTATTATTATTATTATTATTATTATTTCGTTGTGTAATGTTTATGTTATTTACAGGTGCTCATGATGAGGAGAGATCTTGCAAGTAATCCAGAGCTTGCAAATGAGAACTGGGATAGGTTTCTTCCCAAGTTTAAAAAGTATGTTCTTTTAAAAAAAATATTATCTTTTAAAAAGTATGTTTTTTATTTTGTTTTTTTTTTCAGGAAAAATGTGAAACAAAAGAAGGTTAAGAGTAAAGAGAAGAAAGAATATACACCTTTCCCTCCACCACAACCACCAAGCAAGGTGACAATTTTTTTTAATTTATATATTTTAGTATGTATTGCAAAAATAATAGTTTAAATAAAACATGGTTTTCAGATTGACATGCAACTAGACAATGGTGAATACTTTTTAAATGATAAGAAGAAATCTGCAAAGAAATGGCAAGAAAGACAGGAAAAACAGGCAGAAAAAACTGCAGAAAATAAGCGCAAGAGAGAAGAAGCATTTAAGCCTCCAGAGGTCAGTTCAACTTTATTTATCTTTTTTATAAATAAAAAAACTGTAAAAAAGTTACTTTTTATATTTTGTTATCACTTGAAACTCAATTTCGAAAAAAGAAAAGTTCCAATTCTGCTTTGAATTTCAGGAAACCCAAAAACAAGGTGATGGTAAAAATGATAAGGATTATATTGCAGAAATGGCTACATCCTTAAAGGTAACTGACTTCATATTATTTTTTGCTGTTCAAAAAAAAAAAAAAAAAAACTGACTTCATATTATCAAGGTGGCAAAATGCATGTAATATGAATACATTCTTTTTGGCCAAATGTCATAAAATAGCAATATAGTTTTGGTGAATATGATTACTTTAGGTTTGTTTATTGTAATGAAATATTGCAGAACAAGGCAAAAGAGTTTGGGAATCGAAAATCTGGTGCTGATAAAATTGATGCTGAGATGTATATTGCATCATCTAACAAAAAACAGAAGAAAAAGAAGTAATTTATATTTTGAATTTTATGGTTATTTAGTTAGGTGGTTTTGACCAACTTGTAGTTGTAGTATATCACAAACATGTGTAACTTATTGATGTGAGGATGCAATGCTGTATTCAGGATTTCTGAGTAACTTAAACACATCTCTCAGATTAACATAGGGAGTTAATTTTCATACCATAAATTTTGATGCCTACACCGTACAATTAATTCTGTAAACTGTACAACTACATAAATCATTTGTTGTGGAACATGAGTTAAAACATGTGTAAAAATCAGCACCTAAAATTATTAGCACAATAAATTTCACCCAAGTTAAGTCGGTGGCTAAGCTTTAGTGAACACATTCTGGTAGTTATTTAGGTGCAAATAATAGTGGGGTGTTTCTTGTTATTCTCTCTATTATATTATAGGAAAATGATAGTGATAGCCTTAAGGGCTGTCAATCCCTAAATTTTAGGATCACCACCTTGTTAATGAATGTACAAATCTTACATGCATGTTGACTGTCATAAATAAAACCCTATATTATATTAGGAGAGATAGTTATCAACAGAAAGTTTTCTTCAATTCAATAGTTTTCTTTTCTATTTAATATTAAAAGATAGAAAATTACCATTTCCCCACTGTTTTATTCCAACAGCCGTTGGATGGATGTTTGGTACGATGGAAAGAGAAAGGGAGAAAAAGAATGTACGCTATTTCTCTTGTTTGGGCAGGCATAAGAATGGGGAAGGGGAATTAATTTTTGATTCTCTTTCTCAGTTTTCGATATTTTAAATTGTAAAATTTAAAATATGAAATAATATAAATTAATCTAAAAATATTATCCTAATTTATTTTATTTTTTTTAAAATATTATCTTTTGAAACTAAAAAAAGATGGTCATTATCTTATTATAATATTCTAAATTAATTTGAAAAAACATTATCCTAATTTTTTTTGAAAATAAAATATCAAAATTTAATAAAGAATGAAGTGATCTCTTAGCCTGACATGTGGCGATTAAAGATTTAAAGATGGAGATAGAGATTGAATTTAATTTGTAAGTTCATCATAAACTTTGTATGTTGTGAAAATTCTTAATAATCTTGTATCCAGACAGTCCAGTAATAAGTTTGGTTTGAGTTGTGATTGGAATCCGATAACATTATGTTAACAAAATAAACCTGGAATATAGTAGAATGTAATTGACTATTGTCACTTTGTATCTATATTCTTTCAACTAGGATTCCATATATACCCTGCTAATGAAGGAAGTTTTTCATTTCTTTGAATTCCTAAAATAATCTATAATTTCGATAAAGATTCAACATGCTATTGCCATTGCTCCGAGTCCCAAGCTCAGCTACTATCGAACCTTTGGTGGGTGGTTTTTATAAAATAATACGATTACTTTAGAGGTTCTTGTAATTAATTTATGCATAAAGCAAGCAAAAGATAAAATAATATATCAACAAACAAGGAAACATGTTATGCAGTTACAAGTTTGATTTCATGAACTAAACTACAGCCTAAGCATAGTAATTAAAGCTTAGCCTGAACTTGAATGATTCCTTCATTGAAATCTAAATCAAAACCAAATCATACTTCAAAACTCATTTAATCACAAGGTACCGTGCGACCGGTTTAATTCTTAATTTAACCAAAAGTGGGAAGATTTGGAGAGAAGAGAAATCTTAATTAATTAAAACTATTTGCAATTACTAAATTAACCTTGATATTACCTAATGTGTTTATATTTAAAGGATAAAATTGTAAATGTGCTAATTTTTTTCCTTTCTCTCCAACTCGGGAACACAAAGATTGGTGATTTTCTTTTCTTTTCTATTCGATTCGGGAACACAAGAAATAAAAATATTTTCTTCTTAATATCTTATCTTTTCTCTTACTTTCTTTTCTTTTCTTTCATTTAAATTTTGTGGGTAGCACAAGTT
Source organism: Calendula officinalis (assembly GCA_963853835.1). Lineage (NCBI taxonomy): Eukaryota > Viridiplantae > Streptophyta > Magnoliopsida > Asterales > Asteraceae > Calendula > Calendula officinalis. The sequence goes on from OY970829.1 coordinate 20,469,661, forward strand.
ATTTTGGGAAAAGAGGTTTATTATTTATTTTTTTTTATGTATTTTGGTAATTACCTCAATTCCAATCCACTTTCTATTTCCCCGTATCTAACACTTTTTTGGTATGCTTTGATGAATGTTGAGGTCGCTAATGAAGTTAATTCATGGGCCGAAAAACAAACCGGTGGCCTTATCAAAGAGATCCTTCCTACTGGTGCAGTCACCAGACTCATCTTTGCAAATGCAGTTTATTTCAAAGGAGTATGGGATGAGAAGTTTGACCAGTCAAAGACTTTGACTTCCAACTCATCAACGGTAACAAAGTTCAAGTACCCTTCATGACCACCAACAAAAGACAATTCGTTGGTTTTAAAGTTTTAGGTCTTCCCTATTTACAAGGTGAAGATAAACGTCGTTTCACAATGTACATTTACCTCCCAGATAAAAAAAACGGTCTCCAATCTTTGATAGAGAAAATAAATTCCAAAGCCGACTTCTTTGACCGTCAAATCGGGAAGTTTTTGATCCCTAAATTTAAGATCTCGTTCGGGTTTGAAGCTTTTGACATGTTTAGGGCTTTTGTTGCCTTTCAATGGCGGTGAGGGTTGGTTGACTCTTCTGCCGGTCAAAATCTTTATGTTTCGAGCATTCATCATAAGTCGTTTGTGGAGGTTAATGAAGAAAGTCGTTTAATGAAGAAGGTACTGAAGCTGCAGCTGCTTCTGCGGGTGTTGTGATGCTTAGATCGTTGATGATAAGGTTGATTTTGTGGCTGATCATCCGTTTTTGTTTGTGATTAGAGAAGATTTGACTGGTGTTGTGTTGTTTATGGGACAAGTGATTGACCCAAGTGTTGAGTAGTTGAAATTTTGGAGGGTGTATGATGCTGTACACTTTGGTTTGTATACATTTATGCTTTAATGTTTGTACCTTACTAATGGTAATAAATCTTGGGTTTTGTTAATGACAGCCCTAAAGGCTGTCACTAACATGCATAAAAAGCTTGTACATTGATTAAAAAAGTAATATTCCTAAAATTCAGGGGTTGTCTTTTGTTTTTTTTTTTTTGCCTTCTTAATGACAGCCCTTAGGGCTGTCAATCTGTCATTATCATTTTCCATAAATCTTTAGTATTGTGAATACTCTTGTGTTCGGAATGAGCAGTGTTATTATATTTATATTTTTAGAGTAATGGTATTTAGTCATTTGATCTTAATCATAGTCGTATTTATTAGATGAACAAGGTAAAAGAGAGAATTAGTGGATTACATATGTGGTAAGATTATTAGTATGACCAAATGAGTATGACTAAATTTAAGTTTCAGTCCATTTACCTTTTACCTTAAAAACCTAAATTGACCCATGTAAAATAAATGGGCCATGTGAAGGTAATCTTCTCTTTTATCCGGCAATTGATATATTTGGGTAAATATATTTGTTACAAAATAAATGTTTTGATCTATGAATGTAGGATTGCGAATTGGTTTAAATTTTATTACAGGTTTGGTGTTATTTGCATAGAAAATTATTGTTCATAAGGGAATAAATTATGTATGGCAATATTTCCTTTATCAATAGTAATTATTTAGGGCAATAGTATATACATACAAATAAAAATAAGGAAAATATAATGGGCTGTTAATAAGAAGATAAAAACAAGGTAAAAACCGCCCCCTGAATTTTAGGAATACTAATTCATCAATGAATGTACAAGCATTTTATACATGTTAGAGACAACCCTTAGGGCATCTCCAACCAACCTCTATCATCCCCTCTATCTCTATATTTGAAGTTTTATCTTCTCCAACCCACCTCTATCCCTCACTCTAAATATAGAGTGAGAGAAAAACTCCCTCTATATTTGAAGTGAGAGAGTGTCCACTCTATCCATGCCTCTATCCATGGACCCCACATACCCTTCACTCTAATTTCTTTTGTAATGTATAATAAATTAATTAAATATATGATTTCTATGGGTCCCATTAGTTTTAGAGGGATTGATAGAGTTTATGATTGGAGTTGAGGTTATATTTAGAGTGAATGGACTCACCAATTATACAGATAGAGTGAGTTTTATAGAGTTTAAGGTTGGAGATACTCTTAAGGGCTGTCATTAATAAAACCTGAAAATAATTTATAATTAAAAGTAAATCACCAACCTAATTAAAATACGACATTAGCGATTACTAGGTCAAATCCCGAGGTTTCCTAACAACGTTACCCAAACATCAACTATAAAACCTTATGATCATACAATTTACTCTCCAAAAAGACACATGGATAATGAACAACTAATCCTCAACCAAACCCACGTTTCTATCGCACTTGCAAACCACCTTCTCTCCAACGAATTCCCAAATTCCAACGTCGTTTTCTCTCCACTTTCAATCCATGTCGTCCTGAGCTTAATCGCCGCCGGTTCCAACGGTCAAACACTCGACCAGTTGCTGTCTTTCCTTAAATCAAACAGCATCGATGATCTCAATGCTCTTTCTTCGGAGCTTGTGTCCTTGGTTATGGCCGATGGCAGCCCAAGTGGCGGACCTCGTTTGGCTTTTGTAAACGGGGTTTGGGTTGAGAAAACGATTTCTCTTAAACGTTCTTTTAAACGGGTTGTAAAGAATGTTTATAAAGCGGATTATAAGAAAGTCGATTTCCAGACCAAGGTCAGTTTTAACTTTTAAGTTTTTAAATTTGTTTTTTTTTTAGGGGGGACTAACTAGTGCCAATGGTGGCATAGGTTTACGGAAACTGTCAGTTTTCTTCGTCCGTTTGGGGTACTAGCTAGCGATTAGGGGTGAGCATTTGGGCTGAAAAAATCGAACCGAACAAAAAACGACCGAAACCGAACCGAAACCTAAAACATGTAATCGGTTCGGTTTCGGTTTTGAAAATTCATCTTTTCGGTTTCGTTTTCATTGTATCGGTTCGGTTCGGTTTTTGGACCGCGCTCACCCCTACTAGCGATGGGCGGGGTGGGATGGGTGTGGTATTTTAATAAAAAGTGAGTATTTTGTGTAAATATTTTGTACCGTGTGGGGCCCAAAAATATAAAATGAAGTGGATGGTTGTTATGTGTGAGTCAGTTAGATTGTTAGTTGGACGTGATACTATTTTCACAAAAATTGAAACGTTCCTGTAACGGTTTAAAGCAGTATAACGCGAAAAATAACATAAATTATTTTACTAAAAGAGTACAAGTTATTTAAATAGCTTACCCTAACGCTCTTCAAGCCTAAATTTTTGGACCAAGTTTTACACACCCTAACAATTTCAATAAATAAAGTATGTATACATTGTTGTATGCCTTTTTATATACTATAGCTAACATTTGTACTTAATGAAGGCTGATAAGGTAGTCAAAAGAGTGAATTCATGGGCCAAAAAAACACGAATGGCCTTATCAAAAAGGTCCTTGGTCGTGATGCCATTGACCACCTTACAAGGGTCATCTTTGCAAATGCGATCTATTTCAAAGGAGTCTGGAATGAAAAGTTTGACCAGTCAAAAACAAAAGAGTACGACTTCCATCTTCTTGATGGTAGCAAAGTTCAAGTACCCTTCATGACCACCAAAAATAAGCAACTTGTGCGTTCATGTGATGGTTTCAAAGTATTGGGTCTTCCCGTGAAGATAAAAATCGAAGTTTCACAATGTACATCTTCCTCCCACATGCAAAAGATGGCCTCCAATCTTTGATACATAAAATGGGGTCAGAACCTAACTTCTTAGACCGTTACATTCCATACCAAGAAGTAAAAGTCAGGAAGTTTTTAATCCCAAAATTTAAGATCTCATTCGCGTTTGAAGCTTCTGACATGTTGAAGGAATTAGGGCTTGTATTGCCGTTCGCTGCTGAAGAAGGTTTGACCGAAATGGTGGAGGGTGAAAAAGTTTGTGTTTCGAGCATTTTTCATAAATCTTTTCTGGAGGTGAATGAAGAAGGTACGGAAGCAGCAGCAGTCTCAATCACCGATGTTTATTTGTGTGCATCGTCGTCTAGGATTGAATTGAAGGTTGATTTTGTGGCGGATCATCCGTTTTTGTTTGTGATTAGAGAAGATGTGAGTGGAGTCGTGTTGTTTATGGGACAGGTGGTTGACCCACATGTTGCTTGAACCCGTTGGTGAAATCTTGGCTCATATGTGTCCGTATTTTTGTTAGAAGTGCATGTTTTTAGTTTCGTACCATATATAGAGACGATGAATATAGTGTCTTGTGTTTTAAATGTGCCAACCTTACTAGTTAAACATGGTCGTTGATGCATGTCTTGTTAGTTTTTTTGTACACACTACTCACACAATATATCTACAGAGTTTGTAAAAGCCCGTTTGTTACACTAAACATCCCTGATGTATGTAGTGTGTAACACTGGTGGTCCCTATCGTTAAATCTAGCCGTTAAAGTTTTTAGAATGACCAAACTACCCTTTTATGATAAATGAAAATAAAGGACTGTGCGTTTAATAAGGAGTTTTTTGCATAATTGATGCGCTTTGCATCAAAATTGCACAAATGTAGTTTTTGGAAGCTTTACACTAGGTATCCAATTTCAGCAAATTCCTACTGACCGTACGTACCGTTTTCTTTTATAAATTGAGCCTCCGACGACTGGATTGAAGTCACATATCTACTTTTTCTTATTTTTAAATACTTTTCTTTTGTACCTAAACTATATTTAAATTAAAATGGCATGTTCTTATCTTCAAAGTAGTACCTAACTTATTAAGTATGTAACTACCAATATTACCTTTTAAAATGAGCTTGCAATCTTCTTCTTTTTGACAACAAAACAATTGAATCGACACAATGTGGATTAAAGGTGCAAATTAAGTGATGTGAGTGTGTCGCTAAAAAAAACATTACTCAATGGCAGCAAGATGATAAATGAAATGCCATACCATATCATGAACACAAATGTAGCAAAATAACAATCATAAATTTGATTCAAACGTAAACATTCAAAATTAAAAACATGAATTCCATTACATTAATAACTTGAAGCAACTTTAGAGCGGGAAACACATCTTTTTGCCAAAATTGTCCACTTCCACCACCATGCCATATCCTGCATTTTAAACACAAAATGTAACAAACTTCTACACAAAATCAATTAACTAAACAAAGCATGGTTCAATAAAATAAAACAAAATAGATATTAGGGGCATACCTATTAATATTATTTGGAAAATGTAGAAGCAAGGAAGTTCTGGTCCTCTAGAAAGATTTCCAGATTCTTGACCTTCATGATAAAGTCAACTGCTTCCTCATCAAATTCAACCAGAAAACCCAACCTGATCAGTTCAAGTACACGATTAATTAGATAAACATCTATTAATTAATTTACCTTTATATATTTAATTAAAAGAAAGATAAACATACCTGATGAGTTCAGCTAGCTCAGGAACAAGTTCTTCATACTCCCACAAAACCCCATCAGCTATCACTTCACCAAAATGAGAACCATATTCAACAACACTTTTTTTACCACAAAATTTCTCCATTTTCTGCATAAATTTTTTTGAATTATGTTTATCCCAACGGATCATTCTCTCAGATTCAACCTCAATCACATCTCCACAAGACAAAGAAACACTGTATCCAACTGTCATTGCTTCTGCTGTCTCAAAAGCTTCAAGTGCAAGTAAACAGATTCATGCCTCTTTTCCACATCAAGTTTAACAGATAAAAAGCCGAGTATAAGCTTAAACAAACCCTTTTTTATAATCTTATCCTTCAAATTTACTTTCTCAAATTTACCATCATCAACAGAATTTTTAGATATTTTTTTCTTTGCAGATTCTGATAAAGAACGAACACCGAGTTTACTATAACGAGTTTGGCTCGGGTGAGAGATTTGATCATCGGTTGAGGATACCACACGAATAAGGGACGAGAATATTTCTTAAAAAAGATCCATTAAGAAAAGATCACCACCAATAAAAACGTCAAATTTGTTGATTAATATAATCCCAATTTCATCAGAATTAGTAGTATCCAAAACAGGGAGTTTGGATATCTTGTTATTGAAATTTTCCTCTGTTTTCGGGTTCCAATTTGTAACAACAAACTCCCAAAACGCGCAACATTCGGTATGTGTACCCTCTGAGCTTTCCCATTTCTTCCAAAGATTGCAGTAATCGTCAACAGACGGATGAACTTTAACTTCAAAAAGATTGTTTTTATCATGAAGAACACAATCTTTAGGATCAACAAACTCTCCATTATCCGTTCCTATCGGTATCCAGATCTTTTTATTCACCACATCTAACGGCTCCCATTTAAACTTAGACATATAGTTGTAGATTCGAACAATAGTTTCAAAATTCGTGTGGGGTAACTAGCAACCAATTTGCATCCGTTACTATCATCGGATGATACCATTACTCCTAAAGAATACAGTTCATCTTTGTAGGACCCGATTTTAGGCCCATAAAACTCTTCATCAATAAACGGGCCGTCACTACATTTCAAGAAAGGTTGCCAGGTGGCATGAAAAAGCAAGCACTCATTCGGACATTTGTATCCAAAGTGAGTTTTTATCCATTTTTTCTGAGATAGTTTTTCGAGAAACTTTTCAGGGATTTCTGCGTTGTTTTCTTTCAGTTTCTTGACAGAATCAAGCAATGCATAAGCATTTGAGGGAGTGATGCTACTTGAATCATGAGGTAAGAAAATTCCAGCAGCTACAAACTTTGCACCATTTTTAAATTCGGTTGTTACACCTAACCGTTTCAGTTCTACTTTATAATCATGAATCTTTTTACCATAGAAACCATCACTGCCATCAATGTAAGGAAGAACTGAAATTGGAGTAATCGGTTCCCAATCTGTATTGTAAAGAATGCATTCATTCGGTGATCACCGAGTTTTGTTTTCAGCCATTTTTCTTTGTGTAAGCAAATGTCGAGATCTGAAGGAAATTCAACCTTCATTTTCTACAAGATTCCAGAAGCAAAAACACGTTTTCTTTTCTTACAGAAGAAGAAGAAACATGTTGCTTAAACGTGCAAGTGAACTCTTTACACACATCTTCAAATTCAACCATAACACCAATTTTCTTCAACTCTTTTGATAATGTAAAAATCAACTTCCCATAAAATTTTTCATCGGAATGAACCGAACACCTGTAGAAGACAACCCCATTCAGATGCTGGATTAACCAAAAAACATTCATTTGTAGCCCAAATTTGTCTTCAAGCACTTCTTGTTTTTAACCGCTTGAGCAATCTTATCTGATGAAATTAACTTCTGTATGCACTTCAAAATCAGCAAAACAGCTTCACATGATAAAGAAGTAAATGAAGATGATGATTTAAGGTTGTCATAAACAATCTGGTAACAATTCTGATTGAAACTCACAACAACTCCCAGCAATTCAAGTTCTTTCTTGAAATTTAGAATTTCACCACCATAATAATCCTTATCAATAAACGGAATATCACTTATCTGTTTAGCAGCATTCCATTCATGACTAAACAAAACAGAATTTTTGGGAGTCATATCACCTCGACAAGTTCTAACCCATTTTGCATCTTTGATACTGTTAATGAAGTCATTACTCGGGATATAATTATCTCCCAAATACTTGATAAATTTCAGTATCGAAATCACATTGTCTCTTGTAAGCTTTGAAGAAGCTGCAAGAGAAACCAGACGTTTACCAATGAACTCACACGCATCTTTATTCTCAAACTTAACACCAATTTCTTTCAATTCATCATTATATTGTTTTATCTGCTCTCCATAAAAGTCAACATCCACCAACAAGTACTGACCCGTTTTGTAAGAGAAGCCCGATTGATGATTTAAGCACAAATGACTCTCAGGACAACCGCTTAACTTAACCTTCAACCAACTTCCATTCTTTATAGATGACAAAAACTTTTCAGGTAAAGTAGTATTATAAACACTAAATTTTCTTAAATTGTAAAGCCATTTTAGCAACATTAAAGCATTTGATTTTGTTAACGGGGAAGAAAGAGTAGGAATAGCAGCATTTGGTGGAGATAAATTTGGAACATTAGAAGCCCCAACATAAGTTTTCATAAACGAAACGAGTTCTTCGCCACCTGTCACATTACCAGAATAACTCTCACGACGTGTGTAATCTTCACCCAACTCAACATAATTATGTTGTCTTTCATGGATTATATGAGGAAATTTGTACTGGTTTTTTTCGATGACATCTTGGTCTTCTTTGATCCTGCTTATTAATAAGTTTTCCCGCGAAGGCTGCCAAACACTTCTATTCGAAATTGAGATAGTATTACACATAAGAGAAGGTAATCTGTTGCCTTTTCCATTTCACACATAGTCTATATATACATACATAATTCCTTACCACTAGCCTAGGATTATAATGGTCATTAGTACTTACTATGTTTACACGATTGACTATATCAATACACGATTGACTATGATTGACTACATAATTACAGAATATACTAATGGTATATTCTATCACTCCCCCGCAGTTTTAACGGGAGACTGTCGAACGTTGAGACTGGCTCGAAAATCTTGAAATAACACGAGTGGTAAGCTTTTAGTGAAAATGTCAGCAATTTGATATCTTGATGGAACATGTAAAACTCGAACCAGACCGCGGGCTACTTTTTCACGAACAAAATGAATATCCATCTCAATGTGTTTTGTTCGTTGATGTTGTACGGGATTTCCCGATAAGTAAATGGCACTAACGTTGTCACAGTAGACAATAGTGGCTTTTTGAATCGGGCAATGTAGTTCGAGTAACAAATTCCGTAACCAACATGATTCAGCGACGACGTTGGCTACGCCACGATATTCTGCCTCGGCACTCGATCTAGATAATGTCGGCTGGCGTTTAGCTGACCAAGAGATCAAGTTGTCACCTAGATAAACACAGTACCCGGAGGTGGAGCGCCGAGTATCGGGACAACCACCCCAATCAGCATCAGTATATGACAAAAGTGTTGAGGTGGTGGTTTTATATAATTGTAAACCATGTTGTAATGTCCCTTGTACATAACGTAGGATGCGTTTTAACGCTGCCATGTGTACATCCCGAGGATCATGCATAAATAAACACACCTGTTGAACCGCGTAAGAAATATCTGGGCGGGTGAATGTAAGATACTGAAGAGCACCGGCCAAACTACGGTATAAGGTGGGATCTGAAAATTGCGGACTAGATTTGGCACTCATTTTGGGTTTAGTATCAACCGGGGTGGCCGAGGGTTTGCACGTGGACATACCGGCCCGAGCAATGATATCGGCAGCATAGTGTGATTGTGACAAAAATAACCCATGAGAATGATGTGTCACAGAGATACCCAAAAATGAGCTCAAAACGCCTAAATCCTTCATGGCGAATTCCGAGCCAAGCAGCGAGATAATTTTGGTGAGAAGTTGGTCACTTGAGGCGGTAAGAATAATATCATCGACATACAAAAGTAAGTAAGCCGTATCGTTCCCCTGTCGAAAAATAAACAACGAGTTATCTGATTTACTATTAGTAAAACCAAACGTCGTAACAAAGTCCGCAAACCGAGTGTACCAGGCCCGTGGTGCTTGTTTTAGGCCATATAATGACTTTTTGAGTAAACAAACATGATCAGGGTGAGCCTTATCTCGAAAGCCCAATGGTTGGTGCATGTACACCGTTTCGTTCAATTTGCCATGGAGAAATGCGTTTTTGACATCAAGTTGTCGTATTGGCCAAGACTTTGAGAGAGCAAGACTAAGAACCGTTCGGATTGTGGCGGGTTTAACAACTGGACTAAAAGTTTCGCCACAATCAATGCCAACACGTTGAGTTTTACCATCACCTACAAGCCGAGCTTTATGCCTTTCAAATGACCCATCGGCACGAATTTTATGAGTTAAAATCCACATACATCTCATTACATTAACATTTGGTGGACGTGGGACCAATACCCATGTGTCATTTTGAATTAAAGCTTGGTATTCGTCATCCATGGCCATTTTCCAATTGGGATCCCGAAGAGCGGTGACAGGATTTTTTGGAATAGGTGAGGGAGAATGATGAGTATGTAAATTGAAAGGAGTTTTGGGTTTAAAAATCCCCTATTGACTTCGTGTAACAGGTCTCGTGATTTGGGGTGGGGGTGGAATTGCGCTCGTTGTTGTGATAGAGCCATGTGGTGGTAAATTTTGTGGTAATATATTTGGTGAGGGGGTATTACTTTGGTGTTGGGTTGGAAACATATTAGGAGATGGGCTGGTTGGAGATAAGGGAGTTGGTGGGCTGGTTGGTGGTGTGGAGATAGGGGATGTTGGGCCGTTTGGTGGTGGGACGTTATTAGTGGGTTGGTGTGTTTGTTGCATGTGAGATCGTATGTAGGCATTTGATCCACTGTCCAGAAACTCATAATTCGTAGGTGTGGTATAACATGCAAACGGAAAAACAGTCTCGTCAAAAATGACGTGACGACATATAATTACTTTCTTAGAAAACATGTCGTAGCACCGATACCCACGGTGGTTGTCCGGGAACCCCAAAAAAACACATGGTTTTGACCTTGATTGAAGTTTGTGAAGGGTTGTAGATGGTAAAAGTGGATAACATAGTGCCCCAAAAACCCTTAAATGAGAAAGATCCGGCCGTTTTTGATATAAAATAGAAAGAGGTGTATTAAAGTTAATAACTTTACTTGGTAACACATTTTGAAGATAAGTCGCCATGCTAAGAGCGTATGGCCAAAAAAAGTGAGGTACCGATGCATGAGATAAAAGAGTGTGGATTACATTATTTAGAGAGCGGATTTTGCGTTCCGCTTTGCCATTTTGAGATGATGTGTATGGGCATGAGAAACGAAGGCCAATCCCATGTTTGTGACAAAAATTCCGGACATTGTGATTATCAAACTCCTTGCCATTATCACATTGCAAATTTTTAATGTTGCGTTCGAATTGAGTACGAATGAGAGCATGAAATTTCTCAAAAATAGAGAAAACATCCGATTTCCTAGCCAAAGGATATGTCCAAACAAAGTTAGTATAATCATCCAAAAATACAATATAATATCTAAAACCCGCATTACTCAAAACCGGTGAAGTCCATAAATCACAATGGATAATATCAAAAGGAAATAATGTTTTATTAGGAGGCATATGAAAAGGTAACTTTATATGTTTCCCAAGCACACAAGAACGACAAATAGATAAACTTTTATTTGGACCACAATCAATACTTTTATTGTGTCTTAAAGCCTCAAAAACTGGTTGACCCGGATGACCCAACCGATCGTGCCATAAGGAAGAATTCAAAACTGCAAAACTAAATGGTTGAACCGACTTCTTGAATGTAACCGGATAGAGATCTCCATGACTATCACATCTCATTAAACGTTTCCCCGTCTGAAAATCCTTCACAGAAAATCCAAAAGGGTCAAATTCCACAGAAACTAAATTGTCAGTAGTAAATTTCCGAACGGATATTAAGTTTTTAATAATATGAGGGGCGTATAACACATTCTTTAATCGCAACGATGAATATGGCGGATGCAATTTAGTGTGGCCATACCCAAGAATAGGAATAGATTGACCATTGCCAACAAAAATACCATTAGTTTTGGTTGAATTATTAAAAGAAGAGAGTGTACCCTTATCAGCAGTAACGTGAGATGAGGCACCAGTGTCCATTACCCAAGGAGAGGGGGGCGGGTTGAGGCCCATTGTGTACATGGCAGCCTCAATATCAGTTGGTGAGTATTCAGACCCGGGGCCCATTGCGTAGGCCTGTTGCGCTGACTTTGGATCCCTGCCCAATATACCTTCATTACGAGTTACATTATTTCCAGTAAATGGTTTGGCCCAAGGGTTTGTTGGGTATGGACAAGGAGGTAGGGCCCAAGGAGGTGGGGCGGCCCAACTGCCATGTGATGCCATCCATGAAGCCCATGGGGAATAAGGGTTGAATTGGTTATTTCCATGGCCTCGTTTCTGATTACGTCCGCCGCTGTAACTATTGTCGGCCGACGAACGTCCACCGTGTTGATTCCGACCACCACTTCTGCCCTTGCGACCACCCCTGGAGGACTGATCTCGATTGCGTGACGACGAGCCGGAGGAATTCCCCGTCATCACGTCGGCTGTTGGTGCGATTAGAACCGAATTCGACGCAGTTGCGACCTTTTTCGCTAACCCGGCTTCTTCGAGGGTAAGCATCGATCGAGCATGTTGGAAAGACGGCAGTGGATTGCTTTGTCTTAACAAGGTACCAACTCCATTGTAGGCATCGGTAAGTCCCGAGACCATTTGTAAAACCAACCTATCATTTGAGACTTCGGCACCCACATTTCTCAACTGATCCGACAACTCCTTTAGACGTTGGCAGTATGCCGAAACGCTATCAAAGTCGGACAAAATAGTGTGAGAAAAGTCTTGTTCTAGAGTAACGGCTCTAGAGTGTTTGTTATCTTCGAACACCTCACGTAACCGATTCCAAGTGTCCATCGCCGTAGAGCCCGGCACCATGATGGTCACTATCAAATCCTGAGAAATTGTGGCAAAAATCCACCCCAAAACGGTGGAATCGAGAGTGACCCACTGTTCTTCGTCATCCTCCTTAGTCGGACCTGTGGTAGACGGGATGATATGATGCAATACTCTCATCGATGTAGCACAAATCTTAAACAACTCGGCCCACGTAGCGTATTGAACATTGTTCTGCTCGAGTTTGATGGGTATGTGATTGCGGATATTAGAAACACCGAGAGCCGGATGGAATTTGGTGTTGTTGGTGGTGGTGTTAACTGTGTTGGTGGGAGGAGGGTCGATTGCCATTGAAATTATTGAAGAGGAGAGGAAAAAAAATAAAAGTAAATAAGAACAGATTAATGTAATTCGGCTGTGGAGAAGCACGAACACGAAATAGAATTAAGCCAAAAAGATTGAGAGAAGAATTAATCGATTTAGTCTCTGATACCATAAGAGAAGGTAATCTGTTGCCTTTTCCATTTCACACATAGTCTATATATACATACATAATTCCTTACCACTAGCCTAGGATTATAATGGTCATTAGTACTTACTATGTTTACACGATTGACTATATCAATACACGATTGACTATGATTGACTACATAATTACAGAATATACTAATGGTATATTCTATCAACACAGGAAAACACTTAAACACTCAACGATTACGAAAGAAAAACAAACCCACTAGCTAAAACTCACTCTAAGTTTTACTCTCTAAACACTCTCTGTTTTGTGGTGCCTTACAACTGAGATTACATCCCTTATTTATAGTAAAAACTAGCCGTAAAACTTCCAACATCCATAAATGATTTCATTGTGTGAAACCTTGAAGTTGCCATACTTGAATTTAAGATTTTCTAGAAGGTAGGCTATCCAAGTTGGACTTGATAACTCACATTCTCCCCCTTAAGTCGAACTTGGATCGAGATTCGTCACACCTATCATATTTCGCATTTCACCATGCTTCACGCGTGCTAACGCCTTTGTGAGAATATCTGCTCGTTGATCCTTTGTATTGACATATTCCACTATAATCTGTTCACGTTCAACGCATTCTCGTATGAAGTGAAAACGGATGTCAATGTGTTTGCTTCGTCCATGAAACACCGGATTTTTCATCAAGGCGATTGCTGACTTGTTATCAACATACAATGTGATAGGCATGATGTGATGTTCCTTGAGCTCCTTCACGAGATTTGCAGGCCAAATGGCTTGACATGCTGCTGACGTTGCTGCCATGAACTCAGCTTTTCATGAAGACAAAGCGACAGTCTTCTGCTTTTGAGATTGCCAGGTGATTGCGTTCCTTCCGAGATAGAAGATCATCCCACTCGTGCTCTTCCTATCAACAATATCACCTCCCAGATCACTATCAGTAAAACCAACCAAGTCTTCAATATCACGACCTTTTCCATAGTTAAGTCCATAGTCTATGGTTCCCTTCACATACCGCAAGATGTGTTTAACAACTTGGAAATGCATTTTGGTTGGTTTCTCCATGAAACGGCTTGCAATTCCAACTGAAAATGATAAGTCCGGTCGAGTGTGAGTTAAGTACCTTAAACATCCCACCACTCGCCTATATTCGGTTGGGTCAACTTTTTCACCATCTTCATCCTTATGGACCTTCAACTTAGGCTCCATTGGTGATGTTGTCGGGTTGCAGTCTAGCATCCCGAATTGCTCTAGAATCTTCTTTGCATAAGCCGTTTGTCGCAAAGCTATTCCCGTCTTCGTCTGCGACACTTCAATCCCAAGGTAGTAAGAAAGCAATCCCAAGTCGCTCATTTCAAATTCTTTCTTCATCTGTTCCTTGAATTCGACAACGTCTTCGGTGTTAGACCCAGTAATGATCAGGTCATCAACATAGACACCAACAATAAGAATCTTGCCCTTTAGATTCCTTGTATAAACTGCCGGATCTTGTAAACTTTTTAGAAAACCAAGTCCTTTCAAGCTTTTGTCTAATCGAATGTTCCAGGCTCGAGGAGCCTGCCTTAGGCCATAAAAAGCTTTGGAGAGCTTGAACACCTTGTGGCTTTGTGCTTGATCAACATACCCTTCTGGTTGGGTTACATAGACCTCCTCCTTGAGATCTCCATTGAGAAACGCTGACTTGACATCAAGGTGGTGCACAACCCACCTGTGTTGAGCTGCTAAGGTAAGAATGAGCCTTACAGTATCAAGTCGTGCTACTGGAGCAAAGACTTCATCAAAGTCGACTCCTTGCTTCTGAACAAAGCCTTTCGCTACTAGTCGAGCTTTATGTTTCACCACTTTTCCTGAGCTGTCTTTCTTCACTTTATACACCCATTTCAAACCTATCGCTTTATGACCTGGTGGCAAGTCGGTAAGTTGCCATGTATTGTTCTTCTCGATTGCATCCAACTCTGTTTGCATAGCCTCCTGCCATGCTTTAGAAGCCACTGCTTCTCTAAAATTCAGAGGTTGATCCGCTGCAATCATCATCAGTTCTTCAATTTCAACGGGCATAACTTCGGTATCATCATAGAGGTTTGATAGCGAGCGATATCCCCTGGGTCCGGTTTGGTTTGGTGAAATCTCTGACTCAACTGAAAGTGGATTTCCGGGGCTGTTTTGAACATAAGGGTTTGTTGTGTTTTGATAAGCTGAAGATAGAGGTGTTTGGGGGTTATTTTCGGGTGATGATGGACTTCTTTCGGGGATGTTTAGGTTTGGGAAGACATGTGTTGTAGGAGAGACGTTTTGGTCTGAAATAATTGTGTTTGTATCAGTCCATTTCCATGCTTTCTCCTCCTCAAACACAACGTCGCGACTAACCCGCAACTTCCGGTCTTGCGGATCAAATAAGCGATAGCCTTTTGTTCCATCTTCTTCACCAAAGTATACCATCTTTTTTCTTCTATCTTCAAGCTTCTTCAGGTTACCACCTACAAGTTTAGCATAAACAACACAACCAAAAACTTTTAGATGCCCAAGGTTTGGCTTTTTCCCAAACCATGCTTCATACGGGGTGATTTCGGGTAGTGCCTTCGTCGGCAAACGGTTGAGAAGATAGACCGCATGTCTAACAGCTTCTCCCCAAAATTCTTTTAGAACATTCCTTCCTTTGAGAAGACTCCTTGTCATCTCCATTACGGTTCGGTTTCGCCTCTCTACAACTCCATTTTGTTGAGGCGAATGTGGCGTCGTGAGGTGTCTTTTGATGCCATTTTCTTCACAAAATAAAGTGAACTCCTTTGAAGTGAACTCTCCCCCTCGATCTGTGCGTAGTGTCTTTATTTTATAACCTGAACTTTTCTCCACCATCAACTTGTACCTTTTGAAAGCACTCAAGGCTTCAGACTTCACCGGTAGCATGTAAACCCATATCCACCGACTAAAATCGTCTACTAAAAGGAGAAAATACTTACTCCCTCCAATAGACGTAGGTGTAACCGGACCGCATAAGTCCGCATGGACAAGTTGGAGAGGCTTTTGAGCTCGGAAACTTACTTGATCAGGGAAAGGAATTCTGGCTTGTTTGGCAAGTACACACCCCTCACACACTTGATTTGGGTGTTCAATTTTCGGGACTCCAGTTGCCATATTTTTCTCTGTCAACTTCTTTAAAGCGGAGAAGTTAACGTGACCGAGTCTAGAATGCCATACCCAAGCTGGTTCGTCTTTAGGTCGGTCTTCCAATATTCAAAAGAGTTTTATACAACCGGTTTGAGGTTCTTTTAACCCTCAAAAATAGAGTGTTGTTTTGATCATACACTCTTAACAAATCCCCATTTAGTTCAGCCCGATAACCGTCCTCAGTCAATTGACCAAGACTAATAATATTACTTTTAAGTTTCGGGATGAAATATACCTCATTAAGGATTCGTTGATCGCCATTTTTACAGTCGAGTAAAATCGACCCTTTTCCCAAAATACCAACGGTCGAATGATCTCCAAATTTCACATGGCCTGACACGGTTTCGTCTAGCTTGTAGAACTTTGAACGATCTCCGGTCATGTGGTTGCTTACACCATTATCGAGGTACCAAACTCCGGTATCCACTCGATTTTCTCCTGATGCAAGAAGGCTAACACAAATCTTCTCCTGTAGCGATACCTTGCCAGGTTTGTCTTCTTGTGTTATTGCCATCAGCAAAACGGGATCTCCGTTATCAGTTCGAGTGAGGTTGACCTCCTCACCTCGATTCTTGTTCGGGCACTCCGATGCATAATGACCGAAATTTTCACAATTGAAACATTTAATCTTACCTCTATCCTTTCGGGCAGGATTATGGTCATTCCGGTTTGTATTGGTGTCACGACCACCTCCTTGGCCGCGTCCACGTCCTCGGCCTCTTCCTCGGCCTCGGGATCCATATCCACCTCTTCCTCTTGAGGTGTTCGACGAGTTCCTCTCATCTTTCTTGGATCGAGTTGCCCACTCGGCGTGTGTGAGCAACAGAGAAGGTCCTCCTTCTTGATCTCCGTAACCTCGGAGTCTCTCTTCATGGGTCTTGAGACGACCCACGACTTCTTCCACCGTCATGTTCTTTAGGTCACCAAATTGTTCGATAGACGTAACAATTTGCATGAACCGCGCCGGGACGGCTCGAAGAAACTTCTTTACCACCGTGATCTCATCGATCTTTTCACCTAAAGAACGAATACCAGTCACAATAGTATTCAATCTCATGGCAAAATCATCCACCGATTCATTATCCTTCATCCGGATCACCTCGAAGTCACTTCTCAAGGTTTGTACTTTGGCTTCTTTTACCCGATCGGCTCCCATGTGCATCGTCTTAAGCGTTTCCCATGCTTCTTTAGCCGTGTCCTTCTCGGCCAACATTAAGAGCACGTCCTCTGGAATTGCTTGTTAGATAGCTGCAAGGGCCATCCGATCCTTCCTTTCTTCCACTCCCGTATTTTGAATTGCATCCCACACTCCTTGTGCTTGCAAATTCACCCGCATCTTTATCGCCCATACCGAGTAGTTCATCTTCGTAAGCATTGGGTAGTGTAAAGTAACACTACTATCTTTCCCGCTTCTTTGAACAACTTCATCTACAACTTGAAGGGTACCCGGTGTGGTCATTTTTGGCATATACTTGGGCATACACTAACTTGTAACCCCTTTTAAAGATATCGGGACCAAATTGAAATACTTTGGAAGAATATGGACAGAAATTACATTTTTTTCTGAAAAATAAGTGCCAAAATGCACTGTTTTTGAAGTTTAGGGGCTAAAATTATAATTTTTGCAACTTCAAGGGGCAAAAATGTAATTTTCGCAACTTCAGGGGTAAAAACTGAATTTTTCAGAATTTTTGGGTTAAAATTGTAATTTTGGGAAGTTCAGGGGCTAAATTATGAATTTCAAAACTTGAGGGACTAAAATTGCAATTTTTCAGAACTTCTGGTCAAAGATGACGTCACTGCTGATGTCACTGATGACGTCAGCCTTCTTCTCCGGCGAACTGGTTTTTCCGGCTGAAAATTCCGGCGATTTGACCGAAGAGAGAGAAAACTCTGACCGACTTTTTCGAAGCCTTCCGGTGGTCGAAAAATTCCAAAAAATATATTTTCGGAATCCTTGGAACGAGACCTTTCCAACGGTATGCTCAGAATGCAAATCTGAGAGCAAAAATTTTTGACTAAAAAAAAACAGAGGGTGTTTTCGGTGGCTGCCCGGGAGCTTAAACCAAGCTCTGATACCAATTGTTGGGAATGAAAAACACTTCTATTCGAAATTGAGATAGTATTACACAGGAAAACACTTAAACACTCAACGATTACGAAAGAAAAACAAACCCACTAGCTAAAACTCACTCTAAGTTTTAATCTCTAAACACTCTCTGTTTTGTGGTGCCTTACAACTGAGATTACATCCCTTATTTATAGTAAAAACTAGCCGTAAAACTTCCAACATCCATAAATGATTTCATTGTGTGAAACCTTGAAGTTGCCATACTTGAATTTAAGATTTTCTAGAAGGTAGGCTATCCAAGTTGGACTTGATAACTCACAGTCTCCATGGATTTGAACCGATCAGATTCACCCAATTACTTCCTTAGCAGGTACAAGAACACCATCTCTTTTTACACTTACACTCCCATAATTATCAACTATTGGCATTTTGCTACACAGATTTTGAACTTCATGTGACAGCAAGTAATTCTTTTTTAAAGAGTGGTAGAGAATATGTGCATATGTAACAGCAAGTTTGCGGTCGTTATTGTAAATGAATGAATCATTTAAAAGCTTTGCATATTCATCAACATTAACAAAATCAACGCCAACTTCATCTTTAAGCCAGTTTTTTAAAGTTTTTTTTTTCGAACTTGATCCAATAGCCTCTTGTGTAACTTGAGGCAGAAAAAACTTACAAGCAGAAGACTGAAAATGTGAGTTCCAATTAATCAGCCAAGAAATGTGATCAGAATCTGCTGCAAGTAGCTTGTTACTACATTCGTTTATTCTCAACAAATTGACATTTCCATTCAAGCCGACATACTTGATAACTGGTAGATTCTTCATGTTGGTGTTTTGAAATGATGAATCCCAATTCTCTGCTATGAATATAAGCATCCTCTGAGACACCCGTAACAAGATTAGAACCACCTATGCATTTTGATCCCTAACAGTGTTTAATTTATAATGAGACGAAATTTCGGTAGGTAGAAACCGAAACATGTTGGGAAGACTAGAAACCGGAGCATTTACAGTTGACTTCACAAGTGAGGTAAATGCATTCAGAAATGCAACAGGCACACAATCCAGAATCCCCTGATTCCATTTGTTGTCCCATAAGATATTTTCTCTTGATGAAGCTAATAAAAAATCCGCTTGCATTATAAACGGGAAATTTGTAACTGTTTCCATTGGTAAAAACGAATAAATACCCGGGAAACTTGATCCTCTGTTGAGTCTTTTCCCATTTGGGAAAGCTAAAGTAACTACCCATTCATCAACTTCTGATCTAACATCAACTTTATTCTCCTGTTTTACCCACATGTAATAGCCACATTCATTGTCAACTTCATTATCACCAGTTTCAGCATTAAGATGAAGAGTGTATGACTCAGCATCCATACTTTTTATAGTAACAAAGTTTTTCTCACTCGAGATCGATATTTGTTGAGCTTCGGGTTCTCATTGTCTTCTCTGACAGAAAGCCGTTTAATCTTTGAAAGAAATAACAAAACTTCAGGATGGATACTTGAAAGCTGGTCTTTGACTGCTTTGACTTTTTCAAACTTTAGTGGTAATACGAGAGTTGTGGTTGGTAGGGTTGAACCACCATATACGGTTGATAGAGTTGGATCCTGATCGACCCATTCGGGAACAATGTAACTGACGTTACAATGTGGACAAGGTTTTTCATTGAACTTTATTTGATAGCCGTTACTGAAAATGTAGGGCTGTTCTGTTATCAGAAATACACTTTTAATCCAATACCTGGTAACAAGTAATACAAAGAATCAGAAGCAACTATGAGTTACCTAACGGTACAAAACGATACATCCGGAAGAAAAAAAAACAATTATCGATCAAATGAAGTGTAAACGATTTCCAAATTTGATTAACTACAGATATGAATGAAGTATAATTGTATCCGTTACTAAACTTAGTATGACTGTATACGTGCTCAAGTGTTAAAAACTATATTTAGAAGATCATTAGAAAAATATTTATCCACATAACTTTTAAGTAAACTATATTATACAAATATTTCAAAAACAAGAAGAAAAATATTAGCTTCATCAAATAATTAAATACAAATAAATTTTAAACATATTAATATTAGACTCATTATTATTATTTTTTATTGCACAGTAAAACAATTAACAAAATATTCATTTTTCTAAATTTATATTTTGCATGCAATGACATACATTAACATTAGCTTAGCTTCAAAATTTATTAAACAATGTGACAAATTTATTGCAGAATAGATCCAATGATGAACAAAGATAAAAGTACCTTTCTCGCCTATATAACCATGCTTACGAAGACCTTTTTTAGTAGAACGTCCCACGGAATCGATGTTCTTAGCTGAAAACCCTTTCTCATTGTTGAAAACTAATAATGTCGCCGGTGTTTGTTATATCCTTTGACGTAATCACAAATTCCAGTGATGGATCAACTCCTTCCGGATATTCGTTATCCTCTGCGTTCTGTAAAAAACGATCAAACATAACAGATCATATAGTTATTTCAAAACTTAAAATCACTTTCATGACAAAAAGTGCAGTGCAAACAGCGTTGTGAACACCGATTCTACTTTAAATAACAATAAAAATTAAGTGAGGGAATCAAACCTGGACTAATTCCATGAAGAAATGGACATCCTTGGCGTACAGCTCAGCAGACAGATTCCTAACTGCCTGATGAAGATCCTCCGTTAACGGATTCGGTTTCCCGCCAATTGAGAACTTCGTCCGCCCGCCACATGTTCCCTTGCCGATGATGCCATTAGAGATGAACAAAACACAATGCACGATCCGTAATCCTTCTTACTTATCTCTACTACTTATAAAGCATTTAGACCCTTTCCATAAATACTTTTTTGAAAATTCAGCCACTTTTTTTCTATTTTTGGAATTTAATACTTTTGTTAAAAAAATAGCACAAGCTGGGTTTCGAACCGGCAACCTGCGGGTTATATATCAGGGCACATACCACCTGCTCTGGCCTCTGGCTACATTATTAATTCTAAACATACCTCTATTAAAGGGCTACATTGATTTCCCATCGTAAAAAAGTTAAACAAATTCAAATCAAGGATAATCAAACGACGGTATAAAAATTGGGAACCGAAAAGCCATGTTTTGGAATTTGCATTTTCTCTCTCTCTCTCTCTCTCTCTCTCTTTTTCTAATTCTAAATTATTGGTGCTCTACTTCCGCAATATCAAAGATGACGAGAGCGGGGGGTTGGAGTGGCGGATTGCAGAGGGGTTGGTGGAGGAATTGTAGTAATTGATCGATCGGTGGCCGATGATTTTCTTTAAAAATCAAGAACCCCTTGCGGGACGATGAAGCGAAGCACAGTGCGGAGTACGACAGTGATAAGGGTAGTGTAGGGTTTCCGTGAAGCTGAAATCGGTGAAGAAATTTGGTCAGCAACAGACGAACAAGGATGATTATGTTGATGATTCAGGTTTATCTTCTGCTTATCCACATATTGATGATGATGCTTATCATGGAAGGATTACATTTTACAGAATTGAACCTTCAACCCCTGCTTAACAAAGCATTAGAGAGTGAAAATCATCTTTGCAACACCACGGTATGTATTATTATTTTTTAAAATTGACTATAATTTTGTTTTGCTTTTTTGCTAATAGTTAGATGTTATTTTATAGTACATGTATGATGCATCTCAGTTTCTTATTTTCTACTTTTTGATAGTAGTAATTAACAATTTCTGGTTTAACAGAGTGGGCCCAATGGAGAATTACCTTCAGGAGCAGGTTTCTAATAAAGGAAAATGTAAAATTATAGAACCGGGTTTGTGTTGAGAACTTGCAAGTTTTCAGTGTCGGCCCGAGACGGGTCCGGCATCTTTCAACGCATTTGACCCGTTCCCTATTTAGCTTTTTTTTTGTTCATCGATGACCTGTTTGTTTAAATTGTTGGGATATACTTCTTTTCTGTTGCGAGATTTGCCCTTTGATGCCATTGAATTTTGCAGGGATTTGTTTTATTGTTAGTATCAGAATAGCTGGAATTAAAGTAATTATGATAACATGAGACAACAAAAACACAGCAGAAGCAATACGTTGTGAAATAGGAGTGTTTGGACTTTGGACAACACGAAGATATCCAATCAGTTGACAGCTTATCATAGTAAATCATTTTATTCAAAACATTGTCTTATTATTATTTACATCTTCAAATTACTCCTTAATAATGAGAATATATATGTATTTATTTGTCATGATTTACAACTTTGTATTTTTAGCGTGGAGACTCCAGATATTATTGATCTTCGTAAGCAGCATGGAAAGGAACCTGAAAAACCTCTTTACCAGGTCAGTTAATATTACCATTTCCTACAAGACATAAATCTATTTTTTTTTATTTGTGTTTGTAGAGTGCTTGATGAAAAATGAGAAAAGATAGCTCCTAAGACTTTGCTTGGAACAACACACCAGGTCAGTAGAATGGTATGTGTACTTCGTTTCCTTTTCAAGTTTTTCTGTCAGCTGCAAATGCTCTTGGTGCTTTTAGTTAAGTAAAAAATACTTGAAAATGTGTTCAAATTGAGAGCTTTTAAGGAAAAGTTACTTTTAAATTATATAGCAAAATTTTTGAGAATTGACATTTATAGTTTTTAACTATCTTCTTTCTCAAAGCTGGATAACTCATCTTAATTTTATTACTGGAAAATGAAAACATTACTTTTTTTTTGTATTAGATGGATTTTCAAGAACAGTTTTTCGAAGATCAGTTGAAGATTATCCAATGTGCTAGGAATGCAAAACAAGGTCAATTTGATTAGCAGCTGCTGCAAGAATGATTATGATTCTTATTTGACACTCAAAAGATAATCTAAAATGCAATTTTTATTTGACACTTGCTTTTCATGCTTATTCATCCCGTTGAGTAGTCTTGACTCTTGAATATGGATATCAAAATTTCAAAGTTGTCTGATGTTTCTATTTTCAAGACCTGTTAGGCATATATTTGTTTTCAAAATTTGTATTACCAAAAGAAAGCACCAGGGCAATTTCATTATCAGTTTTGTCAAAACAAGCAATAGTTAAAAAAAACTACTGACATCCACTTTTGAGTTCCATAGTGGCGTTTTAATATTAAGATACTTTTAATATCATTAGCATGGAGTAGATAATATTATTAGTATATCTATTTGCTTAAAAAGATTAACATTAGTATTTGACTAATAATACTTCTACCATTTTTACAGTGAAATCTGACTTTAACTTACCCACAGTTGAATATATTTTTTAGACACAAAACACAAAAGTATCACATAAAGAAGCGAAGCCTATTTTATTGCTTGCGGACTAAAATTAGCAAACACAGAAAAATTGAATTGCAAAATAAAAGCAAACCCATTTGAAATAATTACCTTCGTACTGGTGTTTTACAATCATACATCCAAAGATGGTGGAAGCTAAAATAATTACTCAAATAAAGATAATACCATCTAACCCTTATTTTGAATTTGTCCCATTAATTTGACCTCTTTGATCACATACCCATATATTTAAATTCATAATATAATTTCTTTGAAGTAACACAATTTAGAACATTGTAGATATTTGAATGCATGTTTAATGACTTTTGGCATGTTCAACCCGTTAGACCCATTTTATTTTTAACTACTTTTTTCACTTCATATTTACCCGGTCGACCCAGCATCAATAAAATTTAGATAATATATTTGCATATTATGGAAAGATTTGGATTACCCTAATTTAACTTATCATTCGTTTGTACATTTATTGTTAGAAAGAACACGTAATCGAATAACATTGTTACGCCGCAAAATATAGTTGCGGGTACCCTGCTAGTAACAAACAATTGATCAATCCACAGGCATGGACCTAATCGATCAATCACATTATGAATATATAGAGTGAAATTATAGAGAGAATTGGTGTGGAAGGTGAATGGAAGTTGGAAAGTGGGGAACAGGGGAAGTTACTCATAACAGCGGTTACTGTGACTCTTCGTCTTTCTCGATTCTGAGTCGTATCAATCGTTTCCAATACCATTTCTTAATGGCGAATTTTAAATATGTTACGGTTTTGGTCCTTGTTGAATATCTTTAGTTGTATTTGATCCTTCCATATTATGTTTTTCTACTTTTGGCAACGTCTTTTTTAGGAGTGTTGGTGTTGCTAGGATGAGCACGGTACCATCCCGATATTGACCAGTACTTAATTGGTAGTATCGAGTTTTTTCGGGGTCTTACAAGCAGATACCGAGTACTGTATAGAGTCTCTATGTTTGGTACCAGTTCAGTATGAGACTAGTTCGGTTCCAGTTTTCTTTTGAATTTGATTATTAGTTAATTGACAATTAGTAGGGTTCACTAATAACTATTGTATTGAAAACTAGACCGCTATCGGCTAGTCCTACCAGGAATAAGAGAAACTAACAATTTCGTTTTCATCAATTAAAGCTTGTAAGTAAACTGGCCAATCTATATCTATATATATATAAAAATTGAGTTCCAATTTTGAAGTTGCAATTAATACAATGCAATTAATATTAATAATATTATATTATATCTATATATATATATATATATATATAATTGACTTCCAATTTTGAAGTTGCAATTAATACCATGCAATTAATATTAATAATATTATATTATAATAATATAAACAAACTTATTAAATTATAAACCCAAGAGTTTTGAAATAAATATAAATAATAATAATAATAATAATAAAATGTTCAATAAATAAGAGACTTTTCAAGTTTTATTAATCTTACACATTAGCATCTATAAATACTCATTCTCATATTGCAAAAAATTTAACACTCCAAAGGTGCATCCAAAAGAAATACTTAACAAATGGAGTCAACAACAAAGATCTATAGGGCCTTTAACATATACTGTCGCTATTAATTGGTAATCCAACATAATCTTTATGATTTTGTTTTAGAGAGGGAATGTTAGTTGTTTTTGTTTAAAATTACACAACCTCTTTTGTATATATTTATAAAATTGTTATTCGTTGTTTATTTACATTTTGTATAAAAATTATATTATATAATGATCTGATAGTTATTACTATAGTATATGCGATTGAAGTTGCAATTAATACCATGCAATTAATATTAATAATATTATAAGATAGTCCTTATGATTTTGTTTTAGAGAGAATATGTTAGTTGTTTTTTATATTCATTGTTTATGTACATTTTGTATAAAAATTATATTATATAATGATCTAATAGTTATTATTATATTATATAATGATCTAATAGTTATCATTATGTACATTTTTTTATATTCGTGTTTTTTTATATTCATGTTTGATGTTGCATTAAATACCTATATTTAAGTAAATATCATTTAACCCTCTAAAAACTATTTGAGTAGATGAAGTGTCACAATTTAATATTAGTTAATTCAAATTAAATTGTTATACTTAATATAAGAGTTTTATTTTATAGCATGTGTAAAGACATCTATTAAAGACACTAATGAATTGAAATATTCATAATTAAATTGTTACACTTAATATATGAGTTTTATTTTATAGCATGTGTAAAGACACACTTATTAAATATATTAATTAATTAAAATTTTCATACAAATCAAAAATGATTGGTATAAATAGACAGGTTTGGTAAATAATTTCATTCATCTATTTCCCTATTCCCTATTATAAATTTCATTTTCTATATTGGCTAATTGGTGATGAAATATGTCTCGATTGTTTTGTAAGTGATTTTTTTGTAATGATGCATTGTTTAATTTAGGTTTGTTTATTTTGCAAGATCGAGTTTTGATTGATAAAAATGTGTACATAAAAGATGTGAATTGTGGTTTAAGTGTTGTAGCCCTGTTAAAAAATAATAGGATCACAAGGAGGTTACAAATCAAATCTCAAGAGTGTTATTCAAATGTAAAAAATGAACAATTCTCAATCTTTGATCAATGTCTATGGACAAATTCCACCTTCTTCCATTCATTGTAACATGATCTCAATATTTAATTCTCAATCTTTGATATATATATTATAAAATTGAGTTCCAATTTTGAAGTTGCAATTAATACCATGCAATTAATATTAATAATATTATATTATTATAATATAAACAAACTTATTAAATTATAAACCCAAGAGTTTTGAAATAAATATAAATAATAATAATAATAATAAAATGTTCAATAAATAAGAGACTTTTCAAGTTTTATTAATCTTACACATTAGCATCTATAAATACTCATTCTCATATTGCAAAAAATTTAACACTCCAAAGGTGCATCCAAAAGAAATACTTAACAAATGGAGTCAACAACAAAGATCTATAGCGGGCGAAGGGTCCAAAGGACACGTAGCCGGGGGCATTTATCATATACCATCGCTATTAATTGGTAATCCAACATAATCTTTATGATTTTGTTTTAGAGAGGGTATGTTAGTTGTTTTTGTTTAAAATTACACAACCTCTTTTGTATATATTTATAAAATTGTTATTCGTTGTTTATTTACATTTTGTATCAAAATTATATTATATAATGATATGATAGTTATTATTATAGTATATGCGATTGAAGTTGCAATTAATAACATGCAATTAATATTAATAATATTATATTATAATTATATAAACAAACTTATTAAATTGTAAACCAAAGAGTTTTGAAATAAATATAAATAATAATAATAATAAAATGTTCAATAAATAAGAGACTTTTCAAGTTTTATTAATCTTACACATTAGCATCTATAAATACTCATTTTCATATTGCAAAAATTTTAACACTCCAAAGGTGCATCCAAAAGAAATACTTAACAAATGGAGTCAACAACAAAGATCTATAGGGCTTTTATCATATACCGTCGATATTAATTGGTAATCCAACATAATCTTTATGATTTTGTTTTAGAGAGGGTATGTTAGTTGTTTTTGTTTAAAATTACACAACCTCTTTTGTATATATTTATAAAATTGTTATTCGTTGTTTATTTACATTTTGTATAAAAATTATATTATATAATGATATGATAGTTATTATTATAGTATATGCGATTGAAGTTGCAATTAATACCATGCAATTAATATTAATAATATTATATTATAATTATATAAACAAACTTATTAAATTGTAAACCAAAGAGTTTTGAAATAAATATAAATAATAATAATAATAAAATGTTCAATAAATAAGAGAATTTTCAAGTTTTATTAATCTTACACATTAGCATCTATAAATACTCATTCTCATATTGCAAAACATTTAACACTCCAAAGGTGCATCCAAAAGAAATACTTAACAAATGGAGTCAACAACAAAGATCTATAGGGCCTTTATCATATACTGTCGCTATTAATTGGTAATCCAACATAATCTTTATGATTTTGTTTTAAAGAGGGAATGTTAGTTGTTTTTGTTTAAAATTACACAACCTCTTTTGTATATATTTATAAAATTGTTATTCGTTGTTTATTTACATTTTGTATAAAAATTATATTATATAATGATCTGATAGTTATTACTATAGTATATGCGATTGAAGTTGCAATTAATACCATGCAATTAATATTAATAATATTATAAGATAGTCTTTATGATTTTGTTTTAGAGAGAATATGTTAGTTGTTTTTTATATTCATTGTTTATGTACATTTTGTATAAAAATTATGTTATATAATGATCTAATAGTTATTATTATATTATATAATGATCTAATAGTTATTAAAAAAAACCCTAGCCGTCGGCGCTTTTTTCCTCTCGAGAGTTCTCTTCCGATCATCGCCGGGGTTTGGGTGGGGGGTTGGGCTCGATTGATCTCCATTAGTATGGGGGGATTTATTAGGTGGGGGGTTTAGACTTCCTCATTCATGGCTTGAAAATGATCAGTTTGATGTGCTTATTAAATCTGCTTGTGCCGACTTTGGTTATAAAGGTGGTTCGGCTATTAGTAAACTTAAAAACAAGCTTAAGTTTATTAAAGACAAGTGTAAGGCATGGAAGGTAGAGCAACGAAACGTCATTGAAAGCCGTTTATGTTGGCTTAAAAATCATATTGAGGCCATTGAGAAAAAAATTGATGATATGTCTGCTTCTTCGATTGAGATCGACCAACGTATTGCTTGGTTAAATGAGCTTAAAGATCTTGAAAGAAAGATAAATATAGATTTATTACAAAAATTAAAAATAAAATGGGATGTGGAAGGTGATGAAAACTCGGCCTTCTTTCATGGTCTTCTTAAACACCGTAGGAGATCTCAAATGATTCAAGGCGTAATGGAGGATGGCGAATGGCAGACGGATCCACAAATCGTCAAACATTTGTTTTTGGAGTTTTATAAGGAGAAGTTTAAAAAAAGTTGATGTTTGTTTACCGGATCCCGATTTGCTTCAGTTCGAGCAGATTAGCGAAGCAGATGGTTTGGCTTTAGAAAAACCGTGTAACATGGAGGAACTAAAGG
This sequence comes from Calendula officinalis, assembly GCA_963853835.1. Lineage (NCBI taxonomy): Eukaryota > Viridiplantae > Streptophyta > Magnoliopsida > Asterales > Asteraceae > Calendula > Calendula officinalis. Next base: position 20,498,250 of record OY970829.1, read on the forward strand.
AGGTTGTTTGGAGTTGCGGTAGTGATAAAGCTCCGGGGCCCGATGGTTTATCTTTTAAGTTTATAAAAAAGTATTGGGATTTGCTCAAGGGAGACTTGTTACAATCGGTGGAGGAGTTTTTGACTAAAGGTGTTATCCCGAAAGGGTGTAATGCCTCGTTTGTGACGCTTATTCCTAAAATTGCTAATCCTACACTTATTAAACATTTCCGCCCTATTTCGCTTATTGGAGTTCAATATAAAATTTTTGCTAAACTTCTTGCTTTAAGGCTTGCAAAGGTTGTTGATAAACTGGTGAGTAAAGAACAGTCTGCTTTTATTAAGGGCAGACAAATTCTTGATGGCCCTTTAATGATTAGTGAAGTTATGGAGTGGTACAAAGTCAAAAAGAAGAGTTTGCTTCTTTTTAAAGTAGATTTTGAGAAGGCTTACGATTCGTTGAGTTGGGAGTATTTGGACTTTATTTTATTAAAGATGGGTTTTGGGTCTCGTTGGCGGAATTGGATTAGACAATGTGTTTCTACATCTCGTCTTTCGGTCCTTGTTAATGGAAGCCCAACGGAGGAATTTGATATGTTTCGGGGTATTCGTCAAGGTGACCCGCTATCGCCGTTTTTATTTATCTTAGCAATGGAAGGTTTACATCTTTTGATAAAGAAGGCGGTACATGATAGACGTTTTTCCGGGGAGTCGGTGGGAGGTGATAACTTTCACATTTCACATTTATTCTATGCGGATGATGTCATGTTCATTGCTGATTGGAATCATGATAATATTGAAGGTATTGTTGATGTTTTGAACGTTTTTTATAACCAATCGGGCCTTAAAATTAATATGTCTAAATCACAATTAATTGGGGTGGGTATTTCGGAAGCGGAGGTCCAAGGTGCGTGCGAGAACATTGGGTGTATTAGAGGTGATAATGTGTTTGATTACCTAGGTTTAAAAATCGGGGGTCACAAAAGAATGTCTATTAATTGGGAGGTGATTTGTGACCGGATGCGTAAAAAATTGTCCACTTGGAAGGCGAATATGCTTTCAATTGGCGGTCGTTTGACCCTTATCAAATCGGTTCTCGGAAGTTTGGGTATCTATTGGATGTCTCTTTTTAAAGCCCCGATTGGTGTTTTAAAAAAAATGGAACAAATTAGAGCTCAATTTCTTTGGGGTGGAGGCGAAAAAGAGAGAAAAATGAGTTGGGTGAAGTGGAGTAATTGTTTGGCCTCTAAAGAAAAGGGGGGTTTGGGAATCGCAAGTTTTGCCTCACTAAATCTTGCGCTTTTAATCAAATGGAGATGGCGTTTTTTCAATGAAAAGGAAGCTCTTTGGTGTCGGGTTATTCAACAAATTTATGGCGAAGACGGTGGTTTTAGAATTGCTTGTAACCCGATGAATAAAAAAGGTTTGTGGAATAATATTATTGGCACCGTTAATTACTTGCATGAAAAAAAATTTGTTGATTATAATGCGGTGAGGTTTATGTTGGGTAATGGTGATTCCATTAAGTTTTGGTTAGACACGTGGAAAGGTAATGTACCTTTTTGTCAATTATTTAACCGGTTATTCCGGTTAGAGTTGAATCCTTTTTGCAAGATTAAGGATAGATGGAGTAATGGTGGGTGGTCTTTTAATTGGAGAAGAAATATTCGCGATGGGGCGGAAAAGGAACAACTCGTTAATTTTATTGCTATTATTAATGATGTGCGGTTGGGAGAAGAAAGAGATAAAGTTTGTTGGAGATTGGGAGAGTTGTGTGATTTTTCGGTTGGTGGAACAAAAAATGTTATTAATGATGCTATGTTCCCCGGGACGGATAGAGCTTTAGTTTGGTGTAAATTTATACCAATTAAAGTTAATATTTTTATGTGGCGTGTCTTTTTAGACAGGTTACCTACGAGACAAAATTTATCGAGAAGAGGCTTGGAGATCGAGAGTATCCGGTGCCCGAATTGCAACTCAAATATGGAGACGGTGTCTCATATTCTGTTTGATTGTGTTTTGGCTACGGAAGTTTGGAACTCGATTTATCGTTGGTGTGGTTTGGAGGGATGGTTGTGTGATTCTTTTGATTCATGGTGGACGCACTGTGATAACTTATCCATGGTGCATCTTCGAAAAACAAAAATGCAGGTCATCGGTTTTACGGTGTGTTGGGTGATTTGGAGATATCGTAATTCGGTGGTGTTTGACTCTAATAAAATGCGTAGGTCGGACATTGTTGATAGTATTAAGTTATTCTCTTTTTCGTGGTTGACTCATAGGAATCTTAAATGTAGGATTCCGTGGGTAGATTGGTTATTTAACCCTTTGTAACTCTGTTGTGCTTTTAGTTTAGCTTATGGCTAGACTCTCGTTTAAATAAAATTTTTGTTGGAGGTCTTCGGGGGGGTGATGGCTTTGCCGAAGCTTCACCCGTTGCCTTCTTTTGCTGTTCAAAAAAATAAATAAAAATAATGATCTAATAGTTATCATTATGTACATTTTTTTATATTCGTGTTTTTTTATATTCATGTTTGATGTTGCATTAAATACCTATATTTAAGTAAATATCATTTAACCCTCTAAAAACTATTTGAGTAGATGAAGTGTCACAATTTAATATTAGTTAATTCAAATTAAATTGTTATACTTAATATAAGAGTTTTATTTTATAGCATGTGTAAAGACATCTATTAAAGACACTAATGAATTGAAATATTCATAATTAAATTGTTACACTTAATATATGAGTTTTATTTTATAGCATGTGTAAAGACACACTTATTAAATACATTAATTAATTAAAATTTTCATACAAATCAAAAATGATTGGTATAAATAGACAGGTTTGGTAAATAAATATAAAGACACACTTATTAAATACATTAATTAATTAAAATTTTCATACAATTTAATATTAGTTAATTCAAATTAAATTGTTATACTTAATATAAGAGTTTTATTTTATAGCATGTGTAAAGACATCTATTAAAGACACTAATGAATTGAAATATTCATAATTAAATTGTTACACTTAATATATGAGTTTTATTTTATAGCATGTGTAAAGACACACTTATTAAATACATTAATTAATTAAAATTTTCATACAAATCAAAAATGATTGGTATAAATAGACAGGTTTGGTAAATAATTTCATTCATCTATTTCCCTATTCCCTATTATAAATTTCATTTTCTATATTGGCTAATTGGTGATGAAATATGTCTCGATTGCTTTGTAAGTGATTTTTTTTGTAATGATGCATTGTTTAATTTAGGTTTGTTTATTTTGCAAGATCGAGTTTTGATTGATAAAAATGTGTACATATAAGATGTGAATTGTGGTTTAAGTGTTGTAGCCCTGTTAAAAAATAATAGGATCACAAGGAGGTTACAAATCAAATCTCAAGAGTGTTATTCAAATGTAAAAAATGAACAATTCTCAATCTTTGATCAATGTCTATGGACAAATTCCACCTTCTTCCATTCATTGTAACATGATCTCAATATTTAATTCTCAATCTTTGATATATATATTATAAAATTGAGTTCCAATTTTGAAGTTGCAATTAATACCATGCAATTAATATTAATAATATTATAATATTATAATATAAACAAACTTATTAAATTATAAACCCAAGAGTTTTGAAATAAATATAAATAATAATAATAATAATAAAATGTTCAATAAATAAGAGACTTTTCAAGTTTTATTAATCTTACACATTAGCATCTATAAATACTCATTCTCATATTGCAAAAAATTTAACACTCCAAAGGTGCATCCAAAAGAAATACTTAACAAATGGAGTCAACAACAAAGATCTATAGCGGGCGAAGGGTCCAAAGGACACGTAGCCGGGGGCATTTATCATATACCATCGCTATTAATTGGTAATCCAACATAATCTTTATGATTTTGTTTTAGAGAGGGTATGTTAGTTGTTTTTGTTTAAAATTACACAACCTCTTTTGTATATATTTATAAAATTGTTATTCGTTGTTTATTTACATTTTGTATCAAAATTATATTATATAATGATATGATAGTTATTATTATAGTATATGCGATTGAAGTTGCAATTAATACCATGCAATTAATATTAATAATATTATATTATAATTATATAAACAAACTTATTAAATTGTAAACCAAAGAGTTTTGAAATAAATATAAATAATAATAATAATAAAATGTTCAATAAATAAGAGACTTTTCAAGTTTTATTAATCTTACACATTAGCATCTATAAATACTCATTTTCATATTGCAAAAATTTTAACACTCCAAAGGTGCATCCAAAAGAAATACTTAACAAATGGAGTCAACAACAAAGATCTATAGGGCTTTTATCATATACCGTCGCTATTAATTGGTAATCCAACATAATCTTTATGATTTTGTTTTAGAGAGGGTATGTTAGTTGTTTTTGTTTAAAATTACACAACCTCTTTTGTATATATTTATAAAATTGTTATTCGTTGTTTATTTACATTTTGTATAAAAATTATATTATATAATGATCTGATAGTTATTATTATAGTATATCCGAATGTGTATGATATTATCACAATTATATAAGATGTATATCTTATCATGTTAATGGTCACAAATTGTTGTTCATTTGATTTGTTATTTTACTTTTAATCTAATTAATAGGTTTTGATCGCCATTTTTCAAATCTTGAGATTCTTTAATTAGTAGGAAAATATTAATTAAATACATTGGTGGTTGTTGAATTAATGCTTATTTTTCGTTTGTATATGTATAATAAAATATAAAAAATGACTTTCATGTTAATGTTGCATTTATTATAATATTAAGTAAATCATGTTAATAAAAATTGAGAAGCTCAATAGTTGTAAATTCAAGAGTTTTAACATAAACTTGAGATTATTTAATTAGTAGGAAAATATTAATTAAATATATTGATGGTTGTTAAATTTATGCTTACTTCTTTTATATATGTAAAAAAATATAAAAATTGAGTTCTATTTTTATGTTGCATTTATTATAATTGAGTTCTATTGAGTTCTATAGTATTGAATTCATTTTAATAACAATTTGACAAACTCATTAAATTGTAAGAACAAGAGTTTTGTAATAATTATAATAATAAAAAGTTCTATAAAATAAGAGACTTTTGAATATTTATGAATCTTACACATTAGGATCTATAAATACTTATTTTGATGTTTCATAATTTTAACACTCTAAAGGTGCATCCAAAAGAAACATTTAATAAGTGAAGTAAACAACAAGACCTTTAGCGATTTTGCTCTTTTCCTTGCTATTAATTTCTTTCATTGATTTGTATCAAGTATATAATTTACTGATATCTTAACATCTATATCTATATCTATATATATATCTATATCTATAAATCATATAAAAATTGAGTTTTATGGTTTATGTTGTATTGAATTTTATGTTAAAAAAATAAGTTTTTGTTATAAATGATGCTCATGAGTAAATGTAATTGATTATACAAAGAACTTAACATAAATAATAGTAGTAAATTCAATTAAATAATAGTCTTTTCATTTAACTAGATGTTACATATTAATTAAATAAGACAAAGAATTTAACAGAAAATAATTGTAGTAAATTTAATTAAATAATAGTCTTTTCATATAACTAGAAGTTACATATTATAAACTATAAATATTACAATATCATGATGCAAATGATGTTGAGTTTTCAAATGATGTTATCTTTTACCCTAACAGAACATCCATTTATAAAAATAGAGTTCCAACTTTGAAGTTGCAACTAATACCATGCATTTAATATTATTAATAATATTATATAAATCCGTCTATAAAAAATAATATATTAATCAATTGTAAGATCAGAAGTTTTATAATAAATAATATTTAATAAACACAACAAAATAATGTCAATGCATTTCTGAATCACAAAAAATAGTTGAGTATCTAGATTATGGTTAAATATTAATTATATAGCAACAAACTTTATATGTTTATTAAAATCAATCAATATAAACAAAATGCACGATGACATATATTTATTTAAAAAAACCATAACCGAACGAAAAAATAGTTTTGGACGGACCGAGGATCGAACAGATGATGCTCAGAACCGAACCGAAACGAGAACCGAGGCAATTCCTTTGACTTTTTTTGGTTTTTTCTAGGTTTTGGACCGAATCGGACCGCTCGGAACTGAACCAGTTGGAACCGAGTACTGATTTTTCATAAAATATAGAACCGAGAACCGAACCAATGGAGCTCGATTCGTCCGGTCTGATTCTGTGATCCAGGTCGGTTCTCGATCCAATTTGCACAGCCCTACTTACGCATATGAAATCTATTTCAAGCTAAAGAAATAATTGCAATTAACATACACAATTCATATGACTTAATAAACAACAACAAACCCTAAACATCAATATACATAAAAAACAACTTTGCTCATTTAGTAGAATACCCGCAATCAAAGTTAAACATGTAACCGATCATATTTTTCGTACTTTCCAAGTGATACCACTAAATTGTACACGATATGCACTCAAAATAACTCATTATTGTGAACGAAGCCCGTGCGTCGCACGGGCCATGCTGCCTCGTTTTAGTTAAAGTCAGGTTAGACCGGAAACCACTTGTTAAACACATCACTATATATTCTATATTCTTCTTCCTTCCTTTGCCCAAATATCAAAATATTAGTCCAAATAATTCAAGCTTTTTTTTCTTTATTAACCTAATTTCTAGCGTTTTTTATTTCTTAACATACACATTTCAAATCATTTTCCTTTCTTTTTCTTTTTTAATTCTTTAATTTATTTTTATATAAATTAAATGATGATAAATTAAAATAACCTTATAAAATATATTTTGTTTTATAAAATGTAATATACTTTTACAAAAGCTAATATTTATATTTCATCGACAGTAGATAACATAAATGATTGTAGAAACTTTTTCGTTAAGAAACAAACTGAGTAAATTAAAGTTAATCTAAAAGAAGTGTTTTATGTTTATACTAGCCTATAACCCGTGATGAATCACGGGCGGCTTATAAAAAGTTACTACACAAAAGTTAAAATGTGTAAAGTCACATATATTACAAACTATTAGTGTAATAAAATAGTTGGGGGATGAAATTATTAATTTCATCCTAAGCACATCGATGATTTATGTAATTTACTATAAATGAAAAGGAATCCAAATGATAAATCATCAGGTGGATTAAAAGATCTGTTGAAGTTTTTGGATGCTTCAAAGCAACTGCAAACGGGTCAGAAAAACAACAAATGTGTCAACAAAATTGCAAAAAGTTCAAACAGTTTAACGAAATTGCAAAAAGTTTTGTAATCATTTACCAGAACTTAAGGGAATACCGAGACTGATTGCAGTAATTGGACTACCATAAAATTGCACTAACAGAAAACCAGTTTCCCTATATTTGCGGCTTGTTTTGTCCCACTTCTTTACACAATGTCAAATATTATTTCAACAAAATTAATAAAATGGTATGATTTTAGTCATTATTAAATACACTTTGGACAACTTTTAACTCAAGTCATAACTATATGGGTTGCGGTCCAAAAAATGATCATGTTCAACCCTTGTTTGACCCATTTTGACCTGGATCCTTTTTTACCTGTAGCCTAACCCGACATGTTTCAAATGGCGTACTGAAAAAGTAAAGTATTTAGAAAAAACGACAAATCCGACAGTACATGTGCTCATACGACCAGAATATGCGTTTGTGATGCAGGGTATAAGCCTCCTAATGCAAGTGTGGACCGATAACTACTTGTATTAGAAGATGCAGCTCGATTTTAACCCGTTTCACCAGACCCGATCTCTCCAAGATATTTATAAAATCCAAGATTATTATAAACTGTTTCATAGTAATCATTTGACATTGTGTGACCATTCAATGAGTAATCAATTTAAATTCCAATACATATTCAATAGTGATATTGCATATTGTGAAACGGTTTTAATAAATAAGTAATCAATGGAGTAATCAAAATGAGTAATGAAGGCATATTGAGATGGACTGATGATGTGGCTGATGACATGACACTTTGATGAGGTGCTATTATGACATGACATTGTATAGGTGGCAAAAGCTTCTTTTAATATATATAGAGATAAAGATTAATGTACTAATATCGTACAGTTAATTGTAAGATATTAAGAGTTTCTACCATCTTCGCAAATAAATGCACGTTTTAAAACACATGCGGCAACGCGCGGGGGCACACTTGCTCGTTTTTGACATAGATCTTCATATTTGACATATATGATACACTTACTTAGGGATACTTAGGTAGTGTTTGATTTGAACTTAATGAGCTCAATATATAAGTGTCTTAACTCATTAAGACATTTAAGTGTTGTTTGTTTATTGCTTAATTTATAAAGATATGCTGAATATGGAAAGTTGTAGGGGTGAGGGTCTCCCCATTAAGTCATGAAATTTTCCAATTATACCCTTCCTTCCCCACGATACCTCCACGTCCTTTTCCTCACTTTTCCCTCATTGTATATTCTAGTTATCACCATATCTGTATATTTACCACAACAATCTAATCATTTACAGTATCCCATAACCACATCACAATTCATTTCTCAAACATTGATATATTCAATTATTTCTCATAGTTTCAAACGAGATTATATTAATTGCCATCCTCTCATGCGTTTAAATTTGCATGTTTTTCAAGTTTTCGTTCTTACTTATGTTATTTAACACCAAAGAGCATTTGGCCTAGTGGTAAGATGTTTGCCTCACATCCTTGTAGTCGGAGGTTGAAGTCTCATATTGAATATATGTGATATTTAGGAGTAGATTAGGATCTACCGTTAAAAAAACTTATGTTATTTAACATAATCTAACTTTGATTTAATATTACGAAGTATTTAGAATGAATGTGATCGACTCCGGTTAAATTATTATTGTTGTCTGTCATGATTTTTTTTTTTTTTTGTTTTGATTATTAATTGTTACTTAAAGTTTTTGTAATCAGAAAAGGGTTTAATTAGATAATCTTTAATTTAACGAAACATGAATCAATTTATTTTTTCCTTTATTTTAGATCAGAGGTTAAATTAGTCATTTACAGTAATTAAGACAATTTGTTCAGCACACAAAAACAAACAACCATTATTTATTACTCCGTAATTGCTTATTTTAAACAGACCTTATATATCCAAACATACCACTTTATGTATAAAGAATTTAATGATAAAAATAAACAAACAAGCCCTTACTCACTAAGGAACTAGTATGGGTAGTTTAGTCTTTTCTGTTCTAAAGTCGGTTAGGAGTTGTTAGGGAATAAACCGACCTAGCTTGTCTATTAATAAGGTGTGTTAGTTTCATTTTACTCATTCTGTTTTGTAATTGGAAAAATGTAAACTTTGGGAAAGACATTCACACTCTCGAATTGTGAATAAAAAGTTCCTGTGATTGAGATTCTTACTCAATCACCATTGTTGTCTTTGATTTCTGCTGTTTCATGCCCTAATTCTCATCAATATACAGTATAATTAAATAAGTATATTCATTTGGCCCATAGACCACGGTTTCTTTAATTCGCCCAAAAACATAGCCTATGATGGGTAAATTTGAGCAAAGTTGGACCTATGAATTAGAGTAATCTTAACTGTATGGGTCGAAATGACCCATTCATAAGTTAATGGGTCGGAATATCCTATTTGACATGTATAATCAAGGATTGAGAACCGGACCGAGTTCTGGTCCCGGTTCGGTTTCGGTTAAGGTCATAAACTGGCAACAAAATAATGTTGACTTGGAAGTTAGTATACATAGCAGCAAAAAAAACCCCTAAAAGGCTAAAACAGCAAAAACTTTCCTGTAAACAGAAAAAACCGCAAAAAGTTCAGTTTTGCTGTAAATAGCAACCCTAAAACAGCAACAACAAATAACTTTTCAAGAATAAGCAAATAAATATGTAAAGCGAGCCTACTATTTTCAAGAATAAGCAAATTTGGTCATAAATATGTATGGTTTTTGACATTTAGAATTTACATGATAACATGAACAATGGTCAGGTTGACCCCTTCAAAAAGTTTGATGCTTTATGGAATTTAATGGAATATTATGCGTATGTTTATTCTCAGAAAAAGACTAAAAATCTTATAAAATGCCAAAAATTCTAAAAAAATCCTCTCTATTGCTGCATCACATAATTATACATTATACAGAATAGGTCTGTGTGGGGTTCAAGAACCAACCCGAGCCGCCAAGAATTGAGAACTGAAAATTCATTCACTTTTTAATGGACCGAGAACAAAACTGATAAGGGATAGATCGGTCTAACATCTGTTTTATTATCCACGTATATCATTTTTGTGTTATATCATTCATCAATTAAAGTTATTAAAGAATTAATGGGTTTTTTGTATTATATTTCATTTTGTAATAAAGATGCTACATAGTCTAACAAAAATGCAATTTACGTGATTTCTGTACCACTAAAACTACTATGCACCAATAAAAATTTGCTCGCTGACAATTATTGTTACAGGGTATCCACCACCGCCGCCGCATCGCACTGGTACCCTACTAGTAAGCATACGAAAGCTCACTCACTAGTACCATCGATGAAACCACTTTCAAGGGTATATTAGTCTTTTTACCTCAATTAATTCGGACCATAGGTACATATAGTAAATGGTTAAAAACAAATAATATTGTTACAAGAATTATGAGTAAAACTAAAGAATATAAAAATTAGAAGTTTGTTAGAACTATGCAATGGAAGGGTAGTTAAAATCATTCACCATATAACACTAATCTGATCTTTTTAAAGAGAAATAACTTCCTCATAAACCACCAATATTTGGCACAAGGTAAAAGAAATTTTTTTAAAGGTCAAATAGTCAAATCTATGCTTTGCTCATAAAACAATTGTGTAGGGGGGCGGTTGTAACATTAATCACTTTCGCTACTGTATCGTCCATCTGACAAAATATAAGATTAACAGATGATTAGTAACTAAAAGTATTATAGAATGCATTGTTACAGAAGTGGTGAATTTAACACATATCCTTAAGTTATGAAAGGGTTGATTTTGGTTTATTTCATCTCTATCATGTCAAATTGGCCAAATTAAAAAGACAACGGGCCAAATTGGTTAAAAATCCCCCAGCATATATTTAATATTTTATATGAGATGCACAAGTAGTTAAAGGCCCGGTTAAGAAACGAGACCAGTTAAAGGCCCATTTGCATTTACACAAAAAAAAGGATAAGGTTAATATTGTAATAATTTAATTTGAGAAAACTATAAAAATGTCCCTGTTGTTGGCTTAATATATAAATTTGGTCCACCTTCAATAGTTTATGAGAATATGGACCATATGGTCCCTAGGGTTGTATTCAAGGTAGTCCTTAATTTTTATGTAGTCTCAAGAGACAAATCTCAACCATTGATTAATTATAAGTAATGGTCAAGATTAATCACATATTTTATACATGGAGGGGTATTTTGGTCATTTTTTAAATAAAAAAAATAAAATTTATAATAAAAAATAAAAAAATATATAAATTTGGTCCACCTTCGATAGTTTATGAGAATATGGTCCGTAATGTCACTGTTTCGTTTCACTTTTGGTCCCTCTTCCAAGAAAATATACCAAAATACCCTTACCTTTATTTTTATTTTTCATTTTCTGATTTTAACTAATTTTTATAATATTACGGAATGTTAAAAACATTTGAAAATAAAATGCCGCAAAATTTTGAAGGGTAAGGGTATTTCGATAACTTATATGGACGTTGGACCATATTCGCAAAAAATACTACAAGTGGACTAAATCCATAATTTTGAGCAAACCACCAGAACCATTAATGTAATTTACTAATCATATTTTAGACATTAATTATAGTATACCAAAAGTCATTAGTTTTGGCCCAAACCCGTTACCCGGCCCACTTGCCAGCAGTACAAAAGAGAAAAGAATAATAAAAAATAAAATAAAGTATGTTACTTGTATATGGTAAATTTCCTTCCATTGCATCTCTCTTTTTTTGGCAGCTTAGACAAAGAAACGGGCCATCCCAAGGCCTTGATTTGCCATTTGCATTACTCGATCCATGATGTATTGAAATACCTTCTCCAGGTTTCATTTCAATTTGACAAACCGCACAAATAAATAATCTGAAAATGTTACACAACGGGTATTTCGTATCCAGCCTGCAACCCAAAACAATATTTTAAAAAATAAAATAAAAATAAAAATGAATAAATATCCGATACCAACCGGTCTGAAAGCAAAGCAGATCCTTCCTCAAGTAACTCTACCACCATATCTGGTTCAAAATATTCTTCTTCATCATGCTGAGGTGGCAATTCTGTGCTCTTTTTTTTAAACATGGATTTTAATACTCCTTTACCCGTTTTCTTTGGTGGTGGTACGGGTGGATTTGTTTTTTCTGGAGGCAGTATATCAATTACTATGCAAGTTGTATCATCCCTTAATCCTTTCACTTGTACAGCTTCCTGTAGCCAATTAATCAATTTCATAAATAATTAATGTCTTGATTATTATTACAAAAACAATGTTACTACAATAATAAAAAGTAAATTGCATAAATCGTCCCTGTGGTTTGTATGCAATTTTAAATTTTGTCCCTCAGAATTTTATTATACATTTACCAAAAGTCCCTAATTTTGAAACTTAAAACACCAACGGTCGCTATGGAAAAAAAAGGCCGTTAAGTTTTCAAAGTTTTCAAGGACCATTGATGTTACAAGTTTTCAATATTTGGGAGCGTTGATGTTACAAATATAGAAATCAGGGGCCATTGATGTTACAAATTTGAAAATTAGGGACCGTTAATGTTGCAAGTTTCAAAATCAGGGACTACCCGTGTGATAAAAGTAATCAAGGGACGTAATTCACAATTTCATACAAACTTCAGGGACATTTTATGTAATTTACCCCAATAATAATCTAAATCTTCAATTAGAAACTATTTAGAAGGATGTATGTATTAAAAATAGACTTTGGGCGCCTTTCAACATGTTTGATCAATCAATCCCCCTTTTACCTAGTTTTTTAATTGACCCGTTTGAGAAACAACAAAACCCAAGTCGATCCGTTTAGAAGTAAAAGGGTTTAAAATCGCCAGCTAGACTGAACATTAATTACATGATTTTTGTAACCATACTTTAACAATGTGTGTTGCTGCTGATTCTGGTGCTAAACCACGACTGCATTCTAAAGCATCATCTGCAGAAAGAGCATCCCAAACACCATCACTTGAGATTATAAGTCTCCCACCAGCACAAGATAGCTGCAGTTCATAAATTAAAAATATATAGAATAATTAAAGTTTTAATGTTATAACATATAAATTATTTGATAAATTGTATTTGTGAACCAATATTAGTAATTAACTAACTAACCTTGACTTGCTTAACATAAGGAACGGGAACGATGAATTCTCCAACATCTCGATCTCCAATAGATCGTGAAAGGCATAAGCCCCCAGGCCAACATCTCAAAGGTCCAATCTACCAAATATAACATTTTATTAAATTTAAAAAAGATGAAAGATGAAAGATGAATAATAAATTAATAATAAATTTAAAAAAAAATTAATAATAAATTTAAAAAAAAAAAAAGATGAAAGAACTTTTCAAGTTTTGTGATATGTTTTGTTATTCTTAATTACATTATTTAATAATAAATCTTTCCGTCTGAGCACGCTTGGAAATTAATATAGTTTTGAGGATATAGTTAGTTCTAAAACTACACAATTTACATTTATTGTCGGAGATCCAAATATCATACAACATCATTAATGTAATGAAAAGTTACATATCTAGGCGCACTATTTTTTTTAACCAACATAACTACTATCTAGTCTTCTAAAATGTATTTGAAACTAGGTTAAAATATAAACAAAGAAAAAAACATAAAAATACCTCTGTACCACCACCAGTATTAAGCCGACCAACCTCACCACCACTTGCAGACACGCGCTCCCTCCTACCAAACCAAAAAAAAAAAAAAAAAAAACATATAATAAATCGTAATATGTTTAAGATAATATTCAACTACAAAATCTATAAAGAAAATGTATCACATTAATTGTATTGACTTACTCTTCTTCGTTGGAGTCAAGTCTGTGATCTGCTGATAAATGATATATTGCTCCATCTGCAGATTCAAGTATGCAACGAGAATCCCCAACTGATGCAACTGTTACGATTGATCCCTCAATAATTACAAACGTGACAGTTGTTCCTGACATTTGTGCTGTAATCATTACAACATGTATGTATATTAGTGAACATATACGTTATGCATGTACACACGTAATATAAAAAATTCTATAAATAGAAAAATATTAGCGAGGGAAATTGGAGTATAACAATTCCGACAACATATATGACATGTTTAATGGTTTCATCACTTTCATGGCTCAAATATTTTCTTCTCACAAATTAGTAAACCTAAATATAAAGAGCTCATAGAGATTTTACACCATTATCCTGACAGCAAAAGCTACAAAAGTATGTGCGCGCCATTAATATAACCAACAAATATATAAAAATTACTTTTTCTACGAATACATTGCGAAAATACATATTTCGCATTTTACGTAACTACGTTAAGACCATGTCTTAATTAGTAACTACCAGAAATAACACAAATAGATTCTTTCCTAAGAACTAACCAACTCCAAATGATAAATTTTGACACGCATAAGGCTCTCCATAAATAGCAAAAGAGAATTAAAATGACGGCTTATGATGAACCTATATTATATTAAATTATTAATATACATCATCATAACGGTAACTAGTCATAGCCATTCGTTACATGCAATTTCTAAAGAAATTAGGAGAGAAACTTGCCTTTTTCTTGGAAATCTATATCTGTTTTAACAAATCCAGCCACCAAAGCCCTAGGCAATGCTTGCACCCATTCATCACGGTTAAGATCGGGAGGAATAGCACTCAAAACATTGTTTAAAAGATTTTCCTTAGTGTATATAGCTGCTGCAGTCCCATTATGACCGTCAAATATCTGCAAAACAAATTTGAGTACAATTATTACAAGAAAACACAACTGAAAATAGCTGAATCTGATAACATCTTTCTGTAACCCTTAGTTACTTCATCATATTTTTCCTTATCGTTCTAGTATTCTAGATGAAAATCTATCAACTACTGTAATGTAACAATGCAACAAATGTGAATTGAAGTATCAAAACATACCCCAAAGACAGAATAAGTAGTAACACCATCTCCTAAAACACGTTGGCATTCAGTCTTGATCAATGCGAAATCTTCCCCTTTCTTCGATTGATTAGCTTCACCGCTAACAATTTCCGGTCTATCAGCTTTCTCGTTCACTAATTCACGTTTCAACAACACCGATAATGGAACATGCTCGCTCTTATTGCAGGACATTTCTAGATTTATAGATTCAACTTTTCAACTGCTTCTGTTCCTTCACAAGCACTCAATAGAATCCTAAAAATCAAAAACATCAAAACAACAAAAATTAATTGAATTAAGCATCAGATTCGAAATCAGTAACACGTTTTGACCTAAAATCTGCACACAAATAACTCGTTTTCGCTACTCTAATACAGATTGAACGATGAAAACCTTAATCGAAGAACAATGTAGATATTC
Organism: Calendula officinalis; assembly: GCA_963853835.1. Classification (NCBI taxonomy): domain Eukaryota; kingdom Viridiplantae; phylum Streptophyta; class Magnoliopsida; order Asterales; family Asteraceae; genus Calendula; species Calendula officinalis. Next base: position 20,513,892 of record OY970829.1, read on the forward strand.
AAAATAGACAAAATCAACAATCTGCATTTAGGTAAACTGATAAATAAATAACTTACATAGATTCCAATATAAAGTAGGTATGGTTGATTCGTGGTTACAGAAGGAAAAAAGTTGTGATTCGATTCTCTACAAAAATTTCCGCGCGAGAGAAGAGGGAGGATAGCTGTAAATTTGGATTTTTGATTTAGATATTTTTGTTTTTGTGTGAATTTGTTTCATGATGTGCGAGTGTGTGCTGACATGTCCACACACACAAAGCGCGTGAGTTATGAGTTGTCTTTTTAGCTTTTTCTTTTCTACTAAATCCTTTCATTCATTCTTATTTTTATGGAATAAATGGAAATTAATTGAAGTTAAAACTTAAACAATTAAGGTTTAAAGTTTCGTGATCTTGCATTTTTTAGAAAATTTTTAATGATTTTTACTAAATATTTTTGTTTTATCTTACTACTATGAACCAATGTTTTAAAACCCGGGTTATTGCTCGGCCCGGTGTGATGACCGGGTCACGGTTCAACCGGTTCAACCGGCGGTTCAACCGTTTTACCGAAAAACATAGGAAAAGTTGCATACGCATGTTTCTTCACTCAATTTGTAGAACCAAAAACAGAAACAAATTAATTTGAGAGAGATATCACTGATAAATTTGAGCAACCAATGAATTTGTAGAACACAACAATTTGTACAATCAATAAATCGGGCAGCAACAATCAATTTGGAGAAATAAATCGGGCAGCAAAGATGATTTTGTATCAACAATCAATTTGAGCAATCAATTTGTAGAACATAACATTGAATTTGTAGAAATAAATCGGGCAGCAACTAATGAAATTACCTTGTGTGGGTGGACGGTGGACGAGCAGAAACGAGCGAGATAGAATCGAAAGTAGTAGTAGCGGCTGAAAAACCACTGATATTAGGGATTTTTTTTGTAAATTCCGGGTTTTTACCAGGTCAACGGGTCGCCGGGTCGGCGGTTCAACCGGAAACCCGGCCGGGTCTCAGCGGGCGGAAAATAGGAATTAAACCGGACCGAGTTGACCCGCCTCATGTACCGGGTCCCGGTTCGACCGGTTCAACCGGCCGGGTCAACCCGGGTTTTAAAACATTGCTATGAACACGTGAAATCAATTAATTTTTTTTTCTTAATCTCATCCTTCAATTTAGATAATATAATTACCTCCTCCGATTCAAAATAAATAAGTGCTACACTTTCCTTTCTGGTGTGATTCAAAATAAGTGATACACTTTGAATAATTACCTTATTCGGCAAAAAATAGTGGGACCCACCAACTAATTATCTACTTTAACAAAGTGAAATGACCCCTTTACCCTTACTTTTAACTTTTAAACATCATTATCCCCACTTTATTCAAAAGGTGTGAGACTCATTCTCTACTAACTATCTAATTAATCTAATTTAACCATCATTATAATCTTTTGCCTCAAAAACAGCGAAACTCAAAGTGTATCACTTACTTTGAATCGGAGGAGGTATATTAATCAAATAAGTAATAAAATTTAATACATAATATCATCTTTATGTTTTTTTGTGTGATTTTGATTCAATATATTTTTCTCATGAAAATGGCAAGATTCGAAAGAAAAATGTGATAATTAATTAATTTTGCTAACGAGAGTCTTTAAGAATAGATGAATGTATAAAGGGGATAGTGAGTGTGTGGTTGTCACGTACCTAAGCTTAGGTGTGTAACCACCTAAAACTATGTAGTTTTTTGTTTAAACACTTAATTTTACAAACATTTGTCGATTTCCAATCATATTAAAACACCTGGACAATAAAAAAAAAATCATACACACACATTCACATGCGTTTTATATGAACATCATTTCAAGAAACACGAAGTTTGAAATATCACTATAAAATAACATAATTAAGACAATTTTAAAGATGGGGATTTATATGAGTTTTGATCACCTAGGGCTTGAGTTTAGACATATTTTGATTCACTAATGAGTTTATGTGATGATTTTAACTATTCTACCCAAAACTACAATGTTTTTGTATGGTTCCACACCTAAGCTTAGGTATGTGACAGCCACATACTCACTTTTCTCATGTATAAATAGGTATACATTAACCATTAATCAACTACCTATTATATTTATCACAATTAACTATAAACAGGGGCGAATCCCATATACATACAAATAAGTGGGATTTATGACCACCCCTTGATAGGTCATTTCCAAATGAAAAAAAATTTGATAAAAAAATTTTAGTAAAAATTTTTATATTGATCCTCAATTAAAATTCTGAGAAATCTATGGTTGATTATAGTCCTTGATTCGCAACTGACTATAAATTACAATTATCATGTTCATTTTTAAAAATAGATTTAAGAGTTGCTATTAGTATTTAAGAAAAACAATAACATGGTGATTAAACATTAAATAAACGAGTAAACGAAAATGATTCAAAATATATTTAACTAAACTCTTATAAGTGTATAATGTTTAGATCACATTGCTTAACAACAAATAAAAAATTTCTTAGCATTTTACGTTAACAACTTATGATGATCTCTTGCTTTTATGTGGGTTATTCGTAATCATTCTTGATGGCTCTAGCAAACGACGTTGCACGACTTGACAAAATAACCACTAGGTTTTTCTAGTCATAAAAAACATGTAAAAGAACCGGACTTTAGTTATAAATCGTACCATTGACTAACATTGCTACTTCCACTAACAAGACCACCTCGATATTTTAAGGTATCATTATTTATCTATATATCTATACTAGGTTATGACCCGTGAAAAATCACGGGCTGTCAATAATTTTACTGAACGTAATTTTTATAGAATATATAAATTCATCGTTAATTGCATGATTATTAGATCAACGATAAGAAAATATAAATTTAGCGTTAATTACCATTAAACTTAAATAAAATCTTGTTGTCATATGGTGTCAAACACAACCGTGATATAAAAGTACGATATCCAACATTATTTCTAGATATAACAATTGTTTTGATAATACGGGTACCCAATGTTACTATTTGAAGTCTATTATCGTTACATAAACCACTTTTCTGGTCTAACAGTGTCACTAATATAACATAAAGTATGAAATTCAATTTTATAGTTCAATTTACATTATATAAGCATTTTATAATTATAATTTATAATCTTAGATCACGGAGTGACAATATTATTCAATAAAGATACAGTTAGACAAATTGAATGATGTCAAAAATTTGTCGTTTGAAAGTTGAAATTATTGTATCTAAAATTAGTAATTGATGAAACATTTATAGGTGTCTGCAATAAAAATATATAATTAGTAAGTCAATATATAGGATAAGAAAATGAAGGATGCGAAAAAATGTAATTTAAACATATTCAAATCTTCGAAAATATTGATGACAATGAAAGAATAATTTAAATCTATCCTAAAATAAGAAATTTTAAATAAGAAACAGGATAGTTATGTATTAAAATTGGGAGCTAATTTGCATACAATATTTTTTATCTAGATAGAGCAATTTCATATTAAAGGATAATTATGTCCTTAATGGAAAGGGTGAAATTCAAAGTGTGGTAAAAGGAAAAGAAGGGCAACATTGTCATTTAGCATGAAACTGCTCTGTATGGATAAAAATTTCTCTGTACGAATCAGTTCCCATTAAAATTCGAATTTATCCGAGGGCATACGATAACGTTCATTAATGAAGTGACAATTTCCTTAATATGCATTGACTGACATTAATATACACTTTAGAAACTAACATTTTAGAAGATGCATTAAATTCAAATTTATGTTCAAATAGTAATTATAGGCTCATTAAATGCACATTATCGTATGCCACATGGGCATACGTTAGAAAAACTCTTATTATATTTACTCGGTGGAAAAATTATATTTGAATCACGGTTACTTAATTTAGAAAATATCCCAGTGTTATAAGAACTGTATGTTTTAAAGTTACCTTAATTACCATTAACAATTTAATATGTTCCAAAATTACCTAATTACCTAATTAATTGCCTATTAAATAATTACCCAAAATAGGCGAACACCAGAAGCTCCTAAACCACAAATATAATTTCTGAAGTGCAGCAACCCCCATTATCCTCACCAACCAAAAATCAATAATAATTCGACAAAAAATGACTGAAAAAACTCATACCACATTAAGCAAATAGCAATAGTGAATGAGATCGTTGAGATGAGCTCCCGTGCAAAACGTGATGATGTATTTGATACTTTTGCATCAACCTACAAACAAAAAATATGATGTATTTGATACTTTTGCATCAACCTACAAACAAAAAATATGGGTTCAAGGAAATTCAATTAAGTACCCGTAGTAATACACAAAAAAATAGCTTTAAAGCATTTTAACAAATACTTGGTACTCAATTATTACAATCACCGTCTCATATATGGTTTTGGATTCTCACATGTCTAAAAGCATCCCCAATGGCTAACCTTATAAAAGGCTTTTTACTTTTGCCACATCAACATTTCACTAACCAAAAACCTTTTAATAAATAACATCTCCAATGGTTAACCTTTCCAAAAACTTTTTCTTTTACATTATTTATAATTTACCTTTATCTATCTCAAATGTTTTATAAATACCCCCTATATATAAATTGACAATTTTTTTGACATCTTACTAAATATAATATTTTATTAAATGTCTCATACTATAATATTATAATAATTGACATTAAATGTTATATAATTTATTTATTAACTAATAAAAATATAATAAATAATTTATATATAATATATCTAAGATTAAAAATGAAAAGTTATTAAATATAGGGAACTAAAAAAGACAAACAATGAAAATTAGTTAAAATGTTAGTAGAAAAAAAGTCTTTCTATATTTCATTGCATTCAGTTTTTCATCTTCAGTGACATTTTGCAGCCCCCTTTATTATTTTATATATAGATATATATATATTATTTAATAGGGTTCCAAACCTGAGCTCGGCTAAATAGGCTCAATGATCTCTTTCTTCTAAACAGGTGGTGATTTGGGTTTAAGAGATGATAGTGCATCCTAAAAACAGGTGGAAAGAATTATTAATTATTGATCTTTTACCTCCATTCCAAAATCGTAATAATTCCCCTTTTGTTAAACACCAACAAAGCAGCCATTTTCAATAATCAAATCAAAGATTTACCCCTTTTGTGAGATGAAAAATAAACAAATAATGCAATATATTGTAACTGTTAATCAACGGCAATTAGGTCGCTTATGAATCATTGAACTAATAACAGATTTAATCAAACTAAAAGAAAGATCAAAAGTTACTTTCTTCGGAGAAATCTTAACTTGTTAATCACGAACTTGTTCATATAATTCCTTTGCAAGTTTCTAGCACAACAATCAGTGAACTACAAAAAAGAAAATCCAATAATCTTGTCATTCTTCCGTAATCAATTTATCAATGAATAAATACTGATTAGAGAGGGATTATGATTAAATATGGTTTCAGATTAAAGAGGCGTGATGGTGGCGATGGCTGCCATTACGGAGGGGCGAATGAATTCTAAGGTTTCTTCAATTGGTGTAAAGACTAAGAATGAGATGAAATATGTGACATAATAAATTGATTGCTAAGATTTTAGATCAAAATATACCAAAACTCAGGAAACTATTGAATCATCATTATTAAATTTAGGGGATTCCATATTTAAAGGAAAACCTTCTTAACTGAAACGAAATTGTGCCTATAAAATTGGAGGCTTAAAACTGAGCGGGAAACAAATTTTCAAGGACCAATAAAAATCTGCCATCTGGAATCATAATGCTCTACAAAATTGCCATGTGTCAACAAAAAGCTTCTTTTATTATATTATAGATCTATCTATATCTTATCTATATCTATATCTATATTATATATATAAAAAATGAGTTCCAATTTTGAAGTTCAATAAATATCATGCATTTAATATTAATAATAATATTATATAAATCTATTTATAAAAATAATAACTCATTAAATTGTAATACCAAGAGTTTTGAAATATATATATATATATATATATATATATATATATATATATATATATATATATATATATATATATATATATATATATATATATATATATATATATATATATATATATATATATATATATACTTCCTCCGATTCAAAATAAGTGATACACTTTGGGTTTCACGGTTTTTGAGGTAAAAAATTATAATGATGGTTAAATTAGATTAATTGGATGGTTAGTGGATAATGGGTCCCACACCTTTTGAATAAAGTGAGGTTAATGATGTTTAAAAGTAAAAGTAATGGTAAATGAGTCATTTCACTTTATTAAAGTAGATAGTTAGTGGGTGTAGGTCCCACTATTTTTTGCCAAATAAGGTAATTTTTCAAAGTGTATCACTTATTTTGAATCACCCCAAAAAGGAAAGTGTATCACTTATTTTGAATCGGAGGAAGTATATATATAGGGTCCGGATCCGGTGAGGACTCAAAAATCGGTGAAGACTACGAGGACAATTTTCGTCCACTCATTTGTTAAAGGGCACAAAGGTCTTTATGAAACCCCCACTTTCCTCCTTTTGCCACTTGTCATCATTTAATTAGATGTGGGTTCCCCCCCCCCCCCCCCCCAACTTCGTTTTTCGCTCATACTTTTTTTTTTATTTGTAAAATAAAAAATCTAAAAATGCCAAAAATTTTAGTTTTAAATTTTCTACAAAATGAGTATAGTCATGAAAATTTTAAAAAAAAAATTATCCAAAATTGACAATGATCCATAAATAACAAAAAGATCCAAAAATTAACAATCGTGCAAAATTAATAAAATGATCCTAAATTAATAACACGATCCAAAATTATATATGATATATTTTGACTAATTATTTATGTAAAATTATGTTTATGCAAGATTAACAATGATCTAAAAATAACAAAATGTACCAAAATTATGACAATTATCAAAAAATAACAAAATGATCTAAAATTAACAAAATGGTCTATAAATAACAAAATGATCCAAAATTAGCAAAATGATCCATAAATAACAAAATTATCCAAAATTAGCAAAATGATCCATAAATAACAAAGTGATCCAAAATTAGCAAAATGATCCATAAATAATAAAATGATTCAAATTTTAAAAAATTTTAAAAATATTTTTTTTTAAATTTTCTTGACTATGCTCATTTTGTAGAGAATTTAATTTTAAGAACTTTGGTTTTTTCAGAATTTTTTTTTTCAAAGAAAAAAAAAGTTATAGCAAAAAATCAGAAGTGGGTGTAAAAAAAAATAGTCCAGCCAATAGGTTGGCGACACGTGGCGAGAGTGTATACATGCAATTCTAGGTGCGTGAGCTGAGTTTTTTCTTGAAATTTGTAGACCAAAAAACCCTTGGATATTTTACCCTTTAGAGGAAAAGCATAAAAATTTCCATACTATTTACAAAAATGCCACTACGATTTTTTTTTAAAAAGGGAAAATCTTAGCCACACATCTTTGAGATTAACGACTAAGATTTGTCCTCGCAGTCCTCACTGGATTTTGAGTCCTCACCCGATCTCACTTCTATATATATATATATATATATATATATATATATATATATATATATATATATATATATATATATATATATATATATATATATATATATATATATATATATATGAGGCATAATTTTGAATTAAATTTGACTTGTCCATTTCGAGCTCTCCCATTGGCTGCCAATGCTGACGTGTAATCCCCAACAATGCCACATGTCATCATTGAATTTGAAAACTTTTAACTTAAATAAAAATAAAATTTGACTTGTCCATTTCGAGCTCTCCCATTGGCTGCCAATGCTGACATGTAATCCCCAACAATGCCACATGTCATCATTGAATTTGAAAACTTTTAATTTGAATACAAAACGAAACAAGTCAATACTAGGCAAAAAAATTCGGAACAGATATTCAAAAGATTTGAATATCTTGGCAAAAAAAAAAAAAAAAACTCTTGCACGCTATATTTAAAAGGGTCAAGCATTTAGTATCTTCGAAACAAGTCAAATCTTGGCAAAAAATTCGGAACAAATATTCGAATTAGCCAAATATTTTAAACCATACCTTTTCTCACATGGAAGATTTAAAGTTGCGATATATGGTCACCAGTCGACTCTAATTAGTAATTACTCAACATTTCATATATTTTTTTTTTGTCTTGAACGATATCTTAACGCCATTATTGGGCTAAACAACTTTGTCAATTTAAATGGATCAAACATGTCAAATATGTCAATTTTTTAAATGTATATGCAGGAACCTACTAAAAGATATTTATCTTTTAAATATATCTATAAACTATTAAATTATAAACATATTTGTTTTTAAAATGTTTGGATACTTAATCGGGTTGAGGAGTCGATCTATTTAAATTATCGTCAACCTGAACCCAACATGTTTATTAAACATGCCAATTGAGTCGATTTAAAATTGATCCAGATTTTCTTTCTCTGAACCTCAACATGTTCATTTTCGTATCAGTCTCAGGTCGAGTTTTGTGTAAGGTAAAAAATTATCACCACTGCTATTTATGTACGCTATTATCGACTATTGTATGCAAGTTAATTAAGGAGAATTGTGGTGGTTTGCAACCCCTGTTATCCCGCAACAAAGACAAAGAAAAAGTAAATAACAAAAATTATTTCGGACTCAATAAAAAAAAATTAATATTCACAATCATCAATCCGAAACATACTCCGAGTTGCTACAAAATCTGTGGAACCCCGGCTTTTTTCAAGATCGAGCAATTCTTGCTCCCACACATGAAATGGTTGACATCATAAATGAACGTATGCTTTCTTTAATTCCCAGAGAACAATTGACATACGAGTCATCGGACTCAGTTTCGGTTGCAGATGAAGATGATACTATGTTTAACCTTGCTCTTTACGCCACCGATTTCTTGAACAGTATAAATATGTCAGGTGTCCCGCAACATATCTTGAAGTTAAAGATCGGCGCTCCAGTAATGTGTATGCGAAATATTGATCAGAAAGCTGGATTGTGCAACAGAACGCGACTTCGGATATTAGGAATGGGGATAAATATAATCGAAGGTAATATCATATCTGGCGGCAAAGTTGGTACCATTTGCGCTATCCCTCGCATGCTTATTAGTCCTTCTAACAACAAGATGCCTTTCAAATTGAACCGGAGATAATTTCCTGTTCAAGTTTGCTTTGCTATGACTATTAATAAAAGCCAATGTCAGACATTGTCGCAAGTTGTTTTGTTTCTTCAAAAACCAGTATTCTCACATGGTCAACTTTATGTCTTCGTATCACGAGTTAAGAACAAGAACGGATTGAAAGTTATTTGTTGCGACAAAGATGACAATTAAACTTATTCAACAGCAAATGTCGTTTACAAAGAAGTCTTATTTCGTCTATAAATTTTCTGTAACATTTATTCATGTATCAAAATCTGTACCAACTTATTATTACAATTATGAATTGTTATGCCATTTAAACTGTATCAATATTTTTGTTATTTTTCTATATATCTCTTGAAGAATGCCCGCCCAGTCGGGCGGGCTTTGAAGCTAGTATATATATATATATATAATTAAGGCTACAGAACCAGCAGAACTCAATCTAAACCATTGATTTTTGAAATGAAATGATCATGGAAGACACATTAATGTATTTGATGAGGGACCCCCAAATATTGGTTTGCATGGATGTCATTCATGCATGTATACATATATGTATATGTTTTCATGTATGTGTACATAAGTGTTATCTATACATATATGTATACATGAATGAATGACATCCATGCAAACCAATATTTGGGGGTCCCTCCTCAAATACATTAATGTGTCTTCCATGATCATTTCATTTCAAAAATCAATGGTTTAGATTGAGTTCTGCTGGTTCTGTAGCCTTAATTGGTTCTGATTCTAATTCTACACTATATATATATATATATATATATATATATATATATATAGGGTCCGGATACGGTGAGGACTCTTTTCCCGGTGAGGACTGCGAGGAATGCGAGGACTCTAAAAAAACACTAAAAATTATCCAAAACAAACTTTTTTCAAAAAAAATTCTGTTTTAAATATCTAAATCGCAGCCTATTAGATCCAAAAAAAAAAAAAAGTTTTTCCAAAATGATCCAAGAAAAATATATGGATCATAATAATGATCCACAAAAAAAATATGGATCATTGTTATGATCCGCAAAAAAAAGTGGATCATAATTTTTTTTTCGAAATTTTTTTTGGTCAAATGTAGTAATCATCATGGTGAGTTATATATATTTTTTTTGGAATTTTTTGAAATTTTTATGAGGTGTCCTCGCGAGTATTCGCCGTTTTGGAGTCCTCACAAGATCCCACTTCTATATATATATATATATATACATACTAGGTTATGACCCGTGAAAAATCACGGGTTGTCAATAATTTTACTGCATATAAAAAAATTTATTGAATGATTATTACATATAAAACTAAAATACATTAAAACATTACTAAGTAAATATTCAACGCTTATGAAACAATCTCTTTAAAAAAACGATTAAATAACAATCTCTTTAACAAAATATAAATAGTTATAAATTTCTAAACACGTACCTTAAATGCAACATTTGATGTTTTATTACTATATTCAAAAGATAAGAAAAGATTCAAGAAATAAACATCGTTAATCTAAAACATATTAAATTTTCAAAGATTAAACAAAAAAAAAAAATATATATATATATATATATATATATATATATATATATATATATATATATATATATATATATATATATATATATATATCCTACCTTATATATGAGGCTACACATGTTGAACCTTTGCCAACTCATCACCACGGACGCCTCCCATTGGTGGACAATGCCACGTGTAATTACGGCATTGGTCCATTCATTCCCTGCAACATTCTAGAACGTCCATTGTGAGCATTTAAAATAACCCGTAATATCAGGCATGACCCAATCTTTCCCCGATTCTGTTTTGGAATGCAGTCAATGTGAATCCTGTAATTCAGGCAACTATATGCGGTTTTTTTAATCTCTGCCAACTAATTACGGAAATTAGTAAACACCATAATGTGAATGATTTTAAAATTCAAACATACCATATTTCGGATTAACCTTGCAGATCAAGCACAATCTTTTCCGCATTCATCTTCAATTTCAATTTAAAAAAGATATCCACCCCTATATAATCCATGCACACCATACGAAAAACATAACCCTTTCATCCCTGCAAAGATCGAACTGCAATAAGTTGAAGGTTTATACTATTCGTTTTATAATATATTTTTTTACGTAGATTCTCAATTGTTTTGTCTTCATTATTTTTTCGTGAATACCTCATATGTTTGACTGCATAAAGATTTTTATGAAGCTAATTCTTTGACTGCATTTTTATCCGACTGCATTGTTTATAATTATCAATTGTGATACTGCATTGTTTTTAATCAGCAATTTATTGTAGTGGCCCTCTTGACCTGCGCCTGGTAAAATATTGAATAAATTTTGTTTTTTAATCAACTGCTTCGGTGACCTTGCAGGAAAACAAATCAAGAGGACACTACCAACTATTCTATTGCAAGGTAATTTATAATCCCTATTTTTAGTTGTTTAGTTACACTTTTAATAGAACCCAACTGTATAAATTTCGTACGATTATAAACTTCTTTTGCAGTTTCACAGTAATTAAAAATATAATATGTAGAATTTGATTAATGTAGCCTTTCAATCAAACGCTACACCATAATCTTATTACTGTATTTACCTTTAAGTTTGACTTTAACATGTTTTTCATTAGATTTTACTTTAAAAAGTTTTAAAGTAAAAAACTTTAATTTAGAAATACAGTAAAAATACGGTTTCACATTGTATTTACTGTAATTACTTTAAAAGTACACTTTTTATAAATACAGTTTTGCATTAGGTTACAATGTTTGAATAATTTTTAAATATCAAACTTTAAGATGATGCCAAATTTGATTGAATAATTTACTGTATTTTCAAACTATCAACGTTTGACTTTTAAAATTCAAACTGTATTTAATACAGTAATTACAGTAAATAAAGTTTGACTTAAAAAAGTTTTTCATTAGGATTGACTTTAAAAAAACAAAACTTTAAAGTTTTTACTTTTTATTACAGTAATTAGCACACCTTATTTACAGTATTTAAAATAATGTGACAGTTTGACTTTTTAAAAGTCAAACTGTTTACACAGTTTAATTTTTAATTAACATAACCACATAATTCTTGATAAACTGTATTTAACGAATTTTTTTAAGTTAAAACTGTATTTTACTTTTTTTACACTAATTATTACACTTTATTTACTGTATTTTAAAACTATTACTGTATTTACCTTTAAGTTTGACTTTAACAAGTTTTTCATTAGGTTTGACTTTAAAAAGTTTTAAAGTCAAAACTTTAATATAGAAATACAGTAAAAATACGGTTTCACATTGTATTTACTGTAATTACTTTAAAAGTACAGTTTTTATAAATACGGTTTTGCATTAGGTTACAATGTTTGAATAATTTTTAAATATCAAACTTTAAGATGATGCCTAATTTTATTGACCCATTTACTGTATTTTCAAACTATCAACGTTTGACTTTTAAAAGTCAAAGTGTTTCAATTATAGATTAGTATAAACACATAATTAGCTTTAAAGTTTTTAAAGTCAAACTGTATTTAATACAGTAATTACAGTAAATAAAGTTTGACTGCAAAAAGTTTTTCATTAGCTTTGACTTTAAAAAGTCTTAAAGTCAAAAATTTAAAGTTTTTACTTTTTATTACATTAATTAGCACACCTTATTTACAGTATTTAAAATAATGTGACAGTTTGACTTTTTAAAAGTCAAACTGTTTTCACAGTTTAATAGACAAATTCTGTTCAATGTAATTTTAAAAAACCTGTTTTTATGTTTGCACGGTTTGACTTTAAATGTCAAACCGTAATTATTTTAAAATATAAAATCAAGAAAACACGTATTATGAATCTTTGACTTTTAAAGTCAAACAGTCAAAACAGTTTACCTGTTTTCGTGTGTGCTGAGGTTTGAAACATGTTTATATATGGGAAATTACGGTTTTCTCCTTGTCCTCCTGCTCAGTGGGGATCCATTTTGCATCTTTAAGTGCTTCATCCGCAGCACATAATGCTTAACTTATAAACCTAGCAATTGATTTACCATGCTGCAAATAGTAACAAATGAAAACAATTAGACATGGATTGTGCTTAAATTCAGCTTCTGGAAAAGATTATTGATTTATTGTTGTTACATAATTGATAATACCTTAGGTTCGAGCCACAATTGCTCATCGAATTTGCCAGAATTAGTACCACAAGGTACAATTGCAGCCACTTTGGAAGTAAACTGATCAAATGTGTACGATTGAGTTTCATTATCGAATTGATTCATTTTCACGTCTTCAATTGATAAAGCCCTAATTCCACTTTCTCCTTTAATTAATCGTTTCCATGTAGTTTCTACTCCACAACCCAATGGTGTAACCATTCCTAAACCTACGACAATCGGAAATTAGATACATTAATTCAGTAATTTTCCATCGAAATGTTAAAATTGAGCCCTAATTTTCGATTGGAGAAGAGATTACGAGTGACGACTACTCTTCTTTGAGGGGAAATTGGGGGAGGTTTGAAGGGTTCGAGAGTGTGGCCGTAAGATGAAAATGAACGACGAATTTGACGGCATAATTGTGCAGATTTATACCACCGGCGTCTGTTCATGGCAGCAGGGTTGTTATTTTGATTGGGGTTTCTGCAGGAGTTTGCTGATGATGTTTATTTGTTTATCTTCTTTGTGTTTTGGTCCCTGATGTATGGATAGGATGACGTTTTTTTTATCCTTGAGCTATTATTTGACATTAAGGTCCCATTTAGCAGTTGGTGAATTCAAACCAGAAAATTAAGAAAACAAATCCGTTATAATTTTGGGTTAATAGTAGTTTAACATTTCTTCATGTATCGATTTTTCTACCAATTCGTCATTACAGCTACAACATTATTTGTCATTTTTAAAATTATTAATCTTTGTTAGTATTTTTCTACATACTAAATTTTGAAGCATACCCGCTCATCGGGCGGGTTATGGAGCTAGTATATATATATATATATATATATATATATATATATATATATATATATATATATATATATATATATATATATATATATATATATATATATATAGTGATGGATTCCATACAGAACCCATATTATTTACAGAACTCATAGAACTCAATCTATACCATTGGATAATAGGATTAATGGCTAGGATCAGTTTTAACATTTTTCTAAATAAAACTAATTTATTATTAGTAAGTAATAAATGAAAAGGGTAAAATGGGTATCACAAAAAGAAAAAAACAAACACCCCAATAACCATCCGTCCATCTCTCCATATTCTTATCTAATATTGTTTAGGGTTTGGGGAAGAAAACTTTTACGTAAGAAACCACCACCAATTCCCTTGTGAAGAATAACCGTCCACTGGCCGCCGCCGCCGCACCGGCCGCCGCCGCCGCACTTCCCTGCCGTAAAAACCCTCTGCCGCCCTAGCCTCTGCGCTCACTGCCCCCCTTTATCCTTCAAATACCATCCAAGTTTCTAGATAAAGTAAAGGTGGATCTCAAAAATGTTCTAAAAGTCTGATGAGCGGTGATGTTTTGAGATGAGGTAATTCGATTCTAAACTTAACTCATTAATAAAATTCCCCCTTTCAAAATATTCTTCTTGGGTTGTGTTCATAATTATCTATTTCCCCATTACTTTCTCACGTGCAATACAACATACCGAATTTGGGATTTGTATTATTCTTATTATTTTGTATGGGGTTCTAAACTTTTAATCTATGTATTTTTAGACATGCTTATAAAAACAATAACTAATTTATTGAAAACGGAGTTTATGGTGGATCTATTCAAAATCCTTCCCTCGTTTTTGATTCCATAGCAAATTAATTCATGGTTTCCAAATGCGAAAGAGATTTTTTATTTAGCAAATTCAGTGTCATCGTTTTTGTATTTGTGAGTTTGTGGTAGGTGCTGCGTATAGCTTGTTATAGTGTCTTTTTCACAACAAGCTTTAACTTCACAAAAACGCGAAACAAATGTGTTCTTATAAGTATTTTATTTTGTTAATTTTACGTGTTAAATCAAACATTACATTTTTTTAAAGTGCTCCAAGTTACTTTGTAGAGGTCACTAGTTCGATCCCTTATTAGATAAATATATATCTTATGACATTATATTTTAGAACCCTAATAACAATGATATATTCAATTGACTTACATAATTCACATTTTATTGTTGGTACATATATGTCTAAAGTAAAGTAATAATACATATGTGTTTGGCAAACCCTAATTTATGCTGTTACCATTTGTGTTTAGTGGTCATATACATATGTGTATTTTGCAGGTTATTGATGGTACATTAATGTCTGAAGTAAAGTAATGATACATCTATTGCTGGTAGATTCAAAGATTAAGGAACCATTTGTAGTTAAAGAAGACAATAACTGAAACATTTGTTGATGATATAAAGGATAGTGATGAACCATTTGCTCATATACATATGTATATTTTGCAGGTTCTTGATGGTACATTAATGTCTGAAGTAAAGTAATGATACAGGTTGTTGATGGTACATTAATGTCTGAAGTAAAGTAATGATACATCTATTGCTGGAAAATTCAAAGATTAAGGAACCATTTGCAGTTAAAGAAGACAATAACTGAAACATTTGTTGATGATATAAAGGATAGTGATGAAGAAGTTGTTTTGTACATATGTCTTGTTCTTAAATGCGAAATGTTAACGTTCGGATACATAGGTGTTGTTTTGTACATGTGTGTTATTCAGTGTTATTTGTGCATCTATGTTACTCACTATTTGTAGATACATTAGTGTTGTTTTGTACACATATGTTATTTGGTATTTCTGATTGTTATCTTAAAGTGCTTGTTTGAGTTGGTTAAAGTAACTACAAATTTAAAATAATTGGTTTTTTAGATACACAAGTGTTATTTGGAACATATACATATATGTAGATTCGTAAATATTACATAGACGTATAATTAAAATTCTGAATTTAATTCCTAATTTTTAGGAAATTTATAAAAGAAGAAACAAAAAATAAAAAAGTAAAATGTCAATAATACCCCTGAACCATTAAATGAATTAAATAATCATAAATTCATTTACTAAATTCTGATTGGTTGAAAATAGTTCTACCGGTTCTGTAAATAATATGGGTTCTGTATGGAATCCGACCCTATATATATATATATATATATATATATATATATATATATATATATATATATATATATATATATATATATATATATATATATATATATATATATATATATATATATATATATATATATATCTTCTCCTATATATAAGCCTACATTTGATTTTTGCATGACAACTCATCAGTTTGAAGCTCTACCATTGGTCCAATATGCCACGTGGAATTATACCATTGGTCAACCAATTACTCAGCCAATTGATTTTTTCCAAATTTAAAAAAAAAAATCATTAATTTGATTTTTTCCGGATTTGATTTTGTTTTAAAACCCAGCCATTTTTGGCAAATTATTCGGGGATCTTTTCCCCATTTTCCGAATTTGCAAACAAAATAATTAATTTAATAACATTCCAAACAAAACATTCCAAAAAACGTAATTCACATTAAAATCCGGAGATTTCAATTCAAAACAATCAAATATTCAAACTTTCCGAAATTATCGTTAATCCAGCTCCGAAATCACAGCCAATTTCTTAAAAAAAAATTATTATATTCCATATATAGATATCAAAACCATGTCTCTCCCTAATTTTGGTAAACATTAAATTAAAATCATTAATATAAATCCTGAATATACAAACTTATATAGATTTAGCAAAAATACATTCGTTTATCCCAGCTCAAAAAGTCCGATTTTAGCTCCTTACCAATACGTAAAACGGTTCAGAAAGTCTCCCAAGAATTATTTTTCACGATTTTATATCCCAAATCTCCAATATTTCGGTTATTGGAGATGTTGTTTTCTTTTCGGAGGCTATAGAGTATATTACACCTCACGTGTAATATCACCATACAACTTTCTGCTTCATCACTCTCTGATTGTAAGGCTCCAATCTGCAAAATTAAACAAACATCGGTTAGTTATCATTTTTTTACATGAAAGCAAGGGATAATTTAACATGAATACATGATCAACAAATACTCTTATTTTAAAAAAATAGTATGGGTAAATTATGCATTCATCGTTTTGTTTTGTTGTGGTTTATCACAATTCTACAAAAAACAATTTTGAAAATATGATTTTTTTAGACTACATAACATAAAATCAATTACATTTCATTTCGACTTTATGCCGTTCTTAAACATATACAAAATATATTTTTAAAATGTTACTATGACAATTTGAATAATGGCAGCAATATGATATTTTAATTTTCAATTACTATGCAAGTTTTAGGTGCAACATATTTGAATTTTAAAATTTTTAAAACTAATTAAATTATGTAATATTATTGTGTATAATCTCCGAAATTTGTTTCTGGGACCATATAAATCTGCTATTTAGGTGCAACATATTTGAATTTTTCAAAAAGCCAGCATTATCTTTAATAGAGGATTTATAGTGACGAGAGATGCTTCAGTATTGCATAAACATTTGGTATGCATTTGTATTCTGCTGCTACATGATAGCCAATGCAAATTATCAACAAATTCAATTTGTTATATATTTATGTTGCATAAATAAGTGTAGGCTTCATCCGCCCGTTTTGTATTCCAATTATTGTTTATTAGAATTTGTTGATAGTTATTAACAAATTCAATTTAATTCGAATTTTGAAGTTTTTTTTGTAAGATGTTTGATTTTTTTGTTAAAATTCAAACGTACTTTTCAATAAGCAGTAAAAAAGAAATTAGCCTTTTTAATAAGTAGTATAAAAGTTCATTGTTAGATTTTTGTTAGGGTTACGGTTGTATTCCAATCATTGTTTATTATAATTAGTAGAAAATTGGATTATAAAAGTCTTGATTTGGACAAGAATGGTGACTTTCAATAAGCAAATTAACCGTTCATTAAATTCCCAGTTGAAAAAAATTAGGTTAAAACAGTCACCAGATTAAAAAACACATTTCAATAAATAAAATTGATTTCACCTTGATAAAGGAATCTATTAACGGCTTCGTTAGGGTCCAGAATTGATTTCTTTCGGCGTGGAATAGATCTCAATTTCGAGAACTCCGTTTACAATCTCCTTCAAGCTTTGTAGTTGTACCATCGTTTACAATCTCCTTCAAGCTTTGTACCATATTCCAAGACGCCGGTCGTATTACTCCGCCATTACTCCCTCCGCTGACGCCTCTGCAACCCATACTTTTAATCAGATATAACACCGTCGTCCGCCGACGTCGTCACTACCGGAGTTTGAAGTTGCTTAAAGATTTTAGACCTAATTCGAAGTTTATTAAATTTCCCATACGCCATAAAACCATCATTTGTATGCTTCATCCTTGATTGATACGTTGATCTGAACAATTTCCCCACAAACAAAAACCCATTTGAAATCCCTAGATTGGAAAGCCTTTCTTCGATACAAGATGAAATGTATTTTAGTTTACAGTTGACTTCATCAACTTGTGTCTTTTTTCAATTTACACCTTGATTTCATGTCTGTTAACTTTTAAAGCCCGTAAAATAATTTTCATTTAATACTGAGAGTGAAATTAATGGGCTGTCTTTTAGCCCAACAATCGAATATAAAACGTAAAATCTAATAGAAATCAAATGTAAAATATTTATTGGGTTTTGATACATGTAATCAATTTCTGAATTTTAGGAACTACTTCCACATAAATTAATGTATATTTTTTTATGTACTTAATGACAGACTGTCATTATAAAAACGCATATTTATTAAAGCCCAATTTTTTTAATTTTGTCAAACACTAAAGTAATTCTTACTTTTTTTTGTTATTTCCCTTTTTATTATCGTTATAATCTTTTTTGTATCAATATGCGTAAATAATTTAGACTCTCTATTAATACACCTTTTTAATTGAGTAATGCTTATAACATATCTTACGCAAATGTCGTTTATAAAGAAGTCTTATTTCGTCTCTAAATTTCCTATAACATTTATTAATGTATCAAAATTTGTATCAATTTATCATTACAATTATGGATTGTTATGTTATTTAAATTGTATCAATATTTTTTTATTTTTCTACATATCTCTCGAAGCATGCCCCCCCAATCGGGCGGGCTTTGAAGCTAGTATATATATATATATATATATAGTACAAAAAGTTACCTATTTTAACCTATCTGTGATAAATAAAAATTAATCAAGGGGGACATCTCAAATTTGTTTTAAGTGAATTAACATTTGAAGGCACTTGATGTTCTCATTTATTTTCATACAAGAAACCGGAAAAAAATATATACAGTAAGGACAAAATCAAGAACAAACCCAATGCTTAATCGATGTTCTTGACGAATAGTTGTTTCATGCTCAATCTTGGAGGAAGCTAAGCATCAACAGCAGCCTCCTGAACATTATAAACTTATATAAAGAACTTTGACTTAAAGTCAACATAACAGTTAAAGCATGAAATACTTCCCTCAAATTAACTAACTTTATATACAAATTAACTACTATGATCAGCTCTTATGGCTTCTCCTAGTGGTAAAACGACTTACATTGCAGCTCTTATGAAAAATATCGGGATTCATATGATTGTGTATATATCTATATTTATTGTGAATTGGGTTTCTACCATTATTATTTAAGCTGTTAACTATGCAATCTTGGTAATCTCACATGTTAACTAATTCTCAGATGTTAACTCGTCGATGTTGATTCTGCAACATTTTTACTCAATTTCAAAATGTTTTTAATAAGTCATTACAAAAGGTTATCCATTGTAGATGCTCAAAATTCTCTGTTTTGGGCTTAACCGATTAACACTCATTTTGTTGTCAGTTAGTTAGACCCGATCTGATTTTAATAACTTGTGACTTCAAATTGATAAAAATCATTTCACATAATCAATTCATACAAATGAATCATAAATTTGCAGTTTGCATAATCGGGTTGCAAACTAATACTTACTGAACTGATTCATTTCGATAACCATACATTTCGAATTACATTATGAGGTCTCCAAAAACTATGTGTAAATCATGAAATCAACCCACAAATTTTAAGTGCATTTCATTCTCAATTTATTCATTCAAATCAATGAAATTTACAATTTTCATTATAAATTTAATTGTGTCTATACCATTCTCAATATTGCTAATTTTTTATTCTTATTTTTAAAATGAAAAGTGAAGGGTATAATGATTATACCAGTGATGCAGATTGAGAGCTTGTAGAGGATGTGAGAAATCCTAAAGGTTTTCAAAAATTAGAAGGCTTTAAATAGGAAAAAATCAAAATTTTGCAGAAAATTTGCTCCGTAATTCGTGTTGTTATTGGTAACGTTTACCATTGTTAGACACGGTTAATAGGTATCGTATTGCTATATTTTAGGAATTAGACCCTGTTATATATTTATTGCTCTGTATTGACAATTCTGTATATTAGGAATCTTCCGTCCGTAATTCAGAAATAAAGTTGCGGGCTTAAACAGAAAAAAATGGTTAGAAGTTTTTTTTTTGGTGGACTTAATTGTTAGGGTGTTATAAAAAATGTATTTATTTATCGAATTAAAAACGTATATCCCGTAAATTACTGTTTTAAAACAATTTTTTAAATACATTTAATAAAAATTAAATTTAAGAAACTGAATTTGATAAATTAATCGGTAATTAGTATATATTTCTTGCTATATTTGTAGAAACATTTATAACTCGGTAATTTATCAAAACTAATTAAAATAGGAACTTATATATGCTTATATAAAAGATTATATTTAAGGTTGTCATTTATGTTATTTAAGGATGTCATTAATGACTATATAAGCGATTGTTAAGCCTTAAGGAGTGTTTAAATTTAGAACTTATTGCACATTAATGCTTCTTTATATAAACGAATTTCTTAGTATGGGTGAGAAAAATATTGAAGGCACCCATAAGAGGCTGCCATGTGGTAAAGTTGTGGGCTAAGAAGATGAAACGTGTCATCTTAAGCTTCTTTTATTATAATTATTATTATTATTATATATATATATATATATATATATATATATATATATATATATATATATATATATATATATATATATATATATATATATATATATTGTACTTGTATGGTTACTATATATACGCTAACAATAATTTAAACATTTCTATAAAATATAAATTCTGAAATTACTTTTCAATTCGTATTTGCTATACGAAAGTACGGAAGGCAAGCCATTCTATCTGACTTTGACTTTTCAATTGCATATAACAAAATAAAGCTAATGATTTAGAGATTAAGGTCAATTATTATGTTCTATAACAAAAAAAAATTGTCAATTAATATGATGAATATTAAAAATAATAATTAGAACAATAATGATTAATAAAAAAATAAACATAAGGTCATGCCTTAGTTATGGTTTCTAAATGTGGACGAATACAACAGATCAACACGTTGAATAAAAATGTTTTATGTATAAAATGTTATACTTCTTACGTTTTAAAATAAGTGATACATTTTAAATTTTATGGTATTTTAAAATAAGTGACAAACTTTAAAAACATGCCTTATTTAGTATAACGTAGTAGGGATCACATCCACTAACTATCTTATTTAATATAGTGAAATGACACATTCACTATTATTTTTACTTTTAAATGTCATTAAATTCACTTTTATCAAAATGTGTGAGATATATCTCTACAAACTATTCAATTCAATTTAATCTAATATAATATTAATTACTCATTCTGTCCCACAAAAAACTTCTCATTTGGGTTTTGCACAAGTTTTTAGATGATAGTTAGTGGTGGGGTCATTGATAATACTTTTTGATTAAAATATAAGGTCGGGTTGGAGAGAGAAAGATAGTTAGTGAATATTAGTGATGGGTCTTTAGTAATAATGGTTTTTTATTGTGTAGAGCCCGTCAAATATGAGAAATGAGAAGTTTTTTGTGTGACAAAAATTTAGATTGAAATGAGAAGTTTTTTGCGGGACTGAGAGAGTATAATTTTTTGACACAAAAATTAAGACATAACAAATGTACTTGTATTACTTATTTTGAAACAAAAAAAATAGTACAGTTATGTAAATAAATTGTTAATGATTAATGCAGAAACATATACATGAATAAAAAATCAGATAACACAATATATATTTAAAAGTATAAAAATTTATCAATTAAAATGGAGAAGGCGACTAAAGGTATGTGTCGGGGATGGATTGACTTTTCAATGGGTGTAGTGGCGACAATAATGGTGTTTAATTTAGCTTGCAAATTAAAGCAGATAGATATGGGTGGTGAGTCTGAAGGATGTGGAAGAATATGTATAAAAGAGTAATAAAATAAATAAAATAAATCAGTTAATAGAGTAAATTTCACAAATAGTCCATGTGGTTTACTACTTATTAAATACACACTCCTTTATATTCACTTTATTACAAAAGGTCAAAATGGCAATTTGGTCATTAATTTTTTTTAGTGGTGGTAGGGAACACCAGTGTAACAAATTACATAAACCATCAACGTCCAGTGTAATAAAAAAAACTTATAAGGACTGAGGTTGTAATAATGGATATACCACAAGGACCTTTTCTATAGTTTACTAAAATATAAATTAAAAAATAATTATAAAAATTAAAAAAGAATCAATTAAAAATTAATCAAAGCAACCTAAAAATTTTCAAATAACTCAAATATATTTTAGGAATTGATTAAATACGTTAATTCAAATAATTCTTAAAATTTGAATCTAGATTTGAAGGATATAAAAGATACTTGTATTAATTAATTTTATGTTTTTTAAAAATCTAGAAATTATGAGGAAGTGACATGTGTCTTAAAAGGCTTTGTTTTATTATAATAGTAGATATATATATATATATATATATATATATATATATATATATATATATATATATATATATAAAATGAGTTCCAATTTTGAAATAAATATAAATAATTATATATATATATATATATATATATATATATATATATATATATATATATATATATATATATATATATATATATATATATATATATATATATATATGGGTTGGATTAAAGGCAGAACCAGTTTAAGGTACAGGACCACAGAACTTTTTTTAGACCAATCAGAATTTAGTAACTTAATTTAATTTATTTAATGATTCAGAGGAAGTTATGACATTTTACATTTTTTGTTTTGGTTTCCTTATCTGTAAATTTCCTAAAAATCAGGAATTAAATGTGAATTTTTTTACGGATCTACGTAAATGTATATTATGGATTTGCATCTATGTATATCTAATGATACACTTATGTATCTAAAAAAACATCTGTGTTATTTTATAAAATTCAAAACAAACACTTTAATATAACAATGAAAAATACATAATAACACTAAATTACAAAGTAAGATTTATGTTTCAAAAAATAGTGAATAACATATATGCGCGCAAATAACACTAAATTACACAAATGTACAAAACAACATCTATGTATCTGAGCAGTAACATTTAAGAATAACACACATGCTTCCAGTCACGGGTTGTTTGTTCTCTAGCTTCCTTGAATCGTAGTCACCGGTTGTTTGAAGATTCCACTTGGGCATCAGTGTTATGAACCATTTGAGCATATATGTTTGAGAGAACATAAAATGATCAACGCCTACGGTCGAAATAGGATTCCTGAGATGTTATCTGTCACATAAAAACTTAATAAAATATTGTTACATAGATGTATTAGTGTTATGAAACATTTGAGCCTATATGTTTGAGAGAACATAAAATGATCAACGCCTACGGTCGAAATAGGATTCCTGAGATGTAATCTGTCACATAAAAACTTAATAAAATATTGTTACATAGATGTATTAGTGTTATGAACAATTTGAGCCTATATGTTTGAGAGAACATAAAATGATCAACGCCTACGGTCGAAATAGGATTCCTGAGATGTTATCTGTCACATAAAAACTTAATAAAATATTGTTACATAGATGTATTCATTAACACTATTACATAGATGCAGTAAGTTATAAAATTGAGTAAAACAATTCTCAAAACAACTAACCTGCAAGATTCTTAACTAAAAAAAAGAAAGAACTAACCTGCAAGATTCTCAACTCTCAAAACAAGTTTCAGCCATCTTTATAGCTTTATACAAATTTAAAACCACATTTTAATAAATATAAGATCAAGTGTAAACATGTTTTCATAGTATATATATATGTTTCTTCAAATCTTATTGTTTCAACTCTATTAATATTAAGAATATCGTACCCACTTCTTAAATTGATTTCCCATATGCATCTAGAATATAGTCGATTTTAGTTTCATACATCTAACCAAATGTTGTGTGAAACCATTGCCCATTGATAATCAAAAGTCAAAACTACTATTTACATATGTGTATATAACAACACAGTGCACAAAAATCATAAAGATAGAGTATGTAGTATTGATCGATGGATCCAAAAATTGCACAGCCATGGATTAAATACAATGAATTAGGGTTTGTACTGATATATAAGAGCCTATGTGCGGCTTCGTTACCATCCTCAACGCTGAGTTTTCTGGCGATCTCTCCGATATCATGGATAGACTTCAACCTCCCGGCGGCTTCGTTAATTAGGATCCATACCATAGTCCTTGAGAGTTATGTAAATGAATTCATCGTTGTGCTTAAAACCTAGGATTGCAGCGACGGGGTAGTACAGAGGCGGTTCCAAAGTTTTATGAAAGAGAAAGGGTTTGTTAAAGATAACATAACAAACGTGAAGGAGGGTGTCCGATTATTAGGGGTTTTTTTTCACAATGCCCATTTTACCCTTTTTCATTTATTGGTTACCAAAATTAAAAATTCTTTTATTACTAAAACGAGTTAGCATGGCCCGTGCGATGCACGGGCTTTGTTTACGATGCACCCTTTGGTGAACGACATCTGTGTTTTTAATTTTAGAATCCATTTCATAGTATCCAAAATCAATGATTCCTGACATTTGTCATTGAATGTAAGTTATCGACTTCAAATAACAAATCATTTTGAAATGTAGCATATGCAACGGGCTTAAATTCGGCAATTCTAACCTACAAAATAACAAATCATAAAATAAGTAATTCAATTCAAACTGAAACTGAAATTGAAATGTAAGTTTTTAACATACTGATAATTGATAAACGTACCGTTCCATGTGATCTCCGGATATTAGGAGTCGCGCTTCCATATCATAATATAATGCGATTATAGGTACACACCACTTAAAGATTGATCATCCTCGGTCTACATTATTATAATAAATTAAAAACTACATTTCCCAAAAATATTTTCATAATTTTGGATATGGGTGATTTCATAATTTGTATTAAAAAAGGCAGCTGGTTAATTGCATTGAAGAGTTAGTAATGGAACTTGCATCCCTACTAAATAAATACTAATACTTGATAGTTCTTACGTGAAGAGTTAGTAATAGAACTTGGCAAGCTTTTTTTTTTATCTTTTCACCTTGTTGTCATACACAAAATAAAGTTCAAGTGCATAAGCATTACATTTTGCAACTCATGAAATATAAAAAAAACGACACTACCTCTGACGTAAAGAATGGTAGTTAAGTTCCTTTCAAGCAAGCATCAACAAATAAAAGCGTATTGTTATTGTATGGCTGCTAAGTCTGGTGGGCTTCATTGGCATCACCGTTGCTTGTATTACCATTTCAATTCCATAGAAAATTAACAATTGGAATTAGTATAACTGTTCTTCAACATGTTAATTAAGAAGTTGTATGGTAAAGTAAATAAATGTTGCCTAAAACTCATGACTACGAATCTCAAACAATTAAGGTATGTATTGCTGGAACATTTAATTGACATATTGGTTAAAACGTTTAAAACTCTTGTGAATATTGCTTCAATTATTTGAGAATATATACATGGTAATAGATAAATTGGTTGAAACGTTTGAAACTCTTGAGTTAAGAAAAGCTTAATTGGAAATTTTTTGTGATTTGAATGTCAATTAGTTATTGTGATTAATTACTACATTATTATTACAAACAAATAGTTCGGAAGATAATATGATGGGTTTTCTAACTGCCTTTCAATGATGATAGTGGTATATCAAGACTCAGTAACAATTACTAAATTTAATGGTTTCAATGTCAATTAACTATTGTGATTAAAATTGGTAATATAATACGATTGGTTTTCATAACAGCCGTAATTAATTATTGTAGGGAATGAGTGTTTGTAATGGGCGTAATAATGACAATGGAATTAAATGCAACTTTAATTTTGAAACTCAATTTTTATGTTAATATATATATCATAACTAATCTCAGCCGTTAACTCTATAATCCAATGGTCTAGATTGGGTTCTACAGGTTCTGTAATCTTAATTGGTTCTGATTCTAATTCTACACTATATATATATATATATATATATATATATATATATATATATATATATATATATATATATATATATATATATATATATATATAATGAATTGAAAGCAACCGACCCACCCATTTTACCACATCTATTTATTGTCATATATGATGAGAATTTACGTGTAATTTACTCGATTAATCTAAATTCCATACAAATTGATTGCCTATATTTCAAGATATACATGATGCAGTTACTTCATCAATATATACATTTCATGTAGAAAGTAATTAAACTTATGTCTTCGTGTTTTATTCATAAATTGTAATTTCACATAAGAAATTGCAGATTCTAGACTTGAATACAGTGGTCTTTAGTCAAATTCCATGGCAGCCCCATGCTCTTTAGTTAAAAGTATATTAAAACGTTAAGTATTAAAAAATGGTAATATGCTTACGATTTTGTTTTGCATGTGCAAATGTTTCTTACAAATATAGTTGATTGGTATATCAATCTCACTACTCATAAGAATTGAAATGAAAAAGTTTAAACTCCATTTCAAAGTTAAACATGTTAGTGATCATGCTTTAGGTACTTTATCCGTACCACCATTTCAATGTATACAATTTACTTTCAAAATTGATGTTTCCTATGAACAAAGCCCGTGCATCGCATGGGCCATGCTGTCTCGTATATATAAAAAATGAGTTCCAATTTTGAAGTTGCAATAAATATCATGCATTTAATATTAATAATAATATTATAATAATATTATATATATCCATTTATAGTTATAGTTTTTATGATCTATTTAATTATGAATCATTTGTGTTCCTATGTTGTCGCTTTTAGGGTTTAGTTTTAGGAAGTTGATTATGATTTTTATTGGTGGTTTATGTTTTATATTTTTTCCTTGATTAAGATTTGATTATCTTTTAATGTTGTTTTATTGTTGGATCACAGTTGATGCGATGATATCAAAGCCAAACATCTTTGAAGTAGCATTTAATTCTCATGATTTAATTATCATATATTAAAGTTTAGGTAGACAAATAGACAATGATATAAAAACTCCCATTATTAAAGTTTTCATTTTAGTTCTCATGATTTAATCATCATATATTAAAGTTTAGGTAGACAAATAGACAATGATATAAAAAAACTCTCATATATTGAAGTTTTCATTTAAATTCTCATGATTTAATTATCATATATTAAAGTTTAGGTAGACAAATAGACAATGATATAAAAATACTCTCATATATTGAAGTTTTCATTTAAATTCTCATGATTTAATTATCATCATATATTAAAGTTTAGGTAGACAAATAGACAATGATATAAAAAACCTCCCATATATTAAAGTTTTCATACCAAAAGGTTTTTTAATTAAAGGTAACATTACTTGATGAATATATTAAAAGCCAACAAAACCGAAATAATTTAGTTAAGTAAATGGTAGAAGTTAAAACAATTTGACGTTACCTTTTAATTTACTATAAAAACTTATTTCTTGAAATGCACACTCGCAATTTGAGTAACAATATACTTACTGATTTGTCTTCAATATAAACAAGTTGTCAATGTTCCTTGCAATATGGATCAACAAGTTGTCAATATTCCTTACAATATGGATCAACGTTGTCTTCAATGTAAATAAGTTGTCAAACGTTCGTATCTAATTTAATTATAGCATTTAGTAATTAATTTTTTAATTACTAATGTGTATAATTTTTTTGATTTAGTTATAGTTCTTATGATATGTTTAATTTTGTGAATCATTTGTGTTCCTATGTTATCGCTTTTAGGATTTAGTTCTAGGAAGTTGATTATGATTTTTTATTGGTGTTTTATGTTTTTATTTATTTTATTATCTTTTAATGTGTTTTAATGATATCAAAGTCAAACATGTTAGCGATAATGCTTTAGGTACTTTGCACGTAACACCAATACAATGAATACGATTCACGTTAAAAAAAACTTATTATCATGAACAAAGCCCGTCACGGGCCATGTTGCCTCGTGATGTAATAAAAACTAGGGTTAATGCTCGATAAAACAAAATAACTTTTAAGATTTTAATGGTTTATCCTGCCAACTTTTTAACTTTGTGGACGTTTACATTTTTTTACTGATTTGGCATTTGATACAGCACCTATAACTTTATTTAGAGAAACGTAATTGATTGAAGTTAGAATCAAAATTAGGTGCCGACCCACATGGCCACATGACTAGAGTTACTCCATTTGACCAATTTAACATCACCATCAAGACTTTCTAACCGTTGAGAAAAAATGAAAACAATTTGTTAAGGAGCAAGAAACAAATGAGTGAATGACACTACCATCATCCTCTGCTCAATTATGTGGTTCTTTACGCCTTGTTCCCAAGCTTGATTTGGATCAGAAAATAAATGAATGGAAGGAAACCCAAATGTTCTCCAGCTATTTTAAGAAAGAAAAGCTCGGAAAAGATAAGGAAAACATTGAGAATTTTTTTTTTTTTTTTTTTTTTTAACAAGAGAACACACTCCCTACAAACTACTATACTTTTATATTTACATCATAATATCCACAGCAGGACTCGAACTCATGATCACATAACAACAAAAACACTTTCCACATTTTATATTGCTAGGCTACAAGCTCTTTAATATTCTTTTTCTATTTTCCTACGACTTCAAGAATATAGCATGTTGATAACCATTTTTTACTATTCTTACATAGTAATGTTATGATATCTAGATCTACATACTTCCTGCGATTCAAAATAAGTGATACACTTTGGGTTTCATGGTTTTTAGGCAAAAGATTATAATGATAGTTAAATTAGATTAATTTGATGGTTAGTGGGAATTGGGTCCCACACATTTTGAATAAAGTGGAGTTAATGATGTTTAAAAGTAAAAAGTAAGGGTAAAGATGTCTTTTCACTTTGTTAAATTAGATAGTTAGTAGGCGAGGATCCCACTTTTTTTTGCCAAATAAGAGCATCTCCAATGGGAGCTTTTTTTAAAGCTTTTTTTACTATTCTAATAAGTCATTGAAAGACTTTTTACCATTGGAACAAATAGTTTTTTGGAAAGCTTATTCCAATGACTTTTTTTCTACTAACCTTTTAACCAAGTTTTAATGTTTGTTCTTTTTAATCCTTTATGTTTAATAACTTTTCATTTTAAACCTTAGATATATTATATGTAGATTGTTTATTATACTTTTATTAGCTAATAAATAAATTATATAATATTTAATGTCAATTAGTATAATATTTTTGTATGAGATATTTAAAAAAATATTATATATTGTAAGATGTCAAAAAAATGTCAAATTATATATAGGGGGTATTTATAAAACATTTGAGATAGATAAAGGTATATTTGAAATAGTGTAAAGGAAAAAGCTTTTGAAAAGGTTAACCATTGGAGATGTAATTTATAAAAAGGGTTTTGGTTAGTGGATTGTTGATGTGGTAAAAGTAATAAGCTTTTGCAAGCTTAACCATTGGGGATGCTCTAAGGTAATTTTTCAAAGTGTATCACTTATTTTGAATGATCCTAATAAGGAAAGTGTATCACTTATTTGAATCGGAGGAATTACATTATTTTTTTAGAAATAAGTTTGCAATTTGAAAAAGGCTAATGATGAAGCTTGTTACTTGTTTGTTTTTCACTCCTATAAAAACTCTATTAAATGCGATTATGTTGTTGTAGTTCTTCATGATAGTTAAGATTTTGCAATTTTAGTCTGAAGTGGCGCCAAATTTGTAAAACTAGAAAAATAAAGGACTAAAAATTTAAAGTTAAAAAAACATTTCTGTAATTTAGGGATAGAGTACTTCCTCTGTTACCATACCTGCGGCACTGCCATTTTCCGTTTAACCGGACGGGAGCTGTAGCTAGACTACCATGAAAGTAAACACGACATCGGCAATGGTAAACTTACCGACATTACGAGCTTCATCACTGCCACCACCATCCCGCTTCTCAATTCATGATCGTTTCTGTCTAACAATTACCCCCAAAACACGAATAACATTAACAAAATCAATTAGGTTTCCAGTTATCTCTTGTTGCTTCAACTCAACTACCGATGCTTCAATACTATCGACATCATCATCACCAGATGAGGCGTCAACGCCGCCGCATAAGGAGCAGCTGCCGCCGGTAAAAAAGAAGCGGAAGGTGTATAGGAGGATGCGGCCTGGTGAAGCGCAAGGTATTACTGAAGAAATGAGATTCGTTGCCATGAAACTTCGTGAGAAGAAACTTAAAGTTAAGACTGACAAATTGAAGGAGAACAGTGAGACGGAAGATGACGGAGAAATTGATGATTCCGATGACCGTGACGGTTATGATGATGAGGATTCCGACGACGTGACGTGGGAGCCTGAACTTGATGGATTTCTGAGGTATCTGGTTGACAGTAGGTTTATTTTTAGCACGATTGAACGGTTAGTGGATGAATCTCAAGATGTTTCTTGTGAGTTTCCTTTGCTTCTCTACATTACATATGAATTGGATTCAATTACATGTTTATTGTTGCATCAGTTCAATTGGTAGTTAGTGTTGCATATTTCAATTGCTTATTGCATATGTTAAAATTGTACAGTTGCTTACTTCAGAAATAGCGGATTAGAAAGATCAGAAAGTTTCAGAAAAGATATAGAATGGCTTAGCCAACAGAATTTATCAATCCCAGAACCTTTATTCACAAGTAAAAAATATGTGAATTATTTGGAAGATCTTGCAGCCGAAAGCCCTCCTTTATTTTTCTGTCATCTCTACAATATTTATTTCTCACACATAGCAGGTGCCCAAGTCATTGCAAAAAAGGTATTATTAATGATAATTATTAAGAAAAGAAATTGTTGTTAGTGTTTGATATTGTTTTTAGGTATCTGAAAAATTATTACAAGGAAGAGAGCTTGAGATTTGCAAGTGGCCTGGGGATCCTGAAGAGTTATTGAAAGGCATGAGAGACAAGCTTAATGCTCTTGGACAGGTTTTAACCTAAACTTTATTTTACTTAAATTTTTATTTTCTGGTATTAAGTCTTAGAATCTTTTGTTGCAGCATTGGACACGAGATGAGAAAAACAAATGTTTAAAAGAAGCAAGCAAATGTTTCATGTATATGGGGACGATTATTCGTCTCATCATCATGCGCTGAACCAAAAACCATCATTGTTTTTCTTTTTTTTTGGGCTAGGGAATAGGCTCTTGTTGCTGAGGAATATCTTTGATAAAAACATGTCAAGTTGAAGATTATTTGTAGGTAGTGTAGCTTGTTGGTTGTAAATTCCGAGTTATTCGTTTTAAAGTTTCGTTTATAGAACTCGGATTTGGATTAAATTGAAAATTTATTTCATCGGTGTGATTGATTACCGTTTTAGTCCACACTAGTTAGTTTCAATAGGTTTGTGTTTTGTGATCTCTATCAATACAATCAAGTCTAAACTTGTTATAAGTTGGCTTCAAGATTAAGTTTTAACTCATTCGGTTTGAAGGCAAACCCATCTTCGTATAGGGAAGTAAGATGTACGAAGTATATATTTATATTTTGCTTGAAGGTTAAATACGTTAAATCGTATATTACGAATAGGGGTAAGTGCAGTTAAAACCGAAATCGTAAATGAAGAATTTTAAAAAACGAACCGAATCGTAAATGAAGAATTTTAAAAAACGAACCGATTACATGTTTTCGGGTTTGGTTTTGTTCGGACCGGTTTCGGTTCAGTTTTTTTAGCCCAAATGTTTATCTCTATCCGACGACCAAACCGAACAGAAACCGATAGAAGTGAAACTGAAAATGATGAATTTTCAAAACCAAAACCGAACCAATTACATGTTTTCAATTTCTGTTCGGTTGGTTTTTAGTTATGTTCGGTTTTCTCGGCCCAAATGCTCACCCTAATTACACATCATAATGTACCTACATATACATCACGAGTTAACTTGTATGGATATTTGATATAGATCTAACTATGGTTAGGGTTGAGATTACAAGATTGACCATTGAAACAAAATATTTACACTATTATAACACTTGAGGCACATTATCCTACAATTCAACACAAAGTACACATTTTAACTAGTACAACTACACATCTTACAATCCCTAACTCAAACACGTCATTTTCAAACGGTTTTTTTGTCAGTGAGAAACTGACCCATTTACTGGTCCTACTTGCAATTTATCGGTTGGTTGAATGACAAAATGATCCACAATCCGAACCGTATTTACAGGATCTTGATGAAATGCATTTGCTCTCCATTTACTTGGAAATTTTCTATCATGACTTGCTTGTTGCGGCTTTTTCACCTCATTTTCCCACTCCGGATCCACCTTCCATTCCTTAGGCACCTGAACCAAAACGGGCGGGTCGGGTCAAAATGGATCGGCCACATATATACTATTAACAAAACGAGTAAATTACAGAAATTGTCCATGTATTCTTTCAAATTCTACTATTTTGTCCATATACTTTTCTTTTGTTTTTTTTTTGTCCGTGTACTTTTCAATTTCCCTTATTTTTTTCCTTCCATCCTATTCGTTGTAAATTGAGCCGTTAAGTCACCCCATGTGCCAAGCACGTGAGGGCATTTTAGTCATTTTCTATTTCCTACCATCTAAAATTACAAAAATTGTCCCTGTGAAATCGAAAAGTACAGGGACAAAAAAAAAAGGAACAAAATATAAGGACAAAATCGTAGAATTCAAAAGACCACAGGGATAATTTCTGTAATTTATCGTAATAAAAAAATTACCTTGTCGACAGCGAGAGTGAAGATCTCAAGATCACCATCGTCCTTAATATGAAAGCGAGTGAAGGACTTGTAGTTAGCAATTCTTAATGAAGAAAAAGCTTCATCAAAGTGTAAATGAAGCCAATTGATACAAATATACAAATAGCTTCCAAATACAAGTGAAACAACGGGTGTTGAAAATACCCAAAAATAAAGAAAAACCGATGCATAATATATGGCTGCACCCCCTCGCGAGAGTGAAATCATCCCGTTTTTGCATATATTCGTCCGCGTTACCGCCATCACCTAATATAATAATAGCACAAAAAAAATTATGAAATTTACCCCAAAAATAGGAGTGAATAACAAAAATGGTCCTTTAGGTTTGTACCATATTACATATTTGGTCATTAAGTTTCATAAATTACACTAGTAGTCGTTATTTCTGAAACTATTGACACGTTTGGTCCTTTACATAAAGGAACGTTTATTTTTCCCGTCAAGTATGGTCACATGTGAATGAGAGGGTAAATCTCCTTTTCCCTTTCCGTTCACCAATTTTTGACGAGCAAAAGTTAACTTCTATTTAGGTAAAAGACCAAACGTGTCAATAGTTTCATAAATAAGGACCACGAGTGTAATTTAAGAAACTAAAGGACCAAAAATGTAATATGGTACAAACCTAAAGGACCATTTTTGTAATTTACTCCCAAAAAAAGTAACCAAAAATTATGAAAAACGAACCTCGGGAACATCAAAAGCCGACATGAGGTATTTGATACAAGCCGGATAAAGCCCGAAAGTCCATTGCTCTAAACGGGTCCGGAGGCCCGTCGGGTCAGGAAAATGCTCACTTTCAACCGATCTATACCACTCATATAACGTATGGTAACCAGAAGTTGCTAAAAGGTTATGCTGAACACATAATTCAACACCTAACTCCATTAACAACATAAGAATTAAAGCAGCAGAAAGGTGTGCAGAAACATGTAAAACCCCAATTACTACTTTCCTCTTTCGCGACACTTTTGAAGGAACAAATGCTATTGCCGACACTAGTAGTAAAATAGCACCAGTAGAAGACACATATGATTGCCCAAGCATGTACATGAAAGCATCCCAAACAGTGCTGAAAAAACTCATAACGTGGCCCGTAAAGGTATCGTCTTTTTGTAAAATATGGCCAAGGTTGCACTGAAAAAAGTTGAAGGGTTAAAACGCGAAATGAATGAAAGTTCGAGGACTAAAATGTAATTACGAGAAGTACGTACTTGTGGGAACATCGAAAACGTCAAAATGAAATATATAAACCCGCCAATGAAATCAAATTGCCAGTTTTTCTTCCGAAACTTCAAAATATTTCCAAGAGCAATCTACAAGACATAATTGACAAATGAATATAATTATATATAATCAAGAGTAAATTACACAAATGGTCCATTAGGTTTGTACCATATTACATATTTGGTCCTTTAGTTTCATAAGTTTCACCGGTAGTCCTTATTTCTGAAACTATTGACACGTAATTTGACACGTAACGTCTAGAATGGTCACATGTGGTGCGCGGGGGGTAAATCTGTCATTTTTCCTTTCCCTTCACCAATTGGAAACCTAAAAACCCGTCTGTTTGACGAGAAAAGTTAACGACTATTTAGGTAAATGACCAAACGTGTCAATTGTTTCATAAATAAGGACTACCAGTGTAATTTAATAATTTATGAAACTAAAGGACCAAATATATAACATGGTACAAACCTAAAGGACCATTTGTATAATCTACTATATAATCAATATAATTAAAATTAAAAATGTTATTCTCACTCTGCTTGAATCTTCAACTTCAGGGTAAGCAGCTTTCATCTCATAAGTTGTACCATATGCTTTATCGAAAGTACTAAAGACGTGAGTGGGGTGCAAAAAGGCCCCACCACAACCGTTTACAAGTAAATGTTGTATAGAATCAGGATTGTCAGAGTGGGCACGTGAGTGACGCATGTAATGATGTAAATCACCAGCCATTCTAAGTTTACATCTTCCTTTTAAATGATGTTTTACAAGATGTGTCACGTTTTTTCCCGTAATATCGTCCCAATACCAATCTAATATCCAGTTCGGTTCGTGTGTCATTATAATTACTGAATCGTTTTCTTTAACCTAAATTAGAACAAAACAAAACAACATATTATTAAGAAAAAGACCAAATAATATATATTAAAATGCACATCTAAATAATTACAAGTATATATTTACGGTTTTACCTTTTCTTTTATTAATTCTGCAAAGAATTTGAACTGATAAACGTCGATATCGGAATGAAGAGCTAAATCAAGACCAAAAACCCACCATCCTTTTGGTAGCTGCAAAGCAAAATAGCTCTTTTTTT
This sequence comes from Calendula officinalis, assembly GCA_963853835.1. Classification (NCBI taxonomy): domain Eukaryota; kingdom Viridiplantae; phylum Streptophyta; class Magnoliopsida; order Asterales; family Asteraceae; genus Calendula; species Calendula officinalis. The sequence continues at coordinate 20,549,608 of OY970829.1, forward strand.
GAGGCATTAACCATCCACCCAACCAGCTTTTGTGACAAATGTACCTCATAAATGTTTGAAGTCCATCAAACCAATCTGTAAAAGCGTAAATGAATATTTTAGAATAATAATAATAAGAGTAAATTACACAAATGGTCCTTTAGGTTTGTACCATATTACATATTTGGTCCTTTAATTTCATAAATTACACTGGTAATCCTTATTATTGAAACTATTGATATGTTTGGTCTTTTACCTAAACAAACGTTAGCTTTTCCCGTCAAACAAACGGGTTTTTATGGGTTTCAAATTGGTGAAGGGAAAGGGAAAAGGATCATACTTGACGGGAAAAATAAACGCTTGTTTAGGTAAAAGACCAAACGTGTCAATAGTTTCAGAAATAAGGACTACCAGTGTAATTTATGAAACTAAAGGACCAAATATGTAATAAGGTACAAACCTACAGGACCATTTGTGTAATTTACTCTAATAATAATAATAATAACAGACCCGAAAATCATAGATAAATATTGGGGCCAAAAATACCAACCATGATTTCCAGGAATAACAAAACACTGGGGCCCGTCATAATATTTTAATTCAGAGACGCCATCGGGTAATTCAGGTTTATCAACCGCAATATGCACATCTTTATACCAAGATGGTGGTTGAAGAGCATATTCAAAGGGACGAAAAAACCGTTTTTCATAAGTAAATGCTGAAGGATTAGGGTACCTGAAACCAAACCAAACCAAACAAAACCCAAAATTATTTTTGAAAAAAGATTATTAATTTATAAAAATAAAATGAAGGGTAAATTCGTAAACTTACGCAAGATCACCACCAATAAGAAGGAGCTCTCCACGAGGTAACTTTTCTATTGAGTCATTATTTGATGCATATATTGATGGTTGAGCAAGAAGTCTTGCAACAGAATATGAAGAGTTCCCACCATCACCAGTATCAGCCATAAAATCAAACCATAATTCTTTCTTTTCACTCAAGTGATCGTATAGAAAGTCCTCTTTTGCCCCTTCGTGGACCCTACTCATTGCCGCCTAAGTTGAAGGGTTAAAATGTGTAATCAGTGAAAGTTTGAGGATTTAAACATAGTTAACTGGAGAGTAAATAGAAGGATTGTTAACCTGCATCATTCGCATATCAAATCTCCCAACAAATACAGTCACAGATACAAGGAGGTCAAATACGGTCTTGAATAAATCTGCTGAAGTCCTGCAACATAAATATAGATAAATTAGAAATATACATATATTTAATGAGTATAAAATAAAAAATATAAGAGCATATATATACCCTGAATACCAAGGAACCATATCCAAAAAATTAGGCTTCATTTGTTTGTTCTTCAATTTCTCAGTTTTCTCAACTGACAGAGGATGAGTAAGAGCCCATCTGATAATCAAAATCATTTAATTAAAAAATAAGAAATATTATTATTATTATTAATTATCTTTAGTAAAATACCTACTTACCCCGTTGATCTTTCCACCACATAATTAGCCATGTAAAGACCTATAAAGGTTGCCCATAATGAATATATTGGAGAAATTTCATCCGATGACTCACACGGCCCAGTGCAAGAAAACTAACAAAATAAATAGATAAATAAATAAATAAGAATTAAGTCCGAATTTAATATAAAAAAATTTAAAAGAAAGGTCGTACTTCTCCATATATAACCCACTTAGAGAGAAGCGGGTAATCACCAGCAGATCCAACTGGAGCAAACCATGATTTGCAAATTTCATCTTTTAATTCATACATTTTAAGAAATTTTGATAACCAAGTGCTCGGTTCACCCTTTTTCCAAAGTGAAAATAGCCCTGAATCTCTCCTTCCTAATCGTTTCTCATTAACAGCATGATTACCACAATGGCTATAAAATACACAACATGCCACACTTAACACCTACACAAATACTCAAAACATTAATTAATTATATACAATACTTATTATTATTATTTAATTAATGAGACTTACTGCACAATTTTGAACAATGGTCAAGATCTCGGGTCTCCTGCCTGCCACACGAGAAACGAGACCCACATACCAAAGGCCCCAAAAGATTAAGTGGAAAACAAGGAGGACAAAAATGGAAGAAATATATATTGTCAAAAATAATGACAGATTCATCCTCATATCCACTCCCATTGACTGAAAACTAGGAAGATGGTATACAGCCGCTACCAATATCCACCCTATATACCTAAATAAAAATAAAAATAAAAAATCAGTAATTGCCCACAAATCCACCGGAAAAAAAAAAGACAAATGTCATAAAATAGCAATATACTTTAGGTGGTTTTCCGTTTTGGTAATTACAAGTTTTTTGAAAGCCTAGTGTAATAAAAAAATAATAACCAGATAAGGTCCAAAAAACTTCTTTAATTACCAGATAAAGACGAAAAAAACTTCAAGTGCCAATATAGCCCGATTAAAACTCGTAATTACCAAAATGGACCAGAAAAAGTTACAATTACCAAAACAGACCATCGCCTAAAGTAAATTGCTATTTTGTAACATCCCCCCAAAAATAAGATTTTATTAAAAATTAGAAAGAAAGTTACCATCTACTGAAATTGGAATAACTGGGTTTAATTGTCTTCCCTACAAAAGGAGATGAAAAGAAATAGAAAAACCCTAACAAACACGCGTACATTGACCACCATTTGATATTATTGTCTAGTTTCTGAATGAGTGTATGCATGTTGTCTGATGAGATAAAAAACAGACAACCAATAGCGACTGCAATTATCGCGTGTCGCGAATGCTCGTGTGGGTACGGGTATGTGTGTGTTAAAATTGTTCTCACTTTTTCCATGTTTATAGTGTCTAGAATTCCACTGTGTTGTTTTTCTAACCCCATTTTTTGGTCTTTTTTATTCTGAATGTTTTATGCGAATTCAATCTGTTGTTTTGAGCAGCAACCGGATCCTGAATACAATCCAGCATATATCAAAATTAGATCAGAATTCAAAATAATTAAATTATTATTTCAATATTTGAAGTTGTTTAGAGTTCTGATCATGAATTTCTGATACTACTATAATTGCATCAATTAAAACTAAATACAGTTGACCGGAGTATCAAGATCATTATGAATTTATGATCACGAGAATAATTAGGATAGTGATTACACTAGAAGCTAGGGTTTCCTGAACAAAACCCAAATTGAATAACTGAACATTTCAAGCGAGTTTTCAAAATTAAAACACACTCATTACACGTTTAATCACTCAGAATAAAAAAACTTCACAAGAAACACAAATCAGGAACAAAATTAAGAGAGATTCAGTACCTTGATGAGTCAAGAAAGAAAGTGATATATCTGTTAGATATATGTATAGTATTTAATTTAGAGAAATTTGGGGGGAAGAGTATCAAAGAATGTCTGCTGCGAACATATTTCGATACAAAAGCATATTCTTTTCCAACAACTGCGTTTTTGCCTTGTTATGTATGTAATGTAACTTTCTTGGGGTTTAGAGAGAGAAAGTGGGTCGGTGAGAGAGAAAGGTGGTGTGTGTTGAAAATTGAAATCAAGGAAAATGTGATAAATATTTAATAAGAATTGGGTCATGATGTTAACAATTTGAACACGCAGATGATGGATGATAAGACCAAAAAGATTGCTTGCTGGTGCCTACGATGAAATCACGTGATGGATTAATGGCCCTCGGATCATCTCCTATGGCTTTTTGTTGAGATCGGAATTTTTCACTTTTTGAGGCTTTTTGGTACTTAATTGGATACGAGGGTTTGTCCTGGTCTGTGTAGAAGACACTTTTTTCTTTCTTATTTGGGTAATTTAAATGGAAGTGGTTTGAATTGGATGAGTAAACAATTATTATTAGATGTATTTTAATGTTTAAAATTAGGAAAAATTGCTAAAAATTAGGTAATATCATAGTTCTAGAAAACGTAACGCATGTCGTGACAGCACCATCAAACCTCAAGTCATGGCGAGCCATAGCGTTTTTCAAGGCGTGACTTAACGCGACAAATTTTTTATATAATTTATATATATACATATATTAAATTAGAAAAAAAATTATAGATCCGTTAATTTATATAACAAATCATATACAAATTTCAACATCCAGATTTTTATTATGTATGTCATTATTTTTAAAAAAATCAAATTTCTCAGCCGTCTTACAAAAAACTCGTTATAAGACGCGCCTTATCGCGTCTTATCACGCATTATCTCACGTCACGCATAGTCTAACCGCTATAGTGTGTTTTGTAACGTCGACGTCACGCCTCACGATTTAGCGCCACCATGGCACGCCTTTTAGAACCTTGGGTAATATTCACCTTGGGCTCGACCTTAAATAAATTAAACATGATAGTAACTTATCCAAACTAAATTTCTAAGCAAAAACATTCATTTTTATCGCGATATACTTTACCATCTTGTTAACTCAGAAATCATGGGTAATATATGACATGTTAAAGTTTAACATGTCTCATATATTTTTGGTTTCAGATAAATTTTCCGAGACTTATGATAAATTTCGAGAATTGGATTAAGTGCACACAAACTCATGTGTACATTTTTTTTTTTCACACTCACCACGGTCTCACAAACAAACAAAATGTTTGGCACAAATTGTTTATCACATGTATTTCCTTGTGTTGTTTATATAGACATGCACACAAATTTCTTTGACATTCATATATTCTCACTAACACTTTCGTCAGTGGTCCTCTTGAAAACAGTCTCTCTACATCCGGGTAGAGGTATGACTATCTACATATTACCTCTGTCATACCTCTTATTTGAGAATGATTAAATATCGTTGTTGTAAATACCCCAAGAAGGGCACTGATATGATAGAAACGAGTTCAATTCAATTTGATCCGATTACATTTACCGGAGATCCAATTAAAAGAGCAAATCGAGAATAAAAAGCTAAACGAGGCCCAATTTGTTGAGTTTTGTTGAATTGAAACCCAATTGTTTACAGTTGGGCCGTTTACATCTATTCATTTCAATTTTAACTTTGATATGAAGTTAGGGTGTGCTTGGTTGGAGGTAATGAGGGGTGGGCAATGGTAGTGATTACCATTATATATGCTTGGTTTGATTCAAGGTAATCAATGATTACTCACTAGTAAGGAATACCTCATTACCCACTAAATTGGGGGTAATGAATTAGATAATGCTTTAACCCCACTACTTTTTATTATATATTATAATATATTATATATAATATTATAATATTATATAATAATAATATATTATTATATTTAATTTTATATATATTATTATATATTATATTAATTATTATATATTTATATTTATATTTATATATTCTAATATAATATATTATATTATATTATATATAGTATTATAATATTATATAATATTATATTTTTATTTTTATTTTTATTATTATATATTTATTTATATATATTATTATTATATATTATATATTAAATTATAATATATTATATATAATATTATATTATTATATAATAATATATTTTTATTTTTATTTTTATTATTATATATTTATTTATTTATAAATATTATTATTATATATTATATTATATATATTATAATAATTTTATTATTATTATTATTATTATATTTGTTTATTTATATTATTATTTATTATATTACGTATATTATTATTATATATTTATTAATATATATTATTATATATATTATATTATATTTATTATTATTATTATTATTATTATTATTATATATAATAATATATTATTATATTTATTTATTTATATTATTATTATATATTATATATTATATTATGTATATTATTATTATTAGTATATATTATATTATATTATATGTATATATACTCCCTCCGTCCCTAAATAAAGTTCCCATTTGTCTTGGGCACAATATTTAAGGAAAAAGTTAGTGGTGGGGTTGTTGGTATTAAATTTGATTAAAATATAAAGTTGATTTGGAGAGAGAAAGATAGTAAGTGGATAGTTAGTAGTGGGGTCCATGGTAATTATATTATTTTATTAAGTGGACCCCATCAACTTGTGAAATGGGAACTTTATTTAGGGACAAAAATTCAAGGTGAAATGGGAACTTTATTTAGGGACGGAGGGAGTATTATATATATTATATATATTATTTTTATTATAATGTACTATATATATTATTAAAGGAATACTTGACAAACCAAGCAACATCAATGATTTAGGGAATATTAAGGAATGACTATTGTATTCCTTAGTATTCCCATTGCCTTTCCCTTTCCCATTACCCACTCCCCTTAATTTACATAAACGGACTTAAATTTACCTAAATAGATCTGGACAAAGAATATTTGGATATAAATGGACCCACACAAATTGAGCTTACCTAAATGGGCCCAAATTATTTTGAATGAAACTAGACAATGGGCTATAGTTTGCCCATTTTATATATATGCAAAACTGTTCTTGATGGGTTCTAAAAAGAACAGATACATACTCATGAGTCATTTACACATGAGGAATAAATATTATAAAAAGAAATGATATTTAGTCTTATCATTTGGTCATATTCATTTGATAGGATAACATGTGTAATCCACTAATTCGTTCTCTTAATATTATCTCTTGATTTTGACACAGATCTTCATCTAAAGAGTATGAGTATGAGTATGATCAAATAGTAGGAGTAAATACCATTTGGAAATACTAACACAAGTTAATGATGGAAAGTACCTATAGAAATAGCAAACTCGGGTTATTTATAACAAGACCTAACAAATTCATTTAAATTAGGTTCGGTAAATTGAAGAAATTAAATTATCCACCTATATGATTGGAAACAATGAGATTCAGGTGATGTTTTGTAGCATTTGAATGATGCAGATATATAAATGATTCAGACGTTGCCCTAGATTTATCCGATTAGAAGGGGGGGGGGGGGGGGGGGGGGGGAATTGTTCAATTTTGTATTCAGATGCTGATTAACAGGACTTACTAAATATTATGTATCCGCCCGATTAAGAGGATACCTCTTCATTACCCAAGATAACACAGAATCATCTAAACATGACATGCAATTAATTGATCACGCTAACCCTACGTTTAAGATTTGGACCTCGTAGAATTTAGACACTATCACCTACCATCAAATAATGCAAATAAAATATCTGCCAATGAACTGTTCCATCCTAGCTCTTAACTCTTGACATTTTACCAAATCTTGTATATCAAAACAGACAAAAATAAAGTTGACGGATACAAAATGTAATAGGTAAATAAAGTCAACACTCATATTTTCATATCCGATATACTAATAATCTGCCTTTTGACTTTTAGAGATAGGAATGAGATTTTAACAACTTCAAGAAGATCATACAATTGTATTGGAAGATACAGTTGACCTTTTATTATTTCAAATATTTCTGAATTGCGTATAGGAAATAGGTCAATAAATTAATATTTGACTTGGAATTGTAACCAACAAGTACGGGTCAAGTACCCGTTATATGTTGACTTTTTTATTATTTTCCTTGAGCTACAGGGGAGTGTTGACTCCAATGTAATTTATTTATTTCTTTTGCTTTGATTTTTGGATTCAAGTTTTAACGATAGAGTTGGTTATCGGATCAGCTTGATTCAAGTTTTCAAGCATTACCCTATGATATCATAACCATCTCCTCTTAATCGATGACTAGAATTGAAACTAAAAAATTAGAGGTTGTGACTTAAAACAAAAACCCTAGAAAGTCTTGAAGTTGAATTAAGAATCCTAGAATTTCAGAGACGTATGAAGGAGCGATTACTCGCGTAAGAACCCATGTGGGGAACACATAGTATTTCCTGTAACACCGCATTTTTGAAACTATTTTTTTTTAAAGGGTACGGGAGCGATTAAGTTTAACGACTAATTAAGTTAAGCTTACAAATCATGGTCCCACAAAATATTACATTCCATATTATTAGTTAAAAAGACGGTATTACAAAATACAAGGCTCCATTTCCAAAAATACATTTTCAAACGTTTGGTCAAACGATCCGTTCAAAGCCCGTCCCGTTCCAAGTCTACCAACCTGAAATGTGTAAATGAGGGAGGAATTAGCACAAAAGCTAAGTGAATGAATAAACTCACAAAATTATGTTAAGTACTACTAGCAAGCAAGCAAGTAACATCTCCGAGGGGGTAACCAAATATGAGAGGATCGGCGGCTCTGCCGAACCCTAAACCATGGTTGGCCATAACCATTATAACCGATAGCCCTGTACCCAATGGCCCGGTAAACCCCCTTACGTGTAACGCATACAGGTAATGTCAGAATACCGCGATCATCGATACACTATGCCCAGCCGTTATCCTTCTGACACTGACGTCTTCCCGAATGTGCACAGAGTCATGTATAGTAGTCCTCAAGCAACTAAATATACATAGCAAGTAAGCGAGCTAGTAAAATTCGCGCCGAAAAACTACACAGGGAAATTCGCGCCGCTATCTCAAATATAGCGCCACAAATTTCCAAAGTTCGCGCCACCCCAATAAATAGCGTTCGATATTCCCGTGCTCTGTTCAATAATGCATGTACGCGTGGGGGATTGTGCCGCTATCTCCTAAGATAGCGCCGTTATACCTACCTGATCAGCCCAAAACCCTGCATTTTTCAAGGTATGCAATTCCAACCCAAATGTAACCAAAACACAAGTTTGGAGGTTGAATCCACTCACCTTTTAACCTCCAATCCCGCAACCTAGTGGTCTAATATCACTGAGTCTCCTTCTCGGTTCATGTAACAAGTATACCGAATTAGTAACTTATCCACCGAATTGTTAAAATCATCAAATCTAACAATTAACCATCCAAGACTCATAAAATACATATTTTATGACATTTTCCACTAGCCCAAAGACACCAACATAATATCTAGCCATTTATGACCATCTAGTCAATTTTATCATTTCTTGACCCAAATGGGTCAAAACCCAAATATGACTATACCACTTCCTAAACCCCACCAATTAGCACATATTCAATACAACTAGCAAGTCATAACTAGATAAACACTTCAACAAGTTCATACTATCATAAATCAACTATCTTACTTCAAAATCCAAAGTTCATCTTTTTGGCCCATCATCCAACATTAACTAGTTATTACCCAAAATCTACCAATACTTGATTTTTAACATAAATAACTTACCAAGCATGATATCTTAACATAATAAATAACTACAACCATCAAAACATCAAGACATTCAAGGTTTGCCAAAACTCACCTTCTACAACCACCATTAATGGAGGTTAGAGGTGATTTTCACCAAACCTTGTTTCCTTCCAACAAATGACCATACAAAACATGTAAAAGCTTAAAAAAACACATACTACAACATCCATAACAAGAATCAACCACAAAACACCAAGAAACAAAAACCTTAGTTCATACTAAAAACTATGAACTTCAAGAACAAGCAAAGAGAAGGTATGACTTACTTCAAAGCTTCCTATAGCACAAGAATTAAGCAAGAATTCGGGATTAACACAAGAGATCACCAAGTAACAGGCAAAAACAAGGAAGAAAGTCTAGAAAGAAAACTTGGAAAGTGTTTGCAATGGAATAGTGGAAAGAAGAGGATAAGGGTTTAACTCCCTTATCCAAAACCGGTCAAGGAGGGAGGGTGCCCCCCCCCCCCCCCCCCCCCCCCCCACCAATTTAAATTTCAGTTTTTTTAGTGTATGTCAAAAAGGCTGGTTCGTAGTTAATTTATTTAAAATAGCAAGCGGACTCCAATTTTAAAAACGATTATATTTTCGGAAACGAAATTCTAAAATGAATCTAAAGATGTAAAAATCATATTTTCATTTAGACAATACCAAAAGTTGGATATTTTAACCCTTTGGTTAAAATACCGAAAAAGACAAAAGACTATATAAATTCATATAGCATTTAATTACATAATCATTTAATAAGATACCTTAAGGTCAATAACTACTAGGCCGGACTTTGGGATGTTACATTTCCCGACAAAAGTAAACTTACACCAAGGATTATGCCTTAGCCCATACATTTTCACTTTGATTTTGGTTGACTTCTCATGAAGGATAGAAAGAGTGTCACGTAATGTTTGATTTTCACTAATATTATAGTGCTAGTATCTGAAACGATGGATGAGTTAAATAGCGTATTAAAGCAGTGGACGGAAGCGTTGGAAAAGAATGATTGTGGATCAGTAGAGAGATGATCGAATACCTACAGTGTAACTTTGACACATGTGTTAAGGGGAGGAACGACGAAATAGAAATATGTAATGAGGAAAATTTCAATATAAATACTCTTCTCCAATTCCTTGGGTAAACCAAAGTAACAGCCGATGACCACCAACTGATGGGATGGTGCCATCGTGGTCTCCAAAACAATGAGGAGTGACGTCCAACTGAAGCCCATCGTTGGCAGCAATCTAAGATTAATAAAGGTACAATCGTACATCGTACACGTTACACAAAATGTGCAAGAATGTAATAAAAAAAAGTTGGTGACAATAAAATATTGTGTTTAATAGGGATGTTATCAGGTTGGGTTGGGGTAGCAGGTTCATATTAGCAGATTTCCAGGTTATCAGTCAATCAAAACTTGACTTGTTTAGAATTCCAGGTCAGAAAATTCAACACTTACATGGACACATCTAAACCATGGTAACTTAGAAATGACTCATAGGACTCATATAACTTAAAAGGTTGGTAGGTCAAATGGTTTAGCGGGTCAGAACCAGGTTGTCGGTTCATAATTAAAAAATAGACCAAAATACAATGTTAATCACGGGGAACTGAAATGTCAAATTGAGATTCAGAAATGTTTTACGTGGGGTTTAGCGGATTTTACAATATTTACATCATTTTTCTATAAAAAAAACTTTATAAGAGTAAACGTGTTGGGGGTCGACCGATTTATACATAAGTCAACCTAGACCCGACTAAATTTATAAAGAGCTTGGACGGTCAACCTTTTTTTATCCCAGACTCATTTAGACTCAACCAAGATTTGACATGTCTTTTAATTACCGCCCCTATTAATTTTCTTATGATATGAAATTTTGAATTAGGACCAAGATTTGATAAACTTAACACGAAATTATAAGTATCTTTTTGGCAATGTGCAGGTTTAAGATGTATATGATAGTTATTTTCCAGTCTCACACGTTCATGAACCATATCTTATTTTTGCTTTCCAAATCCTCCAGGGCTGTGCATTGTACAGCTCCAAAGATTTCCCTAACTTTATAAATTGTATAATACGGCTCAGTTACTTCAAAGAGAATGCTACGTGTCTTGAAATTATGTAACCACGTTGCTAACATGGATGTTGAGATAAGTATTTTTTATATTTAGTTGTTGGTTGGTAGTTTGAGACAACATTAGCTGGTCCCTATAATATTGTCTTTCCCATGTACAAACTCTTTTTAACTTCTCAAATTCAACTGTAGTATATAACTGTATACAATTAATATATTAATATGTATGATATGAACACTTACGTATTTATCGAGAAAGACAAGCGAGCAAAAATTAATTATTTTGAAAATAATATTTGTAGATCTAATGTCATATATAAAATTATTATGTATAACTGCTGGACTCTGTTGAGTAGCTCCACCATTTCATGTGTTAAGAAACAAAAATATCAAACGTGAAAAGAATAAACAAAACGGGTTAGTAAAATATTTAGACTTTACAATAAAATGTAAAATAAACATCACATTCTAAATTAAAAAAATAGTGTACGTAAAGTAGCATATAAAACAAACAGCCGACATGGAGAGAGATCGTGCGGTCCAATTCCCTATGGGTGTACAAAACCTTGGATGAAATGTGAAATTATAAAACATGTATTATTAATTTAGTAAAAAGCCGTAGAAATCGGCAGAATGAATGGGCGAGGTGAATGGTCAATTCAGGACTATGTTCACATAATCTGTAAATCTTATGGTTACTCGACTGATAAAGTCATAAATTTGTATGGTTCCGGTTATAATATTATGTCTTAGTTTCGGTCTAAACAAAGACGCGTTTCAGTTTCTAGATTTATGATTGTAGGTAGGGTGGTATTTCACCTGACTTGAAATTAAAATGAAAATAAACATGTTAGAACTGAGATAAACTTTGGGTCAGTTTTGGGTCGAATCAACAGACCCATTTATTAAACATGTAAGGTTCAAGTTGATGATAATTTAAATGGGTTAACCCGTCAACCCGATTAATTATTGAAACCTGTTTAATAATATATATATTAATATTTTACTAGTTTATAGATATATATTTGAAAAATAAATATATTTGAAAAATATACTTCCTCCGATTCAAAATAAGTGATACACTTTGGGTTTCACAGTTTTTGAGGGAAAAGATTATAATGATGATTAATTTAGATTAATTGGATGGTTAGTGGGGAAGAGGTCCCACACTTTTTGAATAAAGTGGGGTTAATGATGTTTAAAAGTAAAAAGTAAGGGTAAATGAGTCATTTCACTTTGTTAAAGTAGATAGTTAGTGGGTGAGGGGTGCACCATTTTTTTCCAAATAAGGTAATTTTTCAAAGTTTATCACTTATTTTGAATCACCTCAAAAATGAAAGTGTATCATTTATTTTGAATTGGAGGAAGTATATACTTTATTATATTCTGCATACACATGTAAAAAGTCGACATGTTTAACTCATTCAAGCAATTAATCTATTTAATTAAACAGGTAATATGAATTGTATTCACTTTGTTAATAAAATGTTTATGTTCAGGTTGAATGTTTCTAATCCCCAACCAGTTAACCTGAAGTTGTGAACCCGAATCCAATTTGAATCGGTAGATATAAGACTTAAACGGATGGTAAATTATGAGTTATTTATATAAATTTTATAAAATAATCAGATAAAAACATCATATAATCGAGAGTATAAAAAAGAATGAAAGAGAATACCCGATGTCAATATGATTTTATTTACGTTTGTTTTTGGTTTACCAAGATATCACAGCTACCTGTTGTCGATCCATGCCAATTGCTATGGATCTTCACCACCACTAATTTCACTTATTAATTGTTTTAGGATATATGATATGTTGTCAACGTATCATTATTCTTACCATTTTATGGATGATACTTAATAAAATTAATGATATGGTACAATATTTTATTTTTTATATTGTTTTACCTTATTATTGTGCCATATCCGTATATTCCTTAAGAGAATTAATTTGTATACCACAAGTTTTGATGTCTATACTATAATGTACAAGTATACCTGCATACTGTACAAACATATAATGTAATAATTGTAATAGATGGATTAAAAAGTGTTGTGTAAAAATCACCACATATTCCTTAATCCTCCCTCCTTGCCTCCACTCAGCCGTGACATCAAGAAATAAAAACGAAACTGCGATAGTTAGTTTTGTTTTTTTAAAAAGGTGACGTACAAAGGGAACTTTGATTCTCTTGTTTTTTTGGATGTCACGTAAACAAGAAAGATTTTATTTTCTTGATTTTGATTCTTGAGCAAGGGACTAGCATCCTATTTGGTGTTCTTGATATGGTGTAGTGTGGATACCATTAGAGGAATTCTACATTGAATTCTTGGAGTTATTCATCCTCATTCGTTGGTGTAATCAAAGGCTTCAAGGGTATGATCTTCATACTAAACTCTTTATCTTTTAATGCTTAATTATCTTGTCAATATGCAGATCCTTGTGTGGTGATTTATGTTATATTTCCGTTGCGTTTTCTTTGATTAAAACCGTAAATCACTAACAAAGATTACATAACTCAATGATCCAGTTAGCACTGACTCGTTTATAATGATCAAAAATCCAATTATAAAAACAATAATGGTCGACAAGGTTTCCTTTATTAGGCTTCTTGTATCTAAAAACACGTAAAATTTGGACCCTCTTGTAAGTCAACTGTAAGGATTTAATCACCGCATCAAATGCTTTTTTGGCATTACCATGAAGATTAAAGATCTCGGGAATGTTTGTGATGTGAGCCAAGGAGGAAGGTGGCGGAATAAACAATCCCCGGTGATATGATTCACCATTTCATTAGATTCAATCAAGTGGGGAGTCTTCGTTAAAAACATGTATAGAACTAAATAATATGTGTAATATATTTTCATGAAATTATTACATTTGGTTACTATTAACAGAAACATAGAGAACACGTCTTGTAAAAGATCTCAAATCACTTCATGGGGGTCGGATTAGGTTAAGGCATCTGAGGGGACAAAGACCATTCTTTTAGCTTACAATGTCCTACTTTTAGGAATGAAGCCGCCCTTCAATTTTAGTGTTTTATTTATATGATACTCTAATAAAGTATATTAAATAAAACTTTCTTCATAATATATAAGTCCAAAACTAACAATCAAATAAATAACTTTAAGTTCATATCATACTAAAGCAATAGTAAGCATTTAACTTTCATGAGTTGTCTTCAAGGAAGTCTAAGGATTTTGCATAGTCTCAGGGGACAAATCCTAGCCATTGGATCCAAATAGTTAAGATCAAATCACAGTGTTTCAAGCACATGTGTTTCAAACACATGTGCTTCCAGTCACGACCACCACCACCGGTCACCACCGCCGGCCGCCGGCCGCCGCCTCCGCCCACCGCCGTCCGCCGCCTGTGGCGGTGGTGGTGGCTGACAGTGAAGGTGCTGGTGGTAATGGGTTTCAAGTCACGAAACACATGTGCTTGACTGTACATATACACTCCTTTATTTTCAAAATAACTGTTATTAGTGAAGCACACGTGCTTCTAGCTTACAAACACATGTTCTTCATTACTTGAAACACATGTGCTTGGCTGTACATATACACTCATTTATTTTCAAAAGAACTATTATTAGTGAAGCACATGTGCTTTCAGCTTACAAACACATGTGCTTCATTACTTGAAACACATGTGCTTGGATGTACATATACACTCCTTTATTTTCAAAAGAACCGTTATTAGTGAAGCACATGTGCTTCTAGCTTACAAACACATGTGCTTCATTACTTGAAACACATGTGTTTGTCTGTACATATACACTCCTTTATTTTCAAAAGAACTGGTATTAGTGAAGCACATGTGCTTCTAGCTTACAAAAACATGTGCTTCATTACTTGAAACACATGTGCTTGGTTGTACATATACACTCCTTTATTTTCAAAACAACTGTTATTAGTGAAACACATGTGCTTCTAGTAACGAAACACATGTGTTTCAAGTCATGAAACACATGTGCTTGGCTGTACATATACACTCCTTTATTTTCAAAACACATGTGTTTCAAAAGGTGAAACACATGTGTTTCAAACACATGTGCTTCTAGTCACGACCACCACCGCCGGTCACCACTGCCGGCGGCCACCTCTGGCCACCGCCCGCCGCCGCCTTTCGTCGCCGCCGGCCGCCGTCTCCGGCCGCCGGAGGTGGGTGGGGTATTGATGTACTGAAGCACATGTGTTTGTATGGTTTGAATCTTGATCTTGACCTTTGACTTTTTCTTGATCCAATGACTATTAATTGTCCCTTAGGACTAACTAAAATCCTTGACTACCTTGAACATTTACCTAACTTTCATATCATCCTTAAGTACTTTGTAAACATATTAATAACCAATTTACCCATAAAATAAATTTGTTGTACATAAATGCCTACATAAATTAAGGAAAACTATTTTTACACCATAAGTTTTAATGTCTGCACTAAATAGTATAAGTTTGATAATTAATTGTACAATCAAACTAAGCAATGGTTTTGATAAATGCAATAAAAGTTATGGTGTAAAATTACCTATAAATTAAGTTGTTTAATTTTTGGGCTGCTTCATGCTTTCGTTAGGAAAGAGTTACAATTAATTAATAAGTGTTAGTAACCGTCTCATGATTGAAGTTAAGACTCCTAAGACCGTCCAATCGTATTATAATCATATTATATAATTTCATTATGAAATAATTACGATTGATTAATAAGTGTTAGTCACCATCACATGATTGAATTAAGACTCATAAGACCGACCAATCATATACATATTATATCATCTATAGTTCTATATTATAGTGGTTTGTTCGAGGTATTCCAAGAAATTTATAAAGTCCTAATTAAGGGATAATATTGGTCAATAGAATAAGAAAAAGTCAAAGGTCAAGATCAACGCTCAAACCACCACCACCACCATCATATGTGATTCAATACATCAATACCACAATAGTGTGTATTAAATTCTAAAATGTAATGGTGGTGGTAGTGATGATTTGGGGGTTAATTGATCCAAGGCTAAAATTTATCCCTTGAGATTATATAAAAATCAAAGAATACATTAAACGTTTCTTTTGATATATAATATATACGTAAGTATTAAATTCTAAAATGAATTAATTAAAAGTATCTTAGTTTATAACTCTACAAGAATTCTATTTTGATAAATACATTCTTTTAATTTAAAGCGATTAATTAATATTTTATTGACTGTGTTTTTGACAGATGGTAGCATCCCATTTTGAGAATCAAAATATAAATTTGGTAAAAAGCGTTATATGATCGGTTAACTATTATAGCTCGTTACTACAGTTATTGTAGTTATTGTTGTTATTGTTCCCTGTTTTTTGTAGTTATTGTAGCTATTGTTCCTGCCGTACTCAACCTACCAATTAGCTGATTCGACGGTATTATAACAACAATATTCAATCATGACAATGTATAAGGGATGAAGTGTATACAATCATATCTTTATCATATGCAGAAAAATTATAGGGGTGACAATTCAGGTCGGGTTCGGGTTGACGGGTTCGGGTTCGCGGGTTCACGGGTCAGAAATGTTCAACCTGAAACCGACATGTTTATATAAACGGGTAAGATATCTAAACCCTAACCTGTTTAACTTCAACCCAAACCTAACCCATATAACCTATTTAATAAAACGGGTTAAACAGGTTATCAGGTCAAACAAATTAAATGGTTCAAACAGGTCAAAATGTTGTTATTATTACACAAATTCATAACAAAATACTAAACACCAAATTACTAAGTAACATTTTTAATTTTTATCTAACTATTAATTACGTTTTAACTAGTAAACTATAAATTAAGTATAAATATATATTTTTTAAAATATATTTTAATAATTAAACGGGTTGGCGGATCGACCCATTTAAATTATCATTGACCCGAACCTAACCTGTTTAATAAACGGGTCAGCTGACTCAACCCGAGACTGACCCAATTATGTTTTACCTCAACCCAAACCTGTTTATTTTCGTGTCGGTTTCAAGTCGGGTTTCATATCGGGTCAGAAATTGCCACCCCTAAGAAAAAGTACTGCTTCTAAAAGGATCTTTGGCAAAAATACATGATGAAAGAATAAATAAAATAAAAATAAATGGTGTCATTAGTATGTAAAAAAATACATGAAAAACATATGAAACGAATAAAATTATCGTTCTGAAAGATCAAGTAACATATATAGAATATGTAATTAATGTTCTGTTCAAAGAATATATATATATATATATATATATATATATATATATTATATATATATATATATATATATACTAGCTTCATAACCCGCCCGGATGGGCGGGTATGATTCAAGAAACAAATAGAAAAATAACAAAAACCAAAATACTGTTGAAATCATATAATAATCTATTATTTAAATGATGATTAACTTATTTTGATAGATAAACAAATAGTATACAAAATTTAAAGACGCTCTAAAACTTTTTTGTAAACAACATTTGTTGTTGAGTTAAAGCTTCCTTCCATTATATGGCAAAGTTACTATATTTAACATATTAATTTTTTATACAAAAACATAGAATGGGTAAAGGGGGTTGTTTCGAAAGTGTTAAATGGTTATTACAAGGTTCTAGAAAGCGTAAGGTGTGGCGTGGCGGCACCATCAAGCCTTAGCCAAGGCGAGCCATGGCGGGTCATGGCGTTTTTCAAGGCGCGCCTTATCTCACGCCACGCCTAGCCTAGCCGCCATGGTCTGTTTCATAACGTCGACGTCGCGCCTCATGTTTTGGCGCCGCCATGACGCGTTTTTTAGAACATTGGGTTCTTATATTAAACAGGTCATCAGAGGATCATACAAACATGACCCAAACGTTTATTCCGCCATATTGGATTTCGAATTAGTTCCGTTAATTCCCATTTAAACGTCTCAAATTGATAAACGTGATTTTTTTAATATTTTGGAAGAATTAAATCTTCATTTAATTGCATATTAGAATTAGTTTGAAATATTTAAGGAAATTCTATTTATAAAATGAGCTGAAATTTAAACGTCGTTTAAAACCTCCTTTAAAATGTGAAGGAATTTAAAACTAACTATAATCAAAGACAACGTTAAATAAGGCAACAAATTTTAATCAGTTTGATTAATATTGATTTTTTAAAAATTCACCTAAAATCCAAGGTGGCATTTTGGGTCATTACACGTCAGCAAATCCAGCCAATAAAAACAGAAGAAATGGATAAGTTGTCAAATAGAAATTTTTATATATATATATATATATATATATAAGTGGGATCGAGTGATCTTTTTCCGGTGAGGACTGCGAAGACAAATCTAAGCCTTTAATCCATAAAAATTAATGGCTAGGATTGAATGTGAAAAAAATAAACAATGGTTGAAGTTTGAGAAGTTTTGTGTAAAGTTTACCAAAATAATAGGGGGAAAAAGAAAATTTAGAGGGTTAAAATAGTCATTCGCAAACACTTTCTCTCTCCTAGTGCCACATGTCAAGCCTTGATTTGATGAGTTTTTTTTACACCCACCTTTGTTTTTCGGTCATAACTTTTTTTTTCTTTGTAAAAAAAAAAAAAACTAAAAATGCTAAAGTTATTAAAATTAAATTACCTACAAAATGAGTAAAAGTTATGAAATTTTGAAAAAAAAAACCCAGATAAAATATTGGATCATTTTGTTAAATTTGGATCATTTTGTTAATTTTGGATCATTGTCATAATTTTGGATCATTTTGTTATTTTTGGATCATTGTTAATCTTGCATAAACATAATTTTGTATAAATAATTAGTCAAATAATATATCATATATAATTTTGGATCATTTTGTTCATTCATTGTCATTTTGTTTTCTTTGTACTATTGTTAATTTTTGGATCATTTTGTTACTTATGGATCATTGTCAATTTTGGATCATTTTTTTTTTCAAATTTTCATGACTATACTCATTTTGTAGAAAATTTAATTTTAAAATTTTTGGCATTTTTAGATTTTTTATTTTACAAATAAAAAAAAAGTTATGGGCGAAAAACAAAGTGTGGGGAAAAACTCACTTCCAATTATAAGAGGACAAGTGGCAAAAGGAGGAAAGGGGAGTTTCGATAATGACCTTTATGCCCTTTTGAAGATGAGTGGACGAAAATTGTCCTCGCAGTCCTCACCAGGAAAAGAGTCCTCACCGGATCCGGACCCGATATATATATATATATATATATATATATATATATATATATATATATATATATATATATATATATATATATATATATATATATATGGTCGAGTTATATAAAGAACCCATATTTCATGTGTAACACAGAATAACCCACCTAACCAATCAGAATTTAGTAAATACATATGTAAACAAATAACATTTAACCCAAATCAAACACATACTTAAAAAACACATCAAAAATACTGAAAAACATACATGCACAAATAACACTTATGATACATACATGAATAACATACATGCGTGATAACATATATGTATACATGCATGAATT
Organism: Calendula officinalis; assembly: GCA_963853835.1. Classification (NCBI taxonomy): domain Eukaryota; kingdom Viridiplantae; phylum Streptophyta; class Magnoliopsida; order Asterales; family Asteraceae; genus Calendula; species Calendula officinalis. The sequence goes on from OY970829.1 coordinate 20,569,342, forward strand.
ACCTACATGCAAACCAATATTTGAGGGTCCCTCATCAAATTCATTCATGTATCTTCCATGATCCGTTGATTTTGAAAATCAATTGTTTAGATTGAGTTATAAACAAAAGATAAGGTTCTCTATATAACTCTCCACTCTATATATATATATATATATATATATATATATATATATATATATATATATATATATATATATATATATATATATATATATATATATATATATATATATATAGGGTTGAATTAGAATCAGAACCAATTAAGGCTACAGAACAAACAGAACTCAATCTAAACCATTGATTTTTGAAATGAAATGATCATGAAAGACACATTAATGTATTTGACGAGGGACCCCCAAATATTGGTTTGCATGGATGTCATTCATGCATGTATACATATATGTAAATGTTTTCATGTATGTATACATGAGTGTTATTTATACATATATGTATACATGCATGAATGACATCCATGCAAACCAATATTTGGGGGTCCCTCATCAAATACATTAATGTGTCTTCCATGATCATTTCATTGCAAAAAGCAATGGTTTAGATTGAGTTCTGCTGGTTCTGTAGCCTTAATTGGTTCTGATTCTAATTCTACACTATATATATATATATATATATATATATATATATATATATATATATATATATATATATATATATATATATATATATATATATATATATATATATATGTAACACCTCAATTTTTAATTACAAAATATTTGCCCAAAATAAAACATTTTCCATAAATAGAAGAACTATCCCAAAAATATGGATTTACAAAAACCTTTGGTATGAATCAGAGTATAAAGTTTCGGTGTTACAAAAAATATCAAAACCAAAGCTAAGCCTAAATCCAATCTAAAGTTCTTCTACTCTAGGTCCCGCATCTCTATCCATGCGTACCTAAACATTCGATCCCGAACCTGAGTACATAGCAAAACAACAAGGAGTACGTGAGACAAAAACGTCTCGTGAGCTACATGGGTTTAGACCCCAAAGTTAATAATAATAACCGAACGACAAACAACAAACATGTAAGCAATCACCCATCTATCTAGTCACCCTATTGTGACTCTAATACCTTGCTTTCCTAGCAATCATACCTAGTTGTCGGGACATCCCCAACCAACTAGAACCACATTAACTTATTAACCGGGGATCCCCCGCATTAACAAGCTTCAAGGTAAAGGCAAGAGGGAATCGCCCAATCTACCAATACCTGCCTTACTCGCCGGACTACTTCCAGTTAGCAAGACTACTATCATGGAATGGGCCGATGGGGATCCGCCCAAATGCTCCCCATTCCATACCTCATGACCGGGGATCCCCCGAATCATCACGTCATCTCACCATATCATAACTCGATGGTTATGTCAATCTAGCTCTCGGCTATCACGTCTATCATCAAACGAGTTAGTTCAATACTATCATTGGTATAACTAACTATCAACTACTAGTCTACACAATTAAGCAAATAGACCATAACACAAGTAATAAAAATATATTTCATAGGCTATGTACTCAGTAAAGTCCACACGTACTCACCTTAGCAATATGATGCTCAAACCGCGTTCTTGACACCCAATCTCTTGTTTCTCAATCCAATCAACTTTCCAAGGCTTCACCAAAAGCCTAATACAATTATCACAATATGATCAACATCAATTACTACTACCAATGTGTTCATCTACCTCTAGATAACATCCAACAATCCATTTTCCCCAAATATGGTGATTTACCAACCCTAGGTTTAACCAACCCTTAAGATCCTTACAAATCATAATCATACACTTGTTTTCCTTGTTAATATACCATCTATTAAGTGTATACACCATTTATATCACCATAATCCATAACCCAAGAACTAGGGTTTCAACCCCAAGCTTCTAAACCCATAGATCTAAAGTTACAACTACAAAGGATTGAAGATATACCTTAAATCTTCAACTAGGAGTGAAGAATCACAAGATTTGATGAAGAAATCGACTCCAAATGATGCTTGACACCCAAAATCGTTCACAAGTTCGAAGAGAGAAAAACTAGGGTTTCACTTGGCAATAAATGAGCCAAATCCCGTCTTTAATGCTGCCAGACACAAGTTCACGACGCGACCATAGTTCGCGTCGCGAACTCTCCTTCTACACGCATACTTAGCGATCGTTATCTAGTCGCGAACTACTTAGCGACACATGGCCAAACTCCCTGGAGCAAGTTCCCGATCGGGAACTTATAGTTCGCGTCGCGAACTCTTGATGGCAGCAAGGCTGCACTTTTTCCAACTTGTCTCGACCCGGTTTCGCCCGTAACTTTCTCGTACGGTGCCAAAACGACACGAAACCAATTCCCACGTATTTTATATGATTTATCCATAATTATCATATTTTTATACAATTTATTTATTTACAAATTCGGGTCGTTACAACTATCTACCCCTTAAGAAGATTCCGTCCTCGGAATCTCATCATAGTTCACGAAATCCGGGTACCTCTTCCGAATTTCGTCTTTGACTTCCCAAGTCAAATTCGGCCCAAGTGAATGCTTCCACTTGACCAATACCAACTCGATCTCCTTATTCCGAAGCTTCTTTGTCTTCGTTTCTAATATAGCCTCGGGCTCCTCAATCAAACGGTTCGGGCCGTCAACCCGCAACTCTTGCAATGGAATAATATTTTCAACTTCCCCGATAAACTTCTTCAAATAACTCACGTGAAAGGTGTCATGCACACCTTGAAGTTCGGGTGGAAGTTCCAACTTAAAAGCTTGAAGCCCGACCCGTTTCAATATTTTAAACGGTCCAACATACCTTGGACTTAACTTTCCCTTTTTACCAAACCGCATCACACCTTTCCAAGGTGACACCTTCAACATCACCATATCACCGACATCCAAGTCGTATGGTCTTTTCTTTAAACCCGAATAACTTCGTTGTCTATCTTGGGCGACTTTCATGTTGTTTTGAATAATACCAATCTTTTCATTTGTCACTCTCACGATCTCGGGACCCGTGAGTTTCGTCTCTCCCGCTTCCAACCAACAAGATGGAGTTCTACATTTCCTTCCATACAATGCCTCATAAGGCGGCATCTTGATAGTCGAGTGATAGCTATTATTATATGAGAACTCGACTAACGGTAAATGTTCATCCCATTTACCACCGAAGTCTAACACACACGATCTCAACATGTCTTCAACCGTTTGAATTGTTCTTTCACTTTGACCATCGGTTTGCGGGTGATAAGCCGTGCTCAACCGCAACTTTGTACCCAACTCTTCTTGTAATGACCGCCAAAATCTCGAGGTAAACCTCGCGTCTCTATCGGACACAATCGATAACGGAACCCCGTGGAGTCGAACCACTTCATCAACATACAACTTAGCCAACTTCTCAAGTGGCAATGTTTCCCGAATTGCTAAAAATAACGCACTTTTGGTCAACCGGTCAACTATGACCCAAATGGCATCGTGACCTTTGCTCGTCTTCGGTAAACCTACTATGAAATCCATAGTTATATCTTCCCACTTTCCGGCCGGTACAACTAATGATTGAGCTACCCCATAGGGTACTTGATGTTCGGCTTTCACTTGTGCACACGTGGCACACTTAGAGATATACTTGGCCACTCTCGTCTTCATTCCGGGCCACCAATAAACCCGTTTCATATCTTGATACGTCTTTGTACTCCCCGGGTGAATCGAATACTTCGACTTGTGCACATCATACAACAACTCTTTTCGGATACCACCGAACTTAGGAACCCAAATACGACCGCCTACGGTCTTCAACCCTTGTGCATTTTCGAGAAAATGTTGGTTTTTACCTAACCGTTCTTGTCTTAACTCGTCTTTTCCCATAACCTCCCGTTGGGCATTCTTGATCCTTTCAATAATGCTCGAGACGACTTCTATACGTGATAAAATTCCTCGGTTCGGATTTTCATAAACCTTTCGACTTAAGGCATCGGCCACCACATTCGCCTTCCCCGCATGATACACAATCTCACAATCATAATCGGCAATCAACTCGATCCACCTTCTTTGTCGCATATTAAGGTCTTTTTGTGTAAACACATATTGCAAACTCTTATGATCCGTGTACAATGTACACCGAGTGCCATACAAATAATGCCTCCACAACTTCAAGGCAAAAATAATCGCCGCCAATTCCAAGTCGTGTGTCGTGTACCTTAATTCCGCATTCTTCAATTGTCGCGAGGCATACGCGATCACCTTTCCTCTTTGCATCAACACACAACCGAGCCCTTGATTCGAAGCATCACTATAAACCACAAAATCTTCCATACCATCCGGTAACGTGAGTATCGGCGCGTTACATAACTTTTCTTTTAACAACTTAAACGCCTCTTCTTGCTTCTTTTCCCACACAAACTTCTCACTTTTTCTCGTTAACTTCGTGAGTGGAATCGCGATTCTCGAGAAATCTTGTATAAATCTTCGGTAATAACCGGCTAATCCAAGAAAACTTCTAACCTCGGTAGGAGTCCTCGGAGGCTCCCAATTTGACACCGCTTCAATCTTGGACGGATCAACCTTAATACCATCACACGTCACCACGTGACCTAAGAATTGTACTTCCCGCAACCAAAATTCACACTTTGAAAATTTTGCATACAACCTTTCCCGTTTTAACACATCCAACACAAGCCTCAAATGACTTTCGTGTTCTTCTTCGGTTTTCGAATAAATCAAAATGTCGTCAATGAACACGATCAAAAACTTATCAAGAAACGGTTTACAAACCCGATTCATCAAATCCATAAAAATAGCCGGTGCGTTGGTAAGACCAAACGGCATCACTAGAAATTCATAATGACCATAACGTGTACGAAAAGCCGTCTTCTCGGTGTCGCCTTCTTTCACCCGAACTTGGTGATAACCCGACCTCAAATCGATCTTTGAATTATAACTAGCACCTTGCAATTGGTCGAATAAGTCGTCAATTCTCGGCAACGGGTAACGGTTCTTAATAGTTACCTTATTCAACTCTCGGTAGTCGATACACATTCTCATCGAACCGTCTTTCTTTTTAACAAATAACACCGGTGCACCCCACGGTGACGAACTCGGACGAATAAAACCTTTATCTAACAATTCTTGCAATTGGGTCATCAATTCCCGCATCTCGGTGGGAGCTAGACGATATGGAGCACGAGCAATCGGCGTCGCCCCCGGCACTAAATCGATTTTAAATTCGACTTGTCTCTCCGGTGGCAAACCGGGCAAATCATCGGGAAATACCTCGGGGAATTCCCGAATAATTTTTACACTATCCATTGTCTTCTTTTCTTTTCGGCCATCTAATACATATGCAATAAACGATGCACAACCTTTCGATATACTCTTCCTCGCCTTAATAGCGGTAATCACATTAGGCATGTGATGTCGTTTCTCCCCATACACATACACCTTCTCATTCTCGGGTGTCCTAATCGACACTATTTTCTTTCCACACAAAATCTTGGCTTGGTGCATTCCCAACCAATCCATACCGATAACCACATCAAACGCCCTAATTCCCATGGGCAACAAATCCACCTTAAACTTTCTACCGTCTATTTCTATTTCACAATTTCTATAAATACAATCAACCATAGACGTTTTCCCGTCGTCTACTTCTATCTCATACATTTCATCTAACTTTTCGGACGGTACATTCAATTTACAACCGAACTCATAAGACACAAACGAATAATTGGAACCCGAATCAAATAAAATATGAGTTGGCAAGGAGTTAATGAATAGAATACCTGACACCACATCGTGTGCCTCCTTCGCCTCCTCCCGAGTAAGTTGGAAGGACCGCCCCTTCACCTTCGCCGGTTCCACTTTCTTTTGAGCCGTGGACACCATCGACTCCATCCCCTTCTTTGGGCACACATTGCTATAGTGCCCCTTCTCGTGGCACGAGAAACACTCGATCTCGGCCAATGATTTTGACTTGCATTCACGGGCCATATGCCCCGGCTTTCCACAATTATAACAAGTTTTCGACTCCCCTCGGCACACGCCGGCATGAGTCTTCCCGCACTTCTTGCACGAGCCAACACTTCCTTGTTTAGAGAAGCTCGAAGTGAACTTCCCCTTCTTATAAGTACCCGAGCCACTCTCGGCTTTTCTCTTCTCGCCCACATGGGCCCTTTCGGCAACACGTGCCTCATTTACCTCCTCTACACACCGGGTGGCACTAATAGCCTCATCTAGTGAGACCGCCCTTTTCACTTCCAATTGATAATCCCACGGTAGCCCGCTAGCATACCGAACCACTCTCAACCTCTCATCCGAGTAGGTTTTAGCAACAAACGGGAGCAATCCCGTGAACTCCCTCGAATATTCCTCCACCGACATATCACCCTTCTTAAGGGTCACAAACTTTTCGTGCATCTTTTCCAAATCCCTTTCGGGACAAAATTTCTTTTTCAACCTCGTGGTGAACTCATCCCACGACATCTTTTCCACCACCTCCTTCCCGAGGGTCTCATACACAATATCCCACCACACCATGGCATCTTCTTTCAACAATTGTGACGCATACGTCACCATATCAACATCCTTACACTTACTACTTCCGATAACCCTCTCGGTTTCTCGGATCCACCTCATCGTTACTTTCGGGTCCGAACTACCCGTATACACATTTGGCTTACAAGCCATGAAGGATTTAAACGAACAACCTTCTTTCACAACGGGCCTAGCCCTAGCATCACTTTGGCCGCCCGTGGAGGACTTCCCCTCCCCGGTGCCACTACCTCCGGTTTTCTCATCCGACTTAGCCTCGGATTCCCGGTCTCCACCCGACCTCTCACGGTCTCCAATAATACGGTGCACTTCTTCGGCCACCGTTCCCTTGATTTGGTCGATAATGGTTTGGAGATCCGCCATGGTCACCGGAGTTCTATTAGCTCCGACCTCCGATTCATCAACCCGATGCATTGATGGTTGACTTTCTTGCTCATCCACCCTTTCAACAGGAGGTACTTCCTCCTCACGGCCCTCCGGGGCTTTACCACTTCTACGTGTGGTCACCATTTCTTTCAATCAAGACTATACGAAAGACATTAAACATTTAGTACCTTGTGTACAACCCATTAGTCGCATAAGACTCAATATCCAAATCATATCAAATTCATCGGTCCCCTAGGTTCAACCCTAAACTTAATATAAAGTCTCAAGGTCAACCTATGATCTTAAGGAATCTCATATTCCTAATGCTACAGTCTAAGACTAGGATGGTCATCCAACCTAATTCACTTAAACTATAGCTCTGATACCAAGTTGTAACACCTCAATTTTTAATTACAAAATATTTGCCCAAAATAAAACATTTTCCATAAATAGAAGAACTATCCCAAAAATATGGATTTACAAAAACCTTTGGTATGAATCAGAGTATAAAGTTTCGGTGTTACAAAAAATATCAAAACCAAAGCTAAGCATAAATCCAATCTAAAGTTCTTCTACTCTAGGTCCCGCATCTCTATCCATGCGTACCTAAACCTTCGATCCCGAACCTGAGTACATAGCAAAACAACAAGGAGTACGTGAGACAAAAACGTCTCGTGAGCTACATGGGTTTAGACCCCAAAGTTAATAATAATAACCGAACGACAAACAACAAACATGTAAGCAATCACCCATCTATCTAGTCACCCTATTGTGACTCTAATACCTTGCTTTCCTAGCAATCATACCTAGTTGTCGGGACATCCCCAACCAACTAGAACCACATTAACTTATTAACCGGGGATCCCCCGCATTAACAAGCTTCAAGGTAAAGGCAAGAGGGAATCGCCCAATCTACCAATACCTGCCTTACTCGCCGGACTACTTCCAGTTAGCAAGACTACTATCATGGAATGGGCCGATGGGGATCCGCCCAAATGCTCCCCATTCCATACCTCATGACCGGGGATCCCCCGAATCATCACGTCATCTCACCATATCATAACTCGATGGTTATGTCAATCTAGCTCTCGGCTATCACGTCTATCATCAAACGAGTTAGTTCAATACTATCATTGGTATAACTAACTATCAACTACTAGTCTACACAATTAAGCAAATAGACCATAACACAAGTAATAAAAATATATTTCATAGGCTATGTACTCAGTAAAGTCCACACGTACTCACCTTAGCAATATGATGCTCAAACCGCGTTCTTGACACCCAATCTCTTGTTTCTCAATCCAATCAACTTTCCAAGGCTTCACCAAAAGCCTAATACAATTATCACAATATGATCAACATCAATTACTACTACCAATGTGTTCATCTACCTCTAGATAACATCCAACAATCCATTTTCCCCAAATATGGTGATTTACCAACCCTAGGTTTAACCAACCCTTAAGATCCTTACAAATCATAATCATACACTTGTTTTCCTTGTTAATATACCATCTATTAAGTGTATACACCATTTATATCACCATAATCCATAACCCAAGAACTAGGGTTTCAACCCCAAGCTTCTAAACCCATAGATCTAAAGTTACAACTACAAAGGATTGAAGATATACCTTAAATCTTCAACTAGGAGTGAAGAATCACAAGATTTGATGAAGAAATCGACTCCAAATGATGCTTGACACCCAAAATCGTTCACAAGTTCGAAGAGAGAAAAACTAGGGTTTCACTTGGCAATAAATGAGCCAAATCCCGTCTTTAATGCTGCCAGACACAAGTTCACGACGCGACCATAGTTCGCGTCGCGAACTCTCCTTCTACACGCATACTTAGCGATCGTTATCTAGTCGCGAACTACTTAGCGACACATGGCCAAACTCCCTGGAGCAAGTTCCCGATCGGGAACTTATAGTTCGCGTCGCGAACTCTTGATGGCAGCAAGGCTGCACTTTTCCAACTTGTCTCGACCCGGTTTCGCCCGTAACTTTCTCGTACGGTGCCCAAACGACACGAAACCAATTCCCACGTATTTTATATGATTTATCCATAATTATCATATTTTTATACAATTTATTTATTTACAAATTCGGGTCGTTACAATATATATAAGTGAGATCGAGTGAGGACTCAAAAGTCGGTGAGGATGGCGAGGACAAATCTTTGCCACTTGATTGGAAAAATGAGTGATCAAGATTCAAAGTTATTTATCATCAAAATCTCATGAGATGCAATGGCATTTTGGTTATTATATTCGAGATATTGAATATTTCTTGTAAAGGGTAAAGTTTGTAAGGGTAAAATTGGTAAAAAAAAATATCAAAATTACTCATCACGCGATTGGAATCTGCACTTCTACACTCGTCGCCACGTGTCACGATGAGATTGGTTAGAGTCTTTTATTTTTCCACCTACTTATGTTTTTCGGCCATAACTTTTTTTTTCTTTGAAAAAAAAAATTCTGAAAAAACCAAAGTTCTTAAAATTAAATTCTCTACGAAATGAGCATAGTCATGAACATTTGAAAAAAAATAATTTGGATCATTTTATATTTTTTGGATCATTGTTGATTTTGCAAAACCAAAATTTTGGATCATTTTGTAAATTTTGGATCATTGTCAAATTTGTAGAAGCAAAATTTTAGATCATTTTATAAATTTTGGATCATTTTGCTTAATTTGAGTTTTTGTTAATTTGTGGATCACTTTGTTAATTGTGGATCATTGTTCATTTCTCATCATTAAAAGCCCATGACGAAAATACCCTTAATGACCACCATCGGTTGAAAATTGTCTTCGCAGTCCTCACCGGATCCGGACCCTATATATATATATATATATATATATATATATATATATATATATATATATATATATATATATATATATATATATATATATATATATATAGTGTAGAATTAGAATCAGAACCAATTAAGGCTACAGTACCAGCAGAACTCAATCTAAACCATTTATTTTTGAAATGAAATGATCATGGAAGACACATTAATGTATTTGATGAGGGACCCCCAAATATGAGTTTGCATGGATGTCATTCATGCATGTATACATATATGTATAGATAACACTTATGTATACATACATGAAAACATATACATATATGTATACATGCATGAATGACATCCATGCAAACCAATATTTAGGGGTCCCTCATCAAATACATTAATGTGTCTTCCATGATCATTTCATTTTAAAAATCAATGGTTTAGATTGAGTTCTGCTGGTTCTGTAGCCTTAATTGGTTCTGATTCTAATTCTACACTATATATATATATATATATATATATATATATATATATATATATATATATATATATATATATATATATATATATATATATATATATATATATATATATATATATATATATATATATAACATGTAATTAATGTTCTATTCAAAGAAAAATATATATATAACATGTAAATTATTTGTAAAATACGTAGAACATGCATGTATATATGTATATATGACACATATGGAACAAGTAAAATATATAAAATATGAATGACATATGATATTTTTAAAATAATATAGATTTAAAAGACAATTAAGATATATAAAATACACACAAGTTAATTGACACTAAATGGTTATTTTCATTTAAGAAGAAAAACTACATATATCAGCTCTCAAAAGCTGATTGTAGGTTGTCAATTAAGATAGATAAATGTTATTTTTTAATTATCATATCTTTTTAAATGATAAAAATATAACTAAAAACTAGTAAGACCCCAATCCGTCACCAACACCCGTCACCACCGCAACACTACTAGAACAAAGGATACGTACCAAGGAGCTGGAATACCATTAAACGATTTGCCTTCGGTGATTTACTCGTGTACTTCTTGTTGCAATTTTTATTCTTATATGATCATATATTCTTATTTATTATTATATATTATAAGTGCCCATTGTGTGTTGTACTGTGCTTGGTAGCTAGCTATGTCCCACAGTGGACTCTTGATTTTAAATACATATGTACATAACAACAACCGAATGATTAGCAATTAAATAATCAAAGTCAAACCAAACTAACATTCTCCATTAAAGGGTATAAATTAATATGTTTCTCAACATCTCAATCTCCCAAACCACAATTCAAAACCATCTTTTCTTATCATCCTTAATCTTCTCTATCATTAGCTAAGATGGAGTCTTTTGGAAGCTTTTTCGATGAAGAGTGGGAAAGTTTGAGCACACTATTCTCCGGTGATCAAGATTCCGGCAACTTCTCTAGCCATGGTTTATTCTCAAGTCAACAAGATCATGCTTTAAACTTTGAAACTCCTTCTAATGTTTCATCTTTCATGAATGAATCTAACAATGCTAACTATCATGGTTTTTGCTATGCTTCTGAAAATACTAACCCTAATTATTTCTACCATTATTTCTCTCAAGAAACTAGCAACAATGGTTGTGTTGCTTATAATATTGGTGCAACTTCTCTTCCCTACCCATCTTCAAATACTAATCCTAATCATGATCAAGTCGATATTCATGACGAAAACAAGAACACCTCATCATTACTAGCGCAAGTTCTTTCTGATTTTTCAATGGAAGAAATTCTATGCATGAGACAAGATGTCAATATTGATAATTCAGTTGATCCAAGTGTCCCAATTTCTGATGAACTCAAGAATCCACCCATGAAGAGGAAGATTGAAATGAGTGAATCACAAGATGCAGTCGAAAACAAAGTCAACGACGAAAAACAAGATGAGAAACCAAAGAAGAAAACTAGGGTTGCAAGAGATAATGTAAGTATTAGTATTTAATCTAGTTATTGTGAAGATGTGGAATTAATATAATATCTTCTACATTATCTTAAAATAAACTTTATTTAAATACTTTCTTTTTCTTTGTACAGAAAAACAAAAAGAAAGTGCAGCCAAAGAAGAAACAAAAGGTGATGGATGCTACTACAAATGACAATGAGATTGATGGTGATCAAGATACTAATAACAAAAAAGGCGTAGGTAATGCACCGATTGCGAGTACAAGTTCTTGCAGTTCAGAAGATGATTTGAATGCTGTAAATTCTAATTGGAAGACGAGGGCGGGTAGAGGTGCAGCAACTGATCCTCAAAGCCTCTATGCAAGGGTAAGTGTGGGATCGATCGATATCTTTTCGTTATTTTTAATTATAAAATGATGATGAAATAAATGTTTGGTTTTATTTGGTTTACAGAAAAGAAGAGAGAGGATCAATGAGAGACTAAAGGTCCTTCAGAATCTAGTACCAAATGGAACCAAGGTTGACATTAGCACAATGCTTGAAGAAGCTGTACAATATGTCAAGTTTTTGCAGCTTCAAATTAAGGTATATGACTAATCAAGCTTATACATCATCACCTAATTAAAGTAATAATATTAACCAAGCTTATAAATGATTGTTTAATGTAATCTCGCATATTAATTTCATGTTTTTTTATGCAGTTGTTGAGCTCTGATGAAATGTGGATGTATGCTCCAATAGCTTATAATGGGATGGACATGGGTCTCTACCAGAAGCTTTCACAATCTTAATTTTAGAAGATTTTGATTCATTGCCCAATTACTAAATAAATTAATATTAAAAGATCGACTAAGAGATTATATATGTTTTGACTAATTGTAATTATAAATTCATTCTTTGTTTTGGTTATGAGAAATAATTCTCATGCTTTTATATAAATATCAAGAAAAAGTTTGTACTAAATACACATTATGATTAATCAAATTGTGGTGGGGATTTATTTGAAAGCTTTTCTTTTCAAGTTCAAGATCCATGGGATATTAAATTTAAGAGATAGATTATCAAAATTGACTAAAATGGACCCTTTTCCCCAAAACATATTTGGTTTAGGTTTTTTCAAAATAAACTATACTATTTAATTTTATGTGTGCGACTCAACGACTCCGTGAAAATGATGACAAGTGTCTCGACCGACGGTCATACTTTCTGTTCAATTTAACGTTTATAATTTTTGTCTTTATTGAAAAAGACAAAAAATAATAATTTTTCGAGATGATTTCATCTTTTCCGAACAAGACAAAAAAGTAAAAAAAAAATATTTTTTTAGTTTTCCGAAGAACTTTTGTCTATTTCAAATACAACAAAAGGTCATAAAAAATATAACCGTCAATTCAAATCGAATGAAAGTACAACCACCATTCGCATAAGGAAAATCGTTAACAGTCGAACAAAATCAATTTAAGTTACAAAAAGTTTATCCTACTAAAGTGGACACTTGTCAAATTTTGTGTTGAGTATACAAGTTGCACAATCGAACGATCTATTTTGGGAAGAAATAAGAATGACGTATGTATTTGGTAATTCTGGAATTACTAGGTATATTTTTGGAAATCACCCAAATATCAAGTAAAATGATATTGATGCCTACTATTTGTGTCTACTTCATGGTGCTATTCACCATAAAATTACATATGTAATCTACTAATCTCTTTCCTCGTACAATTATTTGATTTTGACACTTGTTTTGATCAAGTGAGTCATATATCATTTCTCCTAAGAGAACAAGGTGTAGTAACGAAGGGGTGTCTGCCAAATCTAGGTGGCACCCTTTTGGCGAGAAAATCCGTCCGCCACCACACCGCATGTGGTGTGAGTGGTGGTGTGCGCGGTTGCAATAGCGAGGATGGCGTGAGTGGTGGTGTTTTTTTGGGGTATTTTTTTTTAAGATATTTTGCGAGTAGGATATATTTTTGTGATGATAGAGGGGTATTTGATATTTTAAATGTGAAATGTAACATAGTAATGTGGCGGTGAGATGATCCTAAAGTAATCTTTTGGCTTGAACCACCATACGTGTTGCTCTAATCTCAACCCACTGGTCATATAGATTTGATTACAAACAACACATCACTGTTCATACGTGCTCAAGTCATGACAATGTATTATAGACATTTAAATATACTATTAGATTAATATCTTTGATTTCAAGATCATGATCAAGGTTTATGGTTTTACCCAAAATCTTTCTTGTCAGACATATACAAACAATCAATCCAGCACATCACAGCCGGCGATCCAAAATTATATTGTTTTTAGTAAGGTTCTAAAAAACGCGCCATGGCGGCGCTAAGGCGTGAGGCGCGACGTCGACGTTACGAAACAGACCATGGTGGCTAGGCTAGGCGTGTCGTGAGATAAGGCGCGATAAGGCGTGCCTTATGATGAGTTTTTTGTAAGACGGCTGAAAAAATTAAAAAAATGATAACATATTTAATTATAAATTTAGATGTAACATTTTTTGTAAGCTTTACTATATATGAATTGTTATATAAATCAATATATCCATAATTTTTATTTAATTTGATATAAGTATATATATAAATTATATAAAGAATTTGCCGCCTTAAGTCACGCCTTGAAAAACGTCATGACCCGCCATGACTTGCCTTGGCTGAGGCTTGATGGTGCCGCCACGTCACGTCTTACGCTTTCTAGAACTTGGTTTTTAGTCAATCGTGAAACATGTATTTGTCAAAGTAGTTTTTTAATTGTTATCCATAAGTTATTTCAACGGCGGTTTAAGAAAAAGACGCCCTAACGAGCTGAGCCGAAGAAAACTAGTATATTACGAGCTTTGGGCCAAACTAGGATCACACAACCAACGTGTCCAATTTGAATTGGCTTGTTTTTTTTATAAGTAATGGTATTTAATTCTACCATTTAATCTAACTCATAGTCCTACTCATTAGATGAAATTATATGTCAAAATCAAGAGATAATATTAAGTGAGAATCAATGGATTACACATGTCATCTTATTAAACAGAAATTTAAGTAAGATCAAATGGTATAACTAAATATACAAGTTCTCTTTATTTATAGAGTAAATTACTGTCCTTTAGGTTTATAGCAAATTTCACCAATAGTCCTTTAGTTTCAAAAATTACACCGATGGTCCTTATTTTTGAAAGGTTTTTCACCAATGGTCATTTATGAAAAAGTTTGTCTATTTTTCAAGTTAACTAACATCACATGTGATGCACATGAGGGTATTTTAGTCAATTTATATTTCCTAAAGGACCATTGGTGAAATTTACTAAAAACTTAAAGGACCATCCGTGTAATTTAATTGAGAAGGGGAAAGATAAATTGACCAAAATACCCCCATGTGCATCACATGAGATGTTAGTTAACTTCAAAAATAGACGGACTTTTTGGTAAAGGACCATCGGTGAAAAACCTTTAAAAAATAAGTACCATCGGTGTAATTTTTGAAACTAAAGGACCATTTGTGAAATTTGCTATAAACCTAAAGGACCATCTATGTAATTTACTCTTATTTATATGAGTTTTGATAATGACAGACTTAAGGAATTTTACAAGATACGCGTTAGAAACTTATATCTATAACAACCTTCGTAATATTAGGAATTATATTTTTTCGTACAATTTTTTGTACCACACCCTAAGTAACTCGAACTTAACTTGAGTTGTCGAGAAAAGCTCTGCCGGTTTGGTGCTCTACCTCGCCCGCCAGAACTCAACAACAGAGGTTCGTACCTAAACCATCGGCACTCTCAATTCGAATCCGACACTCTCCGATTCTCTTCGACAACAGCAGCAGTCACATATATCCTTACAGTTTTGTAAATGTGTTTTCGAGACATTGAAATAGTTATCTTTGCTGGAAGATTGGGTTATGTTCTAACTACATTTCTACACTCAATCATGTTTATGTGCAAACAAATTCCTAAAAATGCTCACACTTTTTCTTTTGTTCTCAGTGGCTAGTAATACATCTCTTCATGTTTTTCTGGAAAGTTTCTTAAAATTTAGAAGTAGATGGTACGATTTCCCTTATCGTGGAGCCAAGGAGATTGTTGCAGGTGTGATTGTTGGTGAACATGACCTAAACAGACGAGTTTTTATGATTTTATATCGATTGTATATATAATACTCCATTGATTTTCATCAAAATTTTAATAACAAAAATCATTTATTTAATGGCTGCATAACTCGTATTATGAAGGTCTTCAGATCGGGATCCTGGTGTCAAGGCCTCTGATAGTTTAAGTGCAAAAGATCATGCAGGTATGTTTACAACATATCATAGTACTTGATGCAAATAGTACCAAAATGGTTAATAGATTATTAAGTTTGTGTCACATCTGATTATGAAAGCTAAAGTTCATTGACAGTTATGGCTCTGTTTTTTACTAAATATAGATGTAGTGATTTTGCAGGAAAAAAGGTTGCTTGACTTACCTAAATTGCTAGATATATGTGCCATTTATAGTCATGAAAATGAAGAATTGACACAATTAATTGTATGTTATAACAAAAAAAAACTGATAATGTTAAGTTATTAAAGTTTATTTGCCAATCAAATTTGCAGTGATAATATATATTTTTTTATCTCAGGTTAGTAATGCATTTAAGGCCCAACCTTATATCCACCATGGTTTCTCTGCAGCTGTTTCTTATTTTCTTAACATAGTTCATACCATGTATGAACGTTGCACCACATCTTTAGAGGTATTTTATCTTTTCTTGATTATGTTATTTATATTTATTTTAAATAGTTTTTCTTAATTATTATAGGTTCTATTATCATCTCAAGAAGCCCAAAACAATAGTTCTACTCAAGGTTTTAATATACGGAATCGAGCCTCGAGGCGTTTTTGTTTAGCCTCGAGGCGAACCGAGGCGGAAAAACAAAAAAAATATTTAAAATATTATATATCCTTCGTATCAAGTTTAAATGTCATAGTTAACCAAATATCTCTATTTAAATGCTTGAAATATTTATTTAAAACCCAAAAAACAAATCTAGTAAAAGCGAGAGAATAAAAATGGGCTTAAAAAAACTGAAAAAGAGAGTTTAATAGCTCATTAAGAGAAATGGCCCAAGAAAGAAGAGTTAGGAGTCCTTTAAAAAAGAAATGGGCCCATATGGTTTTAAAAAGTTTGCAATACGTAGGGTTTTTTCACTTTTGACCGCCGTTACAATCTTGGAAACACCAGAGACCATCGTCTCTCCCATTTCCCACCATCTTCAAAGCTCAACCTTGGTAAGTTTCTTCTTCCATTGTTAGATCTTCGATGTCACTTTTAAAAATCCGCCTCGGACTGCCTCACCTCGCCTCGAACCGCCTCTGAGCGCCTCGTTCAGATGAGGCGTACGTTTCAGTCATAGGCCCTGAGGCGGCGCCTCAAGTTCGTTTTTTCACCGAATCGCCTCAAGGCGCGCCTCGAGGCGTACGCCTCGACCGATTTTTAAAACCATGGTTCTACTCAACTTCAGGCGGACTATTTAGAGATGACCTAACTTTTTTCAATTAAACATAATTTGCAAA
This sequence comes from Calendula officinalis, assembly GCA_963853835.1. NCBI lineage: Eukaryota > Viridiplantae > Streptophyta > Magnoliopsida > Asterales > Asteraceae > Calendula > Calendula officinalis. The sequence goes on from OY970829.1 coordinate 20,586,613, forward strand.
TATAATTGGTTCTTTTTCAAAATTATTTATAGGGTGTTGCTAACCATTCCCCTAAGGGAAATGGTTAAGGATAGTTTAAATGGTTAATGTACAATTAAATAAGCATAACTACTTAAGGGTGGTTAATAAAATTCATGAGGTGGTTTTTATTAGTTAATTTACAACTTCTTTAACCCTAAAATATTTTCTTAACCATTGCCCTTAGGGAAATGTTTAACATTTTCCTTATTTATACATGTTTTTAGGTAATGGATTTTATAAATGATGCTATTGTATCAATGGATGCTTTGGTTACTGCTTACAAGCATGCAGCTGTCTACTTTTCCTGCCCTGTTTTAACATGGTACAAATCAAACAATAGTTTCTTCCAATGTTTTATGACACCAAAAATTATTTTATTTTATTTTTTGTTATCATTTCTTTTTGTGTAGCAGTTATGGAAGTGATGAAATGCTCAAAACCCTTGCTAGACTGCATTATTCCTTATTACCAACTTTGCATCAGGGATTCCAAATAATATTCTCAACCAAAAAAGATGACATTTTTCCAAAAGTATTACCAGTCTGAAGATGTTATCAACCAGAATAACCGATTTTTGTTGGAAATTACTGGATTTATGCTATTTAAGTGAAGAAGTATTTCAGGAAAGCAGCAATATTCCTCTTCCATCTGCCTCAAAAATATTCCCAGCACAAGTTGAAAATCCAATAATCAGGGCCAACATTTAACCAAAACCCTGAAGAAGTTATCCAGAACATTCTAGAAGGAACCCTTCATAAAGACTTACTTTCTCTAGATACTTCCCTAGCGGCCCCACCACCCATAACCGCCACTTTTCCCGCCAATATAAAAGTTAAAGGAAAAGGAAAATTAATTGAAAATTTAACACCAACATTACCAACATCATCATCATCATCATCTTCAGTTGGAAGATCTGTTAGAAAATCTACAGCAAATATTCGTGATGATCAAATTCTAAATTTGAAAGATGAAGCTGCCAACAATTTTGCTCTTAAATCATTGTTGGAATATGAAGATGAACATGATGATTCTTTTGATGATCTTGGATTAGGTGGTGTTGGTGATACGGGAATTGATGATTTGAGTGAAAAAGTAGGTTTAATTGAGGCTTCGGAAGCTTCTAGATGGGGGGTCAAGACAAAAACCGCAATTTTATGTTAAAGATGGTAAGAATTATAGTTATAAAGTGTCGGGTTCGGTTGCAGCTGCAAATTATAATGAAGCATCTATAGTTAATCAAACACAAAAAGAATTGATTGACGGGTTGGGGCGAGGTGGTAATTTTGTGTTAGGTGCAGCACAAAAGATGAATGAATTAAATGAAGTTAAAAATAACGAACATGAAGTTAGGGGAAATTTGAATAGAAGAGGTGGGGGGAGGATTGGTAACGGAAAAGACCAAAATGCCCCTGTGGGATATAGTGGGGTGATGAGCAACATGATCGAGGTGGTGGAAGAGGGAGAGGGAGAGGATATGGGGTAGGGGTAATATTGGAAAAGAAGAAAGTTTGACCGAGTCAAATGAGAGAGAAGGTGGTAATGAGTTTGTTGGTGCTATGAAAAACCATTTTTCGGGTCTTTCTGGGATTTAATGGTTTTTGTATATAATGATGCTTTTTTCGGTTAATGGGGAGAAAGGGAGTGTGATATAGCGTATGGATGAAAATATGTTTCTTTGATTTTATCTTCTTATGGTAAGTAGGAATGGAGTCTTCTTTATATAAACTTGTAATAGAAATGGTATAGTAGAAAGTTGCTTAGCATACAGGGTTCTAGAAAGCGCATTAAAGTACAATAAAATCATGATAACAGTACCATCCAATCGTGTATATTAAAATCCGAAAGTTGGATTCAAAAACATCACTCCAACACCTTTTTAATTAAGTCATTTTTATGCATCAAGGGGTTGATTGTGAAAGCTTATTTAAGCATCTTATTAGCTAGCTTATACAAGCTTACAAATGTAAGCTTATTATGATTTTTCCCATTAAGTTATTTCTCTGTAAAGTTCCATTTACCAGCAAATTTCTCCACAAAAGATCTTGTCTTCGATCGCTCTTGCTTGGAAATATCGTATCAAAAGCAAAATTTGGACAATATGATAAATTTGGAAGCACTTAGTTTACATATATTCTTCTGGCCTATACAGAAATTGCTACCATACCTATGTACGCACTGCAAATCACGCTCTATACCAATTATCTATCAAATCAAAAACACAAATGATACTTGACTGCTCGCTGTTGTATAGGATTGGAGAACGAAATAATAAGAATTTCAATGTCATGTTAGTAATTTGTTTTTTAGTATGCGTTCATCACCTTTCACCATTGTGTATGTGTGCTTTGAGGTGTGAGTTGTAGTGTGTGCGTTCTCATGCTACAATCCTGCATCTGGTTTTATCGATCAACAATGTCAGTTCTTGATACAACAACAGTTACAACTTAACTTGTATAAATAAAAGAAAATATTCATCATTTCTCGTTTAATATTCTACAAAACAAAACTTCTTTTGGTCGACTAACCTCCAAAAGTGTCAAACTTGAGAATAGATCCTTGCACTGATCAAGCAATGAACATTCTGTCTTCATCGCACTTGCAAGTTCAGATGCCAATGAATTCATATGCTCAGCCTGTTACAAAAATCTTTTACATTGGCTTAATAGTTCAGGATATTATATTCAAGTTCAGGATATTAAAATGTATATTTGACTTTTATTAAAGGTGTGTAAGGAAAAGAGAAGTGGATAAAAAGAAAGATAAGTGAAAAAGAATGAGTTTAAAAGACGAAAAGAGTTTTCTGCTCAACTACAAAAGTTTGGGGGTAGAATATTTTAATTTTATTCTCAAAAAACATCCCTACATTTTGCTTTAATCCTGTACTTCACCTGCGTTACTAAAGAGCATATTGATACTGAGATTGCCTCCATCACATCAACGGCTGAGATAACGGCATCTTTCAAGTTCTGAATGTTTACCTGCAAAATCATTCACTTTCTAAACAAGATTACATGATATAATTACGACCAATAATTTTCTTTAGAAAGATTTATATACCTTTGCACCACATAAAACTGGAAGGCAAAGAGAGCTCGACTCTAGAGCCGTAATAGCCCCGACTAACGAAACGGTGTGATCCCTCTCGGTTATATCCCAGTTATCCAAATACGACATCTACAATCGTTAAATATATAAAGAAATTTTGAGGTATACACGTTAAATATGTAATGGCTCCTGAATGACTTTTTATAAGTCTGAAGAGCCCTTATAATAGGAATACCTTTTTGAATTAATTGAATATACGTTAAGATACTATATATTATGCATTTGAGATATTATTAAATTAATAAAACTTAATTTTTAGTCAAAATGTTATTTCGAGATAAATTTATGTTAATAAAAAATTGTATCATGCAAAACTTTGAACGTGCGGCATATCAGCATATGCATTATTAACACAAATGCCCTAACCAACTTAGCTACTAGATTATATGTTAATTACTCGAAGAGTTGAATTTAATAATATTTATTAATCTCTTAAACTTTAAAATGTTAAAATTAACACCACCCACCACCCAAATCACCACAACCACCACCACTACCGCCGCCACCATCCACCAATTGGCCGCTGCAAAATATAGTTATAAGATACTGCATTGTGCGGGTACGCTGATTATAAGCATATACAAATCGCAATTTTACTTGTTTTTTGAGGACATAGTGCAACTTCAAGTTCTGCTTCAGTTGTTGTATCTCTATTCGTTTCGATATGATAGAATTCGATAACTTTGAAATAGTCACCCAAGCGTTATATAAACGTTTCTGAAACAAAATTAAAACGTTCACATAACAAATATTTAATTCATAAAAGTAACATACAAATAATCATAAGACTCTTACCCGTGCTTGCTGTGCCGCCATGGCAGCTTCCGCTCTAGCATTTGCAAACCGCCATTGCAAATGTTTGTTATGTAACAGTCTCAACACATGTGCATCAATAAGCTTCTTCTCTCCCACTTTACCTCTTTTCGAATCAGCAGAAAAACTCAAAATCGAAGGCGTATTTCCCAAATTTGAATTAAATTCTACATTATTACGCATTGGAGATGGAATCGATGATCCTCGTTCCTTTAATCCTAAAATCGGCTTATTTTTGTGCAACAATGGTGGTGAAACAGGATTCGGTTGCACACGTTTAAGCAGATTAATAGTTTCTCGCCAGAATCTAGCCGGAACCACAATAGCACGACGGCCTTCTTCACGAACATTATCGTTAACCGCATCAGAATCAAATTGATCAGTCTCTGGAATTTTAGGTTTATTATGTTTCAGTTTTCTGTCACCGGTTATAGCTTTTCGTAAAGCCCTAACAGCTTCTGATCTATTTATTTTCATCTTTTGATCTGCAAAATCAACACTCATCGTCATAAAACTTGCAGTTGGCATCGCCGGAGCCTTTTTCTTTTCCGGCGGACAGTCGCTTACCGGCTTTGTGACCTTGCTAACCGGAAATGCAAACGATTCACCTTGAAATGAAACCGACAAACTCCTTGTGAACGTTTTCGTTAAATTTCCAGACCGACGTTTTTCAGTGGATTGATCACGTCTACTTTTCACCGGAACCGGTGACGGTACTGGTGCCGGAAACCGCCGACTAGGAGTACAAACGGAATTTGGAGACGACATCGTTGTCGTAGAAGAACATGATGACGACGGAGATGACGTCATTGTATCTGTATTCGGATTTGAGGAAGGAGTAGAAGACAAGTATCGTGAAGTAACATTTTTGGATTTTGGCCGCCGGAGGGGAGGAGGATCATTGTTGTCGTTCCGGGAAGGTGACAGTGGTGCACGGTTAGACTTTGCCGGAGCCGGTGACCGTGATAAGACCTTGGAATTAGGCGTTGTAGACACGATAGAAACCATTATCTAACGTTCATTAACTAAGATTTTAAAAACAAAACTGTAATTTAAAGAAATTAAAATAAGATACAACCATTTGATCAATGAATATTCGATTCTTTCTTCAATATGGAGTTAAAAGTGGTTCGTCGGCTAGAAGCAGGGGATATGGTTGAAGGTACATGTACTGTGTGTCCATGGGTGATTAAGGTATATATATAGTTGGATTATGATCAAAGTTATATTTATAATTATCATTATAATTGTGAGTGTGGATTCTTGAGAGAGACGTTAGATCAGTATGTTTTTGTATCTAGGAAAGTTGGGAGGGAGGAAGAAGCTAAGAACGATGACGTCAGCTCAAGGTTACCGAGGAATTTTGGCCCGTCAAAAGTCCAAATACCAATAAACATGGTTTATTAACAAATAAATTTTCTACACACCAACCCGAACTCGAACACAACCTAAATTAGTAAATTTTCACTTCACCTCTAAAGTTGACTACCTACTAAAAGACAAAGTTGACTCAATTACCACACGGATCATATGTTGACCAAATAACTAGATATGTAAATGAATTGCATTTACTACATGTCTTAATAAGAATGCGCGTAATGGGTGACCGTTCGCAGTTTGGTCACCCCTGCCACATCTGCGCCACATCAGCTTTCTCTCTCCTGATCAAACACACGACCAGACAGCGACCAAATGCCCGTAATGGGTGACCGTTCGGATTTTTTTTTTTTTAATTTAAATTTCATTAATAATTAAAACATTACATTAAAAATAATTTAAAACATTACATTAAACATAATTAAAAAAACATTAAAAAAACTACTGGTGGGCTCGTCGATTCCAAATGTGTTCCACCAAATCAGATCTAAGATTAAGATGAGTTTGTTTATTATGGATCTCCCTGATAACTTGCAATACTTCTTCATGTGATCGTACGGGGTCGCCTTCACTATGTCGCTCTTCCGGATGAAAATCGGGACATATGGCCCTGCCTTTGTCTTTGATAATCATATTATGTAATATGATACAAGTGTACATTATATCCCTTATTTTGTTAACATTTGGGGACCTTGCAGCCGTTTTTATTATACCCCATTTTTTCTTTAGAACGCCAAATGCTCGTTCTACGTCTTTCCTTGCAGCTTCGTGTGCTTTCTTGTAGTTCACCCGCTTAACATCATTCGCATTTGGGTGTGAAATGGAGTTCTAGGGATATTAGAACTAGAACCTTCAAGAAACGCGGCCGCCGTTTGTAAAAAACCAAGATGTATAACCCTGTCCTCTTCCTCGTCGCCAAAAATGAAATTAGCGACATTCATTTCATCGTCGGAACTCATTTTTATTATAGTGTGTGTGATAAAGAAATGAGAAGTGTGAAATTTTTTAGAGAGGGTGATTGAGAGATTTGAGTGTGTGTTTGAGTGGAGAAAGAAATGAGAGTTGTGAATTATTTGGTAAAAGAATTGGGTATTTATAAGGTAAAAAGGGGTGTTTTAGCCGTTGGAGAGGGGAGGATATAGCCGTTCAACGGTCGTGTTGAACGGTCGATTACTCGACCGTTGGAGGTCCTCGACGCGTCGCCGGAGAGGAGGCGTAACGCGGGGGACGCGTCGCCGTTGCTGATTTGGCCGGTCGCGACCAAACGATCGGTCGTGCATTACGGAGAGTCTAATCTATGTGCATTTGTTATTTAGGTGTAGATTGCAACTATTGCACACACCATCTATTTTATACTTTTTTGTCTAATAATCTATGTGCATTTGTTATTTAGGTGTAGATTGCAACTATTGCACACACCATCTATTTTATAATTTTTTGTCTATTCCAAGACTTGAATCCATGACCTATAAGTCACGGACAACAACTTACATCAATCTTCAATATAATTAGGCTAAAAGCCTTGGGTAAGTATTGTAGCTGATAGTGAGTACTTCAGCTGATTGCTAGACCGAGACAGTATTCATGTAAACTTACTTTATTTTACATTCGATCTAAAGATTTACTAGGTTAGAATTGGTTTATAACTTGTATTCTGCAATCTTCATGATTTAGCCTTTTACACTAATAAATCTTAATCATTGGAAGTTTGATGTTGTTCATGTTGTTAGTTAAATAAATGTAGTTTATTCTACAAGTCATCTCATTAATAGATTTAATTACCCTTAATTGACGCCAATAATAATAATAATAATAATAATAATAATAATAATAATAATAATAATAATAATAATAAAATAATAATAAAATAATAATAATAATAATAATAATAATAATAGTTTTTCTAACATATGCCCCTAAAGCACATGTTAGAGTGCATTAATTCACTCAAAACTTCTTAATATAATTAAAAAATGCATTTAATACATGTCTTCAAAATGTAACATATGCATTTCATTAATGTTCAAGGACACTTTATTAGGAAGTTTTGAGTGAATTAATGCACCCTAACATATTCCTTGTGAGCACATGTTAGAAAAACTCATAATTAATAATAGTGGTAATTATTATTATTATTATTATTATTATTATTATTATTATTATTATTATTATTATTATTATTATTATTATTATTATTATTGCTCTATTAAAAAGGCGTAGAAAATCTGAATTTGAAATTCACACCCAGTTTTCTAACCCGGTGGATCTAACTCGAACCCATTCCAGTTTAGTAGTTTGAACTGCCTTTGACAGTTCTTAGTCGTTTTTGAAAACCGGTGTGGTAATTTGTTATGGTCATCCTTTTCTCTGGTACGAATTGACATAACACACATACAAATTCTATGTTCTAGATTTCACTCTGATTGTATCCGGTTAAAGATTTTGTGGTACCGACGAAATACTTTAATCTAAAAGTGATAACACGACTTCAGAGTTTCCCAAGCAAACAAAATTAGTAAAATTTTTAACATTGTTCACGAACTACTTGATCCCAGCTCATTAAAAGATTTATAGGAGCTCGAGTTATACGAGCTCGACCCGACCTTAGGCATAACTTAGAGCTCGTAAACAAGCTCGAGCATGAACTTCAGACAAATAACTCATTTGGCTCGCTGCTAATTATATATATTAATGGTCATATAAATATAATTATAATTATAATTGTATATTTATATAATTATATGTGTATGTATATATTATACATAAATTAAATATTATAATTAAATTAAATTATTATATTTCATATATATGGAAATTTAAATGAGTCTAATTTAGGTGAGCCCAAGCGTGCTAAAGTCTTAATCAGGAGCCAAACTCGAACTTGAGCTCTTTAAAATGAAACGAGCTGAGCTATAATTTAGTCAGCTCGACTCATTTCACCCCTACAAAAAAGTTTAGAGAAATTGCTAGTGATCCCTTTCAGTCCATGTCCAAAAAAACATTGGTGGCTAGTCATATTAAAAAAATCTAAGAAATATTGAGAAACATGAAGTATAATCTAACTAAACTGAAACGACACAAATGGGTCTAATATTTTAATGAAGATTAACACACATGAATTTAAGAGTTGATCGATAACTTAGAGATTACTTGATATTATAATTAGTGCTAAAGTAAGAGATGGTTGTTAACAAACTCTTGTATCATAACCCACTTTTGATAGTGATGAATGAGGTGAGCTTTTGCTTAATCACATAGTCAACATTCCCCAAGTTGTACATAAGTACGTATATCATCACATGTTTTTAGATAACTTACCAAATTAGATTTTGGACTTTGTACCTTTGTGGAATTGTTCTTTAACTTATTTGAACCACATAAGTTAATATTTATTAATAATAGAAGCAATCTTCTGTTGAGGAGCCATGAAAAATGCATAAACATACAATTGAATATGAATTCTCTAAAAGATTATTAAAACTTAATTTCTTGATATCAATACATAAGGTCGAAATATCTAATTCAAAAATATCTATAGATATCAATAGATGAGATATGCTAATCCAATTAACAGAAAAAAGAAGGGTAGTTGAGAAAAGAGAAGTGGTAGATGACAACAACTAGAAATAGAAATGAGAAAGGGAAACAATAATTACTTCATGTTGAAGAATGTTTTTTTGTGTATGGGGTTTGTGCATAAGATTGTTGTATTATACCTAACTACTAAAGTTACATATCATTACCAGCTTAGAAACAGATGTTTAGTTTCTATTACCAGCTTGAAACTATAGCACAACTACTTACAATAAGTCAAATTGTGGGTTCGGTTGGCACGACTTATTCATGTTGGTTATTAATGTCGTAATATATTATCTATCAGATGTTTCAGTTTCTATTGTCGGGGTAAAACCGGGTCAGGTGCTGGATGGTCCGAGTGTGAAGGCATTGGAGATGGTGACCCGGTGGTTCCGGTTTCCACTTTCCCCAGCTGATGCCGCAAAACTATTTTTCTCTGAAAAACTAGCTTTTTTGGTTAAATTAAGATCAAAGTCATATGATACATTTTATATTTTGGGAGGTTTTAAAATAATAGATACACTTTAAAAACATACTCTATTTGGTAAAAACTAATGAGGTTCACACCCAATAACTATTTCATTAGGCTCCTTCTAAATTCACTCCTTAGTAGAAACAATGATTGGAAAGATGTTTGCTTAATGATTGGGTTTTTGTTGATTCAATTAGTAAAAGTGACTTTTAATCATTAGTTTTTTTTTTTTAATTTTTAACTTTGTTATTCTTTACTAATATTAATCATTAGTTTTTTTTAAATACACATATATAAATACTAATTGATTAATAAATAGCAATTAACACAAAAAGAACATTACATAATTATTTCGTAAGTTCAAGAATACGATAATTATATCCGCAAAACTTTTCCTGGTGACTAAATATAAGTCTTCCCTTTTAGATGGAATGACACTTTTTTTTTATCTCTTCCAAAATGGATGAAATATCAGCAAAGAAAAACCTTTACGTAATTTTACTTTAATACTTTCGATAGATTAAATAATTATATAATTTTATTTAATTCAGTTGTTTGCAAAGAAAAAATATTTTATTTTGTTTACTACTATTGACATCATTAAAAATAAAAAATTGAATGCAAGTTTTAATATGAGATTTTCAAATAATAATCAGGTACAAACCTTTATTATAAAACAAAAAATAATTAAGTAACGTTTTCAATTATTACGTACAACAATAAATAAAACAAAATTTTAATAATATGTTATAGTTTTATTATTAGTATTATTGTTGTATAAATAAAAGTATATAAATAAAAATTAAAAAGAAAAATATTGATTTAAATAAATCATGTTTAATGTGTGATGGGTTTTTATTTTTTATTTTCTCTCTCTTAATTACATATCTTTGACTCTCTACATTTGTTTTTGTCGTTCCTAATCCCAATACATTAATTGATTTATTAAAAAGAGGTTTTAGGAGTCAATTTAGTAGGACTCTTTCATTAAATATAGTGAAACGCTACATTTACCCCTACTTTTATTTTTTAACATTTACTTTACATTAATCAAAATTTGTAGGGTCCATCCCGCACTAACTATCCAGTTTAATCTAATTAATTTTCATTATTATAATATTTTGCCTCAAAAGTCGTGAAATTCAAAATGTATCACTTATTTTGAAATTGAGGAAGTAATATATATTTTGGGTAATAATTGATAATAGGGGCATAAATTAAGATATATTTAAGTAACTTAATTTTCCTAAATATGTATCGATGAATATTGATGAAGTCTATGCATTGCCTTTTTTGTGGATGTATTAAATATGTATCGATGAATGTTGCTCATAGGTCATGGGTTCAAGTCCCGTCGTGTACAAAAAAAGGTGGAAGGTTCGAGGGAAGGCATACTGCCCCTTTTGGATGTCACTGTTTAGGCTCGAACCACTAACTTACTAACTAGCCGTTCAAAAAAAAGAAAGACCCTTGATAATAATATATTTTTTAATTGAAGAGATAGAGATGTGTTTAAGGTAGTCCTTAATTATGATTACTTCACTTATATATTATATATTATTTACATAATTACTACATCATAAATTATTAATAATATAATTATCTCATCCGATCAAACCGATACGTTCATATTTATAGCATTGGCCAATTTAATGCAAAATCAGTTTTTAAAACATTGACAAGTTGCGTTTAAGTCAAACCAATTAGGGGTGTAATCGAGTCGAGACGGCTCGTGGGTTATTCGAGACCGACTCGAAAAATACTCGAAATCGACCCGTTGTGAACCGAGTCGAGCTCGAGCTACTCGAGTAGGGTTTCGAGCCGAGTTCAAGTTCCAAAATACACAGCTCGTTAGGCTCGCGAGCCTTATCGAGCTTTGTTTAATTACCATTTTACCCTTTTTCCATATACATAATTACATTTTACCCTTTTCCATATACTTATTTACAACCAAAAAGTGCACTTTTAAAAAAATATGAATTTTTCGAGCCGAGCCGAGTATCGAGTCGAGTTTCGAGCTTTCAGCGAGTCGAGTTCGAGCTTAAAAATGGAAGCTCGTCGAGTATCGAGTCGAGTTTCGAGCTCGAGTTTTAATTTTCGAGTCGAGCTCGAGCTTGGCAGAACTCGACTCGACTCGACTCGTTTACACCTAACCAATCCAACATGTGTCTAATACTTGACCAATTTTTCATGATGTTTATTTTCCATGTTTAACGTAACACGTCCATTTAAGAAACCATCTTAACGTGCGTGTTCATAGACATTAAAAGTGTCATTATTTAATGAAGATGAAATGGATTTAAAAACCGAAGTTAGTTGAAATGGTTTGATTCCTGTCTAGAACCATTTGACCTCCAAATGGACCGTGAACCAAAGAGTGTACGAGTTTATCATAGTTTAAAAACAAAACGATGATGTGTTTCAAGTTCGAAAATAAAGGAGACCATTGATTTCCATTTTGAAGTGGATCAAGTACATTCAATCTTTCAAATATTAACAAATTCTTGAATTCCTAAATTATTCAAATTACAACTACTCCAATTTACATTAGTATTCCTTAACGAGTAATGGTAAATATCAATAAACAAAATACTCTATGACTCTATCTATAGTGTAATAAATAAATGACTGCACGTATAATTAGTGGCCAATCACATGAAACTCCGTGAATTTTACTCTTTAAGGATATTTTCTTGGAACAAAATCGATCAGACTATTTCCATTCTTACCTTCTTCAGTTTGATCATCAAAATTCAAAGTTGTCATCAATCTCCAACCATGTTTGTGCCTCATCATTCGGTACCTTCCTTTGATTTCGAATACGACCATTATCTAATTCCTGAAGTTCCACATGAAATCCAAATTCTTTGCACATCATCAACTCTTCTCCAATCCAATTAGCACCAAGATACACCTCCTTCAAATAATAACTCGTTGGACCAAAAACTTGTTTGTTATTTGGCATCTTGTTCGCATCTAATTTAACGAGGTTATTGTTGACAACAATGGCAATTTGGTCATGATTTGCAAATCGAACCTTTTTCTTACTTTTGTTCTTTGTTTTGCTTTTAGCATTGTGGCATTTGGTTGTCTTTGACTTGTGTTCATCTCCATTCATGGTAACACAGGCAAGCTTCTCGACTAGGATCGAGAATACGAAAGCCGCAAAAGCTGCCATGAAAAGTTGTTGTAGTATCATCTCCATCTTTATTTGGTAACCTTTTGATGATGAGGATGAGGATAAGGATATCATTTGAGAAGTTTGAGTATATATAGCAAGGGAGAAGAGTAAAAGTGGGCATTTTTAGTTTCGATGTTGGTGGAGAAAACAAAGAGCAAAGCATATTCTATTTTTTATTATTAAATATTCATCGAATATTAAACGAATATAACAATCAAATTTATAACTTTTAGGTTCTCTTAATATTATACGAAAAATACATTTTAAAGATATATTCCTACATGTCATGTAATTAAGGCTGTGGATTGGAGTGGCCCTTATAACCTTTAAAAAAACATAGTAGTTAAGAAGGTCACGGGTAATAAGTATTAGCATAGAGACGACATATAGACGTAGGAAATTTAAACTAAGTTTACAACTCAAATACCGACCAAACATAATGTTTGTTTGTATGGATTTTACTATGTTGTGTTTTGTTTCATATGCGTGTTTTTAATTAGTTGGATATCGTACTCAATGTTATTATGGCCATATTAGAATATGCCGAATGTCATTAGAAGAGAAGCAATAATTTTATATTTCCATTTGTTTTTTCTGAATCTGTTTTCAAATTTAATTATGTCTTGTAAGAACACCACCACCAACAAAAATACATAATGCTTTTAAATGAGAAGTATGAGAGATGTAAGATATATACAATCATATATCTACCCGAAAACAACACCTTGTAAACACAAATTAAAAGTACTTCCTCCGATTCAAAATAAGTGATACACTTGGGGTTTCACGGTTTTTGAGGCAAAAGATTATAATGATGGTTAAATTAGATTAATTGAATGGTTAGTGGGGAATGGGTCCCACACCTTTTGAATAAAGTAAGGTTAATGATGTTTAAAAGTAAAAAGTAAGGGTAAAGGAGTCATTTCACTTTGTTAAAGTATATAGTTAGTGGGTGTGGGTCCCATTTTATTTGTCAAATAAGGAAACTTTTCAAAGTGTATCACTTATTTTGAATCACCCCAAAAAGGAAAGTGTATCACTTATTTTGAATCGGAGGAAGTATAAATAAAACAGATAGTAAAATATCTAAGAAATTAAAGTAAAATCATCCTATTTCTTGCTTTCACTAAGAATAAATAATCTCAATGTATCTTTCCTCAAGGAAAAGTAACACAAACACAAACACAAACACAAACAATAACTCAACAAAAACAACTAACCATAGTTAGTATACTTCATTCAGATTCTTCCAAAGACTGACAAACAGGAAGATAATAAGTATCCAACTCCCAATATTTATGTTTCACACCCTCCCATACTTCATCTCCCAAACAATCCTTAACAGGTAACGGTATAAGTTGTGTTGAATAACCCAAATTCTCAAGTTCTAACGAAACTAACTGACAGTAAACAACGTGAAAAAACGCATTACCTCCACAAAGCCCGTTAAAAAACGAGTAAATTCCTCCCGGTTTCAACAAACTAGGAATATGTTGATGGAAATCTCTTAAATCCTCATAATATTCCCCATATGTATCAAAGAATATTCCATCATAAGTTTCAAGTTGAGCAAGAACATCCTGCCATCTGCCAAATACAATCTTCACATTTTCATTCTCAGCCCAGCCCGAATCACACATCCGTTTATAAACCTCGGGATGGGCCTCCACAATTGTGTGTGAAACGGGCCCGTATTGTTGGATTGCAGTATCCACAAGGCCCATTCCAAACCCGATGTTTAAAACGTGCCCCCCATTTGAGCAAATGGCTTTTGCATGAGCTTCCATTAATGGCTTCTCCCAAGCCATCATGACAGCTTTACTATTGGCATCCATTAGTTTATCCTCACTGAAACTAACTCTGTCTTCTAAGTAATCTTTATCTAAATCCCCAATTTTATTCTCTTTTCGTGCGATTGTACCGAGTATTAATTCAGCTTGTATACCTGTACATATGAACAACAATTTGATTAAGTAATTGAAACTGTTATCTAACCATAATCAATTTAGGGTTTAACTAAACCTAAGAAGTATCCATACAACAAAGAGTCCATTGGCATCCAGCCAAATTAGATCCTTATTGAACTTTTATTTGCCCTAGCTGCCAGAATTATTAATTATTAATTACTCAATTTACAAGAAAAACTGTGCAAATGTGTGATAGCAGTAACATTACATATATTTTTGCAGTATGATATAGAGGGATTTTGATGTGAAAATGGTAATATGAAATAAGTACCGGTATTGAGGAGTATGTCAAAAGCATCTTGATGACCGGAATCCATGGCGAAGTCTCCGGCGGAGAGATTGGAAGGGGAGAGGGCGTTCCATGGAGCACCGGCGTCGAGTAAGATTTTGACCACATCAGCGTGACCGTGCTTGGCGGCGAGCATCAGAGGTGTAAAACCGTCTTTGTCAAAGTAGGAAACATCAGCTCCGGTTGCGATTAGGGTTTGCACTTTCTGAGAGTCACCGTTCTTCGCCGCCTCACAGAGTAGCCGCTGATTTTCATCTTCCGCCATTTCAGTAGCAAATGTTTAGCAAAGTTGTGATGCTGCCTTCAGTTTAGCGTAAAAGCCCTAGTTTTTCATTATTCTAAATTATTAAAAAATGGAAAATGATAATGACAGCCCTGAGGGCTAAAACGTCAAGACGTATTTTAAGAATCAACCCCCACTACTGTAAGTACAAACGATTTATGCACGTAACCACCTCTTTATGCCAGCCCTAACAAAATTTAAAGATGAAAAAAAATAGGAATAGCAACGGGAGTACTAGACACGTTCAAAATGCCCGGGACCCAAGTTTCCCAAAAACAAAAATACCCCTGCAACCGGCCTGATCCTTTAGGATACGCGGTATGGGCCAAATGGTTACGACGTGGAGATAAGGTGGCACCAAGGTCACGGCGGGGAATTGAGAAGAACATCATCCCCTCACTTTGTATGACGGTTTTGCGGTTGTAGGTGGTCACAGCCACGAATGAACATTGGTCGTGGAAGTCATTTTTAGGTATATTTGGTGGACCCTCCTTCAAATCTAGGTGGATGTGGTGGGTATTTCTTGCAAAATGTGTAGTGTGGTAGTTTATGGGCATCTGATGTGGCAAAATTTTTAGTGAGATTAATAGTATCCATTCCCACCATCCTTATAGAGACTTTAACAGAAGACCCATCGGGGTCTCGAGTTTCCACAAAAATAGACCAAGTCGAGGTATTTCGAATTGTTTGTTGACACGGACAAAGTCAGGGAAAACCTCAAACTCCAATCCCCACTAATTCTTTGATTAAAGAATTAGAGATCATCCCCCCAAAAAAAATCAATTTGGTCAATATTGTTGTATATAGTCCATCTTGAATCGACATTTTAAAATTGTGAGGGGTTTTGTCCTAATTTTTGCATATGTGGTATGTATCAAGAAGATGGTGAAACAATTACTATAAGAAAATAGATTTGGATTCCATACTTTCAATTTGTGTGTATCTTGAAACAACTTAGTACAAAGATTATGAAAATTTTTATAAACTACTCATGATTTATCACGAGTTATAAACTAGTTATTTAATAAGAAAATTCTTCACTATAAGTAATACCTTTCGCTCTATGAGACACTAACAACAAATATTTATAAGCAAAAAGAAGTTGCATTAAGAGTGACAGATCATGCCGAAACCAAGATTTCACTGTGCATTAAATTTACTAAGAGAAATAGAAAGAGAGTACTGCATGAAATGCTTCATAAAATTTTCATTGACACAATTAGTGCAACTTTGGATCAAATTATGCTAAAGACACACTAAGGAAATTACTAACATAATAATAAGAAAGTTTTGTTTATAGGCCAACCAACTCGATCGGATTACCGACAAATATGTATCCGACCAACCTAGATCCTTATAGTGTTGGATTACAAGTTTTTTTTTTTTTTATGATAGCCGACTCGATGCATGATAAACCGATTTAACACATCTAAATGAATATATTATTATTTTATCCATAATTTCTGAACAATTAATTAACTTAAATATTTTTATTGAAAAAATGTTTTTAGGGTTCTACTTCCAACAGAGTTCCAACACAAAAACCCTAGGGTTCAGCCTCCGCCTTCTTAAGTTCCAGCAATTCCTTCTCGTCGCTTTCCGGCCGTCGTTGTCGGTAATCTCCAACGGTGTTCCCAGCCGCAACCCGGTAATCAGTCTCTTCAACTGAACCCACAGAGATGAGGCCATTAGACGAATCCGAAACCACTCAAGTATTCGAAAAACTATTCAAATTCACCGGCAACAATCTCAAAAACCTCGTCGAATCGCCATCACAGGAAGGCCCCGATCAAACCGCTGGTCGTTATTGCTTCCGTCTCCACAAAAACAGAGTCTATTACGTCTCCGAATCACTAGTCAAACGAGCCACAAACATCAAGCGAGAAAACCTCGTTGCATTTGGTACTAACATCGGAAAGTTCACAAAAAGCGGCAAGTTTCATCTCACGATTCAAGCTTTGAACTTGTTAGCTGCTAATGCCAAGCATAAAGTATGGCTGAAACCTACTTCAGAGATGTCGTTTTTGTATGGAAACGATGTCGTTAAAGGTGGGTTAGGGAGGATTACTGATAATATCAATGCTTATGATGGTGTGGTGGTGTTTTCTATGTCGGATGTGCCTCTAGGGTTTGGAATTGCTGCAAAATCGACTCAGGATTGTAGGAAAATGGATCCTAATGGGCTTGTGGTTATTCGTCAAGCAGATACTGGGGAGTATTTGAGGAATCAAGAAGATCTTTGATCTGTGGTAAGTTTGAGTTAATTTATTTAATTGTTTTATCATATGAACTTGTTAATTGCTTGTTGTTTATGGGTAGTGAATATCTATGTTGCACGGGTACGGATACGGCACGGGGAAACGGATACGCTACGGATACGGGAAACGGAAAAAGTAAAAAATTCAGGATACGGATACGGCAGAGATACGGAAAATATAAAATAGATAAAAAATATATATATGTTAAAGAAATTCCAAAATAGGTATATATTGATGTAAAGTGTAAACTACAAAAATAATAAATATTTCAAAGGTAATTAAGTATCAATAATCAAACGAAGAGACGACTGGACGAGGGTATGAATTATGAAATTGACGAGTTGTTTTGTAGACCTATGGGGAACATACATATTTTTCTAGGGATTATCATAAGTTTACTTTAGTCCATTAGACTTTTTTTAGACTCAAAAAGCCCATCCACTCAAAATAGAACAGATATGTTCTGGAAACTCCACGGAAACGTGCCGGATACTCCCCGGATACTTCCCCCGATACGTTTCCTCCATCGCCGATACGTATCCAGACGTATCCATGGCGTATCTGTATCCCCCATGTATCCGATACGGGAGCGGCTTCCTTTCAGGCGTATCCGTGCATCCGAGGTGAATATGTTCTTGAGTATTTAACCAACTGTTTATGTAATTTGGTGTTTGAATTACTTGTTTAATAACCTTGGTAATAACATCTAATAGCAACGGAAAGTTCAGTTATTAGGGTACACTGCATGATATTATAGCAAGAACAGAAATTTATTTGAAGTTATATTGTAAAGTTGCAATAGAAGCTTTTAATTTTGGTTTATGTAAAATTCATGTTGTTGGTTGTTTTGCTTTTCTAATGGTAATGAGTCATGACAGTTTCTGGTATTAAAGTATGATAATTTGGATCAAAATTGGCGATGGTTAATGCATTTTGGTACAATTGATATTATTTTATACTACAAAAACCATCATTTTATAGTATAAATTTCTTTGGGGATGTTTGGGATTGCTTATTTGAACGACTTATACTTTTTTACGAAAGTGCTTATTAGCATATAGCTTAGATTAAAACACAATGCTAGAGATAGTGTTTGGATTTGCATATGTTGTCCCAAACACCCTTTTAAGTTTCCATTCTGATGCTGGATATGTATTTGATCACTAATTTATCGAATTTTGTAGGAGCTGTTCTGTTTGAAGAGCATAAGATTGTGAAAATTCAGAAGAAAAAAAGTGAGCTGAAATACATGGTTTATCATGGAGAAATTTTGGAATAGTTAGTTTGTTGAAAGACAACATTTGAATTTACTACAAAGTTGTGAACTTACATATGATTATGGAAATTATGATATGATTTTGAATTCCAGTAAATTTTGTTATGGTGCCCAATGATTTAACCCCACCTTGCTTTATGGTCTAACCGAGAGACATAATATCATTAGGGTTAATCACCAAAATGTTGTTTTGAGATCTTAAAAATAGCAGATATGTCAAATAATGAGTTGTAGTAGACGAGATATGGTGACTATAAAATATAGTTTTAACTTTTTTTAGACAAGAGATTAAGTTTTGATAGTTTTGATCTACAAGTTTATCCCTTTGATAACATCATATTAGGTGTTTTATACATGTTGGATTCATTATGAAACTCTTCAAAATGGTATACAGTATGTCAAAAGACAGCAATAATGAATGAGATATGGATACTCAAAGAATGATAATTTGAATTTTTTATTTTATTTTCAATATTCTTCCCCTTTAACCAGGGGCGGTACCAGGAAAAATATTAAGAGGGGGTAAAACTTAAAAATTATAAACATGTAGCAAAATATAAGTCTATATTCAGGGCCGATCCAATCAATTTTTGAGACCTGAGCAAAATTTTTAAAATTGGGCCTCCTAAAGTAATTTTTTTTTTCCAAATAACTAAAAAATTTTCGCCAATTAAAAGTGACGCCCCAAGTTAAATGTCCGGTTTGGACCCTTTAGTCTGCTGATAATTAATATTTCATTGGAGTTACCTTGATTTAAATAAGTTTACACATATGTATACATGAGTTGATTTTTTTGAAAGCGACCCCCTAAATTTTGTGGGTCCTGGGCGGCCGCCTTTGTTGCCCATGCCTAGGGACGACCCTGTCTATATTTTAAGCCGTGAAAAAACAATACATATATTGAACTTGAGACCATGTCCTACCGCCCCTGGATGATGCGCCAATTAAAATAGAAAAGCAAATAAAGATGTCTGATTAACTTATTTATGGTATGAAGATGACGAGAGCTTAAGGGCTTAAAACTTCACTTTCTGAACAACTGAAAAACTGAGAGTATTGAGAGGAGCGAAGGTCGATGGTCACCAATTTCTACCGCATAAAACCCTTTTTCTTTTAAGATCTGGGTGGTCAATTATACCAATATTACAATTTATACTTTAGAAAAAAAAAAAAACCTAGAAATTGGGGGTGGTCAATGGCCGACCTTGACCCCCCTTGCTACCGCCATTGCCTTTAACCCCAAAAAACGAACTGTAAAGAATGAGACACATCCTTGGGGCTTGACCGACTCAATATACGACCCTCCATTACGAGTAGTCTAATATGTAACGACCGGAATTTTTATGATTTGTATATGAACTATTATTTGGGTTTGTATGAATTTAAGATATTATGATTAGACTATATTACCGTTATGATATGTCAAGTGTTTGGATGTTTAAATCTTGTGTAATTGGAAAATGGGTCAAGAATTGGAGTTACCAAGTTGGAAAAACGAGTAAAGCTGGAGCAGGGAGATCGCGGCGCGATCTCCGAGTTCGCGACGCGAACTGTGTGGTAGTCGAACAGCGACCCGAAATAGCGAGGGTTGGTGAAACGCGATTTAGATAGCGTCGAAGATAGCGTCGGGATAGCGTCGCTAAAATGGGCGCGAAAAATAGCGGGGAAGAA
Source organism: Calendula officinalis (assembly GCA_963853835.1). Classification (NCBI taxonomy): domain Eukaryota; kingdom Viridiplantae; phylum Streptophyta; class Magnoliopsida; order Asterales; family Asteraceae; genus Calendula; species Calendula officinalis. Next base: position 20,606,902 of record OY970829.1, read on the forward strand.
TTCGCGGCGCGAATTCTTGGATCGCGACGCGATCTATGTCTGGGTCTGTTCAAAAGTCGGGTTAGCCTAGGGTTTTAGGCACCAACAACCCTACTTCTAGCCCAGCCGTTTTTAGAGAGAGAGCTCGTTTTTGGTGTTCTTTGGCTTGAATCTTCATCAATATTGGAGATTTTATCATCAAATGTAAGGATTTTTTATCCTTCATGCTTGGTAGTTAGTTTTTCAAGCTTTTCTTGGGCATCAATGGTGGTTTGGGGAACCAACCATGCCATCTTGGGGAAGATGACCAAATTAGAGTGTAAATCACTCCTTGTATGCTTATGATCAATGTGTACAAGCTAGATTTGGGATTTGTGGATAGAAATCTTGAACTAGGGTTTGGGATTTCACCAAGTTGTATGAACTTGGTGATTGGGGAGATTAATATGGATTGAATTAGTGCTAGTGATGGATAATAACTAGTATTTTTGATTATATTGATATTAGGTCAAGAAGACCTTGAGTTAGGAGTACTTCTTTGATTAGGAAGTAAGGATTTGTGTTTGCTAACATAATTTTGGGATAGCATTGCTAAGGTGAGTACATGTGATTCTTTTCTGAGTACATAGTAAATGATTTTTAGATGATTAAAATGACTAAAAGAGTTTTTAACTAATGCATGAATTGATAAAGAAATTGATTGGCATGCTTAGATGTTATGAAATGAATTGTAATCTTGATATGATGAAATGATGATTGAAATGGGGCAATGGCCCATATTTGTTGACCAATTATATGTTAGTCAAATTCCGGAAACGATAACCCATTCGTGGGGGAGTTGAGATTACTACTCGGGGTGGTACCTCCCTGCGCAAGGGTAGTATATCTTTGTGAACGATAACCCGACATTAGGGGGACTATGATAACCCGATAAAAAGGGGGAGTCTGATAACCCGCGAGACGGGGGAGTGATGATCTCGGTAAGTTTGGGAGAACCCCAATTACCATGAGATCTTTTGATGATAACCCACATCGGGGGAGTTTGCTTCGGGATGACTCGTTGCGTATGTGGGAGCTTAGGATGAGCTCGGGACTATGTTTGACTTATGTGCAATGTGATATTTACTTAAATATTATTTAATTGCAAATGTTTATAAACGGGTCCAAAACCCATGTTACTCACGAGACATTCTTGTCTCACGTACTACGTTTTCTTTTATGTCTATGTACTCAGGTTCGGGAGCAAAAGAGTAGGCGGCCCGTAGTTATGACATTGGATGATTAAGCTCGGTGTACAATTTTGATTCCCTTAGACTTTAGTCTCGATATATTTGTAACACAGTTTTTGGCACATTATTAATTATTCCGAATGTTTGATTTGAATTACATTTTATTACTATGGTTTTTGTATTAAACTTGAAATATTTAAAAGTTTAAATTGTTTTGAAAAATTGAGGTGTTACATAATATAAACCATCATCACTTGTTTAGACGAAAACATTTTCTTTATTATATTATATAAATTTGAGTTATGGATTTAAATTACTTAATTGCAAAGGACTTGATGATAGAAAAATAATTAGTATATTTAATTGGTATGTTTAAATTCAATGTGAAAGTAATGATTAACACATGCCCTAAAATAATAAAAAGAGGAAAATATTGACCGTATGTTAAACAACGTTTTAGTGATCGGGTTGCACTGGAAAATTATGTGTCGGCAAAATGTAGTCAGTCAATAGGTAAGAAGTGGACCGGATTAAACGAGCGGGTTAACCGGGTCTACAAAACCGGGTTATGCTAGATTTTTTATTTTTTAACCCTAAGATTTTGAAACAAGCAATAAATTATAAAAAAAACATTGGATTAATTTTTCACCACTTATGTTACAAAATATTTTTTTGGAATTTTGTGGTTTTATTATAATATATATTTTGTATTTTTTTGTTATTTATATAAATTTTATAATTAACTTATTATAAATATTAAATAATATTGTAATTAAATTCAACCAGTTTGATTGTTTATAAGGTATAACCTGTACAATTTAAATTTCAGATTTTAAAACATGATGTGAAAATATTTTTACTCCTTTTTCAATGATATTATAGAATTTAAAAGGGTAAATTATTAAAATTGTCCCTGTGGTATATCCGATTCTGTATTTCTATCCCTAAATTTTTTTTTTTGTCGCTTTTTTTGTTCATAAAGATTTTGGGATTTCAGTTTTCTGTCCTTCCGTCCAATTTTGGCCGGTAACTAACGTAAAATGCAACACATGTGAGGGCATTTTAGTCTTTTTCATTTTTCTTTTTTATTTCCAATTTTTTTTCTCTTTAATCTGCATCCATCTACCCCCAATTTGACTCCTTCAACACATGCTACCACCATATCCTCAATTTGACTTCGATCAAAACAGCCATTACGTTTCTGTTCACAAATCAAGTTTATGTTTCGCACAGTTCTTCAATCGTACACCCATGTTCACAAACGATTTAATAATCGTGTCAACAAATATCGCATTTGGCCGTTAGATCTCTAACAAAAATTACAGATCTTCAATGTAACATCCTAAAACCGGCCTAGTAGTTTTAGGTATATAATGATATTTGATAAATATATATTTGACCATATGTGGAATAAATTGATTAAGTGTTAAATGAATTGTTTGACTTTTTGTCCTTTTGTGATATTTTAATCAAGGGATTAAAATATCTATTTTCTGAAATGTTTAAATGAAAATGTGATTTTTATATCTTTGGATTCTCCTTTTAATATCGTCTCCGAATATACTTTCGTTTTTAAAATTGGAACTCGTTTGGTATTTTAAATAAATTAACTACGAACGGGACTTTTGGGTTGTATTTGTTAAAAAAATGAAAAAGGTCAAGTGGGGCCCCCTCACTTTGTTTTGACGGAGGAAGTAAGAAAGAGGGCAGCCTCTTTCTCTCTTTTCACTTTTCCAACCTCTTTCTCATTTTAATTTCTTTTATATTTTTATAAATCAAATCCTCTCAAACCTCCATCCTTTTGCTTGGTGTTCTTGAAGATCCATAGCTCAAATCTTCTTGTTCTTGAGCTTAGATCTCGTTTTTGTGTAGCTCTTGGGGTAAGCTTTCATCTCTTGTTGTTTGTTTTGGTTTCTTGCAAAAATGATGAACTAGTGTTTTGGGTCTTGTAGTATCTTTACTAGTTTGGTTATAATGATGATATCTTTATGATTGTATTGGTTTGTTATGTTGTTTACATGAAAGTATATGTTAGTTGTGCTTGAAAGGTGATGATTTAGGGTTTTAAGATTATGTGGGTTTTTGTTAAATGGTGAGATTTATGAACCCTTAATGTTTGTTATGTTAAAGAAACTTGTAAGATGTTTTATAACTAGTAAAATCATATTTTTAGATGAAGACCCATAAATCACCATGGTAGGTGATTTTGGAGAAAAAAGGATGGGTTTTTACTTAAATAGTTAGATCTTGGATTTTTGTGGTTTTTATTGATAATATGGGTTGAACTAAAATGTTGGAAGCATTAAATGTTAATATGATCCATTTTGACTTGTTTGGATGAAATTGTTAATTAAAAGGTTGTATGGATTTTATGTGTAAATTATGAACTAATTATTATGTTAAATGACTAGTTGGCGGGAAAATGTCATTTATGTGTTTTATGGATTTTATGTCTAGTTATGTTAAATGGCATGTTGAATATGTTAGTTGTGAGTTATAATCAACTATTGTGTTAATTGATAAAATGACTAGTTGTGATAGTGTTGGGTCAAAATTGTTAGTTAAAGAGCTAGTTGGTATTTTATGTTTAAATAGTGAACTAGTTGTTATATTGGTGCAAAATGTCACTTATGTATGTTTTATGACTTTATTGCTAGAAATGTTAAGATAACATGGTAGGAATGTTATGAATGGTTTATGCCAAGTTTTGATGGAAATTGATAAAATACTAGTTATATAGTGTTGAGTGGTTTATGCAAATATATGAACTAGGAAGTTGGCAATTCGTAAACTCGTGTAAGAATGGAGTTTTATCCTTATGAAAATGATTGATCACTGATGGATTGCTATATGGTATAATTATAACTTTATAGTTGTGTTGAAAATGTTAAAGTTAAAAAGTGAGTTTTGACTTGTTTGGGTAAATATGGTGAAAGTTGACTAAATGTATTTAGTATGGATTGACTTGGTCTATGAATGACAATAACATGATAATTACATATTTTGGTAAATTGTAATGTGTTGACTTGTTGTAGTTAAATTCGGGTCTCGACCCGTATGGATGTATTATACTATATTGGTTAGATATGGCTTGGTTGTATTTGACATAAACTGCAAAAGTGTAACATGACATGTTTATAGGATATCGCAAGTGTTAAGTTATTCAAGTGGTGTAAGTGTTAGTGTTAAATGTATATTTAACATTGTTTATAATTTGGTGGAATTATATACTAATTCAGTATTCCTTTGGTGTACAGGAATCGGGATTGAGACTCAGAAACATTAGACCTCTGAGTTCGGCAAGTGGAAGGTTTCGGTGAGTGGATTTACCCTCCAACTTGTGTTCGGTTACAATTGGTTCGGTATATGCATACTTGGTAAAAATGCAGGAAATTACCAGACGTGGGGAGTTCGCGTCGCGAACTCCCGTTCCCGATCGTGAAGTAGCTCCAGCGAAGTTGTTGATTTACCGCGAAGAGTTCACGATCAGAGTTCACGTCGCGAACTCGAGTTCGCGATCGTGAACTAGAGTTCGCGATTGGGAACTCTGCCGTGACGTTTTTCGCGGTGTTTTTCGTAGCTAGTCTACTTGTTATGTATGCCTAGTGTTAGGGAATACCATACATGACCATGGGCACATATGTGAAGAGACTTGGCTTGATTGCAAGCAACAACTCGGTTTGATTGGTAACCGAGGTTTGAGAAGTCACTGCGCTGGGCATCGGGTATCGACTAATAGGGTATCCGACCTTACCTGTATTTGTTGCATGGTTAAGGGAGGGAGTTGCCCGGGTGTTGGATACGAAACGCTATCGGTTACCGTGGTTTGGCCGAACATGGTTTAAGGCTCCGGCAGGACCCCGATCTTCTCGAACAAACAGTGTTTTCCCCAACCGGAGATGTTTTAGAACTTCCGTGTTTTAGTGAACAGTGATACGTAGTTATGTGGCCTTTAGACCGTAGGGATATCTATGCTAGCTTGTTGGGCTTTACAGAATTTGTAGATTATGTTCATTCACTTAGATTTGTTAATCCCTCCCTCGTTGAATCTTTTCAGGTTGATCGGTGCTTTAGACGGAATGAGTGACCAAGCTCAAATGGTTATGTTTTGTAAATTGAGCCATGTCGTTAAGTGACACCGTTTAAATATTAATGTTTTGGAGTTTATTTTGGGACCTTGTTTGTAAACTAAACTAAACTAAGATAACTAAACTAACCTAGAGGATAACCTAATCGCCTTCGGGCATTTAAAAAAAAAACGTTCTCTAAATTTTGCGGTGTTACAACTTGGTATCAGAGCTTCGGTTTGGAGATGGATACACGGGGTTGGTGTTCCATTCCCAAATCGTGGCTCGAGTTTGGTCAAGCATTCCGGACGAGCGGGATTAGAGCAAATGTGAATGAAGTTAGTTTATAGTTAGTATGTAGTTACTAACGATTTAAACTAAGCTCTCGTGAGTTGTTGTGATTGTTATAGATATGACAGGTAAAGAGAACCCGACCCCCTTGGCCCTAGGAAATGTTGGCACATCAAGTAACGCTGCGGGAACTACCCGAGGAGCATATATACGCACGTGGGGAAATGAAGTACACTAGAGGTGGTCAATTTGGGCAAGATGGAAGTTGACCTTGGGAAAAGAAAATGTGTTGTGGGTCAAGGACGGGGGCGGTCGGGGAATCTTCACCAACCGTGGACCGACAATGATAGCTCGGGTATGCTTTAATAAACTCAATACTTGTGTTTATGTAGAATTGTTAATTGAGAAGATTTCTTAGCTAAGATTTGTGAAATGTTGTGATAAACTGAACTGCTTACCTTCGGTGTGTTATGTCACTTGAATTAGAATAATTGATTGCTTGTTGATTTGGGATACATCTTATGTGTCAGGAGTTTTGTAGATATAAGTGATGTATGCTTACATGTTCCTTTTGTTGAAACTTGGACTAAGTTTTGAGTGATATGATGTATGGATTAGTCTAGTTAATAATAGTTATAAAAGATTGCTTCTTTTCTTGTTTGTCGGGACACACATAGTGTCTCGGTGGTTAGAGTTACTCGTTTTCATATTGTGCAAATTGGTGACAAGTTGATTGTAATTGTTTTGGTTGTTCCTTCACTTCAGGAGAAGCGAAGAGAATCGAGTGTATGTCGGGTTCGGTTACAATATATGTGCCCATGGATCAAATTGAGTATAATAGTAATTATTATAAACTTCATGAATGTGATGCTTGTAATTAAAATGGATGGAATTGCATGCGTGAATTGAATAGTCCAAGTAGGACTAGTGTTTGTTATCTGAAAAAAAAGGGTGAAACTTTTTGTGACCTGTCGGGTCACATGTAGTGACTTGTATAGTGAGAATCAGAAATGTTTGTGCAATGTGAATAAATTAATGTTTAATTTTGTTATAGACATTAATTATGACGGTTAGTCAGTGTTAATTATCTGAATGACCTGAAATACTTATGATAAATTACCGAATTGTTTCATATGTCGAATTTGAAATCTGAAATGCGACTAATGAATGGTGTGTGTAGGTCTATCGAGATGACTTGTGATAGTATTAATTGAAGATAAATGAGTTGTTAAATGATTTGTATTGAATTGATGGAATTACCCTACTATTTGAATGTTGATAGGTAAGAGTTAAGAACTAGTTGAATTGTGATTGGTTGACTTGAAGTCTAAGTAAAAAGTTGACATGTAATTGAAAATGCTTATTAGTCATGATATGAGTTTGATATGTTTAAATGAACCGTTAGTTGTATGGTTGGAATTGTTGTGTTAAATTCCTCAATGTTGACCTGTTTAAGGTGACTAGTGTCAAGACTGGATTGGATGCTTTTAGTTGTTAGATCTTGATCATGATGATAATCGTTTGACAATTGCATGAGTCGGTGTGGTGAGTAGCTTGACATGTTATGGAAGTAATAAGAACAATTTGTGGATAATAAAACTTGTTTTGATCCGTTAGGTCGCGAGTATGACTAATTTAGTATAAAAGATGTTGCTATTTATATTGCCATGATTGAAATGAGTTATGTGGGGTAGACTGGAATTGTGTAAACTGTGACTAGTTTTGTCAAAACGTGCAACTTGACTTTATAAAATTGTGTCACCCGTGTAATAGGGCCAATTAAGCATGGAATGCTATATTGTTACGAATGGTAAATGCTATATGAATTGTATGACAAATTGGATGCGATTTTGTTTGAGCATGTATACGTGAAAGTGATTGAAATAGAGTCGTAAACTTATTGGGATAAATACTTGCTATTTGAATATTGTTGTTTGATTCCGGGGACGGAATCCTCTTTAAGGAGGGTAGAGTTGTAACATCCTAAAACCGGCCTAGTTGTTTTAGGTATATAATGATATTTGATAAATATATATTTGACCATATGTGGAATAAATTGATTAAGTGTTAAATGAATTGTTTGACTTTTTGTCCTTTTGTGATATTTTAATCAAGGGATTAAAATATCTGTTTTCTGAAATGTTTAAATGAAAATGTGATTTTTATATCTTTGGATTCTCCTTTTAATATCGTCTCCGAATATACTTTCGTTTTTAAAATTGGAACCCATTTGGTATTTTAAATAAATTAACTACGAAAGGGACTTTTGGGTTGTATTTGTTAAAAAAATGAAAAAGGTCAAGTGGGGCCCCCTCACTTTGTTTTGACGGAGGAAGTAAGAAAGAGGGCAGCCTCTTTCTCTCTTTTCACCTTTCCAACCTCTTTCTCATTTTAATTTCTTTTATATTTTTATAAATCAAATCCTCTCAAACCTCCATCCTTTTGCTTGTGTTCTTGAAGATCCATAGCTCAAATCTTCTTGTTCTTGAGCTTAGATCTCGTTTTTGTGTAGCTCTTGGGGTAAGCTTTCATCTCTTGTTGTTTGTTTTGGTTTCTTGCAAAAATGATAAACTAGTGTTTTGGGTCTTGTAGTATCTTTACTAGTTTGGTTATAATGATGATATCTTTATGATTGTATTGGTTTGTTATGTTGTTTACATGAAAGTATATGTTAGTTGTGCTTGAAAGGTGATGATTTAGGGTTTTAAGATTATGTGGGTTTTTGTTAAATGGTGAGATTTATGAACCCTTAATGTTTGTTATGTTAAAGAAACTTGTAAGATGTTTTATAACTAGTAAAATCATATTTTTAGATGAAGACCCATAAATCACCATGGTAGGTGATTTTGGAGAAAAAAGGATGGGTTTTTACTAAAATAGTTAGATCTTGGATTTTTGTGGTTTTTATTGATAATATGGGTTGAACTAAAATGTTGGAAGCATTAAATGTTAATATGATCCATTTTGACTTGTTTGGATGAAATTGTTAATTAAAAGGTTGTATGGATTTTATGTGTAAATTATGAACTAATTATTATGTTAAATGACTAGTTGGCGGGAAAATGTCATTTATGTGTTTTATGGATTTTATGTCTAGTTATGTTAAATGGCATGTTGAATATGTTAGTTGTGAGTAATAATCAACTATTGTGTTAATTGATAAAATGACTAGTTGTGATAGTGTTGGGTCAAAATTGTTAGTTAAAGAGCTAGTTGGTATTTTATGTTTAAATAGTGAACTAGTTGTTATATTGGTGTAAAATGTCACTTATGTATGTTTTATGACTTTATTGCTAGAAATGTTAAGATAACATGGTAGGAATGTTATGAATGGTTTATGCCAAGTTTTGATGGAAATTGATAAAATACTAGTTATATAGTGTTGAGTGGTTTATGCAAATATATGAACTAGGAAGTTGGCAATTCGTAAACTCGTGTAAGAATGGAGTTTTATCCTTATGAAAATGATTGATCACTGATGGATTGCTATATGGTATAATTATAACTTTATAGTTGTGTTGAAAATGTTAAAGTTAAAAAGTGAGTTTTGACTTGTTTGGGTAAATATGGTGAAAGTTGACTAAATGTATTTAGTATGGATTGACTTGGTCTATGAATGACAATTGTAACACCCGTATTTTTAAAACATCGTTTAAATCATTTAAAATGCATATTTCCCAATATAGGACATATTGTCCAAAATACAGTTAACAAAAACTTTAAAACCTTTATCAGAGTTTACAAAAATACGGTGTCACCAAGTATATCAAAACCATAGGCAACGGGATCTACCTATGAGCTCCCGGACTAAGCATCTCTAGGCCACTTCTAGTGCAACCTTCTATCACCTCAACCTGTACCTGAGTACATAGCCACAAAACAAACGTAGTACGTGAGACAAAATAGTCTCGTGAGATACACGGGTTTTAGACCCCAATAATAATAATAATAATTTCATAAATATATAAACATATATATAAATATAAACAATCTCACTACCGGCTAGTCACCCTACCGTGACTCTAACATTCCCTGCTCTCCTAGCAATCATATCTAACTATCGGGTTGCCCCCGCACTAGCTAGAAGCACAACATATCTAGTTATCGGGTTACCCCCAAACTAACTAGAAGCACATTAACTTATTAACCGGGGATCCCCCGCATTAATAAGCTTCAACCAAATCTAGTATATAAACATATACATACTAGAAACATACCGGGGATCCCCCGAATTGCTCAAGATAACGGCAAGAGGGAATCGCCCAATCTACCGATACCTGCCTTACTCGCCGGACCTTTCTCCAGTTAGCAAGACTACTACCGTGGATGAGTCGATGGGAATCCACCCAACTGCCCATCACTCCACACCTCATGACCGGGGATCCCCCGCGTCATCACATCATCTCATTCTTACCATAGCACATCAGTTATTCCAATCAAAGCCTTCGGCTATCACATCAGTCATCAACAAGTTAGTTATCTAATAATAACTATATGTAACTAGTTCAACATAGTGTGAACGTACATGTATGGTCCCATGGACCCGATCATAAGCAACCCACATCTACTTCTACCTCTATGAACCCTAGGAGGTCCATATGTTCTTATTTCATAAGATACATTTCTCATTTTATCGATATCATAATACTTTTAACTCTTCCTTAACTATAATACACAATTATTACTAGTCACATCATATTCTTTTTCATATATATTCGTTCTTTACTTTTATTAGTATATCTTACCAATAGGTACTCATTACTATAAAATCATTCACAATTGCTTTACTAATACCTATTTATTAATAAAGACTCCATACATATTCTTTCAATCAATTACTTCATTATTATGGTTCGTTAACATAGATTCCATAATTACTATAATTTATCATATTTTACTTCAAATTCACCAATCATACTAGACATATTCTAGTATCACGTTCTACATACTTTCATACATTTTCAGTCACTATCTTTATCAAAATATTCATTAATAAAGACCCATAAACTATCATATGTATTATCGAAACTAATTGCTATGTACCCAGTTTAAAAGTCTCATGTACTCACCTTAGCAATAAAGTGCTCCAACCGTATTCTTTACGTCAGTTTCCTTGCTTCATAGTTCAATCAACTTCCAAGACTTCACCAAAGCCTAATACAATTATCACAACATGATCAACATCACATACTACTACTAACGTGTCCATCTATCTCTAGATAACACTTGATAACACATTTCCCCCAATTATGGAAGTTTACCAAACCCTAGGTTTAACCAACCCTTAAGATTCTTACCAATCGAAATCATACACTTGTTTTCCTTGTTAATATACCATCTATTAAGTGTATACAATAAATATTTCACCATAAATCACCAACCCAAGAACTAGGGTTTCAAACCCAAGCTTCTAAACCCATAGATCTAAAGCTACAACTACAAAGGATTGAAGATATACCTTTAATCTTCAACTAGGAGTGAAGAATCACGAGATTTGACCAAGAAATCTGCTCCAAATGATGCTTTACACTCAAAATCGTTCGCACCTTTGAAGACAGAAAAACTAGGGTTTTCAAATGCAATAAATGAGCTCAAACCCGACTTTAATGCTGTCGTCCAGAGTTCACGGCGCGAACTAAGTTCGCGTCGCTAACTCTGCATATCGCAAGCAAACTTAGCGATCGCTAACCCAACGCGAACTACTTCGCGACCAAATGCCAAACTCCCTGGGATCCGTTCGCGATCGTTATCTCGAGTTCGCGTCGCGAACTCCCTTAGGCAGCAGGGCTGCACTTTTTCGTCTTTGTCTCGACCCGGTTTCGCCCATAACTTTCTCGTACGGTCTCCAATCGACACGAAACCAATTCCTACATTCTTTAAACGATTTATCCTTATTTATCATATTTTTTGCACAATTTATTTATTTACAAATTTCGGGTCGTTACAACTATCTACCCCTTAAAAGGATTCCGTCCTCGGAATCGCTAATAATTTCAACCCACATACAACCGAGCATTCCGCTCTCAATCCCTTGTGGTCCTTACCATCAAACTTTACTCATTCCCGTTCCGTTAATCATTACATATCCAAACGTTCACTTGACTCCATTAAGTCCGAACGGTCAAGACCCAAAATTTTTTTAAAACTCATAATACTCAAACGGGTCAAAATTTCACAATATGACCAAAACACCGACATTCTCTCGACCGATCTTTTCATTCTCATAACAATGGTATGACACAATCACATCATTAACTAGTTGATTAAAACGAATGTCAAACTCTAGCTTTGACCAAACCGATATATCCCAACATTGGTATATCCCTACATTGCCTACACTCTTGACTTAAGCACAAAGTCAACTATACTTTAACATTTTCCCTTCTCGTTAAAGATCCCATAAATCCTCCTTTCCTTTAAAATTGACCTTTAATTTATGATCCATCTACAAACATATACTCGATTCCCAAATCCACTCTTGACAACACCCCAAACGGGTCAAAGTCGAATAATCCGACTACAACTATTTCAACTATTCCATTAATCCTTTCACATACATACGACCGGCACATTATGCCCTCATCGTTCACTAATCCTTCGAAATGAGAGTCAAAGCTCATCCTCGACCAAGTCAACCAATTCACAAATTGACTAATCTTGACTTTTGCATAAAGTCAACCATACTTTCCCAAACCAACATATTCCCTACTCGCGGGGTATCATTCCCGACTTATCACTTCCGGTTACACCCATTATTGTTTCCTTACCAATCGTCCATATTTCCAAAATTTCTCATCTTTTCAAATTTCTCTGAGTTCTCATATTTCCTTAAGGTCACATCAATCCTTACCATTTCTTGACCTTCATTCGGTCACTTATACCATTACTTAGAACCATTTCAATCATCCTTGCATCACATACCATAATCTCATACCAGTTGACCATATCTTGGTCCCCGATAGCAATTGCTTTCCAAAAGTACTCTCTTACTCATATCCTAGAAGTCGTAGGCATCCCATACCCATACATGACCTAATGCAACCCGCATTGCACACCAAATTCCCACTTACCATAAAATCATAACAATACACATTAACCACATGGTTCTACATTCATCACATAAATAAATAAACATTATCATACGGACATAACAATCCATATTTTAACTATCACATCAAGATGACTGGAAAGCCTCCAATCCATCAAGATCCAAGCTGTCACAGTGATTGGAACATCTCCAATCTCGGAATGGAACCATTGGGATTCGCCCAACCGATTCCACCCCCAAACATCATAGTAGCCGGGGATCCCCCGAGCTAATCACATTCTTTCTTTCTTATCCTTTCATGCATACATCACAGGTATACACCTTTTCACATCACATACTTTACCACTATCTTACCCATTTAATCGTCTATTTATTCGCCATGCAATTTAGCACATTTCTCATAACATCACGTTATCATTTTCTTTCATATTCACACATTTCTCGTTGGACATACTACCTAACACGTTTCTTATAACATTACCTTTTTCATTATCACATACCTTCAAGGCCATCACATAATGCACAAGCATTGTACCTCGCGGGTCACCAATAAAATTTCCGATTCCCATTTACCGTTTCACTTACACACTAATCACCCTTAAACGGTTCATTTCCCTATTAATCAACTTTTCAAATCTTTTGTCACCACCGGGGTAACCATCAATCCATTCCTTCAACCATAGCTCACCGGTCAACCCGGTCATCTTAAGTCGACCAATCGACCCCGGTCTACATTTGTAACCCATGACTTGGCACACATTGGCCCAACATTCCATACTCTCGTCTTTATACATCGCGATACTTGAAATACTTATTTTCCAACCGTAGTTTCACACTACCCCATGTCATATACTGTCATGTCGTTACTATAACATGTAACCCATAATCGTTTTCTCACCCTTGATATCGAATTCATCATTATTGTCACAAAACTTGACATGCTTTATGCCAACTTTTACCCAATCACATTCGACAATCAAAATCCGTCGTTCCCGACACTTATTCCTTTCCACATACATCCCATTTATGGGTTGTAAGACATCACTCTACCTTAGTCATTCTTTTCTTTACCATTCACGTGTAACAATCATTACATTACCTATCCGGCTTCTCGCCGAACATTCGAGTTCCATTTCCCCAAGGTTTCTATTCCTAGAATTCCAATCCACATTAACATTCCTTACCAAGACTTTGTACTTCCTCGTACTACTATCCTTTGTTGAAATACATTTACCATCCTTGCGGTTCATCCTTCGATACTACATAATAGCATCAATCCTTATATCCTTACTACACGCGACACACTTGTCTATAATCCTTCAAATACATGTTTCCTTATGCATAATTAACCGGGAAGACTATTCCCAAAATAAGTCTTCACATCATGCGACTCATTTCCAATTTCTATAGGCATCAATTCGTGCAACAACAACAATTAAGTCATAATCTCAAATCATTCATCTTACCCAAGATCTCCGAGGTGGCCCTTCCGGGTCAATTCCCTATTTCAACTCACTCGTGAGTTCATTTCACAACATCTTGTACCGTGCTCTCCTTCACAAGGTTTCATACAACACATTCTACCGTGTCAACACCTCATCTTTCAATAATGGTGACGTCAATGTCGCCATATCGTTCTTCCTTCATTTGCTACTCTCTAGCACTTGCTAAATCTACCGAATCCACCACATCGTGACCTTCGGCTCAAAACTTCCGAATTACACATAGATTTTACACGCTATGAAGACCCTATACAACATTCTTCAATTTCTTCTGATTAGGTCTTGCTACCTTTTTATGTAGGTAACTTCCATTACGGACTTCGCCATTCAATGACTCTTCCTTCGTACGGGTATTGGAATCATTCCGCCTACCCTCATCCATACGGTTATCAAACGTCTGATTCACATTCTCATTCATAACTCTTCCCAATTTAGTGGGGCTCATTCACTTTTCACATCCATTCTTTCGCCATACTAACGTATCCAACAGACAAGATTCAAACGGTCAACTCGACCATCAAGAACAACACAATTAGATCAAAACATGGCATTCCTCATAGAGGTCAACCCTATCATACCAATGCCCTACGTCTTAAAAGACTCACATCTCATAACAACTTCCATAGGTCCCCTAGGTTCAACCCTAAACTTAACATAAAGTCTTAAGGTCAACCTATCGATCTCAGGGAATCTTACATTCCTATTGCTACAGTCTAAGACTAGGATGGACATCCAACCTAATTCACTTAAACTATAGCTCTGATACCAAGTTGTAACACCCGTATTTTTAAAACATCGTTTAAATCATTTAAAATGCATATTTCCCAATATATGACATATTGTCCAAAATACAGTTTAACAAAAACTTTAAAACCTTTATCAGAGTTTACAAAAATACGGTGTCACCAAGTATATCAAAACCATAGGCAATGGGATCTACCTATTAGCTCCCGGACTAAGCATCTCTAGGCCACTTCTAGTGCAACCTTCTATCACCTCAACCTGTACCTGAGTACATAGCCACAAAACAAACGTAGTACGTGAGACAAAATAGTCTCGTGAGATACACGGGTTTTAGACCCCAATAATAATAATAATAATTTCATAAATATATAAACATATATATAAATATAAACAATCTCACTACCGGCTAGTCACCCTACCGTGACTCTAACATTCCCTGCTCTCCTAGCAATCATATCTAACTATCGGGTTGCCCCCGCACTAGCTAGAAGCACAACATATCTAGTTATCGGGTTGCCCCCAAACTAACTAGAAGCACATTAACTTATTAACCGGGGATCCCCCGCATTAATAAGCTTCAACCAAATCTAGTATATAAACATATACATACTAGAAACATACCGGGGATCCCCCGAATTGCTCAAGATAACGGCAAGAGGGAATCGCCCAATCTACCGATACCTGCCTTACTCGCCGGACCTTTCTCCAGTTAGCAAGACTACTACCGTGGATGAGTCGATGGGAATCCACCCAACTGCCCCTCACTCCACACCTCATGACCGGGGATCCCCCGCGTCATCACATCATCTCATTCTTACCATAACACATCAGTTATTCCAATCAAAGCCTTCGGCTATCACATCAGTCATCAACAAGTTAGTTATCTAATAATAACTATATGTAACTAGTTCAACATAGTGTGAACGTACATGTATGGTCCCATGGACCCGATCATAAGCAACCCACATTTACTTCTACATCTATGAACCCTATGAGGTCCATATGTTCTTATTTCATAAGATACATTTCTCATTTTATCGATATCATAATACTTTTAACTCTTCCTTAACTATAA
Source organism: Calendula officinalis (assembly GCA_963853835.1). NCBI lineage: Eukaryota > Viridiplantae > Streptophyta > Magnoliopsida > Asterales > Asteraceae > Calendula > Calendula officinalis. The sequence continues at coordinate 20,622,837 of OY970829.1, forward strand.
TACACAATTATTACTAGTCACATCATATTCTTTTTCATATATATTCGTTCTTTACTTTTATTAGTATATCTTACCAATAGGTACTCATTACTATAAAATCATTCCCAATTGCTTTACTAATACCTATTTATTAATAAAGACTCCATACATATTCTTTCAATCAATTACTTCATTATTATGGTTCGTTAACATAGATTCCATAATTACTATAATTTATCATATTTTACTTCAAATTCACCAATCATACTAGACATATTCTAGTATCACGTTCTACATACTTTCATACATTTTCAGTCACTATCTTTATCAAAATATTCATTAATAAAGACCCATAAACTATCATATGTATTATCGAAACTAATTGCTATGTACCCAGTTTAAAAGTCTCATGTACTCACCTTAGCAATAAAGTGCTCCAACCGTATTCTTTACGTCAGTTTCCTTGCTTCATAGTTCAATCAACTTCCAAGACTTCACCAAAGCCTAATACAATTATCACAACATGATCAACATCACATACTACTACTAACGTGTCCATCTATCTCTAGATAACACTTGATAACACATTTCCCCCAATTATGGAAGTTTACCAAACCCTAGGTTTAACCAACCCTTAAGATTCTTACCAATCGAAATCATACACTTGTTTTCCTTGTTAATATACCATCTATTAAGTGTATACAACAAATATTTCACCATAAATCACCAACCCAAGAACTAGGGTTTCAAACCCAAGCTTCTAAACCCATAGATCTAAAGCTACAACTACAAAGGATTGAAGATATACCTTTAATCTTCAACTAGGAGTGAAGAATCACGAGATTTGACCAAGAAATCTGCTCCAAATGATGCTTTACACTCAAAATCGTTCGCACCCTTGAAGAGAGAAAAACTAGGGTTTTCAAATGCAATAAATGAGCTCAAACCCGACTTTAATGCTGTCGTCCAGAGTTCACGGCGCGAACTAAGTTCGCGTCGCTAACTCTGCATATCACAAGCAAACTTAGCGATCGCTAACCCAACGCGAACTACTTCGCGACCAAATGCCAAACTCCCTGGGATCCGTTCGCGATCGTTATCTCGAGTTCGCGTCGCGAACTCCCTTAGGCAGCAGGGCTGCACTTTTTCGTCTTTGTCTCGACCCGGTTTCGCCCATAACTTTCTCGTACGGTCTCCAATCGACACGAAACCAATTCCTACGTTCTTTAAACGATTTATCCTTATTTATCATATTTTTTGCATAATTTATTTATTTATAAATTTCGGGTCGTTACAACAATAACATGATAATTACATATTTTGGTAAATTGTAATGTGTTGACTTGTTGTAGTTAAATTCGGGTCTCGACCCGTATGGATTTATTATACTATATTGGTTAGATATGGCTTGGTTGTATTTGACATAAAATGCAAAAGTGTAACATGACATGTTTATAGGATATCGCAAGTGTTAAGTTATTCAAGTGGTGTAAGTGTTAGTGTTAAATGTATATTTAACATTGTTTATAATTTGGTGGAATTATATACTAATTCGGTATTCCTTTGGTGTACAGGAATCGGGATTGAGACTCAGAAACATTAGACCTCTGAGTTCGGCAAGTGGAAGGTTTCGGTGAGTGGATTTAACCTCCAACTTGTGTTCGGTTACAATTGGTTCGGTATATGCATACTTGGTAAAAATGCAGGAAATGACCAGACGTGGGGAGTTCGCGTCGCGAACTCCCGTTCCCGATCGTGAAGTAGCTCCAGCGAAGTTGTTGATTTACCGCGAAGAGTTCACGATCAGAGTTCACGTCGCGAACTCGAGTTCGCGATCGTGAACTAGAGTTCGCGATTGGGAACTCTGCCGTGACGTTTTTCGCGGTGTTTTTCGTAGCTAGTCTACTTGTTATGTATGCCTAGTGTTAGGGAATACCATACATGACCATGGGCACATAGGTGAAGAGACTTGGCTTGATTGCAAGCAACAACTCGGTTTGATTGGTAACCGAGGGCTCGGTTTGATTGGTAACCGAGGTTTGAGAAGTCACTGCGCTGGGCATCGGGTATCGACTAATAGGGTATCCGACCTTACCTGTATTTGTTGCATGGTTAAGGGGAGGGAGTTGCCCGGGTGTTGGATACGAAACGCTATCGGCTACCGTGGTTTGGCCGACCATGGTTTAAGGCTCCGGCAGGACCCCGATCTTCTCGAATAAACAGTGTTTTCCCCAACCGGAGATGTTTTAGAACTTCCGTGTTTTAGTGAACAGTGATACATAGTTATGTGGCCTTTAGACCGTAGGGATGTCTATGCTAGCTTGTTGGGCTTTACAGAATTTGTAGATTATGTTCATTCACTTAGCTTTGTGCTAATCCCTCCCTCGTTGAATCTTTTCAGGTTGATCGGTGCTTTGGACGGAATGAGTGACCAAGCTCAAATGGTTATGTTTTGTAAATCGAGCCATGTCGTTAAGTGACACCGTTTAAATATTAATGTTTTGGAGTTTATTTTGGGAGCTTGTTTGTAAACTAAACTAAACTAAGATAACTAAACTAACCTAGAGGATAACCTAATCGCCTTCGGGCATTTAAAAAAAAAATGTTCTCTAAATTTTGCGGTGTTACATTCAAATACCGCTACTGGATTATGATGCACACTCTGTTACAAACCGACCTCCGATTCAGCGTTATTTACATCGCCGAGCGTCTTGTTGATGATCGGTTCTTCATAATCTGTGAAGGCCAGGAGCGGTTTAGGGTTACGAAACTTGTACGGACGAAACCAAAACCCAAATCAATGAACCTGCAACTATGAAATCAAGAACTGCAACTATGAAATCAAGAACCTGTAACTATAAAATCAACATTCTTCTCCATCCTCTCCATGTTCTTCATCCTCATAGAACCCCTTTAACCTCAAAAATCAAACAAACGATCTATGAAATCAAACATGAACCTCTCCGGTAACATTCACCACCGGTAACATTCACCACCGGCAACCTTCAACATCTCCCATAAAAACAATTAACACCAGCAAAATCGATTTAGGGTTTAAAATGTGACGGACCCTCTTTTTCTTGTGTGCGGGGACCCTTTTTTTCTTTTGTGGCTTCAACAAAGAATCAAAGAAACATTTTAATAGTATATGTTATAGGAAATCAAAGACACATCTGAGTTTAATATGTTTTGGATCTGAAATGTATTTGGATGAAGAACACAATAGTAGAAGATGAAGAAGATGAAGAGGAAGAGAAAATGGAGAGAAAAGAAAAATAAAAAAAGAAGAAGTTAAAATAGGGGTAATTTAGGTAAATGACTAAAAAATCGTCAGTTAACGGAGGATTTTGGACGGAAGGACAGAAAAGTGAAATCCAGAAAATTTTAAGGACAAAAAAGCTGACAAAAAAAATTTAGAGACAGAAATGTAGAATCGGGTATACAATAGGGACAATTTCTATAATTTACCCAATTTAAAAAGATAAAAATAAAAAATATTAACGTATTTGTATCTAGAATACATCGATATGTTGACCAAAGTCAAAGCCTGGAGTGTAACCTAACCTTTTTGTCTTCAACTACGAGGCATGTCAGACAAAATCAGCATCCACAGCCCAAAAGCCCAAATATTATTTGACCCATGGGCGGGAATCGACTTACACCTCATAATTTCAAAACTTTAAACAATTTCAAATTAATAATAATTTCAAAAATTAAATTAAATAAAAAAAGCATCCATAAAAAAGTCACTCTACCATCACATGCTCTCTCTCTGTCTCTATTCTCTAGCTCATGTTTTATCTGCCATTGTTGTAGTCCCGACCAGAAGCTCAGATAAAAACCATTAAAAACTTCTACACTTGTTTTTTTCAATCATATGATATATTGCTCTGACATTCCCCCAAATCCTGCTTCTTATTCGATTTCAATGTCATCAGTCAAAGGTATTTATTAATCGATTCAGATAGTTAATTTGTTATTGTTTAGGTTAAATTGTATGTTGTTGTTTTCCACTTAATTTAACTTCAACGGTTAATCGAGATTGGAAAAAAGTAATTGATAATAACACTCAGCGGATTAGCTTTGACGTGTTAGGTTTTTCTAATTGTAATCGTCTTGCTGTTTGACTGTCTGTCAATTGCGTGATTTTTCAGCTGGATGTCTTTTTTATTATTCCTGAATACTGATGTATTAATTACTCATTCCATCTATTCTAGGTCCGTGTGGAAACTGTATTGATTTTGATAAACAAAATTTTAATTTAATGTTTGCTTTCAATACAAGTTACAATTGATTTGTTTATGTCTGTTTAGATCTTATCTGATTGAAAAGTTATGTTTGCTACTTTTTTGTTTTATTTCTTAATTCATTTAGGTTATATAATTTCATTAGTCAGGGGTGCAGAAGCAAATGTTTGAAACTTAGAGGTTTACTGAAATGGAGAAGAAGAGTTGGTTGTGGAAGAAAAAGTCGTCTGATAGGAGTTCTGGTGAGACAGAAAGTTCCACATCGATATCTTCACATTCTGAAACTAATTCTGATGAAAAGGTATCCGAAACATTTAAAATACTAGAACATTTTACATGATTTATCTAAGCTTCTTTGTTACACATGTTCAATGCTTAATTTGTTGGCTTTTGGTTACATATTATGTAACTGTAAATCTTTATTTAGTTGTATAACTCTGTTCATGGACATGTGTTAATTAAGTATTAGTTGCTGTTATGTTGTTCATTTTAATTGGCAATTCTTAATTTGATGCCAATAAATTGTCATCAATGGTTAAACTAATGTTAGTAATTACTTGATAACAGTATTATTGTTAACCTGCTAATTTCAGTTGGAACAAGAAAGTTCAAGGAAATCAATGAATCATTCACAATCACCTGAAGTAACTTCAAGACCATCGACACCAAACACAGAGGTTAATGACAGTTATAAAAGCTTAACAGAAAAATTATCTGCAGCTCTTGTTAATGTTGGTGCTAAAGAAGATTTAGTCAAACAACATGCTAAAGTTGCAGAAGAAGCTGTTGCAGGTACTTTTTATCTGCTTATAAAGTATAAACCCTAAACCCTAAACATATGATATGAATAATGGGTGTTTATATTTGCGTTTTGAACTGAATATGTTGAAATATCATAGGCATTATTCAAACATTATGTCTTCCAATTATCTGAATCTGATTATTCAAAAAGATATGATCAATTTCAAAAGAAATATCCAAACACCATCATATCATTTATCTCCTATATTATCTCAAATCACTGTTGTTAATAATATATATCTTTAATAATTTTAGGTTGGGAAAAGGCAGAAAATGAAGTTGCAACATTAAAACAACAACTTGAAGCAGCTGTACAACAGAATTTATCTCTTGAAGTTAGAACAAACCATTTAGATGGTGCTCTTAAAGAATGTGTTAAACAGTTAAGGTTAGCAAAAGAAGAACAAGAAAATAAAATTAATGAAATTATACTAGAAAAAACACATGAATGGGAATCGACTAAAAAGGATCTTGAAATCCAAATCAGCAATCTCCAAAAATCACACTACAACAAACCCGAATTTCCCGATCCAAAAATCCTTACAAAAATCGAAACTTTAGAAAAAGAAAATTCAACCCTAAAATTTGAACTTAATGTTCAATCAGAGGATTTAGAAATTAGAACAATTGAACGGGATTTAAGCACACAAGCAGCAGAAACTGCTAGTAAACAGCAGTTAGAAAGCATAAAAAAAGTGGCAAAACTTGAAGCTGAATGCAGAAAGCTGCAATCATTAACTCGGAAATCTCCTTCAATTAGTGATAATCATAAAGCGGTTTCAATTTCGTCTTTTTATGTTGACTCTTTGACCGACAGTCAATCGGTTGACTCGTTTAAAATGAATAATTTGGAGCATAATGAAAGTGAAGATTCATGGGCAGTAGCATTAATGGCTGAACTTGATCAATTCAAAAATGGAAAAAGTGTCACAAAAGGTGTGAAATCAGATGAAATTAACAATATTATGGATGATTTTCTGGAAATGGAAAGAATTGCTTCATTATCAGAGGTACAAAATGAAGATGGAAATGAAAATTCCCATTGTAATTCTGAAATTGAAGAAAATTCTTTGAAAAATGAAATTGAATTAATGGGTAGGAAAGTGAATGAATTGGAAGAAAAATTAGAGAAATTACAAGTTGAAAAATGTGAACTTGAGAATGCTTTGAATGCAAGTAAAGAATCTCTTGCTTTGTCGAATGCTGAGCTGGCTGATACCAAAACTCAGATGGTTGACTTACAAAAGGAGTTGACTTTAGTCAATAGGTCAAAGGAGTTGCTTGAGTCTCGGGTAGTTGATATGGAAAAAGAGGCAATAATTAAGTTAACAGAACTTGATTCGGTTAAGGAAAATGTTGAACAAGAAATAAAGATCTCAACTGAAATGACAGTTAAATGTGAGTGTTTGGAGAAAGAACTTGTGGAAGCTAAGCTTCAGTGTTCTAATAATGAATTAAAAGTTAAACAGGTTAGCTTTCTTACATTATTTTTTTATTATTTTTACTTGTACTTGAAATAATCAGTTCTTAATCTTTGGATAAACATATTCTAAAATAATAACTTTTGTATATTTAGTTTCATATCAACTGCAACAAAACTGATCATAGAAGAGTAATATGTGTTACTTATTTACCTCTTATTCTAACCTATATTGAATTTTCATAGAATTTTCCCGCTATAAATGTCCCTTTTTGTTATGTTAATATTAATGGAAAATTACTAAGAAAGGTAACAAAACATCCCAAATTTGACAATGTGGGGTTACCAAAAATTATGGAAGTTCAGTTTACAAATATCTTGGGAAATTTTGTCAAAATTAAACGCTATTTGGATCCCTAAATTTATCAAAAATTAAAATGTCACTTCTAAGTTAATCAAAATTTTAACTTTTACTCTAAATTATCAAAAATTAAAGTTCCAAGATATTTTTTGGTACACTAAATAGTCAAATTTAAGATTGTAAGTTTGTGGGGTTTCATTTTAAAACCAAATAGGAGTAGCCAGGACACTTATAATACATTATAGATTCATTCATTGTTTGTTCCCTAATATTAATTCCACAAAAAATAAAAATTTATCACCTTATTTAACTTCAATATCACATAATCGCTTTAAAATTTAGCGTTGCATCTTTCTGGGTTTTTTTTTTCTTCTTTTCTGTAACTTATTTCCATCAAACTGCATTGCCAAAAAATATTATAATATGTTTAACATATTGAATGACACATTATATTATATTTAAAAGAAAACCTTTATTTATATACAGGATCTTGAGGTAGCAGCAGCCAATAGACTATCTGAATGCCAAAAAACAATATCATCACTGGCTAGACAACTCGAATCTTTAGCGACACTAGAAGACTTCTTAATCGACACTACAAATCTTCCTGGTTTTTCTGCACAATCGTCTGTTGCTAGAACAGGGGGTGAGTTATGGAAATTGCATTCAAACGATACATTTATGCCTAAAAAGACAACTTTAGTCCCTACAAAAGAAGCTGAAAACAACTTTAATCCTTCAATTAATGGTGGTGATGATGATGTGTCACTAAATCATTTTGGTGGTCATTTTAAAAGTAATAACAGTTTTGAGAAACTGTTTTCGAGGAACAAGAATGGAGTTGAAGGTGAGAGTCATTAAGGGTAAGAAGATAAATTAGTGTTGTAGGGACAGGTGATTAAATAGTATTTAGATGCAGTGACTTTATTAGACTGTTAAGTTATTGTTTGATGTTAGGTTGATGAATTCTTTGCAAATTTAAATTGAAAGGTAAAAACATTCATATAGATGCATTTAGAAGATACCCAAAACTTACCAATCGATTATGATTTTGACTTTCAATGAGTCAAAATTATTTGGTTTATGATTTTGTAAACAACGATGAGCATGTGCCTGTAATTCACGATGACTTTGCAGGGATATACAACATATTTATAAAATAACATATTCATAGTTTATAAAAAAGTATATATGAAAAAATAACTATTTATGAAATTTGAATTACGGAGTAATAATTATACTTTCTCTCGGAAATATTGTTATTATTATTTTTGTTTTTTTGAATGGCATATTATTTTTGTTTTTTTGAACGGCATATAATCTATCTTACACCAAACTTCAACACCAGTACACCACTAGACTACAAACCTTAGATCTCTGAGATAGACCTTCCCGAACTACAAGCTAAAAAACAAAACAAAAAAAACGTAAAACTAAAACTAAACAGCAAAGAAACATTACACACATTACACGCAGCTAGAAATTACACATGATGTAGACTATAAATAGCCCAAAACTAGTTGTGAAAATAACTTTTTAATAGTTTAAAACGATAATATGGGAGGAAAAGGAGGTTTAGAAAAGAAACTACTAGTAAGCTAATTATGAAAACATCAAATGTGCACACGCTTTATAATTTAAATTACACGGAAGATAAATGACAATGAATGTAAAAAGTGATAAATCACAGGGACCATCCGTAAAATTTACTCTATGAATTGATTTTATTTCTTTTCTCTCTTTAATTCATGTTATTCCGCCACATTCAGACTCACCACACACCTCTATCACTTTGAATTCAAACCTCAATCAATAACCATTATCGCCGCGTAATCAACCCCTGCATCCGGTTGCCTTATCCAGTTGTTCCGCCGCCATATCGACCTGAGTATGCAAAACACCAACTCCCCTGGCGACGTGCATCAATTGTCTGAATCACCGTGTGTGCGAACCACCACATCCTCTGGTGACGTGCATCAATTGTCTGAATCAATTGTGGTAGATAGAACGTCATCGGCTCGAAACAAATGGAGAAGGCAACCAGAAGCAGGAGTTGGTGATGGATCGACTTTTCAGGGGGTTTGGTGGCGCGACGACAATGATTATTGATTGATGTTTGAATTCAAAGAGATAGAGGTGGGTGGTGAGTCTGAATGTGGCGGAATAACATGAATTAAAGAGAGAAAAGAAAAAAAAAATCAATTCATAGAGTAAATTTCACGGATGGTCCCTGTGGTTTATCACTTATTACATTCACAGTCATTTATCTTCGATTTATTACAAAAGGCCAAAAGGGTATTTTCGTTATTTAGAAAAAGAGGGCAATATGGACTATGGGTGTAACAAATTGTATACATCAGGGACGTTCAGTGTAATAAACAAAATTCAGGGACTGTAAGTGTAATAACTGGTAAACCCCATAACCTTCCGTGTAATTTACTCTAATTTGTTTGACAAAAACTTATACTTTCACACGCTTTATAATTTAAGGTATGTTTGGTAAAACTACGTGGGTCAGTGAAAGTTGTAATGGAGGTTGAGGTAAAAACGAATATGAATATGGAGATCGGAGAAGGATATGTCGCCAACAATGACAACTTCAATCTCAGCCATCTAAAGTTTATGACGAGGTTGTCCAAATTAAGGCGTAAATTAGCCATTTCATAAAATATCAACCTAAAAAGATTTCAATAATCGGATTATGGATCCGGGTCAACCCGAGATATATATGAAGTCGGTCTTACAAATTACGAACCACACAAACGCCATATAATAATTAGGTCGTTGCATAACCAATGAGGAAACTGAAACCTTCCCATTTTCACCAACAACCCCCGCAGATCATCGTCATTCATCATGGCTTCAGGTATGATTTCAATTTTCGAATAGTTTACTCAGAAATTAGGAGAATTTCACACGATACGTCAATTTGTTACGTTTCAAATTGTGGTTGCCTATTTCAATTGAAGACTCATCCTAATTTGGTAAGGAATTTGGTGTAATTTTGATTGTTAATCAATTATTATTGTTTGAATTGCAGATTATGCTAAAAATATTGTGGCTGAACTCGAATCAGCCTCGCAGTTGAGGGCTGCAGGGTTCTTCATAACACGAAGGCCATGGCTTGGTAATTTTGAATTATCGTAGTTGTAATGTTATGATTGCTTATTCATCCTTATTGTTTTCCTTATGTCAATGATTTTGTGTTTTACTTGCCAAAATGCCAACCAAATCTCAGTATTTAGGGCAATTTAGTCTGCCTCATAATGTGGAAAATTGACAAAAGTATGGAAGGACTTTTGAAAGATAGTATAACTGTATAATAAAGAAAAATTTGTAATTTTTGTATGTCATGATAAAGTGGAAACCTATCATAGAACAACCATAAATAGAAAGTAGGAAATGTAATTCAGAATGAGGTACATGTTACTTTTTCACTTTTTTTTTGTTCATGTGAGTGACTGCAGATCTATATGGGGTTAATGTAAGACCAGTTGCTCCTTTTGGTAGCACATACAACAAACCAGTTGTTGATTTATCACTGATACATAGATGCTTACCAGATGAATTACTGTATGAGGTATTATAGCTGTTTGTGTTACTTCATTAATATACATTTCAATGATATATCACATTTATATTGTTTCTAACTACACTTACAAGTTACTTACATTTCCTAAACTCTTACCAAATGATCTTTATAACCAACAGTTACTAATTAGTATCTGAACACTTTTACATAGATTTTTGCTAGAATGACTCCATACAATTTGGGGAAGGCAGCTTGTGTGTGTCGAAAATGGAGAAATACCATACGCAACCCTGTTTTTTGGCGCAACGCATGCTTAAAAGCTTGGCAGGTATATTTTTTATTAATGTACAATTCTACTTTACCAATTTTTTACTTAAAATAAATAATAGTACTCTAAAATTTGAATATTAAATTCTTGAAAGATCACTGGCGTGGTGGAAAATTACAAGCTTATGCAAAGTAATTATGATTCCTCATGGAGGAAGATGTGGCTTTCAAGACCAAGGGTTCGCATGGATGGTAAGTTGCAAATTTTTATTACTTGTTTGCATAATTTGTGTGTTTTTAATATAAGGTCAGTTATATCATTTCAATGTTATGAAAATATTAAAATTCATCTTTTTACTGTAGGTATTTATGTGAGTAGGAACACCTATATTCGTGCTGGAGTAGCAGAGTGGAAAGTTACTAATCCAGTTCATGTGGTATGTTGTATTCAAACTTATTTTTGTAATTTGAAATATTCCTGTTATTGAAATGTCTGCCAAATAATAATAATTTTTTTTTTAATTCTTAGATAAGTAAAACATGTTAATCATATAAGTAGCAACTTAGTTAATCTCCACTGTATCACTGATATACTGATATTTGTATTCTTTGTTTTATAGGTTTGTTATTTCCGGTACCTGAGATTTTATCCTTCTGGCAGGTTTTTGTACAAGGTTTTGCATTTTCTGCTTTCAACTTACAGAAATTATTTTTATTTTTATTTTTAATATTATGTCAAGTGTTGTATCTGATCTGATCTGATCTGATCGTGTTTTTATTTTTGGTATATGATCAGAACTCATCTGATAAATTAAAGGATGTTGTGAAATTCATGAATTTCCGCTCCACTAAAGCTGAGATTTGTCATAGTGGCCGTTACACAATGTCTGAAGATAAGGTATTCTTCACTAACAACAATTAAATACTTCAACTTTTATACAATTTTTATATATATATATTTTTCAATTTTTAACTGTTTGATGAAATGATTTTATTTTTAGGTTGAAGGTGCTCTTTTGTATCCTGGAATGCGTCCTACTATTTGGAGAATCCGCTTGAGGTATATGTTTATTTTCCTAATAAATTAATTTATTATAATATTATGGTTATCATACTCTTATGGTTTGATTTTTTTAAAATAAAAAAATAAAAAGGTTGAGAGGTACGATAGCGGGGGCTAACAACCGTATGGATTTATTATCAATTGTTACAAGTGGTGTACAAGAGAGTGAGGTACCGGGGCCCGATGGGAACATTCTAGGAGTTGTTGAAGGGTGGGAAGATGATGAAACTCATAATCCAGAAGTACCTGCTATTTCTCATACAAGAGGTCTTACACCTTTTGTTTTTGTTCCATTTGAAGAGGTATCTTTATTTATTTTATTATTTATTCACCTATAAAATATAAAACTCTTAACAAAAATACACTTTGGTCAACTTTCAACCCGTTTAACTGATTCTCCTTGTATCTAATTTTATAGGTAGAAACATCAGATCTGAATCTGCCTGTGGAACGTATGGATTATTATGTGCCTGGTTGAAAGTATGTATGTGCAATGAAGAAAGGAACCAAATTTGTAAATAATAAAATTGTTTATTAGTTATGTTTGTTGTTATATATAATAATTTTAGTGAAGAAAATTTGGATTATATTTTGGAATATTACCTTCGGAGGGATCTGACTCTTTAAGGTTGTCATATGATATACCCCGTAAGATAAGTGTCATGATCATATGCCATTGTAACATTTTGTGAATTTTAATCAACTTTCTTGTTATGATTGTGGGCAGAAGTAGAATATCTTTGTTTTTAATTCAACTTAAAATATTTATTTGAGTCCTGCATTTTGGATTGGATTGGAATGGTGAGTTTTGCTGTTAAAAAATAGAATGTTATAGGTCTATATATAGTCTAAGAATTGAACCGAACCGCTCGGAGCTGAACCGATAACTGAGAAAATGGTATTGGCCGGACCGAGGACTGAACCGATGATGCTCAGAACCGAACCAGACTTAGAATTGGCCGGAACCGCACTGGACGAAGAACTGTCCGGAACGCACTGGACAGAGAACCGAAAAAGTTTCTTTGAGTTTTTCATGTTTTTTTTTTTTTCTATTTTGGACCAAACTGGACCAAGAATTGAATTACTATAGCTTGGTTCAATCCGATATGATTCGGTCGGTTCGGTTCTACAGTTTCAACCATATTATAAATCAAAAATCCATATAACATTGTATAATACCACTACAATATTGAACACTCTAAGATACGATATATAATAATGTCAGCAAAATATAGTGAGCTTTGAAGCTTATTTAAGTTTAATAAGCAGTACTAAGGTCCCGTTTGTTTTGACGTAATCATCTGTAATCCTTCGTAATTGTAATTCAATTACATTACGGAGGGACGTTTGGATGAACTTTTTTTCGTAATTCAATTATGACGTAATTCTGAATTACGATATTCGTTGTAATTGAAATCCGTCCCGACACCCTATGAATTCAATAATGGTCCTTTAGTGAACTAACAAATTTCAATATTTTGTATGATTAAGATTTTTAAATCGTTTAAAAAAATTTAAAATAATTAAAAATAATTAAAAAACAAAAAATTTAAAAAATTTAAAAAATTTAAAAAAAATTTAAAAATTTAAAAAAATTAAAAAATTAAAAACATAAAAAAATTAAAAAAAATAACATAAAAAAAATCTTAATTTTTTTAAAAAAGTAAAAAATTAAAAAATAAAAAATAAATAAATAATAATAATAAATAATAAAATTTAAAAAAAGAATCTAAAAAAGTTAAAAAAAATTTCATAAGTATTGATTTGAATTCCAACTCAAAATTTTGGTAGCCAAACGCATAAGCGTATTCAGTTACAACCGAATTCAATTCCAACCGAATTCAATTACATTACGGAAGATTACGTTGAGCCAAACGCCTCCTAAGTGTTTGGTTGAGCTTATAAGCTTATGCTTATAAGCTTATTTAAGGGGTTTTAAGAAAGCTTTTTTGGAGGGGATTATGAGGTTATTTATAATTTTTACCTCCTTACCTCTCATTTCATCAATCAAACATTTTTTATATAAGCTCAACTAAACCAAACAATCAAGCTTATTAACTTATTAAAAATGTCCTTTTAGGTCATTTTACAATAAATTTATATAAGCCATCCCAAACACTTTATTTTACAAAAACTTATTAACTTAATTAAGCTAGTAAGCTTATAAGCTAATAAGCATAAGCCTTTTAAATAAGTTTTCCCAAACACCCCTTAAATTAGTATGGCAAATATGTTTTATTTATATAAAAAAACTCGGTTAATGTGACATAAAAAAACTTATAAAGTGGGTGTTGTTTGGTAAGCCTCTTAATGATTCACTTAAGAGGTCAGCCTCTTAGTCAGACAGATTCAGAGCGTTTGGTAAGACCTCTTAATCAGCATCTGAATAAAAAATTCAACATGTTCTGCCTCTTAATCAGACAGATGTGAGCCTGTGAGGGGAAGTCTGAATCATTCAGACCTCTACATCATTCAGATATTAATTATTCAGATACTACCAAACAATACCTGTAATTTTCTTTGAATCTACTTGTAAAAGAACTTAAATATGTTAAATTAAAGTCCAAACACACCCTGCACCTTTGTCGCTTCCTAATCATTCGGTAAAAACTAGTGATTTGATAGACGCAGCGAGAGCGCCAAACCTACGTTTTGAAATTGGAACACACACAGTCAGACACACTTGCGGAGGTGTTCTCAACAAGCTGTCGTCGGCCATGCTCGCCGGAGAACTTTGAAGGCGAAATTTGTTCCAGATTCCAAGTTTTCTCAGTTTCCGGCTGTAATCTGTGTGATATATGCAACGGAAATGCCTGTGAGATCTGTCCATGGACAGCAGGGAGGAAAACCTTCAGGCAGACCACAGCCATGATCCTAATCTCTACCGTTCATTCAACGCATCGACGTCTTCTTCTTCATCTTCCTTCAATTCCTCTCCCCCCGCCTTCCTCCGTAATGTACAAGCCGCCTTCAAACGCCATCGTAAAATCTCTCTCTCTCTCTCTGTGAATATTATAAGTTCAATCCGAACTTTACTTATTCGATTTTCACTGGATTATGTTGAAATTAGGGTTTTCATTGACGAGGACATCAGTATTAATCCAGTAACTACACTAATTTTAGTAAGTTAAAATTAGGGTTTCACGGTCACTTAGTGTGCTGGAAATTTTGGTTGAGAACATGGATCACAAAGTTAGGGTTTTATCACTTAATGCTTCTCCTGAATTCCCTGTGTTGGTTAATGCTGGATATTCTCTTTGCGGATGCTTAAAGAATCTATCTTCAAATAGTTGCTCTTTTTCTATTACTAATTTCAGCTTTTTTCTCTATTGCAGGTATGATGCCTCAGTTGAACAATCTCCAACCAAGACGGTTAGTGGTTCCTGGACAAGAATCTTCTAAAATTTCAGGTCCAATAAGAGGTTTCAGAAAAGATGAATCTCATATACAAAAAGTGCAGGATTCTACTGCAACAAAGAATATAATCATTCATACTACTATTAATCATGAATCTGCTTCAATAACACCACCTTTGATTTCAAATACACCAACTGAAGAAGGGAAGTTTATGTCAATCGAAGGTCAAAAAGGTCAATCCAGTTTCAGCAGACATGTTCTACCTGCTGATGCTCCAAAGAAGGTGCAGTTTGCATTGGGAAATGACACAAGATCTCATGGTAAGATTCATATTACTTTTCTGATATGCTTAAAATTATGTTACAATAACCACATTATCATGTAATTGGACTGTTATTTCATCTCAAAATAAGGGTTATATTAGTGGGCATATCTAACATGATGATTCTATCAAGTTTAGATTGCCAATTATTGTATGCACTGCAAAATGTTTATGCAGGGTCTGAGGACCAAATGGACAAAACAACAAACAACTTATTGACTCACATGGGTTCACTTGCATTGACAGAAATTGAATACAATGTAAATAACCAACTGGAAGTCTCAACTGCCCCCCAACATGATGCAAATGAGCAAAGTTTTCATAACATGGAAGTTGATCTTAGTTCAAGATCAAATGATGAAATAAAATCCGGTCAAAATCAAATCAACAACCCTTTAAGAAACTTTTTGCAGAGTGATTTTGGCCATAACATGACATCATCTTCAGTTGCTGGCTCAACTTGTGCTACAACAACATTTGTGAATTCAGTTAATGCTCCTATGCTTAATTCGACTACCCATAATTCCAAACCTTTTCAAGACAGCAGCTTTAATGCTGGAAATTCATTAGATATTGGAGTTCAAAATAGTAGCAAAATATCAGTTGACCAAAATCCAACTGAAAACAAATGTAAAGAAACAGGATCCTGTGTTATGCAGAAGGATATTCATATTCCTCCCGTGGTTGACCAGTCAACCAAACGGGACCCAATTGGAGGTGATATTATAGCTAATGATCAAATTTCCAATGTGAAATCAAAATCTGAAAAAAATGATAAAGCAGTTTCAAAGAAAGATGCACCAGCAGGCCGAAAGAGAAATTATGATCCGGATTTGTTTTTTAAGGTTAATGGGAAACTTTACCAAAGACTTGGAAAGATTGGTAGTGGAGGAAGCAGTGAAGTACATAAAGTAATTTCTCAAGATTGCACAATCTATGCATTAAAAAAAATAAAACTTAAAGGTCGTGATTATGCAACTGCTTACGGGTTTTGTCAGGAAATTGAGTATTTAAATAAACTTAGGGGAAAGGGTCATATTATCCAACTCATTGATTATGAGGTACATATGTTATTATCTTGATAGATAAGATAATTAATTACCTTTTAATTTGTGTGATTAATAATATCCATTTTGTTGTTAGGTGACAGATAAGGGTTTGCTAAAGGAAGTGTTGAGTGGGTCAATGAGTAATAAAGATGGAAGAGTGAAAGAAGATGGTTGTATTTACATGGTACTTGAATATGGTGAAATTGATTTAGCTCACATGTTGTCCCAAAAATGGAGACAGTTGGATCATTCTTCTAGCTCAACTATTGATGAAAACTGGCTTCGTTTCTACTGGCAGGTATCTTCATTAAAAAATTTGAAATCTTTCAATACCTTTCTTGTCAATTTTCCTTTATCATTAAGAATAGGCCAAAATGCATTTTAGCACCCTGAACTTGGCTGCCTAGGTGTTCTACTACCCTTAACTAATAAAGGTGCATCATGTAGACCTAACAATGAAGCGGGTTTTGGCCCTGATTCGATCCGAACCCGCACGAATTATGTTGGTTTGGATTATAGTTTGTGGTTCGTTTACCAGTTAACGACCCGTACCCATTAACCCTTTTACTAAAAGGGTCGGGTATGGATCAAGACTGATCCGTTTATAACCCGCCCCACATTTAATTAAAAAACTAATTTATACTTTTCATATTTATGCTTTATTTAATTGCCCTCTTTAAGCACCAACAAAGATTATGACTTAGAAATGTTTTTCTCATGCATGTTTCCTATATATATTTTTTTAATTTAATAAATGTTTTTTTGGTATTAATAACTAGTAATTAGTAGACATTAATTCAGAGGATAAAGGTATTGGTTTGATTTTTCAAAAACCGAGCGGGTTTTGACTATCTTTTGAAATTTGTTAAAAGGGTTTGGATCAAGGCTGATCCGCTCCAAACCCTCTCTATTATCAGGTGTTACCCTGAGGCCTGAACTTGACATAATGGTTGATTTATTAGTTATTACCCTGCTTCACTAATTTGTCTTGCTTTCTCACATGATTTGCTTCTAATATTAATGTATTGAGATGAACATATATTTTTTAGTAAGTCAATTAAGAAAGCGCGACAAATTTAGTAAGTCAGGGTACTAAATCGACCATTTTGTCAAGTTCACTGGTACCATGGTGCACCTTTAATAGTTCAGGCTAGTAGAAAATATAGTCAACCAAGTTCAGGGTACTAAAATGCATTTTGACATTAAAAATAAACCATTACAATTTACAGCAAATGTTGCAAGTTTATTTGGTCTTGGCACGAAGGAAAAAGCATGCATTGCATTTTTATTGTTGAGATGATAATGTAACTGTTGTTGAATAAATGACAGCAAATACTTTTAGGTGTTAAAACGATACACGAGGAACGTATTGTGCATTCAGACCTGAAGCCAGCTAATTTTCTTCTTGTTAGAGGCTCATTAAAGCTAATCGATTTTGGTATTGCTAAAGCAATTATGAGTGATACAACAAACATTCAACGAGATTCTCAGGTTAGTTGACTTTCTTCATTATTAATAAAATAAAATAATATAATTTTTGCATATTAATTTTTATAAAAAATTGCAGGTGGGTACACTGAGTTACATGTCACCCGAAGCATTCATGTGCAATGAAACAGATGCAAATGGAAACACAATTAAATGCGGTCGTCCATCCGACATTTGGTCACTCGGTTGCATTCTGTACCAAATGGTTTATGGAAGAACACCTTTTGCTGATTACACCACTTTTTGGGCTAAATTTAAAGTAATTACAGACCCAAATCATCAAATCCAATACCAACCGTTATCAAACATTTGGCTTCTTGATTTAATGAAAAAATGTCTTTCATGGGATCGAAGGGATAGATGGACGATTCCTCAACTTCTTCAACATCCCTTTCTTGTTCCCCCAATTCCGCCTTCCCTTTCTAACCCTAACCCTAATTTTATTCACTTGCTTGCTGCTGAAGATCCAGAAATGAGGGTTTTATCTTCTCGATTTCAACAGTTGGTTAATGAACCGTTGCCAGATGTTGAATCTGTTACGTTAGATCAGAGATGTTTGTTGCTTGATGAAATGTCCAAGATTTGTCTTCAACTTAAGGAACGGCTGAAATGTTGATTTGAAAGGTAATTTTTTACATGTTTGTGTTTTGTGATTATTGATGGTGGATTTTGCATTTGGTGTTGTGAAAAAGTGGGAAATGATGTAGATTAAGCACATTAAATATGTATTAAAAAACTCAATCTTCATAATCCTTTCAGCATCTTGGATAGTTTTGTGTAGTGTTCTCTAAATATGAGAAATTTGATTTTATGTTATTTTTTATTAGTGAAGAACTTTTACATACCTCACTTTATCAAAATTTGTATATTATGTTCCCTAAATGTGGATATAAACGTGTAATTTGATTAATATAAAACCAATCAAGAAGAAATGAGGTATAAACTTAGAGTGTTGTAGATTGATGGTATGATAATGATCAAGAACTTGTGACGAATACAATGATCTGTAATGTACAAATCGACAAACAACAATTTTAACATTTGGTTTTCTAATTAATAATTTAGTTTGATGAAATGAGATTAAATGATTAAATCTAATTGTCTTGACTCAAAGCAGCTGCTAACTTGGTTTGGATGTAGTCTACTCCAGCACGAGGAGAAAATCTAGGAATTATTTCCTGCAAATTAAGTAGGGTTGTCAAATCGTGTTATCGTTTCGTGTTTTTGGGTAACACGACACAAATTCGTTTAACACGAAAACCACGCACATGGCACGATTAAAAAACAATAAACATGACAACACGAGATAAATAACAAATATATTAAATTTTTTACTTACTACATGTTAAAAACATGACAAACACGATAAAAATATAACATAAATTTCTAAATGTTCCCAAAATCATAACTATCGTGTCAATTTCGTGTTAATCTCTGAACACGACTCCGTGTTTATTTTACACGACATGAATTCAAATTTCGATTTCGTCCCAATTTCGTTTCGTTTCGTGTATTTTTGTCGTGTCGTACCAGGTTTTGACAGACCTAAAATTAAGTGACAAAATAAAAATATTCTAATTTCTAAGTGTAATTATTAGTGGTTATATCAACTTTTTATTTCCTCCGTCAATTTCTGTTTTACGTTTTCTAGAGTTAACAAGGTGCCATTTTGAAAGTAAAAAACAGAGCAATATGAATAACTGAAATAAACCAACCTCAGTGCCATCTGAACGGAGTCTTACCAACACCGGAATCTCATACTGATACGCTCTTTCCCATTCAGGATTTTTAGTAATATCCCTAATCTGAGCAGAAACCCTAAGCACATATTAAT
Organism: Calendula officinalis; assembly: GCA_963853835.1. Lineage (NCBI taxonomy): Eukaryota > Viridiplantae > Streptophyta > Magnoliopsida > Asterales > Asteraceae > Calendula > Calendula officinalis. The sequence goes on from OY970829.1 coordinate 20,642,557, forward strand.
GAAATTGGAATGACTAATTGATTTACGAGACATTAATACATACATACATACCTGCAATTCGACGTCATGAAGAGAGTATGACTCAGGGGAAGAAGGAGAAAGAGAGAAAGCGGAATGAAGTTTTTCTTTCAGGCCGTCACACAAACAGCAGTCAGGTTTCGAGTAAAGTATAAGCTGCTTTTTTTGATGTCGATGACGAAGGATAACTGCAGGAGGTAATTGAAAAGGCCCTGAGATTCAGCCGGAGATTAAAGTTCTTCATGGTCGCCGGTGATGTTCGTCTTGCTGGTAGCAGTGCAATCGCGGCGGCGGCGGCCATGTTTCCTCTCTTTTCTTGTCTCGTGAAAGCACTGAATTGGCAAATTGGGGGCGGAGAAAAAACAGTCTGAAATTAATCTTGAGTAAATTACACCAGTGGTCCTTATAGTTTATATCAAATTTCACCAATAGTCCTTTAGTTTCAAAAATTACACCAATAGTCCTTATTTTTGAAACTTTTTTCACCGATGGTCCTTTACACTAAATGCCATTAAAATTTTCTGTTAATTCACCACGTGTGCAATGCATATGAGGGTATTTTTGTATTTTCCTATTTATTTTCTAAAATAGCCTACGTACAACTTTTCATACATCTAGTACTTACAACCACCAACTTCAACTTCTTCACCATCTGTCGTTGCCATCGACAGCACCACGGTTCGCCACCAACAAACCCAGCTCCTGCAATTGTAAAAATCAGTACGATTTCTCATTTTCACTTGATCCATAACATCCCTAAACCAAAAATGTAAATTTCAAACAATCAAAACAATCATAATCAAGATTATACCATTTTCTATTCAAGGAGTGATAATCAAGATTAAAATTGAAGCGTCCACTAGAGGTTTTATCCTTGTCGACAAAACATAACATTCACAACCTAAACCCCCAATTAAGACAATTATTCAAAATTAGAACAAAAAATATTAAAATCCATTAACATAAATTTACAGAGATCTGTAATGTACTGACGAGGAGATGGTAAGGACCGACGATGGAAAAGATAGTAGGTACCGTCGACTGAGGTGTTTGTAGGGACCGGAGACAGAGGATAGAGACCGGCGGTGGAAGAGATGATAAAGACTAGCGACATAAGAGATGATAAGGACCGGCAACGATGGTTGTGGGTTGTGATGGTGGTGGTTACGGGGTTGGGGAGAGAAATGAGACTGTTACACGGAGGTTTCTTCCATTTAAATTAAGAATTAAAGAGAAAAGAAATGGAAAATGAAACCATAGAAGATGAAGTTGGTGGTGGTGGCTGTGGGTTGTGATGGCGGTGGTTGTGGGGTTGTGATGGTGGCGGACATGATTACAGTGGAGACCATTTTGGTGGATTTGTGAAGTCCGGGTTTGATTAAAACCCTAGAAGATGGAGACTTTCTTAATTTAAGAATTAAGAAAAAGAGATGGAAAAAGACAAAAATACCTCATGTGCATTGCACATGGGATGAGTTAACAGAAAAAATTAACGTCATTAAGTGTAAAGGACCATCGGTGAAAAACCTTTCAGAAATAAGGACTATCCATGTAATTTTTTAAACTAAAGGACTATCGGTGAAATTTGGTATAAATCTAAAGGACCATCCGTGTAATTTACTCAATTAATCTTATTTTGCATCTTTAGGATATTGCCACACAAGTTTGACCCTTTTTGTTTTGTGCCCAGAACTTCATTTTTATTGAGATTAAGTTTTTGTTTTTATCGTATATAACCTCGACCTCGTTAATGTGTAATCCCCTTAACGTTAGTGGTGTTTATTTGGATAACTTGGATATATCCGAATCAAATAGGTGAATCCAAATGATTTTTTGATTTTAAATGTTCAAACCGAACCGTCCTAACTTATTAAATCCAAACTGATCAGAACCAAATTACAATTTGGTTGGTTTGGTTTTGTCCGAATCAAACTGTTTTTTTCTTAATATACTTCACAAGACTACAAAAGTGTATAACATAACTAATGTTAAGTTTAATAGTACGTATGTACAATTTCAAAACGATAAATTATTTTATACATAAAAACAAGTCTAATTAATAGCTTCTGACATTTCAAACCATGAGATATTATGTTAATTTACATTGTCCATAATTATTTGATCTTTTTAGAAATGGATTAAAATTATTGGATATATATTTAAATTTAAATATATGTATATTACTATCTGGATTTTTTGGACAATCCAAATTTTACAATGGAAACCAAATCCAATCCGGAAACCAAACTATTAATCTGGTTCAAGTCCAAACCGATTCAAAAAACCAATCCACATGATTCAATCCAAATTATCCATTTAGATAATCCGGTTATATCCGAACAGTAAACACCCCTACTTAACGTCTCTGACTCTGTTGGTGCCTTGGTGGTTGGGTCGGTCTAAGGGGCTGTTTTGGTTATCATGTTCGAGGATGGTATGGCAACTCTAAAAAACAAGTCCAAATCACGTACTTTCACGTCATTACATTAATTCTCAATTTATAAGATAAGTCTAACGCCGTCACCAGTTACTAACATCATCACTACTTATTGTTGTCACCTACCATCGCACGTATCCCACCGCCGCCACCCAACACCTTAAAGCTTATTTATTTGATATCAAATAATAGGGGAGGTTTCCTTTGAAAATTTAGAAAAATCGTAAGAATGTGACAATTTGTGTAATCATCGATGATTACCCTATGTATATTCATAGAGTAATAATCATCGATGATTAAACATGGCACATGTGCCCCATCGCGCCGCGCGACAGATTTTGCCGGATCGTGAGCCCCAAATCCGCCCAGATAAACGGCTGAGATCTATTATCACATTATCACCCAATATATTAATTCTCAAAGTAACTCATTCATTTGCTCAAATAGCAATTAAGCCTAACAAAGCAAAGTAGCAATCAGATGTTGGCCCAAACTCATTTTGGGCATTATCGACCTCATTCATCGTGCTATATCTACTCGTAATAATAATAGTAATTTTTTAATATGTGCCACAGTGATATATCATAATATTGATAAATGTTTTTTATGTCCATGTATTTAATTCGTCAAAAATCTTCATTTTCATTTTTGGTAATGGTAGAATCGGTAACACAGTATTAATTACTTATAAATATCATTTTCTCTAATTATAGAAATTTTAGTTTATTAAAGGTTTGTTATTATATCTCCATGAGGCACACGTTAGCAAGAACCATAATAAAAATATACATACATTTGAACAACGAAAATATTAAATAATCTAAAACTTCTTAATATACTTATATTGATTTCTTATTGTTAAAAGGAAAATTAATACCACTCCCAGCGACTAGATCAGTTGAGGGCATGAATGTACGGGCGGAAGATCAAGCATTGGCACGCCTAGATCAGTTGTCCCGCTAGTTTTGATTATGTGAGTTGGGAGACGGGAGGGAGGGGTGCGTTAGTTTGGGTAGGTGGGGCCAAAGGGGTTTTTTGTGTATGTGTATTTTGTAATGGTGGGTCCCAAAAAATTTAAGGGAAGAAATATTGTTGCTATGAGTACGTCAGTTTAATGTCGGTTGGAGAGTGAGCTGACGTTGCGCTAATTTAGCAAAAACTGATAGTATCAGTTTTAACAACCATTGGGAGTGGTCTAATATTATCAAAATGACCCGACCCGCCTACACCATATGCCAAAAAACGACATGTGTTTATTCTAACCCATGTTATCCGTTACCTAACTACATTCACACTTTTTAACACATCTACACAATCTTAGAATTTTACAGTAAATCGACTTTCCAAAGTAACTAAAATGATTTACTAATAAAGTTGTCTAACTTTTTGTTAATTTACACTTCATTAATAGTTAAATATATTGAAAGGTTTAAATTGTATATACTAAACGTACCCTTAGGGTGTGTTTGGTACAGAGATTTGAAGGAAGAGAAAGAGAAATAAAGGTAAATTCTCTTGTTTGGTTACATTGAGAAAGGAAGATGGAGAAAAAAAACTTTTCCTTTTCCTTAATTTTAATTCTCTACTAAATAAGGGGAAAATGAGGGAATGGTATATCGAGACTTAAAAAAAACACGTAGAGAATCACAAAGCCCTATTCTTTTCTTTATACGAAACCCTTCGTCCTCAATTTCGTCCGTTGTCCACTGCAATTCCGTCGTCAATTGTCTGCCACAATTCCGTCCAGCAACAATTCGTCCGCCACTTCTTCTAGGTTAATCTCGTTATTTGTCTCTCGAACTCTATCTCTCTGTCTCTCTATTATACATTATTTGATGCAACACAGGTTAATCTCGCAATTCCGTCCAGCAACAATTATGTATCTACGTTTCAATATTTAATGTATCACATGGTTCCTTTTGATTATATATATGTTTTATGTATCACAATCGTCCGCCACATGTTTTATGTATCAATTTTGAATTTTTAACCAATATGAAAGCGAAGGTCAACTGATCAACTCCACAGACTGTCCAATTAAATTCCATCCATCTTCCTTTTAAAAAATTGCCTTTATATTTCATCAAAATTACGAAATTCTGCAACAATTATCCACTTCACCATCAAAAGTATACTACACTTTGTTATAATGGTTATGAAGCTCTACTACACTTTGTCCACTTCGCCACATGTTATAATTCTGTATTTATCAATAGGGCCAAGTATTATGTTGCAGGTTATAATAATTTGGAAAAATACTTTCAATTGACTATTTTATGAATATTGTGTAGTTGAGTGGCAAGATTACCATTGAGAAAAAGAATGGTTGTCATAGGTGCATTTTATGCCATGTATGTTATCCATGAATTTTGTATGTTATAATAATGATTGTTGTGGAAAAAAAATATGTTTGCTAATTATAAAGTTTGTACAATTCTCTATTGATTTTTTTTTGTTATACCAAACAAGAGAAATGATTCTCTGCTGCAATTCTCTGTTGAAATCTCTGTGCTACCAAACAGAGGAGTTAATTCTCTTTCTCCAGACTAATTCTCTTTCTCTGCAATTCCATTCTCTGCAACAATTTCCCTGCAATTCCATTCTCTGTACCAAACGTACCCTTAGAGATTTGGAAACCATCAATTCTTCTTCCCTCCTTTTCTCAATGCAACCAAAGAAGAGAGTTTACCTCTATTTTTATTTCTCTACCTCCAAATCTCTCTACCAAACACACCCCTGGTAGAGAGATTTGAGAGGTGAGAAATGGAATTGACATCTAAATTACTTATTAATTCCTATTCCCTAAATTTAATTCTCTCTATATTGAAGAGAAAAGGTGGGAATGGAAAAGTGAGAATTCTAAAAAAAACACGGAGACTTCACAATTCTCTGGTTCCTTGTTTTGTTCGCTCGTTTCGTTCGTTCACCGCATGTCTCTCTTCTCCACAGTTTCGTTCTCCACTGCTTCTCTCAAGGTATGCACTCTCTCTCTCTCTCTCTCTCTCTCTCTCTCTCCGTCTCCGCAGGTGGTCTTCACACAGTTTGGTTGATTTTATTTACGAATCAACAGAAAAACCTTAGATTAGGGTTTTATAGTTAATTGAGTTGAGAAGCAATGATCTCGATTACTCTGTTTGCAAAGGGCAATCTGGATTTTTCTCTTGTGGTATCAAATTGATCAATTACTGTTGAATGAACAAAATATGAAAGCTCTAATTTCGAGTTAATAGAATTGATTTTGTTTCAGGGAGTTCTTTTTATCACCCTTCGAGAAACAATTTAATAAACAATCATAATATCTCTGTTTTCTGGCAGTTATTTTCTAATCTAGCTTTTCAATTTCTTAAAAATGGGTTTTTATTAGATATGAGTTTTAATGCACTTATCTCTATTTCATTTATGCAGTGATTACTAATGTGTTGCTTTTGTGTGATGCAGGATGGGGTTTATGGTAATTGATCAATCGTACAATGATGTATAATTAGTTTATTTTGTAATTAATAATGATTGTTGTGGGAAAAAATATATATGCGCTAATAATAAAGTTGGTACAATTCTCTATTTAATTTTATTATTGTACCAAACAAGAGAAATGATTCTCTGTTACAATTCTCTGTTCAAGTCTCTTTGCTACCAAACAAAAGAGACAATTCTCATTCTTTAGATAATTCTCTTTCTCTACAATTCCATTCTCTGCAATCATTTCTCTTCAATTCCATTCTCTGTACCAAACGCACCCCTAATTCCATCACTTTCAAAAGCGTTGTTTGGATGTGCATTTTTAATATGAGGTGAATGGAGTTGCTTATCCTTTTTCAAAGGTAACAAGCTCTATTTCTCTAATTTATCATTTCTTTGTGCTGCTACACAGAATTACAGTCTGTACAATCAGTACTTCCAGAGTACATGATTCATATGAACCATATATAACTAATGTTTTACATGCACCCTTTGTAATAATTGCATTGTCCTATATAATCATGTTCATGTGTGTATGTTCCTTCGCACATAATCGCAGATTCGCAGTTATCTGATACAAGCTATTTTGACATAATGGCGTATGTAACGAATTGAACAAACATCCAAAAAGTGATTGATTTATTCCATTTATTTGCTTAATAACATATAAATAGAATTACATACATAATGAATCAGAGAAGCATATCCGACTTTGAAGGCAATCTCTTGAAGAAATTCACAGGAACAGAAGGCATCCTGCTCCTAAACCTCGGGTGCCTCAGCCAATAAAGCCCGAACAAAACCGCCACAACTTGAAAAGGTGTCACATACAAAAACACAGCCCACACCAACGCAATTATAATAAAACTAGGTTATCACCCGTGAAAAATCACGGGCTGTCACTAATTTAACTCTTTTATAATTTTTATTGTCGTACAACAATTTATCGTTAACTACATAAATAATATTTATTGAATAAGAAAATGTGTAATGCTTTTAACCGAAGGTATTTTCATTGATCCTTACAAATTATATTAAATTATAAAATTAAGAATACCTGATAAAAAAGTGATAAGAATAGAATAAGAAATTTAAAAAAATACAATCAATTCAAACATTAATAACTAAATGTTAGAACACGAAACTTTCAACAAAGTGACAATTACGAAACAAATTATTTAAGAAAACTTTAGATACAATTTGGAACAATTTTTTGAATATAAGATTTGATGTTTTATTTGTTAAACCACCATATTTATATTATATTTTTACATTAAAGCATTTTCAGCTCTTTACTCTATATAACGTTACATATAATTGTCCGTATAAAAACATTGACTTTCTCTAATACAAATCAACCTTTAGCTATGATTGTCCTTGACACTTATTAATATCTCCATCTATGGACTTTGGTTAAATCAAATATATGAATTTTAGATATATTTACACTCTTCCTTTTTAATTTATGATTACCTGATGTTAATTTGGAAACCAGTGAACCATTAATCTTCTCCCTCATCAACAATTCTAGATATTAATGTTATCCTTCATCAACCTTTCTAGCAGAAACAACATGTGAAATACAAAAATGTTATCCTTATTTTGATAATAATGTTATGTGGTTACGATTGTTAATCTTCTCCCTCATCAACCTTTCTAGATTTTTTCCAACTTTCCCATCGTAAAAATCCATATATTCAATCTATAAAAAAAATGTGTCAAAATAAATATATAAATATTAACAAAATAAATTTGACGCATGTCATTAAAAATATATATTTTTTTAAAATTTAACCTATGTCATTAAAAAAGAATAAACACATGTCATATAAACTTTGTTTAAACGCACTAAGCAAATTCTTCATACTCAAATACATGTCACTAATAAGCTAGCTATATAAAAACTGAAGGAAACTGTGTGGTTATAACTTATAATTTGTTTAATTTGTCCACCTAATTAAAATAAAATACATATAAAGTTAGCCCGATAATAAATTACACACGTCTAATTAGCATAGCCCGATTATAACATATATTAGGTCTAAAATATATTAATCTTGATCTAGATCAATTAGAGACCAAGGATAGTTTGTGGTTTAGCTTCAAGAGGTTTTGGATTCAACACTTTATTAAAGACATTCCTTGGAGATAAAAAAAAGGAGGTGAGTTTATCCCTCAAAAAAAGAGTTTTTTTTTTAACGGTAAGTTAGTAAAAGTTAGTGGTTTGACATATGCATAGATATCAAAACGGGCAATATGCATTCTTTGAACATATCTCCTTTGGAATAAACTCCACCATCTTTTTTCTCCTAAAGAGTGCCCCCAATAAGTCTTGAACTCAAGAACTATTAAAGACAAACTCCCCAAGGCAACCCTTAATGACCAATTGATATGCCATTTAAATGACAATACATTACTCAAATCACTAATTTACTAATTTGACCGTAAAAAAAAGGTCCAAAATATGTTAGACCCTAATTGACTCCGATGATTTTAATCGGCGTCTGTATCCCACTCTCGCAAAAATTAGTTCCGTCTTTCTCTCTGTCGACGGGGAAGGTTTACGGATTCGCAAGTGTCGTATACCTTAACAACTCAGGAAATTCAGGTATTCATATCAACCCTATTAGTCATAAACTCATAAAATGTAAACGATCATTCCTAAACTTTTTTGTTATGAATTTTAAGTGCTACTCTAAAATTGACCATTTGGTTGTATTTTGTATCTCATCTCCACGATATGATCCCCAAAATGGAGATCAGAATCAAAGGAATTTAGCTAAGTTTAAGCATATAAGTTGTAGTGTGGGTTCGTCAATGTTTGTTTCCCAAATTACAAAACCCTAATTATATAAGTCAATTTTAGAAGTCAAAAACCATGTAGCCTAAGCAAATATTACTTAAAACATTGAAACCCGGATACCCACGGGCATAAAAATAGAATTTGCCAATGTCGATTGAGGTGAGTTTCCGATTCTGATAGTCTATTGAAATTAAAAAAATGTAAGTTATTTAAAATTAAAAACGAATTTATTTGAAATTAAACAATTAAAATGAGTATAATTCTTATGGAAAAGTTTTTCTAGAATATGACTAAAAAGTTAATCAACAGTCATATTGCAGTAAACGTTTTTATGGAATATGACTAAAAGTATATTACAGTCAGACAACAAAGATGATTAAAAATCAAATATGACGAAAGCCTAAACTGCTTCTGAATTGAAATAAGTTTTATATTGAATAGGTTAAAAGTTAAAACCTAAACTGTTACTGAATAGGTTCTGCTGATTTGTTTATGCAGTAGTACATGGTAAAATATGGATGTCTAGTAAAAACCTGGCAGAAGCTGATGCAGTTTAACGGAAACGAATGTTTGGTGATTCAAGCTGCTTGAGGCAGAATGAAGGTATTATATTTATATAGAAAAAATGAAAAGGATATCAAAAATCGTTTAAAAAAAAACTGATAAAATCATATATTTAAGGAGTGATTTGAAATGCCTAAAATATAATTGCGTACGTGATAATGCATATAAATCATTCCTAGAAATATGAGCTGGTTTTGAAAAATTAAATATGATGCTTGTTTTTAAAAAAGAATTTGAATTTTAAATATGTTTTAAATTAAGAAACCGAATTTGCATTCAAATTGGTTTAAAATTGCCGAATTCTTAGTAACCAAGATATTCGTAAGAGAAATGATATTTGTGTCTACCCATAGGCCTACTCACTTCTAAATTTGACATGTGTTATCCATTAATTCTGTCTCTTCATATCATCCCTTGATTTTGAAACTTGTCATAATCAAATTGATAAACATATGAGTAGACATATTAAATATGCACAAATACCATTACTCTATCCGAAATATTAGTAAAAAAGATATGGCCGAATAAACACTCTCGTTCAAATGAGAACTAATTATTTTAGTGAATATTATATTAGTAACCAATGGAAATTTTTTTGGATTTAATATTAGTAACTGATTCTATTAATTGGGTTAGTGAATATCCTATTTAAAGTTGCCTTATTGAGCGTGGAATTTTTTTCAGAAATAATGCTGTTTTCCTTCAAATTTTCACAAATGATGCTGTTTTTTGTTGACTTTCACAAATGATGTAGTCGGACTCACGGAATCCGGAATTGAGCTGAATTAGTTGTCCCGGAGTCCGGAAATCTCTTTTTACATCGTACCAACAAATGGGAAAGTACAGTTTGGGTGCAGAAGTACGGTTTGGAATCTTCGAGTCCGGAAATCCAGAGTTTGGTACTCCGTGAGTCCGGAAATGGTCACCATGACTCCTAGAGTCCGGATTTGGGTTTTCATACTCCCCGAGTCCGGAAATGGTACCATGAACCTAACCCCTCAACCGGCTATATATGTACAATTTATATCACAAAACTTCCATCTCTCAACACTTCTATCTCTCAACTTAAGCTATTCACAACTGTATTTCTCCCAACAAAATAACAATGAGTTCGTCGAATAACGAGTCAACTCCATATCACCCCGTGTATGATTCGCCTCCTTTAGATGAGGCTGAGTTAGAATGTTTGATAGCTATGGATTACAATGAGGTGCATGCGGAAGAACTTGCAGACGAGGAGCAACTTCTTTGGCTTGATGCAGAGCAAGCTCAATATGAGCGACATACTCAAATGTTGCGTGAAATAGGACCACCGGTTATTCATCTCTGGCAATTAAAAGGGAGGTTTAAGAATTTTCACACGAGAAAGCAAAAAATGGTACGTTTAAAATTACAAGATAATATTTGTTCAATTAACTAAAATCATAATTTTTTGGTATTTTCAGCTTTTACCGCCTCGGTTTGTGAGGCAGCATAACCACCTCCTTCAGAAAAGACATTGCGTGATACGAAGAGGTGATTCTGTTGAAGTCATGGACCTCCATTCTACTCGATTTGGGGAAGTTAAAATGAGTGGTGATTTCAAGCATTTCATGCATGAAAACGGAATTCTACCTGATGAACTTTGTACTTTTATCATAAATGAAGACTATCAGACTAATGGTAGAAATGTGATTTTTACTGTTAAACGTGAGAATGAATGATATGTAATATAGTTTGATATATCATGTGAAATAAGACCGGTCTTATCATATTAAAAAGTGCATTAAAAAACTTATCGAAATTTAATAATACATTAATTTAAGTACCAAAAATAAAAAACTAAAAACTAAAAAACTAAAAAGAACATAATGCTTCTACAATCAATCTCTACTAATAGTTGGGCATCTGGTTCTGGTATGCCCTATCTCGGTGCAAATTCCACAACGTTTTCTGTATCCTTGCCTTGGATTAGCCTGGTCCATCTCGGTAGTGATCCTATTCTGCTGTCGCCTCCCTCTTCTTGTTGAAATTCTTCCAGTTGCGGCTTTCAATCCCCAATTTGGGTCGTGCCAGTAAGCGACATGGGGTAGCGGTGTAAAAGCTCCCCTATATTGACGTTTGTACATATCTATTTTATAGACCCGACTCACAAGTTCTTTCGGGTCACCCCCCCTATGACGACAAACTGCAATAGCATGTGAACACGGAAAGCGCATCATTTGCCACTTCCCACATGTACAATCACCGTTTCCGTTGTTGTAAGTCACCGTCTGATCGTTCCCACCATGGCCGAATTGAACCCTTGTCCTCACCCTGTACACGCCCTCCTCGTAGTCAAAGTTCAGAATATCGTGCTGCAGGGCATATCTGTCTCGCGTGGTGAAAAGACCCCACATACGCGGGGTTAGTGTCGTCTTACAATTAGACGCATTTTCCGCGCGGTCCCTGAAAAGGATGACAGTTTTTGTGAAGGTGAAGTCAATCATCGCCTTAATTGGAAGAAGTCTAGCTCCACGCAATACGTTGTTGTAACTCTCGGCAATATTTGACGTCGTGTTCCCCCAACGTCTATGGTCTTCGTCTCCCAAAAGACTCCACTTATCAACCCCGATTTCCTCCAGATACGCCCACCCGGCCGGGTTGATAGATATGAGTTCGTCTTTGGCTACGTCAAACTTACGTTGTTCAGTCGTGGCACCCATCACCCAACATAGTTGCTTCATTCGGTGGTTCTTGAAACATTTGTTGAGGTTGCTTCTGACGTGCTTCAGACAATATCTATGATACGCACGTGGCTCTTGCCACTCTTGTAGATTGTTCATTGCATATAGAAGCCCATGGTGCCTGTCAGAAATGACACATAACCGTCTATCACTGTGATTTGCAACATATCGCCGTAGGTGATTGAAGAACCATACCCAATTTTCGTTAGACTCCTCGTCAACAATAGCATACGCGAGAGGTAAAATTTGATTATTTGCGTCTTTTGTGACGGCAGTCAAGAGCTTCGCTCTGTAGGAGCCTTTTAAAAATGTCCCGTCCACACAAATAACAGGCATGCAATATCGAAAGGCTGCGATAGCAGGTCCAAAAGCCCAAAAAATAGACTTGAAAACTTGTCGGGTGTCATTAGGACTCTCCCTCCCCCTAAGTGACCACTGAACGATTGTGGAAGGGTTTGACTGAATTAAAGCATTAATGTACTTTGGCAACTCTTCAAAGTTGCTTTCCCAACTCCCAAATATCCTCTCTATAGCAATATGCCTAGCACGCCAAGCCTTGATGTAAGATATGGTAACGTGAATATGTTCACTGACATGAGCCATAATGTGTTTTACGGGGTATGCGATATTGACACGTACGTGGTGGAGGATTTGGGTGGCTATGAACGCGGACGTCAAACATTTGTTTTTGTTTCCAACAACCGTACCTTTTTCACAATTGTGCATGGATACCCATCTTCTTAGTTGCCACAACCCTTCCTTCCGCTTCTTAATTGAACGAACATACCAAGTACATGGTTTTTCCGCCTCTTCATCATCTGAACTACATGGTATTTCCTCTTCTTCATTATCTGAGTTGCTGGTAAATGGGATGATATCAGATGCGTTGCTACGGGTAGATGGGTTTCTGGTAGATTGGTTGCTCGTGGATGGGAGGTTGTCATCTGGGTTGTTCTCAATTTTTTGCGGTCTAAGAGTAGAGCACCTAGCAACCCACTTTTTAGATGTGCTTTCGATAACCCAAATCTCCTTATTTTGGCCTATATTCCAAGACCTAACTGCATCAATCATCTCTTGCTTGTTAGAGAAATACATATTAATGTGAAGGTGATCAGGCCTGTCTGATCTCCAAAAAAATATTTCATCGTGTTCATCAAGCATGGGGCCATTATCAGCCTCATTGTATGCATTTGTTTCAAATTGGGAAAAGTCATACAAAGGTTGTTGAGGACGTTGATCAACATGTTGAGGACGTTGATCAACATGTTGAGGCTGTTGATCAACATGCTGATTTGGTTGATCATCAAAACGATCCGCCTCACCGTTGTCATAAAATTCGTCTCTCGTATCATCAGATTGTGGTTCGTCTTCCGATCTGTCTAAGCCGTCATCTTCATTGTTATCAACGGCGAGATTCAAGTCAGGTAATGGATTATCTAACGAGCGGGCAGATGCCGATGGACCAGTCATAACTGTGGACTGATAATGAGTTGGAGGTTCCGGTACAGTAAGTACTTCTGCACCCGAGCAATGTTGGTGCAATTCCACAAACCCGGTTTGTGGAGGTTGTGGCCCCATATATTGCATATAATTGTGCAATTCCACAATTATATGACCCATAAAATGTTCACTTGAACCGGCAATGAAATATAATGTCTCTAAGCTTTCATCACTTGTGATTCTAGACATATAGAATATTCCCAGGTATTCATAACATAAAAGGTAATGTAACTTGTATTGTTCTTGCGGGACTTGAACATGGTTGTAAACCAAATTTTGAAACGCTTCGTAATTGTGTCTTCTTACAAAAACAATAGAACATTGCTTGCTTTCCCTGTCACCTATTATGTTGCCGTTTGTATATTGAAGGTTACCACCCCAATATATAGTAACAATGAAAGGCTTTGTCAAAGACATTTTGGAGGATAATATTACTGGATAATTGTGTTTGAATAGTTAGAGGATATATTGTGTTTGAATAGTTAGAGGATATATTGTGTTTGAGTATAAAGCAACGTATTTATAGAGATAAATTGGTGGTCATCATCTACAAACATTATTCAGTCTTTTATTTTATCAGTACATAAATTGGAAATAAGACAAAAAAATTAATATAAAGTAGTACTTTTACTGTAATATTTATCACATCACTACTTAATATTCGGATTCCCTAACCACTAAAATTAAACCCGATTTGACTGCACAACATTTATATTCGAACCGAACCACTAAAATTTAAAACACTGCCTCGCTTTTCAGAATTTCCGGACTCGTGGAGGACGAACGGCTGATTTCCGGACTCCAAGACTGCACCGCGTCAGATTTCCGGACTCCGAGACTGCACCGCGTCAGATTTCCGGACTCCGAGTGTACCAACTTGTAAGGATTTCCGGACTCTAGGAGTCCAAAAGGACAATTTCCGGACTCGGGTAACACCATTGACCTTTGTCTTCACCCCAACCACCGAATTAATTGTGAAGCTACCCAACCACAACATTTAAGGACCCGTGAAATCTGTGTATCATTTAACCCCAACCACAAATTTATTTCAGACGTTCAGCATTTACAATACAGACATTTTCCATCGAATTTTTCTTTATAATCACAAAATAAATTTATAACTATAAATATCAACATCAAAAATTAATTTTTCTTCACATTCAAAAAATCTATCACGATCAAAAAGCTCTAACACATTTCTTCAAAAAAACTATCACCATCAAAAAAAACAATCACCGTCAAAAACCTCTAACACATTTTACAAAATGAGTAACATGCAACTTGTTCCCGGTCCCATCAACCAGGAGTTGTTATATTTAGCTAACAAACACCGAGCTTATCATCTGTTTTATAATCAGATCCCAGAAAATGATTTACATGTCAGGCGGAATGACAAACGATTTTTTCAAATCTTCAAAGCAAACCCACCTGTCCAAGGCGTGATTGACTTGTTAGAAAAAGCTGGTTTTGCCGGAGTGTTCGCCTGTAAATGGCGGGAAATTGATCACGCTCTTATCACAGCCTTTGTCGAGAGGTGGCGTCCTGAAACCAATACGTTTCACATGCCAATAGGAGAGGTCACCGTGACCTTGCAAGACGTTCAAGCAATATGGGGTTTGCGTATAAATGGCCCGGCCGTTACCCGTAAGGACCCGGGATACAAGTATTCCTCTGATCTGCTAGACAAGTTTCAACGTATGTTCGGTTTTAGGCCAACGTTGAATGATTTCAGATCCCGCCAGGTAAAACGTACATGTTTTACAGACTTTCTAGCACAGGCTCCCCCACCACAAAATGACGTGGAATATGAACAAAGGGCCAGAATATACATACTCATTCTACTTAGTGGTACTTTATTTACCGACTCAAGTGACTCTGTGGTCCAGTTGTATTTTTTGGACATCATTGAAGACCTAGAGATGTGCGGGCGATATAGTTGGGGTAGTGCTGTTCTCGCCAGTCTCTACCGAAACCTTGGCAAAGCAACTAATAAGGACGCAATAGAAATTTGTGGTTCTATAGGTTTGCTGCAGTTTTGGGTTTGGAGTAGGTTTCCATTATTATCTCCAACTCTTAGTATTAGAGATACTAGTCTCGTACAGGGAAAAACATTTGGTTGTAGGTATGTAATCCGTTATCAATACATTAAAATGAAAAAATTATTGATAATTATTGATAACTATTGATAACTATTATAATGTATGGAAATGCAGGTGGAATCAGAAGTTAAGCTTCACGCGTACAACCAGGTCAAATTTGGCATCCTATAGGTCAGCGTTGGAAGCATTAACTAGTGAAGAGGTATTCTACTTTTAAAATCAATTCTATAATTGCTAATTGATTTAGACTAAATAACCTAAAACAATATTTTGCAGTTCATATGGGCTCCCTATGATAATTATGGGCATCTTCTAGCACCGGTGTGTGTAGAGCAGCCTGAGAACTGGCTCTGTGTAACATATGTGATTTTCTGGGGAATAGTTGAGCAGTACTTACCCAACAGGGTAATGAGACAATTTAATCTCTTTCAAGATATTCCTATTCCCCCCCTTTCAGACGCAAATCAACACAAATGGTTACAAAAAATTGGCCGGAGAGAAGCCGGAAAAGATTGGGAGAGGGTTCTAGACCAATTTCTAGCACATTGGAACAACCGCCATATGAATTACGTCACCGCAGAGGTGACGAACACTCCCAGTACTTCACATGATTATAGGACTTGGTACTACCAACGTACCATAATCCATATTAAAAATCCAGCATTTGGTCCAGACAACTTGCGTGGCCATAATTTGGGAGGGAATTTAAATTTTACGGTAATATATCATATCAAAATTTACACATCGGTAAAATATCATAATAATAATAATATTTATTGGTATGTAGGTTGATGGGTTAACCCACGTTCAACAAATGATGCAACCTTTGGTGGGACAAGAGGCGTATGAGCCTTTATTAGGCAACATCTTGCAAATGTCCCAGTCAGTCTTGCAGACAGCACATGCAGATGAGCGTCCAATAGATTGGAATTCTCTTGTGTCACAGGATCATCGTCAACCGTTTGACAGACAACTGACCCAGGAGGAAAGAAGGGGAATTCCTAGATGGATGCGGCGGCGGGGGTCACGTAACTCCCAACAAACTGAAACTGGACATGTGGGCACTTCGAACCGGGATAATACTGGTGGTGCCAGTTCATCACAACAGATGGAGATGGGCACATCGAACCAGGATAATACTGATGCCTACATTCCAACTTTCAACTTTGAACCGGGGAATTCAAGTATGCATTATCAAAATGAGGATTCTAGTATGGCATACAATGAAAATTTTCTTAATATTCCTGAAATGCCTCAAAACAACGAACTCCCAAATTGGGGGTTTAATACCCCTTATGCCGCTGCACCCCCACTTTTTTCTCAGGCAGGTAATTTGTCTGATTGCCCTGAAAATTATTGGCCGGGCGGATCTTCTTTCCAACCTCCAGATAGACATGTTACTCCGGTCCATATGTTTGACATTAATCGGGACCCTGATTACGAAAACGAACAACGAGGTAGGCCGCGCAGAATTATAAGCCCGCCAGATTGTGGTACGGGAGGTAGAATGGGCCACAATCATTAAATTATTTTATTATTATTTTTTATTTTTTAGTTATGCAAGTATTTATTTTGAAGTGAATTGCACATGTAAATAATGTCATATATTCATTTTTATCACTTTGCAATCATCATTAGATTTTTATCATTTTTATCACTTTTGCCATTTTGAATTTATCATAACTCTTTCATTTCTAATCTATTTTGTCTGATTCTTTTTCACATGTTTAAATTCTCAGGAATACTACAACTAGTATTTAAAAAGTTATATCGGAATAATTAAAGAGCGTACTCTATTAAGCTCCAAAGTTAGACGAATATTATTTTTTGGAAGACAAATTATTCATAGATAAATAACAAATACAATTTACATTTATGTCCAGAACCTTGTAGATTTGAAGTTATCAATCCATAAATTTAGCATTTTGAAAGTTTTGGCATTACAAATAATTTTTTTTGCCATTTTGAAATTATCATAACTCTTTCATTTCTCATCTATTTTGTCTGATTCTTTTTTAGATGTTTAAATTCTCATGAATATTACAACTAGTATTTAAAAAGTTGTATCGGAATAATTAAAGAGCGTACTCTACTAAGCTCCAAAGTTAGACGAATAATTTTTTTGGAACACAAATTATTACTACATAAATAACAAATACAATTTAAACTTTATTCCAATTCTTCAAATAACATCGTAGGTCTAAAAGGAAATATTTTGGGCTGTGATTCTAAAATACGATAGCTATAAAATTCACGAGCCATAAGCCGTCGGTAATCCGTAGCCACCTGATTATAATCGATGCCTTCATCTTTCAAGATTGATTTCCCTGTTACCAAATAATGCATAAACTTACAAATAAACACTGAAGAGTCTTCTGCACTTCCTTGAGGTATGCCTTTGGCGAAATAAATAGACGATTTAGGTTGGTCGGGTCTTCCTTCGTACGAAATCGCCATACGTAAAGCGGACAAGTTTTCGTTCCAACGTCTAACCATTGACAAAAACAACTCTTTTTTTAAGGACTTCTTACAACTACAGATAAAACATGTCTCGTTTGTAACGAGATTCATCTGCGCAAGTGACCAAATGTTATCATTTAAACAAAAAGGAATGTATACAACATCTACGTCCCCCCAAGCGGGATAAGGTGTCAAACTGCCATCCGCATATTTAGCTGCCTCTGATATGTGAAGTGGTGATAAAAGAGGCTCAAATCCGGTGGATATTATTGTCCATCGCGTATATTCACCGGTTTTATACCCAACGTACCACCGGTAACGCATCCATCTTTTAATCCAAGCCTCTATATGCTATAAAAAATATATAATTAGTTAAATTTGAGATTTGATTACATAAAACTCATAATAACAAAATTAAATTACTTACCATAGGCCACAAAGAAGAGCTTGCATTCTCACCTACTAGGACACTCCAAAACTCTCTTGGTACTTTTTTACGACCTAAGAATGCAATATAGCAAAAAGTATCATTACCGCGGCTATCCCCGTGGAGGTAAAATTCTTCTACACTTCGGGCCCACCCATGCTGAGTAACCACATCATTTGTGTGAGTTTGTTGACTCCATGATGCGGAGTTTTGAGTTTGCTGCTCCCTGAGATGTATTGTAGGTGGAGGTCTTTCCCTCATACGTCGGATCCTGGAATATGACATCCTCCTGTGTGTACTTGAAAGAGATGGCTCGGAGTGATAGTCTTCATCTTCAGGTGCCTCCTGATTCTTCTCCTCAAACGCAGCTGAATCAGCCCGGCAATGCATGTCGGTAACGGTATCTTGTATCTCATCCATGTGTAGTCGAAGCTCTCGGATTCGAGAACGTTGAGCGTGGCCCTCCATTTGGTCAATTGTATCTTGCAATTCTTCGATCTGGTTTTGAAGTAAAAGGACGGACACTGCTTGAGTGCGCCACATTCTAAGAACTGAAAATATTTAGAATATAAAATATGTTTTTTTTTGAAGTAAAATGAAGTTTGGTAATACTTTATAGCGGACCCGTGAAGACCATTTCCGGACTCTAGGAGAACTGTAAAGACTGTTTCCGGACTCGGCGAGTATTGCTGGATATTTCCGGACTCCGAGAGCACGATCGAGAGTTTCCGGACTCCCAGAGTCCAAGTAAGACTTTCCGGACTCCGGGAGCACCCGCTGTCGCATTGTGTACTTTCTGTGGGTAGTACGAGGTTAGAAGTCATTTCCGGACTCTAGGATTCCAATATTTAGGCATTTCCGGACTCCGTGAGTCCGACTACATCATTTGTGAAAGTCAACAAAAAACAGCATCATTTGTGAAAATTTGAAGGAAAACAGCATTAATTCTGAAAAAAATTCCCTTATTGACAGGAAGTACTTATAATGGAAGGCACATGGATATAGCAGCCGGTTAAAAGCTCCCTGTAGAAGACTTGGGCGGGAAAATAAACAATTTGCAATAATAAGTTGCCAAGTGTACAGAGGCAGTCTTACAAAGTGACATGTGACACTTAAATGCTTCTTTTATTATAAATTATAATTAAGAATCGCGGTAGCCCTCGAGTCTCGCCAGCTCATAAGATACTGAGGGCTTGTTTGTTTTTTCCCCATTAAATCATGTATGGGTATGAATGACTTAGTCGTATTAATATAAAGGCTGTGTACAAAAAATAGTAATAATTTATATTGTTTGTTTTTCGTATTGACTTGATAGTCTTAAAGTAAATGACCATTTTACCCTCACATAATAATAGTTTGTCTTCTTTCTCTTTTTTTAGTTAAATGATTGATTATGGTTTATTTAATTAAATCCCAAAATCATTACAAAGTTTGAAGAAGAAAAAAAAATAGCACTGAACATTACGAATTTGAACAATTAGCATTTTAAAACAACCAATTAGTACTTTAAACATTACAAAATCAAAATTATTACAAAATCGACAGCCATTACAAAACCGAACACCATAAAATTATGAAAAAGTGCTCCAACATATTGTGATTTTGTTGATTTCTAGAAATAAGAAAAAGGAGTTTGAGCAAAGTGATGAGGCATCCAACTCAAGATAAGCACAAGGCCACAGATACCACACAAAAACAGATTTAAAATAAAACATTTCATGATTTTATTAGAACAAAGTAACAACAGGAACAAGGATGGAGAAAGCAACAACGATGGGGGAGAGGCTGCAGCGACGACGGTGCAGGGGAGATGCGACGACGGCGGCGATGAAGGGAGGACCGGCCGTGGCGGAGATGGAAGGAATACCAGCGGTGACGAAGCAGGAGCACCGACGATGACGAAGAAGATATGGCATCTGTGAATTTTTTTAGATGGATTTTTTAAGCGGATGAGATATTTCAGGGGTTGTCTTAAAAATGAGATGATTGTATGGAGACAAGACACCTTGTGGGGTTGACCTATTAAGTCATGGTTTTTGGATGGCTTTATAAATAAGTCCTAAATAAACACAAGGATATGGCTACCGAATAAGGAACCATTTGCAAGAATAGTACAGTATCCTTCCAAATTGTATAAATAATGTTATTTTTGGGGCTTTTGCAAAAATAATGCTATCCCCTAGTGTCACATCCGGATCCCCTTCTTTCCCCTAGTACCACACCCGGATCCCTCTTAAGCATGCACACTCGTCTGTACCTTGCGTACTTTCATGTAGGAACACTGTACCTTGCGTACTTTCATGTAGGAACCCCTAGTAGTACACCCGGATCCCCTTGGGGTATCCCCGAGTCGTACGCCCGGATCCCCTTGGGGTATCCCCACTTGGCACGCCCAGATCCCTCTCCTTGCTATATGACGATGACGATTTTTTTTTAATTTTAAAAACTCAAGGGACATGAGTTTGTATGAAGAAAACTGGTTCGATTGTTACATATATAGTCTATTTTTTAAATATTTTTTCATTTGGGTTTAGTCCTCAAACTTTGATCTCTGTCACTGTTCTAACCTGTAATTTCTTTTTTGCAATATTTTATATTTTTCAATATTTTTTTTTAAATTGATATTTAAGATAGTCAATGTAAACGGTTCATCAAGTTAAATGTTCATATACACGCCACAAACCCACAAGTATAATATTTGATGATTTTACACTGATTTGGTATATGACGAGTATAATATTATTATTATTATGTATATTATTATTATTATTATTATTATTAATATACTAACACTAACACTAACACTAAAACTAACACTAACACTATCGGACATAAAAGAGAGTTTTAAAGATTTAGAAGGATATAAAGTTAATTACATAATTTAGAAGGATATAAAGATAATTTATAAATTTGAAAAGGATGTAGTAATAATTTATGAGTTTTAAATAGGATAGAAAAGGATGTAGTAATAATTTATGAGTTTTAAATACATCCTATTTAAAACTCATAAATTATTACTACATCATTTTCAAATTTATAAATTATCTTTATATCCTTCTAAATTATGTAATTAACTTTATATCCTTCTAAATCTTTAAAACTCTCTTTTATGTCCGATAGTGTTAGTGTTAGTGTTAGTATATTAATAATAATAATAATAATAATAATATACATAATAATAATAATATTATACTCGTCATATACCAAATCAGTGTAAAATCATCAAATATTATACTTGTGGGTTTGTGGCGTGTATATGAACATTTAACTTGATGAACCGTTTACATTGACTATCTTAAATATCAATTTAAAAAAAAAATATTGAAAAATATAAAATATTGCAAAAAAGAAATTACAGGTTAGAACAGAGACAGAGATCAAAGTTTGAGGACTAAACCCAAATGAAAAAATATTTAAAAAATAGACTATATATGTAACAATCGAACCAGTTTTCTTCAATACTACAAATACAAACTCATGTCCCTTGAGTTTTTAAAATTAAAAAAAAAATCGTCATCGTCATATAGCAAGGAGAGGGATCCGGGCGTGCCAAGTGGGGATACCCCAAGGGGATCCGGGCGTACGGCTCGAGGATACCCCAAGGGATCCTAGCGTACGGCTCGGGGATAGCCCAAGGGGATCCGGGTGTACTACTAGGGGTTCCTACATGAAAGTACGCAAGGTACACTGTTCCTACATGAAAGTACGCAAGGTACAAACGAGTGTGCAGGCTTAAGAGGGATCCGGGTGTGGTACTAGGGGAAAGAAGGGGATCCGGGTGTGGCACTAGGGGATAGCATTATTTTTGCAAAAGCCCCAAAAACAGCATTATTTGTACAATTTGGAAGGGTACTGCACTATTCTTGCAAATGGTTCCCGAATAAGTAATCCATAGAATTCAGCCCATTAAGTTCTAATCAAACAACATCTAAGAAGATTGTTTATAAATATTTATAATACATTCAAAAGATCGTTGACAGAGGTTTTTTTGTTTGCTAATTTTCATATGATACCGAGAAAATATTTGTTTGCTAATATTTAACCGAATTTTATATGATGTACAAAAAATGTATGTTGGTATTCGTACCGTATTCTCAATAATTTGGAAACTATAAATAATTTGAATTGTAAAATCAAGTTGGTAAATGTTATATTTCTAATTTATACTTTACAATATTTAATTTATGTAATCAAATTGTTAAAAAAGAGAAAAAAAAGTAAATTGTAATTATTGAAATTTAGTTATAAGAAAAATGAGATAAATTATAAGTATCCAATTTGTGTTTATCCCTACCCATATTATATAGTTTGACTTTGTGTAGAATTGTGCTACTAATGTAAACCCTACAAATTTTAAGATAAAAATAAGATCATGAAATTTGTTATTTTGGAAATTTAAGCCTCGCTGAAACTAATTTTATACATATAAGATTAGTAATAAAATATTAAAACTATAAGTAAAAAATAAAAAATATGAATTTCATTTATGGTATTAAAAATAAAAATTATTATAATAGTAATAGTTAAAGAAACTATCATTTTTTAGTTATAAATAAAGTTTTAAAGTTAAACCATATATTTTAGAAAAATCTAGACATTGGACAATAAAACTTAGGGTATTAAATTGTAATTTAAGAAAAGTTAAAGTTTATGAAAGTAAAATGTAATTTTAGCAAACTTAATAGGAAGGGAAAAAAAAAGAAAACAAAAAGGAAAAGTTAAGACTTGAGACCATGACCTGTAGTTAAACAAGTGATGTGCTTTACCAACTCGGACAGACTCGGCATGTTCAGTATTCCGTATATAATTAATAATAAGGCGAAACGTTTTTAAAAAAATAAAAAATTAAGATGTGTACCTAAAAAAGTTGCCGCTTTGAATACGCGATTCCATGAAGTACCGAACTACAGATGCCGTTCAGAAAATCCTAACAACCCAATTAGGGGTAAAATGCGCCAATTCCATCAATTTATTGAATATAAATTGCGCCAAACAGTGAACTCGGGCACAATTCCTCTCACAATTTGATCGTATTTCATCTTCATCCAACTTAAACCCTAAAACACATCTCATCTCAGGTACTTTCTCCTTTTAATAATTTTATCGTCTTTTTGAGTTAGAATTGTATACTTTAATCTTCGTTGCTCAGTCAAGATCATATTATCTATTGATCTCCCCAATTAGGGTTTACATCACCGTGAATCGACTTACTTTTACAGGTTTTAGTTGTTTTTGAGGTGTAGTATGAATTTTGCTGTAGACGTGTTAAAGCAGAGCACGAAGAAGTTTATTAAATTAATCTTCTAATAATTGATTGCTTTTGTCGGCATATGATTTCTCCAAACATTAAATACATTGCAATTTAGTCGATTATGTTTCCATTTATCTTATTTGATAATGTATATACTAAGTGGATTTGAAATTAATCTTCTAATAATTGATTGCTTTTGTCAGCATATGATTTCTCCAAATATCAAATACGTTGCAATTTAGTCGATTATGTTTCCATTTATCTTATTTGATCTGTATATACTAAGTGGATTTGAAATTAATCTTCTAATAATTGATTGCTTTTGTCGGCATATGATTTCTCCAAACATCAAATACTTTGCAATTTAGTCGATTATGTTTCCATTTATCTTATTTGATCTGTATATACTAAGTGGATTTGAAATTAATCTTCTAATAATTCATTGCTTTTGTCGGCATATGATTTCTCCAAACATCAAATACTTTGCAATTTAGTCGATTATGTTTCCATTTATCTTATTTGATCTGTATATACTAAGTGGATTTGAAATTAATCTTCTAATAATTCATTGCTTTTGTCGGCATATGATTTCTCCAAACATCAAATACATTGCAATTTAGTCGATTATGTTTCCATTTATCTTATTTGATCTGTATATACTAAGTGGATTTGAAATTAATCTTCTAATAATTGATTGCTTTTGTCGGCATATGATTTCTCCAAATATCAAATACATTGCAATTTAGTCGATTATGTTTCCATTTATCTTATTTGATCCGTATATACTAAGTGGATTTGAAATTAATCTTCTAATAATTGATTGCTTTTGTCGGCATATGATTTCTCCAAACATCAAATACATTGCAATTTAGTCGATTATGTTTCCATTTATCTTATTTGATCTGTATATACTAAGTGGATTTGAAATTAATCTTCTAATAATTGATTGCTTTTGTCGGCATATGATTTCTCCAAACATCAAATACTTTGCAATTTAGTCGATTATGTTTCCATTTATCTTATTTGATCTGTATATACTAAGTGGATTTGAAATTAATCTTCTAATAATTCATTGCTTTTGTCGGCATATGATTTCTCCAAACATCAAATACATTGCAATTTAGTCGATTATGTTTCCATTTATCTTATTTGATCTGTATATACTAAGTGGATTTGAAATTAATCTTCTAATAATTGATTGCTTTTGTCGGCATATGATTTCTCCAAATATCAAATACATTGCAATTTAGTCGATTATGTTTCCATTTATCTTATTTGATCCGTATATACTAAGTGGATTTGAAATTAATCTTCTAATAATTGATTGCTTTTGTCGGCATATGATTTCTCCAAACATCAAATACATTGCAATTTAGTCGATTATGTTTCCATTTATCTTATTTGATCCGTATATACCAAGTGGATTTGAAATTAATCTTCTAATAATTGATTGCTTTTGTCGGCATATGATTTCTCCAAACATCAAATACATTGCAATTTAGTCGATTATGTTTCCATTTATCTTATTTGATCTGTATATACCACGTGGATTTGAAATTAATCTTCTAATAAGTGATTGCTTTTGTCGGCATATGATTTCTCCAAACATCAAATACATTGCAATTCAGTCGATTATGTTTCCATTTATCTTATTTGATATGTATATACTAAGTGGATTTGAAATTAATCTTCTAATAATTGATTGCTTTTGTCGGCATATGATTTCTCCAAACATCAAATACATTGCAATTTAGTCGATTATGTTTCCATTTATCTTATTTGATATGTATATACTAAGTGGATTTGAAATTAATCTTCTAATAATTGATTGCTTTTGTCGGCATATGATTTCTCCAAACATCAAATACATTGCAATTTAGTCGATTATGTTTCCATTTATCCTATTTGATCTGTATATACCAAGTGGATTTGAAATTAATCTTCTAATAATTGATTGCTTTTGTCGGCATATGATTTCTCCAAACATCAAATACATTGCAATTTAGTCGCTTATGTTTCCATTTATCTTATTTGATATGTATATACTAAGTGGATTTGAAATTAATCTTCTAATAATTGATTGCTTTTGTCGACATATGATTTCTCCAAACATCAAATACATTGCAATTTAGTCGATTATGTTTCCATTTATCTTATTTGATCTGTATATACTAAGTGGATTTGAAATTAATCTTCTAATAATTGATTGCTTTTGTCGGCATATAATTTCTCCAAACATCAAATACATTGCAATTTAGTAGATTCTATTCTATAATCAAAGAAGCATGGTTTATTCTATTTTAATATCATCTCATCATACATGTCCTGACAATTGAAAAGGAAAGATGATGGTTATTTTACCATCCCTTTTAGCCCCTTAAAGTAGACAAAGAAAATGACAATTTCTTCTTTTAATATATTTGCTAAGTAAAAGTTGGCTTTGGGTTTACTTCACATCAATTTTGTCAATGCTCATGACTATATTTAGATAGATTGATCATGTTATCTTATGTGATATGTATATAACAGTTGTATTCTAACTGGATCTGAAATATTGGTTATTTATTTTAGTTTCGTATGATGGAGGGAACCTCAACTGAATTTGATGATGATCTCAGTGAATCTCATAATATTGTTTTGGTGGGAAAAACTGGAAACGGTAAAAGTGCTACCGCCAATTCCATACTTGGATTTAGGGGATTTTTTTATCAAGGGCTAGCATAGCTAGTGTTACAAGTACTGACACATTGGGTCCCCTGTGAGGCTGTGTCAGTCTTCAAACCGGGATTGAGGTATCCTGTGTCAGGCTTAAACCGGGATTGGGGTCCCCCTTTTCAGTCAAAAAAGCAAACCGGGTATGGGGGTACCCCATCCCCTTGAAAAGCTGCTGGAAGAGACTGCCACCTCGAAGGACACGTGTCGGCATATGGTTCAAACCGGGTATGCCATACCCGATTAGCATAATTTTTGCAAACGATTGAAAAACAACATTAGTTGTGCAATCTTGGAGAATAGTGCATTATTTATGCAAATGGCTCCAATTTAAAAGGAAACAATTTCATCGGGCCATTTCCAGCAATAAGACTTTGATGTAGAAGGGGAAATGCTAAAAGAAGAAAACAAGCAAGAAGAAGAACATTACTTATAATAACATGAGTAAATTACATGAATGGTCCTTTAGGTTTATAGCAAATTTCACCAATGGTCTTTTAGTTTCAAAAATTACACTGATGGTCCTTATTCTTGAAAGGTTTTTCACCGATAGTCCTTTAAGAAAAAGTCCGTCTATTTTTCAAGTTAACTAACATCACATGTGATGCACATGAGGGTATTTTGGTCAATTTGTCTTTCCTAAAGGACCATTGGTGAAATTTACTATAAACTTAAAGGACCATCCGTGTAATTTAATTGAGTAGGGGAAAGATAAATTGACCAAAATACCCCCATGTGCTTCACATGTGATGTTAGTTAACTTAAAAAATAGACGGACTTTTTCGTAAAGGAATATTGGTGGAAAACCTTTTAAGAATAAGGATCATCGGTGTAATTTTTGAAACTAAAGAACCATTGGTGAAATTTGCTATAAACCTAAAGGACGATTCATGTAATTTACTCTAATAACATTTGCCAAAAGCAAATCCTGTTCATCTACAGTAGATGAATAGGATTTTTTTTATTTTTTTTTTAAATTGAAGACTAGCCATAAACCCATCAACGACTTCCCTTGACCAGCCACAAACCCATCAACCACCTCTCTTTTTCTATGCCCCATCCCTACAAAATCAGGAATCTATTGCAAGTAAAAAGTACAAGAGTATGCTTATATATCTTCCCAAATAACCTCCTCCTCATTTTATGCATACTATCCATAATCCATTACTTCCCATAGTAATATCATCATTCTCGAAGAAAACTATAAAGGTTTGATTTTTCTCAAAATTTGTAGCTTGGTTTTGGGTTTCCTTTTTTAATCTTAGAATATCTAAATTTTTGTTTCATGTACTTTATTTATGTAGGTTTTTAAAGATCCAGTTCTCACATTTTTTTTATATATTGAACTTTAGTTTAGATTTATATGTATGTTTCTTAATTTTTGGGTTTTTTATATGCTTTCTGTTAGGTATTAAATATGTTGTAATAGTTAGTCTAGGGGCTAAAGTGTAACATTGTATATAGGTTAGTTTTTATTACCAAAATGGTCCTAACTAACCAAGAATTGAGCCATGGTATAAATACCAAGATGTAAGGCTCAATTCTTCAACTTTTGCCATTAATCAATTTCACATTCCCAGCAAATTGTTCTCTCTAACTTCTCTCTACTTTCTCTCTCTAAAACCCTAATCTCCTTCTTCACTTTTATCACCAAAATCATCATCAAACCTCACTAAATGGATTGAATCAGTGTTATTGTGCTTTTCAATTGGTATCAGAGCATAATTTCATCTTGAAAACGATCCAAATCCATCAATTGGTGTTAAAATCAGAAGAATAAGTGGGTTTTTGAAGGTTTTTGAAGAAAAATGGGTTTAAGATCAAAAATCAGATTTAAGGTACTATTTCTTGTTATTATGGATTGAATAGCTTCCTTTTATTGATATATTAAGCTTAGAATCAAGCTAGGATCGAATCTAATCCATACTGATGAAGAATTAAGGGTTTTAGGAAAAACCATTAAAGCTTCAAAAACCCTTTAAATTCAAATTTTCGAATAGATCTAGGTTGTTTTTGAGTAATATTGTTGCAATGGATTGAAGAAAATAGTATTTGGGTTAGTTTGCTATAAGAATCAGTGAATTTGGGTAAGAAACGAGCATTTTAGGATCAAATTAGTGGGTTTTTCTGGTCTGCTCGTAACTGTTCTGTTCAAGAAATTGTTCGGCCCGAGAACAGTAACAAGTTCGGCCCGAACTTCATCAACAACTTCGGCCCGAACTTCATCACTACTTCGGCCCGAACTTCACACCACAACTTCGACCCGAACTACTACCCAACTTCGGCCCGAACTTCAAACCCCACTTCGGCTCGGACTTCTTTCACAACCTCGGCCCGAGCTTCTTTTGAACTTCGGCCCGAACTTCCTTTACACTTCGACCCGAACTTCACCAGTACTTCGGCCCGAACTTCTTCTGCACCTCGGCCCGAACTTCTTTGTACTTCGGCCCGAACTTCTTTTCCAAATTTAAATAAATTTTTTTTTTTCGGTCGTTCTTTCTTCCAACTAGATATGACTTCCAAAGACGCCTTGTCTATTGGATCAGACACGAAACCACCTGTTCTCTACCGAGGAGAATACGGTCAATGGAAGAAACGGTTTCTCCATTTCATCCTGAGCCAACAAGCTGGTCCATCTATCCTTGAATCCCTTACAACCGGACCCGCTAAGTTCTATCGTGCAGTGGCTCCAGCCCTAAACACCGAACCAGCAATACCTGGAGGTGTAATCGAAATTCCCCCGGCGGAATACAATCAAGAGCAAAAGGATAGGGCTAGGGCGGATGTGCTCGCACACTCCTACATGCTACAAGGCATAACAAATGAAATCTACAACAGCCTTGATAGCTTCAGCACGGGGAAAGAGCTTTGGGATGAAATTCAAAAGCAAATGGAGGGTACCGACCTGGGTAATAAAGCAAAGATGGTTTCGACCTTAAACGCCTATGGTCAATTCAAAGCTACCCCAATGGAAGAACTAGGGGAAACGTATCTTAGATTCTGCAACATGCTCAACGATCTCCGAAAGAACAACCTCATCAAAGAGAAACTTGAGATCAACATCAAATTCATCCAATCCCTACTACCGGAGTGGGAGATGTTTGGAAACAGTGCAATGCAGCACAAGGATTTGAGCTCCATAGATATTCATGAACTATATGAGTACCTACATCAAAACGAGCCAATGGTGAAAGGAATCGTCAAAAACAGGCAAGATATGACAGACACCTTGGCAATGTTGACCAAACAAAATCTGGCTCTTAACAAAGGTATCAACGAAGCAATGGTTGCAGCACAAACAAAAGAGGTGGTACATGAAGAACCAGAAACTCTGATCCCAGCGGGGACACAAGATGAAATCGACTCTGTTCGTCAAGCCTTGGCTCTCATTTCCACCTATAACAAAAAGTACTATAAGAAACCAACCAACAACAATCTTAGATCATCCTCAAATTTCAAATTCAATTCCTCTTCTCAAACCCCGAACAACAAATCCTCATCCTCCTCCACCGAGCCACCTAAGAAATGTTACAACTGTGGTCTGACTGGCCATTTTGCCAAAGAATGCCAGAAGCCAAAGGTGAAGGACTCAGAATACTTTAAACGGAAAATGCTCATGGCCAAACAAGTTGAAAATGGGAAAGTTCTACTGGCTGAGGATCTACAGTGGTTGGAGGACTCTGATGATCAAGAGGAAGAGGAATGCACAGCAAGCCTGGCACTCATGGCGAGATCTAACGAACTCAGAGCTGCACTGGGCATTCCTGAGAATGATGAAAATGAGGTACACCCTTCTTCCTCTGACCCTTTATTAACTGATTCAGACACTGATGAGTCAGAAAATTCCTTGTTTAATGAAAAACTCTTTACTAAAATTGATGAGAAATCACACTTGACAAAACAAATAACTGATTTGGAATCTGTAAAAGATCAACTCTTAAATGATTTGAGTGAATTAAGTCAAGTTTCTCTTCAAATAACTCAAGTAAACAAGGACTTACAAAATCAGTTGTCTACATCAAAATCAGCTTTTCAATTTCAAATTACTGAGTTACAAAGTGATCTACAAACACAAATAAATACAACGAATGTATCAAACACACAAATCCAAAAATTAAAAGATGAAAATTTAACCTTCCGTCGCCAACTTGAAACTCTTGTTCCTCAAGTAAATCAAATTAATAACTCAAATCAAAAAACACAAGAGTTACAACAACAGTTGTCAACATTTCATGCTGCTCACACCAGTGAAGTAAATCGTCTAAATCACATCATTAATACAAAAAATCTTGAAATATCAAACCTAAAAATGATGAAGACGGTATCAAAAGACAAAGATGACTCCAAGCAGCTGATAAGTGACTTAGCTATCCAACTCAGTCGAGAGCAAACATGGATGAAGTCTGCTGACATCAAGATGAAGGATTACCAAGATAAGTTGAAGGCAGCTGATAACGAAATTCAAAAACTAAATGAACAAATCACAAACATCACAAACAATTTTAACAAGGAAATCGATGACAAATCAGCAACCATACACAGTCTTACTGTCAAGAAAGAAAATGCTGAAGAACACATCTCCAAACTGGAGCAGACGATTGTGAAAGCTGGTCACACTGAACAAACAATAAAATTAAATCAACCAAAAGAGTTCAGATCTTTCAAATCAAAAGTGGGTCTCGGCGCTGAGAACTCCCGTCCTCTGGAAAAAGCTGCTGATGTTGTTCCCACACTATACAATTACGATTACATGAACTTGGGAATATGGCAAAGCTTTCTTCACATGCCGGACGAGGAAGCAGAAATCGAGAAATTCAACAGAGAAAAGAAGGAATACGCTCAAATCAGCTTTAACTATTCTGAATTGAACTATACATATGAAAAGAATAAAGCAAAATTTCAAAACAATGAGTACTTCCCGATTGTCACTCCAGAAGAATTTTCCATTTCTGACAATGAAGTTTTAAAACAAACAATTGAACCAAAGCTTTATGTTCCACCGTTGATTTTAGAAAAGAAAATTGTTCAACTTGAAACTGAAATTGACGACACTCACAAGGCCTTTGATAAAGAAAAGGAAAAACTTCAAATCAAAATACATAATTTAGAGGACACCATTTTAGAATTAAAAACTAAAACGAGCAACGCTGTTTCCAAAAATTCTAAAGCCTCTCTATTAGGGCCAGCACCGACAAACCCAGTTCCAACGATCTTGAAGAGAAGCTCTAATCCACCTATTTTGAATCTTGCAGATGGAAGATTAGAGTCCAGAGGGAAGAATTCCATGAAGCAACAAGAAGTCAACAGAGCCACACAGTCAAAGAAGTCTATTCAGACTGGATCCAGTATGCTTAAGAAGCCTAGTCTACTTAAGAAGTCTAGTCCACCTAAGTCTGTAGTTTCATCTTTTTCTGTTCAAAATAAATGTAATGACTCTAGACATTTTATTTCTCCAAAAGAAGCTCATGGCATGTGTAAAAACTCTAATTTTGTGAAAACTATTTTAACAGCTTTTAGAACGGACTATGATTCTACTGTTTATCGTCCTGTCCGTTACTCTCCTGATTTAGGTAATGTGTATGTTAAAACTGACAAACATGGAACAAAAAGATTTTTTGACAAAATTACAAAGAAACAGATAACTCAAACTGATAAACGTTTTTTTGTAAAACTTGGTGCACCTTGCAGTATTCATAAGAACATTGTCTATCATTCATCTGGTAAACTTACAAACACATGCAGAACGTGCTATCCATATCTATGCAAAACACACGTCACTAAACCACAAATTTCTGTTTCTAACAAAAGATCAAAAGCTCAAAAGCTACCCTCGAAACAATCAAAGATGCCGTCTAAACAACCACAAATTTATGTTTCTCACTTCTCTTCTAGTCGCACATCTCCTCAGGTTAAAGCTGCACAAAAGCCAAAACCGTCAGTTCTCCCCAAATTCGACAAACCATCCATTAAAACGTCTACTCATGTGAAATATACTTGCGTTAAGAATGAAAAATCTCAATGGATTATCCAATCCTCTGAAAAATCTCTCAAATGGATCATCAAATCTGAACTGCCTCCTAGCAGTTCCCAAAAGCTCTAAACTGATCATCTCATAAAATCTGCATAAAACATATGTTTCTAATCGTTCTGGACCCATACAAGATTGGGTACCTAAAATGTTTTATTTGTTTTATGTAGAATGTGTGGTACCTCGACTCGGGCTGTTCGAGGCACATGACAGGAAACAAAAATCTCCTGACCAACTTTCGGGAAAAATACTTAGGAACGGTCAAATTTGGAAATGATCAC
The DNA here is from genome assembly GCA_963853835.1 of Calendula officinalis. Taxonomy (NCBI): domain Eukaryota; kingdom Viridiplantae; phylum Streptophyta; class Magnoliopsida; order Asterales; family Asteraceae; genus Calendula; species Calendula officinalis. The sequence goes on from OY970829.1 coordinate 20,675,301, forward strand.
TTAGCAGCCATCTTAGGTCTTGGTGATCTTATCTGCCATAACCTGATAATCAGAAATGTTGCCTTTGTCGAAGATCTCTCACATAATCTCTTCAGCATCGGAAAATTCTGTGACAAGACTCTAGAAGTAAACTTTCGCACAAAGAAGTGTGCCATTCGGACATATGACGGGGATGAACTTCTAACTGGAACTCGTGACACAAACCTCTTCACTATTGATCTTAATGACCTTAGTACAACCGAAGAAGTCTGTCTCGTGTCAAAAGCTACTGCCAATGAGTCATGGTTATGGCATCGACGTTTGTCTCATCTCAACTTTAAAACAATGAACAAACTCGTAAAAGGAGGTCATGTGTCGGGATTACCTGATGTTGCCTTTGACAAAGATCACAAATGTTCTTCGTGTGAAAAAGGGAAAATGACCAAAAAGTCTCATAAACCTAAACCTGCTCCCAGTACTTCCAAACCTCTTGAACTCCTACATATGGACTTATGTGGTCCAATGAGCGTTCACAGTCTTGCAGGAAAACGTTATGTTTTGGTTATTGTTGATGACTACTCCAGATACACATGGGTCTATTTTCTTCGTTCAAAGGATGAAGCCGCAGAGATCATAATCTCATTTATCAAGAAAACTCAAGTTAACCTGGAATTAAATGTTCAAACAATCCGTACCGACAATGGTACTGAATTCAAGAATCGGGTTCTTGACTCTTATCTTGAATCTGCTGGCATCACCCATCAATTTTCCGCTGCACGAACTCCTCAACAGAACGGTGTTGTTGAAAGACGAAACCGCACTTTAGTGGAAGCTGCTCGTACGATGCTTTCATTTTCAAAACTTCCTCTGTCGTTATGGGCAGAAGCCATCAGCACCGCCTGTTTTACACAGAACCGCTCAATCATAAACAAAACATACAACAAAACTCCTTATGAGCTAATCAACAATCGAATAACAAATGTTAACTTCTTCCACATCTTTGGTAGTCGATGCTTCATCCTATCTGATAACGAGAAACTCAACAAGTTTGAAGAGAAAGCCAAGGAAGGAGTCTTTATAGGCTATTCAAAGGATTCAGCCTCATTCAGAGTATACAACCGCTCTACAAGAATGGTCAGAGAAAGTGTCAATGTCTCATTTGATGAAACATTCTTGCTTGATTCAAGCTCAACTGGCATTGAAAGACCTCTACCCACAACCTCTACTAACCATTCATACTATCTGAATGATCTTGAAATCCTATTCCAACACTTCCATGATGAATATCACAACGTCAGACACCCAACCCCACCTCCACCCCCACCTCCACCCCCACCCCCACCCCCACCTCCACCCCCACCCCCACCCCCACCTCCACCCCCACCCCCACCCCCACCCCCACCCCCACCTACACCCCCACCTCCACCCCCACCTCCGGCTGATGCTCAATCAATCACAGCTCCGGAAATCAACACTCCATCCCCAAATGAGACCCCATCACCTACCTCACCTGCTCCAAACTCACCAATACCCACATCAAGTGCAGGTCCTTCAACATCGACACAAGGAACTCAATCTTCACCAGTCGATCCCCCACCTCCCGCAGATATTATCGCTCCACTGGTGACTGATTTCTCTAAATTTCATCTTCCTCGTGTTGATCCACCACCTCCGATCAATCCTCACAATACTGAAACTGCAATCATACCACATCCTGCTTTCACTGATCATTCCAACGTTAACCCTGGTCAACTCCCACTTCCTCATTCTACGAAGTGGACAAAGGAACATCCTTTGGACCAAATCATCGGAAACCCAGCCTCTTCGGTCCAAACTAGACGGGCTTCAGCAGATGAATGTCATCATGCATCATTCTTAAGCTCCACTGAACCGAAGAAAGTCTGTGAAGCGCTTTCCGATCCAGACTGGATAATTGCGATGCAGGAAGAGATTAATCAATTCGAAAGATTAAAGGTCTGGCGCTTAGTTCCTAAAACCCCGGGATCATCAGTAATCGGAACTAAGTGGATTTTTAAGAACAAGAAAGATGTAAATGGAATCGTCATTCGTAACAAAGCAAGGTTGGTAGCTAAGGGTTACGCTCAACAGGAAGGCATTGATTACGAAGAAACATTTGCTCCTGTTGCCCGCATAGAAGCCATTCGCATTTTCTTAGCATATGCAGCTCACAAAAACTTTACTATCTATCAGATGGATGTAAAGACTGCATTCTTAAATGGTATTCTAAAAGAGGAGGTGTTTGTTCATCAACCAGAAGGGTTTGTAAATCCCAAACATCCAGATTATGTCTATGTTCTCGACAAAGCTCTCTATGGCTTGAAACAGGCCCCTAGGGCATGGTATGATGTTCTTTCCCAGTTCTTAGTTGAAACTGGTTTTTCAAAAGGAAAAGTGGATACCACATTGTTTATCAAACGACACGGGGAAGACATCATACTAATTCAGATCTATGTCGATGACATTATTTTTGGGTCTACAAATCCGAAATATTGCAAGCGTTTTTCCGATCTCATGGTAAAACGCTTCGAAATGAGCATGATGGGTGAGATGAACTTCTTCCTAGGTCTTCAAGTTCGTCAACTTCCAACTTGCATCTTCATCAATCAATCAAAGTACATCTCTGATCTGTTGAAGAAGTATCTCATGGACGATTGTAAACCTATCTCAACACCGATGTCCACGACCGCCAAACTACATGCCGATCTCGATGGTAAACCGGTAGATGTCACAAACTATCGGGGTATGATTGGATCACTCCTTTACTTAACGGCGAGTCGTCCGGATATCATGTTTTCAACATGCATCTGTGCTCGGTATCAGGCTGCTCCCAAAGAATCGCATTTTCTGGCAGTCAAACGAATCTTCCGCTACCTGAAAGGCACCAGAGATCTTGGTCTTTGGTATCCCAAGGAGACTTCGTTTGATCTTTCTGCCTTCTCTGATGCTGATCATGCTGGGTGCATGTTGGACAGGAAGAGTACATCTGGGGGAGTTCAATTTTTGGGAGATAAGCTAGTCAGCTGGTCATCAAGAAAGCAAAACTGCGTCTCACTATCAACCGCTGAAGCAGAATATGTTGCCGCCGCTAGCTGTCTATCCCAGGTAATATGGATGCAATCACAATTAAAGGACTACGGCTTTTCCTATAGCCGCATTCCTTTATATTGTGATTCCAGAAGTGCAATTGCAATATCTTGCAATCCAGTTCAACATTCTAAAACCAAACATATCGATCTTCGATATCACTTTATCAAAGATCATGTTGAACTGGGCAATGTTGAATTGTACTTCGTATCCACCGATTTTCAATTAGCTGATTTGTTTACCAAAGCTTTGGACGAAAAACGCTTTAATTATCTTGTCTCAAAGCTTGGTATGCTAAATCTCAAAACTTAATTGTCTTCAATTCGTATTTTTAAATTGTTAAATCGTTGCATTCTTCGTATCATCACAATGGCTTTCAAGAAACTCGTCTTGAAACCCGGTCGTCAAACAATCGTCAAATGTCGAAGGAGAGATTCAACTCATCTCATCAGTATCGGGGGAACTGATGCTGCGTTACTTAATTTCCGTCTCTCGACATTAATTAGGATTTTTCTAGATTTTCACCTAATTCTTAATTTTTAACTGCTTAAATTTTCTTTTATTTTAATTTTCGTTTAATTTAAAAAAAAAAAAAAAAAAAAAAAGAGGGTGAAAAGTCTTCGGGCCGAACTACACACTGTTCCAGGCCCGAAGTTCTAAGTCGGCTTACAAGTTCGGCCCGAATTTATGTCCTATAAAAGACACCGAACTTCACTATTCTCGTCTTCTCTTTCTCGAACACACACACCAAAAACACCTAAGAAAACACACACTTACCACCAAAATCGCGATTCCTCATCATTCGAACTCAAATCGAATCCCAAATCGAAACATCGTCTTCCTCAACTACTTTCGGTAAGGTTTCCACCTTCAATTTCATACCATTTAACCTTCGTTGTACAGAAATCGACCGACTGATGTTCGGCAATTTCTAGGGTTTTACGTTTGCTGATTTCCGTCGATCTAGGGTTGGAATCAGTATACTATGTTACATAAGTTGCTCGATTAGTTAAAACGAACCCCATAGGCCAGTTTTTACTGTATAAATCGAACTAGGAATGAAAAATTTGAAAAACAGTTAAGGAAACCAAACAGCGTAAAAGTCCTCGGCCCGAACTACTTGAACAACTTCGGCCCGAACTACTTGAACAACTTCGGCCCGAACTTCTTATACAACTTCGGCCCGAACTACTTATACAACTTCGGCCCGAACATTTACTTACTCTTCGGCCCGAAGTTGTTACACAAGTTCGGCACGAACATCCTATGCCCGAAGTTGTTACTGTAGCTCGGCCCGAACATTTTTCTTTCTTTTTAAGTTTTTTTTTTATTATTTTCTTTATAATTATAATTTACTAATTTTTATTTATTAAATATTTTTAATAAATTTAAAATTTTTATATTATTCTTATATTTTAAATACAATTAAAATTACTTTAGACCCTCTCGTCTCGATCAGTGTGAAACATCATCGTTACATTTATTTTATTAACACTGTGCACTAACATTGTTTATTATTCTGTGCCTTGTGTCTTTAGTGTCTAAACCACAGATGGCAGCAGCACATATCATTGACGAGAACACCCTGGTTCCTCCATACAGGCTCAAACCCATGGCGGAGAACAACCCCTACTGGTCACCGGAAGAAGAAGTCTCGTTCTCCATCAACTACCCGATTCATTCTCATGTTCTCCAACGCCATCCTCTCTTCTACTCAATAAATGCCAGACCATCGGTTCCAGCGGTGTATGTACAACAGTTCTTTGCCAACCTAACCTTGGTGACATCAACAACCCCCTCACATTTCGAAACCATAATTGATGAACAACAAATTCACTTTACAAAAGATGATCTTTATGACATCTTTCACTTACCTCGTGCCGACTCTAGACCACCACTGACTGCATTTGAACCACAGCTGCCATTCGAGGAAGTGTATCTCGGAATACACGACCTAGGTCTAGACCTTCCTCGGCACACTATTGACTTAAGAGAACTCAAAAAGAAAAATATGGCAAGAAGCTGGTCACATGTTTTCACAATCTTCAACCGTTGCATGACGGCAAAGAAAGGTGGTCACGACAGGGCCTCAAAAGAAGTTCACCATGCCTATCATGCCATGTGCTACAACCGCCACTTTGACTATGCTGCCTACTTGTGGGAAGAATTCAAGCTATCCAAATCAAAGGAACCGGCATTTCTGCCATACCCAAGGTTCTGGGCAATTATGATAGAACATTTCATGGAGAGATACCAAAACATTCATACCAGAGATGTTGCACGAAAATTCATACCATCGAGCGTTAATTTTCTAAGGGGCAACAGTGGTACAACTGCAGTCAATGAGGCCGCGATCCCACTCCCACTCCTTAAAATCGCAAACTTCAATCTTGATAGTGTGAACCACTACCGGGCTATTCATTATCCTGACTGGACACCCGAAGGAGCACCTCCTGCTCCAGATCAACCAGCTGCTCCTGCACATCAAGCTGCCCCAGTACAACAACCACAAGCTCAACCACACCAACCACAACCTCAACCACGACCTAGACGTAGACATGCTGAACAGCAACAACCACCGACTCACCAACGTGCTAAACGACCTCGAATTTTATCCAGCAGTGCCTCAGGAAGTGGGTCGGTTGCCACTACATCATCTGAACAAGTTCTACCTCCGCCAACTCGACCCATCATACGACAACCACAACAACTAGCTGAACCGTCCTCTTCTTCATCATCAACAGACTCAGCTGCAACGATATCTGATCGACCAGGTTCACCACCATCACCACACGGTCCACCTTCACCACCACAACAAGGTCCACCTTCACCACCACAACAAGGTCCACCTTCACCACCACAACAAGGTCCACCGTCACCGCCACCACAAGGATCCCCAAATCCTTTTGATGATCCTATCTTCACGGATCCTTCTCCACCACACATTCAACAACCAATCACATCAACAATTCCCACTACCACAACCTCCGTTCCTCCTATCTCTTCCACCATCCCAACAACTGCAACCTCCGAACTACCAATCACGTCAACCATCACAACTACCACAACAACAGTCCCCCCACTATCATCCACAATTCCAGCCTCCACAATCACTTCTCCACCAGTTACCACAACTCCACCAGTCACCACCATAACTCCACCAGTAACAACCACAACTCCACCAGTCGCCACCACAACCCCACCAGTAACAACCACAACCCCACCAGTAACAACCACAACCCCACCAGTAACAACCACAACACCGCCAGTCACAACCACAACACCTCCAATTGACACCTCACTTCCCCCGATTACCATCATTACTGGTACTGCCTCGAGGGTCGTTACAACTTCACCTACAACGGTTGTTATGACCCTCCCTCAACAGACTACACCATCTGAGGCTACCACCACCACCACAACTGCAATGTCAAATCCTGAAATGCAGCTTATCCCTCATCTCACCTCAACAATCCAATCACTAAGTACGAGGTTGGAGAACATTGAGAGTAGGCTGACAACTGTTGCTCCTCTTCCACCGACTTCTGATCCACTTAACAGAGAAATGCTCCTGGAAGCATCCCGTGCATTTACAATTGAACAAATTAAAGCGATGTTCAACTATCGCTTAGAAGAACTGGTCGAGCCATGCAGGCAAGGATCCCTTATATACAGAAGACCGGGAGACCCTGAGGATGATCCTCAGGGAGGAGGAGGACAGAGGAGAATTCTGGAACGTGGTGGATCCAGTTCTCAACACTCCGGAGGTGCAAGTCATTCACAACAACAACCCAGCTCCTCTCATCAAACACGGGGAGGAGGCCAACAAGAATATGAGTATGTACATGACTGGGCGATTGTTGAGTTTGATTACAATCAGGTGCTGAACGTTGAACCACTCAACCAGTGGCGAGTAGATGAGAGTGAAGACGTCTTGCCCCAAAATAACCGTAAATCCAGTGAGATGACTGAAGCCGAAAAACTTGAATCTATGTGTCATCTCCAATCTATAAATTTTGAGGTTGAGAACAATAAAAACGACAATGTTCAACAGGTTCTGAGAAAAGAGGCGGACACAGTGATTGATTTACCTAGTGACCCGGAAGAAGACAATATTGTGAGGGATGCTTTTAACGAATCAACTCAACCTGCCACCTCCCCTTCAAATGATGACTCCGACAGCGACAAAGCAGGGGAGGATGAACCATTTGACGTCAAAAGATATCCTTTCACCCGAGAAAATTATCACCGTTACTTCCGGAACTACGATCAACTGGTCGCCGCCAGAACTCCAGCACCGGAACCACCAACTGCCTCTCCTACACATGATGTGCCGGTATTATCATATAGCTAGAAGAGGGCGGCGGAAAAAGCTAACAAACGCCGCCTAAAGATCTCCAAAGCGTGCCTCTTTCAACAAGTCAAAATGCCATTTGTTGAAGATCGCTTCTCTGCTATTTTCCAGGAGACAGATCTGCCTGTAAATTATCAGGATTTGTACAAAGAAGTGGTACTGCCTTTCAGAGAAAAGAAAATGTATTACCTTACAATGCATTACCTTAGGGGCAAAACCGATCGCTACAGCAAATTCCCGATAACACAACTCCTGGAGATAACGACCGACCACTTCTCAGGCTACTACTGGTACACAATCTTCCATATTCGCAGAGCAGATGATCAACTGTACACAATTACTGAAGGAGACTTCTATATTCTTGAACCTCGGGATATAGAATTTCTTTACAACACAGTACGCTTACTACCAGACACGCCTCATCCAGTTAAAAATCATGCGAGAAATTTCGCTCAGGCTGCTCTGAAGCGCTTCATGCTTGTTAAAACATTAGCTGCTCGAATGGAAGATGTGCAGATGGCTGTTGAGAGTGGTACAGCAAAGGTTCACTTAGCTGCTCCTTACAGATCACTTCCCTCCGAGATTAAAACTCGGAGAACAGTTGTGCTAGGTGAACCCAACTTGGGAATGACTTACACAAACTACTTCAAAGAACGAGTATTCTTCCGTGTGTCTGACATTGCCAAGTACTGTGACGGCACATTGAACATCCTTAAGAAGAAATTGGAGAAAAAGGGGAGGCACATGAACAGAGATCCCAGCATCCCAGAAAACACCTCTCTTCGAAGCAATATTGACACACTAATCACTGCCATTAAGGAAAGACTAAGCTGGCGAATAGTGATTAGGCATTTTGAGGTTCACCTGGGTGTACGACAAAGAAGAAACACGCCTACCTACACAACTGAAGTTCCTAACATGCCACTACCTTTCGGTCAATATCATGGGCTAAGATGGCAGGACGAATCAGTTAATCGCCAAAAACCGTATGAAAGACGTGGGCGGCATTAACATTCAAATGCTGGGATGCACTTCACCTGTTCCACAATGGCTTCTGATCAAAACAGATTCAGGACCCGCTCTTATAGGAAACCACAAATCTCAATCAAGCTTAACCGCAAAACCTCTCCTTCAACCCTCCGACGATGTATAAGGTACGTTTCTACAACTGACAACTTTTCAATATCTTTGTTTTGTCGAGGGGGAGAAATATTAATTCTAGGGGGAGAATTATTATTTCTAGGGGGAGAAAATTCAGAAAACCAAAAATAAATTACCCAAATAAAAAGTTTTATGTTTGTAACGCTAATTATAAGTCGTTGTAATATCCGTAAACGATCTCTTTACTAGTTCTCTAGTAAAGATTGCATATGTTTATTACAAATTCTTTTAATTCTCGTTACTCACTACTTCAAAAGACATACCTTCCCATGGTTTGCCAGATCCGGCCACACCTTCCCAGGGAAATATTTCAGCCAACTGGTAAATGTGAGGGTTTAGGTCTAGGGTATAGTAATAGGTGAGTGCAAGGTGATGTGAAAACATGATAAATCAAAGAAAACACACCTTATGAGTGCATCCAAACCGAAAACAAACCGGGCAACCAATTAAATAGGTGATCATTCATTCGTTGAATGTTTCACTAGACTTTACTGGCCCAGTAAAGCAAATGCACGCCACCACCAACTACTCAAATTCCTCTCAACAGGGATTTGTTTCAATTCATCAGGGGACGTAGCACAAAAGCTACTGACTACTCATTCGGATTATGTCGGTATTGAATAATAATAACCTCCTGCCCCGGGTTAAGTCTCTTTGTATGCACAGTGTGTCTAGTTCTCACCCCCAAGAATGTTTCCAATATAGGACACTTGCACTACAAACATGGATCTCCGTGAATCCATCGGAACACTCGTAGTGGCATCACAATCTGATGTTTCACGAGGATCGAGTGGAAATCCTGCTAGAGCTAAAATCACGCCAACTCTAAACGCAGGTCACACATTTGAATCAACGGTTGTGCAAACGACTACCGATTCATACCGTGTGCTAACGGATACTCTAAGTGAGTCCGGTGTTATCCAAAATCCATGTGAAACTCCTAAAATGAAACATGTTCAAAAAGCTGATTAAAATTGCACATGAGCGTAATAGTCCACTCTCAAATAACTCCTATGATCTGCTAAACCCAGCATGATCTTCCCCGGAGCCACCGACAATATAGGAACTAAAAGGTGAGGGTCCTAGGTCTAGGTGAGCAGAATCAAGTATCGTGGGATCTTGATTGGGGTGCGTTGAGGTAAAATTTGAGAGGGGGTATGAAGTATGGGGTGCAAATCAGCTTATCACATGGTAAAAACAAAAACAAGGGTGTGGTTGAAAATGAAAAAGTGAGTTGAGTGAGGAGCGTGTGTGAAAGGGTTAAAGAAAACGGAAAACCCTCCCTAAACCGAACAAATGACCGGGTAGCCACATCTAAATCAGACTGCATGAGTTGCTTTCTGATTAAGACATCATGGACCCAGTGATGCAATGCACAACCCCCACTGACCACTCAAGTACAAAAAGTACTTGTTTCAAAATCACGGAGATTACCACATCTGCTATCGACATCTCATTTGGAGATTGTTGATATTGAAAAAGAGGACCCACCTCCAGTCCTCGCCTTCGTTTGTCCACGTTTAGAGTCTAGAACCGAATAAAATATCTCTAGGACACAGGCACTCTACCAAGCATATCTTTGTGATATTGCCGGAACATTCATAGTGATACCAAAAATATTGGTATTCCACGATGATTGAATGGAAATCCTACCAGTGCTAACATCAAAGCCAACACTGAACGTAGGTCACACGGTTTCTGTAACTGTTGTGCTAACAGGCAATCTATGTGATCCTGGGTTACCCTGATACCTTCTAGTGCGAAGATCAGACGACCGTACTCCATTGTTATCAACAACGGTCACTATGTCTGATAGAAGATCTGATGACTGAACTTCAATCTCATCAACAACAGTCAACTCATCAGATAAGGGATTCTATTACCGTACTCCAACATCATCAACAACGGTCAGAAAATCCTTATCATATCAACATTCCGCACTGCTTCAACTTCAACAAACATCAGGAACCAAGGATTTGCAGCAAATCGACAAACGCCACAACTTCAAGAAAGGACTTCCGCTGCTAACTGCTCTATCTATGGGTCTACATTCAGTCGATTTGCATGAAGTCTTCTGGAATACTTTATATTGGTTGAAAAGCCGATTAAAAGTATATCTGCCACTGATGATCAAAGGCTGATGCTGTTTTATCAACATAACTGCTCAACGGTTCAATTCTCAGCTCCAGCCTTACAATCACAGAAGTCTTCAAAGATATGCAACCTAGTCTACTATTACAAAGGGGGAGATTGTTAGGTATTAAATATGTTGTAATAGTTAGTCTAGGGGCTAAAGTGTAACATTGTATATAGGTTAGTTTTTATTACCAAAATGGTCCTAACTAACCAAGAATTGAGCCATGGTATAAATACCAAGATGTAAGGCTCAATTCTTCAACTTTTGCCATTAATCAATTTCACATTCCCAGCAAATTGTTCTCTCTAACTTCTCTCTACTTTCTCTCTCTAAAACCCTAATCTCCTTCTTCACTTTTATCACCAAAATCATCATCAAACCTCACTAAATGGATTGAATCAGTGTTATTGTGCTTTTCACTTTCATCATCTTTAGAGTATTTGGGTGTTTTTCATTTCAGATTAACTCGTCATTCTTCTAAGATCTTTCAGAGGCACAATGTAAAAGTGAGATTGGGTTAGAGAAAGAGAGTAGTCTGACACGACATTTAGTTCAATACAATTTTATCAAAATAAAATATTGATGAAAATGAATATTATATTACCTGCCGGAAAAATCAATTGGGTGGATCTGTGTTGAAGCTTCATTGTTAGATGTTTTAGGTTAGAGTTGATTTGTGTTGGATTTTTGTGCAAGATGTTTTAGAGAGAGACGGAAGTCCAAGAGGAAAAGAATAAATTTAGAAAGATATCTATTAAAAAGAGGTGATGATTTTTACACCACATGTATTAATTATCTACCATAACTATTGCATTGTTTACTTATACAGTATGCAGATTTAATTGTACAGTTTGGTATAGGCATCAAAAAGTGTGGTAGCAAAATTAATTCTCATTAAAAAGAGAGAGGGGGTTTGAGTTCTAGAGAGAGAGTACTCGAGAAACAGTTTTCTCACAACACTCACATCACATTCAAGGAGATTGATGATGAGAGTGAGTATTATCTTAAGAACACAAGGAACAAGTCATTAAAACACTTTTTTGTTTAAGAGACATGAATATACTTAGATCTTATTGTGCTAATTCCAATGAAAGATTGGGATATGAGACACAAGAATATAAATTCCATAAAAAGAAATACGGAGTACTTCATATATACAGTTTTACAAAACACAGAATACAAGTCATTTTAAAATATTAAAGATACAATAATACAAATATAAAGTAGAAATGAGTAAATTACTGTTTTTGTCCATGTGGTTTGCCCGATTCTGCGTTTTTGTCTCTGTGCTTTTTTTTTTCTGCTTTTTTGTCCCTGAGGTATGCAAAATTCCGTTTTTTTGTCCTTCCGTCCAACTCTGTTAAAATTACACCGTTAAGTTGTCTCATGTGCCAGACACATGGGGGCATTCTAGTCTTTTTACCATATTTCTTCTATGTTCTTCCCCAATCTTCATCTTCTTCATCCCAATTGAAAGAAAAACCCTAATTATAAACTAATTGTTTATAACAGAAAAGAAATACGTAGCCTTGTTACAGATCTGATTCATCTGAATTCATGGAATAAAAAGAACCACCGCCGCCTGAAACCATTGTAAACTTTGTTACAGATCTGAAATTCCGGTGAATTTTCGGTTCACCCGCCATGAGCATCAATCTTCTTCGTCATGAACGCAAACAACACATGGAGTCTCTAGAAATCTCTCTCGCAAATCTTGACGAAGGGGTCTGAAACCCTTACAGCCACCATTGTTTTGAGGTTTCCGGAAGATGAAATGTCAAGAAGATGTAACTCCATCGTTTTAATTTGGTCGCCGGTGAAATACAAACGTCGCCGGAATCCCCAAACATGGAATCGTTTGATATGGTTAAACAGAAAGTAATGGAATCGTTGGAATTTTGAATGAAGATTTCTGGAGATCTGCGTCACCGGAAGATTTCTGGATTTTTGGTCGCCGGTGAAATACAAACGTCGCCGGAATCCACAAATTGAAGTACAGGGACAAAAAAATTTCATTCATCATCCTCCTCCACCCTGGTCTTCGTCGAAGATGAAGACTGTGACAACCCTCGAAATCGGGTACTTGAACCGACATTTATTAGGACCAAATTTCATTGTTGAACAATCATCCCATTTATTTTAAGAGATTAAGTCTAGCAATAATACTGTTGGGTCATATTTAGTTGTAATCAATAGTCTAGGGACTAGTTATGTAACATTGTATATTAGTTTAGTTAGTCTTAGGATTAGTCTTAAGCTAATTAAGGGAATTAAGGTCATGGTATATAAACCAAAGTGTAAACCTTAATTCCCTAACTTTTGCACAATTAACATTTCAATTTTACAGCAATTGTTCTTTCACCTTCTCTCTACCTTTCTCTCTCTAAAACCCTAATTTGTTCTTCACTTTTCTCCTCAAAATCATCATCAAACACCATTTTATGGATTGAATCAGTGTTTTTGTGCTTTTCAATTGGTATCAGAGCATAATTTCATCTTGAAAACGATCCAAATCCATCAATTGGTGTTAAAATCAGAAGAATCAGTGGGTTTTTCAAGGTTTTTGAAGAAAAAGGGGTTTAAGATCAAAAATCAGATTTAAGGTACTATTTCTTGTTATTATGGATTGAATAGCTTCCTTTTATTGATATATTAAGCTTAGAATCAAGCTAGGATCATATCTAATCCATACTGATGAAGAATTAAGATTTTTAAGAAAAACCATTAAAGTTTCAAAAACCCTCTAAATTCAAATTTTCGGATAGATCTAGGTTGTTTTTGAGTAATATAGTAGTAATGGATTGAAGGAAATAGTATTTGGGTCAGTTTGTGATTTAAATCAAAGAATTTGGGTTAGAAACGAGCATTTTAGGATCAAATTAGTGGGTTTTTAAGGCTGTTCGTAGCTGTTCTGCGCAAGAAACTGTTCGGCCCGAGAACAGTAACAAGTTCGGCCCGAACTTCAACCCAAAGTTCGGCCCGAACTTCAACCCAAAGTTCGGCCCGAACTTCACCCCGAACTTCGGCCCGAACTTCACCCCGAACTTCGGCCCGAACTTCACCCCGAACTTCGGCCCGAACTTCTACACAACTTCGGCCCGAACTTCTACACAACTTCGGCCCGAACTTCTACACAAGTTCGGCCCGAACTCTTTCTACACTCGCGTGACAAAAGAGGCTGTACTGTAACGGTCATAACTTTCAGCTCGGGTGTCCGTTTCGAGCCCACGAGTAACCAAATCGAAGCTAAAGACGAAGGCTACTACGTGACCCAACTTGCCGGCCCAAAAACGCTTGTTTCGATCGCTTAATTTGCGTTTTTGCGATTTTTCGGTCAATTTCCAAACTTCGTTTAGCCCCAGTTTCTAACCCGATCGTCGTTTTTCCCTAATTCGAAAATCTTAGGCACATTTAAAGTGTACTTTATCATCTGGAATAATCATTTTATGATTTCGGTAATTTTGAATTTTTGAAGACCAATTCACGGTGTACATCACATATTCTATTCCAGAACCTTCTCATTCTTAAAATTTTGTTTACCTCGTTTCAATCAAAATTCCCGTGAATTGTTCTTAACATGACTTCCAAAGAAACATTTTCTGCCGGGACGAATGCCCAGGAGGATAAACAGTGCATTGCCAACCTGGCAGTCATGGCAATACCAACTGAGGCTACAGCTGTGTTGGGCATTCCAAAAATTGATGAAAATGAGGTACACTCTGTTTCCCTTGACTCTTTATTATCTGATTCAGACACTGATGAATCAGAGAATTCCTTGTTTAATGAAAAACTTTTTACTAAAATTGATGAGAAATCACATTTGACAAAACAAATAACTGATTTGGAATCTGAAAAAGCACAACTCTTAAATGATTTGAGTGACTTAAGTCAATGCTCTCTTCAAATAACTCAAGTAAACAAGGAATTATAAAATCAGTTGTCTACGTCAAAATCTGCTTATAAATTTAAGATTTCTGAATTACAAGAAAGTTTACAAAAACAAGTAAACACAACCAATGAATCAAATGCACAAATCTCAAAATTAAAGGCAGAAAATTTAACATTTCGTCGTCAACTTGAAACTCTTGTTCCTCAAGTCAATCAAAATAACCTTTCAAATCAGAAAACCCAAGAGTTACAACAACAGTTGTCACAGTTTCATGCTGCTCACACCAGTGAGGTAAATCGTCTAAATCACATAATTAATACAAAAAATCTTGAAATCTCGAACCTGAAAAACATGAAGACGGTGTCAAGTGATAAAGACGACTCCAAGCAGCTGATAAATGACTTGGCGAATCAACTAAATCGACAGCAAACATGGATGAAGTCCTCAGACATCAAGATAAAAGACTACCAAGAACAGTTGAAGACGGCTGACATCGAAATTCAAAAATTGAATGAACAAATCAAAAACATAACAAACGATTTTAAAAAGGAAATCGATGAACAATCAACAACTATACACAGTGTTACTGTCAGAAAAGAAAATGCTGAAGAACACATCTCAAAACTGGAGCAGACGATTGTGAAAGCTGGTTATACTGAACAAACGATAAAATTAAACCAGCCTAAAGAGTTCAGATCTTTCAAGTCAAAAGTGGGTCTCGGCGCTGAGAACTCCCGTCCTCTGAAAAAAGCTGCTGATGTTGTTCCCACACTATACAATTACGATTACATGAACTTGGGAATATGGCAAAGCTTTCTTCATATGCCGGACGAGGAAGCAGAAATCGAGAAGTTCAACAGAGAAAAGAAGGAACACGCTCAAATCAGCTTTAACTATTCTGAATTGAACTATACATATGAAAAGAATAAAGCAAAATTTGAAAACAATGAGTACTTCCCGATTGTCACTCCAGAAGAATTTTCCATCTCTGAAAATGAAGTTTTAAAACAAACAATTGAACCAAAGCTTTATGTTCCACCGTTGATTTTAGAAAAGAAAATTGTTCAACTTGAATCTGAAATTGACGAAACCCACAAAGCATTTGACAAAGAAAAGGAAAATCTTCTAACGAAAATACATAATTTAGAGGACACCATTTTAGAATTAAAAGCTAAAACGAACAATACTATTTCTCAAAATTCTAAAGCCTCTTTATTAGGACCAGCACCAACAAACCCAGTTCCAATCATCTTGAGGAGAAACTCTAATTCACCTGTCCTAAATGCTTCCATTAGTACTTTAGAGCCTCGGAGCAAGGAGCCCAAGCCCAATGGAGTCAAAGGAGATGTGCAGTCTAAGAAGCCGAGTTCGTCTAAGTCTAGCACGCCTAAGAAGCCTTGCGAGCTTAAGAAGTCTAGACCATATACGTCTTCAGTTTCTTCTTCCACTGTTAAAATTAACAATAACAACTCCAAAAAATTTAAATCTCCGGCACTTGCATTTGGAACTGTGTATGATGCTTCTGTTTATCGTCCTGTAAATTACTCACCTGATTTTGGTAATGTGTGTGTCAAATCTGAAAAACTTGGTAAAAAGATATTGAGAGATAAATCTACAAATAAACAAATTTCTCAGAATGATGATCGATTTTTTGTTAAGCTAAATGCTCCATGTGGTTTAAAAATCAATGTTTCCCATAAATCTGGTAAAATTATAAAATCATGCAAAACATGTTTTCCACAACCATGCAAGAAATCTGTCTCTCATCCACACAAACCAAATAAAAAAGGTTCATCTTCACATGCTTCCAAAAAGGAGAAGAGTTCTTCCAAAACCCCACCAATCTCTGATAAACACTCGTCTTCTAGTCGCAAAGTTTCTCGAGGATCTTCCGCACCTAAGCCAAAGTCTTCAGGTTCCTCAAACAGCGACAACAAAACAACGACCAAATCTTCAACGTTTGTGAAATACACATGGATCAAAAATGAAAAATCTCATTGGATTATCCAATCCTCTGAAAAATCTTTAAAATGGGTAGTTAAATCCACAACCCCTGAACTGCCTCCTTGCAGTTCTCCAAAGCTCTAAATTGATCTTAAAACAATTTTACATAAAAACATCTGTCACTAATCGTATAGGACCCATACATAATTGGGTACCAAACATGTTTTAATTGTTTTATGTAGAATTACCAGAAAGGTGTTTGGAGTTTGGAGGATGACTTATACACACTTCTGTGTATAACTCGTGCCACACCAGAATGACTTATACATATTTCAGTGTATAACTCGCATTTCACCAGAATGGCTCTTACACACTTCAGTGTATGACCCGCGCTTCAATGCAATGGCTTTCAAGTGCATCTGCTTGAAACCCGTTTTTCATCGATATCATTGGTTGAGGGGGAGAATTTCTATATTCACTTGTCGAGGGGGAGAAAATCATTATTAATATATCGAGGGGGAGCATAACTGATTTTATGATTTATGAAACGCAACTGTTGAGGGTGAGCATCCTTTCAGAACTGCTAACCAATTTTCCAGTGCTCCCTTCAAATATTTTTATAATTATCAATATGTGGTATCAATTTTTGTAATATCCGTAAACGATATCTTTACCAATTTCAGTTGGTACTGATAGCATCTGTTTATTACAAATCTTCCTACTCTATATTGCTAATAAATTTTTTATTTTCCTCAAACAGTTTTTTCAACCTCGTGCAAATTTACAATCACACAAGGTTATCAATTTGAGTATTAGCTTTTGTAATATTCGTAAACGATCTATTTACCAGTCTAGGTTGGTACTGATTGCATCTGTTTATTGCAAATTCTCTTATTTCTCATTGCTACAATTGTGTTTCTTCATTGTCAACCTTTTCAATTGTAAATCGATTTTTCTCATTTTTAATACAATTTTGATTTTCCAAATCTTTGAACTTCTCTGATGCCACACAACCTAGCACATGTCAATACTCAATTAAAAATATTTTTAAATCAAATTGAGTTGCTGACATCACATTTATATCAAATCTTTATTAATCAGTGATGATCAACATTCCAAAAATTTTATCTCACTTTGTGCTCACAATGATGTGTTCACAACGTAGGATATAAATTTTTGTCATATTCGTAAACGATCTCTTTACTAATCTCGATTAGTACTGATTGCATCTGTTTATGACAAATTTTCGTCTCTTGCGTTGTGGCTCTATTTTTCAAAACTCTGATTTTGCACATAAACTTTTGATTTTTCAAAAATACTTGTTTGCAACATTCAACACAATTTGCTGTTAAATTCGTCGATCTCTTTACTGTTTACAATCAGTACTGATTGCATCTGTTTTTAACACCTTCTTGGATTGAGTGTTCTTACCATTTTTCAAACGATTTTCATACTTAAACGATCAATGGAGAAATCATTTTTCATTTTCTCCATACTGTTCAGATTCAATTCTGACTTCTTCATTTTATCTCACACACAAAATCGTTTTTCATGCACTGTTAGATCATAGATCTTTGTATATCCGTCGATCTTTTCTCTGCACACGTTCAGATAAAATTGCATCTTTGTAAGCGGTATACTTCACTGATCTTTGATATAACCACACAAATTGATTTCTTTTAAATTTCAAATATTTGATTAACAATGTCTTTAATCACCGTGTTCGTCATATCCGTAAACGATCTCTTTACTGAAGTTCTTCAGTAAAGATTGCATCTGTTTATGACTTCACGTGATTATTGACATCGCTATTCTTCATTTTTCAAATATTTTTCTCCAAGATTCTTGGATAAATCAATTTTTATCTGGTTATTTCATAAGTACTACATGTTACTGGTTCTAGATTCCGAAACCCACAAATATCAAAATCTTGGCTCACGTATTACGTCGACACACAATTTCCTCTCTCCGTCTACACAAGACAAACATTCAGCATTAGCATGAGGACCCTGGTCATGATCCTCATGAGGGGGAGAAAAGAGCAAGAAAAAGTGCAAGTACTGGGTTTATCACTGAACAACATCAAAAAGAACCATAAACATCACATCAAAGAAGAAGAAGAAACCTATTCATCTAAAGAAATCTCTCTCCAAAATCTCAACCACTTAAATCTAAATCTTAACCGTACAAATCATTACTTTCAAATTCTCTATCATCAAAATCCAAACCTTAACCATTCAAATCATTATTTACAAAACACAAAACATTATTATCCTGTCCTCACAAAACCTCTATCACAAAATCCAAAACAAAATCTCCAATAACTGAAATCCCAGACAAATTCTTCCCTACTGACATTTCATTACCAGAACTTTTAACCTTAAATGAGTCATTTTTTAGAACTTTTTTACACCAACTAATTCAACGAAAAATGTTCCTTTGAGTGTTTGAAACTTCGAAGTTCTGTAACGGAAATTATAATTGCTTCTACTGCCACTCAGATGTTATCATTGAAAAGCAAAACCTAGAGATGTTAATTACAGCCTTTGACAAAGAATTGAAATGATCAAACGTAATTCACCATCTTGAAGTACATCTGAGAATACATGAACATTGTAGCTTGCCCATCTTTTCACAAGGTTACACAATCCTCTATCAACATTTGATCAGATCAAGGATTTGCAATGAGATCTTGAACTCACTTCATACGTGAGAAGGAGAGCAACGGGCCAATAGAAGCAACTGAAGACGGAAGACTGGGATGGAGTGCATCAAGCACAAAAAGGGGGAGATTGTTAGGACTAGTTAAACTAGTTAGTGGTGATTAGTGAGAGGAGGTATAAATAGGTGAGATTAAGGCTAATGATTGTTTAATCCAACTCCCGTGAAAAATAATTGTTTGTTTGAGGGGGAGCGTAACCGTTATCAACATGTTACCTCAACAACAATTATCAAGAACCATAGATCAACATAAAGCCACAAACGTCAAGAAAAGACTTCCGCTGCTAATCTCTCTATTAATATGGGTCTTATTTTAAGTCGGTTTATATGTATCTTCAAAGTAAAGTCTTCAAAATACTTCTTGTGGTTGAAAAGCTACAAGAAGTATCTGTTTTCACAGGTTAACAAAGCCCAAGCTGATCCTAATACATCACAATTCAACAAAATATCTACCAGGTGCAGCTTTTGCTAAAGATGAAGACTTCGAAGATACGCTTCCCAGACTATTGTTACAAAGGGGGAGATTGTTGGGTCATATTTAGTTGTAATCAATAGTCTAGGGACTAGTTATGTAACATTGTATATTAGTTTAGTTAGTCTTAGGATTAGTCTTAAGCTAATTAAGGGAATTAAGGTCATGGTATATAAACCAAAGTGTAAACCTTAATTCCCTAACTTTTGCACAATTAACATTTCAATTTTACAGCAATTGTTCTTTCACCTTCTCTCTACCTTTTTCTCTCTAAAACCCTAATTTGTTCTTCACTTTTCTCCTCAAAATCATCATCAAACACCATTTTATGGATTGAATCAGTGTTATTGTGCTTTTCAAATACACATATCATGTAGGTAGTACACATATTAATTATATACAAGTCAGCTTGTCTGTATCTCATACAGTTAAAACTGTAATTTAGCGAGTTTGTGACCAAACCGAAACTAAAATCATAAACTTTATATTTATAAAAAAAAAGTCTAAGTTAAACTAAAGTGATCAATA
This sequence comes from Calendula officinalis, assembly GCA_963853835.1. Classification (NCBI taxonomy): domain Eukaryota; kingdom Viridiplantae; phylum Streptophyta; class Magnoliopsida; order Asterales; family Asteraceae; genus Calendula; species Calendula officinalis. The sequence goes on from OY970829.1 coordinate 20,695,591, forward strand.
CGAAAAATAGTGCAAACTACTCCCTCCGTCCCACAAAAAACTTCCCATTTGATATGGGCACAAGTTTTAAGGGGATAGTTAGTGGTGGGGTCATTGGTAATAATTTTGATTAAAATATAAGATTGGTTTGGAGAGAGAAAGATGGTTAGTGGATAGTTAGTGGTAAGATCCTTAGTAATAATAGTATTTTATTATGTGGAGCCCATCAATTAAATGAAATGGGAAGTTTTTTGTGGGACAAAAAATTAAGGTCAAATGGGAAGTTTTTTGTGGGACGGAGGGAGTATCTAATTACAATGAATATACAAGTTATAATTATCGGTGTATTACGAGAATATTGAATATAATTAAATATATACCCGAAGTGGTATGCTTGTATAAATAAATAACCCGAATTATACAAACCCCGATTAAAATTCAGTACCTATAAATGCTTCATAACAATAATATTTAAAATTCAAAAGGTCGTCTTATCCCTTATCCCCACAAGTCACAAAGCCGGTAACAGCTTCCCCTATTCGTACGTGCGTATTATTATTATTATTAGGGTTTTGTTAATGACAGCTCTAAGGGCTGTCACTAACATGCATAAAAAGTTTGTACATTAAAAAAGTAATATATCTAAAATTCACGGGGTTGTTTTTTGTTATATTGCCTTCTTAATGACAGCCCTAAGGGCTGTCATTATCATTTTCCTTATTACTATATAGGAAAATGATAATGACAGCCCTTAGGGCTGTCATTAAGAAGGTAAAATAACAAAAAACAACCCCTGAATTTTAGGAATATTACTTTTTTAATCAATGTACAAGCTTTTTATGCATGTTAGGGCTGTCATTAACAAAACCCTAATATAATGTACTCAACCCACATTTATATCGTACACGTTCATGAATTTTCTTAATAACAAACAAATCTATCATCTTCTTCACCATAGAAAACCCATCACATTTCCTTCTTTATGTTGAACCAAAAACTTGCAGCAAGAAAATTCCATCATCTCGCCTCTCTCTTAAAGTCGAACCAGAAACAAGAACCATCACCATCTCACCCATATTCGACAAACACATTATTCTTCCGGCGAAGAATATTTTCTCCGGCAAAGGCAATAGGCGACCTACGACTTCAGTCTCTCTCTAGCTCTCTCAATTATCCAACCGGTCATCTCCTTCTTACAAACACGACGAGCTCAGCCTTCCGACAACCAAGCACCTCCGGCGATCACAATGTGTCTTCGACAAAAGCAGAAATACCTCCGAAAACAAGCAACATCTCGATCTTTTTCATCTCTCTCGATCGGTATAACCTCTAATCTCTTCTGTAATTTAAAAGCATGCATGCATGTGTGTGTGTGTGTCATATGGTTCGTATAATTAAACCCGAGCACTCATGACCTCGTTTACGTTTATGTATTGCCATTTGTTTTCCTCTCCGGCGGAATACACGCACAGGTGTGTGTATCGGTTTTGTGTGTTGTACTGTTAGTGTGTGTGTATTCTCCGGCGGATGTTTTCAGTTGTCTGCTGATACAGTCCATGATAAGCAGCCCAATCAAGAAGATCCAAATGCCGAAGCCCAAATCAATACTCGGCCCAAAAGAACAATTAAAAGGCCCATCCGTTTTATCGATTGAAATGGTCTTCCTTGACCACGTTGCCAATTGAAGAAGTCTTCCAGCCGTTACCCCACTTATCCTATGTTTCCCTTTATGCATGCATGAATTAAGGAACTCACAATTCCTTGTTCCCCAAATAAACCTGCACGTTTACATGTTTTCCTAGAAGTTAGGTTGCACTTTGTTTTATGCATTTAGTATTTAAACGTTGTATTTCATTTATGAATATTATCCAGAAAATTGCCCCAAGCTCTTGTCTCTTAATCTAGTTCTTTGGGAGATTACCCATCTCAAATCGGGTCTTAACATTTGGTGCTTTCATTCTCTTTACAATGCCTCCCCGGAAGGAATCCTCATCCGAGGACAACCCACCCCCAACCGGCGATATCCAAACACTCATACAACTCACTACCACCCTCATTAGCCACATGCAAACCCAATCCGCCAATATGTCACAACAAACCGACGCCATTAACCTTCTCACCAATTATGTCACAAAACCAGAAAACCGACTCACTCCGCCACCTCCACCGCCACCGCCACCACCACCCCCACCACCACCACCCAATCACGATAGACCCCGTCAACCAAAAATCAACCTACCGTTATTCGATGGTACAAACCCACTCGATTGGCTCTTTCAAGCCGACAACTACTTTACCTACTACAACATTCAACCCGCCCAACGCATACCTCTTGCCATGTTTTACTTCACCGGAGATGCCCTTACTTGGTACAAACACATGTCAAATAACCATCTCCTCGGTACGTGGCTCGAATTTTCTCGAGCAATTGAAACCCGTTTTGGTCCTTCCACGTATGAAAACCATCAAGCCACCCTCTTTAAAATCCGCCAAACAACCACCGTCGCCGCCTACCAATCCGAATTTGAAAAGATTAGCAATTGCGTGGCAGAACTATCACAAGAAGCACTTCGCATCCGGACTTCGTTCTGATATTCAATCGGAAATAGCCATACACAACCCACCCACCCTTCAACACACCTATGGGATAGCCAAACTAATCGAGGATAAAATCTCGAATAACCGATCCCGTTACACACCAGGCCCCAAAAACTACAATTTTAACCCAAACCCCGCCACCACATCACTTAAAACTTCAACACCACTCTTAACCACACCAAACCACATCCAACAAAACACAACTCCCTCAACGAACACTGCCGGCCTGCTTCCACCCCCAAAACACCGCACCCCGTACCCTTCACCCGACTATCACCCGAAGCTTTACAAAAACGTAAATCGGAAGGATTGTGTTTCCGATGTCCCGAAAAATTTCACCCCGGGCATGTATGCATCCCACCCCAATTCCTCCTAATCGCTGATTACGACGATACCCAAACCAACGACCCACCACCCGAACCGTATCCACCCCCCGATCCCCACAACACACCACAAGAAATCACCGACCCGGACTCATTCCAACCACAATTCTTAGCCCTTTCCGATGCAGCCTTTTATGGTTTACAATCACCCCGAGCCGTTCGTGTCACCGGTTACCTCCATGGCCACCTGGTAACAACACTTGTCGACAGCGGGAGTACACACAATATTATTCAACCACGTATCGCTGCCCTTCTTAACATCACACCCACAACCATCAAACCATTCAACGTCATGGTCGGCAACGGCCAACATATCCAATGCAACAGCATGTTTTCCGCCGCCACTTTAGAGCTCAATAAAACCACTTTCACCGTTCCACTTTTTGTATTAGATGTCGCGGGAGCCGACGTCGTGCTTGGTCTCACATGGCTTCGAACACTTGGGCCAATTATAGCCGATTTCTCTATACCACAACTCTCTTTCAATGTTAATGGTACCACTTGTGTCCTACGTGGAGAACCACTAGCCTCTTCTGTTTCCCCAAGCTCAATACAAACACTACTAAAAAAGAATTCAATTGCTTCCATTCACACTATGCTCTTCCACCACCAAAACCCCACAACCTCAAACATCGAACCACAACCACACCACAACCCACAAATTCAACAGCTCCTTGACCAATTCAAACCATTATTCGATACTCCACATAACCTACCACCCACTCGACAACATGACCACCATATTCCGCTACTACCCAACACACCACCCATAAACGTCAAACCGTACCGCTACCCACACTACCAAAAAGAAATTATGACCTCGTTAATCACCGAGATGCTCACCGATGGCGTAATCCAACCGAGTCAAAGCCCCTTCTCCTCACCGGTACTATTAGTCCGCAAAAAAGACGGCACTTAGCGGTTTTGTGTCGATTATCGCGCCCTCAACGCGGTCACGATCCATGATCGTTTTCCTATACCCACCGTTGACGAACTCCTCGACGAACTTCACGGTGCCACCGTTTTCTCAAAAATTGACCTCCGTGCCGGTTACCACCAAATTCGAGTTTCACCAAACGATGTCCATAAAACCGCATTTCGCACAATCGATGGCCATTACGAATTCAAATTTATGCCGTTTGGACTCACAAACGCACCCTCCACTTTCAAGCCGCCATGAATGATCTCTTCCGCTCGGTATTACGAAAATTCGTTTTAGTTTTTTTCGATGACATTTTAGTTTATAGCCCCAACCTACAAACCCATTATGAGCACCTTCATTATGTTTTTCACACCCTGCTCGATAACAAATTTCATGCTAAGGCTTCAAAATGTCACTTTGCATCTGAATCAATACCATTTCTTGGCCATATCATTTCTGCCCGAGGCGTAGATGCCCACCCCAAAAAAATCTTAGCCATACAAGCTTGGCCGAACCCGTCATCATTTACCACATTGAGGGCCTTCTTGGGTCTAGCCGGATACTACCGACGATTTGTCAAATCTTACGCACACCTAGCCGCCCCTTTAACGGATCTCCTCAAAAAACCAACATTCACATGGAATGAAAAGGCCACTGCCGCATTCACCTCACTAAAACAAGCCATGACAACCCTCCTCACCCTAGCACTTCCAAATTTCACCGAACCATTCGACGTAGCCATTGGAGTCGTCCTCTCCAAAAATGATAAACCGATCGCATTTTTTAGTAAAAAAATGTGTGATCGCATGCAAGGCAACTCCACCTATATCCGGGAACTCTACGCCATCACCGAATCCATAAAAAAGTGGCGACAATACCTTTTAGGTCGCAAATTTCGTGTCTACACCGACCACCATAGCCTTAAACACCTCCTCACACAAACAATCCAAACTCCCGAACAACACAAATGGCTTTCAAAATTACTCGGGTACGATTTTGAGCTACATTATAAACCCGGGAAAGAAAATCGTGTCGCCGATGCACTTAGCCGAACCGGTACTCCTCAATTCATGGCACTTTCCGGGCCCACCGCAACATGGCTCGAAGATCTCCGATCATACTACACCACCAATCAAGAGGGCAAGAGCTTAATATACAAAATAGCACAAAACAGTCAATCCCTCCCAAATCACACCACCCACAACGGCTTAGTCTATGTAAAAAATAGACTTTTTATTCCTAACATACAATCTGTTCGTTTTTCTCTTTTGCAGGAATTCCATAACTCCACATTAGGTGGCCACGTCGGGATACAAGCAACAATCAGACGCATCGCAGCAGCCTTTTTCTGGCCGAATCTCAAAAACGATGTCACCACTTTTATCACCAACTGCACAACGTGTCAATTCACAAAATACCCGACACACAAACCGTACGGCCTCTTGCAACCCTTACCCATACCATCAAAATCGTGGTCCGACATAACGATGGACTTCATCACTCACCTACCACCATCAAACGGCAAAACCGCCATATGGGTCATTGTTGACCGTCTCACAAAATTCGCCCACTTTTTAGCCCTTCCAAATCACTTCACCGCAAATTCACTAGCAACAATATTCCTCCATGATGTTTACCGACTACATGGCTTACCAAACTCAATCACATCCGATCGAGACCCCATCTTCTTAAGCCACTTTTGGACACAATTGTTCAAACAATTAGGCACAAAACTCAAACATTCTAGTGCCTACCACCCACAAACCGATGGCCAAACCGAGGTAGTTAACCACTGTCTCGAGTCATACCTTCGAGCTTTTGTGCACGATGAACCACGTGCTTGGCATCGCTACTTGTACGTCGCGGAATTTTGGTACAACACAAGCTTTCATTCATCGACCCATATGACACCCTTCAAAGCAATTTATGGCCGAGAAGCAACCGCCATTCACGATTACACACCCACCCCAAGCACCCCGGCAGTAATCGAATCATCTCTCATCGAGCACCAACGTCTAGTAGAGTTACTCAAAACGGCCCTAAAACAAGCACAAGATCGGATGACTAAACAAGCCAACAAGAAACGCATGGACAAACAATTCCAAGTAGGTGAATTTGTCTATCTCCGTCTTAGAAATTACCGACAAAATTCCGTTGAAGCAAGACAAAATCAGAAGCTCTTCAAGCGATTTTTTGGGCCGTACAAAATCATTGAACGAATCGGTCCGGTAGCTTACCGTTTACAATTACCGGAGATATCCCGAGTTAACCCGATATTTCATGTATCTCTATTGAAACAAAGTCATGAGCAGCAAACATCAACAGAATTCCCAAATGAATGGCTCATTGTCACACCCCGCCAAAAATGATTTTATAGTATTAAATGATTTGCGGAAGAACGGGATGTAACATTAATGAGTAACACAACTATGATTATCGTAAACAATAAATGTTTAAAAACTTCAATTAATATTTCAATTAAAGTACATCTCAAAATTTAATGTAATTGAAAACGGTTAAAAGTAAAAGTTAATGTTTGGAAATGAAAAGACGTTCGTGGCATCTTGACAATATGCATGCTCATGATCCAATGCTACTAAGACTCATGCTTCAATGAATTACCTGAAAAACATAAGTAAAATGATCAACAAAAATTGTTGAGTGAATCCACAGGTTTAAAGAGTGTTTTGAGTTATCTAAAATGTTTGTGAGCCATCAAGGCTAAAAATGTTGTGATGATATGATGTTTGAAAATGATTTGCCCAAAGGCAATATTGAAATGATGTTTGGCATGTAGAGACATGTAAAATAATTTAATAAAATTGTATAAATTGATATCTTCAAAAAGATATTAAAATATGTGTAAATTGATATCCTAATAAAAAGGATATTAAAAATATAGTAATCTGATATCCTAGAAAGGATATTAAAAATTAACATGAACTGATATCCCCCAAAGGTTTGCAAGGCCCATGAGTTAAAATGCCGACCCTAAGCCCATAACCAAACTACAACTCCAAAATGATGTTACTGAATCTAAGATATGCACTCCCATGACGGTTCGGTAGACCGTTAAAACTGATCAAACAAATGTGGGAGGGTGAGTCTCAGTCGATAGTACTATCTGCATATCCAGGGTCTAGTCGCAACTAGCTAATGGTTACAGTATGTAGGCATCTACCAATGTCACTACATCTTGTCTTAGTTCGAGCATAAAGGACTGAATGTCATGTTCTGAGTAATGTATCATCACAATAAAATATGAATAGTAAAAATGATTTTTGTATGTTTTTCACCCCTGTTGTAAAATAATATAAAATACAATAAAGTAGTAAAATGTGGGGCTGTGGACTCACCTGATGCAATGCTAGCAATATGCAAGATCCAACCAAACGGCTTGTAGTGACCTAAATGCATAGAAGTGAATTATGAGCGATACGTTGGTGACGTTGTTGAATTGATCTCATATTTTTAAACACATTGATATGTATTTTATAAGTTTTGGTACATCAGTTTGGTTTGATAAAAATAACGGGTAGTTGTACAATGGATGATTATTTAAATGAATAAAGTTTAAATGATTATAATGAATTTATTAACTTGGTAAATGAACGAAAATTTGTAATAGGATAGTTATCATCTGAAACGATAACTTAAAAATAATTAAATAATACATAAATAAATATCATTTAAGTAAAGATTATAAAGTTTAAATAAATTATATTCAGTAATAAATTACTTTGAAATATTTTATTTTGGGTTTGGCCTCTTATAACACCACTGCCTTCTAAATCAGATTTGCTGGATCGGAAAATTTAAACAGGGACAAGATTGGGCCAACACAATAGAAAAGAGAAAAAAAAAACGTTTCTTGACTGCTATCGAAACTGGGCTGGACGAACAAACAGACTTGGTTTAGTTGTTACGTGGGTTTCGGTTTTTAGACTTCGGCCGGCCAAAGGCCACGGCCGAAGGCGGCAACGGAAAACTCAGTAAAGGGGAACAAATTTATACCTTAGAGAGAGAGAGATGTGCTCGGAATCGATGGCTGCCTAAGTTGTACGATGATCGCCGGAGAACCACTGCTGGTCGCCGGAGTTATGTTGCTCAACGGGAAAATCACTTCTTTTTGCTGTAGAGAGAGATAGAGAGCCGAGGAGGTGGTGGCCGGAGGTCCTCTGAAAACGCAAGGATGGTGGTGAAGGTTTGTTGCCGGCCGGAGATGGTTGGTTTTGTTGAATAATGTTTCTGCCGAAAACAAATGAAAGGGATGATGGGGGTTGTGGTGCTTCCTGGTTCATCTCGAGTCGATGAAGAAGACTGTTGTGGGTTAGTGACTTCACTTTTAAATGTAAAGGTCCTTATTTTAGAAGAATTTGAGTTTATGGAAGGATGATAATGATTGATCTCTATATTAGTTATGTATTTATAAAATATTATTAAATTGTGAGGAATTATCGGTAGGGGTTGACTGATAAAGGAGGTAGGTGGTTACTTTCAACTTTTAAATGGCTTGGTTTAAATATCTTGGTGTATGGTTGGCTGGAAATTTTGACATAATAAATAATAATGAATTGCCAAAGAAAAGAAAAAAATCAAAAGGAAAGCGATCACCATTTCGTACCGGGTCTATGAGTTTCAAAATTCTGTATTTTAATTTAGTGTAATGTTTTGATTATTGCTTTTTGCACCAATAGATTTAGTGGAGCTAATTATTCATTATTAACTACAAAAGTTATGATTTTGATTTGATTCATAATAATTATGTTGTGTCACCAACTCGCTGACTAACTGATCATTGATATAATGCAAACGAAATGCTTAATGCATTGAATGATGACGTGCACATATGAGGCATGATGTCTAGGGATTTACCAAACTTAACTGCACCCTAATTGTTATTATAAATGATATTAGGGTTTTTCGCTAGACATAAATGCGAGTAATTGATTTCATGAATTATTATAGGGTTCTTGGACGCTATTAGGGTTACAATAAATGTCAAATTAAATACCCAAATTTTAGGGTTGTCACATACGATCACTGTTAAAAAAAATTTCGTCCCGAAATTTAAGAAAAATATAATAATAGGTTAAGTGTCGAGAACAAGGAGTGGGTATTTTTCGTTTCATTAGGTTTCTTGTTGATGGCGTCCGTTAATGATTCTTATTCATTGGTAACTTTTATTAATCCATGGCCCTGATAAATCCACATCGTAATATGTAATTATAAACACGTTGGCCACCCGTTTTTATAATACCATCATACGATGTTTCTTCATCATTGTCACTTCATAACTTTATTCATGAGTTAGCGATACGCGCGTGAGAGATAGTGTGTGAAAGAAGTATATAATGTGATTAACAAAAAGATGTATTTAGTATTTACACGCTGTTACGAAAATTGAATCGAAAATTAAATGTGTAAACACTAATATAGTCAGCTGAGGGAAGTAGTGATGATTTATTGTTGGATAAATATTATATACGAATATTAATTTGGAATTGATGAGAGAAAAAGGAGGATATTTTAAATCAAATCTGGTAGTCCTGCTCTACTATTCTTGATATTTGTTTGGAAGAGATTATGAAGTGACTCAACTCTTATTTTAATGTGAAACGACTTTTAGCAACTTCTATTTATCACTTTTTGAAAATAATATTAAGCAATGTTATTTTGTTAATATTGTATCTAAAATCATGGAAATACCGCCACATTTAAAATTTATTTAATTTTAGTAGTTTTTCAGTAATTGATTTGTAACGAGGATTGTCGAGTCCGCGCGATGCTGCGGGATTCACAGACACGTAATTTTTATTTAATGTTATGTTATAATATTAAATTTCGAAAACTTGTATATTCTCCACAAGACATTATACAAAAGCAAATTTGTCATCCAAAACAAATCAATCGAATACTTTGCCACTTATTTCTTTAAAGCACTTATTCGCCATAAAATGAATGCAATGCAACATACTTGTATCTTTTTATTAAAAACTCATTTTAATAAATTGCCCAAAAATGACTATAAATTCATTGAATAAATAATAGAAAACATATGGACTAACTTATGTGACAAAACAATTGTAGTTTTATAAATTGCTAAAAATGGAGTTATAGAATAAATATATTCTAGTTTTATGTTAAATAAAATTTAAAATTAAAAAGATAACTTAATTGTCTCGAGAGGAGGGGCGAAAACGCAAATAAAAAAAATAAATGTAAAAAAAAAATAATAAATAAATAAATAAATAAATAAATAAACAATTTTGATGGTAACTTGATTTGAACGGTGGTCAAAAGAAAAGCAATTCTTTAAAGGAAACTTAATATAGCCACTCGGGCATTCAAAACTTTGGATAACTATTTCACTATATATAATGATTTCATTTATTTGTTTTTTTTTTTTTTTTTTTTTTTTGAACAATATCAATCGAATGGTAAATGTATATAAAGAGAAATGTATGTAGTGCATGTGTAATAGTGATTTCTTGTATGAAGAGCCTAATATTGTGTCATTATACCTTTTGTTTTATAGTAGATTATCCAATATATTTATTGCTCTTATACGAGTTGGAGTAAATTAAGAGAATTACCAAGAGAAAATTTTTGTTATGTGTTAATTATAATTGTTATGAGCATATATGTTCATATAACTGGCTAGAAAGTGATAAGCGTGACTAATTAATCGAAAAATTATTCATGTGAGAATATAATGAGATAAAAATAGATTATTAAAATATGATAATTTATTATGAATTGTTCAAGTCAAGTTAAATGAGAAAAACGTGATTATGAGAAATTATTAAATTCAGTCGGGAAACTTATTGAACCAGATTATTGTGTTGAGTATTATATATTCTTGAGTAAGTATTAAATCCAGAGTAATTACCGAAATAAGTAAAAGAGATAAATAGTAAGTGAAAAGTGTATTTATGAGCGAGATATATATGCATATGATTAGATAAGTTATAAGGATAATTGAGATTAATTAATTTCATGTGATGATATAATTATCAGGTTGTAAGAAATTCATAAATCAAGAGTAACGGTGCAAATGAGAAGTAGCAAGTACTATAATTATATGAATAATGAGAAATTATGAAATTAGAGTAATGAAAATTTAATCACGAGTTAAATGAGTAAATTATTATAATAAAGGTAAAAGATAAAGATTTAAACTAATGGAGAACTTGTAAATCAAGCTAAGCGAATAACTTATTAAAATGAATCAATTGAGAAAAACTTATTTATGAGCAGATTTTAAAATTTAATTAAGGGGATTATCGAGTTAAATTACTAAAATGAATGTCATCAAATATTACGCTTAATGGAATAATTATTGAATCGAGAGTGGTTACCGAAATGAGCAAATGAGAAAAATATTAAGTGAATTAAGAAATACAATGTTATTAAAATGCTATGAGTTGCAAAACTGAGGAAATGTTAAAAATATAAAGTAATGAGGAAATTTTTGTGGGGAACGAGGAAATAGCTAAAGAGTTATTTAACTTGAGTATAATTAATTGTGAGAGTAATTGTGATGTATTATGTGCATTTATTGTGAGCTTAACGAACTAATTAAATGTGTGATGTTCGGGATTTATTAGTTATGAGTATTAGTTATCGCGAAGTTAGACTTCCGAGTTTTAATTGAGCAAGTGTTTTGGCAAGTGCGGGAGGCCGGCCGGAGGGCCAAGGCCGAATCATATTTAATTCATGAGCCCAATTTCCATTTTAGAGAAGGGACCGGTTGTTTACTTGTACTTTTTGGGAGAATGATTATTTTATTTATTTAAAAAAAAAAGAACTTTTGAATTTCCCCTGATTTTGGGGATGTTATATATACGTTTTGTAGAAATTCTCGAGTGCTTGATTTTGTGTACGTGATAAATGAAGTGCAATTAATCTATCTAATGTAAATGTAAGCCAAGCGACCTAATTCTAAGGTATATGCCAAGTGAATAATATATGATGCAATTGTGTAGGCAATGTAACTCTATATGAAATGCAAGCATATATAAAATGAAACTCTAAATGAAATGCAACTTTATATGAATGAGACTTTTGATGCCACGAAAACGTTTTGACCCAAAATCTTTTTGTAGTTATAGATTAGACTCGCTAATTCACTATAACCATTGCTCTGATACCATTCTGTCACACCCCGCCAAAAATGATTTTATAGTATTAAATGATTTGCGGAAGAACGGGATGTAACATTAATGAGTAACACAACTATGATTATCGTAAACAATAAATGTTTAAAAACTTCAATTAATATTTCAATTAAAGTACATCTCAAAATTTAATGTAATTGAAAACGGTTAAAAGTAAAAGTTAATGTTTGGAAATGAAAAGACGTTCGTGGCATCTTGACAATATGCATGCTCATGATCCAATGCTACTAAGACTCATGCTTCAATGAATTACCTGAAAAACATAAGTAAAATGATCAACAAAAATTGTTGAGTGAATCCACAGGTTTAAAGAGTGTTTTGAGTTATCTAAAATGTTTGTGAGCCATCAAGGCTAAAAATGTTGTGATGATATGATGTTTGAAAATGATTTGCCCAAAGGCAATATTGAAATGATGTTTGGCATGTAGAGACATGTAAAATAATTTAATAAAATTGTATAAATTGATATCTTCAAAAAGATATTAAAATATGTGTAAATTGATATCCTAATAAAAAGGATATTAAAAATATAGTAATCTGATATCCTAGAAAGGATATTAAAAATTAACATGAACTGATATCCCCCAAAGGTTTGCAAGGCCCATGAGTTAAAATGCCGACCCTAAGCCCATAACCAAACTACAACTCCAAAATGATGTTACTGAATCTAAGATATGCACTCCCATGACGGTTCGGTAGACCGTTAAAACTGATCAAACAAATGTGGGAGGGTGAGTCTCAGTCGATAGTACTATCTGCATATCCAGGGTCTAGTCGCAACTAGCTAATGGTTACAGTATGTAGGCATCTACCAATGTCACTACATCTTGTCTTAGTTCGAGCATAAAGGACTGAATGTCATGTTCTGAGTAATGTATCATCACAATAAAATATGAATAGTAAAAATGATTTTTGTATGTTTTTCACCCCTGTTGTAAAATAATATAAAATACAATAAAGTAGTAAAATGTGGGGCTGTGGACTCACCTGATGCAATGCTAGCAATATGCAAGATCCAACCAAACGGCTTGTAGTGACCTAAATGCATAGAAGTGAATTATGAGCGATACGTTGGTGACGTTGTTGAATTGATCTCATATTTTTAAACACATTGATATGTATTTTATAAGTTTTGGTACATCAGTTTGGTTTGATAAAAATAACGGGTAGTTGTACAATGGATGATTATTTAAATGAATAAAGTTTAAATGATTATAATGAATTTATTAACTTGGTAAATGAACGAAAATTTGTAATAGGATAGTTATCATCTGAAACGATAACTTAAAAATAATTAAATAATACATAAATAAATATCATTTAAGTAAAGATTATAAAGTTTAAATAAATTATATTCAGTAATAAATTACTTTGAAATATTTTATTTTGGGTTTGGCCTCTTATAACACCACTGCCTTCTAAATCAGATTTGCTGGATCGGAAAATTTAAACAGGGACAAGATTGGGCCAACACAATAGAAAAGAGAAAAAAAAAACGTTTCTTGACTGCTATCGAAACTGGGCTGGACGAACAAACAGACTTGGTTTAGTTGTTACGTGGGTTTCGGTTTTTAGACTTCGGCCGGCCAAAGGCCACGGCCGAAGGCGGCAACGGAAAACTCAGTAAAGGGGAACAAATTTATACCTTAGAGAGAGAGAGATGTGCTCGGAATCGATGGCTGCCTAAGTTGTACGATGATCGCCGGAGAACCACTGCTGGTCGCCGGAGTTATGTTGCTCAACGGGAAAATCACTTCTTTTTGCTGTAGAGAGAGATAGAGAGCCGAGGAGGTGGTGGCCGGAGGTCCTCTGAAAACGCAAGGATGGTGGTGAAGGTTTGTTGCCGGCCGGAGATGGTTGGTTTTGTTGAATAATGTTTCTGCCGAAAACAAATGAAAGGGATGATGGGGGTTGTGGTGCTTCCTGGTTCATCTCGAGTCGATGAAGAAGACTGTTGTGGGTTAGTGACTTCACTTTTAAATGTAAAGGTCCTTATTTTAGAAGAATTTGAGTTTATGGAAGGATGATAATGATTGATCTCTATATTAGTTATGTATTTATAAAATATTATTAAATTGTGAGGAATTATCGGTAGGGGTTGACTGATAAAGGAGGTAGGTGGTTACTTTCAACTTTTAAATGGCTTGGTTTAAATATCTTGGTGTATGGTTGGCTGGAAATTTTGACATAATAAATAATAATGAATTGCCAAAGAAAAGAAAAAAATCAAAAGGAAAGCGATCACCATTTCGTACCGGGTCTATGAGTTTCAAAATTCTGTATTTTAATTTAGTGTAATGTTTTGATTATTGCTTTTTGCACCAATAGATTTAGTGGAGCTAATTATTCATTATTAACTACAAAAGTTATGATTTTGATTTGATTCATAATAATTATGTTGTGTCACCAACTCGCTGACTAACTGATCATTGATATAATGCAAACGAAATGCTTAATGCATTGAATGATGACGTGCACATATGAGGCATGATGTCTAGGGATTTACCAAACTTAACTGCACCCTAATTGTTATTATAAATGATATTAGGGTTTTTCGCTAGACATAAATGCGAGTAATTGATTTCATGAATTATTATAGGGTTCTTGGACGCTATTAGGGTTACAATAAATGTCAAATTAAATACCCAAATTTTAGGGTTGTCACACTCATTGATTTACCGAACGAAAAACACGAACCAGAACGAGTCCTCAAAAATCAAACAACAAACCAAGGTACACATCGTGTCCTCATCAAATGGAAAGATCAAAACATATCTGACGCCACTTGGGAAGAAACGGAGGACATAACCCTACGATTTCCCGAGTTCAACATTGGACTTGAGGACAAGTCCATTTTCGAGGAGGGAAGTATTGATACAGTGCATGATAAGCAGCCCAATCAAGAAGATCCAAATGCCGAAGCCCAAATCAATACTCGTCCCAAAAGAACAATTAAAAGGCCCATCCGTTTTATCGATTGAAGTGGTCTTCCTTGACCACGTTGCCAATTGAAGAAGTCTTCCAGCCGTTACCCCACTTATCCCATGTTTCCTTTTATGCATGCATGAATTAAGGAACTCACAATTCCTTGTTCCCCAAATATACCTGCACGTTTACATGTTTTCCTAGAAGTTAGGTTGCACTTTGTTTTATGCATTTAGTATTTAAACGTTGTATTTCCTTTATGAATATTATCCAGAAAATTGCCCCAAGCTCTTGTCTCTTAATCTAGTTCTTTGGGAGATTACCCATCTCAAATCGGGTCTTAACATCTTCCGCCGTCCAAGGTGCTCGGTCTTCTCGGTTATTCTCGTATTTTAAAGCTAAACCCAAACAAAGCCTACGTAACAAAAAAAAAATTGTTTCTGTTGTTTATGAAGCCCAACAACTGTTTCTTTTTATCCAGCCCAATTGCTGAGCCCTTCTATTGTCAGCCCAATCGTTGTGTTGTAACTAAAGAATAATCAATAGACGTTTTTTTACCTACATAATTGATTATGTAATAGAGAATCTCCATGCATCATATAGATTAGGCGTGTCATTTAGACCGTCACTTATTTGTTTATTACTATGTGTTTAGGACGCTAGGACTATTTGGTTGGAAACCCCAACTTTTGTGATCGCATTTTGCTAGCTTCGCATCAGGTGAGTTTCACGGCCCCACTTTTACTGTTTTTATAACTATTTTTATTTGGGGGAGAAAACATATACTTACTCAATTATTTTTATAATGAATAATCTGTGAGTTTCACGGCCCTACTTTTACTGTTTTTATAACTATTTTTATTTGGGGGAGAAAACATATACTTACTCAATTATTTTTATAATGAATAATCTGTGAGTTTCACGGCCCCACTTTTACTGTTTTATAACTATTTTTTATTTGGGGGAGAAAACATATACTTACTCAATTATTTTATAATGAATAATCTGTGAGTTTCACGATCCCATTTTTACTGTTTTATAACTACTTTATTGGGGGAGAAAACATATACTACTCAACTATTTTGCAATAATTAATCTTTGTATAATCAGTGTGGTGTACACGTACCAACTGTTTAAGGACCACAATACATGTCCACGTACCAACTGTTGGGGTGTGTTGTAACTAAAGAATAATCAATAGACGTTTTTTTACCTACATAATCTCCATGCATCATATAGATTAGGCGTGTCATTTAGACCGTCACTTATTTGTTTATTACTATGCGTTTAGGACGCTAGGACTATTTGGTTGGAAACCCCAACTTTTGTGATCGTATTTTGCTAGCTTCGCATCAGGTGAGTTTCACGGCCCCACTTTTACTGTTTTCATAACTATTTTTATTTGGGGGAGAAAACATATACTTACTCAATTATTTTTATAATGAATAATCTGTGAGTTTCACGACCCTACTTTTACTGTTTTTATAACTATTTTTATTTGGGGGAGAAAACATATACTTACTCAATTATTTTTATAATGAATAATCTGTGAGTTTCACGGCCCCACTTTTACTGTTTTATAACTATTTTTATTTGGGGGGAGAAAACATATACTTACTCAATTATTTTATAATGAATAATCTGTGAGTTTCACGATCCCATTTTTACTGTTTTATAACTACTTTATTGGGGGAGAAAACATATACTACTCAAATATTTTGCAATAATTGATCTTTGTATAATCAGTGTGGTGTACACGTACCAACTGTTTAAGGACCACAATACATGTCCTCGTTTAACCGTAATCATTAACTATGTGTTTTAGCCAAGAAATATAGAGACAGTACTATCGGGATTGATCCTCCGCTCATGGCTAGTTATGCGCTAGCCCAACTGGGTTTGCGCTTTATATTCTAACTATTTTAGATTTCGGTTTGATTATAGGCTCCTTGATTATACCTTAACTTGAATGTATTGCAAGCATGTCAAGGGATTATGAATTGCACCTAAAAACAAATTATTCAATATTTCAGAACAACGATACAAATTGTACAAGATTGTACGAAATGATTTTAAACGATTTTGATTATTGGAGTCACAAAACCTGTGAACTCACCAACCTTTGTGTTGACACTTTTTCTATATGTTTTCTCAGGTAACGGAAATTAAACTTTTAAGCATTGCATAAGTGGTGGGTCGTAAAGCATTTTTCAAGAAATAAGTCTATTAGTCAGAAATTAAATGTTTTGGAACTATTTCATTTAGTTGGTTTCAACTTTGTCATTTGGGTTTTGTAAACAATTGTTTTGGATATTTACTATGATTGCGTCGTGTTTTCTATATTGATGTGTTGTGATTACTAATATTGACGCACGCACGTTCTTCCGCAAAACCATTTTTGGCAGGGTGTGACAAAGACCGTCACTTGAGGTCTGATGGTGGTTTGAGCTAAGCTGTGAATATCTTGAAAAACAAGCCTTCAAATTTTGAAGCTTACTTGCAGCACACTTGAGCGTTAATGGCAGAAACCAAATACCCATACATGAGATCAATTAAGGATATGAATCAATTAAGGATTTCAAGTTTTTTGCTTATGATTTTCAGATTTAGTTTAATAGAGATGAAGGTGATGAAGACAGGAATGAAGAATTGGGTGACTGGTTATAATCATAAATTAGTATTTCAAGATATGTGTTTGTTCCCAAATATGCATACTGTGATTTTGATTTTGTGAGGTATGTGTTTCTTTTTCTGATTTTGGAAGAAGAAATAAGAATTTTGGAGAAGAAAGATGAACATAGGACAAGTAGGAAGTTGGGGAAGAAGGGTTTAAAAAGACTTAAATACCCTCACGTTTTCAGCACGTGAGGGCTTTAACGGAAAAAAAGAGACGACAGGTGGACGGAAGGAAAAAAAACAGAATTTGGCATAGTTCAGAGACAAAAAAATAGAAAAAAAAAGTACAGAGACAAAAACACAGAATCGGGCAAAACATAGGGACAAAAACTGTAATTTACTCAATAGAAATATATAACTTCATGAAGCACAAAGTACAAGTCACTAAATATTTGCTACCATTAAATAAATTTATTTAAAATCAATTCTTTATAGAGATATGATACCTGCCATTATTATTTAGGTGATTTGATATTTAAATCTTCATGACACATGTTATTTTTTACATTTAAATTATTTTTTTGTTGTTGCATCTTTTGCTTTTAACATTTCACTCGATAATTATTTATTAAGATGTTTAAATGGATTTTTTTATATAATAATAATAATTTTTGTACAGTGTCTTTTATTTAATTTATTTTATTATTTAAAAGTATTTTAGATAATTTTAATGTACATATTTAGTAAAGTTGCAGTTAATCCAAATTATTTTATACATTTGTAATATACAGATTAAGTAAATTTATAACTAATTCAATCTGTTTGCACATCATTTAAAGGTCAATTAGGATAATAATTATCCAAGTTACCCTATGAAATTGATAACATGTTAGTTTATAAATATAATTTATGTTTCTTCAACCCGCCGCGAAGCGCGGGCCCCAATCCTCGTTTATATTATTTTCCACCGATTATAATATTAAATATTCACAATATTTCCTGTTTTTAAAATAATATCTGTTTAATTTAAAAATCTAGGTTGGTGATCTTTAAGGCACCATTATTACCTTTGTTTGATGAATTATTGCCCTACTTTGATGCCTATGTGGGTGAGTTCTATAACTTCCATTATATCTTTTTGGCTTTATCACTTTAGTATTAGGTGTTATACTAATTTTATGCAGGGTTCTAAATTAATAATTAATAATAATTTGTATTGATGTATCTTTAAATTTAGGGGAATGAAGAGAAAATAATAGCAATTTGTATATTTGATGATGTTATTGAACATTGTGGAGATGCAGTAAGGTTTCCATTGTTTTGGTTACCTTACTAATATTGAATATTGATCAAGGTGGTAACTTCAACCGACTTATATGGAAAATATAAGTTATATTTTGTTGATAACGAGAAATTGTGTGATCATAAGGGAATTTGAATATCTTACCCTATATATGCAGCCTAATTTTGAATTTATTTTGCCCACGTGTCCAATCCTCATTCGTTCGAATTGCTGACATGTAATGTCAATAAACTCCACGTGTCAATCTCTAATTTCATTCATACGACCTTTCAACCTTCGGATCCCCTCAACATCCCTAATTTCTCTTTAAACCCCACGTCGCCTGAATTCTCCAATGAGGTCAAAACCTCCCTATACCGGCATACCGCCATTCTCTTCCATCAGCTTCCTTCATCAAGATTTGACGATGCACAATATCATGTCCACATAAACCTGTTTCATTGTTACGACCTTTCAAATTTTGGGATCCTCTCTGCCATGCCCTAATTGTTCGACGCATGAATTCGTACATCTTATTGCCCGACGCACAATTTCGAACAAGTTCGGTGGGTTTTATGCTTCAATTTATGGAAGACAAATAATCCGTTCAACATTGGACTATGTCGATTCAAACTCCATAGTTCAATCCAGGTTTTTAGGTTTGCAGTTTTGAGTTATTTCCATGTTCGATTACAAAGTGCATGCTATGACAAATAGAAAAATGCTCATGTTTGTTATATGCACTTTAAGTATTAAAGAACTTATACGAAATTGATGACGGATCATGTGTGTTGTATTAAAAATGCTCACGTTTTAAATTCAGTTTAAACTCTTCGATAGATTATAAGTTTGATCATGTGATTCACTACAGAAATTCGGATGTACAAATCTTGAAACCTAATGTCTTCGATAACATGTGGTTCCGTTATGTGTTTAAGATAATCTTGCAATATAATAGTATTTCGATGAGTATTTTGTATTATGTTGAATAACATGATCCATCACATAAAATGCATAAATCAACCAAACGGGACACACCAATAGCTTCAAATACCACTACGATTACTTGGAAACACAAACTAGTAAAATACCTTTTGCAACTGTCAAAAAATACAATTGATGCAATATAATTTGTTTTGACTATGGTCGTTTCTAAATTTTAGTTGACTTCGTGTTTGAACCCTTTTGTTTTAGTTGACTTCGTGTTTGAACCCTTTTGTTGACCTACTACTCGTGCAGATATGGACATAAAAATGACAGATGTTGACAGAGATGGTCCTGCTGATATGTAGAAGGTACTTATTGGGTCTATATTTTAGGCCATGCAGGTTGCAATGATGTTTGCAGTGATGTTAGATATTGATTACATGACAAAACCGGTGTTTAAGGAAAATAATTGTGATTTATAACCAATACATGAAAGTAAATGAGTTCAGACGTAAGTTTGATTACTTCTGATAATAATCAGATATTTGAAAAATTCAGCATTACCAAAAAGTTAATGTATGAAATGACATATTTGTGAAATGGAAATATAAGTCTCTGTATAAAGATAATAATCATACAACTAACGATTTTTAATTTCTATATTATATTTTATTTTAATCTTTGAACACAGGGTTAATCGAATAATAGTGTGCAATACATTGAAACGTGGTTCGGTCCTCTGTTGATAAGGTAATGAATCAAAATGGTCTGGTTTAAACTGGTTGGATCATATTGACCCAAATCAGTTTATGTTTGAGGATTATTTGTTGACCTTAAAAAGTCAATGGTGTTACATGATTTATTGTTTATATTTTCTTTTTTGTTTTGCAGGTTAAAGCAGAGAGTAAAAACTATTGGTGCTAAACTTAAGGATTAATTCAGAATCTCGATTCTCTAAAGAATATATGAAAAAAATTGTTTTAAGTACGATATTATTTTAAAGGTACGGAGTTTTTGATGAATAAAACGTATGTAATTCACTAGGTGAGACTTTATCAATATTCATCTACTTAAGAAGCTTATACAGATGGAACCAAATGATTGAAAAAAATTGGTGTTTGAACTAAATTATGTTGATCCATTAGTGACTGTTTTCCATTTTAGCATCATGACGGGTCGGGTAACTCGACGAATTTGTGGTATTCCTGTGCTTGATTATCCTAAGTTTTTTTTTCTTCAAAATTACAATTAATAATTAAAGATTAGTGCCTTCGATTTATTAGCCATGTGGGCTACCTCACTCTACTCTCTCCAATGAGATATGACTCAGATACCAAACTGGAAAATGAATTAGTCTGACAATTTGAAGTCCAATGTGTTACTATTGGAATCCAAAATTAATATAGGTTTTTAAATATTCAGGAAATGTTAATAGAGCTATTAAATTTTGCAACGTATATGATTAGAAGTTGGTACAAAGATTATGAAATTTATGAAAATAGAAGTTGCAACGTATATTGTACTTATTGGGTAATAGTTTGAAGTAAAACTGTGTTGTAATTGCAATATTGTTCAATTTCAGTAGTGTAGAATTTCTTCTATTTTACTTTGTGCTTATTAGGCAGTAATTTGAAGAAAAACTGTGTTCCATTTCGTTAGATTGTGTTGTATGTGTTATCTTAAAAAATATTCAAAATTTTGAAAACTTCGTTATTATCTTGAATCTCTCTTTTTTTTAATTTTTTTTTTTTTTTTTTGAAATTAGTCATACCATTTGGTATTACCCATATTCTTACGTACTTGATAGGATGACATGTGTAATCCACTAATTCTCTCTCTTAATATTATCTATTGATTTTGACACATGTTTTCATCTAATGAGTAAGACCAAATGGTAGAACTAATACCCGTTACTCTTTTCTTATTTCTTATTTCTTATTTACTCTAATTGAAGAATTAGAGATAATTAGGAATTTCATCCGAGATTTTCGTTAATTCTAAAATTTAAAATAAATCAAAGTTTTGGAAAGTACTCCAATAAATTTACAAATAATGACTAATCTCTATAAATATCATGTATTAATTATGATTATGATTTTACAATTCAAGTACTACTTGTGGTATTTATTAACCCGTTTTATTATGTATAACCCATTTATGATTTAAAATCGATTTTTCAAATTTATCTTTGTTATGTAGTCGAACGATTATGGAAATTTATTGAAATGGTCAGTGAGGAAAATATTACCTTATTTTGAGTTAATTTGGAAACCTACACCCTAATTTTCTAAAATTATTGAAATATTGGAATTATGTAATTAATTTTCGAAACTGAACCGAAGACAGTTTCCTGTTCAAATATGTTTTGTCATGATTATTAATAAAAGTCAAAGTCAAACATTGTTGCAAGTTGGTTTGTTTCGTCAAAAGTGACTTGGTCAACTATATGTCATTGTATCAAGAGTGAAGAGCAATAAAAGTTTGAAAGTTATTTGTTGTGACAAAAATGACAACTACACTAACTCGACAACAAATGTCGTATACAATGAAGTTTTATATCCTCTAACTTTTTATCAATAACAAAAGGTTTATTCATCATTTCAATAACAATTTACTATTTGATTTTGTAAGTTTTTCTTATTGTTATATATGCATTCTATGTTTCGAAGCTAGCTCGTTCATCCGGACGGGCTTTGAAGCTAGTATTTATATATAGTTAATATATACTTTTATTACAAAGTATCGGGTAAATTGAAAAAGAGTTGCAGGTAAATTGATACTCTCTTCGTGACGTCGAGTTGCAGGTATGTTTCGTAACTCCATTATTGTCATTTCAATTTCATTAATCTGTGCTCATTACGATTAGGGTTTCTGCTCAGATTAGAATCCTGAATGGGAAAGAGCATATTAGTATGCGATTCGCAAGACTCTGTTCAGATGGCACTGAGGTTCGTTGGTTGATTTCAGTTATTCATAGTGCTCTGTTTTTAACTTTCAAAATGGTTAACTTTAGAAAATGTATAACTAACAGAAATTGATAGAGGAAATAAAAAGTTGATATAACCACTAATAATTACACTTAGATAAGAGAGTTTTATGTGCTTTAGATCTAAACATGAAAAAATAATTTATAGCGCAACTTGTAACTTGGAAATTAAGGTATCATGTTACACTAGAGGACATACTCAACCAAATTTATGTATTAAAATGTATTTTGGCCTTTTTAATTGAGAATAAGTTAATAATGGATTAACTAAAGCAAGGGCATAATAGGTAGAATAATAATATGAGAAAATTATTGACATGGGTTAAATGCTTCTTATGGCACACATTAGACAAACCCTTGTATCAAAAGTAAGGGCCTGTTTGATAACATTCGGATTCACTGGACTCGGTCCAAATTCGGATCCGGTCCGAATCAATCGTGTTTGATAACTTCCCAAGTCTTCCGATTCTAACTCAACCCGATTCTAGCTCAATCCGATTCTAACTCAATCCGATCCGACTCAATCCGATTCCGACTCAATCCGACGAAATCAAACGGGGCCTAAGTAAACATATTAACCCATTTTCTGTTCTTCATTTTTATTTTTCCTGTTGAAATTAATTTGCAGGATATAATTCCTAGATTTTCTCCTCGTGCTGGAGTAGACCACATCCAAACAAAGTTAGCAGCTGCTTTGAGTCAAGACAATTAGATTTAATCTCATTTCATAAAAACTAGATTATTGATTACAAAACCAAATGTTGAAATTGTTGTTTGGCGATACAGATCCATTATATACGTCTGAAGTTCTTGATCAAAATTCATACCATTAATCAGCAACACTTAAGTTTATACCGTGTTTCTTCTTGATTGGTTTTATATTAACTCGTTTATGAAATTATGACCACTTTGGTTTTGTTTTTGATTGCTAATTAATAGTGTTAGTTCAATTATTCAATCAAACGGTTGGACAAAAATAAACCTATGTGTCTTGAGTTGCAAAAAGAAAAAGTACAATGTGGGGTATTTAAAAGTTGAGTAAATTACACGGATAGATCTTGTTCAGCTTCCGCATACATGTCAAGGCTTATGATGCTTCAGTTTTATCAGCTAAAAACCTACAAGAACTGGATCTGAAGAGCCCATTTCGATACAGTTTACAAAATCTAAACATGTACCTCTGGTAAAATGATGACTTGTGATCCTGTGGTGGAAAAAATTGGAGAATATTTGTGTAAATGCAAAAGTTTTGGGCTAATCTTTTGTCATCCTTTTCAATTATACCCTTAGACTGCTCCCAACCATGGTGGAAACTGATACCGTCATTTGTTGTCAAATCAGCGCCACGTCAGTTCACCATTGCCAACAATACATCTTCCCTTTAATTTATTACAAAATACACACACAAAATACCCCTTTGGGCCCCACCCACCAACTCACGAGCTCCTCCCCTCTCGTCTCCACACTGGCGGAAGCAAATTGACGGTGGCCACTGATCTAGCCGTGCCAACGGTTAGATCTTGCCAGTTTGGGAGAAGGGGAAACTGACGAAACCGTTGGGAACGGTCTTAGGTTTCATCCGTCTAATTTGTCATGTAACATTATTAAATTATATTATTTATATATTTGAAGTTTAAGTTTGTATTTTGTTTTCTTTGGCACAAATTGAGTTTGAAATTTTTTTTGTAGCATACAAAGAATTAAATCTCTCCTAATAAGTGTGGTCCAAGTCAGTAAGATGTTCTTGAGAAGTAAAAAGAATGGGAACTTTGACTTTTCATTGGTCAACACTAGCAATAGATCTATCAGGGGAAATACAATATAAATATTGACCAACACCATAATCACCAAGAAGTTTGTATGAGGTTTCTGATTGGTCCATAGCTACACCATGTCTTTGTTACCTAAACACACTTATCACAAATTAAAATGACTTAATCTTACTAAATTAGGTTTATAAATCTCACAAGCAGCAAACTCTAATTGAGTTTGGTAAATGAAGTCCAGAACTATAGTCATGTCTCTCTCGAAATGATAAAAAGGTCTGTTTTTGAAATTAAGTTTTTGTAACTTGCATAATCCCTCTCCCATTTCCATCTTGCCCCTTTATGGTTTTGTCAATAAAAATTGTGATATCAAATTCAAAGTCTAGCATAAAGTGTGATAACTCGACATTTTGGGTAAGTAAAAACATTTCATTTCATACTTTTTATATTTAGAAAGTTTCTATTTTTAAAAAACTTTCTTCATTTCATTTCATTTCTATATTTTTGGCACATAAACATGACAAAACATCATCATTTTCACCATACATTAGTGTTTGACTATTTTGATCAACACAACATTTCATTTTTATTATTATGGTGACATTACGTAAAATCATTTCTTAAAATCAATAATTACACATTAAAACACTAAATAACTTATAAAACGCGACGCGTAACGATTTTAATAAAAAACAGACACATTCCACGTTGTCCCGACCACTAAGTGGCCGAACCCTTGTTCCTTGTGTCCCAAGTTTCGGCCGAACCCCATAGGGTGAGTTTGTTATCACTACAAAATCTATGGTTATCCTTATATTGTGTTTGAATAGAGTTTGTATCCAACTCAAACTGTCACACCCCGCCAAAAGTGGTTTGCGGAAGAACGGGCGTGCAACTATCATGAGTAAACATAACATTTGATTAACGTAAAAAATAAATGTTTGATAAAAAGTAATGTCACCAAAATTTATTGTAGACAACGTAGTTGAACCAAGACATAGTTTTTAGTGAAAATTTAGAGGTGAGATCTTTACAAAACGAAAGCTTGACTCCAATGCATGCGACTCAATGCTTAGCTTAGATGCCTGAAAAACATAAGTAAAAGTATCAACAAAATTGTTGAGTGAATTCACAGGTTTTAATGAGTTCAAATAGTTCCAAAGTTTTTGATATGTCACTTATGACAAAAATAGTTCGATGATATAAAATGTTAAAATTAGTCTGCTCAAAAGCAGTAGTGGAAACAATAGTTTGCGTATGCCCTCGCTGACAAAAATTGAGTGATGATATACATGTTAAAAATAGTGTGCTCAAAAGCAGTAGTAGAAATAATCATTTTCATAGGCCATCGTTGGCAAAAATGATGTGATGATATAAACGTTAAATATGACCTGCTCCGAGAACAGGGGCACGATAAATCGCAAGAAGAAACATGTGACGGTGATCCCCTAAAAGGTTAGCTATACCCTTTTAAGTTAAAATCTCGACCCTAAGTCCATAACCAAAACAACAACTCTAAAACGCATTTCCAATATGGATATACACTCCTCGTGGTCGGTAAACACCGATAAATGATCAATAACGTGTGGGAGGGTGAGTCTCAGCCAATAGTACTATCTGCATATCCATGGCCTAGTCGCAACAAGCTAATGATTATGGTATGTAAGCATATACGCACTTCCATGCACTACATCTAAACCTAGTCCGAGATAAGGAT
Source organism: Calendula officinalis (assembly GCA_963853835.1). Lineage (NCBI taxonomy): Eukaryota > Viridiplantae > Streptophyta > Magnoliopsida > Asterales > Asteraceae > Calendula > Calendula officinalis. The sequence goes on from OY970829.1 coordinate 20,721,872, forward strand.
TCGTTGTCAAGTTTTCAAAAATAGTTTCATCACAAATAAATAATTGATTATGAGTAATAAAATTATTTATAAAATAGTTGATATGTTTTTCACCCCAAACGTGAAATAGTTAAAACGTATAGCAGTAAAAGAGAGGTTGTAAACTCATAATCACAAGTAGATTTTATAAAAGTAGTTGTTATGTTTTTCACCCCAAAGTTGTAAAACAGTAAATAAAATACGCTAAAAAGTGGGGCTGTGAACTCACCTGATGCAATGCTTCCAAAAGACTCAAATAATAAGATGATGTTTCCAACCAAACGACTTCTAGTGCCCTATATGCATAGGAGTAAATAAATGAGTGACGGTCTAATTGACTCGTCAATGCTAAATGATGCAAAATGATTCCCTAAAAGGGAATTTGACTCAAGTGATACGTTGGTCACTCGATTGAGTTGGTCTCGTAATTAATTTTTAGTCGATTGGATTTAGCAAGTTTTGAAAAGAATTACACTTTGATTTAAAGGTAATACAAATCTGGTTTAATAAGTAACTATAAAAATAAAATGATTTAAATAAATTGAAAATTAATTTTTAATGATTAATAGTTAAATAAGAAATATTAGTTAATTTAAAAGTTAATGATTAAAAATAAATAAATAACTTATTAAATTATGAATTAAAAAAATAATTATTATATTATTAAATTTATATAACATTTAAATTAGGCATGACGTAAACAATCAGTTGATTTATATAAAAACTAGTTTATAACCCGTGAAAATTCACGGGTTGTCGTAATTCTGCTGAAGGTAACATTGATATAATAGAAATATGATATTTTATAATTATATTAAATATTGAATAAGTAATTATATTAAATATTGAATAATGCTATAGACATGATGGTATATAATTATATAATCATTATTATTTTTTTATTATTTTTTTATTATTATTTTTATTATTATAGAATTATTATTATTATTATTTAATTATTATTTTTTTAAATATTATTTTTCATTAATAGCACATAATGTGATTGCATACTGAATCAAATGTGATTTTCTATTGAATCACATGTGATTGTGTACTGAATTACATGTGATTTAACTAAAACATCAAATGTGATTAGATATACAATCACATGTGATGTTATACTAAAATCACATGTGATTAAGTGCTGTACGTAATCATTAAATAAATATTGTTATTTAACGAAAAAATTTAAAATAATTAAAAGAATTTAAAATATAAAAAATCAAAATTTTTTATCAGTGCCAAATGACCAAAATACCCCTTCATATATGAAATATGTGATTAATCTTGATCATTAGATCTTATTGATCAATGGTTGAGATTTGTTCCTCGTGACTTCGTAATAATAGTGGACCTCCTTGAACGTTTCTCTATAAACTTATTAGAAGAAATATGAATAATTTAAACATTTAGTGAAAAACAATATTTATTTTTTTTACAAAGACTTGTTTAAAACAATATTTATTTTTTTTATTTGTTATAACATTATCATTATCATTATCTTATATTAATATTTTTAAACATTTTATACTTTACTCTATCTAACACTATATATAAATGTGTGTTTGAAAAAAAATGGTTCTCTTAAATACATATCAACCTTTAACAATGATTGTCATTGAGTTTTATTAATGGTCATCGCAAAACAATGAGCTAATGAAAATTGTCTTCCTTTAAACGTAAAAGGAACTTCGTTGACAGACGGCGTCAAAGACAATGTTGATATAAAAGTACGATATCCACTATTATTTCCAAGTATAACAATTGTTTTATATAATACGAATACCAACTAATAGTATCTGAAGTCTATTATCATTACATAAATCACTTTTCTGATCAATATTTTTTACTAACATAACACTAACACCAACTTTTAGTGTTTTATATCATTTAAAAAATATGTTAGTGTTTTTACAATCTACTATTAGGTAATGAAACCATATTTAATTGAATTGAAGATCACAATGTTCTATTGTATCACTAAGAGAATGCAGTAAATTATTATAAGCATAGCTGGTTAAATTTTTCAAAAACATAATACTCTACAAAATTTTGAAAAGGATAATAACACTTTTAAATTTTCAAAAGCAGTTTATTCTATTGAACATATAAAAACATTAAAAATTCATAATATAAAGGGGTTTTAATTAATTATGTTGTACTTATCAAATAAATTTCTTATTTCTCCTAAAATATTTATTAAAAAAAAGTTCTTATTTCTCAAATTGAAGGGACACGCTCAATAAAATAATATTATTATCATTACCACACCAGTAACTATCTCGTAAAAATAATATTAATACATAACTTTATATTTTAATGAAATTTATTACTAATAACCACACTACTAACTATCTCTTAAAAACTTGTGATAAAGAGAAATGAGAACTTTATTAAGGGACGAAGGGAGTATATTTTAAAGGAATAATAATTGTTTTTAAACAAAATTAATAATGTTAAGCGGTGAATTTGTGATTTTGACTTTTTATGGTTTCTTGCTACGTTATCATGATTTCAATTTTCTTATTATACATTTACACTTTAAATATATTTAAAGTTAATTAGAAATTATTTTTAATAAAAGATATACATATTTTGAATAAAAGATGTATGTATTTTGAATAAGAGTTTTTCTAATGTATGCCCTAGGCATACAATAACGTGCATTTAATGAGCCGGTAATTACCATATTTACAGAAAATCAAATTTAATGTACTTCTAAAATGGTAGTTTTTAGAGTACATTAATGTCAATCAATTTAGATTTAGAAAATTGTCACTTCATTAATGCACGTTATCATATGCCTCATGGGCATACGTTAGAAAAACCATTTGAATAAAAGATATACATAACTAATTTAATTAAGGAAAAGGAAAATGATAATGAGATCCATAAGGGCTGTCAATAAGACGTCAAGACACACATCAATAACTTGTACAATAATCAATAACCGTCCCTGTATTTTAGAAATCAACCTCTACTAATAAAAGTAAAAACGATTTATGCAAATAACTACATCTTAATGACAGTCCTAAGGGTTGTCATTAACAAAAACCTTTAATAAATCTTTAATTAATTAAAGGGTTTTGTTAATGACAGCCAATGATTGTACATTCATAGATAGAGTAGTGTTCCTAAAATTCAAGGGGCGGTTTTTATATTAGTTTTGTGTTTTTATTTGATTTTCCTTAATTAAAAAGCTAATCTTAAATTTGAATTTTCCTTAACTAAAAGGAAAACTATAATGACAACCTTAGGGCTGTCAATAAGAAGACAAAATAGATATAAAACCGCCTCCTGAATTTTAGGATCACTATGTTGTCAATGAATGTACAAACCTTTTATGCATGTTAGTGACAGCCCTAAGTGCTGTCATTAACAAAACCCTAAGAAAAAAGCTAATCTTAAATTTGATTTGATTTTGAAAAACTTTCCATTAAATGTGGAAAGTTTCTGAAATTCCGTTAATGAGATTAATGCATTATACATGTTTCCGAAAATTAAGCTATATATTTAAATCGGTTCCGGTAAACGTGCAATGTATATTTAACAGGTTAATATACAGAGGGATAGAGAGACGAGATGGGGTATTAGCATATCATATGGATTTACCAAAGCAGATTGGTGATTGGTTATTGTTATAGCTAAATATTAAATTAGAAAATAACTATTTTTACTTTAAATCAGGAAGAAATGTCGGTAAGTTAGGTGATCATGGGTATGCACGTCCAAGTAGTAGGAGATGAGAATTGCTTTATAAATTTTGTTCCATATTTATTTTGACAACATTTAGGCGTACAGGTAACTTTGTGTGACATAATGTTTTAATCCGGGTTTTATTTGGTTTTTGATTTTGGTTAGTTACTGGAAAAAAAAAACATACCACTTCGGGTTTACATTTAGCTACTTTAGATGTTCTCGTAACGAACAAAGTCTTTTAATTGTTTTTAGTTGTATATTAAATCGTGCAAAAGGTTTCGTACGTTGCTTTTCGTACCCGTTCATCTGGTTGAGTTAGTGTATCATTGTAAATTATATAATTTATATTCTTGGGTTCGTTTCAATTTAATATTAAGTCACCAACCCGCTAAACTACAGTTCTAACTGTACAGGAATGTCGACATCTAATACAGGCATAATTACGATGCGTACTAACAACTCAAAATATATGAATTATGCTAGACAAAAATACAAAAATGAATATTTTTAATTATTGAGATGATTGTAGTAAGATAAAATGGGTTATAATATTGTCGGGTCAAATACCCAATTTTGAGTGTTGTCACACAAACTCTTACTTGTGTCTTACCTATAAATACAACTCATAAACAATAAAACCCTACTTTTGCTTCCCTTGAGCCATCGACCAAGCACCACCACCGAAACCTTCATCATTCGGCCAAGCACCCAACTCGCAACCTTCTTTGTTCGATCTCTAGTCTCGTTTACAAGGTATACCGATTTAATCCTTTTGCTTTCGTTTTCCTTGTTATTCTTAACCCTATTCGAACCCGAGACCATGGCCAAAGGCCATATGGTCTCGGCAATCTCGTGACCATGCTCAACCCAACCGTCGACGTGCATGGATCCCATGCATGATCGAGTGTGTTCGGGTATTTGTTTTGATTTGTGTTTGTTTGTTTGTTCTTCGTTTTCATTAAACCTAGAAATCCTAACTTTGTACATATTAACCACAACTAAAAACCACACAATACCCTAAAATATCATAATTTTTGGTATAGTTCTGACCCGTTTTTAGACCAAAAACCGTTTGCAAAACCCTAGCACCAAACCCTTATCGGCTAACCCTAAAACCGAACCCAACCCTAGCCGAATCTAACCCTAGCCGAACCTTTGGCTCGATAACCCACTGAGTTGACTCGGGTCTGACCCGTTGACCACAGTTGACCAAAATGTTGACTCGGGCCAAGGGCGGATCTTGGCCCAGTCCGATAAACCCTAACCGGCCCATATCACCTAAACCCTCATTGGGCCGAACCCAATTACTTGAGCCCAAATCGAACCAAAAGCCCTTTGGGCCGAGCCCATATTCGGTCCAAATCAGGCCCAAACCCGAGGCCCATTACCCATTGGGCCGTAGCCCATTAAGTGGCCCATGTCGTGGCCCAATAGCCCAATCCATTTCATTTCGGCCCATTTCTAAGCCCAATTCATTTCATTTCGGCCCATTTCTAAGCCCAATTCATTTCATTTCAGCCCATTTAGTCCATCCAAGCCCAATAAGGCGGGCCTTGGCCCAAGTGCTGGCCCGTTAACCCGAATCTAGGCCTAATAACCCAAATCGTAACAAAGTTGCGTAAACATAAAACGTTCTCAATAACTCTTTTTATAAAACAAATATACAATACAAACAATAACAAGACACAAACAAAACAATTTATGTCACATGTGCGTGATAGCTTAGACTAATTAGGAACCTTGTGCATTTAGGCGCTAGGAATCTATAAGTAACCATTAGTGAAGTTTGTGATCTAAGCTAAGCATCAGGTGAGTCCATAGCCCCTTTTACTCTTTTTACTGTTTTATAACTTATGGGGTGAAAAACATAACATGCTACATTTAATGTTTCATATTTTGATTGTATTACATTATTATTTCATTTTCATTATGGCATGACAAACAATTCATTATACCGTACTAAGTTCAGCCTTCATTAAGTAGAGTACCTACACCCTGGATATACAAATAGTAATATTGGCCAATACTCAGCCTAGAGATGCACAGTAACCGGTTATGCCAAAAACCGGTTTCGGTTTTGACCATAACCGGTTTTGGTCAACGCTTCCAGTAACCGGTTTCTCCAATAACCGGTTTCGGTTAGTAACCGGTTTCGACCCTCGAAAACTATAACCGTGTAATGGGTATTGTAACCGGTTCGGTTCGGTTATAAACCGGTTAACCGACCAAAACCGGTGTGTTGACCAAATTTGTGGTCGGTTATGGTCAAAACCGGTTTCGGGTAACCGGTTACTAACCGGTTCGAACCCTAAGAACCCAAACCGGTTCCTAACCGATCGGTTATTCAATAACCGAATCGGTTACGGTCAAAACCGGTTTTGACCGGTTACGGTTTCGGTTCGGTTACCGGTTTCGGTTTCGGGTATTTTGTGCACGTCTAACTCAGCCGCCTACATTTTGATCATTACTTGGTTTATCCAAGACATCGGGAGCGTATTATCCATGACCTTATAACATAACCATGGGAGTTGCAGTTTTGATTGTGAACTTAGGGGGATGGGTATAATACCTCAATGAGAGTAGCTACTTGTTGGGAATAACAGTCATATAATGCCAAACATATGATGAACGTTTACAACAAACATTTTCACATCAAACACTTGAGTTGTAGTTCATCTACAATTCCTTTACATTTCATTTTGGTTTATCAACTTTTTATACAATTATATTACTTTTCAACAGTCATAAATCAATTTCATATTACACATTTGGTAGCAAATAGAACTATTTTTCATACATTTTACTTAACCATGTGGATTCACTCAACAATTTAGTTGACCTTTTTAAGTTATGTTTTTCAGGTAATTTAGAGACTCAGTGAGCAATGGGGATGTGAGCAGCGATTGTCTTCAGGCCATTAACTATCTTTGCATTTTAGTTTTCAAACCATCTTTTCATTTCAAAACTTACTATTTTAGGAAACTTTCTATTTTTAGAAATTTCTATTTTTAGCAATGAAACTTATTTTAGATTTTTATTGCGTGGTTGTTTGATTACTATATTACTTGCTTTAATAACATGAACGTTACACTTCCGCTCTTTCGCAAAACATTTTAATGCGTAAAACTCATTTTTGACGGGGTGTGACATAAAGTGTGTTACGTTTGTTTTATAGAGGGAAATTTAAAGTCTACCCATTCTTTTATTTGAAGGAGCAACAAGAATAACTGCTCATACATCACCATATGATGATGATGTTTTAAAGGAATTTTTTTTTTCATTTTTGCAGCTTATTAGTTATCATCTTACAGTATTTTACCTATTAGTTGTTTATTCACTTGTTTAGGACATATTTCATCTCTTTGTAAGCACGTTCAATGGGTTAAAAGATCTGAAGATCCATCATTTGGGAGGATAGTAAATATATTGGAGACGATGACTGTTAGGTACTAGAAAGTTGTAATAGATAGTCTAGGGGGTAAAGTGTAACATTGTATATATGTTAAGTTTTATTTAGGAAATGGTCCTAACTAACAAGGAATTAAGCCATGGTATAAATACCAAAGTGTAAGGCTTAATTCCTTAACTTTTGCACAATTATCATTTCAATTTCTCTGCATTTGTTCTCTCAACTTCTCTCTACTTTCTCTCTCTAAAAGCCCTAATCTTCTTCTTCACTTTTCTCCTCAAAATCATCATCAAACACCATTTAATGGATTGAATCAGTGTTATTGTGCTTTTCAATTGGTATCAGAGCATAATTTCATCTTGAAAACGATCCAAATCCATCAATTGGTGTTAAAATCAGAAGAATCAGTGGGTTTTTGAAGGTTTTTGAAGAAAAAGGGGTTTAAGATCAAAAATTAGATTTAAGGTACTATTTCTTGTTATTATGGATTGAATAGCTTCCTTTTATTCTTATATTAAGCTTAGAATCAAGCTAGGATTGAATCTAATCCATACTGATGAAGATTTAAGAGTTTTAGGAAAAATCATTAAAGCTTCAAAAACCCTTTAAATTCAAATTTTCGAATAGATCTAGGTTGTTTTTGAGTAATATAGTTGAAATGGATTGAAGGAAATAGTATTTGGGTCAGTTTGTGATTAAAATCAAAGAATTTGGGTAAGAAATGAGCATTTTAGGATCAAATTAGTGGGTTTTTGTTGGAGCAAAACACAGATCAACTTATTACTGATGCTGCAGTTAGTACTAATCATCAACTTAGTACTGATGGGGCAGAAACACTTAATAATGATGAGTTGATACTGGTGAATACTATAACTAAGTTACTACTGATCATGCACAGATTGAAGATACTACTGATCAATAGTAGTTACTATTGACGTTGGTTTTGGACTTACTACTGGTTACCAGAGTTACTACTGACGATGCACATTTACTACTGGTGAATGATTTTACTACTGGTACGCGTTTTGGAAGCATATCAAGTCCGAGATCTTCGTAGAGATAGTTATAGAATGTAATTAAATGTATATCTTTTATAATTTGATGTAAAGCAAGTCCTAGAATAACTAGGGTAAATAGTTTAGCTTCAAGGACTATTATAAATAGTTCCTTACGAATTGTAAACGTACGTGTGTATTGTTAACTCAATAATATACATTGAAGCTTTTTGTGAAACTGTGTTGTTAATACTTTCGCATATTATTTACAGTTCATTGTTCTTAATTACATTGATATAGTGTTGATCCGCTGCAACTTCTATATTCAATTAGATCTAAAGTGTTTATTAACTTCTATATAGTTAATCGATCCTGACAAGTGGTATCAGAGCATATTGGTTCTAGATCTACTATTTGTTAAGAACAACAAAAAGTTTTAATCTTTAAAACACACACATTGTTAATCATGTCGGATAACAATGAAAGCACTCAGGCCAATAAAATCCCTATACTCACTCCCAATAACTTTGGGATGTGGAAGAATCGTATTAAGCAATACATGCTTATTACAGATTATTCCATGTGGGAAGTTGTCCTTGAAGGAAACAAAACTGGTCCTGGTCAAGCAAGCAGCTCTGCAACTGAGGCAGACAAACTTAAGTGTGAGAAGGAAAAGAAGGACAAGGGAATCGAACTCAAAGCTCTAAGCACTCTCCTACTGGCCATTCCTAACGATTATCAACATCTCTTTGTTGAGTATGATGATGCAAAGGTGCTATGGGAAGCACTGGAAAAGAGATTCGTTGGGACCAAGAGCACCAAGAGAAACATGAAGTCTGTTCTCAAACAAGACTTTGAAAACTTCAAAGGAAAACCCAATGAAACACTCACTCAAGTGTTTGACAGATTCAACAAGCTAATTGGTGAACTTAACCAGGTTGGGGTTAAGATGGATCAAGAAGATGTCAACATGAAGTTCCTAAGATCTCTTAGTGAACAATGGGCCATGTATACAGTGGTATATAGACAAAGAGATGCTCTAGAAGAAAAAGAGTTAGATGAACTCTACAATGATCTCAGAGTATTTGAAACTGAGGTAAACCAAAAGAACCCTTCTATTTCTTCTAATAATGCTGCATTTGTCTCTAGTACAGGTCAAGGTCAGGAAACCTTCACAGGAAAGGCTGCAGATTCTGAGGATGCTGCAAGAGAATCCTTCTTCACTAGTCATGTGCATACTGCATTGATTAGTGATGACTTGGAACAATTGAACCCAGATGATCTTGAGGAGATGGATCTTAAATGGCATATGGCTATGCTGAGCCTAAGGACAAAAAAATTCTTAAAGAGAACTGGTAGGACAAGCCTCAACTTCAACAAAGGTGACAAAGCTGGATTTGACAAAACTAAAGTCAAATGTTACAACTGTAACAACCTTGGTCACTTTGCAAAAGAATGTCCTCAGCCAGACAAAAGATCAAAATCAACTGCCCTTGTATCACAACAAGGACAAGGATATGACTGGAGCTTCCAAGCAGAAGAGCATGCTCAAAATCAAGCTCTCATGGCCTTTACTGACACCAAAACTGAGGTAAAACCTAAACCTTGTACTTCTGAATGTGCTAAAATTATTAAAAACTTAGAAAAAGAAAACACTAAATTAAATGAAGATTTAGCAAAAGCAGTGAGAAGAAATCATGAATTTGATGGTGTGATTACTGATCAAGAACATCAAATAAAGGTGTACCAGATGATTGATCAAAGGATAAAGGAAGAATTGCTTCAGGCTGTGGATGAGAAAGAATTTTATGAAATAAAAAATAAAGAACTAACAAGTAAATTAGAAGAATGTCAGCTTGAAATTGAACAAAATAAATTAACAATTAAAAAGTTTGAAAGAAGCACTAAAATTCTTGATGAATTAACTAATAATCAAACTACAGAAAAAGTTGTTCATGGGGTGGGATATCATGCTGTACCACCTCCATATAAAATCATTCCACCACTTAAAAACAGTTCAGAAAGAATCATTAACGAATTAAAAACTGAAAATCAAACTGAATCACATAATGAAACATCTGAATCAAATGATTCTTCTGATGATGATCAATCAATTGAATTTACAATCTCTCAAACTGAATCACCAAAATCAATTGATACAAGTTTTCACACAGCTCAAAGTCCAAATGAATCTCCTAAATATAATGCAGAAAATGTACCAAAAATTTTAACAAGGGGAAATGAAAGAAATAAAAAACAACTCTTAGACCAAAGAATACCTGAAGGTGCTAAAAATAAGAAATTAAGATGTGTTATATGCAACAAAATGAACCATTTAGCAAAGGATTGTCACTTCAATCCAATAAACTGCAAAGAGTTAAAGGAATTTAAAATTTTTAAAGAAAATGCAAAAACTCAAAAGTTAAAAGATACTACTGGTCCTTCAGTAGTAAATAAAATTAAAACTCCAATTGCTGAAACTCCAAGATTTGGAAGAAGTGCACCAAGATTTGTGCAAAACAGAAGAGTTGGAAGCCCAAAGAACAGCAATTACTTCAAGAACAATGGAAAATCCAATCAAAATAAACAATATTTTAAATTTTCCAACACCAGTAAAAACTTTAACAAATTTACTACTGGTGTTAACCCTAATTATAATGCTGTTTGGTACCAATATAAGAATACTACTGGTAAAAACCCTAATTACAAAAATACTATTGCTCCCAAAACAACTTTCAAAAATACTACTGATGTCAACCCTAAAAACACTACTGGTCATTCTAAACATGGTAAGTACCTAAATACTACTGGTCCATCAGTAGTAAAGCATTCAAAAGCAAAAATTCACGGGTATAAACCAAGATCAGTAGGAAATTCTCACACCAGTATTAATTTCAAAAGGGCAGTAGTAAAACAAAACACCAGTACTAAACAAGTATGGGTACCAAAAAGGTTTAAAGTTAAATCCCCCAAAGCTTATTTCTCAAAGGATGAACCCAAGACATATAAAGCTTGGGTTCCCAAACTTAACTAATCCTTTACTCACTTGTGCAGAGCATTCAGATCCCAGAAGAAGGAAGAACATGGCATATTGATAGTGGATGCTCAAGGCACATGACTGGAAATCTGCAAATTCTTAAAGATTTCAAGTCATTTGATGGAGGATATGTGGCATTTGGTGAGAATCCCCAGGGAGGTAAGATTACAGGTAAAGGTACTGTTACAAATGGCAAAATTACCTTTGATGATGTATTTTATGTAGCTGAACTAAAATACAATCTTGTCAGTGTGTCTCAAGTTTGTGATAAAAAGAATAAAATTCTTTTCTCAGACATTGAGTGCATCATTCTTTCTCCTGACTTTGTTTTAGATGAAAAATATGTTGTTTTGAGAACTCCAAGGAGAAACAATGTGTATTGCCTAGATATAGGGGGAGAACTCATTTCTTCAAATGAGGTCAACTGTTTTATATCCAAGGCAAACACCACTGAATCAGAACTATGGCATAGAAGGATGTGTCACACTAATTTTAAAAACATGAACAATTTAGTAAAAAGAAATCTGGTCATTGGACTACCTCAAAAACAATTCATGTGTGATCATCACTGTGTTGCATGCCTAAAAGGTAAACAACACAAGACTTCTCATAAGTCCAAAACTGTGAACTCTATTTCTGTTCCTTTGCAGCTCTTACATATGGACCTATTTGGACCTACAAATGTAATGAGTATTGGAAAGAAGCAATATTGTCTTGTTATTACTGATGACTTTTCCAGATATACATGGGTTTTCTTTCTCAGGACAAAGGATGAAACAAGTGAACTCATAAAGAACTTAATTGTCAAACTGGAAAACACATCTGATCAAAAAGTTAAAGCCATAAGATGTGATAATGGCACAGAATTTAAAAATGCCAACTTAATTAACTTTTGTGATCTTAAAGGGATTGACAGGCAATACAGCTCACCTAGAACTCCTCAACAAAATGGTGTAGCTGAAAGAAGAAATAGAACCATCATAGAAGCAGCAAGATCAATGCTAGAAGACTCAAAATTACCAATCACTTTTTGGGCAGAAGCTGTTAATACTGCCTGTTATGTTCAGAACAGAGTATTAATAGTGAAGCCACATTTTAAAACACCATATGAACTTTTTAATAAAAGAAAACCTTCTATAAGTTTTTTAAAATCATTTGGTTGTCCTTGTACTATTTTGATTACAAGAGAACAAATTGGTAAGTTTGACTGCAAAGCTGATGATGGAATCTTTGTGGGATATTCTACTCAAAGCAAATCATATATAGTATTCAACAAAAGACTAAGGATAATTGAAGAAAGCATTAATGTATCCTTTAATGAAAATATACCTAATGAACAAGGAAATGGTCCAGATTGGCTATTTGACATAGACAATCTAACCAAATCTTTTAATTCTAACATGGATTTTAATGCAGGCAATTCAATTTGTCACACTCAACAGGAAGGAACATCATCTGTTAATACTGGTCAAGAGGAGATGAGATACATTGTAGTTAATACTGCTCCAATAGTTAATACTGATATCAGTAATAACTCAAGTTCTAGAACCAGTAGTAACTCTGAGAATGAGGACAGTAGTAATTCAAATACTACTGATACCAGTAATAGTACTCAAAATACTACTGGTCCCAACAATAACCTAGATTCTCAAGATACTACTGATACCAGTAACAACAACAATACTACTGATCTCAATGAAGACAATAGCAGTAGTAACTCTGACCAAGATGATGATGAACCAAACTTCAATGACAATGAAGGATCACTAGAGCAACAACTGCATGAGTCCAATCTTGAAAATCAACTAGTAGTTGATAAAGCTACAACCACAAGGACTCAGAAGAACCATCCATTAGATCTTGTTCTAAGTGATGTTAACTCACCACTACAAACAAGAAGCAAATTAAACAAAAGCTTAACTGCAAATATGTGTAATATAAGTTTAATTGCTAATGAATGTATGTTTGAATGCTTTCTGTCTCAGGATGAACCAAAGAAGATCCAACAAGCAATGAAGGACTCAAACTGGATTGAGGCAATGCAAGAAGAACTCCTTCAATTCAAGTTACAAGCTGTTTGGACACTTGTACCTCTACCCAAAGGAAAAAGAGCCATTGGAACAAGATGGATCTTCAGAAACAAGAAAGATGAAAGAGGTATAGTGATCAAAAACAAAGCCAGACTTGTAGCCCAAGGATACACTCAAGAAGAAGGAATAGACTATGATGAAGTATATGCTCCTGTTGCTAGAATTGAAGCTATACGAATATTTCTAGCATATGCTTCATTCAAGAAGTTCAAAGTCTATCAAATGGATGTTAAGAGTGCATTCCTATATGGGAAGATTGAAGAAGAGGTCTATGTTTGCCAACCTCCAGGTTTTGAAGATCCAAAACATGGTGACTATGTGTTCAAACTAGATAAAGCTCTATATGGCCTACATCAGGCACCAAGAGCATGGTATGACACATTATCATCATACCTATTGAAGAACAACTTTAAAAGAGGAGCCATTGATAAAACTTTGTTCACAAAGAAAGTCAAAGATGATATACTACTGGTCCAAATTTATGTAGATGATATCATCTTTGGCTCAACCAATGATTTATTATGCAAAGAATTTGAAGAACTGATGCAGATTAAATTCAAGATGAGCTCTATGGGTCCAATGAACTTCTTCCTTGGACTCCAAGTCAATCAAAGAACTGATGGTATTTTGATAAATCAATCAAAATATGTCAAAGACATCTTGGAAAAGTTTGATCTGAAAGACAGTAAAAGTGCAAGTACACCAATGGAAACACACAAACACCTACATCCTGATATTGAGGGGGAGGATGTAGATGAACACTTATATAGATCAATGATAGGCTCTTTGATGTACTTAACTGCATCAAGACCTGACATTATGTATAGTGTTTGTGTGTGTGCAAGATATCAAGCAAGACCTAAAGAACTACACTTGCAGGCTGTTAAAAGAATATTCAGATACTTGAAAGGCAAACCATCACTAGGTCTATGGTATCCACATGATTCACCCTTTGAACTCATAGCCTACACAGATAGTGACTATGGAGGTGAATGTCAAGATAGAAAGTCCACTACTGGTGGATGTCAATTCTTTGGATCAAGACTGGTGTCATGGCAATGTAAGAAGCAAACAAATGTGTCAACATCAACTGCTGAAGCATAATATGTAGCTGCATCTGCTTGCTGTGCTCAAGTACTATGGATTCAAAACTAGCTTCTAGACTTTGGTATCTCTATCCTTAAAACTCCTATCTTTATTGATAATCAAAGTGCTATTAGTATTGTGAACAATCCAGTAAAACACTCAAAAACTAAACACATTGAAATAAGATTTCACTTTATAAGAGATTGTAATGAAAAGAAATTAATCAAAGTAGTTAAAATCCATACTGATGATCAATTAGCAGATCTTTTTACAAAAGCATTTGATGTAGGAAGATTCAACTTCTTGGTTAGCAGTATTGGAATGATTTTGATAAATTAAAATCTCACTTAAAATCATGTCTAAAGTTATTGTTGTAAAATATTATTTATCTACTTAAGTGTTTTACTACTGGTATATCTGTATTACTGGTGTGTAGGCATGTGCACAAAATACTACTGGTAATTAAATACTACTGGTGTGTATTAGGTTCACACAAATACTACTGGTAAGTCAGTACTACTGGTATTCACATATACTACTGGTCTTGTGTGTTAGTGGTTACTACTGATGTCCATAGTTACTACTGATGTCAAAATCCTTAGTCACTACTGATGTTAGTAGATACTACTGACGTTTTTCTACTGATATCTTATTTACTACTGGTCTTTCAGAAACACAATTACCAAACTAACCCCCATGAAAATAACAGTTATGTTATGATTCGAAGGGCATTTTAGTAGTTTTGCAGGTTAAATCGAAAGATATAAAAGGCGGCAGTCAATTAGTTTAGCATTATCTTCACTTCGATTTGCTAAATCCTCTCGATAAACCCTAGCTTACGATCAAAAACCCTTCGTCAATAACAAAATTCATTCCTGTTCTTCTCAAAATTCAACAAAAATGGCAACTCTAAAATCTTTGAATGTTCAAACCGATCTCAAATATTCCGAATTTCACAATATGTGTGCCTTCCTAAAGAATCCCGACGGCACAAAAGATTTTCGTCCGATCGTCAAGTTCTTGAGAAATTCTTATATACAGTTTGCTTTAACTGTAAAACCAAAATCATATCAACAGCACTTGGTGGATTTCTGGACCAATGCTGAGCAAACGGAAGGAACAACCATATCAATGATCAAATCACAAGTAGATGGAAAGCATATCACAGTAACAGAACAATCAATCAGACACCATCTACAACTACATGACGATTCAGGTATGTTTACTCTTCCAAAGGAATACATTGCTGAAATTTTACAAAAAATGGGATATGAGGGAAGACTGAATATAGTAACCTTTCAAAAGGGTCTTCTCTCCCCACAATGGAAATTCTTAGTACATACTATTCAGCATTGTATTTCTCCAAAAAGAAGTACTTGGAATGAGTTTAATAAGGCAATAGCATCTGCTGTTGTCTGTTTATGCACAGACCAAGTATTTAATTTTTCATACATGATATTTGAAGGTATGTTGGGAAATCTTAGTTCTTCTAAATTTTTAATGTATCCCAGATTTCTACAACATATCATAAATTGTGAATTACAAAACTTGTCAACTCCTAAAAACATTTTCATACTACCAGAGTTGAACAAGAAAGTTTTCTCAAATATGAGAAAACAATTTAAATTTTCGGGCAAGGAAACCCCTTTGTTTCCTAACATGATCAAAGATCAAACTCTTATTGGAGAGGGTTCAACCATTGTTACAACCCAAGTTGAACCTCAACCCACTCCATCACCCCCAAATACAGCCCAAACACCACCCCAACTAGTCACTCAATCACCAGCCCAAACAGAAGTCCTGAATGTGTCCCAGGAACTTGATATAAATCTGCAGAGTGCTACTCTTCACTCTGTGGAAGACCTACCAGATAAAACCAAAAATATTTCCACAATGTACAAAAGAAAGAAATCTTTAAAGGACACCAGGGGACACATTGAGTCAAACCCCAGGCTCCAAGAGTTGTCCTCCAAGGAGGAGAGAGGACATGAGGCGAGGGCTTTCACTACTGATGCCCCAAAGGTGGGTGCACAGGACAGTGAAAACATCTATAGGACCCAGACCTCGGCAACTTTGAGTGATGACTCATTTGAGGAGTTACTCAAAGGACCCCGGTGCCAAGAAACCACAAGGGGGGGCATCTCTGCTTCTTCTAGGAAGAAGAGAATGTCTAAAAGACCCAATGAATCACCAAGAAGTGATGAGGGCAGATCTTTTGAATTGATGGATAGGATGGAAAACCTCAAAGCCAATGTACCTGTTAGTGAGCCCGATGATCTTGCTAGATGGAGTGAGGGCAGTATTAAAATCAACCAATTGACGGAAAAAGTGGATTCTCTTGAATCCACTGTACAAAATTGTCTTACATATCTTACAAACCAAGGGAAAACCATGGCTGCCATGAAAAGCCATGTCAATACCATCAACAAGAGAATGAGATTCTATGAGCAAAGGCTTCATCAACAAACCAAGATCATCAGAAAATTGAAGAAGAAAATTGATGATAGTGAAGCTCCACCAGTTGAGCTCACTAAGGGGGAGAAGGATAACATACAGACCATGATTGATGAATCAATTGCAGCAGCAGCATCCTCTCTCTTAAACTTAAAAGAAACAAAAGTTGATGAAGGCCCAGAAATGATGGTTACAGAAGATGAACCTACTACTACTGCTACAATGGAAGAACACGTTGAAAAGGAAATACCAGTAGTAACTCCTACTACTGATATAATAGCAGTAGTAAGTCAAGAAGAGGAATTGAAAGCACCAAATACTACTGATGCCCTATCAGTAGTAACTCCTGAGATCACACCAGTAGTAACTACTCTGGTTACTACTGAAGAAGAAGAACTACAATTCCCAGAACTAATTGAAAGAGAAAGACATGTCATTATCTCCAAACCACCAACACCTGATCAACCACTTATCATACCTGACATTGATGATAATGTGAATTGGTTTGAGGTAGATGAATGTACACTTCCTCCACATCCTAAAATCTTACCAGAAGGTCAACTACATCTGTTTTATCCAAAACTTCTGATGATGGGTATACCAGATATGAAATACATTCCACCTCCACCATCTGCTCACATTGGAAAAGGAAAAGAAGTATATGATGATGATTATCCAAATAGAGCATTAGGACATCACATGGTAAACAAGATAAATCATGTCAGAGCAGAAAAGCAATCCAGATGGAGAATAAAACATAGAAAATTTTTGGAGAAAGTGGAAATGTATCAAGCATTAGTAGAAAATAAGAAGAAAGTTCAAAATGAAACTCCTGTTCAAATACCTGCTCAAATCAAAGATGTTCAGATAGAAGCCCAAGAAGCAGAATTCAAAAGGCTCAGAAAAGTAGAAGAAGAACATCTAAACTGTCTTGAAGATCTTGTAGCTGAATGTAAAAGAACAAAAGGTGATCTACCAGATGATATTTTTGAACAAAAGACACTTATGATAGACTTTCTCAAGACAAAAGGGCACAGTGCAAAATCTTTTGGAAGAATGAAGATGATAACTATAATTGAGAAATACTGCACTGCTAAGAAGAAAGACTTGGCTGAACAAGAAGCTGAAGAAACAAAGAAAGCCAAAACTTTAATCCCAATCAGTCCAAATTTAATCAAAGCTGGTAGTGTTTCAACTACTGGTAATACCTCAACTCCTCAATCAAAGAAAAGAAAACCTGTTGATCAAGAACAAAGCTCTAAAAAGAAATCAAAAATTGTACCTGTTCTTGAAATGCCTGTTGCTCCATTACAGAACAATCCAATTATTAACTGGAGAGTGATGCAGAACAATGTTATAGAGGTCATAAGGGAAGACAAAGTTGTACAGAGATTCACAGGATGGTTACCATTAATCAGATCATGCTCTAGAAGTGATGTAATCAAGCTTTTGATTATTGGAAAACCTAGAATGACAAAGAAATCATGGAAAGAGTCTGGTGCTGGATACTTAACAAAAATGATAGATGCTGCATTTTATCCAGATAATTATCCAGAACAATTCATAGATCCAGGAAATGTGTATGCTTGGAATGTCATTCCTACAGCTAATATGTACTTCTTTGAGAAATCAGGCAAAGTATGTGAATTATACTTATATGAAAAAGAATATCCACACTCTGAGAACACTATGTATCAGATATTCATAAATACTTTGATGAAACCTTATGATGCTGTTATGTTCCAAAACAAATTAAATTATTTTACAAAGAGGAACAGCAAATATATCATTGAACAAAGGCTTCAACAGAATCAAAGAACCCTTGAGAAGAGAAGAAGGGAACAAGAAGAACAAAAGAAACTTGATTGATTAAAAGATAATCAATAAGTTTAGGGGGAGATTGTTGGAGCAAAACACAGATCAACTTATTACTGATGCTGCAGTTAGTACTAATCATCAACTTAGTACTGATGGGGCAGAAACACTTAATACTGATGAGTTGATACTGGTGAATACTATAACTAAGTTACTACTGATCATGCACAGATTGAAGATACTACTGATCAATAGTAGTTACTACTGACGTTGGTTTTGGACTTACTACTGGTTACCAGAGTTACTACTGACGATGCACATTTACTACTGGTGAATGATTTTACTACTGGTACGCGTTTTGGAAGCATATCAAGTCCGAGATCTTCGTAGAGATAGTTATAGAATGTAATTAAATGTATATCTTTTATAATTCGATGTAAAGCAAGTCCTAGAATAACTAGGGTAAATAGTTTAGCTTCAAGGACTATTATAAATAGTTCCTTACGAATTGTAAACGTACGTGTGTAATGTTAACTCAATAATATACATTGAAGCTTTTTGTGAAACTGTGTTCTTAATACTTTCGCATATTATTTACAGTTCATTGTTCTTAATTACATTGATATAGTGTTGATCCGCTGCAACTTCTATATTCAATTAGATCTAAAGTGTTTATTAACTTCTATATAGTTAATCGATCCTGACAGTTTTTATAAGCTGTTCGTAACTGTTCTGCGCAAGAAACTGTTCGGCCCGAGAACAGTAACA
The DNA here is from genome assembly GCA_963853835.1 of Calendula officinalis. Taxonomy (NCBI): domain Eukaryota; kingdom Viridiplantae; phylum Streptophyta; class Magnoliopsida; order Asterales; family Asteraceae; genus Calendula; species Calendula officinalis. The sequence continues at coordinate 20,741,243 of OY970829.1, forward strand.
AGTTCAGCCCGAACATCATCATCAACTTCGGCCCGAACTTCAACACAAACTTCGGCTCGAACTTCAACACTAACTTCGGCCCGAACTACAACCCAACTTCGGCCCGAACTTTGTCCCAACTTCGACCCGAACTACTAACCAACTTCGGCCCGAACTTTAACCCTACTTCGGCTCGAACTTCAAACCCTACCAGACCCGAACTTCTTTCACTACCTCGGCCCGAACTTCTTTTACACTTCGGCCCGAACTTCTTTTACACTTCGGCCCGAACTTCTTTTATACTTCGGCCCGAACTTCTTTTTCAAATTTATTTTTTTGTTCGGTCGTTCTTTCTTCCAACAAGATATGAATTCCAAGGACGCCTTGTCCATTGGATCATACACGAAACCACCTGTTCTCTACCGAGGAGAATACGGTCAATGGAAGAAACGGTTTCTCCATTTCATCCTGAGCCAACATGATGGTCCATCTATCCTTGAATCCCTTACAACCGGACCCGCTAAGTTCTATCGTGCTGTGGCTCCAGCCCTAAACACCGAACCAGCAATACCTGGAGGTGCAATCGAAATTCCCCCGGCGGAATACACTCAAGAGCAAAAGGATAGGGCTAGGGCGGATGTGTTCGCACACTAGGAAAGTGTATCACTTATTTTGAATCGGAGGAAGTATAAAGCGGTAATAGTATCTACTATTTAAAAAAAAAACTTTTATATACCTATAAATTAATTAATTGAATTGGTAATTAAACTTTCATATTTTGTTACATTATGTTTTGGAGGCAATTTAAATTTTTTTAAAAATGAATTGAGATTATTTTGGACCATAATTAGAAAATTAGGTCAAATTACCTTTTTTTCCTTTATTCACAAGATCATCGGCTGCATCCTCATACGCTTGCTGCCATCAGTACGGGACTTCAAATTACCTTTTTTTCCCTTCAAGATCGACTTCAATTTCTGCTGCCATCGCCTGCTTCCTCAATCGTATGCTACCATCGAAGGTATTGGTTTCACCCTTAGCTATGTAACCGTCTCCATCGCAGGTATTGGCTGCCTTCGCTTCCTTCACTTAGCTTTGAGGCCATCGTTTGCTTCCCTCCATCAGAGGTAATAGTTTCTGCCATCGCTTTTAGCTAATTGCTGGCCTCTGATTTTCGATTTTTAATCTAATGTAACTTCATTTGGTTCTCGATTTTGAATTTTAAGGTAACCGAAGAACTGATTTTCGAACTTTAATTGAAAATGGTTTTCTTTAAACCTTGTTCAGTAACTCGAACTGCCATCGCTAGATGCCATTAACTTTATTGAACCTGATTTTGAGGGTAAAAATTGATCCTATTCGAACCTTCAGTTCCTGATTTTGAACCTAAACCTAAAAATCAGTTCTTGATTTCGAGCTTGTGATTTAATGTGCAAGAAAACTGAAATTACAAACATTATATGAGATTCGGTATTAATCAATGCTTCGTTTGCTAAGTCGGAAAAGGAGGTCAAATGTGTTGTCCTTGCCAACAGTGTATAAACCGGTATTGGTATTGAAGAGATGAAGTATTCGATCATTTAAAAGGATCTGTGGATTTATATTGATTTTTGTTGATTTTTATTGTTGAAAAAATTGACCATGTCAGCTAATATACTTCTATTGTAAAATTAAAAAAAAAACCGAATATTATTATCATTTTTATTAATTGGTTTGCTTATCAACTCATGTATGTAAGCATCTTCGTTAAGGCTTGATTAAATCTTAGGTAAGATCAGAATTTGAATCAAAATCAAAAGTCAAGTTACTGTTTTTGACCCGAACATGCTGATTAGCCGCTGTTTTGACATGTTTTGACTAGAAAATGCTGATCTGCTATGATTTTGACCCGAACATGCTGACCTGCACATGTTTTGACCTGAACATACTGATCTGCACATGTTTTGACCTGAACATACTGATATACACCTGTTTTGATCTGTTTTGAACTGAACATGCTGATCTGCTACTGTGTTTGACCTGTTTTGTTGATCTTTATATTTTTATGAATACAGAAGGATGAGGATGTGCATATGTGGATACTTATGATGACACGGCAAGAAATATTGTAAGTTCATATTTTTTACATGAAATGATGCATTTGGACCTAGAATATGGTGCTCGTAGAATCCGGATGATAAATAGTATGATGGTGGAACTCCTAACTTCGAGTATTGGTTGTGTTATAGTGAAATGATTTTAATTGTTGAAGAAAAATGTATGTGCTCTGCTAATTTAATGCTAATCAGGTTTATGGACTCACTGATTTTTATTAACGTTTTTTTATTAATTGACCTGCTGATCTACTCAGATTTATTAGCATCTTCATCAAAGATTGATCTTGGGATCAGAATAAGAATCGGAATCAGAAGTCAACACTCAGGTATGGTGTTTTTGTAGCTGTTACTACTTTTGTGTCTGTCTACTGATCTGTCTAATGCTGCTTATATGTCTGACCCAAATTTGCTGATCCTAGTAATTTAAAATTGGTATTTAGAGAGCTTGAAACACAACCCAAATGGCAGATTTGTTATATGTGGTAATGTTGAATCCATCATTGAATAAAAATACTTAATTATGTTAGTTTTGCTATTGTTTCACTTTAATTGTGAAGAAAATTAATTTACGTAGATTTCGTAAAATTCCAATTTAATGAAAATGTTATACATGATTTTTTTTTTCTAGGTTGTTGGATTAGTGGATTTAGCGCCAACTATGATGTTAGGTAGATAGTGGAGGTATTGTGATCTCCTAACTTTTCTATGAACGTGCTGATTCAGGTCAAATATCAAACGAGTCAAATATGTCTATATTGAATATCTCACGAACATAGTACCTATATGTTTATGTTCAAGAAGGAAGTATCTCGTGATAATAATGTTACAAAGAAGGTACCTTTTCTTAACCACCTTGTGTTTATATTTTATGAGTGATTTTTTCTTTATTTAAATTATGAGTGATTTACACGATTTACATTTTGTAATAATATTTTTTTTTTAAATTTGTGCAGATAGCAACAGAGGTAGCTTCTAAAGGGTGGATAAAGGGTTTAACATTTTGTAATATTAAATTTGTACATTATTGTAACATTAGTTTTACGTTGTGGTTGTAATTGAGAACCTTGTTGACTAAAGATTTAAGGTTGCATATGTGTATATAAAATGTTGCATTATTAATAAAGGTTGCATTTAAGTCCAAAAATAGTTGCATTTTTGTATATAAAAGGTTGCCTTCTTGTAAATAAAGGTTGCATTTATCTATAAAAATGGTTGCATTTAAGATTTAAAAAGGTTGCATATGCATATAAAAAAGGTTGCATCTTAAAAAGGTTGCATTTGAACAAAAATGTAACTCTTTGATAAAGAGTTGCATTTGCTCACAAAAAGGTTGCATTAGGTCTAATGCAACTCCACCTAACGCAACCCTTGCTAAAAGGTTGCTTTAGGCCTAATGCAACTTTTTAGATGACTAAAGCAACTTTTTACGGGGGTTGCATTAGCTTCGATTTGTTGTAGTGACTCCTACATGCTACAAGGCATAACGAATGAAATCTACAGCAGCCTTGATAGCTTCAGCACGGGGAAAGAGCTTTGGGATGAGATTCAAAAGCAAATGGAGGGTACCGACCTGGGTAATAAAGCAAAGATGGTTTCGACCTTAAACGCCTATGGTCAATTCAAAGCTACCCCAATGGAAGAACTAGGGCAAACGTATCTTAGATTCTGCAACATGCTCAACGATCTCCGAAAGAACAACCTCATCAAAGAGAAGCTTGAGATCGACATCAAATTCATCAAATCCCTACTACCGGAGTGGGAGATGTTTGGAAACAGTGCAATGCAGCACAAGGATTTGAACTCCATAGATATTCATGAACTATATGAGTACCTACATCAAAACGAGCCTATGGTGAAAGGAATCGTCAAAAACAGGCAAGATATGACAGACACCTTGGCAATGTTGACCAAACAAAATCTGGCTCTTAACAAAGGTATCAACGAAGCAATGGTTGCAGCACAAACAAAAGAGGTGGTAAATGAAGAACCAGAAACTCTGATCCCAGCGGGGACACAAGATGAACTCGACTCAGTTCGTCAAGCCTTGGCTCTCATTTCCTCCTATAACAAAAAGTACTATAAGAAACCAACCAACAACAACCTTAGATCATCCTCAAATTTCAAATACAATTCCTCTTCTCAAACCCCGAACAACAAATCCTCATCTTCCTCCACCGAGCCACCTAAGAAATGTTACAATTGTGGTCTGACGGGCCATTTTGCCAAAGAATGCCAGAAGCCAAAGGTGAAGGACTCAGAATACTTTAAACGGAAAATGCTCATGGCCAAACAAGTTGAAAATGGGAAAGTTCTACTGGCTGAGGATTACAGTGGTTGGAGGACTCTGATGATCAAGAGGAAGAGGAATGCACATCAAGCCTGGCTCTCATGGCGAGATCTAACGAACTCAGGGCTGCACTGGGCATTCCTGAGAATGATGAAAATGAGGTACACTCTTTATTAACTGATTCAGACACTGATGAATCAGAGAATTCCTTGTTTAATGAAAAACTCTTTACTAAAATTGATGAGAAATCACATTTGACAAAACAAATAACTGATTTGGAATCTGAAAAAGGTCAACTCTTAAATGATTTGAGTGAATTAAGTCAAGTTTCTCTTCAAATAACTCAAGAAAACAAGGAATTACAAAACCAGTTGTCTACGTCAAAATCTGCTTATAAATTTCAAATTTCAGAATTACAAAATAATCTACAAAAACAAATAAATACAACGAATGCATCAAATACACAAATCCTAAAATTAAAAGATGAAAATTTAACCTTTCGTCGCCAACTTGAAACTCTTGTTCCTCAAGTAAATCAAATTAATAATTCAAATCAAAAAACACAAGAGTTACAACAACAGTTGTCAACATTTCATCCTGCTCACACCAGTGAAGTAAATCGTCTAAATCACATAATTAATACAAAAAATCTTGAAATATCAAACCTCAAAACGATGAAGACGGTCTCAAATGACAAAGACGACTCCAAGCAGCTGATAAATGACTTAGCTATCCAACTCAGTCAAGAGCAAACATGGATGAAGTCGGCTGACATAAAGATGAAAGACTACCAAGATAAGTTGAAGACAGCTGATACCGAGATTCAAAAACTAAATGAACAAATCACAAACATTACAAACAATTTTAAAAAGGAAATCGATGAACAATCAGCAACCATACACAGTCTTACTGTCAAGAAAGAAAATGCTGAAGAACACATCTCTAAACTAGAGCAGACGATTGTGAAAGCTGGCCACACTGAACAAACGATAAAATTAAATCAGCCAAAAGAGTTCAGATCTTTCAAATCAAAAGTAGGTCTCGGCGCTGAGAACTCCCGTCCTCTGGAAAAAGCTGCTGATGTTGTTCCCACACTATACAATTACGATTACATGAACTTGGGAATATGGCAAAGCTTTCTTCATATGCCGGACGAGGAAGCAGAAATCGAGAAGTTCAACAGAGAAAAGAAGGAACACACTCAAATCAGCTTTAACTATTCTGAATTGAACTATACATATGAAAAGAATAAAGCAAAATTTGAAAACAATGAGTACTTCCCGATTATCACTCCAGAAGAATTTTCCATCTCTGAAAATGAAGTTTTAAAACAAACAATTGAACCAAAGCTTTATGTTCCACCGTTGATTTTAGAAAAGAAAATTGTTCAACTTGAATCTGAAATTGATGAAACTCACAAAGCATTTGACAAAGAAAAGGAAAATCTTCAAACAAAAATACATAATTTAGAGGACACCATTTTAGAATTAAAAACTACAACGAATAATGATGTTTCCAAAAATTCTACAGCCTCTTTATTAGGGCCAGCTCCGACAAACCCTGTTCCAACCATCTTGAAAAGAAGCTCTAATCCACCTATTTTGAATCTTGCAGATGGAAGATTAGAGTCCGGAGGGAAGAAGGTCATAAAGCAACCAGAAGTCAACAGAGCCACACAGTCAAAGAAGTCTATTCAGACTGGATCCAGTATGCTTAAGAAGCCAAGTCTACTTAAGAAGTCTAGTCCACCTAAGTCTGTAGTTTCATCTTTTTCTGTTCAAAATAAATGTAATGACTCTAGACAGTTTATTTCTCCAAAAGAAGCTCATGGCATGTGTAAAAACTCTAATTTTGTGAAAACTATTTTAACAGCTTTTAGAACGGACTATGATTCTACTGTTTATCGTCCTGTCCGTTACTCTCCTGATTTTGGTGATGTGTATGTTAAAACTGACAAATATGGAACAAAAAGATTTTTTGACAAAATTTCAAAGAAACAGATAACTCAAACTGATAAACGTTTTTTTGTAAAACTTGATGCACCTTGCAGTATTCATAAGAACATCGTCTATCATAAATCTGGTAAACTTATAAACACATGCAGAACGTGCTATCCATATCTATGCAAATCATACGTCACTAAACCAGCAAAATCAACTCAAAAGATCTTATCATCTCCGGTTTTCAAACAACAGAAGAAATCTTCTCAAACTCCACAAACTTCTGTTTCTAACAAAAGATCAAAAGCTCAAAAGCTACCCTCAAAACAATCAAGGATACCGTCTAAACAACCACAAATTTCTGTTTCTCACTTCTCTTCTAGTCGCACATCTCCTCAGGGTAAAGCTGCACAAAAGCCAAAACCGTCAGTTCTCCCCAAATTCGACAAACCATCCATTAAAACGTATACTCATGTGAAATATACTTGGGTTAAAAACGAAAAATCTCATTGGATTATCCAATCCTCTGAAAAATCTCTCAAATGGATCATCAAATCTGAACTGCCTCCTAGCAGTTCCCAAAAGCTCTAAATTGATCATCTCATAATATCTGCATAAAACATATGTCTCTAATCGTTCTGGACCCATACAAGATTGGGTACCTAAAATGTTTTATTTGTTTTATGTAGAATGTGTGGTACCTCGACTCGGGCTGTTCGAGGCACATGAAAGGAAACAAAAATCTCCTGACCAACTTTCGTGAAAAATACTTAGGAACGGTCAAATTTGGAAATGATCACTTAGCAGCCATCTTAGGTCTTGGTGATCTTATCTGCCATAACCTGATAATCAGAAATGTTGCCTTTGTCGAAGATCTCTCACATAATCTCTTCAGCATCAGAAAATTTTGTGACAAGACTCTAGAAGTAAACTTTCGCACAAAGAAGTGTGCCATTCGGACATATGACGGGGATGAACTTCTAACTGGAACTCGTGACACAAACCTCTTCACTATTGATCTTAATGACCTGAGTACAACCGAAGAAGTCTGTCTCGTGTCTAAAGCTACTGCCAATGAGTCATGGTTATGGCATCGACGTTTGTCTCATCTCAACTTTAAAACCATGAACAAACTCGTAAAAGGAGGTCATGTGTCGGGATTACCTGATGTTGCCTTTGACAAAGATCACAAATGTTCTTCGTGTGAAAAAGGGAAAATGACCAAAAAGTCTCACAAACCTAAACCTGCTCCCAGTACTTCCAAACCTCTTGAACTCCTACATATGGACTTATGTGGTCCAATGAGCGTTCACAGTCTTGCAGGAAAACGTTAGGTTTTGGTTATTGTTGATGACTACTCCAGATACACATGGGTCTATTTTCTTCGTTCAAAGGATGAAGCCGCAGAGATCATTATCTCATTTATCAAGAAAACTCAAGTGAACCTGGAATTAAACGTTCAAACAATCCGTACCGACAATGGTACTGAATTCAAGAATCGGGTCCTTGACTCTTATCTTGAATCTGCTGGCATCACCCATCAATTTTCCGCTGCACGAACTCCTCAACAGAACGGTGTTGTTGAAAGACGAAACCGCACTTTAGTGGAAGCTGCTCGTACGATGCTTTCATTTTCAAAACTTCCTCTGTCGTTATGGGCAGAAGCCATCAACACCGCCTGTTTTACACAGAACCGCTCAATCATAAACAAAACATACAACAAAACTCCTTATGAGCTAATCAACAATCGAATACCAAATGTTAACTTCTTCCACATCTTTGGTAGTCGATGAATCATCCTATCTGATAACGAGAAACTCAACAAGTTTGAAGAGAAAGTCAAGGAAGGAGTCTTTATAGGCTATTCAAAGGATTCAGCCTCATTCAGAGTATACAACCGCTCTACAAGAATGGTCAGAGATAGTGTCAATGTCTCATTCGATGAAACATTCCTGCTTGATTCAAGCTCAACTGGCATTGAAAGACCTCTACCCACAATCTCCACTAACCATTCATCCTCTCTGAATGATCTTGAAATCCTATTTCAACACTTCCATGATGAATATCACAACGTCAGACACCCACCCCCACCTCCACCCCCAACCCCACCCCCACCCCCAACCCCACCCCCACCCCCACCTCCACCCCCACCCCCACCCCCACATCCACCCCCACCCCCACCCCCACCTACACCCCCACCTCCACCCCCACCTCCGGCAGATGCTCAATCAATCACTGCTCCGGAAATCAACACTCCATCCCCAAATGACACCCCATCACCTACCTCACCTGCTCCAAACTCACCAATACCCACATCAAGTGCAGGTCCTTCAATATCCACACAAGGAACTCAATCTTCACCAGTCGATCCCCCACCTCCATCAGATATTATCGCTCCGCTGGTGATTGATTTCTCTAAATTTCATCTTCCTCGAGTCGATCCACCACCTCAGATCAATCCTCACAATTCTGAAACTGCAATCATACCACATCCTGCTTTCACTGATAATTCCAACGTTAACCCTGGTCAACTCCCACTTCCTCATTCTACGAAGTGGACAAAGGAACATCCTTTGGACCAAATCATCGGAAACCCAGCCTCCTCGGTCCAAACTAGACGGGCTTCAGCGGATGAATGTCATCATGCATCATTCTTAAGCTCCACTGAACCGAAGAAAGTCTGTGAAGCGCTTTCCGATCCAGACTGGATAATTGCGATGCAGGAAGAGATTAATCAATTCGAAAGATTAAAGGTCTGGCGCTTAGTTCCTAAAACCCCGGGATCATCAGTCATCGGAACTAAGTGGATTTTTAAGAACCAGAAAGATGAAAATGGAATCGTCATTCGTATCAAATCAAGGTTGGTAGCTAAGGTTACGCTCAACAGGAAGGCATTGATTACGAAGAAACATTTGCTCCTGTTGCCCGCATAGAAGCCATTCGCATTTTCTTAGCATATGCAGCTCACAAAAACTTTACTATCTATCAGATGGATGTAAAGACTGCATTCTTAAATGGTATTCTAAAAGAGGAGGTGTTTGTTCATCAACCAGAAGGGTTTGTAAATCCCAAACATCCAGATTATGTCTATGTTCTCGACAAAGCTCTCTATGGCTTGAAATAGGCCCCTAGGGCATGGTATGATGTTCTTTCCCAGTTCTTAGTTGAAACTGGTTTTTCAAAGGGAAAAGTTGATACCACTTTGTTCATCAAACGACACGGGGAAGACATCATCCTAATTCAGATCTACGTCGATGACATTATTTTTGGGTCTACAAATCCGAAATATTGCAAACGTTTCTACGATCTCATGGTAAAACGCTTTGAAATGAGCATGATGGGTGAGATGAACTTCTTCCTAGGTCTTCAAGTTCGTCAACTTCCAACTGGTATCTTCATCAATCAATCAAAGTATATCTCTGATCTGCTGAAGAAGTATCTCATGGACGACTGTAAACCTATCACAACACCGATGTCCACGACTGCCAAACTAAATGCTGATCTGGTTGGTAAACCGGTAGATGTCACAAACTATCGGGGTATGATTGGATCACTACTTTACTTAACGGCCAGTCGTCCGGACATCATGTTTTCAACATGCATCTGCGCTCGGTATCAGGCTGCTCCCAAAGAATCTCATTTTCTGGCAGTCAAACGAATCTTCCGTTACCTAAAAGGCACCAGAGATCTTGGTCTTTGGTATACCAAGGAGACCTCGTTTGATCTCTCTGCCTTCTCTGATGCTGATCATGCTGGGTGCATGCTGGACAGGAAGAGTACATCTGGGGGAGTTCAATTTTTGGGAGATAAGCTAGTCAGCTGGTCATCAAGAAAGCAAAACTGCGTCTCACTATCAACCGCTGAAGCAGAATATGTTGCCGCCGCTAGCTGTCTGTCACGAGTGATATGGATGCAATCACAATTAAAGGACTACGGCTTTTCCTATAGCCGCATTCCTTTATATTGTGATTCCAGAAGTGCAATTGCAATATCTTGCAATCCAGTTCAACATTCTAAAACCAAACATATCGATCTTCGATATCACTTTATCAAAGATCACGTTGAACTGGGCAATGTTGAATTGTACTTCGTATCCACCGATTTTCAATTAGCAGATTTGTTTACCAAGGCTTTGGGCGAAAAACGTTTTAATTATCTTGTTTCAAAGCTTGGTATGCTAAATCTCAAAACTTAATTGTCTACAATTCATATTTTTCAAATTAGTTAAATCGTTGCATTCTTCGTATCATCACAATGGCTTTCAAGAATCTCGTCTTGAAACCCGGTCGTCAAACAGTCGTCAACTGTCAAAGGAGCGATACCACTCATCTCATCAGTATCAGGGAAGCTGATGCTGTGTTACTTAAATTCCGTCTCTCGACATTGATTAGGATTTTTCTATATTTTCACCTAATTTTTAATTTTTAACTGCTTAAATTTCCTTTTGTTTTAATTTTCGTTTAAATTAAAAAAAAAAAGGGGGGGGGGGGGGGGGGGGGGAAGAAAAGTCTTCGGCCCGAACTACACACTGTTCCGGGCCCGAAGTTCTAAGTCGGTTGAGTAGTTCGACCCGAAGTTCTAAGTCGGTTGAGTAGTTCGGCCCGAACTTTTGTCCTTTAAATACTTGACTCGAACTTCTCTTTTCTTTCTTCTTCCTCGTCTACACACAGTCGAACACCGCCGATAAACACACACTTAAAATCTGTTCTTCGATTCTTCACCGTCCACGCTCAAATCTGTTCCCATCTCTTCACAAATCCATCTATTATCACTTTCGGTAAGCTTTCGACCCTAAAATTCATCTATTTCAGTTTCATTGTTCAGAAATCGATCGTTCGAACTGTTCGAACTTTTCTAGGTTTAACTGTTGATGATTTGTTCGATCTAGGGTTTAATTGTTCGTTATTGTACTACTAGGATGCTCGTCTAGGTATTTCGATCCCCTATTGGCCAGTATTTAGTGTATAAATCGATCAAGGAATACCAGATTTTGAAAAACAGTTACGAACCCTAGATCGTAAAAGTCTTCGACCCGAACTTGTGTTCCAAGTTCGGCCCGAACTTGTGTCACAACTTCGGCCCGAAGTTTCTGAACAACTTCGGCCCGAAGTTCTTCATCAACGTTGTTCGACCCGAAGTTGTAGCATGTTCGGCCCGAAGTTGTTGATGAAGTTCGGCCCGAACTTCTTTTGAATTTTTTTTTTAAGTTTTCTTTATATATATATATATATGTATTTTTCTTTATAATTATAATTATAATTATAATTTAAAATTTTTACTTATTAAATACTTTTAATAAAATTAAAATTTTTATATTATTCTTATATTTAAATACTATATATTCTTAAAAATTACTTAGAACCCTCTCGTCTCGATCAGTGTGAAACATCCTCGTTACATTTCTTTTCCTAATACTTTGCACTAACTTTAATAATTGTTTTGTGCCACATTTTCTTAGTGTCTAATCTTCAGATGGCGGCACAACATATAATTGACGAGAACACCCTGGTTCCTCAATACAAGCTCAAACCGCTAAAAGAGAACAACCCGTACTGGGCCCCGGAAGAAGAAGTCTCGTTCTCTATCGATTTCTCGGTTCACTCCCATGTTCTCCAACGTCATCCTCTATTCTACTCCATCAACACCAGACCGTCGGTTCCAGCGGTGTATGTTCAACAATTCTTCGCCAACCTAACACTGGTGACATCAACAACCCCCTCACACTTCGAAACAATGATTGATGAACAACCAATTCACTTCACAAAAGATGATCTTTATGACATCTTCCAGTTACCTCGTGCCGATTCAAGACCACCACTGACTGCATTTGAACCACAGCTGCCATTCGAGGAAGTGTATCTCGGAATACAAGACCTAGGTCTAGACCTTGATCGGCACACTATTGACCTCAGAGAACTCAAGAAGAAAAATATGGCAAGGAGCTGGTCCCATGTCTTCACGATTTTCAACCGCTGCATGACACCAAAGTCAAACGGTCACGACAGGGCCTCAAAAGAAGTTCACCATGCCTATCATGCCATGTGCTACAACCGACATTATGACTATGCTGCCTATTTATGGGAAGAATTCAAGCTCTCCAAGTCAAAGGAACCAAAATTTCTGCCATTCCCGAGGTTCTGGTCTATCATGATCGCACATTTCATGGAACGATATCAAAACATTCACATCAGAGATGTTGCACAGCAATTCATACCCTTCAGTGTTACCTTTCTCAGGAGCAACAGTGGTACAACTGCAGTCCCTGATGCCCCGATCCCTATCCCACTCTTTAAAATTGCAAACTTCAATTTGGATAGCATCAACGAATACTGGGCTCGTCATTATCCTCATTGGATACCCGAGAGAGTACAACCTGCTCCTGAACAACCAGCTGCTACACTACAACAACAACAACAGGCTCAACCACACCAACCACCACCACAACCACGTCCTAGACGTCGACAAGCTGAACAAATACAACCACCTGCTCACCGACGTGCTAAACGACCTCGACTCTCGTCAAGCGGTGCCTCAGGAAGTGGGTCGGTTGCCACTACATCATCTGAACAAGTTCTACCTCCACCAGCTCGACCTATCGTACGACCACCACCACAACCAGCTGAACCGTCCTCTTCTTCATCATCAACAGACTCCGCTGCAACGATCTCTGATCGACCAGATTCACCACAATCACCACACGGTCCACCTTCACCACCACAACATGGTCCACAGTCACCACCACCACAAGGATCCCCAAACCCCTTTGATGATCCTATCTTCACGGATCCCTCTCCACCACACACCCAACAACCAATCACATCAACAATTCCCACTACCACAACATCCGATCCTCCTATCTCATCCACCATCCCAACTACCACAACAACAGTCCCCCCACTATCATCCACAATTCCAGCCTCCACAATCACTTCTCCACCAGTTACAACAACTATCCCACCAGTCACCACCACAACTCCACCAGTAACAACCTCAACTCCACCAGTCACGACCACAACTCCACCAGTAACCACCACAACTCCACCAGTAACAACCACAACTCCACCAGTCACCACCACAACTCCACCAGTAACCACCACAACTCCACCAGTAACCACCACAACTCCACCAGTCACCACCACAACTCCACCAGTCACCACCATAACTCCACCAGTAACAACCACAACACCGCCAGTCACAAACACAACACCTCCAATAGACACCTCACTTCCCCCGTTTACCATCCTTACTGGTACTGCCTCGAGGGTCGTTACAACTTCACCTACAACGGTTGTTATGACCCTCCCTCAACAGACTACACCATCTGAGGCTACCACCACCACCACAACTGAAATGCCAAATCCTGAAATGCAGCTTATCCCTCATCTCACTTCAACAATCCAATCACTAAGTACGAGGTTGGAGAACATTGAGAGTAGGCTGGCAACTGTTGCTCCTCTTCCACCGTGATCCATTAAACCGAGAAATGCTCCTGGAAGCATCCCATTCTTTTACTATTGAACAGATTAAAGCGATGTTCAATTATCGCATAGAAGAACTGGTGGAACCCTGCAATCCAGGTTCACTCACTTTCAGGAGACCGGGAGACCCTGAGGATGATCCTCAGGGAGGAGGAGGACAGAGGAGAATACTGGAACGTGGTGGATCCAGTTCTCAACACTCCGGAGGTGCAACTCATTCACAACACCAACCCAGCTCCTCTCATCAAACACGGGGAGGAGGCCAACAAGAATATGAGTATGTACATGACTGGGCGATTGTTGAGTTTGATTACAATCAGGTGCTGAACGTTGAACCACTCAACCAGTGGCGAGTAGATGAGAGTGAAGACATCTTGCCACAAAATAACCGTAAATCCAGTGAGATGACTGCAGCCGAAAAACTTGAATCTATGTGTCATCTCCAATCTATAAATTTTGAGGTTGAGAACAATAAAAACGACAACGTTCAACAGGTTCTGAGAAAAGAGGCGGACACAGTTATCGATTTACCTAGTGACCCGGAAGAAGACAACATTGTGAGGGATGCTTTTAACGAATCAACTCAACCAGCCACCTCCCCTTCAAACGATGACTCCGACACCGACAAAGCAGGGGAGGATGAACCATTTGACGTCAAAAGATATCCCTTCACCCGAGAAAATTATCACCGTTACTTCCGAAACTACGATCAACTGGTTGCCGCCAAAACTCCAGCACCGGAACCACCAACTGCCTCTCCTATACATGATGTGCCGGTATTATCATATAGCGAGAAGAGAGCGGCGGATAAAGCTAACAAACGCCGCCTAAAGATCTCCAAAGCGTGCCTCTTTCAACAAGTCAAAATGCCATTTGTTGAAGATCGCTTCTCTGCTATTTTCCAGGAGACTGAGCTGCCTGTAATTTATCAGGATTTGTACAAAGAAGTGGTACTGCCTTTCAGAGAAAAGAAAATGTATTACCTTACAATGCATTACCTTAGGGGCAAAACCGATCGATACAGCAAATTCCCGATAACACAACTTCTGGAGATAACGACCGACCATTTCTCAGGCTACTACTGGTACACCATCTTCCATATTCGCAGAGCAGATGATCAACTGTACACAATTACTGAAGGAGACTTCTATATTCTTGAACCTCGAGATATAGAATTTCTTTACAACACAGTACGCTTACTACCAGACACCCCTCATCCAATTAAAAATCATGCGAGAAATTTCGCTCAGGCTGCTCTGAAGCGCTTCATGCTTGTTAAAACGCTAGCTGCTCGAATGGAAGATGTGCAGATGGCTGTTGAGAGTGGTACAGCAAAGGTTCACTTAGCTGCTCCTTACAGATCACTTCCCTCCGAGATTCAAACTCGGCGAACAGTTGTTCTAGGTGAACCCAACTTGGGAATGACTTACACGAACTCCTTCAAAGAAAGAGTCTTCTTTCGTGTGTCAGACATTGCCAAGTACTGTGACGGCACATTGAACATCCTCAAGAAGAAATTGGAGAAAAAGGGGAGGCACATGAACAACGATCCCAGCAACCCAGTAAACACCTCTCTTCGAAGCAATATTGACACACTAATCACTGCCATTAAGGAAAGACTAAGCTGGCGAATAGTGATTAGACATTTTGAGGTTCACCTGGGTGTACGAGACAGAAGAAAAACGCCTACCTACACAACTGAAGTTCCTAACATGCCACTACCTTTTGGTCAATATCATGGGCTCAGATGGCAGGACGAATCAGTTGATCGCCAAAAACCATATGAAAGACGTGGGCGGCATTAACGTTCAAATGCTGGGAGGCACTTCACCTGTTCCACAATGGCTTCTGATCAAAACGGATTCAAAACCCGCTCTCAAAAGAAAGCAACAAGCTCAATCAAGCTTCACCGCAAATACTCTCCTTCAACCCTCCGACGATGTATAAGGTACGTCCTCAAAACTCAACTTTTTAATACTTTTGTTTTGTCGAGGGGGAGAAATACTAATTCTAGGGGGAGAATTATTATTTCTAGGGGGAGAAAATTAAGAAAATAAAAACAAAATACCCAAATAAAAAGTTTTATGTTTGTAACGTTAATCATAAGTTGTTGTAATATCCGTAAACGATCTCTTTACTAGTTCTCTAGTAAAGATTGCATCTGTTTATTACAAATTCTTTTAATTCTCGTTACTTACTACTTCAAAAGACAGACCTTCCCATGGCTTGCCAGATCCGGCCACACCTTCCCAGGGAAATATTTCAGCCAACTGGTAAATGTGAGGGTTTAGGTCTAGGGTATAGTAATAGGTGAGTGCAAGGTGATGTGAAAACATGATAAATCAAAGAAAACACACCTTATAAGTGCATCCAAACCGAAAACAAATCGGGCAACGAATTAAATAGGTGATCATTCATTCGTTGAATGTTTCACTAGACTTTACTGGCCCAGTAAAACAAATGCACGCCACCACCAACTACTCAAATTCCTCTCAACAGGGATTTGTTTCATTTCATCAGGGGACGTAGCACAAAAGCTACTGACTACTCATTCGGAGTATGTCGGTATTGAATAATAATAACCTCCTGCCCCGGGTTAAGTCTCTTTGTATGCACAGTGTGTCTAGTTCTCACCCCCAAGAATATTTCCAATATAGGACACCTGCACTACAAACATGGATCTCCGTGAATCCATCGGAACACTCGTAGTGGCATCACAATCTGATGTTTCACGAGGATCGAGTGGAAATCCTGCTAGAGCTAAAATCACGCCAACTCTAAACGCAGGTCACACATTTGAACCAACGGTTGTGCAAACGACTACCGATTCATACCGTGTGCTAACGGATACTCTAAGTGAGTCCGGTGTTACCTAAAATCCATGTGAAACTCCTAAAACGAAACATCTTCAAAAAGCTGATTAAAATGCACATGAGCGTAATAGTCCACTCTCAAATTACTCCTATGATCTGCTAAACCCAGCATGATCTTCCCCGGAGCCACCGACAATATAGGAACTAAAAAGTGAGGGTCCCTAGGTCTAGGTGAGCAGAATCAAGTATCATGGGATCTTGATTGGGGTGCGCTGAGGTAAAAATTGAGAGGGGTATGAAGTATGGGGTGCAAATCAGCTTATCACATGGTAAAAACAAAAACGAGGGTGTGGTTGAAAAATGAAAAAGTGAGTTGAGTGAGGAGCGTGTGTGAAAGGGTTAAAAGAAAACGGAAAACCCTCCCTAAACCGAACAAATGACCGGGTAACCTCATCTATATCGGATTGCATATGTTGCTTTCTGATTAAGACATCATGGACCCAGTGATGCAATGCACAACCCCCATTGACCACTCAAGTACAAAAAGTACTTGTTTCAAAATCACGGAGATAACCACATCCACTATCGACATCTCATTTGGAGATTGTTGATATTGAAAAAGAGGACCCACCTCCAGTCCTCGCCTTCGTTTATCCACATATAGAGTCTAGAACCGAATTAAATTTCTCTAGGACACAGGCACTCTACCAAGCATATCTTTGAGATATTGCCGGAACATTCATAGTGATACCAAAATTATTGGTATTCCACAATGATTGAATGGAAATCCTACCAGTGCTAACATCAATGCCAACACTGAACGTAGGTCACACAGTTTCTGTAACTGTTGTGCTAACAGGCAATCTATGTGATCCTGGGTTACCCTGATACATTCTTGTGCGAAGATCAGACGACCGTACTCCATTCTTATCAACAACGGTCACTATGTCTGATAGAAAATCTGATGACTGTACTTCAATCTTATCAACAACAGTCAATAAATCAGATAAGGGATTCTATGACCGTACTCCAACATTATCAACAATGGTCAGAAAATCCACAACATATCAACATTCCGCACTGCTTCAACTTCAACAAACATCAGGAACCAAGGATCTGCAGCAAATCGACAAACGCCACAACTTCAAGAAAGGACTTCCGCTGCTAACCGCTCTATCTATGGGTCTACATTCAGTCGATTTGCATGAAGTCTTCTGGAATACTTTATATTGGTTGAAAAGCCGATTAAAAGTATGTCTGTCACTGATGATTAAAGGCTGATGCTGTTTTATCAACATAACTGCTCAACGGTTCAATTCTCAGCTCCAGCCTTACAAACACAGAAGTCTTCAAAGATATGCAACCTAGTCTACTATTACAAAGGGGGAGATTGTTAGGTACTAGAAAGTTGTAATAGATAGTCTAGGGGGTAAAGTGTAACATTGTATATATGTTAAGTTTTATTTAGGAAATGGTCCTAACTAACAAGGAATTAAGCCATGGTATAAATACCAAAGTGTAAGGCTTAATTCCTTAACTTTTGCACAATTATCATTTCAATTTCTCTGCATTTGTTCTCTCAACTTCTCTCTACTTTCTCTCTCTAAAAGCCCTAATCTTCTTCTTCACTTTTCTCCTCAAAATCATCATCAAACACCATTTAATGGATTGAATCAGTGTTATTGTACTTTTCAATGACTAAATACAGTTTGCAACGTTGGATCAGTCAAGTCATTTGCTATTTTGGAAAATATTTGTATTTTGAAAAAATTGACAGCCCTAAAACTTGAAATTGCGATTTCATGTTATCAGTAAGGGCTTTAACCAGCTGAGCTACTAGGGTAGATGTTGATTCACCACCACCATCACTCATCACCACAATCACTATTGCCGGTCCTGCCGCCACCCATCATCACTATCCTACCCGCCGCCACATTCCGCGGATACCATGCTAGTCTTATTAAACGCTTTAAATTACAACTTAGCCCAATTACTTAATTAAAAATTTAGTTTAACAGGAGAAAAGATCAATAGTTTTTAACTGTGTGGCAAAAAGTCGGATTAGATCATAAATAGATTGACCTATTTATGTTTATAGGTTGAAAATCCCAACCCAACCCAACCCAACTCAACCCAACCTATTTACCTAAATGAGTTGAGATTTTCAACCCAATCTATTTATTAAGCAGATTGAGTCATAAACAAGTTAACATGTTTAAAAATTTCTCAACATTACTTATTTAAAAAACGGGTTGCAAATAGGTTTACCTATTTGAATATCATAAAACGAAACGGGTTGCAAGTATATTTACCTATTTGAATGTCATAAAACGAAATATTAGAAAAAGAATCAAAGACAATGAAGTTGATGAATCGCGCAAATTCTGCTTTCATCAAATTGAAAGGTAAATTCATCTCCAACTCGTTTCTTCTTCATTTGAAAACCCATTTTATACGGTGATCGATCTAAGTTTCAAAAAGTTACGGAATTGGATGATGCTTCGAAATTGTTGAGTTGAATGATACACACACACGTCCCTTGCCATATATTGTTAAGTTTACTCATTTGTTGAATGTTTATATAAATGTGTGATGTTGGTGTTAATAAATATTTCAATCTGATCCCATTTGACCAAAGTTACCCACTCTAAATCTTAATGCATACTTTATTCTTAAAATTTGATTATTAGTGTCTTATATATATTTTTGCATAATGATAACTAGGGTAATAAAAATTCTAGAAAAAAATGTTTATTGGTTAACATTTGATCTATTACTCAACCCGCCCATGTACAAATTTAACTCTTCACCCAAAGGCGATACATGTCAACAAATTCCATAAATGATAATCCAAAATCTTATGTTTAATAAAACTTTATCCAATGGTTCATTTGGATCCATGGATAATTTTGTGACAAAATCCTACTATCGGGTATTAAATGTATACTATGGGACAAGAAGCTGAAGAAAAGCTTTTATATGCATTTCAAGCTCTCGAGTCAAACTACCTCGAATAGGAGTTGGTCTGTTTTGCACAACCATTTTTATATGATAAAAGAAGAGGAATACATGAAAGTGAAATTACAAAATAGCACACGTGCCACTTTGAGCTGCCTCCTTTTGGGCTTTTTCTAGATTCTGCCTGAGCTTACGAATCTCATCAATGGATTTCATTTGAGCAGCTTTAGCGCACCCTTCCATTCTCACTCGTGCCGTTTGTTCCTTTATCAACTGTTCAAATCTCTGAGTTGTTACAACAAGTCTCTCAGTTGTTTCATTCAACCTTGACTCGACCTTTATAAAATCAAACACTACGCTAATCATATTAATTATCATTAACAATACAATAATCATGTCAACCTAATTTTCGATTAACAAAATACCATTTCAGTGATTCGCTTAAGCTGTTCTTCATATGATTTGTTCATCTGCTCTGTGAGCTCATATAGTTCCTCTTTGGTATACCCCTCAACTTGTTCAGTTTGTTCATGAAGCTTCCAAGTCCCTCTCTAAGTACAAAAGTAAATCTTGTTATTAGTATAAGTAAAAGTAAATAAATAAATCGCGTTACCTTCAATTCATTGAAGATCTCATCAGTATAAGGCTTCCCATTGTTCTTTGTCAACACCGTGTTGACAATAGAGACAAGTTCTTGAATTTGCTGTGTATTTTTACTTTCATCTTTTGTCCTGTTATCAAAAACTACACATCTATCCCCCCACATGCTAAGGGTTTCCTGAACAAACTCATGAAAATGGTGTCAAATATGTAAAAAAAACCATATACACGACAATTTGCATTAAATTATAAATCACCTTGAACGCTAGTGGACAACCTTGTAAGAAATCTTCCAAACTCTGCTCGTTCTCTTCAAGAACATCCCCACCAGTAAAAACCATTATCATATAATCATTAATCTTGTTACCAAACAGAATTCGCAAGGTGTTAATTGCAGCTTCTTCTTCTTTTGTAAACCGATTCCTGACCGAGGGAACAAGAACAGCATGGATACCATCCCTCGCCATATTGATACATTTTACAATCTCTTTCCCAGCAAATGTATCAGCAGAAGAATCAAATAGTCCTGCAATTATGGAATTGATCATATATATCTAATCATGGTTGTTGGCTACATGTAAATATGAAATTTTATGGTATTAATACACTATCAGCAACGGCTATGCTTATTAGCTTATTGTTGGCTACATGTAAATATGAAATTTTATGGTATTAATACACTAAGGGAAAACTTGTATAAAAGGGCTTATGCTTATTAGCTTACTTAAGTTAATAAGCTTTTGTTAAATAAAATGTTTGTAGGAGCTTATATAAGCTTATTGTAAAATGACTAAAAAGGAGTTAAACTTCTGTGAGGGTGAACTAAGGTTATGGTGAAATGAGAGGGCAATGAAGTAAAAACCCCAAATAGGCTTATAATCCCTTCCCATGTAGCCTATTTAAAACCCCTTAAATAAGCTTATAAGCAGAAGGACCAAGTCATTATGTTTTAGACTTATTTTTAGTTCACCTCTATTTATCTAATAAAAGAAGGAAATTGGTCCATTATAATAAAATATAATGTAAATACCAGGAGTATCGATCACATTAAGCATCTGGCCATCTTTTAGTACGGTTGTTCTAAGCTCAGAAGTAGTGGTTACACCAGCCTCGCCAGCCCTTGATAAAATTCCTTCTTTCCAAGTATGGAATTCCCTGTTGCACTTTTACCATTACCTGTTTTTCCAACCAGAACAACAGTTCGAGATGCATTCAAAGGAGAAGCAAGCTCCCTATCATCACCAAGTTCAATTGAAATTCTCCCCATCGTATGAAACTGAATTCAATAGCCACAATTTCAAATTCAGTTGGAATACAAACCTTGTTTACATATCAAATATGATAACATGATCTGGTGGAAACAGAATCAACAAAGTTGCAACGTATTTGATGTGCGGAGAAATCATATGCCGACAAAAGCAATCAATTATTAGAAGATTAATTTAATGAATTTCTCTATGCTATGCTTTAACACGTCTCTATCAAAATTCATACTATACCTAGAAAACAACTAAAATCTGTAAAAGTAATTCGATCCACGAGTGATGTATACCCTATGATCTTGACTGAGCAACGAAGATAAAAGTACACAATTCTATCTCAAAAAGACGAGAAGAATTATTAAAAGGAGAAATTAGTACCTGAGATGAGATATATTCTAGGGTTTAAGCCGGATCAAAGAAGACGAAACAAATATATAGAGCTAATCTACTCGATATATCATAGGTAGCTAGGGTTTAAGTTGTGCCCGAGTCTGTTGGCGCAATTTATATAGGTAGTTCGGTACTACCTATGATATTGTACTTTATAGAATCGAGTAGATTAGCTCTATATATTTGTTTTTATGCTCGAGTCCACTGTTAGCTCTATATATATAATAATAATAATAATAATAATAATAATAATAATAATAATAATAATAATAATAATAGTAATTGTACAAGCATATCAAATAATAATAATAATAATTATAAGTTTTACACTTAATTATACAAGCATATCAAATAATAATAATTATAGTAACTGTACAAGCATATCAAATAATAATAATTATAGTAACTGTACAAGCTATAGTAGATGAAATAAAAGTTGTGCTGTGAAAATCGGTTCATATATCTAAAGTTTATTAATTTCTAGAATGATTAAAGAGTTTCAGGTATATTAAAAAAAAGGTTTATATATATTAGATTAAATTAAAAGTGTTAAATGAACTCAATTTCTTTTTATAATAAATAAATGTATTTATTAGTTAATGAAATATATTTATTGCATGTATTATATGTGCCTTTATATAAAGTTGCTAATTTTGATTTCATTAAACCTTATTTTTTGAGAAATGGTATTTGTTCATATTATTTATTTTTAACTATCTTCGTACCCATGAGATAAAGACAAGTGTCAAAATCAACAGATAATATGAGGAGAAAAATTAGTGGAGTGCACATGTCATTTTGTATAGAAAGATGAAGTCGGAACAAATAATAGGAAAAAAATATCATTTCTCTTATTTTCTTTTGAACGGATTAACCCTCTTCATCTCATCCACTTTGGACATTAGTTAGACACATTCATTACAAAAACAACTTTAATCGATTTAACAAGTTAGAAAATGACTGGTTTTGAACCAAAGTCTTTGATATCATTTTTAAAAGGTAACAACCTCTGTTTTTTCTAATTTATCATCTTTGTGCTGCTACACAGAATTACAGTCTGTACAAATGTACAATCACTACTTGTCTACTTCCCAAGTACAAAATTTACATGATTCATATGCATCATATATAACTAATGTTTTACATGCACCCTTTGTAATAATTGCATTGTCCTATATAATCATGTTCATGTGTGTATGTTCCTTGGCATAATCGCAGTTACCTGAGACAAGCTATTTTGAGTCTTTGACACAATGACATATTTACCGAATTGAACTAACATCCAAAAAATGAGTGATTTATTCCATTTATCTTGCTTAACAACATATAAACAGAATTAAATACATAATGAATCGAAGAAGCATATCCGACTTTAATGGCAATCTCTTGAAGAAATTCACAGGAACAGAAAGCTGGCATCCTGTTCCTAAACCTCGGGTGCCTCAGCCAATAAACGCCGTACAAAACCCCCACAACTTGAAACGGCGTCACATACAAAAACACAGCCCACACCAACGCAATTATAATAAAAATCTCGGTAGCCCTCGAGTCTCGCTAGCTCAGCAAAGCCATGGCCCGCTCACCCTGTGTGGCTAAATCTCCAACCACCGTTTGAACCCGACCCGCAACACTCCTCATTCTATCATACCTAATTCTCACGATATCCGTGAAGTTGGGAAAGTGTCAAATTCTTCATCTAATTCATCCGGGTGGGCCATTTCCGCGTGTGAAATACGGGCGTCCATATGAGGCGGGTTTCGCGGGCGGAATCGGTAATTCCATAACCCGATCACAAATTGATAAAAAAAGATTGGTGGTAGAATTAATTCAGTGTAGGGACCCAGAGACTCAGAGAGCTGCCTCATCATATAGTGGTGATCCGACAAAATGCATCTTCCACATAAAAAACAAGTCTAACACCTGTAAAACAAAAAATACATGATGTTCATTTTTCAATTACAATTTTATCCTCACTCCAACATACACATCAAGTTATACTCGGTATTTCAAATTCGCAAATCGTAAAGATATCATGGTTGGCCATTCATATGTAACTAATGGGAAATTATTGCATATAATATAAATAATTTTTTAACCTTCTAAACTCTCTTTGAAGTTTGCCAAAATGCACAATAACAGATAAGAAGATCCAGTCCTTCATGTGACTCAACAAAGCAAAAAGGAAATGTCTAAATCGACGATTGAGAAAGATAACACCACCAAAATCCAACAACAAATCCAGACCCCAAACCCATGTAATATGATTTCAAAAAGTCATATCCATTGTTTTCATCAACTTCCTTCACAAAAACAGGTGGAAGCCAACATCTCGGTGTAAGTGGAGGGCCACAAAGTTGAGGATTACAGGAGGCAAAATTGGAGTTGAGGCCCTGTTGGTATTCTTCCTGACAAGCTATTATTTGAGAGATCAAGATAACTTAGAAAATTTAACTGCGACAAACTCCATGGAATATGTCCAGAAAACTCATTTCTTGATGGGATTCGAGATATTTTAACCTACCCATTTCTTTTGGGACTTCCCCGTGCAATTTGTTGATGGAGAAATTTAATGAGACTAGTGATCTCATTAGGAAGTTTCCCAGATAATTTGTTGCTTGAAAGATCGATGCTGGTGCAGACCACTTCTTCCAAATATGCGCTCTTTTCCTTTCCATCTAACTTGTCAATGAAAATGGCTTGAATATCAACATCAGCGATATCTATCATACAAGGACCATCTCCTTGTAGTATATCACCTGCCTTAATAAAATATTCAATAAAGGAGGAATAAGTCATATCATCTCCAAGCCTTGTAGCCATAGATGTAAAGTTAGCAAAACAACGAGGAAATAATCCATTATTAGACAGATCAAGAATTTGAAGATTACTCAACCAACATAATTGGGAAGGTAACCTACCATACAATTTATTGGAACGTAAACATATAACTTAGAAACATTTTCCCCTATCCATGTTGGTATGTTGCCAGATAACTTATTTTCTCCAAGATCCAGAAACCTAAGACTTGTGCAGTTGCGCAAGGATTCACCAACAAAGGCATTTGATCTCAAATACAATGCCTCAAGACGATACAAGAATCCCAAAGAAGAAGGAATTCCCCAGACAGCTTGTTATTTGATAAATTAAGAACCACAAGCTTATATTGGAATTTATACCAACATTCGGGTAGGCTCCCTGAGAATAAATTATTTCAAGAAAAGTTAAAGAATTACTAATTTGACACAAGAAAGAAAGTGTTCCTGAGAACCTGTTTCCAGATAGGTTTAATGCTGCTAGTCTAGAAGGCAATAACAATATAATTCCCTCAAGATGATTGTAACTCAAGTCCATTTCAGGGTAGCCATTAAAGAATGGGTACTTATTTGGTAGCATACCTTTTAATTCATTTGAAGATAGGTTCAAAAATCTCAATTCACTTTGTAGTTATGGAGGGATGCTATCTGATATTCCGGCATTGGAAATATCAAGATGAGTAAAAGACGTTTGATTTTTTATCCATGTTGGGAACCGAGGTCCCAGCTTGCAAGATTGCAGTTTTATGGTCTTTAATTGGAAAGGGATTCCCTCATAACTCTAATGCAAAAGAATTGAAAGACATGTCCAGATATGTTAATTGGGTGAGATTTAGAAAATGAAGTTACGCCTTTTAGGGAGTTGGATGAAACATCAAGGTATCCAAGATTCGAAAGTTGACCCACAATATTTGTTACATTTCCTGTTAATCGTTTATAAGACAAGAGGACATCGAATGGCATCCTATAAAGTTAGGAATGTTCCCATTGTGGGAAACATCAAGATATGCCAGATTTGGAAGTTGGCCCACACTGTTTCCATTTAAAAAGTTAAAAGAAAAGTCTAAAACGATGTACATTGTATGAAAGTAGGAACGTCTCCATATAAGGCGTAGGACTAAATCCGTCAAGGATGAACAAACAAGAAAATTGGGTACCGTGGTTTCCCGACAAATACAAGTGAGCTAGAGATGAATGTTGGAGCAAATCACAGATCAACTTAGTACTGATGCTGCAGTTAGTGATAATTATGTTTATTACTGATGGGGCAGAAACATTTACTACTGATGAAGTTGATGCTGGTGTTCTCTATAACTTAGTTACTACTGATCATACAAAGATTGAAGATACTACTGATCTTAGTAGTTACTACTGACGTTGGTTTCTGGACTTAATACTGATCACCAAGTTTACTACTGATCTTCATATTTACTACTGGTGATTAGTTTTACTACTGACAACGCATATTTGGAACAAATCAAGTCCGAGATCTTCGCAGAGATAGTTATAGAATGTAAATCAATGTATATCGTTTATAATTAGATGTAAATCGTATCCTAGAATAACTAGGGTAAATAGTTTAGCTTCAAGGACTATTATATATAGTTCCTTACGAATTGTAAACGTACGTGTGTATTGTTAACTTGATAATATACATTGAAGCTTTTTGTGAAACTGTGTTCTTAATATTTCTCATATTGTTCATACAGTTCATTGTTCTTAATTATTGATATAGTGTTGATCCGCTGCAACTTCTATCATCAATTAGATCTAAGGTGTTTATTAACTTGTCTATAGTTAATCGATCCTGACAAGTGGTATCAGAGCTTATTGGTTCTAGATCTACTATTTGTTAAGAACAACAAAAAGTTTTAATCTTTAAAAAACACACACATTATTAATCATGACTGATAATAATGAAAGCACTCAGGCCAACAAAATTCCTATACTCACACCCAATAACTTTGGGATGTGGAAGAATCGTATTAAGCAATACATGCTTATTACAGATTATTCCATGTGGGAAGTCGTTTGTGAAGGAAACAAAACTGGTCAACTTCAAGCAAGCAGCTCTGCAACTGAGGCAGAAAAACTTAAATGTGAGAAGGAAAAGAAAGATAAAGGCATCGAACTCAAAACTCTAAGCACTCTCTTACTAGCCATTCCTAATGATTATCAACATCTCTTTGTTGAATATGATGATGCAAAAATACTATGGGAAGCACTGGAGAAGATATTCGTTGGGACAAAGAGCACCAAGAGGAATATGAAGTCTGTTCTCAAACAAGACTTTGAAAATTTCAAAGGAAAGCCCAATGAAACACTCACTCAAGTGTTTGACAGATTCAACAAACTAATTGGTGAACTCAATCAAGTTGGTGTAAAGATGGATCAAGAGGATGTCAACATGAAGTTTCTAAGGTCTCTTAGTGAAGAATGGGCCATGTACACAGTGGTGTACAGACAAAGAGATGCTTTAGAAGAAAAGGAGTTAGATGAACTCTATAATGATCTCAGAGTGTTTGAAACTGAGGTAAATCACAAAAACCCTTCTATTTCTTCTAACAATGCTGCTTTTGTATCCAGTACAGGTCAAGGACAAGAAACCTCCGCAGGAAAGGCTGCAGATTCTGAGGATACTGCAAGAGAATCCTTCTTCACTAGTCATGTGCATACTGCATTGATTAGTGATGACTTGGAACAACTGAATCCAGATGATCTTGAGGAGATGGATCTTAAATGGCAGATGGCTATGCTGAGCCTAAGGACCAAAAGATTCCTAAAAAGAACTGGAAGGACAAGCCTCAATTTCAACAAAGGTGACAAAGCAGGATTTGACAAAACTAAAGTCAAGTGTTACAACTGTAACAACCTTGGTCACTTTGCAAAAGAATGTCCTCAACCAGACAAAAGATCAAAATCAACTGCTCTTGTGTCACAACAAGGACAAGGATATGACTGGAGCTTCCAAGCAGAAGAGCATGCTCAAAATCAAGCTCTCATGGCCTTTACTGACTACAAAACTGAGGTAAAATCTAAACCTTGTACTCCTGAATGTGCTAAAATTATTAAAAATCTAGAAAAAGAAAACAATAAATTAAATGAAGATTTAGCAAAAGCAATCAGAAGAAATCATGAGTTTGATGGGGTGATTGCTGATCAAGAACATCAAATAAAGGTGTACAAGATGATTGATCAACGGATCAAGGAAGAATTGCTTCAAGCTGTTGATGAGAAAGAGTTTTATGAAACAAAAAACAAAGAACTAACAAGTAAAATAGAAGAATGTCAGCTTGAAATTGAACAAAATAAATTAACAATTAAAAAGTTTGAAAGAAGCACTAAAATTCTTGATGAATTAACTAATAATCAAACTACAGAAAAGGTTGTTCATGGGGTGGGATATCATGCTGTACCACCTCCATATAAAATCATTCCACCTCTTAAAAACAGTTCAGAAAGAATCATTAATGAATTAAAAACTGAAAATCAAACTGAATCATCTAATGAAACATCTGAATCAAATAATTCTTCTGATGATGAACAATCAATTGAATTTACTATATCTCAAAGTGAATCACCAAAATCAATTGATACAAGTTTTCACACAGCTCAAAGTCCAAATGAATCTCCCAAATATAATGCAGATAATGTACCAAAAATTTTAACAAGGGGGAATGAAAGAAATAAAACACAACTCTTAGACCAAAGAATACCTGAAGGTGCTAAAAATAAGAAACTAAGATGTGTTATATGCAATAAAATGAACCATTTAGCAAAGGATTGTCACTACAATCCAATAAACTGCAAAGAGTTAAAAGAATTTAAAGTTCTTAAAGAAAATGCTAAAACTCAAAAGTTAAAAGTTACTACTGGTCTTTCAGTAGTAAATAAAATTAAAAATCCAATTGTTGAAGATCCAAGATTTGGAAGAAGTAAACCAAGGTTTGTTCAAAACAGAAGAGCTGGAAGCCCAAAGAACAGCAATTACTTCAAGAATAATGGAAAATCCAATCAAAATAAACAATATTTTAAATTTTCCAACACCAGTAGAAACTCTAACAAATTTACTACTGGTGTTAACCCTAATTATAATGCTGTATGGTACCAGTACAAGAATACTACTGGTAATAACCCTAATTTCAAAAATACTACTGCTCCCAAAACAAATTTCAAAAAAACTGCTGGTGTTAACCCTAAAAACACTACTGGTCATTCTAAACATGGTAAGTACCCAAATACTACTGGTCCATCAGTAGTAAAGTATTCAAAAGCTAAAAACAATGGGTATAAACCAAGATCAGTAGGAAATTCTCACACCAGTAATAACTACAAAAGGACAGTAGTAAAACAAAATACCAGTAATAAACAAGTATGGGTACCAAAAGTCTTTAAAATTAAATCCCCAAAAGCTCATTTCTCAAAGGATGAACCCAAGACATATAAAGCTTGGGTTCCCAAACTTAACTAATCCTTTACTCACTTGTGCAGAGCATTCAGATCCCAGAAGAAGGTAGAACATGGCATATTGATAGTGGATGCTCAAGACACATGACTGGAAATCTGCAAATTCTTAAAGATTTCAAGTCCTTTGATGGTGGATATGTGGCTTTTGGTGAAAACCCAAAAGGAGGTAAGATCACAGGTAAAGGTACTGTTACAAATGGAAAGATTACCTTTGATGATGTATTTTATGTAGCTGAGCTAAAATACAATCTTGTCAGTGTGTCTCAAGTATGTGATAAGAAGAATAAAATTCTTTTCACAGACATTGAGTGCATCATTCTTTCTCCTGATTTTATATTAGATGAAAAATATGTTGTTTTAAGAACCCCAAGGAGAAACAATGTGTATTGCCTGGATATAGGGGGAGAACTCATTTCTACAAATGAGGTCAACTG
This sequence comes from Calendula officinalis, assembly GCA_963853835.1. NCBI lineage: Eukaryota > Viridiplantae > Streptophyta > Magnoliopsida > Asterales > Asteraceae > Calendula > Calendula officinalis. The sequence continues at coordinate 20,770,760 of OY970829.1, forward strand.
TTTTATATCCAAGGCAAACACCACTGAATCAGAACTTTGGCATAGAAGGATGTGTCACACAAATTTTAAAAACATGAATAATTTAGTAAAAAGAAATCTGGTCATTGGACTACCTCAAAAACAATTCATGTGTGATCATCACTGTGTTGCATGCCTAAAAGGTAAACAACACAAGACTTCTCATAAGTCCAAAACTTTAAACTCTATTTCTGTTCCTTTACAGCTCTTACATATGGACCTTTTTGGACCTACAAATGTAATGAGTATTGGAAAGAAACAATATTGTCTTGTTATTACTGATGACTTTTCCAGATATACATGGGTTTTCTTTCTCAGGACGAAGGATGAAACAAGTGAACTCATAAAGAACTTAATTATCAAACTGGAAAACACATCTGATCAAAAAGTTAAAGCAATAAGATGTGACAATGGCACAGAATTTAAAAATGCTAACTTAATTAACTTTTGTGATTTTAAAGGTATTGACAGGCAATACAGCTCACCTAGAACTCCACAACAAAATGGTGTAGCTGAAAGAAGAAATAGAACCATCATTGAAGCAGCAAGATCAATGCTAGCAGATTCAAAATTACCAATCACTTTTTGGGCTGAAGCTGTTAATACTGCCTGTTATGTTCAAAACAGAGTATTAATAGTTAAGCCACATTTTAAAACACCATATGAACTTTTTAATAAAAGAAAACCTTCTATAAGTTTCTTAAAATCATTTGGCTGTCCTTGTACTATTCTGATTACAAGAGAACAAATTGGTAAGTTTGACTGCAAAGCTGATGATGGAATCTTTGTGGGATACTCTACTCAAAGCAAATCATACAGAGTATTCAACAAAAGACTAAGGATAATTGAAGAAAGCATCAATGTATCCTTTAATGAAAATGTACCTAATGAACAAGGAAATGGTCCAGATTGGCTATTTGACATAGACAATCTAACCAAATCCTTTAATTCTAATATGAATTTCAATGCAGGTAATTCAAATTGTCTTAATCAAAAAGAAGGAACATCATCTGTTTATACTGGTCAAGAAAAGATGAGATACATAGTTGTTGATACTGCTCCCATAGTTAATACTGATATCAGTAATAACTCAAATTTTGAAAGCAGTAGTAACTCTGAGAATGAGGTCAGTAGTAATTCCAATACTACTGGTACCAGTAATAGTACTGAAAACACTGCTGGTCCCAACAATAACCTAGATTCTCAAGATACTACTGATACCAGTAACAACAACAATACTACTGATCTCAACAAAGACAATAGCAGTAGTAATTCTGACCAAGATGATGATGAACCAAACATCCATGACAATGAAGAATCACAAGATGAACAACTGCCTGAGACAAATGAGTCCAATCTTGAAAATCAACTAGTGGTTGAAAAAGCTACAACTACAAGGACTCAAAAGAACCATCCATTAGACCTTGTTCTAAGTGATGTCAACTCACCACTTCAAACAAGAAGCAAATTAAATAAAAGCTTAACTGCAAATATGTGTAACATTAGTTTAATTGCTAATGAATGTATGTATGAATGCTTTCTGTCTCAGGATGAACCAAAGAAGATCCAACAAGCAATGAAGGACTCAAACTGGATTGAGGCAATGCAAGAGGAACTCCTTCAATTTAAATTACAAGCTGTTTGGACACTTGTACCTCTACCCAAAGGAAAAAGAGCCATTGGAACAAGATGGATATTCAGAAACAAGAAAGATGAAAGAGGTATAGTGATCAAGAATAAAGCCAGACTTGTAGCCCAAGGATACACTCAAGAAGAAGGTATAGACTATGATGAAGTATATGCTCCTGTTGCCAGAATTGAAGCAATAAGAATATTCCTAGCATATGCTTCATTCAAAAGGTTTAAAGTCTATCAAATGGATGTGAAGAGTGCTTTCCTGTATGGGAAGATTGAAGAAGAAGTTTATGTTTGCCAACCTCCAGGATTTGAAGATCCAAAACATGGTGATTATGTGTTTAAATTGGATAAAGCTCTATATGGCCTACATCAGGCACCAAGAGCATGGTATGACACACTATCATCATACTTATTAAAGAACAATTTCAAAAGAGGAGCCATTGATAAAACATTGTTTACAAAGAAAGTCAAAGATGATATACTACTGGTACAAATCTATGTAGATGATATCATCTTTGGCTCAACCAATGATTTATTATGCAAAGAATTTGAAGAACTGATGCAGATTAAATTCAAGATGAGCTCCATGGGTCCAATGAACTTCTTCCTTGGACTCCAAGTCAGTCAAAGAACTGATGGTATTTTGATAAATCAATCAAAATATGTCAAAGACATCTTGGAAAAGTTTGACTTGAAAGACAGTAAAAGTGCTAGTACACCAATGGAAACACACAAACACCTACATCCTGATGTTGAGGGGGAGGATGTAGATGAACACTTATATAGATCAATGATAGGATCTTTGATGTACTTAACTGCATCAAGACCTGACATTATGTATAGTGTTTGTGTGTGTGCAAGATATCAAGCAAGACCCAAAGAACTACACTTGCAGGCTGTTAAAAGAATATTCAGATACTTGAAAGGCAAACCATCACTAGGTCTATGGTATCCACATGACTCACCCTTTGAACTAATAGCCTATACAGATAGTGACTATGGAGGTGAATGTCAAGATAGAAAATCCACCACTGGTGGATGTCAATTCTTTGGATCAAGACTGGTGTCATGGCAATGTAAGAAACAAACAAATGTATCAACATCAACTGCTGAAGCAGAATATGTAGCTGCATCTGCTTGTTGTGCTCAAGTACTATGGATTCAAAATCAACTTCTAGACTTTGGTATCTCTATCCTTAAAACTCCTATTTTCATTGATAATCAAAGTGCTATTAGTATTGTGAATAATCCAGTAAAACATTCAAAAACTAAACACATTGAAATAAGATTTCACTTTATAAGAGATTGTAATGAAAAGAAATTAATCAAAGTAGTTAAAATCCACACTGATGATCAATTAGCAGATCTTTTTACAAAAGCATTTGATGTAGGAAGATTCAACTTCTTGGTCAGCAGTATTGGAATGATTTTAATAACTTAAAATCTCTCTTAAAATCATGTGTAAATTTAGTGTTGTAAAATATTTTTTTAAGTGTTTTACTACTGGTATTGCTGTACTACTGGTGTGAAAGTGTATGCACAAAATACTACTGGTAATTCATTACTACTGGTGTATTTTAGGTTTACACAAATACTACTGGTAAGTCAGTACTACTGGCATTCTCATATACTACTGGTCGTGTATGTTAATGGTTACTACTGATGTCTATAGTTACTACTGATGTCAAAATCCTTAGTCATTACTGATATTAGTAGATACGACTGACGTTTTACTACTGATATCTTATTTACTACTGGTCTTTCAGAATCACAATTACCAAACTAACCCCCATGAACATAACCGTTATGTTATGATTCGAAGGCTATTTTCGTAGTTTTACAGGTTAAATCGAAAGATATAAAAGGCGGCATACGATTAAATTAGCATTATCTTCACTTCGATCTGCTAAAACCTCTCGATAAACCCTAGTTTACGAGCAAAAACTCTTCATCTGTAACAAAATTCTTGCAAAATCTCAAACAACAATGGCAACTTTACAAACTCTCGATGTGCAAACCGATCTTAAATACTCAGAATTTCACAACATGGTTGCATTTCTAAAAAATCCCGACGGAACAAAAGACTTCCGTCCAATCGTAAAATTCTTGAGAAATTCGTATATACAGTTTGCCTTAACTGTAAAGCCGAAGGCATATCAACAGCACTTGGTGGATTTCTGGACCAATGCTGAGCGAACAGAAGGAACAACATCATCAATGATAAAATCGAAAGTAGATGGAAAGTACATCACTGTAACTGAACAATCAATCAGACATCATCTACAACTTCATGATGATTCAGGTATGTATACCCTTCCTAAGGAATACATTGCTGATACTTTAAATAAAATGGGGTATGAAGGCAGACTTAATATTGTAACTTTTCAAAAAGGCCTTCTATCCCCACAATGGAAATTTCTGGTTCATACCATTCAGCATTGTATTTCTCCTAAAAGAAGTACTTGGAATGAGTTTAACAAGGCAATAGCATCTGCTGTTGTATGTTTATGCACAGACCAAGTATTCAATTTTTCTAATATGATTTTTGATGGTATGTTGGGAAATCTTAGTTCTTCTAAATTTTTAATGTATCCCAGATTTCTACAACATATCATAAACTGTGAATTACAAAACTTGTCAACTCCTAAAAACATTTTTGTATTACCTGAGTTGAACAAGAAAGTTTTCTCAAATATGAGAAAACAATTTAAATTTTCAGGGAAGGAAACCCCTTTGTTTCCAAACATGATCAAAGATCAACCCAATATTGGAGAAGGTTCAACCATTGCTACAACCCAAGTTGAACCTCAACCCACTCCATCACCCCCAAATACAGCCCAAACACCACCCCATATAGCCACTCAATCACCAACCCAAACAGAAGTCCTGAATGTGTCCCAGGAACTTGATATAAATCTGCAGAGTGCTACTCTTCACTCTGTGGAAGAACTACCAGACAAAACCAAAAATATATCCACAATTTATCATAGAAAGAAAATTTCTTCAAAGGACACCAGGGGACAAATCGAGTCACACCCCAGGCTCAAAGAGTTGTCCTCCAAGGAGGAGAGAGGACATGAGGGGAGGGCTTTCACTACTGATGCCCCAAAGGTGGGTGCACAGGACAGTGAAAACATCATTAGGACCCAAACCTCGGCAACTTTGAGTGATGACTCATTTGAGGAGTTACTCAAAGGACCCCGGTGCCAAGAAACCACAAGGGGGGGCATCTCTGCTTCTTCTAGGAAGAAGAGAATGTCTAAAAGACCCAATGAATCACCAAGCAGTGATGAGGGCAGATCTGTGGAATTGATGGAAAGGAAGGAAAACCTTAAAACCAATGTACCTGTTAGTAAGCCCGATGATCTTGCTAGATGGAGTGAGGGCAGTATTAAAATCCAACAATTGACGGCTAAAGTGGATTCCTTGGAATCCACTGTACAAGATTGTCTTTATTACCAAACAAATCAAGGAAAAACTATGGCTGCTATGAAAAGAAATGTCAATATCATCAACAAAAGAATGAGACAATATGAACTTAGGCTTCATCAACAATCAAAGCTTATCAGAAAATTGAAAAAGAGGATTGATGATAGTGAGGCTCCTCCAGTTGAGCTCACTAAGGGGGAGAAGGATAACATACAGACAATGATTGATGAATCTATTGCAGCAGCAGCTTCCTCCCTCTTGAATTTAAAAGAAACAGAAGTTGATGAAGGCCCAGAGATGATGATTACAGAAGATGAGCCCATTACTACTGCTACAATGGAAGAACAAGTTGAAACAGAGATACCAGTAGTAACTCCTACTACTGATGATATAGCAGTAGTAAGTCAAGAAAAGGAATTAACTGCACTAAACACTACTGATGCCCTATCAGTAGTAACTCCTGAAATAACACCAGTAGTAACTACTCTGGTTACTACTGATGAGGAAGAACTACAATTTCCTGAACTCATTGATGCTAGAAGACATGTCATCATTACCAAACCACCAACACCTGATCAACCACTTATCATACCTGACATTGATGATAATGTGAATTGGTTTGAGGTTGATGAATGCTCACTTCCTCCACATCCAAAAATACTTCAACAAAATGAAATTAGATCATTTTCTCCCTCTGTTATAATAAGAGGAGTACCAGACATGAAGTATATTCCACCTCCACCTACAGCACATATTGGAAAGGGTAAAGAAGTATATGATGAAGATTACCCTAACAGAGCTCTTGGTCATTACATGGTAAACAAGATTAATCTGGTGAGAGCTGATAAACAAGATAAATGGAAGGTGAAGGATAAAAGATATTGGGAGAAAGTAGCTAAATATCAAGCTCTTGAAAAGAAGAAAAATCAAAGAGAAATTCCTGTTAAATTACCTGTTCAAATTAAAGATGTTCAGATAGAAGCCCAAGAAGCAGAGTTCAAAAGGCTTAGAAAAGTAGAAGAAGAACATCTAAATTGTCTTGAAGATCTTGTAGCAGAATGCAAAAGAACAAAAGGTGATTTACCAGATGATATATTTGAACAAAAGTCTCTTATGATAGACTTTCTAAAGACAAAAGGTCACAGTGCAAAATCTTTTGGAAGAATGAAGATGACAACCATAATTGAAAAATACTGTACTGCAAAAAGGAAAGATTTAATTGAACAAGAGGCTGAAGAAGAAAAGAAATTGAAATCAGCAAAAACCTTAATCCCAATAAGTCCAAATTTAATTAAAGATAATAGTGTGTCTACTATTGGTGAATCCTCATCTCCTCAGACAAAGAAAAGAAAGAATGAAGCTCAAGAACAGAGTTTTCAAAAGAAAGCAAAACAAGAAAAAATTATACCTGTTCTTGAAGTACCTGTTGCTCCACTTCAAAATAACCCAATACTAAACTGGAAAGTCTTGCCCAATAATGTTCTATTAGTTGTAAGGGAAGACAAAATCATTCAAAAGTTTACTGGATGGTTACCTTTGATCAGATCCTGTACAAGAAGTGATGTGATTAAACTTCTGATCATTGGAAAACCGAGAATGTCAAAGAAATCTTGGAAAGAATCTGGAGCTGGATACTTAACAAGAATGATTGATGCAGCTTTTTATCCAGATAACTATCCAGAGTTATTTACAAATCCAGAAAATGTGTATGCATGGAATGTTCTCCCAACTTGCAATATGTATTTCTTTGAAAGATCAAGTAAAAATTGTGAGTTGTACTTATATGAAAGAGAATATCCTCACTCAGAAAAGGAAATGTATCAGATATTCATCAACACTCTAATGAAGCCCTTTGATGCAGTTATGTTCCAAAATAAATTGAATTACTTTACCAAGAAGAACAGCAAATACATAATTGAACAAAGACTTCAACAAAATCAAAGAACATTAGAAAGAAGAAAGAAAGAAGAAGAAGAACAGAAGAAAACTTGATTGATTAAAGGATAATCAATAAGTTTAGGGGGAGATTGTTGGAGCAAATCACAGATCAACTTAGTACTGATGCTGCAGTTAGTGATAATTATGTTTATTACTGATGGGGCAGAAACATTTACTACTGATGAAGTTGATGCTGGTGTTCTCTATAACTTAGTTACTACTGATCATACAAAGATTGAAGATACTACTGATCTTAGTAGTTACTACTGACGTTGGTTTCTGGACTTAATACTGATCACCAAGTTTACTACTGATCTTCATATTTACTACTGGTGATTAGTTTTACTACTGACAACGCATATTTGGAACAAATCAAGTCCGAGATCTTCGCAGAGATAGTTATAGAATGTAAATCAATGTATATCGTTTATAATTAGATGTAAATCGTATCCTAGAATAACTAGGGTAAATAGTTTAGCTTCAAGGACTATTATATATAGTTCCTTACGAATTGTAAACGTACGTGTGTATTGTTAACTTGATAATATACATTGAAGCTTTTTGTGAAACTGTGTTCTTAATATTTCTCATATTGTTCATACAGTTCATTGTTCTTAATTATTGATATAGTGTTGATCCGCTGCAACTTCTATCATCAATTAGATCTAAGGTGTTTATTAACTTGTCTATAGTTAATCGATCCTGACAATGAAGAATTACCAAAAGATTTCTCCTAACTGATTATTTGAAAGGTCTAACGGAAATCATATCTCCAAATGAAAAGAAACGATTACTACTAAGATTAAGATAACGCAGCTTGGAGTTGATGAGGCTGAGATTAGCCTTAGAGATATCTAAAGTTTGTAAATTGGTCATAAAACCCAAAAATTCTGGTATAGGATTGGACTGCTCCTTTTAGACTAAGGTTCTGTAACTGATTTAACGATGGACTAAGTTTACCGGCCACCAAATCACCATCTTCTAAAAAAGGGGAAATATTATAGCAAGAGACACATGACCAGTTTGGTTGTTGCACCGGACACCCTCCCATTTGCAACATTCCATATCTTCTTCGTCGATCACCTATAAATCCATCCAGGCTGTCTCTAAAGATCAGCAGAGCTTGCCTCTCCTTCTCAATGCATCCCAGACCGCGGCTCATGATGTATAAAACCAACAACACGATCGTATCGTAAAATCTATTAAATCGGGCTTAATTAGGTTAAAGAGGTTATCAAAATGATGTTTTTTCTACTTTGTTTTGCTGCATGTATACAAACATATGTCTCTTTTTATTAATTGTGTGAAAAAGCAAAGCTGATGAAGAAATTATTTCCACACGCTACTTTTAAATAAAATATTCACACGCTACTTTTGCATTTTAATTTGACTAGCAATAGTATATGGAAGGCATATTGTAGTGACAATGCTTTGTGGATTAAAAAAAAAGTAAAGCCTAAATGAGGTAACAAAACTAAATTTCTCTGTCATTTTAATCAATTCTCACCTACACGTTCTTCTCATGGCCTTAGCCGAAATCGATTGATCTTAGCAAATTAAACCCGCTGTTTAGTCTCACTGAAATTAAATCAATCTTAAGAGCACTTCGTTAATAATCGAAACAAACCCAGTTTTGTAAAATTTAATACTTTTAAATCCTAAACGGGTCAATTTCAGGTCAATCTGTTTCACTCGAAATCGGAACCAGCCTGCATAATCTTGTGTTGGTTCATTTTTTCCCAATTTAATATTATGTCGGGTTTTGTTCGTTCATTCTTTTCCCAATTTAATACTATGTAAAAGGTGCAAATTTGTGATGCATTTAGCGACACTGATGTCGTTAAAGTCACTGGTTACGTCATAAAACGTTTTAGAAAATAATGTCGCAAGTTGCGTGGCTAATTTTACGACTTCAATTCTAAAAGCATGTTGCTAATTTGTCACTTCTTATAACACGGTGCTAATAATATACCTAATGCGACTTTTTAAAATACAGAATAACTGTACCAAAAAATGGTGACGCAAAAAGGCACGATAGGATGTGATTAACAAAGATTAACATGCAAATTGAGAGCACATACAAACAGTGACGCACATGGTGACGAAATTATTATGTTGCAAATATCAGCGATGCAACTGTGATATAAAAAGCGACGGATCTCAAATAACCATGTAAATAGTGATTAAAGGATCGACGTCACTAAAAATTGAAATATCATCATGTGTTCATCTGGTGGATGGATTTGTGACCTTTTGTGTAATTGTGTTGCGTCCCTATAGGTGCGCTAATTTTAGTGACATTACATACACATCCCAAATATGACACTATTATATTGACGCCGCATTTGCTGTTGCTAAATTAGTCGCAACATCAAATATGTCACTAGCAACGTTACTGATAGGCTTTACTTTTAGTGATAGATATTAAGATTTAAACATCATATAATACGATGGAATAAATCATATGAATTGTGGAGACATGAATATGTTATGTGAAACCTTAAAAACTTTGGACCTGATTTTTTTTTACCTAGTTTTGTAGTTTTGCCTCTTTTGAACCCGTTGATAAATACAAGTGTACGTCCAAATCAAAAGATTAGTTTAAGAAAAAAAATTTGATGAATTTCACATATTATGGGTAGGAACTAGAAATATTTTGTAAGAATCATTTGAATTTTTCTTTTATTATTTTCTTAACATAGAGTGAAATTACCCGATCTAGTTTTTTATTTTTTATTTTTTTATTTTTTTATTTTATTTTATTTTTTTTTTGAACCGGCAAATATTACATATATTAGTTGTTAGAAATTAGTATCACCTAGTTAGAATACATCTTTGCCAGGGTTTGAACCCATGACCACCTAGGAAAAATCCCTCCAAGATAAGCTTGGTGACCAAGTGAGCTAGCCCACTTGGTTTACCCGATCTAGTAACTTCACAAAATCTGGAGAAGAGTAAATTAAATGAAGAGGGAAATTGCATGTGAAACCGTAAATCAAATAGTAGTCAGCAACAACAAAGCCTAGCTGTCATATTTTCAAAAGCAAGTTCTATTTAAATCAATTTTAATATAAACAAGTACTTAAAATAATAACTTTTAATTAAAGTCTTCCGTGCTTTGAAACACTAAATGGTATTTTTATTGCATCACCTAAAACGTATTTGTTATTATTAATTGTTTTTTTTTAACAACAAAATCTAATCTACACATAATATCATCTATCTATGTCTATGTGATTTAGACCGGTGCCAATGGTGACGGCAACTGACGCCGTCAGTTGCTGCCAACTCAGCGCCACGTCAGCATACAAACTAACTAACACTAAACTGACGTACCCATGCCAACAGCACTCCGTCACTTCACCAACTTTGGGCCCCACCATTTACTTTTCTTTTTCTAATAAAATATACAACTAATTAAAACATATAACTAATAAAAATAAATTACATTAATTAAAAAAAGACATTATATAAAAAGTTTATTTTTAAAAAAAAATTGAATTTTTTAGATTTTTTTAGATTTTTTTTTGAATTTTTTAGATTTTTTTTAGATTTTTTTTTAGATTTTTTTAAATATTACTTTTTTTAAAAACTTTAAAAAAAATTAAAAAGAAAATATTACACGCTCTCTCTCTCTTCCCCTTTCTCTCTCTCTCGCTCCAGCGTTCTCCTCCTCCGTCTCTTCCCTCGCGACTTTGCCGACTGGCGGAAAACCGGCGGACCAACCGGCGGTCCGTGCCAACGGCGCCGGAACCGGCGGTGGCCAACCGGCGGCCAACCGGCTTAGCGTTGGCAACAGTCTTAGTCAATTTAGTCGAAGAAGAATAAAAATATTCGAAAAACATCATATATTAGATAGTGCTACCAGTTTGGTATTAATAAGTTGGAAACCTTCTAAATATCATTTGTCATTTATTAGTTTTAGTGTTAGAGATTTTCAAATATGTGTCTCCTATAGTACATAATTAAGTTATTAAACTAACTAGTAATTTCAAAAATATAGAATATAGATTAATAAATATTAATGAAGTATATTTCTTATTTTTTCTAGATATACATTAAATGACTTTTTCATTTTCAATAGTAATTTTAAGTTGCTTAAATGCTTTTAACATGTGTCCGACCCATAGTGTTATTATTATTGTTTATACTTTAGACTAATATGTAATTAATAGGATTATGTGTTACACTTTTAGTGTGTGTATATACACACACATGTAGACGGCAATTTTGGTCCTTTTGGAGGGAACATAATAACCGAAAATAACCACCATACGAAGAGGTGTGTTGGTTCAATTAATACCCCTTCAAAATTTGTAATTTTAAGTGAGATGTTGAGGGAACGTAATTTTATTTATATAATAATATATTATCTCTCTCGTAATTTACTTTCAAGCCTATACTAAATACTAAACCATTTACAAACTAAATGCACAAATCCCATATTAATAGTTACAAGTAGGAAATGTATGTAAAAATGGATTAACTCTTAAGTTATAAATTATGAAAAAGGTTTAATATATTAACAAAAATGTCACTTTATGATGGTCAAACTTATCGGCTAAAAGTGATCAAAGTGTTTGATATGTTGAACCAAACAAAAAGAAAATAGTGGTGAATCAACCCGCTACCAAGTCCCAATCAACCATGTCTTTTACCCACTTACATGAAATTATCAATAAATTTAAATTATATCTGTTGATCAAAGAATATAAGGTTTAATTTATATGCAACTAGCCTATAACCCGTGATGAATCACGGGTGGCTTATAAAACTTTCATAATCTTCATAATGTTTTACTTCTTTAAAAATAGTTTAATTCATTAAAAAATTTGTAAGTACGAAAGAATATAAGTAGTTAAAACAAATGTTTTCATAAATGCATCAATGGAATAAAGCCATCATATCCAATCCAAATCAAACATTCCATATGCACCTAAGAAGCACACATAGCAACAACACATTATTATGCCACCAACATCAGTCATCAAAAATTGGATAAAATTTAACATATACCATGTGTTTACATAGTATTAACCTCTAAATACGGAGGTTTTCTACCTGTCGTGTTATTATTTATAATCCCGATGAAGAGATGCTCCCATTTTCCACCTGAAAGGAAAAAATATATATAATAAAACATAAATATGGAAGGCTGCACTAATAAAGCAAAAATATCTGAATGTGTTTATTAATAGAGTCGAATTAGGTTATTTAGGTTTGTGGACACTACCTTAGAACAATGTTTTAAAACCCGGGTTATTACTCGGCCCGATGTGATAACCGGGTCACAGTTCAACCGAAACACCTAAAAACAGAGAAAAATTGTTACCCCAAACGTCATAAATAAAAAAAACATCCAAATTTAAATTGATAAACATGAATAAATCTGAGCAGCAAACAAATCGAAAGCAAACCATTAGCAGCAAAGCAATAGAAACAAAAACATAAAGTAATCAAAACTACATTGGGTTATGATTCAGACGACATTAGCAGCAAACAAATGGCAGCAAAGTAGCAAACAAATCGAATGGAAACATTTTAGCAACTCGCATACCACAAAGTAGCAACACACGAATCGTAAACATTACCTTGAAACAGGTGATGCCGCTGGTGGATGCCAGTGGCTAGAATCCCAATTAACTGTTTTTAGGTCAAATGGAATATCAATAGTTATTCCAATACCATAACTTTACCTAAAAGGCTAGAGCCTATTGTTTACCACCCCTCCCACCCCACTTTCCAAACCTATAAAGAACATAAAGGGCATGCAAAAAATAACAAACGAACAGTCAGCAAACTTGATTAAGCACCAAAGTTATCTGCACATGTGGCATTTGGGTAAATTGGTTTTATCAAGAAACCTGATAGCAAATTAGATTTGTCTCTCTTTCTTACTTCATCCATTTGCTACTGCAATTTTTATTCATCCTTTGCATGCCCACGGGCTTATGTAATATTTTGAATTTGTTCTATAATAGTTAGGATACATCAGGTCTTCTGCCATAGTTGCATCAGACTCAATCATTTTCTTAACTGAAAAATTTCATGTATCCATTAGACAAATTATTCATTCAGACATGTTATATTCTACAATAAGAGACAAACCTCTTCAGGAATCAATCCTTGTGCTTATGCAGGAGAAAACGCCCTACAATGCTAAAATATTCATTGTCAAAGGAAATTTTGTATATATTATTGTCCTGAGAAAAATGGCAAACAACTTCACATAATATTCATTGTCAACTAATGATCCTAGATTACATCCGACAGTTGGGGTTAGTTTTTAAATTTCTAAACTTCATTCTTAATTTTATCAGAAGCTAAACAATTAATCCATAGACTCTATACAATGATGATAATTTCAAGATATGCCATTACAATAATTTCAATTTTTAATCAACATTAATATGCCCCTCACAACATAAGTGAATTATCAATCGACTTATACTGAAATATGACCTAAAAGAGTAATAAATTGAAATAATCACCTTTTTCATAATAAATCACCTTTAGCAGAGTTTACACATAGAGTGTGATTTTCATTTCTTTCTTATGAGTTGAGTACACATTTCGTGTTGAAAGGAGATCAGCTAGAAGTTTAGGAAAACGCGGGAAAGAAAATAGAAAAATTAAGGTTCCAGCACAAAAAGGCTTATGCAATTTTTTACACCATTTGATAGCCCAGCAGATTAGAACCAACACAAATTACCTTCACTATCCAAATAAAACCATTTGCAGTTTTACGTTCTCCCTTTCAATATTATTTGAATCGCTTCATTTGGTGTAGTGCACCAAAATCCATATAATAATATCATGTTATATAAACAATTACCACAATTATTCTAATATTGAAGTTTCGTGTAAAAATTGCCATTCCTTTTTTTCCTTTTGATGGCATCTGACTCGATTAAACCTCCGGTTGATTCAGGCTCACAGTTTTTACTTTTATTTATGAGGCTCATTTTAACGAATATCTGTAACCACCAAACAGTTAGCATTCTAATGAGGGGAAAAAGTACCATCATCAACAACCAAATCTGATTCAACGTGAATAAATATTGCAGATTTACATGAATTGAACATCTGTAATTGCTAGCGTAATCTGTTAAAACTCAAATGTTGATTTACATGAATCCAACATCTGTTATTATTTCTCTGTTAGCAAAATGGGCATAGAGACATGTGGAAGAAGTTGAACGATGAAGGGTTGCTGTATAATTGTTGAACTTCTTAGATATTAGGATTAGAATGTGGTAACCATATTTCCCGATAAACATGGCACGCGATTAGTAATTCTTGCTTTTAAATTCACCATCCTTGATGAATCTGCAACTGAGAAGCACGAACGTTAAAGGGATATGGGATATGTGATACACGTTCATTAATCAGAAGATGAACAACGCTTTTTGAAATTGGAGCAATAGAATAGAACAGCCGGGAGAGATCAAGTAATATGGGATTGCTCAAGATGAACAGCAATTGGAATTTAGCATTCAATTGATATCTAGGGTTTTAATGGTTGGTATGAACTTTAAGAAAGAGTAAATGTAACATCCCAAAACCCGGCCTAGTAGTTTATTGACCTTAAGGTATCTTATTAAATGATTATCGGATTAAATGATTAGTTAATTAAATTAGCATGTTGTCCTTCGCGGTATTTTAACCAAGGGGTTAAAATACCCGACTTGTGATTTAATTGGAATGAAAGCGTGTTTTTTATATATTTGGATTCCTTGTTAAATATCATTTCCGGAAATACTTTCGTTTTTAAAATTGGAGTCCGTTTACTATTTTAAATAAATTAATTTCGAAAGGGACTTTTCAGACGAATACTGTTAAAGTAGAAAAAGCCACAAAGGGGTCCCACCCCTTGTGTTTGGCCGGTTAAGGGAGAGAGAGGGGGAAACCATCTCTTTTGTCTTGACTCTCATTTTGAAACATTATCCTCATTTCACTATTGCATTGCTTGAAACTCCATCCATCTTCCTCTCTTGTTCTTGAACTTGTTTTGTTGATTCTTGGTGCTTAAATCCGAAGTCCTTACTAGAGGTTGTGTAGAAGAAGTCTAGAAGTAAGTTTCTCCTTCTCCTTCACTTGTTCTTGTTGTTCTTGAGTTTGGTGGTGAACTAGGGTTTGTGATCTTTAGTGTTTTATGGATAAATCTTGGAATGGATGTTGTTTTATGTGTTTATGCAAGCTTTTACATCATTTGTATGGTAGATTGTTGAAGGAATACAAGATTTGGTGAAAATCACCTTCAACCTCCATTAATGGTGGAAGTTGAAGGTGGGTTTTGACAAATCTTGGATTTCTTGAGTTATGGGTGGATAGAATTGTTTATTAGGTTGTGAAATCATGTTTGTTAAGTTATGGATGTTAAAAACCTAGTATTAATTAAATGGTGAAGCAATTTAACTAGTGTTTGGATGATTTTGTCAAAATGGTGATCTATTGTTTATACAAGTATGTTACTTGGAGTGTGATAGTTGTCAACTTGGTAAAATTGTTAAATGAAGGTTAATTGCTAGTTGATGGAAATATGGAAGTGTTAGGGTCATGTTCGGGTTTTTGGCCCGTTTGGGTCAGCAGTTGTGAATACTTGATAAATGGTCAAAAAGGTCAAATGTATTGATGAAGGATTTGTGCTAGTTGTAAATGTCATAAAATGTGCATTTTATGAGTCTTATGTAGTTAGTTGTTGAAATTGATGATTTTGACGATTCGGTGGGTTATCACTAACTCGGTATGTTGTTGACAGGAACCGGGAAGGATACTCAGTGATACTAGCTCACTGAGTTAAGGAATCGGAGGTTGAAAGGTGAGTGGATTTGACCTACAACTCGGGTTTCGGTTAATTCATTTGGTATTGTCTTGTTGGTGAAAAATGCAGAAAATCGCCAGATGAAGAGAGTTCACGACGCGAACTTAGTTCCCGATCGTGAAGTCGGTCCAGAGATATTAATTAGCCGTCGCGAAGAGTTCACGATCAGAGTTCACGTCGCGAACTCTAGTTCGCGATCGTGAACTAGAGTTCGCGATTGGGAACCCTGTTGTGACGTTTTTCGCGGTGTTTTTTCGTAGCTAGTCTACTTGTTATGTATGCCTAGTGTTAGGGAATACCATACATGACTATGTGCACATTCGGGATGAGGTCAGTGTCGGAAGGAGAACAGATGGGCATCGGGTATCGACTAATCGGGTATCCGACCTTACCTGTATTTGTTGCATGGTTAAGGGGAGGGAGTTGCCCGGGTGTTGGATACGAAACGCTATCGGTTACCGTGGTTTTGGCCGACCATGGTTTAAGGCCCGCAAAGCCGCCGATCCTCTCAATAAGTGATTACCCAACCGGAGATGTTTTATAACTTCCGTGTTTAAGAGACTAGTGTAGTCATTAGTGTAGTTGCCAGGGTTAGGAATTCATTCACTTAGCTTTTGTGCTAATCCCTCCCTTATTGACACATTTCAGGTTGGATGGCTTGAACGGGTCGGGCTTGGACGGGAAGTTTGACCACGCTTAAATTATGTTTTGTAAAATGAGCCGTGTCTAGTAATACCGTCTTTTAAATAACTTTTGTTGTAATATTTTGTGGGACCATGTTTTGTAAACTTAACTAACTAGAATGCTTCCGTACTTAGACTAATACTTAATTGCCTTTTAAAAAAAAAAATGCGGTGTTACAACTTGGTATCAGAGCTTCGGTTTGGCGATGGATACATGGGGTTGGTGTTCCATTCCCAAACCGTGGCTCGTGTGTTGGTCAAACCTTCCGGTCAAAGGGGATTAGAGCAAGGGTGAATTGGGTTTAGTAGTTCGTATATGTGTACTAACGAGTTAAACTAAGCCTTGGTGAGATGTTGTGATTTGTAGCAGGAATGGCTACGGATGGAAACACCTTGGATAATATCCCACCGAACACGAACCTTGGGAACGATGGAGCAGTGGGCTCGGGGGGTGATGAAATACCGAATGAAGAATATATCGTGTTGTTGGAGACACGGAATATGGAACTTGAGGATACCATAAGGGCTCTTCGCCAAAGCCAATCGACTGAGCCGCGACCCGAGGCTCGGTCTACCTTGCCACCCCAACCCAAGCAAACCCACCCCCTCACTTCACACAAACTACTCAAAATCCCGTCTTTCCCCAAAATGACTCCTCATCTCCCAATACAAGCATACTACAACCGCCACTCACCCACACAGTACCAATTGCCAATGCCCAACACCAACAATTCTTCTACCAACCTTTCCCGATTGAGAATAAACCATGCACTTACAAGAACTTTCTCGATTGTAAACCAACCGAGTACTGGGGAAGTACCGACCCGGCGGAAACTCTAACTTGGCTTAGGGCCACCGAGAGGGCTCTTATTGCTTGTAATTGTGAGGACCACTTGAAGGTCCGGTATGTGTCCCGAATGTTGGGGGGACCGGCTATGGATTGGTGGGATGGGTTGACCGCGAACTTTAGCAACGAAATGATGGATGCGGTCACATGGAAGCAATTTAGGGAGCAAGTGGAGGCTCGGTATTGTAGCCCATTTGAGTTGGATAAGATCCGGAATGAGTTCATGATGTTGAAGATGACCGATCGGATGACGGTGGATGAGCTTATCCTCCAATTTAATGGTAAGCTCCGATTTGTGACACAATGGGTGCCCGATGAGTCCACCCAAATCAAACACTTTGTCGGGGCGTTGTTGCCCGAGTATCGGAACGTAACAAGGCTTGCGGGAACTCTCTTGCAAGCTTTCGATCTTGCCAAATCGGCCGAAGGTGACGTTTTGGCCCAAAAGGCCGCGAATCGAGAGAAGGCCCCGTTTCATAAGGGAAGGTATGATCAAGCAAACTCGAGCAACCACAAGAAATCCCAAGGAAATCATAGGTCAAACAATGATCGCCGAACACAAATCCTTCAAGGTTCCAACCAAAGGAACCCATGGTGCATACCGTGTAAGTCCTCCCATGCCGGTCCGTGTACGGCACAAACTCGAAGATGTATTAAATGTGGGCAACACGGGCATGAATCCTCGGAATGCAAGTTAGAGAAGAGTGTTTGTTGGACGTGTCAAAAAGAGGGTCACCGGGCCATGTATTGCCCAATGAAGAAAAGTTCAGGTTCGGGTTCGGGCGGGGGAGCGGCTTCGTCGGGAAGTCAAAAGAGAAAGAGTCATCCACCACCTACGGGCCGGGCATTCAAAATGACGGTGGAGGATGCCACCACTAACGACGATGTCATCACCGATATGTTTCTAATAAACTTGGTACCCGCTCGTGTGTTATTTGATTCGGGTGCAAATAGTTCGTTTTCCTCAAAGAGTTTTTGTGACAAATTGAAATTGCCTATTTCCTTGATCGCGACACCTCTAGAGGTAGAGGTGGCCGATGGTGAAATGGTTCCGGTCACGACATCCGTGTCCGGGGCTAGTATTGATATTGATGGCGTGAAATTTTCGATTCTTTTACTTGTTATGCCGATATCCGGCTTTGATGTGGTTTTAGGTATGGATTGGTTAAGTGCTAATAGGGCCAACATAAATTGTCACCAAAAGTTAATTACTTTTCTATTACCCGACGGGTCACACGTCGTGGCCCGGGGAGACCGTGCGACCCCGACCATACCCATGATAACCATGATGAAAGCCCGTAAGTCCTTGACCAAGGGATGTGAATCGTTTATAGCTTATGTGATTGATGTGAAAAAGGAAAAGAAAGTGGTTGGTGATCTCCGGGTGGTTTCGGAATACCCGGAGGTGTTTCCCGAAGACTTGCCTGGGTTACCTCCCGTTCGGGAGGTAGAATTCAAAATTGATTTGGTGCCGGGTGCCAATCCCGTGGCTAGAGCACCGTACCGTTTAGCACCGACCGAGATTCGGGAAATGATGACACAAATCCAAGACTTATTGGATAAGGGTTTTATTCGGTCGAGTTCCTCACCTTGGGAAGCTCCCGTGTTATTCGTGAAAAAGAAAGATGGTGCACTTCGTATGTGCATTGATTATCGAGAATTGAATAAGAGAATGGTGAAGAATCGGTATCCTTTGCCGCGTATTGACGATCTATTTGATCAACTTCAAGGGTCTTCTTATTTCTCAAAGATTGATTTGAGATCGGGTTATCACCAGGTTCGGGTTCATGAAAGCGATATTCATAAAACGGCATTTCGAACTCGTTACGGTCACTATGAGTTCTTGGTTATGCCGTTTGGGTTGACGAATGCTCCCGCGATATTTATGGATTTGATGAACCGAGTTTGTCGGCCCTATCTCGACAAATTCATTATTGTGTTTATTGATGATATTTTAATTTACTCCAAGACCGAAGAAGAACACGAAAAACACTTAAGGCAAGTGTTAGAAACGTTGAAGCGGGAACAATTATTTGCGAAGTTCTCGAAGTGCGAATTTTGGCTTCGAGAAGTTCCCTTTTTGGGTCATGTGATTTGTTCGAATGGGGTCAAGGTGGACCCGGCGAAGATTGAGGCGGTTATGGATTGGGTTGCTCCAAAGAACCCGACCGAGATAAAGAGTTTCTTGGGTTTGGCGGGTTATTACCGCCGGTTTATAAGGATTTCTCGAAGATAGCGGGTCCTATGACGAAGTTGACCCGTAAGGACGTACCGTTCCGGTGGGGTGATGATCACGAGAAGTCCTTCCAAACTCTAAAACAATTATTGTGTCAAGCTCCGGTTCTCGCCCTACCCGAGGGCCCGGAGGATTTTATTGTTTATTGTGACGCCTCCCTTGCGGGTTTAGGTTGCGTGTTGATGCAACGAGACCGGGTTATTGCTTATGCTTCGAGGCAATTGAAGAATCACGGGAAAAATTATCCGACTCACGATTTAGAGTTGGCGGCGGTGGTTTTTGCACTAAAATTATGGAGACACTATTTGTACGGTACTAGGTGCGTGATTTGTACGGATCATAAAAGTTTGCAATATGTGTTCACGCAAAAGGAATTGAATATGCGTCAACGAAGATGGTTGGAGTGGATTAAGGACTACGATTGTGAAATTCGATACCATCCCGGAAAGGCAAATGTGGTGGCCGATGCCTTAAGTAGAAAGGGAGATTCGGGGCGGGTACAATTTATGCGGATGGAGATTGTGTCGGATTTGGTGTCCCGGTTAAAGATTTCACAAATGGAAGCGCTAAATGTCGAACATTTGAAGGCCGAGATTTTAGTAAAGAGGAAAGATGATTTAGAAGAAGATTCTCGGGGTTTGAAGACGTATCAAACTCGGGTTTGGGTACCGTTACTCGGGGGGTTGCGGGGATTGATTTTAGCCGAGGCTCACAATTCTCGGTTATCGGTTCACCCGGGTAGCACGAAGATGTATAATGATTTAAGGGTTCTTTATTGGTGGCCGACGATGAAGACCGACATTGCCCGTTTTGTGGGCCAATGTCATATTTGTGCTCAAGTGAAGGCCGAACACCAAAAGCCCTATGGAACTTTAACTCAATCGCCGATTCCCGAGTGGTAGTGGGATCGAATCACCATGGATTTTGTGACCAAGTTGCCGCGTACACAAAGGGGTCACGGCATGATTTGGGTGATAGTTGATCGTTTGACGAAGAGTGCACACTTCTTGGCTACTAGTGAGACCGCCTCACTTAGTAGATTGGCAAAATTATACATTGATGAAGTGGTATCCCGACATGGTATTCCGATTTCTATCGTGTCCGATAGGGATCCCCGCTTTGCTTCAAACTTTTGGAATAGCTTGCAACGAGAATTGGGGACGCGGGTGAATTTGAGTACCGCGTAGCACCCCCAAACCGATGGGCAATCGGAAAGAATGATACAAACGCTAGAAGATATGTTGCGGGCTTGTGTGTTAGAATACGGTGGGTCATGGGATTCCCACCTACCGTTGATCGAGTTTTCTTATAATAACTCGTATCACTCAAGTATTAAAATGCCACCGTATGAGATGTTGTATGGGCGTCGGTGCCGAACCCCGACGTGTTGGTTGGAAGCGGGTGAGAAACAATATGCGGGGCCCGATATTGTACAAATGACCGCGGATAAAGTTGCTATTGCTCGAGAAAAGTTAAAAGCCGCCCGTGACCGACAAAAGATGTATGCCGACCCGAGACGTAGACCCGCTACGTTCTCGGAGAACGAGATGGTTTATTTGAAGGTTTCACCTTGGAAGGGTATTATTCGTTTTGGTAAACGAGGAAAGTTGGCCCCGAGGTTTATTGGGCCGTTTCGAATTAGTAAGGTGGTGAATTCTCAATCGGTAACACTCGAGTTACCCCCGGAGTTGTCGGCAATACACAACACTTTCAACATTTGTTACTTGAGAAAGTGTAACATCGAAGATCCGAGTCAAATTCTTCCGGTTCAAGAGTTGCGGGTTGATACAAAGAAAAGATTAATCGAGGAACCGGTGGAGTTATTAGACCGAAAAGTAACGAAATTGAGAAAGAAACAGATTCCTATGGTTCTAGTAAAGTGGAAGCACAGTTTGGGTGCGGATATGACATGGGAGACCGAGGCCGATATGCGGGAACGTTATCCCTCCTTATTTGATCGAGATGGAATTCCGGGGACGGAATCTTCTTAAGTGGGGGAGAGTTGTAACATCCCAAAACCCGGCCTAGTAGTTTATTGACCTTAAGGTATCTTATTAAATGATTATCTGATTAAATGCTTAGTTAATTAAATTAGCATGTTGTCCTTCGCGGTAGTTTAACCAAGGGGTTAAAATACCCGACTTGTGATTTAATTGGAATGAAAGCGTGATTTTTATATATTTGGATTCCTTGTTAAATATCGTTTCCGGAAATACTTTCGTTTTTAAAATTGGAGTCCGTTTACTATTTTAAATAAATTAATTTCGAAAGGGACTTTTCAGACGAATACTGTTAAAGTAGAAAAAGCCACAAAGGGGTCCCACCCCTTGTGTTTGGCCGGTTAAGGGAGAGAGAGGGGGAAACCCTCTCTTTTGTCTTGACTCTCATTTTGAAACATTATCCTCATTTCACTATTGCATTGCTTGAAACTCCATCCATCTTCCTCTCTTGTTCTTGAACTTGTTTTGTTGATTCTTGGTGCTTAAATCCGAAGTCCTTACTAGAGGTTGTGTAGAAGAAGTCAAGAAGTAAATTACTCCTTCTCCTTCACTTGTTCTTGTTGTTCTTGAGTTTGGTGGTGAACTAGGGTTTGTGATCTTTAGTGTTTTATGGATAAATCTTGGAATGGATGTTGTTTTATGTGTTTATGCAAGCTTTTACATCATTTGTATGGTAGATTGTTGAAGGAATACAAGATTTGGTGAAAATCACCTTCAACCTCCATTAATGGTGGAAGTTGAAGGTGGGTTTTGACAAATCTTGGATTTCTTGAGTTATGGGTGGATAGAATTGTTTATTAGGTTGTGAAATTATGTTTGTTAAGTTATGGATGTAAAAAACCTAGTATTAATTAAATGGTGAAGCAATTTAACTAGTGTTTGGATGATTTTGTCAAAATGGTGATCTATTGTTTATACAAGTATGTTACTTGGAGTGTGATAGTTGTCAACTTGGTAAAATTGTTAAATGAAGGTTAATTGCTAGTTGATGGAAATATGGAAGTGTTAGGGTCATGTTCGGGTTTTTGGCCCGTTTGGATCAGCTAGTTGTGAATACTTAATAAATGGTCAAAAAGGTCAAATGTATTGATGAAGGATTTGTGCTAGTTGTAAATGTCATAAAATGTGCATTTTATGAGTCTTATGTAGTTAGTTGTTGAAATTGATGATTTTGACGATTCGGTGGATTATCACTAACTCGGTATGTTGTTGACAGGAACCGGGAAGGATACTCAGTGATACTAGCTCACTGAGTTAAGGAATCGAAGGTTGAAAGGTGAGTGGATTCGACCTACAACTCGGGTTTCGGTTAATTCATTTGGTATTGTCTTGTTGGTGAAAAATGCAGAAAATCGCCAGATGAAGAGAGTTCACGACGCGAACTTAGTTCGCGATCGTGAAGTCGGTCCAGAGATATTAATTAGCCGTCGCGAAGAGTTCACGATCAGAGTTCACGTCGCGAACTCTAGTTCGCGATCGTGAACTAGAGTTCGCGATTGGGAACCCTGTTGTGACGTTTTTCGCGGTGTTTTTTCGTAGCTAGTCTACTTGTTATGTATGCCTAGTGTTAGGGAATACCATACATGACTATGTGCACATTCGGGATGAGGTCAGT
The DNA here is from genome assembly GCA_963853835.1 of Calendula officinalis. Taxonomy (NCBI): domain Eukaryota; kingdom Viridiplantae; phylum Streptophyta; class Magnoliopsida; order Asterales; family Asteraceae; genus Calendula; species Calendula officinalis. Next base: position 20,793,988 of record OY970829.1, read on the forward strand.
GTCGGAAGGAGAACGGCTGGGCATCGGGTATCGACTAATCGGGTATCCGACCTTACCTGTATTTGTTGCATGGTTAAAGGAGGGAGTTGCCCGGGTGTTGGATACGAAACGCTATCGGTTACCGTGGTTTTGGCCGACCATTGTTTAAGGCCCGCAAAGCCGACGATCCTCTCAATAAGTGATTACCCAACCGGAGATGTTTTATAACTTCCGTGTTTAAGAGACTAGTGTAGTCATTAGTGTAGTTGCCAGGGTTAGGAATTCATTCACTTAGCTTTTGTGCTAATCCCTCCCTTATTGACACATTTCAGGTTGGATGGCTTGAACAGGTCGGGCTTGGACGGGAAGTTTGACCACGCTTAAATTATGTTTTGTAAAATGAGCCGTGTCTAGTAATACCGTCTTTTAAATTACTTTGGTTGTAATATTGTGTGGGACCATGTTTTGTAAACTTAACTAACTAGAATGCTTCCGTACTTAGACTAATACTTAATTGCCTTTTAAAAAAAAATGCGGTGTTACAGTAAATGACGGAGAGGTTGGCGAAAATGACGGTAACATGTAACCGCAGGATTAAATGCCATTTTCTTGAAGCATGTAACCGCCAGATTTAGAAGCCAGATGGCAACGAGAGACTTGTTGCTGCCAACGTGTCATTATGATTAGGCAACGATGTGGCTTTTTTGTTTAGAAATGGATTCAAAATCCTTTCTTTTAATATATAGATAGATAACTTATATCAAATCAATGTTAATTATTTAAGCATGAATAGTCGAATAACATTGTATAGGCTAGGGGTGTTAACGAGCCGAGTCGAGTCGTATATTAGGAAATTTGGGCTCGGCTCGTTTAATAATTACTTGGCTCAAGCTCGACTCGAGCTCGAATAAGCTTTTAAAATTGTGCTCGAGCTCGAGCTCAAATATTTATTCAGTGTTCCAGCAAGCAAAGTCTTGGCTCGCTCTCATTGGGAGGCTGTTCAGCGTGGGAATCTGCCGAACAGTTCGAGCCAAATCCTGAAGAAAGCTAAGAAGTCACTATCAAACGCCCTACTGAAGTACCAACCGGTCACGACATGTTGTTGATATTGATTGAGTTGGAGGGAGGCCCCTCGCCATAGGGGGAGAGAGGGAATGCGGGCTTCTTTCGCTTTCAGTGTTCGAGCTCGAGCTCGATACTCGTTTATGATTCCATATTTTTTGAAATGAACTAATTTACAAACTCGAAAAGTTCGTTAATTACTCGTAGTGTTAACACCTATTACTATATGTATATATTCTTGTAATTATTGTATCAACACTTGTGCCTATTGTATACAATATTGTTCGACTTGTTAGGATCGGCTCGTTAAAATCATCTGGCTCGTTCGGCTCGAGACTAAATGAGCTATCGAACGAGCCGAGTCGATTATTAAATTATTAGGCTCGGCTCGTTAAATTAATCGAGTATTGTTTTATGTTCGAGCTCGATATAAATGAGCTCGATATAAATTAATCGAGTATAGGCTCGAGCTCGATATAAATAAGCTCGAGCTCGAGTAGCTCGTTAAAAGCTCGACCTGTAAACACTCCTAGTTTAGGCTATATAGACCAGGCCAAAATTGTTGTCTCATCATCGACCACCTAAGCAACAACATTATATCATTTTGAATGAAATACTAATCACAGGATCACACCACACCATTATAACCGTTCAACAGTCATTTGGCCCAAAAAAAGGTTGTGGTCGTCCATGTCGTGGGCTCGCGGCCACTGCCTCATCATGAAAACCTTTCACGGTATGTGTGTGGGGGGTGGGGGATTCATTGGCCTTTCACAGCATGGTCATATGCAATATCGGATCAGGGGTGTCTTTGAGGAGGTGCAGCCGCACAGGGCCCATAATTTATAGGGGTCCAATTTTTATGTATATCTTATATATATAATATTAAAATTTAAGTCAACTTAATAATTTAATAGAAAAAAAAATTAGAAAGTCCAAATTTTTATAAAAATCTTGTATTTAGGGGGCCCATTTTCGTGTTTTCGCACAGGGCCTTCAAAATCTCGGAGACACCCATGTATCGGATGCCTTCCCGCGGTGAAATGTCATACACACCAGCCTTAAAGATGTGAAAAACAAACTCTTCAGTAGTGTGAATTTAGTGTAGTGGTCGGCTGTTAAGGCTTTTTTGCAGGCGTAGCGTTGACTTTTATGCAAGATGTAGCAAAAGGCTGCAATTAATTAGAAAACATGTGGGTTTAAGTCTCTTTAAAGATAAATTGCAGTATATTATGTGTCGTTAAAAAAAATTACGATGGACCGAGTTGATTTTATTGGTAGGAACGGACCAAATCAGTTAAATAAAGTAAAATGTAATTATGTTTTAGAGACACTTTCTAAAAATTGTGGGTCAAATATTCCACTTTTAGTGTATTGATACTTTTTCATAAAACAATGTGTCACGCAAAGGTAAAAAATATATTTAACCTATTATACAAGTGTGGTTCTTATAACTGTTCACTACAAAGTGATTGGCGGAAATGTTCACTAGAAGATGATTGGCTGAATAACTAAAAAGATAAAATAAATGCTAAAATTTGTAAATGCATCGGTTGGTTGAGAAAAGAAACAATTAACTAAAAAGAAGAAAATTATGGAATTTGCTCAAATATGTCACGTGATGGGAAGGGTAATTCAATGAAATGTAGTTGTAAAATTTTTCGAAAACCACCCCTAAAATAGGGTTGGTTTTAGAAATATTCCTACAAGTCCCGAGAATTCAAGTTATTGTTCTTTTTTCTTTTTGCAATAATTTCCTATTACCTTTTATTTTTGCTAAAATTTTCTAAAACAACCCTTTATATTATTTCATTTAAAAATCATATTTTTCATTAATTTTCTATTTAATGAAATTAAAATATAATTATTGAATTTATATTTATCATTACAAAATTAAAACATTTTGTTGTAATTGCTAATAACACTAATATTATTAACTTACGTCGTTTTCTAAATATATTTCTTTCAATAGAATTTTTGAAAATGAAATTATCTTTATTCTAAAATATATATTTTAAAGAGTGTATTGATTTCTTTAGGGTATACTTATAACTTTAATGAAAATTATTGTTGTATATTTATCATTACAAAATATATTACACATACTTTTACACTTTATCGAATATATTCAAAAAATATAAGACAACAAATAATTTAGTCAAAAAGGTAAAAAAAAAAATACCCGCCACAATGCGCGGGAAAAAAAAATCCTTATTCCTATACACCTTTTGTGTCACTATATATGGATTTTTACCTGCAGCTTATTTGCTACACTTGAAAATTTTAGATTTTTGTACTTCCTCCATTTCAAAATAATTGATACATTTGAAGTTCTATGTAACGACCCGAAATTTTGAATCGAATAAATTATGAAAAAATATATAATAAATAAGGATAAATCATGTGAAAGACGTGGAAATTGGTTTCGTGTCATTTGGACACCGTTTGATTTGGTTAAGGACGAAACTGAGTTGGATTAAACAATAAAATTTGCAGCCTAGCTGCTAGAGCGAGTTCGCGAGGCGAACTATGGTTCGCGTTCGCGAAGACCGAACATGGATTTTGGATGTTATTCGCGAGGCAGTTCGCGGGCGTGAGATCGGACGCGAAGTATAGTTCGCGACACGAACTGGTCGCGAGGTTGGTCGCGAACTTGGGTTTGAGCGGCTCGATGACGTCATTCCAGCGTTAGTTCGCGGCGCGAAGATGGGGTTCGCAGCGCGAACTCCTATCTGGCTGAATAAAAACGTGAAAAGCTAGGGTTTTCTCATTTTTGAAACCCTTGAAAAGTGCAGCCGTTCTTAGAGAGAGAAGTGGCGATTTTGGTGTTTTAGAGCTCAAATCTTCATCAATCTTGTGGATCTTAACATCAATGGTCTTAAAGACCTAGAGATTGGAGATATGTCACAAGTGGAAAGGCAAGGATTCGTGTTGGTAAACACGATTTGGAGTTAGCTTGGCTAAGGTGAGTACATGAGACTTTTACTGAGTACATAGCAAATGATTTTTGAAAACTATGATGTTTTATGAGGTTTCATTAATAAATGTTTTTGATAAAGATATGATTAAAAGGATAAGAGAATGCAAGTAGTAGACCATTTAAGTATGTCTAAATGACTAATGATTTTTTAAAGAGATTGTGATAATGAAAAGTAATTAATAATTCTTTATTAATATGATATTTGACTAGGAGTAATGATTAAGAAAGTACTAGCCTATAACCCGTGATAAATCACCGGCGGCTTATAAAATTGTTCACAAATATAAGTAGAAAATATAAAAAAAAACATGTGTTGACAATAATAAGTTTAATATTGAAGAGGTCTTGTCTTTCTCACATTGCCTAAAGAACGATTTAATTTCAAACACATCGGTAAATTGGGTGGTTTAAAAGCTTGACTATGACCCGAATGGACAGAGAACGAAATATACAGATTCACCTACTTATAATGTCCTGAATTTTAGAAAAAAAATATGGAACGTAGAAAATTTAAATAAAATGAATTAACTAAATTTAACCTCATCAATTACCTCCATAGGTCATGTTCTTTTGCTCATATGATAAGATTACACATATGGTCAACAAAATAAAAAACATACTTCTTCCGATTCAAAATAAGTGTTACACTTTCCTTATATGGGTGATTCAAAATAAGTGCTACACTTTGAAAAATTACTTTATTTGGCAAAAAATAGTAGGACTCACACCCACTAACTATCTACTTTAACAAAGTGAAATGACTCATTTACCCTTACTTTTTACTTTTAAACATCATTAACCCCACTTTATTCAAAAGGTGTGAGACTCATTACCCACTTACCATTCAAATAATCTAATTTAACCATCATTATAATATTTTGCCTCAAAAACCGTGAAACTCAAAGTGTAGCACTTATTTTGAATCGGAAGAAGTATAAAAAAAGGAACAACAAAACAAAACAACAAACGTGTCAAACTTACAGATGTTTGAAAAAACTTTTATTTATATTAAAAATTGCATTTAAGAGTCAATTCTTTAAATTGTACTATTATAGGTTAATTGGTAACTCTATCAATCCGTTAAAAAATTAATTACTTAAGCAACATAACATGAGGCACTATATAGAAGTTAGTCATATGTAACGTCGCAATTTTCTTGTAGTATACTTTTGATTTGTTCTCGTGCATATAAAAATGTTACACTGTAAACTAAAGGCATTATTGTTTGTTTGACTAATTTTTGGTAAAACTGAATTTTCCCATATTTAAAGTATAATCTTATGTATAATTATAAAAATATAAAAAAAATTGAAAACGAATATCTTAAAAGGGATTTTTCTATCACGAGTCAAAACGGGCTGGACCAGGTTAGCTTAACCCGCCAACACATTTTTGCTATTTTTAAATCATAATGAAATCTTTGAATAAAACAGGTAAGTAGGTTATAGACATTTAAAACAGACGTTGGGCGACTTTCAACATGTTTGGCCCGTTTTACTATAGACAACCTTTTCTATTTGACCCAATTGGATTAAATACAACCAAAATACAATGATTAATAAGGGTTATGTTTAGTAAACCGTCCCTACTCATTCGAGAATGCAACACACTTTTAAGGGAATTGGTATACCTATTTTCGTTGTTCATTTATTTCTTACTTCGCACACAATAACACATATAAAAAAGTGATCTTGGCATAAGCTTTCATTATTTCTTTGGTAAATGATCGACAACATATACATAACAATAGTTGCACAATGTTACTAAAAATCATAATTCCAACTACCATTGCTCTTGCACTTTTGTCAAGTTGAAATCTTTTTCATGACACGGAATTCGTGTTAAAACTATAAATTACATTATTTAAAACCTCATTGTTATTCAAAACTATTAATATTTAGGTACATTAAATACAACCAAAATACAATGATTGATAAGGGTTATGTTTCCTAAACCGTCCCTACTCATTCAAGAAGGCAACACACTTTTAAGGGACTCGGTTTACCTGTTTCCGTTGTTCATTTATTTCTTACTTCGCACACAATAACACATATAAAAAAGTGATCTTGGCACAAGCTTTCGTTATTTCTTTGGTAAATGATCGACAATATATACATAACAATAGTTGCACAATGTTACTAAAAATCATAATTCCAACTACCATTGCTCTTGCACTTTTGTCAAGTTGAAATCTTTTTCATGACACGGAATTCGTGTTAAAACTATAAATTACATTATTTAAAACCTCATTGTTATTCAAAACTATTCATATTTAAGTACATTAAATACAACCAAAATACAATGATTGATAAGGGTTATGTTTAGTAAACCGTCCCTACTCATTCGAGAAGGCAACACACTTTTAAGGGATTCGGTTTACCTGTTTCCGTTGTTCATTTATTTCTTACTTCGCACACAATAACACATATAAAAAAGTGATCTTGGCACAAGCTTTCGTTATTTCTTTGGTAAATGATCGACAATATATACATAACAATAGTTTCACAATGTTACTAAAAATCATAATTCCAACTACCATTGCTCTTGCACTTTTGTCAAGTTGAAATCTTTTTCATGACACGGAATTCGTGTTAAAACTATAAATTACATTATTTATAACCTCATTGTTATTCAAAACTATTCATATTTAAGTACATTAAATACAACCAAAATACAATGATTGATAAGGGTTATGTTTAGTAAACTGTCCCTACTCATTCGAGAAGGCAACACACTTTTAAGGGATTCGGTTTACATGTTTCCGTTGTTCATTTATTTCTTACTTCGCACACAATAACACATATAAAAAGTGATCTTGGCACAAGCTTTCATTATTTCTTTGGTAAATGATCGATAATATATACATAACAATAGTTGCACAATGTTACTAAAAATCATAATTACAACTACCATTACTCTTGCACTTTTGTCAAGTTCAAATCTTTTTCATGAGACAAAATTCGTGTTAAAACTATAAATTACATTATTTAAAACCTCATTGTTATTCAATACTATTCATATTTAAGTACATTAAATGGATAATAAATATTTTAATTACATTAGATGCCAACGTACCAAAAATAAATTTATTCAATTTTCATTTAACACTGCTTATCATAAATTAGAACTTAACGTAACCGTCAGTTTTAACAATAGCATTCATAAAAAAATATAGCCATGTGATCTATCGTATAATAGAAAATAGAATAGATCTATACGTAAATACATTTAGCATTGTTTATGTGGATGGTTAATACCTTAATATTGCATTGCATTGCATTTACATTTGTATATAGGAAGGTATGTTATGTGGTGGTCGGTTAGCACTAAACGTATTTACATTTACATTTAGTCAAATATAGAAATTGACTCTTATAAAGGTCACTAAAAGTCAATTTATTTGACCAAGTGATCAATCATATAACATGAAACAGAAAAGATGTACACATATTTACATTTAACATTGTTTATGTGGACAGTTACAACCTTAATATTGCATTGCATTTAGATTTACATATAGGAAGATTTTTATGTGGTGGGTGGTTATCACTAAAGTATTTACATTTACATTTAGTAAAATATAGGAATTGGATCTTATAAAGGTCACTAAAAGTGAGGTGGCTTAAAAGTGTATATGTGGACTTTTAGGTGGCAATAATGAATTGGCATTTAAGTGCCAAGTGGCTCATGGCATAAGGTATGATGTGTCATTATGACATGGCTTTAAAGATTTCAAAAAAACCTTCTTTTAATATATATATAAAGATAAAGATGATATTTGGCTTACTAATAATATGTATTAATAAAGCTAATAACAATGATTTTCAAGTATAAAGTATTGATTAGTATATTATACTAATAAAAGTAGTGATTGATTTGCTAGGTAAATAAGTAATAAGTGACTAGAAATAGATTTGCATTCTAGTCAATGAGAAGCTAAAGTAACATGATTTCGATAAATGATAAATATGTTTTATTTAATAAATGACTTGGTAAAGTCAATATTGAATTTGATTAAGAAATGAGAATAATATGATAATTAGAATAGATGTATTCTAATTTATGTTTGAGTATGTATTATTGGGGAATAAGCCTGTATGTGATGATTTCAATATGTGTTGAGAAATGGATCCGGATCATAGTTAACCCACACAAGTTGGGGGAGTTAGTGACACCTACTTGGGGAGGTACCACCCTGCGCAAGAGTAGCCTGTCGAGAAATAGTCAACCCGGAAACAGGGGAGTTTTAGTTAACCCGGAAACGGGGGAGTTTCAGTTAACCCGGATACGAGGGAGTTTACCTAGTTAACCCACATCGAGGGAGTTTGCTTCGGAGAGGTCCGTAGCGTATGTGATAAAGATTTAGTAAGCTTACGAATAGCTTACATGTATGTGACTACGTGATGGGTAAGCTTACGGTTAGCTTACTAGTAAATACGAATAAGCGATAAGAATATAAGTTGACAATTAATAAGCGAATAAAGAAAAGAAATGAATATTATGACTTTTATTATATTTGAGAATGGGTCGAAAACCTATGTATCTCACGAGACTATTTTGTCTCACGTACTACTTTGTTTCGTGGCTATGTAATCAGGTTCAGGATCGATGGATTAGAAGGTTCCGTTAGAAGTGACCTAGTATTGATCAGCTCGGGAGCTCGTAGGTAGATCCCATTATCCTATAGTTATGATATTGTTTTGTAACACCGGTTTTAATACTCTGATAAACTTTTAAAGGTTTTTTTAAACCGTATTTCGAGACCTTGAGCTTTGTAATATTTTTATTTAAAAATATGTTTTAAATGATGTTTTAAAAATATGTTTTAAATGATGTTTCAAATAATAATTTACTAAATAATACAGTATTAAAGATTGAAATAATTAGATAAATTGTTAAGAAAAAATGTATTTAATTTTAAAATTTTAATATATATTAACTAAAATTTTATTCTAAGAAATAATGTTGTATAAGTTTTTATAAAAGATTATGTTAAGCATGAATTTATCTTTACTTTATGTATTAAGTAAGAAATTTTAATACTTTTTCATACACATAACACATTAAATATTGATAATCTAAATCTAAATACATATTATAATAAAAAAGCATAATCTTCAATTACTTTAAAAAAAATAATAAGTTAGTTACATTTTTTAATTTTATAAATTAGTTTATATATAAATAAGTTAATTAATTGTATCTTTTCCATTCCATTCCATGATGGAATGAAAAAAAACCACCCCCCTATGTAATGAAAATTAAGAAAAGAGAAGGAATCACATTATACAAGTAATGATTCATTCCATTACATCAATTAAAATAAATGAATTTTTTTCATTCCAACAGAATATATCATTTTATTCCTTCTTTGATTCAAGCATACCAAACACTACCTAGAAGTTTGAACGACCGGAGGTTTGAAATGAAGGCATGGTTAAAACAATCAATAAATAATTAATTACATATTATCATATACTTCCTCCGTATCACAATAAGTGATACACTTTTTATAAATGGGTGTTTCATAATAAGTGATACACTTTAAAAGTTACCTTATTTGACAAAAAGGTGAGACCCAACCTCCACTAACCATCAACTTTGATAAAGTGAAATTACTTGTAACACCTCAAATTTTGTAATAAAACATTTGGCCAAAATACATCATTTTCATAAATAGAAGAACGGTTCCAAAATACGGATTTACAAAAAACTTTGGTATGAAAATCAGAATTATAAGTTGGTGTTACAAAATATATCAAAACCAAAGCTAAGCATAATTCCGCTCTAGTCTTCTTCTATCCTAGGTCCCGCACGTCTCCAACCGTACGCACCTATATCTTCGATCCCGAACCTGAGTACATAACAAAACAAAAAAGGAGTACGTGAGACAAGAAAGTCCCGTGAGCTACATGGGTTTTAGACCCCGATAATATCAGATATCACATTACATATAAACATGTATATATATATATATATATATATATATATATATATATATATATATATATATATATATATATATATATATATATATATATATATATATATCTCATCAACACAGTCTAGTCACTCTATAGTGACCATATCATTCCTGCTTCCCTAGCATCCATATCTAGTACATAAACATATATGTACTAGAAGCACAAGCATCTCTAATACACAAACATATGTGTATTAGAATCATAACACGAATAGTACGTAAACATATGCGTACTAGAAGCACCAACGTGTCTAGTGTATAAACATATCCATCTATCTCTTAGCATAACCTAACAGTTATGCCAGTCAAAGCCCTCGGCTATCACATCAATCAACAAGCAAGTTAGTTAACTATTATCAATAATATATATAACTATCTCAACATACTATAATTCTACACAATACTCAAATAGACTCGACATATGTAAAAGAAATATATTTCCATGACTATGTACTTAGTAAGGTCCACACGTACTCACCTTAGCAAATATTGTTCCAAATGTGTTCTTCACACACAATCCTTTCTCTTCAACAAGCTAGCACCTTCCAAGACTTCACCAAAAGCCTATCATAATATTCATAACTCGTTCAACAACAAATACAACTACTAATAAACCCCTTTTATCATTAGAAACGCTTTAATAACACTTTTCCCCAATTTTGATGATTCCCTAAACCCTAGGTTTTACAAATTCTTAAGATTCTTACAAATCTTAACCATACACTTGTTTCCTTCGTTAAAACACCATCTACTAAGTGTATACAACCTTTTTTCACCATTAAACAAAAACCCAAGAAGTAGGGTTTCATACACAAGCTTCAAAACCCATAGGTCTAAAGCTACAACAACAAAGGAGTGAAGATATACCTTTAATCTTCAACTGGAAGTGAAATATCACAAGATTTGATGAAGAAATCGACTCCAAATGATCCTTTGAACTCAAAATCGTTCACATACTTGAAGAGAGAAAAACTAGGGTTTGTGATAGCATTAAATGAGCCAAAGACCGACTTAAATGATGGTGTCTCAAAACGCCAAAGTCTCTGGCTGATCCTCGCGTTTGCGAACCATAGTTCGCGTCGCGAACTCTTGTTGGCAGCTAGGCTGCAACTTTTTGTTGTCTAATTCGACTCGGTTTCAACCTTAACCATATCAAACGATGCCCGAATGACACGAAACCAATTCCTACTTGTTTTAAACGATTTATCCATAATTATCATATTTTTACATAATTTATTTATTTACAAAAATTCGGGTTGTTACATTACCCTTATACAAATTATCAAGCTAGTGCTACTGCCTTCCTTCGTGCGCCTTCTTTTATTTCTGTGGCTTTACTGGTACGAGCCGCGATCCCAAGTCTTGTTCGCATGCTTCCGGAACTTGTTCGTCAACACCAGGTCAGCAGGTGGCTCTTTCATCAGACATGGCTATGCTCACCATATTGCAGTATAATGGGCGATATCTCCTACACTGTCTTTGTGGATTCCCACCGAATTCCAAGTAGTTTTCTCTTTATGTGCGGCTTTCTTTATAGGGATCCTGCCGGCACGGTACTCCGTTTCCAGCAAGTTCGTGAAGGTCCAACAATTTTCAAGGGGATGTTGTACGTACCGATTTGACAGTACTTAGGGTCCTCAATACGACTTCGTTTGGCCTGTGTTCCAAATTCAATGCTCAGGCAGCTCAAAAGCCTTATTCTTCAACAGGAGCTGGTCTAGTACTTTGGGGCAGTAACTCAAAGTGGTACCAGGTCAGTCCCTAACTATCTGCTTACACTAAATACGCGGTAACGCTAACTCATGTGCTGAACATAGGGTCAGTCACGGACCTCTTAGGTTTTTTCAGAAAGAACCAAAAATTTATCGTTAAGGTCCCATAGATAGAACCTGATACGAAGTACTGAACATAAGACCTATGTAAGGGAGTCAGTCCTACTCATAAAGGTGAAGGACCAAGCACTAGATCGTTGAAAACAAAAAGAAAGACTGACTTTTAGATAACTTATTTAGGAAGGAGCCATCGTATTACTTTTAAAACTCATTAGTATTACTTTATCCAAGAAAAGTGGGACCCATCATCCATTAACTATCTACTTTATTATATTTTAACTCATACTTTAATATTTTGCCTCAAAATTCATGAAAGTTCAAATGTATCACTTATTGTGATACGGATGAAGTATTTTATTTGTTTTATTGTTCTTTTCATTAGTTAAAGATCATTTTTTACATAGAGAAAGAATACAAACGGGACAACATATTAGGGATGACAATTAACATCTGACTCGATGATCATCCACTCGATCCAACAACAAGTTCTACAGACCAATTCTTAATGAGAAATGATATCCTACTAACAACATGTTGAGTGGTAATTGCTGCCCCTATGAGCTCGGTTGTGGTTTTTGACGCAGGAAACAATCTCTTAACAGTTCCGCAATAACCGTTTTCGTTAAGGTACGTGTTTAAAGAAAGCAGAAGTGGTTAACTTTGTCGGGAACTTGTTGTACGGTAGGATGCCGGAGGTAATGCATGTTATAACTTATAATGGCTAATATGGCGAACTTGTCGTTTATCTAATAACTATTTCATTCAATTAAGTAGGGCCGATGTTGGATAAACATAACTTGAAACTCAAAAAAGTTCTATAAAAGAAAATAAACTCACGTACGAGTGCCCTCTTGTTGTCGGGTTGGCTTGGGTCAGGGCTTCTATCAAGTTTCAGGTTCGAGGTAAATAATCTTAACCCGAAACCCAATCCGAACCAACCTAATAAGAAATCGAGTTGTTCGTGTCCGAGTTTTGGATATGTCAAGTTGACATTACATTTGCCTTTAGTTTTAGCTTATAATATACTAGCAAGATACCCATGTAATTGGGGTGGCAATTCAGGTAGGGTTCGGCGAGTTCAGGTTGGCGGGTCAGAAACGTTCAACCTGAAAACCGAGCTATTTATATAAACGGGTCAGATATCTCAACCCTAACGTGTTTATATTTAACCCGAACTTGACCCATATAACATGTTTAATTAAACGGGTTAAACATGTTACAGATGTCAATTAAATAGGTTAAAATGTTGTTATTATTCCACATATTCATAACAAAATAGCAAAACACTAACATAATAAGTAGTTATTTTAGTTTTTATCTAACTACTCCCTTCGTCCCTAAATAAAGTTTTCATTTCTCTTGGGCACAAATTTTTGGGAGATACTTAGTGGTGAGTACTTGGTAATACTTATGATTAAAATATAAGGTTAGATTGGAGAGAAAAAGTGCTTTAAGAGATAGTTAGTGGTGAAATTATTGATAATAATATTATTATATTAAGTGTGCCCCTTAAATTTGACAAATGTGAACTTTATTTAGGGACAAAATTTGAAGGAGAAATGATAACTTTTTTTAGGGACGGAAGGAGTATTGATTACATTTGAACTAGTAAACTATAAACTAAGTATAAATATATATCTTTTAAATATATTTTAATAATTAAACGGGATGGCGGATCGACCCATTTAAATTATAATTGACCTCAACCTATCCCGTTTAATAAACGGGTTAGTTTAGTCGACCTGAGACTGACCCAAAACTTTTTTTACTTCACCTCAGACATGTTTATTTTCGTGACGGTTGTAGGTCGGGTCAGAAATTGTCACCCCTACGTGTAATACGACGACATGTACAATGCAAGAAATTGTATTTTGCGGTAACGATGGTGATAGTGGTGGGTGGTGGTGCGTATAGAGATGACAATAGAGCAAGTTTGGAGCGAATCAATTGGTGAGTGGTGGCGGCGGTAGTGGTGGTGGTGATGGTGGTCACAGATGATAGGTGGTGGTGGGAGTAGTGATGGTGGGTTGTGGTAATTTTAATTTTTTAAGTTTAAGATATCAGTAAAGATAATTACATATTTACAATTAATCAATGTACATACGATCTAGTAGCTTAGTTGATTAGGGCATTGCTTTAGTAACGCAAAGATCACTAGTTCAAGTTCTGCATAATCCATATTTTTTATAAATACAAATATGAATAAAACAACAAATATAGTGACTAAAACTCTGAAAGTTTCCAAATAATTTTATTTCCTCCGTTTCAAAATTAGTGATACACTTTTTATTTCGAGGTGTTCCAAAATAAATGATACATTTTAAAACCTGTCTAGGCCTATAAACGAACCGTTCGTGAACCGTTCGGCAGGAGTTCGTTTATGTTCGTTCGTTTAGCTAAACAAACGAACAAGAACACGATTTGATGTTCATTTAGTTAAACAAACAAACACGAACAAAGGTGTAACACCGCATTTTTTAAAAAGGATTTCCATTAAACGATTAAACTAAGGTTACGGAAGCATTTAGTTAAGTTCCTAATTATGTTAGGTTAACAAACCGTGGTCCCACAAAATATTACAAACCAAGTGTTAGTTAAAAAAGACGGTATTACAAAACACGGCTCATTTTACAAAACGACTATCTAAAGCATGGTCAAACTTCCCGTCCAAGCCCGACCCGTTCAAGTCTTCCAACCTGAAATGTGCCAATAGGAGAGGGATTAGCACAAAAGCTAAGTGAATGAATTACTACGACTGTCAACTACACTAGACACTAGACACGGAAGTAATACTACATCTCCGGTCGGGGTAATCACTTAATTTGAGAGGATCGGTGGCTTTGCGGGCCTTAAACCATGGTCGGCCAAAACCACGGTAACCGATGGCCTGCATCCAACACACCGGGTAACTCCCCTCTTTAACCGTGCAACAAATACAGGTAAGGTTGGATACCCTATTAGTCGATACACTATGCCCAGCCGATATCCTTCCGACACTGACCTCATCCCGAATGTGCACATAGTCATGTATGGTACTCCTTTTACACTAGGCATACATATCAAGTAGGCTAGCTACAAAGAACCACGATTAAAAACGACGCAGGGAGTTCACGCCGCGAATCCTGCGTGTTCGCGTCGCGAACTTGGATTCGAGTCGTGAACCCGATCGCGAGCCAGTTCACGTTTCGTCCCCAACTTCTCTGTTCCAAGTTCGCGATCGCGAGGAGGAGTTCGCAACGCGAACTCTCCAGGTCAGCCAATTTTCCTGCGTTTTATTAGTATGCCAATACCAAATGGAAATATTCGAGACCCGAGTTGTAGGTTAAATCCACTCACCTTTCAACCTTCGATTTCTTTAACCCAGTGAGCTAGTATCACTGAGTCTCCTTCCCGGTTCCTTAAGGTCCATAACTACTAGGCCGGATTTTGGGATGTTACAACTCTCCCCCACTTAGGAAGATTCCGTCCCCGGAATCCCATCTCGATCAAATAAGGAAGGATAACGTTCCCGCATATCGGCCTCGGTCTCCCATGTCATATCCGCACACAAACTGTGCTTCCACTTTACCAAAACCATAGGAATTTGTTTCTTTCTCAATTTCGTCACCTTTCGGTCCAATAACTCCACCGGTTCCTCGACCAACCTTTTCTTTGTATCAACCCGCAACTTTTGCACCGGGAGAATTTGGCTCGGATCTTCAATGTTACACTTTCTCAAATAACAAATGTTGAAAGTGTTATGGATTGCCGACAACTCCGGTGGTAACTCTAGTGTTACCGATTGAGAATTCACCACCTTCCTAATTCGGAATGGCCCAATAAACCTCGGGGCCAACTTTCCTCGTTTACCAAAATGAATAACACCCTTCCATGGTGATACCTTCAAATAAACCATCTCGTTTTCCGAGAACGTAGTGGGCCTACGTCTCGGATCCGCATACATCTTTTGCCGGTCACGGGCGGCTTTCAACTTTTCTCGAGCAATTGCAACTTTTTCCGCGGTCATTTGAACAATATCGGGTCCCGCATATTGTTTCTCGCCCGCTTCCAACCAACACGTCGGGGTACGACACCGACGCCCATACAACATCTCATACGGTGGCATATCAATACTCGAGTGATACGAGTTATTATAAGTGAATTCGATCAACGGTAGATGGGAATCCCACGACCCACCGTACTCGAGAACACAAGCCCGCAACATATCTTCAAGGGTTTGTATTGTTCTTTCCGATTGCCCATCGGTTTGAGGATGGTACGCGGTACTCAAGTTTACATGCGTCCCCAACTCTCGTTGCAAGCTATTCCAAAAGTTCGAAACAAAACGAGGATCTCTATCCGACACGATAGATATAGGAATACCGTGGCGCGATACCACTTCATCAACATATAATTTCGCCAATTTACTAAGCGGGGCGGTCTCACTAGTAGCCAAGAAATGAGCACTCTTCGTCAAACGATCAACTATAACCCAAATCATGTCGTGACCCTTTTGTGTACGGGGCAATTTTGTCACGAAATCCATAGTGATCCGGTCTCACTTCCACTCGGGAATCGGAGATTGGGTCAAAGTTCCATACGGTCTTTGGTGTTCGGCTTTAACTTGTGCACAAATATGACATTTACCCACATATCGAGCGATATCGGTCTTCATTGCGGCCACCAATAAAGGGCCTTTAGGTCATTATACATCTTTGTGCTACCCGGGTGAACCGACAACTGAGAATTGTGAGCCTCGGCTAAAATCAATTCCCGTAAACCCCCGTGTTAGGGTCATTTTGATTGTATTCAATAGTTAGGGGACTAGATGTGTAATATTGTAATAGTGTTAGTCTAGTCTTAGCCTTGGTTAGTGCTTAATTAAACATGTTTAGAAGGGAGGTATAAATACCTTTCATGTGGACTTAATTTGCAAGCTTTCCTACACTTATTGAAACACACTCTTTGAAAGCTCTTCCCCCCATCTTCATTCTCTCTCAACTTACACACACTAAAAACACACACTTGATTCTTCAATTTCACTCAAATCACCATGAATTAGCTTCATTTCAATCACATTTGATCTCTCAATTGGTATCAGAGCAAAAACTCTCTCAGAGTAGATTCAAATTCAAGCTAAATTCGTTCAGATCTGAGATTTTTTGAAGAAAAAGTTTGTTCGTCACTTGAAATTTAATTTGCAAATTTTTCTGTTTAAATCAATGAATTGAGTGAAGATTCGTGTTTCTCCATAGATTCTAATAACAATAGAATCAAATTTCGATCAATTCCATCAACAATTGATCATAATTCAGTGATTTTTGTGCAAAAGTTGAAAAAGTCAAAAAGTCTCTGAAAATCGAAGAATTCGAGCTGTGTTGTTATGGATTGAAGGATATTATCGGATCAAAGTGTTAGGAAATCATTTTCGAGCAGATAGGGATTGAAATCATTGAATTTGGTCAAGTATTGAGCAAGAATTGAATCAAAATGTTGAGTTTTTGAATATACGTACCTGCTCGTCGAAGTCTTCGACACGAAGAACAGCCGAACATAGTAGTTCGGCCCGAGCATCAACTTCGGCCCAAAGAGAATTTCCACAGTTCGGCCCAAGTCTTCGGCCCGAACATATTATAGTTCGGCCCAATAATGTTCGGCCCGAACAAGTCATCAAGTCCAAGTTCGGCTCTTTAATAGTTCGGCCCGAACAAGTCATCGAACAAGACTTCGGCTCAAGAAGTTCGGCCCGAGCAAGAAGTTCGGCCCGAGCAAGAAATTCGGCCCAAATCAAACCTCGGCCCGAACTTCACACATCTTCGGCCCAATAGAACTTAGGCCCGAATACTTTCCTCAAACTCAAAATTGTGTGACAAAAGGGGTTATACTAAAACGATCATAACTTTCAGCTCGCGTGTCCGTTTCGAGCCCACGAGTAACCAAATCGAAGCTCGCGACGAAAGCTACGACGTGGTAAACCGCCACCCGACTTCTCGGTCCAAAAACCCTTGTTTTAGACACTTTACTCACGTTTTTGTGATTTTTCGGTCAATTTTCAAACTTCGTTTAGCCCCAGATTTTGATCCGTTTATCGTTTTTGACCAATTCAAAAATCTAGGTCATAGTTAAAGTGTCTTTTATCATATGAGATTTTTTTTAAAAAATTTCAAATTAAATTTTTTTTCTTCCCTCTCGGTCGTAATTCATACTAAAGCAAAATTTTAGATACGAGAACTTTTTCCCTAACCTAAAACTTTTTACACTTCTCGGCTCAAACTTTTACATTTTTAAAACTCGAGATTTTCTACTTATCAACCCGAGAACTCAATCAATCATAATAATCACAAAAATGGAAAAACCTGCATTACCTACATTTGATGATATGGAAAAATATCTTCAAGAAGTACTACATTCTATGTCACTCATTTCCAACTATCAGAAGAAATATAATTCAAAGCCTACAAACAACCATCTGGGATCTTCATCCAACTTCATCTGCTACAATCTCAACTGAAAAGCCAATCATCACACCTTTGGATGCTACAAAGAAATCAATCGTTCGTGATTCAGAGTATTTTAAACGTAAGATGTTGATGGCTAAACAAATTGAGACTGAAAAAGTGTTATTAGCTGGAGATGAAGAACAAGTAGCAAATTTGTGCTATAAGTGAAACGAAAATATTGAGGTTTCTGATAGACTCAATGCAAAGACCAACAAGGATGACAAGGTACATACTTCTCTTCTCTCTAATGCAAATACTTACATCAGTCCTGATACTTGTTTTATTAAAAATCAGATATCTGAAGTTGACTCTTTAAAAGAAAATATTTTAAATGAACAAAATTTAAATAATCAATTTAAAAAACGTTTAAATGATTTGCAAAATGAAAATGAACAACTAGTTCAACAGATTAATCAAATTAAAAATTTAAAACAAAAGAATCTGGATTTACAAACTCAAGTATCAGAATTGACGGCTAGGCATTATCACAATCACAAACATTACGCTAAGACATGGTATGAATATCAATGTACTAAAAAATGTTTGGAACGTAAACAACAAGACTTTGACGAAAATGAAAAAACAGTTTAAATCTTTAAATTCTCAAATCAAAGAGTTAACAGAGGAATTACATGATCAAAAAATCATTGCATTAAAAGAAACGAGAACTAAACAAAATATGATTCAGACGTTTAAAAATGAGACTCATAAATTGAATTCACATATCAAACATCTTGAAGAATTAATTGTAAAATGAGGACATACTGATCAAACCATTCATTTAAACAAGCCCAAAGATTTCAAATATTTCAATTCAAGAGAAGGGCTAGGCGCTGATAATCCAGAATATCTTAAAAAGGCGTGTAAAATGGTTCCAACATTATATGATCCCCGATACAGAGATATAATGCCAAGCTTTATCAAAATGACAAACGAAGAGGAAGAAATTGAGACTTTTAATAGAGCTTAAAAGGAGAATGTGCAAATTAGTTTCAATTACACTGAATTAAATAAAATATATGAAACTAAAAAGGCAAATTTTGAAAATGATGATTATTTTCCAATTATTACACCAGAAGAATTTGAGATTAAAGGTAATGCTGTACTTCAACAAAAAGTCACACCAAAGATTTACGTACCATCTCTAATTCTGGAAAGGAAAATCTGTCAATTGGAAAATGAAATAGATAACACACATAAGGCATTTGATAAAGAAAAATCGGGTTTACAAACCAAAATTTTTGCATTAGAAAATAAAATTGATGAGTCACATAAATCTTTTGATGAAGAGAAACTGAAGTTGCAGATACAAATTCAAAATTTAAAATCTAACTCAACTCATCCTCAGAAGTTTAAGAAGCCGAGTCCATCTATGAATAAAAGTAATAACACAAGAATGTTTTCTCCGGTCATGGCATATCGTGATTTATATACAATCAAGCAATCTGAGGTTAATAGAGGAAATTCTAAACCTAAACCGAAATCACACGTAAGTTCCTCTTCCAAGCCTATGCCTAGGAGATCCACGGTCCCACCTCACTCTGATAAGAACCTGAATGCTCTCAAACAAGTTATTAGAGGAAATTCCGCACCTAAAACTCCAAATAAATTA
Source organism: Calendula officinalis (assembly GCA_963853835.1). NCBI lineage: Eukaryota > Viridiplantae > Streptophyta > Magnoliopsida > Asterales > Asteraceae > Calendula > Calendula officinalis. The sequence goes on from OY970829.1 coordinate 20,813,915, forward strand.
GGTTCCTCTTCTAAACTTAAGCATTCTCAGATGGATAAGACCAAACCATCAACCGTGTTGAAACATTCTATTCCTTCAAAGCAAATCTTTTCCAAAACTAAATCTTTGAAATATTCAAGAAAAGATTTACTTTCATTGGCACCAATGTCAACTTTTCATCAAGTGCCAACAACATCTCCTGTTTATGTTTACAAAACATCATCGATCTTAAAAGCTAAATGGGTTCCCAAAACTCCAACTTCTCAAATAATTCCCCGGAAATTATTTGAAAGTGAAACATCAAGTTTCAGTTTTTCTTGGAACTCTCAATCTTTAAATCAGATTTGATACAACTTATCGGTGGTTGAATTCCCACACTAACACTGTCGGACCCAAACAAAAATGGGTACCAAAAGTTGTATAATTTGTTTTGCAGGAGAATGACTTATACCCAATTCGGTGTATAACTCGTGTGTCAACAGCTCTTCAATTAGCAGATTTGTTTACCAAGGCTTTAGACGAAAAACGCCTTACTTTTCTTGTGTCTAAGCTTGGTATGCTAAATCTCAAAGCTTAAACTGTTTTACTGCTTTATTTTTTTTTTTATTGTTTTTGTTTTCAATTTTTTTTAATAAATAATAAGATGGCTTTCAAGTACATCAGCTTGAAACTCGTTCTTGAATGCATTAATTGGTTGAGGGGGAGAATTACTATATTCACTTGTCAAGGGGGAGAAAATAGACATTCTTATGTCGAGGGGGAGCATCTTTTTATAATCACTACATACTGTTTCGGTGCTCCTTTCAAATTTTTTTAATTATCAATATGGGGTATCAAATTTTGTAATATCCGTAAACGATCTCATTACCAATCTCAATTGGTACTGATTGCATCTGTTTATTACAAATTTTCTTATTCTATCTTGATAATAATTTTTTTTTACCTCAAACAGTTTTTCAACCTTTTTTAAAATTTACAATCACACAAGGCTATCAATGTTGAGTATTAGCTTTTGCAATATTCGTAAACGATCTCTTTACCAGTCTAGGTTGGTACTGATTGCATCTGTTTATTGCAAATTCTCTTATTTCTCATTGCTACCTTTGTGTTCCTTCATTATCGAAATTCTTAAATTGTAAATCAAATTTTTCTCCTTTCAAATTCAATTATCATTTTTCAAATCGTCACTCAATTACAAACATTTTCTTTTACTCATTTTGAGTTGTTGACATCACAATCTCATAAATTCTTTATTAATCTGTGATGCTCAACATTCCAAATTTTTTTTATCTCACTTTGTGCTCACAATGATGTGTTCACAACGTAGGATACAAATTTTTGTCATATTCGTAAACGATCTCTTTACTAGTCTCGATTAGTAAAGATTGCATCTGTTTATGACAAATTTTTCGTCTCTTGCGTTGTGGCTCAATTTTTCAAAACCCTAATTTTGCACATATCAATTTTTCATTTTTAAATGACATGTTTGCAACACTCAACACAATTTGCTGTTAAATTCGTCGATCTCTTTACTGCTTTCAATCAGTATTGATGGCATCTGTTTTTAACACCATCTTGGATTGATTGTTCTTACTATTTTTCAAACGATTTTTATTCTTAAAAGATCATTGGAGAAATCATTTTTCATCTTCTCAAAACTGCTCAGATTCAATTCTGACTCTCTCCAGTTCTCACACACTCAAAATCGTTTTTGATGCACATTGTTATGTCATTGATCTTTGTATATCCGTCGATCTCTTCTCTGTATATGTTTAGAGAAGATTGCATCTTTGTAAGTGGTATACTTCACTGCTCTTTGATATACCCAAACAAATTGATCTCTTTTAAATTTCAAATATTTGATTAACAATGTCTCTAATCATCGTGTTTGTCATATCCGTAAACGATCTCTTTACTGAAGTTCTTCAGTAACGATTGCATCTGTTTATGACTTCACGTGATTAGTGACACTGCTATTCTTCATTTTCAAATATTTTTCTCAAACATTCAAAGGATTAAATCAATTTGTCGAGTACTACATGTTTCTGGTTCTCATTCCGATCTTGGCTCTCGATTTACACCGACACACCGTTCCTCTCTCTGTTTCCGAAATGCAACTATTCAACTTTATCATGAGGACCCTGGTCATGATCCTCAAGAGGGGGAGAAAAAGAGCAAGAAATAGTTCAAATTTCGGATTTATAACTGAACGACATCAAAAAGAACCACAAACATCCCATCAAAGAAGAAACTTCATAACTCATGTACTCAAATCAAATGCAAAATCAGAAATTGTTTATAACTTGTGACTAAGAGAAACAGAAAATGATAATCAGTGTACTTAACGGAAAAACAAGTGAAGAAGAAGAAAACCGATTCATCTACAGAAATTCCTCTCAAAATCTCAACCACATCTATCTCAAGCTTAACCGTACAAATCATTCAATTCAATTATAAACTTAACCGTACAAATCATTCTTTCCAAAATTCTAAAAACACACACATCGAAAGACTTAAACTTTGAAATCATTCTTTTCAGAATCCAAAACATCATTATTCAATCTTCACTAAAACCTCTATCACAAAATCTCCAATATTTGAAAATCCCAGACAAATCCTTACCAAACTGATATTCCATATCCAGAACTTTAAAATCCTTAGGAAACCAGTTTTAGGACTTCCTTACACCGACAGATTCAACGAAACAAAAATATTTTCGTTGAGTATTTGAAATCTCAATTTCTTCTTAAACTAATCAGATGTAATCATTGAAGAGCAAAACAGTTTGAATCACATCTGAGCATAAACGAATTTGGTAACGGACCAAAAGAAGTAATTGAAGAAGGAAGACTGAGATGAAGTGCTAAAGCTCAAAAAGAGGGAGATTGGATAATGATAAAGACATATTAAGTCAACAATTCATGAAATCTTCTGAGATGCTTTATATTGGTTGAAAAGTCAATAAAAAATATTATTTTTCACTGTTCAATCAAAAGCTGAAGCTGATACGACATCAAAACTATTCAATGGATAATTCAGTCTCAGACTTTGCTAGAGAAGAAGATTTCAAGAACAGGCTAATTCACATTATTGATACAAAGGGGGAGATTGTTAGGGTCATTTTGATTGTATTCAATAGTTAGGGGACTACATGTGTAATATTGTAATAGTGTTAGTCTAGTCTTAGCCTTGGTTAGTGCTTAATTAAGCATGTTTAGAAGGGAGGTATAAATACCTTTCATGTGGACTTAATTTGCAAGCTTTCCTACACTTATTGAAACACACTCTTTGAAAGCTCTTCCCTCCATCTTCATTCTCTCTCAACTTACACACACTAAAAACACACACTTGATTCTTCAGTTTCACTCAAATCACCATGAATTAGCTTCATTTCAATCACATTTGATATCTCACCCCGAGTAACGGTACCCAAACCCGAGATCGATACGTCTTCAAACCCCGCGAGTCTTCTACTAAATCATCCTTCCGCTTAATCAAGATCTCGGCCTTCAAGTTCTCGACATTCAAAGCCTCCATTTGGGAAATCTTCAACCGGGATACCAAATCCGACACAATTTCCATTCGCATAAATTGCACCCTTCCCAAATCCCCCTTTCTACTCAACGCATCGGCCACCACATTCGCCATCCCGGGGTGATATCGAATTTCACAATCATAGTCTTTAATCAACTCTAACCATCTTCATTGTCGCATATTCAATTCCTTTTGCGTGAACACGTATTGCAAGCTTTTATGATCCGTACAAATCACACATTTAGTACCGTATAAATAATGCCTCCATAATTTGAGTGCAAAAACCACCGCCGCCAACTCCATATCATGAGTTGGATAATTCCTCTCGTGAGGTTTTAATTGCCTAGAGGCATAGGCAATGACCCCGTCTCGTTGCATCAACATGCAACCTAAACCCGCGAGTGACGCATCACAATAAACAATAAAATCCTCCGGGCCTTCCGGTAGGGCAAGGATCGGAGCTTGACACAATAACTACTTCAATGATTGAAAATACTTTTCGTGTTCATCACCCCACCGAAACGGTACATCTTTACGGGTCAATTTCATCATCGGGCCCGCTATCTTCAAATAGTCTTTAATGAACCGGCGGTAATAACCCGCCAAACCCAAAAAGCTCTTTATTTCGGTTGGAGTCTTGGGGGCACTCCAATTCATAACCGCTTCTATCTTTCCCGGGTCCACTTTTACCCTATTCGAACAAATAACATGGCCCAAAAAGTGGACCTCCCGAAGCCAAAATTCACACTTCGAGAATTTCACATACAACTGTTCCCGCTTCAATGTTTCTAACACTTGCCTCAAGTGTTCCTCGTGTTCTTCTTCGGTCTTGGAATAAATAAGGATGTCATCAATAAACACAATAACGAATTGGTCGAGGTATGGCCGACAAACTCGGTTCATTAAATCCATAAATATCGCGGGTGCATTCGTCAACCCAAACGGCATTACCAAGAACTCGTAATGCCCGTAGCGAGTTCTAAAGGACGTCTTGTGAAAATCATTTTCGTGAACCCGAACTTGGTGATAACCCGATCTCAAATCGATCTTTGAGAAATAAGAAGACCCCTGGAGTTGATCAAACAAATCATCAATACGTGGCAAAGGATACCGATTCTTTACCGTTCTTTTGTTCAACTCCCGATAATCGATACACATACGAAGTGCACCATCTTTCTTTTTCACGAATAAAACCGGAGCTCCCCAAGGTGAAGAACTCGACCGAATAAAACCCTTATCCAATAGTTCTTGGATTTGCGTCATCATTTCCCGAATTTGGGATGGTGCCAACCGATACGGTGCTCTAGCCACGGGATTGGCCCCCGGCACTAAGTCGATTTTGAATTCTGCCTCCCGAACGGGAGGTAACCCAGGCAATTCTTCGGGGAACACCTCCGGGTATTCCGAAACCACCCGGAGTGAAGGATTTATGTGCACAGATAAGTACACGTGTCACCGTGTCCAATGTTATAAGGCACTAAAGGGTCACACCACTACACACCCAATAATGGACAACCGAATAAAGTAAGTTGTGTGGAATAATTAACTAGTTAAGTTAATTATAAAGAAGAGAATAAATAATAATAAGTTAATTATTATTTAAGAGGAAAGTTAAATATTAAGTTAAATATTTAACGGACAGTTAATTAATAGTTAATTAATTAACTAGTAAAAGTCCAAGGGTTTAAAGTGTTAATAGGAAGTTTAATTATGAGATTAATCATAATTAAACTCCAAGGACTAAACTGTAACATAAAGCCTTATAAATAAAGGGCTTGTGTAAGGGTTTAGGGGTTAATCACTTTACACACTCAAAACCCTAATCCCTCCCTCTCCTCTCTCTCGGCCGAATAGGAAAAACCCCAAGGGGTTTCGGTTCTTGCTTGGTTCGAATACAACACACACACACAAGTTCTTGTGTGATACTTTGTTGGTACAACGCGGTCTTGCAGCGTGTTCAGGTGGTGCAGTAGAGGTGGATCACTTCTTTAGCAATCTAAAGGTAATGTTCATCATCTCTTTGTTCTTGTGATCTCATTGTCTAGTAGAGATCCGGTATGTGGGATTCAAGTTCCGCCATGTGAATCCTACTAGGTTTTCCTACAGTGGTATCAGAGCTTCCTACTAATCTCAATGAGATTCGGTTGAGTTTCTTTTTGTTTAGCAAAAAGAACCCTAGGAAATTTAATCCAAGAAAATTGTTCAACTTTATGAACAATTGGATTGAATAGGGTTCTAGATAAAAAGAAATTATGTTTCTTTTTCTTTCCTTCTTTTTTTTTCGAAATTTATATATGTATATATATAATTATTAGTTTTTTTTATCTTAGAAAGAAACCTAGCAAATTTAATCCAAGAAAAATTGTTCAAGTTTATGAACAATTGGATTGAATAGGTTTCAAGATAAAAAGTGACTAAGTTTTTCTTTCATTTTGTTTAGTAAAATTAAACCTAGTATATTTGATCCAAGTATATTATTCAAAGTTTTTGAATAATTGGAATAAATGGGTTTTAAGACAACAGATCAAGAAAAAGTTATGTTAAATTTTTCGTTTAAAATTTTAACATCATATTTGTTTATTATTGTTATTATTACCGAAAACAAGATAAAAAATTTTTTTTACGAAAAACCGAACCGAACCAACCGAGTTTCGGTCGGACCGGCTCGACCATCGTGTTGATCGAAGGACTCCATCCCACCGAGTTTCGGTTGGGGTAACTTCGTGGTCAAGAAACGTTTATTTTTTATCCAAGATTTCCCAACGTTTTTGGAAAGTATGTGATCTTAAATAAGGGATAAAATCTACAAGTTCTATGTAAGATTTTATCATTAAAAGTCAAATCTTTTCAATTTTTGACTAGTTTATTTTTTTTAATAATAAAAATAAAGTTTTAATAAACATTTAAATTAAACTGATTTTAATGAGGTTTGTTAAAATCAAGATAATCATTAAATTAAGAGGGAAATAAGAAACCAGTTTATAGGTAATTTATTAATTATCGGTTTGGTAATTTAAAAATTATCAGTTTAATTTATTTATTTAATAAGTATGACATAACCCAAAAGAAGTGACATTGTGTTTATTTTAAAAATTCCGAAATTTTTTATTTATTTTATTTTTCGGAAATTATTTTATTATTTTAAATATACAAAACACAATACTAAGTCTTTGGGGTTATGACATAAGCAATTTTAATTAATTGCATGTATTTATTTTATTTCATTTATTTATTTTTAACTGGAATAAAAAGATGGTAATTATAAACAGTTAGTTTATAATACCAAGTTTTAATAAAGAATGGTAATTATAAATAGTTAGTTTATAATACCAAGTTTTAAAAATTAATAATGGTAATTATAAACAGCTTGTTTAGAAAACCAAGGTAAGTTTAATAATCAATAATGGTACTTATAAACAGTTTGTTTAGAAAACCAAGTTTAAAATTGTAATGGCGATATAAACAGTTAGTTTATAAAACCAAGTAATTAAAAACTGGCTAACTTTTTCGAACAAATGAAAATCCTTTTTAGAAAATCTTAGATCAGAGTGCAACCCACCTAATGGAACACCTCACTTGTTCAACGATATTCACATTGTAAGGAGAAAGAACCTTAGATGTGGATTCAAATCATTGCGAGTGTTAGGGTGCGTAGGGTCTTGTGATAATCGGGAGTCCCGGCGTAAGGCATCGCACTGTCTTAGGTGGTACGATCTATTTTGGTGATAATCAGGAGTCCCGGCCCAAAGTGCACTAGAGGGATTAAAACATGTACAAGTTTGTTGTTCAACTTGATATCCCGAACATCTAGGAATCGTTTCTAGTTCAAGAGGCGACCGGTACGGCTATACCTACCAGAAATAGCGTGGCTCTAATGGGAAGTGCCCAAACCTTGCATTAGAGGGCGTGAAATATGGATCCTAGTCTAACTATTATTCTTAAAAGGTAATAATGTTAGAAGTTATTTATTTTTCTAATCATACTAACCGTTTGTTGTTTTTTTCTTATAGATGTCTGTATTGTCAGAAATTCCGTTTTACTCACCAATTGAATCGCAAAGGCTCATCACTGGAAAATGGAAGCTTACTGGTCCAAACTACAAAGTTTGGAATGTGCATCTTAGGAACTTCCTAAAGGCACAAGATCTACTGTACGTGATAGACGAGGTGCCCAAGGGACAACCAGGGCAAGATGCCCAGGATGATGAGGTTGATGCTTATTATCAGTATCTGGCAGATGAATCACAAGTTATGTCGATTCTCATTCTTAGTTCATTATCAGAGCTTACTGATAATCTACGTAAGAAACCATGCTATGAGTTTGTCCAGTATCTTGAGGAGACGTTTAAAGATAGTAAGCAGTTCATTTTGCAAGAAATTTTTTCGTCAAAAATGAAAGATGATCAACCATTGAGTGACCATCTTACTAACATAAGAAGGTTGCTAGATTGTCTCACCCTGGTTACTGGCACATCAAACCAGCAAGAACAAGTCTTGTTCTTGTTTGGATCTCTCACTCAATACTATCAGGATAAGGTAGTACGCTTAGTTGGGAATTTTGATTTGACTGTCGCAATTCTACAAGAGAATCTCTTGTGTATACGCGATGTTCAAAGGCTAGAGGAAGAATCTCTCCCTGAGATTCAGCAGGATGATTTCGATGAGTGGTTGAAGAACTTTGCTGATTTGTGTTGCCCAACTTGTGGCAGCAAGGATATTTGCGAGCACACGTCCGATGTGGGACTGTTGGACACTGATTTTTTCAGTGATTCAGGTATCTTTATGATTGATTGTCTCGTTACTTCTAGTGAATCCTGGGTATTGGATACCGGATGTGGTCATCACATTTGCAATCATTTGCAGGGATTTAAGAAGAACAGGAGGCTAGGACGAGGGGATGTTGAACTACGAGTAGGCGAAGGTTCCAAGGTTGGAGCCGAAGCCGTAGGAACATATCTTCTCAAGTTACCTTCAGGAAGAGTCTTGGAACTTAAAGATTGTTATTATGTTCCTAGACTTATTAAAAATGTTATTTCTTTTGATTTACTTATAGACAGTGGTTTTTATTATGAGTTTTATGGAAAAGCGATTTCTTGTTTAAAAGATGACATTTTATATTTTAAAGCAAATTCTCATAATGGTCTATATACGTTAAATCTAAATAACATAGAACGAGATGTTTATCATATAAGTAAAAGATCCAAGAGTAACTTGAATCAAACTTATCTTTGGCATTGTCGTTTAGGTCATATAAACGAGACTCGCATTAAGAAGCTCCACGATGATGGAGTTCAAGAGCCATTTGATTTGGAATCATATGCCATATGCGAATCATGTTTGTCTGGCAAAATGACAAAAGACCCTTTCAATCACTACAATGAAAGGGCATGCGAGTTGTTAGGGATTATACACAGTGACGTGTGTGGACCCTTCACTCCAGAAGCCAGAGGTGGATACCGCTACTTCATTACCTTTACTGACGACTTCAGTAGGTATGGTTATGTCTTTCTTATGAGACTAAAGTCTGAAAGCTTTGACAAGTTCAAAGAATATCATAGGGAAGTAGAAACCAACTGGGCAAGAAAATAAAGTCAATTCGGTCGGACCGAGGAGGCGAATATTTGAGCCAAGAGTTCGACAATCATTTGAAAGAATGTGGGATTGTTTCACACCTCCGTGTATCAGAAAGGAGAAATCGCACCTTGTTAGACATGGTACATTCAATGATGTGTCGCGCTCCCCTACCACTATCATTCTGGGGACATGCACTCGAGACTGCAGCATTCACACTGAATAGGGTTCCGATAAAGTCAGTAGAAAAGACTCCGTTCGAGCACTGGACGGGGAGAAAGCCAAAATTGTCTTTTCTCAAGTTTTGGGGTTGTGAAGCGTACGTTAGACGTAACTTCACAGACAAACTAAACCCCAAGTCAGATAAGTGCATCTTCGTTGGATATCCAAGGGAAACCTTAGGATATTATTTCTATCATCAAGAAGACAACAAAGTTTTTGTTGCTCAGAAAGGTGTCTTCTTGGAGGAGAAGTTTCTCGGGACGATAACTCCAAGAAAAGAAATAGAACTTCAAGAAATTTAAGAGAACGAAGATCCACCTACGACTTCAGTCGAACCAATAGTTCAACAAAGAATTGTTGATCCCCAACCAGACCCACCGGTTGAGGAAAAAGAAACATGCAACCCTCGTAGGTCCAGTAGACCACGTCAAGAACCAGTTAGGTATCTTGGATTCATGATCGATGAAGATGATGGAAGTCTACTAGAACCATTGACCTACAGTGAGGCTACTGATGGCGTGGAGTGATCTGAAAGATGGCTCGAGGCTATGCAAGCAGAGATGCAATCCATGTATGACAACCAAGTTTGGGTGTTATCAGACTTGCCACCACAGTCACTTGGTGTTGGATGCAAGTGGGTTTTCAAGAAGAAAACTGACATGGATGGGAAAGTGCATACTTACAAAGCACGACTTGTCGCGAAGGGTTTCACGCAAACACATGGTGTGTATTATTCTGAAACCTACTCGCCAGTCGCCATGCTTAAGTGTATTAGAATTCTTATGGCCATATCAGCATATTACGACTATGAGATATGACAAATGGATGTTAAAACCGCCTTCCTTAACGGGGAGTTGAATGAGGACGTATTCATGATACAACTGGATGGTTATACTGATCCAAAGAATCCTGATAAAGTATGCAAATTGCTAAAATCCATTTATGGATTAAAGCAAGCATCTAGAAGTTGGAACTTACACTTTGACAAAAGAATCAAAGAATTTGGTTTTGTCAAGAGTGAGTTCGAGGCGTGTGTCTACACAAAATTCAGTGGGAGCATAGTAATCTTCCTAGTCTTGTATGTTGATGACATACTGCTCATAGGAAATGATATACCAGCATTACAAGGAGTAAAATCCTGGTTAGGTAAATGTTTCCAGAGGAAAGACTTGGGAGAAGCCGCATTTATACTGGGTATAAAGATCTATAGAGATAGATCTAGGCGGCTTATTGGACTTAGTCAAAGTACATACATTGACAAAGTACTGAAGAGATTCAGTATGAGTGATTCCAAGAGAGGTCTCATTCCAATGTCACATGGCATTACACTGAGCGAAGCTCAGAGTCCTACATCTAGCAAGGAAATAGCTAGGATGAGTTTGGTTCCATATGCTTCGGCAATTGGATCAATCATGTATGCCATGTTATGTACTAGGCCCGATATTGCTTACTCCATAAGTCTTACGAGCAGATATCAAAAGAATCCTGGTGAAGCCCATTGGATGGATGTCAAGAACATTCTCAAGTATTTTAGAAGGACGAAAGAAATGTTCTTGGTCTTTGGAGGTTCGATGGAAGAATTGCGTGTAACTGGTTACACAGATGCAAGCTTCCAAACTGACAGAGACGATTACAAATCACAATCGGGATTTGTATTCACACTAAACGGAGGAGCTATATCTTGGAAGAGTCAGAAACAAGATACGATAGCAGATTCGACTACAGAGGCTGAGTACATTGCGGCAAATGATGCTGGAAAAGAAGCCATGTGGCTTAATAATTTTATCGAGGATCTTAGAGTTATTGCCAGTATCTCTAGACCCATCGAAATATTCTGTGATAATAGTGGAACGATAGCGCAAGCTGTTGAACCAAGAGAGCATCAAAAGACCAGGCATGTGCGCAGAAAATATCACCTCATACGCGAGTATGTTAGAGAAGGTGATATTATAATTAAGAAAATACCAACGGATGACAACGTTGCTGACCCGTTGAGAAAACCACTAGCTGGACCAAAGCATGAGAAACATGCGCACGCTATAGGCATGCAGTACCTAGATATTGGTAGCTAGTAATTTTGATTAGATTCATAGACATATTTGAAATCGATACATTATGTAATAACATTTCGTGGGATTGAAATAGGAGGTTTTATGTAATTTTTCAAATTGTCTATTCTTAACATGTCTTAAACTTATCCTTGATACACAAAGTTTTGAGTATCTAAATGTCTGTGGTTGCTTGAATTTAGTGGGAGCTATATTCAGGAGTTAATACCATTATGAATATTTATCTATTCATAGTTATTGAATAGAGAAACAAGTGTTGTTAAAATAAATATTCATAGATGTTTACAGAGTTTGCTAAACATTAGACGTGACCAAAAGATCGAGATTACTTCATGGAGCCTAAGCATGAGTAATTTCGAGTAGATGTCCTCTGACCTGAGACGTTTTGGTTTGAGACACGACAACTTCTGATCTTTAGCATTTATCTAACGTCATACCATAAAAGGGTGATCATAAGGGACTTGACTAAGACAGTGGAAGTCGTGGGCAAGATAACGCAAATTGTCAAGATGGAATTTGCACCTTCTTTAACTAGAAGAGATATTTCATGGCCGCTCGACGATTAAGACTACTGAAATGCGTGGCCGCGCTCGGAGAATGATTTGATCATTCGGTAATCCGTTACTGCAGAAAGTCGAAATCAGTGTCGAGAAAATTCAAGTATATAGAACAAGATCCCTGCTCCATGTCTATTACTCAAATTAAGAAATATCATGATGCGAAAGGAAAATATGTTAGTGTTATTCATTTATGAATATTATCTCTGGATGTAAGAGTTCTTATAACGTGGTTATCCTAAATGTCTGGCTAGGGACCGCTTTAGGCCAACGATGATCAGTAAGTGATACTTAACTTGCACAAGTGGGAGTCTTAAGGATTTATGTGCACAGATAAGTACACGTGTCACCGTGTCCAATGTTATAAGGCACTAAAGGGTCACACCACTACACACCCAATAATGGACAACCGAATAAAGTAAGTTGTGTGGAATAACTAACTAGTTAACTTAATTATAAAGAAGAGAATAAATAATAATAAGTTAATTATTATTTTAGAGGAAAGTTAAATATTAAGTTAAATATTTAACGGACATTTAATTAATAGTTAATTAATTAACTAGTAAAAGTCCAAGGGTTTAAAGTGTTAATAGGAAGTTTAATTATGAGATTAATCATAATTAAACTCCAAGGACTAAACTGTAACATAAAGCCTTATAAATAAAGGGCTTGTGTAAGGGTTTAGGGGTTAATCACTTTACACACTCAAAACCCTAATCCCTCCCTCTCCTCTCTCTCGGCCGAATAGGAAAAACCCCAAGGGGTTTCGGTTCTTGCTTGGTTCGAATACAACACACACACACAAGTTCTTGTGTGATACTTTGTTGGTACAACGCGGTCTTGCAGCGTGTTCAGGTGGTGCAGTAGAGGTGGATCACTTCTTTAGCAATCTAAAGGTAATGTTCATCATCTCTTTGTTCTTGTGATCTCATTGTCTAGTAGAGATCCGGTATGTGGGATTCAAGTTCCGCCATGTGAATCCTACTAGGTTTTCCTACAAAATTAACACTAATTTAATTAATGGTATAATAAAATAAACCCGTTTAATTTGGGATACATATCAAGGATCCCTAAAAAGCAGGCAAACCACGATTTCTTTCTCTCCCTATCTCGCACAAAAATCAAACAAAAAACCCTATTACTTTATCTCCCTATCTCGATCAAAAAACAAAAAAAAAAATCCGACTGAATCATAAGACAGCAGTCGAAAGTATCAACAATGTCTTCATCAGAAGCGGGAGTCACGAAATCCATGAACGAAGGTATTTTCCGATTACAATTTCGTTTTTGATTATGTGTTAGGGTTCATATTCCATTCGCAATTTTCAGTTTGCAAATCTCGTTTTCTCAAAATTTGTTCCAAATAATCGAAAAAAGAGGTGTTATGACAAGTTATTCTGTATTATTCTTCATATTCACCAATTATTTGTTGGTTTTTATTGGCGATTTAAGACACTTGATTGGGTTTTCCACCAAAATTTTGAAAAATTTAGGTTTTTTTTTTCCTTTTTAATAAATAATGTTCAATGGAAACTTCATTCGTGTTTATTGGTTAAAGCAATAATGAATTTTGTTTTTATAATGTAGTACGGTTATTTAATACTGAAATTTGTTCGATTTTATGTCAAGTAAATCAACTGGTTCGGGATTTCCATCCAAAAATTTGGAAAAAAATTAGGGTTTTGTTTATAAATACTTGTTTTGTTTTGTTTATAAATAGTTGTTTTGGTTTTCGATTTAAGTAAGCTTCTGAGTCAGCTATTATGCCATAATTTGGGGAAAAAAATTAGGGGTTTATTACATTGTTGTGTACGGTATACCGGTAATTTTACATTCGTTATAGTGTTTTTTAGTTGTTGAATACTACAGAAAATGCTAATGAACATATTTAATGCACAGAACCGGGGATAAGGCACACAAAACCTATAAAGGCAAGGAGAAAATACATTAGGTGTAGAACAGAATCTGTGGTCGAAACAAGGACATCAAATGTTACAGCAATGGAAGAACCAAGTGTTGAACATTTTAATGTTCCGGCTGAGAGTTTGTCAAAGAGTGGAGAAAACGATAACAAAGATAAAGGTTAGATTTAAATTATTGTACACATAATCAACTGTTAATAATTATACATGGTTATTCATTGGTGCTATTTTACGTATAGGTAAGCCAAACGTGGCTGTAATAGTTGATACAGAATATGTGGTCGAAACAGGGACATCGAATGTTACAGCAATGGAAGAACCAAGTGTTGAACATTTTAATGTTCCGGCTGAGAGTTTGTCAAAGAGTGGAGAAAACAATAACAAGGATAAAGGTTACATTTAAAAAATTGTACACATAATCAACTTTTAATAATTATACCGGGTTATTCATTGTTGCTATTTTACGTATAGGTAAGCCAAACGTGGATGAAATCGTTGATACAGAATCTGTGGTCGAAACAGGGACAGCAAATGTTACAGCAACGGAAGAACCAAATGTTGAACATTTTAATGTTCCGGCTGAGAGTTTGTCAAAGAATGGCGAATACAATAACAAAGATAAAGGTTAGATTTAAAATATTGTACACATAATCAATTGTTAATAATTATATCAGGTTATTCATTGTTGCTATTTTACGTATAGGTAAGCCAAACGTGGATGAAATCGTTGATGGTATGTAAACCTAAAAAAAAAAACTCCGATTTGTTCAACATAAACTAAGGTTACGTTGATTATTTTTTTGCAGTTCCAATAGCTGATATGGACGAAGGTGTGGAAAAAAATACTGAACAGATTGCTAAAGAAAAAGGTTTTAAGTACGATAGTTTTTAAATATTGTAAACTGTTTTCTAATATTTAATCTTTTAAATGTAGGCAAGCAAAAGATCGTTGTTAGTGTCGAGAAGAGCTTAAAACAGACTGCAAAGCAAAAAGGTTTAGTAAAATAAATTAAGAAGCTACTTTTTTTTAATTTAATATGTGTGTACATTAAATATTTATCCATTTAGGGAAGGAAAAGCTTAATAAAAACAAGGATGTGCTTGCTGATGTCGGAAAGCCTGTAACACGAAGTGCAAATAAAAAAGGTATACTATATTTTGTTTATAAAATGCGGTTTTAATAAGTTAATGATTATGTTCATTGATAAAGTTTTACGTACAGGTAATCAGAAGGTAACTGATAAGGAAAACAAAGTTGCTGCGACTGAAAATAAAAAAGACGTAAGAGTAGCAAGGTTAATTTGGTAGATGTGAGTGATAGTGATTTTGAGGAAGAACCGAGTAAGAAAAGGGCTAAAGTAGTTAAAGAGAAAACAAAGAATGTAGAATTGAAAGGTAAATTGGCAGAAAAAGGTGAAACATCTAGTGTTAATGGACGGCTACTTTTACGTTCATCCCCGAATACACTTTGTTCAGCAGTTCATTCTCTTACCGAGGAACAAAAAAATTGTGTCAAGGAGATGGGGCTTGGTTCTATATTGGACATGAATATTGATTCGCTACCATGGCATTTAGGTTATTTTGTGGTCGATAGGTTAGATGACGATAAACTAGAAATCAAGCTGAGTAAAGGAAAAATAAAAATAACAAAGAATTCTGTTTTGGAGACGTTAGGTGTGTCTCTAGGTGGAGTAACAATTGATTCTCTGGAGGAACAAAAAGTTGAAGATCAGTTAGTCGTTAACTGGTTTTCCCAATTTAATAAAAGGGAAATTAAACCGAGCAAAGTGTTGAACAGAATAGTAACCAGTAAAAAAGTTGATGCAATTTTCAAAGTTAATTTCATAGTTCTATTTGCAAATATTATGGGAAAAACCAAAGCTAGAGGAAAATGTGATTTGTCAATACTGAAACACATAAACCAGAACACAAATCTTAGAAGACTTGATTGGTGTGAATACATACTTAACTGCGTAAAAGGGTGCAAGAAAAAATGGGTGAATAATAAGGAAACAAGTTATTTTGTCGGGCCAATTACGTTTTTGATAGTAAGTGTTATCTATTAAATATTTTTGAAAATTATATTCAATATTTATATTCACTAATGAACACTGTTCTTGATACGTAGCTTCTTTTCGTGGATTCAACGAAATGTAACAAGATGACAGTGAACAGATCAAGGCCAATGATAAGTAACTGGAATACTTCTTTGTTAAAGGATAGGGAGGCCTATGGTGGGTTTCACAAAGCCACCCTTAGTGAATCGTACATCCCACCATCAGACGATGAGGAGATGGACACTGAGACTGAGGATGTACAAGAAGAAGAAAACGTGCGAGATGATGTTCAGAAGACGAAAGAGGTACGGATAACACAGTTAATAAAACTAACTTCTTTGTAATTTTTTACCTAATAATATTATTTTAACAACATGGCAGGGGTGTATTGAACATATGGATTCATTATTGAACAGGGTAATTGAAAACACAAAAGATCTGGTGAAAGTAACAAACGATTCGTATACCCTGTTTCAAAACAGTGTGAAAATCGGTGACTGGGTTGAGAAGGTGAAGATGTTAGACGATGTGCTAAAGGATATGAAAGAAAATGTTAAAGGTAATGATAAAGATTGAGGATATTCTAATGAACATTTTATTTTGCTAAACATTGAAATATGTAGTAAGTAGTTATTTGTAATAATTAGATAAGTAAATGTTGTAAGTCTAAACCTTAATATTTTGTTGGATGAACTTTAATTAATTTAAAACGATTCTAAGTAACAGGTATTACATCTTTATAAATTGTTCATTAATGGTAATAAAATACAACGCTCGTGTTATGTACGTTAAACCATTAGGAAACTCAGATAAGGTAGATTTCGCAGAAAACAGCACTCAAATGTTCAATGCTGATCAGTTCAGTTCTCCTAAAGTACATGGTTGTCAGAATAGTACCCTGTCGACACAAATGTCACCGGGGTATTATGAGGCTTTAGAAGAAACGATGAATAAAATTAAAGCCCATGGTTTCTGGGATGACATACCGGTGACAGAAGTGTCACGGGGCTACTATAGGGCTTTAGAAAAAAGCCTTCATTACACCTAAAGCACCAGGTTTTCAAATTGATATACCGGTCACACAAGTGTCACCGGGTTATTATAAGGATATTGAAGAAGCGATGGATACGGCTATGAAGGAAAGATCACGGCTTCATTCAGAGAATGCCAGAAATGAAATGCCAAGCTTTAGTCTTGGCTTAACACAAGAGTTCGAGAACGTTAAAAATGACGGTGATGTTGGTATTCGACTTGTTCATGAACAG
Organism: Calendula officinalis; assembly: GCA_963853835.1. Taxonomy (NCBI): domain Eukaryota; kingdom Viridiplantae; phylum Streptophyta; class Magnoliopsida; order Asterales; family Asteraceae; genus Calendula; species Calendula officinalis. The sequence continues at coordinate 20,831,090 of OY970829.1, forward strand.
AAAGAAACCCTTATCGATAATTAGAAAGTTGATTTAAAGCCAAAGGACAAACCCATTGTTATTCAAAAAAGGACGTCAACACGGGCTATTAACTTATCTGAGCAACTACGTTCACCATTTGCACAGAGGGTGGTTGATATTGAAAAAAAACTAACCACTGAAGAGAAAAAATTACTCAATTACATTACGAAGCCTAATTTGAATTATCAGTAAGTGTTTTATTTTTTATTTTTTATTGTTAGTGAATTTTAAATAAAGAAAAACGTTTGACCCGAATTTTATTATAATGCAGTCAAGTAGTATTTATTACAAAGGATGAACAACAAATGATGAGAGGACATGTCGAGTGTTTTGCAACGCAAGGTCCGTTTTTAAGTGAAGTACTAAACACATGGTCTGCGGTTTTAAACTTACAAGAGGGGATTAGAGCACCAGAATCGCCGTCTAGATTGTTTCTACCGGCAACTCAGGGTATAATGAGCGTTGATGAACGTGTAAGATCTTTAACACATGTACTTGGTGAGATGATGCATAAAGACGCTCAATTAATGAAATTGAGGGCAGTGGACATGGTAAGCGTAAATATTTTCTTAGTACTTCAAAAACTTATGCAAATGATCACTAATTAATCAGTTGTATCCGTACATGAACAGTAATGAACACTGATTAAAATGATTAAATTTATTTTTTTAATGACCACATGTAGGTATTCTTCCCGGTGATGTACGTTACTACTTATTTGATATGCTTTGATTTAAAGCATGGAACAATTGATATAATAGACCACATGAGTTATGATCAACTGATTAAAATAAAGTACGATGGATTGCTGGAAAATCTGGTAAGATAAAAAAAACAATCATGTTTTATCACTTGTTTGATCAATACTGAACTAAGACAATTTAATTTCAGAAAAATGGATTCATACATTATCTGAAGTACGTTGATCATCCAAATGCCCATAAGTTGGAGGCTGCAAAACCAATACTGCTTAACATGAGTTGGAGATCACGAGGAAATAAACAAGAGAAGGATGTGTTTCTTATGCGTCATATGGAGACTTACATGGGGGGTGGGGCATCAACGTGGTGTTGTGGTTTGGATGCGGAAGAACGACGCCAGAAAACTTTACTGAAAAAATTGTGGGAGCAATATACTCTAAAAATGTTGATGTCGGAACATAACATTTTACGTAACAAAGTGATGAAAGAAGCAGAAGAGTGTGGCTAAGAATCAGCATGGGAAAAATAATTAAATTCGTTTTTTTTAGACATTTGTGTTTTTTTCGAAATTGTTAAGATGTTAGTTTTGTCTTTGAATGGTTGGTTTTTTTCCTTTTCTGTTTGGATATTAATATTTGAGGTGACATTTATCAAACACTTATTTATGTTTGGAAAAAAATTATCTGGATGTGAACGTGTCCTATTCATCGTTGAACAAAGTTACGACCTTATTTTTTAGACCTTTGTTTTGCTATTCAGCGTTTAACAAAGTAAAGAACTTAGTTTTAAGACCCTAGTTATGCTATTCAGCGTTGAAAAAAAGTATCTGAATTTTAAGTTATGCTATTCATCGTTGAACAAATCTTTCCTGTTAAAAGCAATGGTTTCTAACGCATATCAGTTTATTCATCGTTGAACAAATCTTTCTTGTTAAAAGCAATTGTTGCTAACGCATATTAGTTTATTGGAATGAAGTTGACAGTAATGAAAAATGTAGTAGTTTAAACGTAATAAATACTTGTTATGGAAACTACATCATATAAAGTCTAATATATCATTATACATCATCTAATGGTTTGCGACTGATCGTGTATACACGTAGATTCATAAAATAACACTTTAAGAACACGTAATTAATACACACCATTAAATAATTGCAATGAACACCACAAAACGTGTATGAATAAAATAGACGAAAACATAGTCTATAAGTTCAACAATTAAAGGAAGTGTGAAAAAACAACTTAATGTTAAGTAAAACGTTCATGTTATGAAATTAAATGCTTTAAAGTTTCATTTTTTTTGACGTTTGGATGATGATCCTGCTTTGTAAGTTGAAGGTCCTCCACATGTTCGCGAGTTGTGCCCGACCTCCAAACAATCCTGACATTTTTTGCCTTCGTCATTCGCCTTTTCTATTGCACTCTCACCAGGACCTTTCAATCTCTTACCCGTCCCACATCCTTTATTTCTAATACCTTTAGGAACATCTACTTGAAATTCTGTTGGTGCATCACCAACTAATTCACCAAATCTAGCAGCCTTGCCTTTATTTTTAGATTGTTGATCAGGTACCTTTTGTTTAAACTCATTAGTTAATTCATTAAGCCTTGTAAGAAACTCGTCAAGTGTGTTCGGTGATGAACGAAATCTATATATACATGATTCCACATCTAACATTGCATTTGCGACAGATTGGTTCGAACTATCGTTCTGCATTCCTTATCGATAGCGACTATAAAGTGTATCACGTGGCATTAGGTTAGACTGCCATCGTCTTAATATGTATTTCTCAGGTATCTCTGTTACGTGTTCAACATTCAAAACACAAAATACATGTCGACATAAATATCCATGATGCCCAAAAAGATTACAACTGCATACTAGAGTTGCTTCATCCACATTATATCTGACCTACACATCCAATGAAAAATTTAAAAACATTATAAAAATTTAAACTGAAGTAATTAATACTACCATGTAAGTAATAGTACCTTAAAGTCACCAACAAATTTATCGTGTTTGTCATAATGTTTAATCATAAAAACCCCAGGTTCTACGTCATACCCTGGAGTCTTAAGTGAACACGAATACATTCCTCTAACTATTTCATGTTGCACCTTCCTGAACAAAGTAATTGTGTATATTGATGAAGCATGACGCTCAATAGGGAGCCGGGTATCCATTTTTGGTTTTTTTTTGTAGTGTCTTCAAAGTCATCTCGCCGTTGTTTATATCTTTGTTTTTCCATTGCAGCCTCAAAACAAAGCATGAACTGTACCAACGTATGGCCAAAGTTTAAGAATTTACAAAACATTGAATTTGAAAGTGGTTCTCATCAAACAATACATTGGTAGATGTTTAAAATATGCAGGAATCCATTGTTGCCTAATATTGAACATATCACCAAGCCACTTGTGTTGATGTAATGAAAATTCTGATATTAATTCATCCCACCGCCTCTCAAACTCTGTTGTACCAATGTTAACATTCCATACAAGCTTATGTAATCGTTTCCTGATCTCCTTACTAACTTGGTTATCACCAGTGATCTGTAGTGAACAAATAATTGATTATATGAACACTGTTTTTTGGAACAATTACATTTGGTGAGATTCGAGATCATTAAAAGAAATCATCAACATAGAATATTTTACCTTTAAAGGAAGTTTGTTCATTATATGCCACATACAGAATTTATGGTGAGATTCGTTAAAAACGGTTGGAACAGCTTGCTTCATTGATGGATCTTGATCTATAACAACAATATCAGGTTGTTTAACATGGGCTTTCAGAAATGCCTCTAACAACCAAACATAAGAGTTAACAGACTCGTTTTTAAGAAGCCCTGCACCAAAATTTATTGATTTGTTGTGATTATTAACACTGGTGAATGGGACAAAAACCATTCCATATCTGGTAATTAAGACATGAAAACAAATAATTAACCCATAACAAAAAAAATAAAATAAAAGAATATAGCAAAAGTTGATTGCATACTTGTTGGTGCGGAAGGTTGCGTCGAATGCCAAAACATGACCAAACTCCGTGTAGTTAAACTTTGATATTTCATCCGCCCAAAAAAGACCTCCAAGTTCGTTTTCTTCGCACATGTAGTTGAACGAGAAATTTGGGGCATGTTGTTTTCTGTTAGAAAGCATGTTTACGACCATTTGTGCATCTGCATTACCAATGTATTTGTTTATATCTCGCCTACAATTTTTATAATCAACCGATGTGCCGTTTATCTTATCATACCCTCCTTTTAGTGATGCCTATAACCTATGTGCGACCGTCGGACAATTATTACACGTAGACGCTTGTTGTAAAAAATCGTCATCACCGAATTGTAGTTGTCTACTAGTACGTAACAAATGCTTGTTGACTTCACTATTTAGCGAATGGTTGTGAACCTCTTTAAATTCATACAGTTTATATGAGAAAGCATGTTTACTATAACCTATGTTGTTTTCTGTTAGAAAGCATGTTTACGACCATTTGTGCATCTGCATTACCAATGTATTTGTTTATATCTCGCCTACAATTTTTATAATCAACCGATGTGCCGTTTATCTTATCATACCCTCCTTTTAGTGATGCCTATAACCTATGTGCGACCGTCGGACAATTATTACACGTAGACGCTTGTTGTAAAACATCGTCATCACCGAATTGTAGTTGTCTACTAGTACGTAACAAATGCTTGTTGACTTCACTAATTAGCGGATGGTTGTGAACCTCTTTAAATTCATACAGTTTATATGAGCATGTGTCTCTAACTAGCCTAAGTTTTATGCCCGCCTTAGAATCCGTGACACTAATGTTACAATTCCGTGGTTTTACTTTTTCTACGTCGATCTGTAGAGTGTCAACATTTTGTTTCTTCCTAGGCACACCAGCTTTACTACAAAGAAAATACCTGACTGTAATCTCATCATGAACATTCTTGCGGGTTGTTGATTTACGAGTACTAAACCCAGCTTCTAAAGCATACCGGGAGTAGAAATTTTCCGCCTCATCAAGAGAATTAAAAATTGAATCAACCACTCGCTTGATTTCGTCAGATACATTAGGAACCCAAGACTTGGTCCCGTCTGGTGTTTGCCTCATAGTGCTATTTAGTGATTCAAATTCTCCATCTGGATTAACATCTACATATAATGACGATATAAACGTTAGATGTAGATGAACAATTAATTCCTAAATCAAATTAATAACATATTTCTAAACAGTCAAATAAAAGCAGAAAGTACTCGTTCATCATTGAATGAATTAATTAATACCAATCTACAATCATTACCTTATAAAAGAAATAAATGTTATACGTAACCAATACTGTAAATCAACAAAACCTTTATATAAAAAACCCGATTTAATATTAAATCATAAAATTGGTAGTTCAAAAATAATATAAATCATTAATTTTGTATAAGATAATTACTTAAACAACACATAAAATAAAGAAACAAACTCACTTTGAACGCCAGTTTCGTTGACCTCAAGGTCGTTTTTATTCGATGATGAACTGCAAAGGTTACTACAATCTTTAGAGGAAGCACTATTAATCGACATCTTCAGCGATTTTATAAAAAACGATAATTAATATAAAAATACGATAATAAAGTAAGAGATATCTGGGACGCTTGAAGATTTTTTTTTAACGAATGGCAACACAGGTTTTGTTGAATTGCTGGCCGAAAACTAAAGGAGATGGCGTACGATCATGATCTCGGATGTAGATTACGTTGTTAATATGAAAAAGATTAATGGACCCAATTTATTAGGAGAGTATGTTATTGCTTCCAAAAAGAATACGTATCTTGGTAGTTTTTAGATAAAGTCCATATTTAAACCCAATGTTCATTTACCTAAATACCCTTACCACATTTAAATGACAACAGATTGATCCAAGGGCAATAACTAGGTTCTCGCAGTTCTCGCATGAACCGCTATATATATATATATATATATATATATATATATATATATATATATATATATATATATATATATATATACATACATATATATATATATATATACATATATATATATATATATATGTATATATATATATATATATATATGTGTGTATATATATATATATATATATATATATATATATATATATAGACAAGGGTTCATGCGAGAACCACTAATATTGCGAGAACTGCGAGAACTAATTAGGACCATTGGATTGTGAGATATGTGGCTAAGATTACTGCTGCCAGAATCGTAATTAAATGAAAGAGGAAAACTTAAATTAAACACGCATAAGGGTAGTATTGTAATTGAGTATGTAATCTAATTAAAGAATAACCGTGTAAACCGTATCAAATTTGAAGAAGGTGGGTAGAAAAGCCCTAAAATATAGGATCCCCTTCTCTCCTCGTATCACGTCCTCATATATATACACTCAATATCAAAAAGATTAGGTTTAAAACCGTATCACATCTTCGTCTACACCAAAAATCAGAAAGATTAGGTTCAAAATAACCCTAATCGACGATTCCCTTCTCCCCCCGGTGTGTATTTTCACTCCCCGGTCGGCGATCTCTTATCTTCCCCGTGTGTATTTCTCCCAGTTCTTGCATCGTATGTAATCTGTCAAGATCTGTTTTTTTGCATCTAAGTAATCGAAGAAGATGTCAAGAATCAAGAGAGTTCCTACAATCGGCGGCACAATCCCTTGCCGTCGGAACTGGGTATTGGACCATATGAAACTGACAAATCAAGAACAAAGGTAACTATACTGAACACATAATAGTGGTAGTATGTTCAGCCGTTGATTGTGAGTGTGTTTCAGCCATGCGCCTTTGCTTGTGGTGGTTCTTTGTTTTAACATTTATTTGACCACTTTTTGTTGAAAATTTTGAGCAAGTCTAACTCCTCGTTATCTTAATTGACAAGAACATATTGTTGCTATTTAATATTATTATCTTTTGTTCATATGACTTTTTTACTCAAATTTCAGGCGTATCAATTAGTGAACTGGTGATCCCCTTTCAAATTAATTTTATTATTAGTTTTGAAAGAGTGTGTTTCAATGTGAACAGGTGTAACTTTTTTTAATCTCCATAAGAATTGTTGAGTGACTGTGATACAAAAGCTTTTTTGAAGACTAGTGAACAGGCGTCCCATTTTTTATAATCTCCATACGAATTGTTGATTGATGGTGTAAACAACAATTCTTGATGATGGAATAATAAACATTTTTGAATCCAATGATGAACAATGGCTTACAAAACTATCAACTGAATGATGAACATAGTTTTTCAACACGACTACTGAAGGATGACCAAAGGATGAACAGGAGTGAACACAACTTCCTATTAATTAAAGTAGTGAAAATGTTTTTCTTTTCAAAATTTGTGTATTTGTGATTTGTACATTTGAGTATATTGTATATTCATAATGTTCATTTGAAGTATTTGTTCATTTGTAGTATTTGTTCAACATTGAACACTGTGTTAGTATGATTATATTCATAATGTTCATTTGAATTATTTGTTCATCTATATTATTTTTTTATGCGCTCATCATTGAACACATTAAAAATGGTTAAAAATTGTTAGTTATAGTTATGCGTTTATTAATGAACACATAAGAATTTAAAAATCAACCTTTGAATTTCAGAAGTCAGATCCTTGAAAATAGGATAGAAGTTACAATTTAATTAAGGAAATTGAATTTGGTATTAATAAAAGGATTTTTTATAATTTCAAAAAGACTATAATGCCCTTTAGAATTAAAAAACTAATTAGTTGAAATGATTGGTCAGAAAGTGGTTCTCGCAGTTCTCGCAATTTTAATGGTTCTCGCATGAACCGCTCTATATATATATATATATATATATATATATATATATATATATATATATATATATATATATATATATATATATATATATATATATATATATATATATATATATATATATATATATATATATGTGTGTGTGTGTGTGTGTGTGTGTGTGTGTGTGTGTGTGTGTGTGTGTGTGTGTGTGTGTGTGTGTGTGTGTGTGTGTGTGTGTGTGTGTGTGTGTGTTATATATGGTCGAGTTATATTGAGAACCCTAATTTCAAAAAGAACTTTGAAAACTCTTATTAACCAATCAGAATTTAGTAAATTAATTTTGATTTATTTAATTAATATTAATTATCCAGGGGTATTTACGACATTTTACAAACAAAAAAAATTGTTTCCTTTTTTTAAAAATTTCCTAAAATTTAGGAATTATTTTCGAAAATATATTATTATTTTATCATTTTTGTCTAGCCGGTTGTGCATATATGTTTATTCCGGTAATTAATGTTATGTTTCGGTAATTAATGTACATCTATGTTATTTTTTCGTAATTGTTGCATATATGTTATTTTACAATTTTGTAACATAGACATATCATCCTTTATTGTAGAAATTGGTTTACCAAAAACATATATGTAACATAAAACATACATGTAACAAAAAACATACATGTTGAATAAATGAAAAAAAAATGAAATTTTACTAAACGATTACAATAACACAATGTATTCAAACAATAACATATTTGCATCCAACTAGCTGCTGGTGTGCAAGATATGGAACATCTAACTTGTATTAGCAAGATCACCCACTAATCCAATTTATATTCCATCTAATTTTCTCATTTGTCTTTCGATAGTGAACACATCAAGCAGAACTTGTTCCTTAACTAAAAAAAAAAGGCTAAATTCCTCTTTTTCAACTTGCTGTCAATGTTCTTTGTATCAATTACTGCAAAATATAAAAAAAAAACATATATCTTTTGTTAGTGAACACATCAAGCAGAACCTGTTCCAAACGAAAAACGTGCAGGAAAACATGTTTCTACCATTTCCAAAACCACCTTAAGGATATCAGAAATATAAGTTACATAATTGAAAACATGAATCATCCAAGATTGTTAATTATAAACTAGTTTTAGAGATATAGGGTTGTGAGTTTCTAAATAAATTGAATAAGAAAGTCTAAACCTAAGAGTTTTATATATTTACGTTTTTTTATTTTAATTATAATTAATCAATATTATAATTACTATTTTATATTTAATTCAAGAATATTGAACATATTAACACAAACGAACACTAACAAACGAACGTAAACATACGAACACGAACATATGTTCACGAACGGATGTTCACGAACGTAACAAACGAACGGGCCTTTTGTAACATCCCAAAACCCGGCCTAGTAGTTATGGACCTTAAGGAACCGGGAAGGAGACTCAGTGATACTAGCTCACTGGGTTAAAGGAATCGAAGGTTGAAAAGTTCGTGGATTTAACCTACAACTCGGGTCTCGAATATTTCCATTTGGTATTGGCATACTAGTAAAACGCAGGAAAATTGGCTGACCTGGGGAGTTCGCGTCGCGAACTCCTCCTCGCGATCGCGAACTTGGAACAGAGAAGTTGGGGACGAAACGTGAACTGGCTCGTGATCGGGTTCACGAAGCGAATCCAAGTTCGCAACGCGAACACGCAGGATTCGTGGCGTGAACTCCCTGTGTCGTTTTTAATCGTGGTTCTTTGTAGCTAGCCTACTTGATATGTATGCCTAGTGTAAAAGGAGTACCATACATGACTATGTGCACATTCGGGATGAGGTCAATGTCGGAAGGATATCGGCTGGGCATAGTGTATCGACTAATAGGGTATCCAACCTTACCTGTATTTATTGCACGGTTAAAGGGGGGAGTTACCCGGTGTGTTGGATGCAGGCCATCAGTTACCGTGGTTTTGGTCGACCATGGTTTCAGGCCCGCAAAACCACCGATCCTCTCAAATTAAGTGATTACCCCGACCGGAGATGTAGTATTACTTCCGTGTCTAGTGTCTAGTGTCTAGTGTCTAGTGTCTAGATTTTGTGCTAATCCCTCTCCTATTGGCACATTTCAGGTTGGAAGACTTGAACGGGCCGGGCTTGGACGGGAAGTTTGACCATGCTTTAGATAGTCATTTTGTAAAATGAGCCGTGTTTTGTAATACCCTCTTTTTTAACTAACACTTGGTTTGTAATATTTTGTGGGACCACGGTTTGTTAACCTAACGTAATTAGGAACTTAATCCTTTAATGCTTCCGTAACCTTAGTTTAATCCTTTAATGGAAATCCTTTTTAAAAAAAAATGCGGTGTTACAACTTGGTATCAGAGCTTCGGTTTGGCGATGGATGCACATTTAGGTGTTTCATTCCCAAATCGTGGCTCGGGATTGGTCAAACATTCCGGACGCGGGGGGATTAGGGCAATTGTGAATGAGGTTTAGTAGTTAGTAGGTGGTTACTAACGATTTAAAACTAAGCCTTGGTGAGATGTTGTGTTTGTAGCAGGAATGACTACGGATGGAGTTTTGTTGGAAGATGCCTCGCCGAATACGAACCCCGAAAGCAACGGAGCAACCGACTCCGGAGAGAGTGAAATACCGAATGAGGAATACATCATCTTGTTAGAAAACCGCAACATGGAACTTGAGGAGACCATTAGAACCCTCTGCCAAAATCAACCCCCCGAGCCGAGGCCCGTGGCTCGGTCCACTTTACCACGATCCACTACTCAAATGAACCCCCCACCGCACTTCACCCAAACTACTCACGTACCCATTTTTCCCCAAAATGATTCCCCCTCCCCCGATACAAGCATACCACAACCGAACCCTACCCGTACCGTGCCATTGGCCAATGCCCAACACCAACAATTCTTCAACCAACCCCTCCCGGTTGAGAAGAAACCGTGCACTTACAAGAACTTTTTCGATTGCAAACCAACCGAGTACCGAGGGAGCACCGATCCGGCGGAAACCTTAACGTGACTTAGGGCAACTGAGAGAGCCCTTAGTGCGTGTAGTTGTGAGGACCACTTGAAGGTCCGGTATGCGTCCCGGAAGTTGACGGGACCCGCCATGGATTGGTGGGATGGGTTGACCGCGAATTTTAGCAACGAAATGTTGTATGCAATCACTTGGAAACAATTTAGGGAGCAGGTGGAGGCTAGGTATTGTAGCGCGTTTGAGTTGGATAGGATTCGGAATGAGTTCATGTTGTTGAAGATGAACGAAAGAATGTCGGTGGATGAGCTTATCGCACAGTTTAATGTTAAGCTCCGGTTTGTAAAGCAATGGGTGCCTGATGAGCCTTCTCAAATTAAGCACTTTATCGGGGCATTATTGCCCGAATACCGACAGGCGGCTAGGTTGGCGTGTACACTCTCGCAAGCCTTTGATCTAGCCAAGTCCGTGGAGGGTGACATTAAGGCCCAAAAGGCAATGAGTCGGGAGAAGGCCCTGTTTCACAAGGGAAAAAATGAACAATCAGGTTCACACAACTACAAGAAGTCCCAAGGGAATCAAAGGTCGGGCAGTGACCGCCGAAAGCAAATACTTCAAGGTTCCAACCCAAGGACCCCGTGGTGCCTACCGTGCAAGTCCTCACATGCCGGTTCGTGTACGGCACAAACTAAACGGTGTATCAAGTGTGGGCAACACGGGCATGAGTCCTCGGAGTGCAAGTTGGAAAATAGCGTTTGTTGGAATTGTCAGAAAGAGGGCCATAGAGCCGTGAATTGTCCAACAAAGAAAAGTTCGGGTTCGGCCGGGGGATCGGTTTCGTCGGGTGGTCAAAAGAGGAAAGGTCATCCGCCACCTACGGGTCGGGCATTCAAGATGACGGTGGAGGATGCCACCACTACCGATGATGTCATCACGGGTATGTTTCTCATAAACTTCATACCCGCTCGTGTATTATTCGATTCGGGTGTGAATTGTTCGTTTTCCTCAAAGAGTTTTTGTGACAAATTGAAATTGCCTACTTCCTTGATCGCGACACCTCTAGAGGTAGAGGTGGCCGATGGTGAAATGGTCCCGGTCACGACATCCGTGTCCGGGGCTAGTATTGATATTGATGGTGTGAAATTTTCGATTCATTTGCTTGTTATGCCAATATCTGGCTTTGATGTGGTATTAGGTATGGATTGGTTAAGTGTTAATAAGGCCAATATAAATTGTCACCAAAAGTTGATTACTTTTTCCTTACCCGACGGGTCACATGTTGTGGCCCGGGGAGACCGCGTGACCCCGACCATACCCATTATCTCTATGATGAAAGCCCATAAGTCCTTAACCAAGGGTTGTGAATCGTTTTTGGCTTATGTGATTGATGTGAAGAAGGAAAAGAAAGTGGTTGGTGATCTCCGTGTAGGAAAACCTAGTAGGATTCACATGGTGGAACTTGAATCCCACATACCGGATCTCTACTAGACAATGAGATCACAAGAACAAAGAGATGATGAACATTACCTTTAGATTGCTAAAGAAGTGATCCACCTCTACTGCACCACCTGAACACGCTGCAAGACCGCGTTGTACCAACAAAGTATCACACAAGAACTTGTGCGTGTGTGTTGTATTCGAACCAAGCAAGAACCGAAACCCCTTGGGGTTTTTCCTATTCGGCCGAGAGAGAGGAGAGGGAGGGATTAGGGTTTTGAGTGTGTAAAGTGATTAACCCCTAAACCCTTACACAAGCCCTTTATTTATAAGGCTTTATGTTACAGTTTAGTCCTTGGAGTTTAATTATGATTAATCTCGTAATTAAACTTCCTATTAACACTTTAAACCCTTGGACTTTTACTAGTTAATTAATTAACTATTAATTAACTGTCCGTTAGATATTTAACTTAATATTTAACTTTCCTCTCAAATAATAATTAACTTATTATTATTTATTCTCTTCTTTATAATTAAGTTAACTAGTTAATTATTCCACACAACTTACTTTATTTGGTTGTCCATTATTGGGTGTGTAGTGGTGTGACCCTTTAGTGCCTTATAACATTGGACACTGTGACACGTGTACTTATCTGTGCACATAAATCCTTAAGACTCCCACTTGTATAAGTTAAGTATCACTTACTGATCATCGTTGGCCTAAAGCGGTCCCTAGCCAGACATTTAGGATAACCACGTTATAAGAACTCTTACATCCAGAGATAATATTCATAAATGAATAACACTAACAGATTTTCCTTTCGCATCATGATATTTCTTAATTTGAGTAATAGACATGGAGCAGGGATCTTGTTCTATATACTCGAATTTTCTCGACACTGATTTCGACTTTCTGCAGTAACGGATTACCGAATGATCTAATCATTCTCCGAGCGCGGCCACGCATTTCAGTAGTCTTAATCGTCGAGCGGCCATGAAATATCTCTTCTAGTTAAAGAAGGTGCAAATTCCATCTTGACAATTTGCGTTATCTTGCCCACGACTTCCACTGTCTTAGTCAAGTCCCTTATGATCACCCTTTTACGGTATGACGTTAGATAAATGCTAAAGATCAGAAGTTGTCGTGTCTCAAACCAAAACGTCTCAGGTCAGAGGACATCTACTCGAAATTACTCATGCTTAGGCTCCATGAAGTAATCTCGATCTTTTGGTCACGTCTAATGTTTAGCAAACTCTGTAAACATCTATGAATATTTATTTTAACAACACTTTTTTCTCTATTCAATAACTATAAATAGATAAATATTCATAATGGTATTAACTCCTGAATATAGCTCCCACTAAATTCAGGCAACCACAGACATTTAGATACTCAAAACTTTGTGTATCAAGGATAAGTTTAAGACATGTTAAGAATAGACAATTTGAAAAATTACATAAAACCTCCTATTTCAATCCCACGAAATGTTATTACATAATGTATCGATTTCAAATATGTCTATGAATCTAATCAAAATTACTAGCTACCAATATCTAGGTACTGCATGCCTATAGCGTGCGCATGTTTCTCATGCTTTGGTCCAGCTAGTGGTTTTCTCAACGGGTCAGCAACGTTGTCATCCGTTGGTATTTTCTTAATTATAATATCACCTTCTCTAACATACTCGCGTATGAGGTGATATTTTCTGCGCACATGCCTGGTCTTTTGATGCTCTCTTGGTTCAACAGCTTGCGCTATCATTCCACTATTATCACAGAATATTTCGATGGGTCTAGAGATACTGGCAATAACTCTAAGATCCTCGATAAAATTATTAAGCCACATGGCTTCTTTTCCAGCATCATTTGCCGCAATGTACTCAGCCTCTGTAGTCGAATCTGCTATCGTATCTTGTTTCTGACTCTTCCAAGATATAGCTCCTCCGTTTAGTGTGAATACAAATCCCGATTGTGATTTGTAATCGTCTCTGTCGGTTTGGAAGCTTGCATCTGTGTAACCAGTTACACGCAATTCTTCCATCGAACCTCCAAAGACCAAGAACATTTCTTTCGTCCTTCTAAAATACTTGAGAATGTTCTTGACAGCCATCCAATGGGCTTCACCAGGATTCTTTTGATATCTGCTCGTAAGACTTATGGAGTAAGCAATATCGGGCCTAGTACATAACATGGCATACATGATTGATCCAATTGCCGAAGCATATGGAACCAAACTCATCCTAGCTATTTCCTTGCTAGATGTAGGACTCTGAGCTTCGCTCAGTGTAATGCCATGTGACATTGGAATGAGACCTCTCTTGGAATCACTCATACTGAATCTCTTCAGTACTTTGTCAATGTATGTACTTTGACTAAGTCCAGTAAGCCGCCTAGATCTATCTCTATAGATCTTTATACCCAGTATAAATGCGGCTTCTCCCAAGTCTTTCCTCTGGAAACATTTACCTAACCAGGATTTTACTCCTTGTAATGCTGGTATATCATTTCCTATGAGCAGTATGTCATCAACATACAAGACTAGGAAGATTACTATGCTCCCACTGAATTTTGTGTAGACACACGCCTCGAACTCACTCTTGACAAAACCAAATTCTTTGATTCTTTTGTCAAAGTGTAAGTTCCAACTTCTAGATGCTTGCTTCAATCCATAAATGGATTTTAGCAATTTGCATACTTTATCAGGATTCTTTGGATCAGTAAAACCATCCGGTTGTATCATGAATACGTCGTCATTCAACTCCCCGTTAAGGAAGGCGGTTTTAACATCCATTTGTCATATCTCATAGTCGTAATATGCTGATATGGCCATAAGAATTCTAATAGCCTTAAGCATGGTGACTGGCGAGTAGGTTTCAGAATAATCCACACCATGTGTTTGCGTGAAACCCTTCGCGACAAGTCGTGCTTTGTAAGTATGCACTTTCCCATCCATGTCAGTTTTCTTCTTGAAAACCCACTTGCATCCAACAGCACGTGACTGTGGTGGCAAGTCTGATAACACCCAAACTTGGTTGTCATACATGGATTGCATCTCTGCTTGCATAGCCTCGAGCCATCTTTCAGATCACTCCACGCCATCAGCAGCCTCACTGTAGGTCAATGGTTCTAGTAGACTTCCATCATCTTCATCGATCATGAATCCAAGATACCTAACTGGATCTTGACGTGGTCTACTGGACCTACGAGGGTTGTGTGTTTCTTCTTCCTCAACCGGTGGGTCTGGTTGGGGATCAACAATTCTTTGTTGAACTATTGGTTCGACTGAAGTCGTAGGTGGATCTTCGTTCTCTTCAATTTCTTGAAGTTCTATTTCTTTTCTTGGAGTTATCGTCCCGAGAAACTTCTCCTCCAAGAAGACACCTTTCCGAGCAACAAAAACTTTGTTGTCTTCTTAATGATAGAAATAATATCCTAAGGTTTCCCTTGGATATCCAACGAAGATACACTTATCTGACTTGGGGTTTAGTTTGTCTGTGAAGTTACGTCTAACGTACGCTTCACAACCCCAAAACTTGAGAAAAGACAATTTTGGCTTTCTCCCCGTCCAGTGCTCGAACGGAGTCTTTTCTACTGACTTGGTCGGAACCCTATTCAGTGTGAATGCTGCAGTCTCGAGTGCATGTCCCCAGAATGATAGTGGTAGGGGAGCGCGACACATCATTGAACGTACCATGTCTAACAAGGTGCGATTTCTCCTTTCTGATACACCGTTCATCTGAGGTGTATACGGAGGTGTGAGTTGTGAAACAATCCTACATTCTTTCAAATGATTGTCGAACTCTTGGCTCAAATATTCGCCTCCTCGGTCCGACCGAATTGACTTTATTTTCTTGCCCAGTTGGTTTCTACTTCCCTCTGATATTCTTTGAACTTGTCAAAGCTTTCAGACTTTAGTCTCATAAGAAAGACATAACCATACCTACTAAAGTCGTCAGTAAAGGTAATGAAGTAGCGGTATCCACCTCTGGCTTCTGGAGTGAAGGGTCCACACACGTCACTGTGTATAATCCCTAACAACTCGCATGCCCTTTCATTGTAGTGATTGAAAGGGTCTTTTGTCATTTTGCCAGACAAACATGATTCGCATATGGCATATGATTCCAAATCAAATGGCTCTAGAACTCCATCATCGTGGAGCTTCTTAATGCGAGTCTCGTTTATATGACCTAAACGACAATGCCAAAGATAAGTTTGATTCAAGTTACTCTTGGATCTTTTACTTATATGATAAACATCTCGTTCTATGTTATTTAGATTTAACGTATATAGACCATTATGAGAATTTGCTTTAAAATATAAAATGTCATCTTTTAAACAAGAAATCGTTTTTCCATAAAACTCATAATAAAAACCACTGTCTATAAGTAAATCAAAAGAAATAACATTTTTAATAAGTCTAGGAACATAATAACAATCTTTAAGTTCCAAGACTCTTCCTGAAGGCAACTTGAGAAGATATGTTCCTATGGCTTCGGCTCCAACCTTGGAACCTTCGCCTACTCGTAGTTCAACATCCCCTCGTCCTAGCCTCATGTTCCTCTTAAATCCCAGCAATAGATTGCAAATGTGATGACCACATTCGGTATCCAATACCCAGGATTCACTAGAAGTAACGAGACAATCAATCATAAAGATACCTGAATCACTGAAAAAATCAGTGTCCAACAGTCCCACATCGGACGTGTGCTCGCAAATATCCTTGCTGCCACAAGTTGGGCAACACAAATCAGCAAAGTTCTTCAACCACTCATCGAAAGCATCCTGCTGAATCTCAGGGAGAGATTCTTCCTCTAGCCTTTGAACATCGCGTATACACAAGAGATTCTCTTGTAGACTTGCGACAGTCAAATCAAAATTCCCAACTAAGCGTACTACCTTATCCTGATAGTATTGAGTGAGAGATCCAAACAAGAACAAGACTTGTTCTTGCTGGTTTGATGAGCCAGTAACCAGGGTGAGACAATCTAGCAACCTTCTTATGTTAGTAAGATGGTCACTCAATGGTTGATCATCTTTCATTTTTGACGAAAAAATTTCTTGCAAAATGAACTGCTTACTATCTTCAGTACTATCTTTAAACGTCTCCTCAAGATACTGGACAAACTCATAGCATGGTTTCTTACGTATATTATCAGTAAGCTCTGATAATGAAGTAAGAATGAGAATCGACATAACTTGTGATTCATCTGCCAGATACTGATAATAAGCATGAAGCTCATCATCCTGGGCATCTTGCCCTGGTTGTCCCTTGGGCACCTCGTCTATCACGTACAGTAGATCTTGTGCCTTTAGGAAGTTCCTAAGATGCACATTCCAAACTTTCTAGTTTGGACCAGTAAGCTTCCATTTTCCAGTGATGAGCCTTTGCGATTCAATTGGTGAGTAAAACGGAATTTCTGACAATACAGACATCTATAAGAAAAAAACAACAAACGGTTAGTATGATTAGAAAAATAAATAACTTCTAACATTATTACCTTTTAAGAATAATAGTTGGACTAGGATCCATATTTCACGCCCTCTAATGCAAGGTTTGGGCACTTCCCATTAGAGCCACGCTATTTCTGGTCGGTATAGCCATACCGATCGCCTCTTGAACTAGAAACGATTCCTAGATGTTTGGGATATCAAGTTGAACAACAAACTTGTACATGTTTTAATCCCTCTAGTGCACTTTGGGCCGGGACTCCCGATTATCACCAAAATAGATCGTACCACCTAAGACAGTGCGATGCCTTGAGCCGGGACTCCCGATTATCACAAGTCCCTACGCACCCTAACACTCGAATTGATTTGAATCCACATCTAAGGCTCTTTCTCCTTACAATGTGAATATCGTTGAACAAGTGAGGTGTTCCATTAGGTGGGTTGCACTCTGATCTAAGATTTTCTAAAAAGGATTTTCCTTTGTTCGAAAAAGTTAGCCAGTTTTTAATTACTTGGTTTTATAAACTAACTGTTTATATCGTCATTACAATTTTAAACTTGGTTTTCTAAATAAACTGTTTATAATTACCATTATTGATATTAAACTTACCTTGGTTTTCTAAACAAACTGTTTATAATTACCATTATTAGTTTTTAAAACTTAGTATTATAAACTAACTGTTTATAATTACCATTCTTTATTAAAACTTGGTATTATAAACTAACTGTTTATAATTACCATCTTTTTATTCCAATTAAAAATAAATAAATGAAATAAAATAAATACATGCAATTAATTAAAATTGCTTATGTCATAACCCCAAAGACTTAGTATTGTGTTTTGTATATTTAAAAGAATAAAATAATTTCCGAAAAATAAAATAAGTAAAAAATTTCGGAATTTTTAAAATAAACACAATGTCACTTCTTTTGGGTTATGTCATACTTATTAAATAAATAAATTAAACTGATAATTTTTAAATTACCAAACTGATAATTAATAAATTACCTATAAACTGGTTTCTTATTTCCCTCTTAATTTAATGATTATCTTGATTTTAACAAACCTCATTAAAATCAGTTTAACTTAAATGTTTATTAAAACTTTATTGTTATTATTAAAAAAAAATAAACTAGTCAAAAATTGAAAAGATTTGACTTTTAATGATAAAATCTTACATAGAACTTGTAGATTTTATCCCTTATTTAAGATCACATACTTTCCAAAAACGTTGGGAAATCTTGGATAAAAAATAAACGTTTCTTGACCACGAAGTTACCCCAACCGAAACTCGGTGGGATGGAGTCCGTCGATCAACACGATGGCCGAGCCGGTCCGACCGAAACTCGGTTGGTTCGGTTCGGTTTTTTGTAAAAAAAAAATTTATTTTGTTTTCGGTAATAATAACAATAATAAACAAATAAGATGTTAAAATTTTAAACGAAAAATTTAACATAACTTTTTCTTGATCTTTTGTCTTAAAACCCATTTATTCCAATTATTCAAAAACTTTGAATAATATACTTGGATCAAATATACTAGGTTTAATTTTACTAAACAAAAAGAAAGAAAAACTTAGTCACTTTTTATCTTGAAACCTATTCAATCCAATTGTTCATAAACTTGAACAATTTTTCTTGGATTAAATTTGCTAGGTTTCTTTCTAAGATAAAAAAAAAACTAATAATTATATATATACATATATAAATTTCGAAAAAAAAAGAAGGAAAGAAAAAGAAACCTAATTTCTTTTTATCTATAACCCTATTCAATCCAATTGTTCATAAACTTGAACAATTTTCTTGGATTAAATTTCCTAGGGTTCTTTTTGCTAAACAAACAGAAACTCAACCGAATCTCATTGAGATTAGTAGGAAGCTCTGATATCACTGTAGGAAAACCTAGTAGGATTCACATGGCGGAACTTGAATCCCACATACCGGATCTCTACTAGACAATGAGATCACAAGAACAAAGAGATGATGAACATTACCTTTAGATTGCTAAAGAAGTGATCCACCTCTACTGCACCACCTGAACACGCTGCAAGACCGCGTTGTACCAACAAAGTATCACACAAGAACTTGTGTGTGTGTGTTGTATTCGAACCAAGCAAGAACCGAAACCCCTTGGGGTTTTTCCTATTCGGCCGAGAGAGAGGAGAGGGAGGGATTAGGGTTTTGAGTGTGTAAAGTGATTAACCCCTAAACCCTTACACAAGCCCTTTATTTATAAGGCTTTATGTTACAGTTTAGTCCTTGGAGTTTAATTATGATTAATCTCATAATTAAACTTCCTGTTAACACTTTAAACTCTTGGACTTTTACTAGTTAATTAATTAACTATTAATTAACTGTCCGTTAAATATTTAACTTAATATTTAACTTTCCTCTTAAATAATAATTAACTTATTATTATTTATTCTCTTCTTTATAATTAAGTTAACTAGTTAATTATTCCACACAACTTACTTTATTCGGTTGTCCATTATTGGGTGTGTAGTGGTGTGACCCTTTAGTGCCTTATAACATTGGACACGGTGACACGTGTACTTATCTGTGCACATAAATCCTTCAAATTTTACTATTATACCCTCCATAAACGTTTTCTCTATCCAAATTTTTTCATTTATTTACAATTAGACCCCTTTTAATTTTAACCACTCATCTATTGATCCAAGGGCTCTAACTAGGTTCTCGCAGTTCTCGCAATTTTAGTGGTTCTCGCATGAACCGCTCTCTCTCTCTCTCTCTCTCTCTCTCTCTCTCTCTCTCTATATATATATATATATATATATATATATATATATATATATATATATATATATATATATATATATATATATATATATATATATAGTGTCCGATTCAGCGCAGAACCGTTTTTGGCGACAGAACCACAGAACCAATTTTTAGGCTAATCTAGATCGTCCATCTTTTCATCTACGGTTAACATTGTATAACCGATTTTTGACATAAATTTTAATTAAAATTCTGATATTTTAAAATAAAAGAGGGGTATATTTGGAATGATTTTTTTGGAATGGATATTCTTTTAAAAAATAACCGATCTTATTCAATGCTTATTCAAAGCATTCGCAAGGAATCCGGAACCACGAACGATTTTGGCTTCATCTTCCACTTATCACATTCCAATAATCACAATCATTAAAAAAGACAACTGATTCTCCGAAATCATTCACGTTGTTTGATCGTCGATATTAGGAATCACGAAATTCACTTTCAGCCGTTGTCGTCTTCTAGCTAGGGTTTTTTTCAGGCGATTAGAGGGTTTACGATTTTCAAAATCAAGGTTCAATAACGATGTCAGGTTCGTGATTATTGCTTTTTTTTTGTTTATATGGTTCTGGTTTAGCGATTATAGGGTTTTTGAATGTGAATTTTAGGGCTTTTCTGCCGAATTAGTATTAAAGTTTACATCTTTTTATTTATCTTGTAATTACTTTTTTTATTATGAAATTAAGTATGTAAATGCATGTATTGTTAAAGTTTGATTGTTATTTATGTTGTATTCCCTGATTTTCTTATGTGATTGTTGATTATTTGGTTGGGGTTCGATTGTTGCTTAATAAAATTGTGGTCAAATACATGGATGTTAGGAAGATTATGTCAAGTTTAATCACATTTTTATGATTCTGAGCTATTATAATACTAGCTTGTACAGTTTTGATTTGCTTAATTTGTTGTATTATGTATTATCGGTCTCCATTTTTTTAGTGAACTATCTTTATGTTATGTTTAGGTTACTGAAATGTCATGTTTTTGGTGATATTATTTTCATTATCGATTATTATATAAGAATTATGTTGTGAAACATGGTCTATAGGATAGTATGATGCTTGGTTTAATGACATTGTATGTTTTCCAGTTTTCATTTATGTCATTTTGAATTGTATTTGCAATTGCAGGTATCAGAAGAAGGGGTAGGAAAAAACCAAGATCAGTTAACTACAATGAAAGTAGCAGGCCAAAACCTGTTGTCTTATCCGGTAAGTTTGTTTTATTTACATTGGATGTGAATTTTGTCTAATGTATGGTTTTGTTCAGATTTAGACGATGAAGAAGATCGAATTAATCGTAAAAGGAAAGGGAAAGGCAAGGTTGGTGAAACATCTAACCGAGATGAAGGAAATGGTGTCAGTGCAGCAATTAAAAATGAGTTTTTTCACACTCGATCTAGCCCCAAGACTATAAGTTCAGTAATGTCAACTTTGAATCCAAGTCAGAAGGCTTGTTTTTGATTTTAGTGTTGATAGCATCCCTACGAAGCTCGCTTTATTTGTTGTAGGTGTTTTTACCGGTGGACAATCATGAACAACTTCTATTGCTATCGTTTGATATGAGATCCGGTGCTGTTGTCTTGTTTGATGGAAAGAAAAATGCACATCCAATAGGAAAAATAATTAAATGTTCCCGTTGGCAGTACCAAACAACCGATGTTGCTCTCCAAATTGTAAGTTGCGTTTAGTATAGTACATTTTTGCAAGTCTTTTTTAAATACACAACTTTGAATGTTCTAACTTTTTATCCTTAACATAAACAGAAAAAACTTTTTGGTCTATATCTTTTAAGCATCCGATGTCCGATAGGAAAGAAAATAGAAAGTGTATCCCAACTGGAAGTAGCTGAATTTGACTGGCAAACAACTCGATACAAGCAAACTGTAAACGGGTTAGTTATTATGAGAATTATGGAGGCTTATTTCGGGGAGGATTTAAGGAAGTTTGATTGTGGTTTTTCTAAGTGCAAGTTTGGAAACCAGTTGGAGTTACTGAAACAAAAGTATGTTACCCGTATTTTGATGTCAGACGACAACATGGCGAAGAAGGAAATGAAGAAAATGGCTGACGCATCAGCAAGGTAGAAGGTGGTACGAATGGATGATTTGAGATCACTTTATTAATCCGTTAGAACTGTGATTACTTGTTTTTGGTTGTTTAATACTTTTTTTTTGTTTTTGTTTATTTATGGTACTGGTTTTGTTGCGTTTATTACCTATTAACATTATATGTTTCATTAACACCGGTGGTTGTTTTAGGCAAAAAACAGTGGTTGCTTTAGATGTTTTTTGTCAACGGTGGTTGTTTTAGATGTTTCATTAACAACGGTGATTGTTTTAGGCAAGAACAGTGGTGGCTTAAGATGTTTATTGGCAATGGTGATTGTTTTAGATGTTTATTAGCTATTAACATTAGATGTTTCAGTAACAACGGTGGTTCTTTGCATTTTTTAAATATTAACATTAGATGTTTCAAGGAAGTATGTAGCTTTTAACTTTAATTTTTAAAATTAGAACAACCTATAAATATGTTTTAACTCAAATTTAGATGTTTCATGGAAGTATGTAGTTTTTAACTTTACGTTTATTAAATATTAACATTACATATTTATTACCTATTAACATTAGATGTTTCATTCACAACAGTGGTTCTTTTCGGTTATTAAATACTAACATTAGATGTTTCAATGAAGTATGTAACTTTTATCTTTACGTTTTACAATTTGATCAACCTATAATATGTTTTAACTCAAAAACGTCTAATTGTTATTTGGCTTGTTACGCATCATGCTACGCATTCAACATCGGCAAAGGGAAAAATGTATATTTGTATTAACCATATACAGAAATAACATGCAGTTAATGATTTACAAATACTAACCTAAACCTATCTAAAATAAACGGTAATGTAGTTATTATAATCTTACATTAAAAATATAAATATGATATTTTGAACATCTAATGCACTATTATAAACTGTATTTAACATCCAATGCAGTTATTATAATCTTACATTAAAAACATAAATATGATATTTTGAACATCTAATGCACTATCAACATATATTTACAAATTACAGAATTTACCAAACCTTCAACATACAATAAATACGTTCACTTAAATGTCGATAACATCAAATGTCTTTCACCAAGAAATTATACATTCATACACCAAACAGTTAATTATGGTACACATAATCTGAATCATTCCATACGATTTTCGTATAATTTATTTTTCAACATGTCATATTAATTAAGAATTTAACAATTGAAAAAAACTAAAAACATACCGATTGTTTCATCTACAAAATCTGCTAAAATATCTGGTGTTCGTTCTTCATAATAGTCTTCATTCACGTTTTCTTCTGAAATTATCGATATTCCTTGCTCATTATTCATTTTTTCTTCTATACGTGCTATTGATTTCCGTCGATCTTTAGGGTTCCAGTACAATTGTCGAATGAAACTTAAAAACGGCTGGGGGTTTAGATATCTATCGTGGTATTGTAAATCAAACTGATTACCCATGTTTTTAGGAAGAAGACGTTTTATGGTATTATTTCCATATCTACCGGATTTGCAAATGTACAGAAATACCCTTCCCGATTTTATTTATTAAATAATTTTTATTTAAAACTTGCTGCAATCTGATTGGCTGCATTCCGGTTCTGTGGTTCTGACGCTAAAATCGGTTCTGCGCAGAATCGCACCCTATATATATATATAGGGTTGAATTAGTTTCAGAACCAATTAAGGCTACAGAACCAGCAGAACTCAATCTAAACCATTGATTTTTGAAATGAAATGATCATGAAAGACACATTAATGTATTTGATGAGGGATCCCCAAATATTGGTTTGCATGGATGTCATTCATGCATGTATACATATATGTATAGATAACACTTATGTATACATACATGAAAACATATACATATATGTATACATGCATGAATTCTGCTGGTTCTGTAGCCTTAATTGGTTCTGATTCTAATTCTACACTATATATATATATATATATATATATATATATATATATATATATATATATATATATATATATATATATATATATATATATATATATATATACACATAAGTGGGATCCTGTGAGGACTCCAAACACGGTGAGGACACCTCAAAAAAATTTCAAAAAAATCGGAAAAAAAATATATAACTCCCCATGATTATTACTACATTTGACAAAAATAAATAAATTATGATCCACTTTTTTTTGCGGATCATAACAATGATCCATATTTTTTTTGTGGATCATTATTATGATCCATATTTATTTTTTTTGAATCATTTTTGAATTTTTTTTTTTTTTTTTGGGATCTTATAGGCTGCGATTTTAATATTTAAAAAAGAAATGTTTTTGAAAAAGTTTGTTTTGGATCATTTTTAGAGTTTTTTTTGGAGTCCTTGCAGTCCTCACCGGGAAAAGAGTCCTCACCGGATCCGGACCCTACACACACACACACACACATATATATATATATATATATGATCCAAAACAAACTTTTTACATAAAAGTTTATTTTTTAAATATCTAAATCGCAGCCTATAAGATCCAACCAAAAAAAAAGTTTTTCAAAAATGATCCAAAAAAAAATATGGACCATAATAATGATCCACAAAAAAAATATGGATCATTGTTATGATCCGCAAAAAAAGTGGATCATAATTTTTTTTTCGAAATTTTTTTTGGTCAAATATAGTAATTATCATGGTGAGTTATATATATTTTTTTCAGAATTTTTTGAAATTTTTATGAGGTGTCCTCGCGAGTCCTCACCATTTTTGGAGTCCTCACCGGATCCCACTTCTATATATATATATATATATATATATATATATATATATATATATATATATATATATATATATATATATATATATATATATATATATATATGGTCCGGATCCGGTGAGGACTCAAAAACCAGTGAGAACTCCCAAAAAACTCTGAAAATGATCCAAAACAAACTTATTTAAAAAAAAAATTCTTTTTTAAACATAAAAATCGCAGCCTACAAGATCCAAAAAAATAAAAAATAATCCAAAAAACAATATGGATCATAATTTTGATTAACAAAAAAAATATGGATCATTATTATGATGCACAAAAAAAAGTGAATCATAATCTTTTTTTTCAATTTTTTTTGGTCAAATGTAATAATAATCATGGGGAGTTATATATATATTTTTCGGAATTTTTTTTAAATTTTTTTGAGGTGTCCTCGCGAGTCCTCACCATTTTTTGAGTTCTCACCGGATCCCACTTCTATATATATATAATTTACAGAACCCATTTATTAGGTAGAACCCAGCAGAACCCATCTAAGCCAATCAAAATTTAGTAAATAAATATGCAAACCAATAACATTTAACCTAAATCAAACATAGACTTTAAAAAACATCAAAAATACTCGAAAACATACATGTATAACACTTATGTATACATACATGAAAACATACATGCACAATAACATATATGTTTACATGCATGAATAACATCCATGCAAACAATATTTGGGGGTCCCTCATCAAATCCCTTAATGTGTCTTCCATGATCATTTCATTTCAAAAATTAATGGTTTAGATTGAGTTCTGCTGGTTTTGTAGCCTTAATTGGACGGCAAAAACATCATACCGATAGGCAAAAGCCTAATCTACTCTTATGTATATATTTGGAACGGCAAATCCTAATCTACTCTTAATTACCACATATGTTCAAAACGAGACTCGAACTCCTGACTACAAGATTAAAAGACAAACATCATACCAATAGGCAAAAGCCGGATGAAACCCAACAAATCAAAAATTTGAGTAACATTTATAAACGTATTTACTGTTTAGGCCCACATTATATAATGGGCTTAGGGCTGCATAGGGCTCCAACAAACCTACCATATAAAAAGCTCGTTTTCTCATTTACTTTCCAATGCTGAAGAACGAGAGCTGACGGCGGAGAGCTTCTCACAACCTCAAATTTCCGGCGTGTCGGCATTATGGTTAGTTTCCGACCTCATCGTTCAATTCCGATCAATTTCTTCGATATATATAACTGATATTTAAAAACAATAAGTAAATGTGCAGACTTTTAAGAGGAGAAATGGTGGACGCAACAAGCATGGTCGCGGCCATGTGAAGTTTATTCGCTGCTCCAATTGTGGTAAATGTTGTCCCAAGGTACACTTCTATGTCCAATTATCGAAATTTGTGTTATATGGAGATTGGACAAGAGTTTATTATTGTATAAATTTGTTTAATTTTATGTTAATTTGTATCTTGATGATTATTTGTAATTTGGCTTTCATTTTCAATTAATATTAACATACAGTAGACTGCAATTTGAATTTTTCTAAATTTAATGTTCTGATGCATGATTTTCAAATTTACGATTTTAGCAACTGGAAAGAGACCTAGGAAAATCATATCACTTGAAGTCTAGGTTATTATCAAGGGTGCTGTTAGTAGAGGATTTAGAATGGAACTTTGAATTGGTTGAGGTTTTGAGACATGATTGACACTGAAAAAATTAGGGTTCATTAGCAAGGTTGAAATGGATGCATAAATTTGATGCAAACTATTGTATCTAAAATTTTGTCCATGCTGACTGTAAAGCAAAAGTATTGCAAAAACTGTAAATTGAACTTGTAATTTTTAGTATATGATGTGATTCATTATAAAGGTGTCACTGTAATTTTAATCCAAACTTAATGTATTTGGATTTGCCTATTTCCATTATTACATGAATATATTGTATTGTTGTTTTATCAATAACGAAACATTAAAACTAGTTTTTATTGTTAATTTCAGGACAAGGCTATCAAGAGATTTATGGTTCGGAACATCGTTGAACAAGCTGCTGTTAGAGATGTTCAAGAAGCTTGTGCTTTTGACCGTAAGTCTTGTTTTATACTACTTGATTACGAACACTAAATATAATAACTACTTTTTCGTTAAAAATAAATTATTATTTTTGTAGAGTACACTCTTCCAAAGCTGTACTTGAAGATGCAATACTGTGTCTCGTGTGCAATTCACTCTAAAGTTGTTAGGGTGCGTTCTCGTGTTGATAGGAGGAACCGTGAGCCCCCAAAGAGATTCTCTCGCCCAAGAGTATGCTAATGCTATGCTACTATTTATATTTTTTAATTATTACATATTAATTAATAATTAATTATATTAGATTAAGGTAAGCGAATGTTAATCTGATTATTTGTGTTTTAGGATGATGGTCCCAAACCTGGTCAGGCCCCTAGACCTGGTGGTGCTGCTGGTCCAGCTCCTGTTCGCACTTGAAGAGAGTTTTTGTCTGGTGGTAGATTTCAAGGCTTGATTTTTGAGTATTTCTGTTATGTTTTCTTGTTTTAGCTGTCAGCTATTTTCTTGTTGTGGATCTGGACTAGATAATCTTCATTTTTATAAGATGGTTGTGCTGCTTTGGTTGTTAGCTGCAAAAAACTGTTGCACCATTTTTTCATATATTTAAAATGAACCTTTGCTCCGATATTTGAAAATTCAGAGACAGTGTTTGAATTTATGTTTAAAGCAAAAACAGTAAAGAAAACTAGTATTTCTTAATGTGCCGAAAATCAATAAATTGACGCAAATTTTGGTAATACTCGTATCATGTTACTGGAATCTGATAGAGTTGGAATCCAATTCTATAACATTTCAATGTTTGGTTCTTAAAAAATTAAAAATGGATGGAATTGGAATCCTAAATGATAGAAATATTCTACCAAATGAAGGAATCTCAATTCCATCCAAATGTTGATGGAATTGAATTTCAAGATTGGATGTAATGTTCTTTTACCTTTATACCATTTATACCGACCACCACAACCACCATCATCCAACACCGCCACCACCGCCACCACCCACCACCGCCACCGCCACCACCTACCACCGCCCCCACCACCGACCGTCGCCACTACCACCACTGACCACCACCACCACCACCATCACCCACCCACCGCCGTCACCACCAATTGCCGCCGCCACCCACCCCCACCACCCATTGCCACCACCACCTCCCACCATCACCCACCGCCGCCACCACCATCACCCACCACCGCCACCACCACCATTACCACCCACCATCACCACAACCACCCACCACCAACCAACCACTACCAGTAATAAGGATAAATTCGTCATTTTAGATAATTCCAATTTCCAATTCATGTCAACCAAATAGAATATTGAATTGGATTCCAATTCCATTTCATGTCAACCAAACACAGGATGAAATTGGATTCCAAATTCCTGGCAGATTCCAATTCCTTCCTATATTCCAATTCCACCAGAAACATTCTGCGAACAAAACAGCACCTAAGAAAATTGATATTCATACCACAAAAACTACTTCCTACATCACTATGTATAAATTTTAAAGCAGTTTGTACAACAATGCCGGAACATAATATGTGGTATAGGAATTAATTTATGTGATGTGAATATCACTCCCTAAATACTAAATTAATGATTTGAATCTAATCATACTAAAATCAAAATTAAACTTCCACCATTTACGAAAAACATAATCAAACTTCCACCATTTACTAAAAACAAAATCAAACTTCTACCCTTTATTGACAAGGTAAGTCTAGTCCAAAAACCAAACTGGATCTAATTTGATATCATATGTTAAACAAGGAATAGGACTGAAAAAAGAGCAAGCGAAGAAATCTTATCAACTTTACTTATTCAAAATTGTGGTTAAGAGAATTAATTTATTTTGTTATTTGTTACTCCTTCCATCTCATATTAAAGTTCCCATTTCTATCATAATATTTGTCTCAAAATAAAGTTTCCAATTCTCAAATTAGAGAGATACACTCAATAAAATAAAATTATTACCATGTACTTCACCACTAACTATCTTTTAAAAACATTTTCTCTCTCCAAAATAACCTTATATTTTAATCAATATAATACCAAGACCACAACACTAACTAACTCCTAAAAATTTGTGCCCAATTGAAATGAGAACTTTATTAAAGGACGGAGGGAGTATAATTTATTTAATATTTGAATTAAAAAATTAGAAAAACCAGAAGAAAAAAAAAGTTAAAAATATTTCCAAAATAAAACGTTGTCCAGAACATTTTACCGCTCTTTTAACAACTGGCACTTTCTCAGCAATAGTCTCCTCCCTGTGCTCTTAACTACCGTCCCAGATATGCTCTCGGCGACATGGACGCCACCGACACCGCCTCCGCCTCAACTTCCATTTTGAAACTCCATTGTTGGACGGTGTCGTTGACGGCTTCGTTGACTACAAAGGCCGTCCGGCGGTCAGATCAAATTCCGGTGGCTGGAGATCCGCCTCTTTCATAATCGGTAACCTAAATCTCACACAATCAAAACCAAATTCTTTGTCTATTTTCTTCAAACATCACTAACGGTTTTGAAATTCTACACAGGTGGCTGAGAGAATTTCATACCATGGAATCAGTTCAAATCTAATCACCGGACCATTGGGCCAATCGACGGCGACGGCAGCAGAAAACGTGAATGCGTAGTCTGGAACGGCGTCGCTTCTTTCGGTGCTTTCGTCGGTGATGCGTTTGTCGGTAGATACCGTACAATTTTGATCGCTTCTTCACTCTATATACTGGTAAGTCATCTTTTGTTGAATCAGTTCATGTTATTAATGGTTTATTGCAGTGTATAAGTATAATTTGTGGTCAAAGTTAAATGCATCCTAGTCAACCTACGGTCTTAATTGGTCTACCAAGATCCATGATAATTAACACAGAAGCTTATTACAGGATGATCTTACATAACAAAATCAATATAGTATTTTAAGACAATTTTATATTTAAGACAATTGTGAATAGTTAATTAGCAATTAAGTTACACAAATTAAGTTGGATGCCTTGAGGATACCAATTATATTCTATCCAGTTATATATACAATGCAATATTTGACTTGAAATATTGTTTAATAAAAAATGTTTAACTATGATTAATTATCTTTAACTTCAATTTGGTATGATTAACAGGCACTTGCAATGCTGACCTTTTCATCTCTACTCCCTTCTTCCAACTGTGAAATCGCCACATCATGTTCGCCACCTCAGTCCAAAATCATTTTATTTTACATTTCACTTTATATTGTTGCATTTGCACAAGGAGGACTCAAACCGTGTGGTCACGCATTTGGTGCTGACCAGTTTGACTCAGAAAACCCAGAAGAAATCAAATCCAAAAGCTCGTTTTTCAACTGGTGGTATCTTGGATTATGTGGCGGGCCGTTAATTGCACTCGGGTTTCTTAACTACATTCAGGATAACTATAGTTGGCCTCTAGGGTTTGGGATTCCTTGTATTTTAATGGGTTTTGCACTGGTTATATTTTCGGTTGGAACTGTAACTTATCGGTTTGGAGAAAAGGTTAATGAAAAGAGTGAAGAAAAAGAAGGAAAAACAGTACTTAGATTAATTCCAATATGGGCCAGCTGTTTACCATTCGCGATCGTTTTTGCTCAATTTTCCACATTATTCACCAAACAAGGAGTCACAATGGACCGGTCAATCAGGTCAAACTTTAACCTTCCAGCCGCCACACTACAATCTTTCATCAGCATGACAGTTGTCATCCTCATTCCCATTTACGACAAACTCATCATTCCAATTGCTCGATCGATAACTAAAAAGCCAGCTGGCATAACAATGCTTCCGAGAATCGGTACTGGAATATTCCTATCTATTCTTTCAATGGCGGTTGCAGCAATTGTTGAAATCAAACGACTTCAAACCGCAAAAGAATTCGGGCTAATAAATGACCCGAATGCAACGGTCCCGATGAAAGTATGGTGGTTGGTACCTCAACAATCCATGAAATGTATTTTTGCAAAATACCAGAAGATCTACGCAAATTAGCAGCAAACTTTTTGAAAGATAAAATTTTACCTTCATCATTCATGGCTCCATGAGTGAGGACAGAATTGATACTACTGGTGGAAGCATCATTTCCATCACCATTTTTAAGAATTTGCAGCATATCCATTAAACTTTGATACTGTTCATCACTTATATTTGGAGTGGAAACAACATTCTGAATAGTAGATTTAGCATCTTCTTTCTTAGTTTTGGTAAACTTGAAATTTGTTGGAAAACCAATAAGTCGATAACATTGTGACTTAGTGTGGCCAGTCTTCTTACAGTGACTACAAACAACAACTCTCCTATTGTAATTGTTAGTGGAAACATTCATAGCAGCAACATCACTTATAAAATTTGAAGGCAATTGTATGTCACGTTGTCGTTCCTCTTGAATTATTATAGAATATGCAGTGGATACAGTAGGTAAAGGCTTCATCATCAAAATTTGACCTCTTACAACGCGATATGAATCATTGAGTCCCATGAGAAGTTGCACAAGCCTTTGATCTTCAAGAAACTTGTGAATTCCTGCTGCCGTACCACAAGAACAAGCAGGCAAACCTTGAACTATGCGTAATTCATCCCAAATTTTAGACAATTTTGTGAAAATCCAGATCCATTGAACAAATTCGAAACGAGAACTGAACTCGGATTGTCAGAAGATCCGAGAAAGAAAGGATTAGATGCATCGATAACATTCAGATTAACAGGAACTTGATTTGGTTGAGACATGGCAAAATTTGATCACAGTGGATGAAGATGAAAAAAAAATGATACGAAGGTGATGAATCACCTCTCTGATACCATATTCGAGAGAACAGAGAGAAGTTTTATTTGTATTGAACGAATTGATTGATTACAATTGAAAGAAGAAAAGCAATATATACACAAGTCATAGACCTAACATTGACCTAATTTTGACTTGAACGGCCTAACCACTATTACAACTAATCAACAGAATATTAACAACTTATTAAAAGATTACTAAAATGCCCTTCCTTGATTAGTATAACAGCTGATGTTTTTACTATGGTCGGTTTGCAAGAGTTTTTTTATGATCAAGTTCCGAGTGAATTAAGAAGCATAGGTTTAGCGCTTTATTTAAGTATATTTGGTGTTGGTAGCTTTTTAAGCAGCTTTTTGATATCGGTTGTTGAGAGAACGACCGGTGGTGGTGAAGATGGTTGGATTGCCAATAATTTGAACCATGGTCATCTTGATTACTTTTATTGGCTTTTAGCTAGTATTAGTGTGGTCGCGTTTGTGATTTATTTGTATATTGCGAAAAATTATATATATAATCGAGCTACTACCTTATAAAAGGCCGACTTGTAAAAAATTAGGGTTTCGGCAGGTCGATGGTTGCAGAAACCTAATTCCAGCCAGATTAGGTTTTCGAGAAGAAGGGGCTCGATACCATGTTGGAGATTGTGGAAATACTCGTTAAAGTTTTGTGTTGTATGATACGATCAATTCAGAAATCACTGAAGAAATGAGAATCGATCCAAATCATACACAGGAATTTCTAGGTTTAGAAAGAAACTCGAATGCACAATTCAATTGAACGATCATTCGATTACAGTTCGAATACACGATTACAATGGAGAGGAAAATTGAGAGAAAACACAATTGTTCAAAAACTAACTAACAAACTATAGACAAACACGTCTTATAGGTAAACGATAAGCAACTCCAGCTATCCACCAAAGTCAATGCAGTCAACAAACTTATTAACAACCAGTCACGTGTGAACCACGTGACCTTTTATTCATTTATTAAATGGATCATTGTATTGATACGATTTACATAGAGTTACAGATATACGATATCACACAGATATACATTTTGTGCTGAAGAGCTTGTACGGTTGTACCAAGTGCTGAAGATGGATAAACTATAAAATTAACTATTTAACAAATATGATGTTGTTTTAGATACGTGACGATTGTAAAAGTTTGAAGTATTCTTGTATCTTGTTTAATGTTTTGGCTTGTTAATTAATGAGAAAATTGTGTAATGTGCAATGGTTGGGTTTGATTTTGTTTTCAGTTAAATGTATGATTTAGTACTAGACTGAAACAAAAATATTGCTTCACACAATCAAATAACTTTTAGAGCAATTTTTATTTCTATCATACACTTTTGTAAGAAGTATTTTAAGAAGCAATCTTAATACTCTTTGAGTAATATATGACTATCTACATTTTACTCATCACATACTTTACCTTTAATACTTTTGGAGTGAATGTATGACTACCTACATTTCACTTACCACATGCTCTACCTTTTATAGTGTTTGAATATCATTATTGTTGTATCATATACATATGCAATCATCAAAAATTAAATAAATAAATAAATAAAAAATAGTGACATACACGAGCCAAACTAATCAAAAAATATTTGCTCACAATCCGTTTGTATATTCAAATTTCAAAAACATTACATTGCAACTCTAATCCCACAAACCAAACAAACAAATCAAATCAAATCACAAAATCAAATATAAAATCAAGAATAAATAATGTATAGATGAAGCAAGAATCAGCTTTTACTCAGATGCCACCTTCTTGAACCTGTACAACACCTTCTTATTCTTTGAGGTTTGATTATAAAATGTAAGCACCACTTTCCCTGCTTCCCCACATTTAAACCTCCCACAAATCACCGAATCATCGACCGTAACCTTCCTCGATTTTTGAACGATAACCTTGTATCCATCTTCCGCACTCGGTACAAATTCCGCCCCATATGATACTTCACATCCCACCACTCTTGCTTCCCATACCAATGTACATGCCTACAACCATATTCATCAAAAAAACATCATTCAAATAGAAAATAAAAGGCTAAAATAAATTTTAGTATCCTGAACTTGATTGACCGAGTCCTCTACTAACCTGAACTATTAAAAGTGCAGCACATGATAACCTCAACTTGGAAAAATAGTCAATATATTGACAGTTCGTCAAAAGTTATCTTAACGAGTCATGGTACAAAATTGACTATTTTTGTAAGTTTAGGATACTATATTGCACTTTTAATAGTTTAGGGTAACAACCGATCAAATGATTTCAATTATTAAAGTACCTCGGGAGCAAGGAGCTCGATTGTGTGTTGGCAAGAAGGCTTAATGATCTCTTCTGTGATGCAATCAGTGTTGGTGAATTCCTGTTCACCATCTCTGCTAAGCCCACCGTATTGAACTGGAACAAGCTCGGGTGCTATGTATCTGTATTTGTATGAAAAAATATTAGAAAAATTATTAGTATTTATATATGTAAGAATTTAATAATTGGACAATAAAACTTACTTGAAGAGGGTTTCGGTTGTCTTTGAAGGACCTGCAAACACAAACTTGCTTTTGGTCCTTTGTGTGAAGAATGGATTAATCACCTTGTAGAAAGCTAGGTACCACCATGGAACATTAACAAACACCTTCAAGAAAACAACAAAATTTATCTCAAAATAATATTTTTTTAAATACCCATGTGTAATTACCACATGACGATAAAACCCAGTGAACAAAATGAAAAAGAAAGACAAAAAACAAAACCATGTGGAAGTTGGGGTCGACCGTTGACTCAAGGTCAAAAGGACAAAAATCAGAACATGTCGTCAAAGTCCCCAACCAATGGAAGAACTTAAACTGACAGGTATAAAAAATTAAAAAAGAACACAAATTCTAACCTGTTTGGCAACGAATTCTGGGTAATTGTCTTGGAACAACTGGAATACTTGTCGGAGCTCTTTCTTGAACGGCGCCGGAGAATATTTCAGATCGTTGACTTGAACGATGGTGGAGATTCCTTCGGGACTGAAATCGAGTTTTCTGATGGTTTTTTCAAGAAACTGGATTCTCCACCGGAGAAATTTCTTCCGTTTTTCTTCGTCGGAAAATGTTTCTTGATATAATTCTTTGTCTTGGTATTCACCAAATGCGTTGTAACAAACTGGGTGGCCTTCTTTATCAACGCCGTGCATGTAAACCACCTTTTCTTGTTCCGATCCTAAATCTTGTTCGAGTAACACTACTACAGAAACGATTTGTTGTTGCGGGGAAAACGATTTGTTGTTGCGGGGAAAGGAACGCACTAACAAACTACGCACTATCAAACAACACAAACCGCAACAAAAGAGAAACCGCAATATCAAACACAGAGACCGCAACAAGAAAGAAACCGCAATATTAAAGCCAACACCGCAACAAAAGAGAGACCGCCGTATTAAATCCAGCACCGCAACAAAAGAGAAACCGCAATATCAAACGCTGAGACCGCAATAAGACAGAAACCGCAACATTAAAGCAAAAACGCGCTATTAGTTTTTCGCACACTACACATACCCGCAATATTAGTTATTCGCACACATGATAAAGTAACCGCAATATTTGTTATTCAAAATAAACAAAAAAAAATCATTCCACAATATATATATATATATATATATATATATATATATATATATATATATATATATATATATATATATATATATATATATATATATATATATATATATATATATATATATTATATTCTATATTTAAAGATAGCACCCAAAAACATATATACAACCGCACAGTAACTTAATTTACACTTGCTATATGTTCAAGAATTTACACTTGCTAACTTAATGTCTAAAGGGTTGTGATCATTGTAATGGACCGTGTTTCATAAATTTACAACTATATGTTCAAGAATTTACACTTGCTAATTAATTGCTAACCTTTAAAAAGTGGCATCACTTTGCTTGCACTCCTTCATCCATTCGAGATACAGTGGCAACAACCTTTCTATGTATTCATGAATCATAGAAGCATCAAAACTCTTATTACGCTTCCACATCTGCTCATGAAAAATAATTAATATCAATAATTTTTACATCTAAATGAGTAATATTTTAAAATTATAACATAAACTTACAGATTGGTTGATGTTAAACTGTATGGTCTGTAAAAATTCTTCAATATGTCGACTAACAATGTAACCACACTCCCAGCTTTGGTCTTGTTTCCAGCACTGTAATATTTCAATATATTGAATATTTTATACATCTTAAATAAATTGGTAAAAAATGGAAATAGAAAACATACAGTTGTGTTTATCCATTTAAATCTACGGGGAAAAATATGATTGATTACTCCTACAAGAGTGTAGTAATTGGCACCAGCTTCGACTTCACGCTTTAAAGAATCAACAATATATGCAATATTCGTTTTAGGACAGAGGATAAAAAGCATCCAGTGTTGCCTGCAAGTAAACACAAGCAATTAATCAAAGTTACTTGCTTGTATGATGATTTAGAACATCCAGTGTTGCATGTATTATGGAAAATCGAATATTACTGTTGATAGTATGGTGCAAGAATGTATGACTTGCTTGGATGATGATTTAAAACATCCCTGATATGTTGGATGACATGGTTCTTGTTGGTGCGACATTCTGGCTCGGTAATATAGTGTGCATTGAAAAATGCACATCGTGAATTGCTGCCGGCCATTGCATAATAATACCTTAAATATACAACATAAAGTTAATAAATACAATTATACCCAAATATTAAAATATTAAGCTTACATTGACAAACAATGTATCATGCTGCTATCAACCCAATGGAATCGAGCAAATTGTAAAACCTCGGTGGCTGGAATGCCTTCTGAATATATCTCCGGATACATACCCGGAGGGGAAGGAACACTAAGACCATATTTGTTATATTTGAAGAATGCATCAAGTATTGGGAGAAATTGGGGAGCATCGGCCATTACCATCGCATAATGCTCGTCGTACTGAGGATCTAGAGGAACATCCTCGGGTTCAGATTCTGTTTGGGCTTCGGGTTCTGTTTGGGCTTCGGGGATGGTTCGGGCTGGGCTGTCGGGTTGAGGTGTGGTGACGGTTTGGGCTGCGGTGGGTGTTTGGGGTATAGGGTCTGTTCGGGCTGGGCTGTCGGGTTGGGCTTCTGGGACTGTTTGGGCTATGGGGACTGTTTGGGCTGGGATAATGGTTTGTGCTATGGGGGCTGTTTGGGCTGGGTTAATGGGTTGGTTTGCGGTTACGGTTTGGGCTGCGGGGACGGTTTGGGCTGCGGGGAATGTTGGATCCTCCGATTGCAACTACCACAAGTAATCATAAAAACATTAGTATTTAAATATAATGATTAAAATAATGATAATGATAAGACTAACCATTTGTGCATAACTAACAAACTCTTGGTCTAAAGGGAATGTTGAAGTTTCGGGCATTTCTGGTATATAAACATTGTTGGTTGATAAATCAAATGGAGAGGATTCTCTCAAGTCCCTTTCCGGGGAATTGACAAGTCCATCACCGATAAGCTAAAACATCTCTACAACGTTAGATAAAAGCGTTCACAAACAATAAAAATAAACTAAAATATACCTTCACTGCATATCTTGGCCACTGTACTATACAATATGGCAAATTCTCAACCAGTTGAACATCATCTGTTTTTGTAAGAGGATGTACAGGCAAATCCTCCTTTCCTGCCACGATGGAATCCACTTGGACTTTTACACAACCATCGGCAATCTGTTTATGATGTAACAGTTGGAATACCACAGTTGGCCATACTCGTCCATAACCAACTTTGACTAGATGGGCATCCGCCACCCGAACTAGCAACTCACACGGTGACATCACCTGTGAAAACAGATACAATTATAAGGTTGGATAGTATAGGCTGCAAAACTTTTAAATTGTTACCTCAATAGGTGGATAGTGTTCCACCGTTCCACGGGACCCACATGAATCATGGTGGCTTGTGTTGACCGCGGGGGTACTTTGCGGGATCACATTTCTAATCAATCCACCTTTAACCTTTGTGTATCCAATTACCTCGGATACGGTCCGAGATCGTCCCCCGTGCTCGGGTCCTAAGAGAACAATTAAAGGATCCTTCTTATTTTCTGCATAAGTACCATCCGCTATCATCTTTTTCTCTTCCGCGAGCTACAAAAAATATTTGTTTACCAAAAAGATAAAAATATTCAATTAAATAAAACTTAGTTTACCAAAACTTGGAAATTGTCCATCGCTTCGTTAGGAAGTTCAAACTTTCCTTCACTATTCTTAACTGCACAACCCATCAAAAACAACTTAGACCGTTCATTTTGAATCTCCGAAAGAACACTATGGTTTTGTAGAAGTTCAGACCAAACTGCATCCTTTTTATTTTTTTTAAAACGGGTCCACCCGCTTCGGCCCACGCGGACCTTGAATTGTCTGCTTTTATTGCTTGCCAATGATTTCTCCCTTTTTAGCTACACAAATTAACAAGTTGTTAATAATAAAATATTGTACAACACTAAACATATAATATAATTAAGAGATACCATAAATTCTGGGGTGCTTCTTTGTGCCTTAAATGCTTCCCAATCATTCCTTTTAAGAAACTTATACTTCTCACAAGCATCCTTACCTGTAAGGACGAAATTTTTAACAAGCCTAGATTTAAAATTAGTACCCATTTTCACAGCCTTTTTCCTCATTAACTCTTTTGCATCATCGTTCTCGATATTCCACATATTCTACAATTTAGAGTAAATAAATTATAAGCTATCATCACGTCATAAATATTTCATTTTCTAATAAATATATACCTTGGTATCCAGCCATAGTTTTTCATATATGTCTTTGTCCATTTTGCCCATATCAGTTGCTAGCGGGAAACGATGTGCAACCGTCATCCCAAACCATGACGTCAGTTCTTTACTTAGAGGGATATTATTTTCATCAAATTCAGTTTTATATACATCTTCTTTATATTTCTTCCCAAAAGATGCAGGACCACGTTCGCCTCTACGTCTCTTACGCTCTTGATTATCGGCCATTTCTGCAGAATTACGACACACAATGCGTGAACATAATACGTTAACAGAAAAAGATGATTAAGAACGAATGCATAACAAACACGTACAAGAAATCATTAACATAATACTTTAATACCTATCTTGGTAAGGAAAATCGGCGATGTAACGGTAAACTAGGGTTTAGGTCGACGAGATCGAGTGATTAAGGTTTTTGGAAAAGTGATTAAGGATACGACGTGGTGAAAGCAACGTCGGTTACTATCCAAGGTGAAGAAAACGACGGTGAATCCAAACTCCGGCGAACTAGTGCAGAGTGATTTTGGTGAAGAAAACGGAGGGTTTGGTCGAAGAAGGTTTTGTGCAAAAGTGATTAAAGGATTCGATGTTTGGATAACTAATGTTTTGGGATTTGAAAATTTTGGAATAAACAATTTCGTTTTAGCGGGTCTTTACTACGTATTAGCGGGTTATTTTATTCTATTTGTTACCGTGGTTATTGTCCATTAGTTATTGCGGTTTGTTTGTTGTTGCGGTTTGGTGGATTAGTTGTTGCGGTTTTGTTGATTTGTTAATGCGGTTTTGAGTTTCATTTTTTTTCGCACACAAGAACGTTGCATAGTAAGAAATTCAAATTGATAAAAAATGTTACACATGAATAAAACAGTAAGTTAATTATAAATTTGCATAGTACTAAAAAACATATATAATACAAATATTAATGTTCAATAATATATAATAGATCGAGTTATTAAATGTATGTTCCTTCTCCGTCAATTCGTACATATGAGCTTCTATTCATGTTTTCAAAATTCCCGGGTTCGATACCGACGGAAAATGGTGGTAAATCATCGAAGTTGTCGTGTTCTTCTTCATCCACAACATTATCAACCCCAAGAATACGTCTTTTACCTTGCAACACAATGTGGTATTTTGCTTTGCTTGGATCTTTGACGAAAAAAATTTGTGATACATGTGTTGCGAGAACGAATGGCTCGGATTTGTAGCCATTAGTTTCAAGATCGATAAGTGTAAAACCATATTCGTCAACTTTAACACCCGTACGGTTATTTACCCACTTACACTTGAACACTGGGATTATGAAATCAGAATACTGCAATTCCTAAATTTCTTCTATCACACCGTAATAAGAATCTTTTGCGATGCTTATCAATGTATCTTGATCACGCCTATCGATTTCGGTTGTTGATGCTATTACTGTAACTCCACTATTTTGCACTGTACTTTTTCTATCTTGATCTTTGGTGTAAAATGTATAACCATTAATATCATATCCTTGGTAAGTTCTTACTCTAGCATCTGGACCTTGTCCCAATTTTTTGACAGTGTCATCAACGTCGTCACTTGTCACCCTCTCTTTCAACCAACTTGCCAAATCCTTGTTTTGGTTGTTTATGTACCACACTTCTTGTTTACCCGGGTTCGTCAACTTTAACATATCCATATGTTCATCAACATATGGAGTGAGGCATGTCATGTGCTTTAAGATTACTAAATGAGCAACTTGTAGTTCTCCGTGCATTGGCACTATTATCTTAAAACCTACTCCTCCCTTTCCTTCAAGTCGACCTGAATGGCGACTTTTAGGAACGCCAACACTTTTGACACCTTCCATATAGCCTAACAAAAACAAAATATATAATTAATTAATTTTTGCTATAGTTGATCATATATATTACATACGTACCTTGGCAGAACTCAATCACCTCTTCAGTAGTATACCCTTCAATAATACTTCCCTCTGGTCGATTACGGTTTCTTACATAACCTTTCAATATTCCCATGTATCTTTCAAAAGGGTACATGTAACGTAGAAATACAGGACCACATGCCTTAATCTCTTGTACGATATGAGATATTAGGTGAACCATTATATCAAAAAATGATGGTGGAAAGTGCATCTCTAGTTCACAAAGGATAACATAAACGTCTTTCTCCCATTTGTCCAAATCTTCGACATCAATAACTTTCGTATGAATATTGTTGAAAAACAAACAAAGCTTTGTGATTGTATGTCGGATATCATCTTGTAAAATTCCACGAATTGCGATTGGAATCATATGTGTCATCAAAACATGACAATCGTGAGACTTCATCCCAAGCAATTTATAATCTTTCATTGATACAAATCTTTGAATGTTTGCTGAATAAGATGACGGAACCTTAATATCGTGCAAACATTGGCATAACTTTTTTTTTCTTCTTTCGTTGTATTATAACATGCGGGTGGAAGATAAGTACGAGTGCCTCGTTGTACGGGAGCAAGATCTTTACGTATTCCCATCTCGACCATGTCATTTCGAACCTTAATACCATCTTTAGTTTTGTACTTAATATCCAATAATAAGCCTATCAAGCTCTCACATACGTTTTTTTCTATGTGCATAACATCAAGACAATGTCTAACATCTAAATGTCTCCAGTAAGGCAATTGAAAAAATATGGACTTCTTTTTCCATATGGCATCATTATCAATACGGAATCTCTTACCCAACACAACATTAATATTTTCAACTCGTGAAAATGTATCAAATCGTTTCTTCACCGTCCTGACCTCGACAGTTCCGTCAAACTCAATCGTCTTCTTCCTAAACGGGTGACTCTTGGTAAGGAATCTTCGATGTCCCATGTATACAGTTTTTTTACAATTTCGTAACCACACTGAGCTTGTCTCATCTTCACAAACAGGACAAGCTTTCTTACCCTTCGTTTTGTACCCTGACAAGTTACCGTATGCTGGAAAGTCATTGATAGTACAAAAAACCATGGCCCGCAATTTAAATTGTTCTTTTCTATAAGCATCGTATACATCTACACCATCACTCCAAAGAGTTTTTAAGTCATCAATCAAAGGGGATAAATAAACATCAATATCATTACCCGGTTGTTTCGGACCTTGAATCAACAAGGACATCATAATGTATTTCCGTTTCATGCATAACCATGGTGGGAGATTGTAAATGCATAAGAGAACTGGCCACGTACTATGACGACTACTCATGTTACCGAAAGGATTTATCCCATCTGAACTAAGCCCAAACCGTATGTTTCTGATCTCCTTCCCAAACTCAACATACCTTTTATCAATGTTTCTCCACTGCGGTGAATCCGCAACATGTCTAATTTTCCCGTCAATCACACGTTCTTCTGAATGCCAACAAAGTAACTTGGCTTCTTTCTCGTTTGAATATAACCTTTTCAGTCTTGGTATAATAGGAAGATACCACAACATTTTAGCCGGTGGTCCATTCTTTGTCACATCATCGACAACTTCATCCGTATCTTTTTTTCGTTTATACCTCGATGCCTTGCAATGAGGACAGTTATGCAAATTTGCGAACTCGTTCCGAAACAACATACAATTATTGGGACATGCATGTATTCTTTCTACTTCCAATCCCATTGGACACATTAATTTTTTTGCTCGATATGTAGAAATTGGTAATCCATTTTCTTCCGGAAGCAACTCATGATGTAAAAGCTCTAATAGGGTTGTGAAACTTGCATCACTCCTTCCGTTTTTCATCTTTAAGTTAATTAACTTCAACACAGCATCAAGTTTCATTAATTTAGAACCTTTATATAACGGTGTTTCGGCTTCATCAAATAAGCGATGTAATTCATCTTGTTCACCAACGTCACCACTCATATTAGTATCCAATTCATTAATACTTTCATCGAAACGGTAATTTGAAGTGTATTGATCGTTATCGTGGTATGAGTCATTGTTCAATGTTGTATATGCACTACTACTATTTACATTGATGGAAGATGTGTTACAATTAAGTCGTGATTCTCCATGACTCGACCAACAAGTGTAATTATACATAAAACCATGGCGAAACAAATGGTGCTCTATATCACCGGTGTTTGTGAAACTTTTAGAGTTTTTACAAACGTTGCAAGGACATAAGATCGAAGGACTTGCGTTCTTAACGCGATTCGATTCAGCAAACCGAATAAAATTTCCAACACCGATGACATAATCGGCGGACGAACGTATAGCATGATACATCCAATAATTACGCTCCATCTAAAAATTAATAAATTAAGCGACAATAAAAGTTAATTAATATTATATATTTAAATGGTAATTGAAGGATATATAAGTAAGTCACATATTCAGCCATTTATCAACCTAAAAAAAACGAACACATTATCTTTCTAGCTACAAGATGGTTTTCTGTTCATCATGTGGCAAACAAGCAGTGATTCGCACTTCATGGACAGCCAGAAACCCTGGACGAAGGTTTTATACATGTCCAACAAAGGTAAGGCCTTTAATTTTAGAATTCAACTAATTATTATTAACTATTGTATAATATTCTTTTTTATAGGGTTCTACATGTAGATTTTTTGTGTGGTTTGATCCTGTTATGTGTGAAAGATCCAAATAAATCATTCCAGGATTAATAAACTCGAAGAATAATCTTGAAATGAAGCTGGAGGAACGTGACTTAATGCTAAGGAAAATGAAATTGTATTTGATAGGGATTTGCATAGTTTTCATAGGATATGCAATGTTTGCATAATCTACTGTATTCTCTATTTTATGAATGTAATGTGTCTATTTTGGCAACTAATTGGAAGATGATTATATTTCTAAGTCTACTTCAAAGCATGAATTTAAAAAGAAAAAAAAGAAAACGAAATTACCTTAAAAAGAGTAGCAGAACGAAAACAGGATCTCAACGAAGAAGAAAGACAACTATTTCAAAATATGTCCGTTGGATATTAGATGACAATGAGATTTGTTTTGTTATTGCGGTCAAACCGCAATAACAAAATCGAAAACCGCAATAACAAAGGAAGAAAACCCGCAATAACAAATATATTCTAGCCGTTACAATAAATAACTTGAAACAAGTAAAACTTGTTTAAATATTTTCAGTAATTATTTGCTAAAATTATAAATTAATAAATTAAAATATTTATATTAATCTATTTATATTTTTAAATAATTATTTTGATATTTGACATTATAAATTTGAAGATAAATTAATTATTTTATCGGAGACTTTGAAGATATTGTTAACAAAAAAAACTTTAAGATAATATTAAGAAAAGGGGATGCATTACAAGGGAAATTAAAAAGTCACAATATTTACAACGAAAAAAAAAATCAAAACAAAGTTAATTTCATGTAAACTCGGCCTCCGGGCTTCATTTTCTCAAGATCAATGGTGAAAACAACCCATTGGTTCCAATGGATGCCCCAAGCCATCCTCAACTCATCAAAATTCCCATGGATGGTGATCGGGCCATAGGGTCTTTCTTCCCATGGTTTCTTCCGATTACGCAAGAGATCAACCAACACGAACCTTGCACTCTTATCACCCATCTCGAAGACACAACATGTGCCATAGTTGTAGAGTTTGGCATCCTCAACCAGCTGTGCTGGTATAGTCTGAAATTAAGAAATCAACAAAATAAAGATTAATCATAACCAGTAAACAGAAAGAAAAAAATTTGAATGCATACAATTTCCCTCCGTTGAATAA
The DNA here is from genome assembly GCA_963853835.1 of Calendula officinalis. Classification (NCBI taxonomy): domain Eukaryota; kingdom Viridiplantae; phylum Streptophyta; class Magnoliopsida; order Asterales; family Asteraceae; genus Calendula; species Calendula officinalis. The sequence goes on from OY970829.1 coordinate 20,875,540, forward strand.
TTTGGGAGGACAATTTCACAGCAAAGTAATGGCTGTGATCATCTAGAGGATCCTCCACTTGGCCGTTAATATCGTCGTCGGTAGACGACTCGATATCAATGATCTCTTGAGGAAGATTTTCGTTTTCCATTTCAGATGTTAATAACAAAAAAAAGGTTTTTGATTAATAGTTTTCTTGTAACTGCATTTCAGAATAATATTGGTTAACTATATATATAATAACCAAGGGCGTCGAAATTGAAGAGGGAAAATTGACCGTCATCTAGAATTCAAGCGCGTAGCAACAGTGAAACCGCGGTAACAAATACGGAAAACCGCAATAACAAATACCTAAACCCTAATTAATAATATTTGAATTAATATTTTGGGATTTATATTAATTTAATGCATCGAGTAAATACACATCAAGTTAGATGGAAGTTACAGCTAGTGATGCAGCTACTTTTCTAAACTTATCCTTATAACCGCAATAACAAATATGGAAACCGCAACAACAAATGTTTTTCCTCGATTTTTACCATCAAGTTACAGCTAGTGTTGCAGCTACTTTTCTAAACTTATCCTTTTAACCGCAATAACAAATGGATAAACCGCAACAACAAATGTTTTTCCTCAATTTTTACCACATCATAAGGTAGTGTTGCAGTAGAATCAAATATTTTCTTGAGATTCTAAAATATACGTGATGATAGTTTCTTTGAAATTAAAAGACAACTAATTAATTAATATCAGCTCTATATATTGTACCATACGTGATGGATCAAACTTAATTTTTGATATATATGAAGGTTTAATTATTAAGTCATTGCTTACTGGTGCTGCATCATCAAGATTCACATGTTGCAGCAGATTTTGTTCTCAAGCGAATCTTGATGATGCTGCAGCAGGAATCAAAATGACTATTCACTTGTTTGGAGATGCGGTTGTACAGTTGTGATGCGCGCCAATCCCCAATCCCGCCAAAAATTAAGTATATGTATAAGCAGACTTTCATTCATTCCTTTAATTTGTTATATCAAAAAACGTTTCATTTTTAAACATACAAGAACGTTTCAAAGAAAAACTTTTCAAAGTAAGATTAATCGATCTTTTAAGTTTCTAATATGAGTTCTAGCAGTCTGCATATTGGTGATCACGAAGTACAAGTTAATAATTTCTTCATCTTAAAATGGTGTGCGTCCATGACAAGAAAAATTGTATGATTTTTCTTTTTAATTTCTTGCTATTATAATTTGCAGTATAAATTTAATTAATTTTCTTTTCTTTCATCAGACTATTCCAGCAAAATTTGTTAGGGATCACCAACTTTGGAATGAGCCTAAAGATCGTCATTTGTGTGCTTTGTCAAACCTTGAGATGAGTCCCCCATACATGGTTTTCAATTTACAACGCCACGGTGATCGAAGGAGGCCCAATGATCGTTTTATAGACCATATGACTATCAATGGTGATATGGTCGACTTCAAACAGAAGATGGGCATCCGCACGAACCAAAATGTGATGTTCACGCTTGATCTCGAAACAAAAAACAGAGGTGCTGGAGTTATCTTCAACGTTACTCTTCTTTGAATTTTGTGTTTAGGTTTTGGTTGTCCTTGTTTAGGTTTTGATGTTTGTCAATATGAATTCAACATGATATATGTAATGTTATCGTTGTATCTTTAAACTGAAAATTTAGATTGTTATTGCGGGTAATGTATGGCCGCAACAACAAATTGAATTGTTATTGCGGGTTTAAAATGGCCGCAACAACAAATTTTGTAGTTGTTGCGGGTAACATATGGCCGCAACAACAAATGGATTTGTTAATGCGGGTAATATTTGACCGCAACAACAAAAGGATTTGTTACTGCGGGTTTAGCATGGCCGCAACAACAAAATGAATTGTTGTTGCGGTTGTTTCTTATGCGGTGCGAACTGCATTTGTTGTTGCGGTTTTATCATACCACCGCAATATATAAATTTATACGTCCGCAACAATAAATGCGATCTGTAGTAGTGTAATGATTCGATTTCGAATTCTTTTCTCCATGCGACGACGTTTTTGAGCATCGTGAAGGCCTCTGTGACTTTGAAGTCTCTTGCTCGGAGGAATTTCAGGAGGATAACGTCGCTACGTTCGTCGGCGAGTAACGGAATTCCCCAAATGGAGACTTCTTCCGGTGAAAGTGGAGTTTCCTCCTCCGCACACGGCGGTGGTGGTGCCTGCTCGGTTTGCACGATTGTTTCTTGAATAGCTTCGATCTTTTTTGCTCCGTCTTCGTCTGTGCAAGATTCGGTTGTCACGATCACTTCCATCACCTCCTTTTCCGATGAATCGGCCACCGGCGCATCCTTCTCTACTTCTTTGCATTCAACCACCTGCTCCGTCACCGGAGTTGGTACGGGAAGATCCTCAGATGTCTTGGCTTCTACTTCAACGGCGGTATGTTTCTCCTCCTCCTTCACCGCCGGTGGCGGCGGAGCGGTAAACTCATGTTTGTTAAGAGCTTTTTGAACCATATTTTTCAGCTCATATAAAGCCGTTATCACCGGCGCCGTCAAGACAGCTTCTTTTTCACAGGTTTCAACTTTCTCAGCCTCTGGAACAACGGCAACTTCATCGGTTGTTGCTACCGGAGTCTCGGATTGTTTCAGGGTTTCCTCCGCCATTGATGGATCAAATAAAGCTTAAATTTTTGGAGAATAAAATGGAAAGCGAGTGAGGAAAATGAGTTGGGTGTTTTAAGGAGGGTTTGAAACTGACGTCTTAAACAGTCTGTCTTTGTGTGTGGGAAGAATATAAATCGTGGGGTCCAAATTCACAGCTCAATGTTGGTGTGATGGTGGCAATTATCATGTGACCCCACAACGCCCGTTGGGTCCGCCGTGCGCCGGCTCCATTCATTTTCCATTTTTTTTACTTTTAACGATTTTCCTAATTGGACTTGTATTTCGCGTTTGAAAAAAACTAATTCATATTGTGTTATCCAATAACATAAAACTGATTTGACAGTCTTAACCTACAATCACCCGTCTAATAACACTATTCTATCTCTTCAGTTTTATTTCTTATTCCCTAATTAACATATCTTCCTATATTATTCAGTTTTATTACATTAACGTCAACGTTAACGTCATTTTGAATTAAATACAAATGTTAATATATTAAAATTTATAATAAGAAAAGAAAAAAGATATAAAAGAAAAGAAATTAAACTTTTAAATATTTTTAGAAAACTATCTAAAAGGAAAAAGAAAAATAATAATACTCACTTTGTGTTTAACTTTGAGAAGAGAAGGGAAGTCATGAGAAAAGTGAAAGAAGAATTGAAGAGTTGGTTCCCATAGTGAGGAAAAGAGAAGTGATGAGAAAAGTGACACAAAGGGCCAACCGACACTTCAATTTTTACATCTATGTTTCATTTTTTACTGCATTAAAGTTACGTCAACTGAGATACCTATATCAACAATATGTATTCATTTCATATTTTTAAGCCCTACATTTCAGTCCTTTCTTTTTTTTGCAAAGCAAAACACTAACCGAAAGAAATCCAACCAAGACATAGTGCCAATGGTTTTCTTAAACCAACGGATCTATAGTGAGCTACTCTTAGCACCGGTGTTAGTACTTTATTATTTGCATTATTGGTTTTTATAATTCATTATATTTGTATCTACTACAGCAGCAAATTATGATTTTGACTGGAAGCATACAATAACGTGATTTTGGTTATTAAGAAAGGTTAAAGGTTACAAACAACCCTCTTTTATTTATTGTTTCACACAAGGTTATGTTATTTCTTCTTCTTTTTTTTTACATAATTTACTTGTATTTTATTCATTTACAAGAAAATCATATGTTTCCCCAAATGATAAAATCTACACAATTATGTCAAGATCATTTATCGTTTTTCTTAAAATGATAAAATACTTTCTATATGGTTAATGTGACTTCACATATGCATTTTTTTAACGTATGTCGTCGAGTCAACACATTAATTTGTATTTTATGAAATGACTCTAACTTGTATGATTTTAGAAGATTTATTAAATGAAAATTTTGAATTAAATAACAATTTAATGTTGATTAATTCGATGTTAGTATGTGCCCTAATCTTAGAAAAACTTTTTATAATTTCAAATTTTTCCCTAAAAGTAAACAAGTAGTAAAAAATAAGCGTTAGATGAAATAATATCTGGCCCTCATTTGTTAAAAGAAATATACATCATTATTAGTCCTTGGTGGGTAGCCAGCTTCCTAATACTTTGATATTTATTTCAGAGTTCACATTTAATTTCTATTAAATAGAACATTATTTGATTCAAACAAATAGTATATTATTAATATGTTATTAAAAGAATTTCTATCTTTGTTGTTCTAAACTATTAGTTAAGGCAATCTTATTAAAATGTATATTATTTAAAATATTGCATATGTGTTTAGGATTAAGTGTAAATATGTATTCATATTTATCTATCTATGTATATATATAAATGGAATATGACATGGTAAACCAAATTTAAACTGAAAAGATACAATTTTTTTTTTAAATTGATGCACAAATTAAAATTATAATTATAATTATAATTATAATTATAATTATAATTATAATTATTATTATTATTATTATTATTATTATTATTATTATTATTATTATTATTATTGTTATTATTATTATATCCATTAGTATTGGATTTTTTTGTGTTGTTTTGAAAAATGTTTAAAGAAAATGGCATCAATATGACAAATATGTGTTTTACCCTTTTAAACTTCAAAGTTGTTTTTTCTTGATAACGGGAAATCTCATTACAAGAGTTTACGGGTTGAGCTTTGTTCGTACTGTACGTGGTATAATTGTTGTCGAATATTTATTTGATCATTTGGTAAATGTTTACATAGTGAGAGATCGAACATGTGACCTCTAAAAAGTTATTGATGAATGTCCAAATATAGATGAGCGGTCTTTGTTATTTCTAGAAGCTCGTGATCGTATCAAGAAAGGGGTTCCATTGAAAAGGGCACAACTTTTGCCCCGGGTCTCCATTTCAGGGGCATCAAAAGTTCCGTATCAATTATGGCTACGTATTGTTTTTGGACGCTTATTTTGCATTTTTATGTTTTTTAATTATTTTTTGGAATTTGTTTTAGGTCAAGTTTATGATCCGTTTCTCTTTTCTTGCTCATTCAAAATTTTGAGCCTTATTTAAGTTGTGAATGTGTGACTGGAATGGTTAGTTGTAGTTTTTATATAATTTGCTGTTTCTCTTCCAAAATTGTATTCTTAAGTTGAAAAGGTTTTGAAAACTCATATCCACAATATTCTTCAATCAACGTGGTTTTTATTAGATTGTCCCGATATTCGTAGAATCAACGGATCCAATACTATCCCTTTTGAGTCTACATCAGTTTTTCAGAAAGGCTTATCTTTATGTCATTACGAGATGGTTTAAAACTTTTAAGTTGTGTTTTACCAAATCCGAACTTAACGTATATGCACAAGTCACAACTATAAACATATACACATATACATATGTCATATGTGTATGTATGGTTTCTCCAGCTAAGTGGGTTTTAATAAAATCAAGGGGGTTGGAGAATCTTTTACTTTTGAGGTTATGATCATTAACGAGTGCATATTCCTCTGTCACATCCTCATTACGACTTTATCTTTTGAACTTCATACCTTTTCTTTTGCATTTTAAAATCTTATTTTTTCAATTAATATTAGTATAATCAAGGGGGTGTATTCTCAGTATTGTGGTGTATTTGGTACCGTAGGAATGACCAGATTTTCAACCATGAGAATGTTTTCACTGTTTTAGTTACTTCTGAGGTTCAACTTCAATCATTTTTTTGAATTAATCATAAACTAAATATAGGTTGGATGAGTGCCGATTAGTTTTTGTGGTATTGTGATGCGTTTTCTCATTGTTAATTTTAAGTTAACTTATATTTCATGAGTTTTTTTCAAACTTATTCATTTGAAACAAACAACAAATATCAAGTATATATATTCTCATACCCAAACCTTTACACCAAAGACACCTTAACTGGCTAACTTTTGTTTGTGATAGAAAAACTCGATCGTGTAGATAAACAAATTGATTCTCTTCATATGTATTAGCTTTACACCATAATAAGAAAAGTGATTTTATAATATACAAAAAGGTACAATATAAGCGTTATAACTTATAAGTATCTTAGGGGTGGGTTCATGCGAGAACCTCCTATTTGCGAGAACAGCGAGAACGAATATTGGCCACTCATTTATTTTAGTTACTTTTTTAATTAAAAGGGTAATAAGGTCTTTTATCTTTTTCAAATAAAGCAATTTAATTAATAGAAAAATTAGTTACATATAATTATCATATTTAACTGATGCGGCGCGTGTTCATCATTGAACACATTTATGCAATCCCAACTAAAATTTGTTGATCACTAGTGAACCCGTTAACAGAACCATAATTAAATCAATAAGTCATTATTGATCACTAGTGAACACATTTATACTGAACAAATCTGAGATAGAACAACCTACAAAAGCTAATGAACTTTCATATTCAAAAAATATTAACCTAGTACACTAGTGAACAAATACAAATTCTAATAAAACCATACAAAACATTAGTGAACAAATGAACAACATAGAAACAATAGTGAACAAGCAGTCCACTGGGGAAAAAAAAGTCATGTCGGAACCCTAGATACACCGGCGACGGCGGCGCCGGAAAACCGTAAACTCGCCGGATCACCTTTCTTCTACATTGACTTAAAACCATAACTCGTCGTCAGAAATCATAACTCGTCTTCTGGAACTGAAGAAACCATATATCATCGTCGGAAATCATGCCGAGGAAGAAACGATGGTTATGGATAAGTAGATTTGGAACCAAAGAAACCATCATCGTCGGCGCCTTCCTCGCCGGATCCCCCTTTATTCTTCACAGATTTAAAATCTAAACAACCTCCAGAAGCACTCACCGGTGGTTTGTAACGGAAGACGAAGAACGTCATACTCGCCGTTAATCGATGGTTAATGTAATCACACATTGCAGTTGGTGGTGATTCAGACGGCTGTAGAGGAGCTCGCCGGAAGAGGTAAGGCAAAAGAGGGAGATCTTGATGTGCAGAGAACCTCCATAACACACACACACAAGTGTGTGTGTGTGTGTGCGGCTGTTGAATGAGATTAGGGGATTGTTTAGGTTTCTTTTATTAATTAAAAAGCAATTTACTCTTTTACCCCTCCACCCCTAAATTGAAGTTTACTTATTTACAAAATTATCATTAGATCTTAGCCACACATCTTATTATCTAACGACCAATATTCGTTCTCGCTGTTCTCGCAAATAGGAGGTTCTCGCATGAACCCACCACAAGTATCTTAATATCCATGCTAAATTTTTAAAAGAAAATAAATCCTAGCTAAATGCTTGATTTCTAAAAGCAAAAATCAAATTATAATGATGGTTAAATTAGATTCATTAAATGATTAGTGGATAATGGGTCCCACACCTTTTGAATAAAGTGAGATTAATGATGTTTAAAAGTAAAAAGTAAGGGTAAATGGGTCATTTCACTTTATTAAAGTAGATGGATAGTGGATGTGGGTCCTACTATTTTTTGCGAAATAAGGTAATTTTTCAAAGTGTAGCATTTATTTTGAAAAATAATAGAGAAAATAGAGTGAATTACAAAATTTGTCCATGTGATCTTTAGAATTCTACGATTTGTCCATAAATTTCTTTTTCATGATTTTTGTCCCTATGTATCTATCCGTCACTCCAACTTCGTCTAAATTGAGCCATTAAACCCCCTCACGTGCAAAAAAATGTGAGCATATTTTAGTCTTTTCCCGTTTTCCTTTTTTATTTCTATTTATACGCAGTTGGACGAAATGATAGAACTATGAAAAATCATAAGGATAAAAACCATGCAAAAAAAAGTTGAATATACAATTACAATATAATAAAGATTACAATAGACAATTTATATAAGTTACTCTAAAAAATACAGTTTACAAACATGTATATCTGTGACATGCAACGCATACAAATATATCTGTGACTACGAATCGGCGATTTGTTTTTAAACCAAAGTACCAAACTATAATACTTCATCTTTCAATGATTAGTTTAATAGAGTTTGTAGCTTAATTATCATTTTGTTAATTGCTCTTTAAACTTGTAAATATTTTATGGTGCATCTTTTATTGCTCATAGGGGCGAACTTATCGTATAGGACGAGTTAGCCCATGTAAGTATTCAAAATCTTGCAGCCCTTCATTTTTTATTTTTTTATTTTTGAATCGCTAGTTTATCATCTTGTTGGTTAATTGGTTAGTTTAGCGTTTTACTTGAAACTGGAATTGTGTAAAATTTATATTTTTAATGTTTAATAATGGTTAACCAAAATCAATAAATTATTATCTGGCAATATAGATAAAACAATTTTTTGAATTTAAACATAAATTGGGAAAATATGTTAGTGCATGTTTTAGATAAGCTTTTTAAAAATGACTTATTGATTTATTGACTTCTCAAGAAGCCAAAATTAAGAAGCAAGAGCTCGTGCACTACTACAGATCGCATTTGTTGTTGCGGACGTATAAATTTATATATTGCGGTGGTATGATAAAACCGCAACAACAAATGCAGTTCGCACCGCATAAGAAACAACCGCAACAACAATTCATTTTGTTGTTGCGGCCATGCTAAACCCGCAGTAACAAATCCTTTTGTTGTTGCGGTCAAATATTACCCGCATTAACAAATCCATTTGTTGTTGCGGCCATATGTTACCCGCAACAACTACAAAATTTGTTGTTGCGGCCATTTTAAACCCGCAATAACAATTCAATTTGTTGTTGCGGCCATACATTACCCGCAATAACAATCTAAATTTTCAGTTTAAAGATACAACGATAACATTACATATATCATGTTGAATTCATATTGACAAACATCAAAACCTAAACAAGGACAACCAAAACCTAAACACAAAATTCAAAGAAGAGTAACGTTGAAGATAACTCCAGCACCTCTGTTTTTTGTTTCGAGATCAAGCGTGAACATCACATTTTGGTTCGTGCGGATGCCCATCTTCTGTTTGAAGTCGACCATATCACCATTGATAGTCATATGGTCTATAAAACGATCATTGGGCCTCCTTCGATCACCGTGGCGTTGTAAATTGAAAACCATGTATGGGGGACTCATCTCAAGGTTTGACAAAGCACACAAATGACGATCTTTAGGCTCATTCCAAAGTTGGTGATCCCTAACAAATTTTGCTGGAATAGTCTGATGAAAGAAAAGAAAATTAATTAAATTTATACTGCAAATTATAATAGCAAGAAATTAAAAAGAAAAATCATACAATTTTTCTTGTCATGGACGCACACCATTTTAAGATGAAGAAATTATTAACTTGTACTTCGTGATCACCAATATGCAGACTGCTAGAACTCATATTAGAAACTTAAAAGATCGATTAATCTTACTTTGAAAAGTTTTTCTTTGAAACGTTCTTGTATGTTTAAAAATGAAACGTTTTTTGATATAACAAATTAAAGGAATGAATGAAAGTCTGCTTATACATATACTTAATTTTTGGCGGGATTGGGGATTGGCGCGCATCACAACTGTACAACCGCATCTCCAAACAAGTGAATAGTCATTTTGATTCCTGCTGCAGCATCATCAAGATTCGCTTGAGAACAAAATCTGCTGCAACATGTGAATCTTGATGATGCAGCACCAGTAAGCAATGACTTAATAATTAAACCTTCATATATATCAAAAATTAAGTTTGATCCATCACGTATGGTACAATATATAGAGCTGATATTAATTAATTAGTTGTCTTTTAATTTCAAAGAAACTATCATCACGTATATTTTAGAATCTCAAGAAAATATTTGATTCTACTGCAACACTACCTTATGATGTGGTAAAAATCGAGGAAAAACATTTGTTGTTGCGGTTTATCCATTTGTTATTGCATTTTACACCAAAGATCAAGATAGAAAAAGTACAGTGCAAAATAGTGGAGTTACAGTAATAGCATCAACAACCGAAATCGATAGGCGTGATCAAGATACATTGATAAGCATCGCAAAAGATTCTTATTACGGTGTGATAGAAGAAATTTGGGAATTGCAGTATTCTGATTTCATAATCCCAGTGTTCAAGTGTAAGTGGGTAAATAACCGTACGGGTGTTAAAGTTGACGAATATGGTTTTACACTTGTCGATCTTGAAACTAATGGCTACAAATCCGAGCCATTCGTTCTCGCAACACATGTATCACAAATTTTTTTCGTCAAAGATCCAAGCAAAGCAAAATACCACATTGTGTTGCAAGGTAAAAGACGTATTCTTGGGGTTGATAATGTTGTGGATGAAGAAGAACACGACAACTTCGATGATTTACCACCATTTTCCGTCGGTATCGAACCCGGGAATTTTGAAAACATGAATAGAAGCTCATATGTACGAATTGACGGAGAAGGAACATACATTTAATAACTCGATCTATTATATATTATTGAACATTAATATTTGTATTATATATGTTTTTTAGTACTATGCAAATTTATAATTAACTTACTGTTTTATTCATGTGTAACATTTTTTATCAATTTGAATTTCTTACTATGCAACGTTCTTGTGTGCGAAAAAAAATGAAACTCAAAACCGCATTAACAAATCAACAAAACCGCAACAACTAATCCACCAAACCGCAACAACAAACAAACCGCAATAACTAATGGACAATAACCACGGTAACAAATAGAATAAAATAACCCGCTAATACGTAGTAAAGACCCGCTAAAACGAAATTGTTTATTCCAAAATTTTCAAATCCCAAAACATTAGTTATCCAAACATCGAATCCTTTAATCACTTTTGCACAAAACCTTCTTCGACCAAACCCTCCGTTTTCTTCACCAAAATCACTCTGCACTAGTTCGCCGGAGTTTGGATTCACCGTCGTTTTCTTCACCTTGGATAGTAACCGACGTTGCTTTCACCACGTCGTATCCTTAATCACTTTTCCAAAAACCTTAATCACTCGATCTCGTCGACCTAAACCCTAGTTTACCGTTACATCGCCGATTTTCCTTACCAAGATAGGTATTAAAGTATTATGTTAATGATTTCTTGTACGTGTTTGTTATGCATTCGTTCTTAATCATCTTTTTCTGTTAACGTATTATGTTCACGCATTTGTGTCGTAATTCTGCAGAAATGGCCGATAATCAAGAGCGTAAGAGACGTAGAGGCGAACGTGGTCCTGCATCTTTTGGGAAGAAATATAAAGAAGATGTATATAAAACTGAATTTGATGAAAATAATATCCCTCTAAGTAAAGAACTGACGTCATGGTTTGGGATGACGGTTGCACATCGTTTCCCGCTAGCAACTGATATGGGCAAAATGGACAAAGACATATATGAAAAACTATGGCTGGATACCAAGGTATATATTTATTAGAAAATGAAATATTTGTGACGTGATGATAGCTTATAATTTATTTACTCTAAATTGTAGAATATGTGGAATATCGAGAACGATGATGCAAAAGAGTTAATGAGGAAAAAGGCTGTGAAAATGGGTACTAATTTTAAATCTAGGCTTGTTAAAAATTTCGTCCTTACAGGTAAGGATGCTTGTGAGAAGTATAAGTTTCTTAAAAGGAATGATTGGGAAGCATTTAAGGCACAAAGAAGCACCCCATAATTTATGGTATCTCTTAATTATATTATATGTTTAGTGTTGTACAATATTTTATTATTAACAACTTGTTAATTTGTGTAGCTAAAAAGGGAGAAAGCATTGGCAAGCAATAAAAGCAGACAATTCAAGGTCCGCGTGGGCCGAAGCGGGTGGACCCGTTTTAAAAAAAATAAAAAGGATGCAGTTTGGTCTGAACTTCTACAAAACCATAGTGTTCTTTCGGAGATTCAAAATGAACGGTCTAAGTTGTTTTTGATGGGTTGTGCAGTTAAGAATAGTGAAGGAAAGTTTGAACTTCCTAACGAAGCGATGGACAATTTCCAAGTTTTGGTAAACTAAGTTTTATTTAATTGAATATTTTTATCTTTTTGGTAAACAAATATTTTTTGTAGCTCGCGGAAGAGAAAAAGATGATAGCGGATGGTACTTATGCAGAAAATAAGAAGGATCCTTTAATTGTTCTCTTAGGACCCGAGCACGGGGGACGATCTCGGACCGTATCCGAGGTAATTGGATACACAAAGGTTAAAGGTGGATTGATTAGAAATGTGATCCCGCAAAGTACCCCCGCGGTCAACACAAGCCACCATGATTCATGTGGGTCCCGTGGAACGGTGGAACACTATCCACCTATTGAGGTAACAATTTAAAAGTTTTGCAGCCTATACTATCCAACCTTATAATTGTATCTGTTTTCACAGGTGATGTCACCGTGTGAGTTGCTAGTTCGGGTGGCGGATGCCCATCTAGTAAAAGTTGGTTATGGACGAGTATGGCCAACTGTGGTATTCCAACTGTTACATCATAAACAGATTGCCGATGGTTGTGTAAAAGTCCAAGTGGATTCCATCGTGGCAGGAAAGGAGGATTTGCCTGTACATCCTCTTACAAAAACAGATGATGTTCAACTGGTTGAGAATTTGCCATATTGTATAGTACAGTGGCCAAGATATGCAGTGAAGGTATATTTTAGTTTATTTTTATTGTTTGTGAACGCTTTTATCTAACGTTGTAGAGATGTTTTAGCTTATCGGTGATGGACTTGTCAATTCCCCGGAAAGGGACTTGAGAGAATCCTCTCCATTTGATTTATCAACCAACAATGTTTATATACCAGAAATGCCCGAAACTTCAACATTCCCTTTAGACCAAGAGTTTGTTAGTTATGCACAAATGGTTAGTCTTATCATTATCATTATTTTAATCATTATATTTAAATACTAATGTTTTTATGATTACTTGTGGTAGTTGCAATCGGAGGATCCAACATTCCCCGCAGCCCAAACCGTCCCCACAGCCCAAACCGTAACCGCAAACCAACCCATTAACCCAGCCCAAACAGCCCCCATAGCACAAACCATTATCCCAGCCCAAACAGTCCCCATAGCCCAAACAGTCCCAGAAGCCCAACCCGACAGCCCAGCCCGAACAGACCCTATACCCCAAACACCCACCGCAGCCCAAACCGTCACCACACCTCAACCCGACAGCCCAGCCCGAACCATCCCCGAAGCCCAAACAGAACCCGAAGCCCAAACAGAATCTGAACCCGAGGATGTTCCTCTAGATCCTCAGTACGACGAGCATTATGCGATGGTAATGGCCGATGCTCCCCAATTTCTCCCAATACTTGATGCATTCTTCAAATATAACAAATATGGTCTTAGTGTTCCTTCCCCTCCGGGTATGTATCCGGAGATATATTCAGAAGGCATTCCAGCCACCGAGGTTTTACAATTTGCTCGATTCCATTGGGTTGATAGCAGCATGATACATTGTTTGTCAATGTAAGCTTAATATTTTAATATTTGGGTATAATTGTATTTATTAACTTTATGTTGTATATTTAAGGTATTATTATGCAATGGCCGGCAGCAATTCACGATGTGCATTTTTCAATGCACACTATATTACCGAGCCAGAATGTCGCACCAACAAAAACCATGTCATCCAACATATCAGGGATGTTTTAAATCATCATCCAAGCAAGTCATACATTCTTGCACCATACTATCAACAGTAATATTCGATTTTCCATAATACATGCAACACTGGATGTTCTAAATCATCATACAAGCAAGTAACTTTGATTAATTGCTTGTGTTTACTTGCAGGCAACACTGGATGCTTTTTATCCTCTGTCCTAAAACGAATATTGCATATATTGTTGATTCTTTAAAGCGTGAAGTCGAAGCTGGTGCCAATTACTACACTCTTGTAGGAGTAATCAATCATATTTTTCCCCGTAGATTTAAATGGATAAACACAACTGTATGTTTTCTATTTCCATTTTTTACCAATTTATTTAAGATGTATAAAATATTCAATATATTGAAATATTACAGTGCTGGAAACAAGACCAAAGCTGGGAGTGTGGTTACATTGTTAGTCGACATATTGAAGAATTTTTACAGACCATACAGTTTAACATCAACCAATCTGTAAGTTTATGTTATAATTTTAAAATATTACTCATTTAGATGTAAAAATTATTGATATTAATTGTTTTTCATGAGCAGATGTGGAAGAGTAATAAGAGTTTTGATGCTTCTATGATTCATGAATACATAGAAAGGTTGTTGCCACTGTATCTCGAATGGATGAAGGAGTGCAAGCAAAGTGATGCCACTTTTTAAAGGTTAGCAATTAATTAGCAAGTGTAAATTCTTGAACATATAGTTGTAAATTTATGAAACACGGTCCATTACAATGATCACAACCCTTTAGACATTAAGTTAGCAAGTGTAAATTCTTGAACATATAGCAAGTGTAAATTAAGTTACTGTGCGGTTGTATATATGTTTTTGGGTGCTATCTTTAAATATAGAATATAATATATATATATATATATATATATATATATATATATATATATATATATATATATATATATATATATATTGTGGAATGATTTTTTTTTGTTTATTTTGAATAACAAATATTGCGGTTACTTTATCATGTGTGCGAATAACTAATATTGCGGGTATGTGTAGTGTGCGAAAAACTAATAGCGCGTTTTTGCTTTAATGTTGCGGTTTCTGTCTTATTGCGGTCTCAGCGTTTGATATTGCGGTTTCTCTTTTGTTGCGGTGCTGGATTTAATACGGCGGTCTCTCTTTTGTTGCGGTGTTGGCTTTAATATTGCGGTTTCTTTCTTGTTGCGGTCTCTGTGTTTGATATTGCGGTTTCTCTTTTGTTGCGGTTTGTGTTGTTTGATAGTGCGTAGTTTGTTAGTGCGTTCCTTTCCCCGCAACAACAAGCGAAATAAGGTAATTTTTCAAAGTGTAGCATTTATTTTGAAAAATAATAGAGAAAATAGAGTGAATTACAAAATTTGTCCATGTGATCTTTAGAATTCTACGATTTGTCCATAAATTTCTTTTTCATGATTTTTGTCCCTATGTATCTATCCATCACTCCAACTTCGTCTAAAATGAGCCATTAAACCCCCTCACGTGCAAAAAAATGTGAGCATATTTTAGTCTTTTCCCGTTTTCCTTTTTTATTTCTATTTATACGCAGTTGGACGAAATGATAGAACTATGAAAAATCATAAGGATAAAAACCATGCAAAAAAAAGTTGAATATACAATTACAATATAATAAAGATTACAATAGACAATTTATATAAGTTACTCTAAAAAATACAGTTTACAAACATGTATATCTGTGACATGCAACGCATACAAATATATCTGTGACTACGAATCGGCGATTTGTTTTTAAACCAAAGTACCAAACTATAATACTTCATCTTTCAATGATTAGTTTAATAGAGTTTGTAGCTTAATTATCATTTTGTTAATTGCTCTTTAAACTTGTAAATATTTTATGGTGCATCTTTTATTGCTCATAGGGGCGAACTTATCGTATAGGACGAGTTAGCCCATGTAAGTATTCAAAATCTTGCAGCCCTTCATTTTTTATTTTTTTATTTTTGAATCGCTAGTTTATCATCTTGTTGGTTAATTGGTTAGTTTAGCGTTTTACTTGAAACTGGAATTGTGTAAAATTTATATTTTTAATGTTTAATAATGGTTAACCAAAATCAATAAATTATTATCTGGCAATATAGATAAAACAATTTTTTGAATTTAAACATAAATTGGGAAAATATGTTAGTGCATGTTTTAGATAAGCTTTTTAAAAATGACTTATTGATTTATTGACTTCTCAAGAAGCCAAAATTAAGAAGCAAGAGCTCGTGCTCGCCAAATGACTGCTTTTTCAACGTACAAATGGATTTAACGAATCACCAAATCTACGACAAGTTGCTTTGACGAGCTTTAACAACATGATGTTAAAGGGTTTGACGGCCATCGAAGGCATTTAGTGAGTCTTTGCCAAACCTTATACCTAGCGCTCTAATAGTTAATATGACAAAATTTATAAATATAGGTTACCGAGAAACGTTCAAGGTAGTCCATCCTTTTGTAAACTACCGAGGGATCAATCTTAGTCATTGGATCAAATGGTCAAGATCAACCCACAAACCACCACCACCACCATCGCAAAGTGATTTAATACATCAACACCACCACCACGACCACCACCACCCCCACTACCGATATCCACCGCCCACTTCCACTGTCGGCCACCACCGCCACCGGCCACCGGCCACCGGCAACCTCCCGCCACCTCCGTCCACTTTCATTCACATGTGATTGTGTATTAAATCACATGTGATTGCACACTGCCGACCACCACCAACCTCCGGGGGTCACCGTCTCCTCCACCGGCAACCCACCGCCACTGTCGACCGCTTTCAATCACATGTGATTGTGTATCCAATCACATGTGATAGCAACGGTGGCGGGCAGCGGCTGGCGTCGGCGGCAGTGGCCGATGATAGTGGTGGTGGCGACGGTGGTGGTTGTGTATTCAATCACATGTGATTTGATGATAGTGGTGGTTAAGAGATTGGTCTTGACCATTTGACTTTTTTATCCAATGACCAAGATTTTTTTTCTTGTGACTATATAAAAATGGGTTTTTCTAACGTATGCACCCGGGGCATACATTAGGTGCAATCAATGAACATCAAGTTTCCATTTAAATCAAGAATCGTATTTATTACATTTTTAAAATGGTAAATATTAAAGTTTATTAATATTATTCGAAATATATTAGGAAACCAAATACTTCATTGATTGCACCTAATGTATGCCCTATAGGTATACGTTAGAAAAACCCTATAAAAATTTAGGACTACTTTAAATATAACCCATAGATTACCATTTAAATTATAATGTTATTTATTTACGTGATTTGAACAAGAGATTACTGGAGATACTTTAATTTTCACATGACTATTTTGTATTTTCTTTGACAATTTGAACACGTTCCCGTAAGTCACTGTAATTTGAAATTAGGTATAGAGAGCGAACACAAAAACAAATCTATCTACAGTTTTCAAATCTCAAATCGGAAAAAATGGCTGAAACCAGAGAGATTCCGTCTGATTACGATATTAACGCGAAGTGGGACGCCTATCTTGATTTGACTGTTCGTGGATTCCCTCCGGCGCCGGAGCTCTTGCCGGCCTCCTCCTCTTTCGTAAGTTCTTCAAAGCAATTACCCTTTTTTGTCATTTCAATCCATATGCCCTAATTATGCCCACTGCATTAAACTTTTGGTGATATCTTAACATAGATTTGATTGTTGGATTGCTAATAACCAGAATCCACTTGTGTCCAGTCCTTTTTGTTTACTCATTAAATCAGGAAAGTTGACCTCAGAAATTGATTAAAATCAGCCCTAGGTTGACGATTGTATACACATGAAGAGCTGTGCATAGAAGCCTTGCATTAGGGATATGATTTTGAGTTTTGACTTGTAAGACTTCAAGATTGTGGTTTTGTTGCTATGAAAATTCTAAAATAGGGCTAAAATCACCAAGTTATATAACTGTTTTATGGACAATTAATTCATTGTACAAGTGGCTTAAATGACCAAAACACGAACAACACCTAAAATGAAGATATTTAGAAAGTAGACGGAATGCAAAAGAACTTGAAATGTATGATTTTAGCAGTTGATCCCTGCTATTTGTGGCTATTGAAAAACGTTGTAGAAGTAATCAGCTAGTTGTTCTGATGTACAATTATGTGCCTTTCAATCTTTCATAAAATTAAGTGTTCATTGTTCAACTGATGATATACCCAAAGCTTGAATATTCTTATCGATTCACATGTCACATAGTATCATGTATTCCCTTTTTTAGTATTCTATTGTCCACACAACAAAGAGAAAAGATAGAATTATGAACTATTATTAGTCTTGCATTAAGCTTGTGGCGTTCATAATTTCACAAATACTAGAAAGGTGGATCCTTGTTATTCACGGTGGAGCTTGAAATTTTCCATCCTAAAAATGCCAACTACTTCCATATTAGTTATTGTACTTTCTTTTTTAAATATGAGTCATCAAAAGATGTCTTTGTGTCTCATTTTGGTCATTGGGTAACCTGAAGACCAGCTGCCAACTCAGCATTTTAGCAGTTGAACCAATTAATGGCCAAAGTAATCATAATGTTTAAAAGTATATCAAATATTCGTTAGTTAAATATGAGTAGCAAATTAATCCAATTTGTCATGTATTTCAGGGTCCCCTGTGACAAGGTGGGCAGCAATTGCTTTTGGTGCAGGGGCAGGTATTGGATCTGCATACTCAGAATGCTCTCACAAATTTGATGGGCCCGTTTCTAAGGTACCTTTTCTTTTTATTTTTATTTTAACACTAGATGCATTTTGTAGATTTTTACTTTCCTTTTTTTGCATGTTCACATAAATTCTTTTGTGTTTCTTCTAAGATAGATGCATGCATTATCACCTTTTTTTGAATCTGAAACTGTGCTAGTTAGTATTCTGATCTGATGTAAACAAATGTTGTCTCTATTTTTATATTTATATTTATTTTATTTTAGCAGGAATGAAGCTGCTGAACTGCAATTAGAATGGAAGTGTAATGTCTCAAGATTAGCTTTTAATTTTGTAAGCTGAAGATGAATTGCAAAAGTAATAATTACAAAATGAATCCATCTACTTTTTCACTTGTCAACATTGGAAAGAATCTACCAGTTTACTTCTCATGGCTTTTTAAGCTACTGTTTGGGTTCCAGCATTTGCATTTCATGTTAAAGATTTACTGACTTGCAAACTTATGGTTTGAAAGGAATAAAAAGATATAACCATCAATTACTACAATGCTTCTTTTAATAATTGTCACCAAGTAATGTTATACATGCCGACTCATACTTTCTACGTATGACACATGAAATGTGCTAATTCTCTCCAAATTTTAGTCACACAATTAGACATATTTAATTAGGTACATATATAATATATAATTTTTCTTGTGATTTGGTCCATAAAACGGCTCTAACTAAGCTTTGGTCATAAATGGCCTTCTTAAAAATGGTGCTTGATAACCATGGTGTTAAGTTTGTGTTTAAACTAACCTGAATAAGGTATTTGACCAAACAAATTGGTCGTTTTGATCAATTCTCGTTCTTCTCTAGTTTGCCAAGCAGCTTTTAACTTTTAGTTTAGAAAAAAAAAAAAAAAAAAAAAAAAAAACTCTCATGTTAAAATAAAAGTTTTATTTGGATGTAGAAATTTAGCTTTTATTTATAAAAAATAAAAAAGAAATTCAAAACAAAAGGCCAATTGAAATAATTTATTAAAAGAAGCTAAAGGTTTTTAAAACAAAAACTACTATAATTACATTACTGTCACTTTTAGCTCTTATATTCCTGTTAAGCTTAACAAACTATTTTACCAAACAGCTTTATACAAATAAAAGCTCCATCTATTAGCTACAAGCTTCAACTAGTTTTGCCAAACATAATTAACATAACATTTCAAGTTTTTTCTTGTACATTCTTATTCTTCATTGGCAGAGAACTAGAAATTGAATCTAGATAATACTAAATTATAAATAAAAATATATTGTTCTCTTTTAGAAACACTTACTTTAACTTCCACAACCATAAAACCAGACAGAGTTTCCCCCTTTTGGAAGACAACCACTTTCACAAGAATGCCTTTTTTGTGTAATCCTCATTTTCAACCAATCAAGACTTGTCAGTAGCAAAAACATCCAGAGCAAGTAAGAGTAATAGAAAAACATGTGACAATTGTTCGTTAGATAGATAGATATATAAAAATAGATATATAATCTACAATATCAGCAATGATAATTAAGAAGTTATCTACAAAAGAAGAAAACAGTTAAATAACTACCAAACTTCACCATCCTCAGCTTCCTTCTGATCATCATAGTGTCTATGATCTCTTTTATACCTCTTATTATGCCTATTCTCATATTCTCCCGACTGGTTCTCCAACTATAAATCACACATTTTAACATTAAAAAAACAATAAAAAAAACTAAACTCTTTAATTCAAATAAGTAAGTCAACTTACCTGCTTTGACCTTTTATGTCTGTGAGTGTCATCTAAACTCACATCATCGAAATAACGTTTTCTATGCTGCTTTTTATCCCTATCTCTTCCTGATGATGATCTTCTGTTTTCATCGTTTTCACTATCTGTTTCATCTTTTCTACGTTTATTATTTCTATCTTTATCTCTTCTTGATTTTTCTCTCCTATCTCTATCTTTTGCCTGAAATAATTTAAATATTAATTAATTTATTAAGATTATTATATTTTTTTTATTTTTACCTTCTCCTCCCTGTGCTTTCGTTCATCTCTTACTTTCTTTAATTCTGCAACGTATTTGTCAAAGATATCCTTAAACAAGCTTTCTTCAACAGTAAACCTGTATAACAACAAAACCAATGATGCTATTGCTATAGTACTATACCTCAAGTAGAAAATTTTACATATATCGTCCCTTGGGTTTGTATGAAATTATAGATTTTATCTCTCGACTTTTTTATTACACAGATAGTCCCTAATTTTAAATTTTGAAACACCAACGCCGGTCCTAAAGCGAAAAAGGTCGCCAAAATTCAAAATTAGGGACTATCAGAGGGAAGAAATTCATAATTTCGTATAATTCATAGGGACGATTTTTTTAATAAGTAATATACCAGTTTTCGAGTCTAGCTTCAAAGAGGGGTTTAAAATCCTCCCATCGTGAAGATGAAGTAATTTCCTGCAACAAGAAAATAATTAAATTTAAAAAAAACAAAAACAAATTCCAATGGTCAACTGAGCAATATATTTAGTGAAACCTTAGAAGTAGTCAAAGATATATAAAAGTCATCTGCAAGACGTTTACGCCTTTTGGCTTCTTTCTCCTCTCTTTCCCGAACTCTCTCTTGTAAGTCATCAAATATAATCTGTAAAAAAAAGTAAACGAGTTTAATATATAATACAAATTAATTAATTACATTGGCAAGAAATTAAACATACCTTTAAATTAGCATCTGAGACTTTGTGTGAGCTTTCAGCAATTGCATTCTTGAAGTCTTCAAGAGTCCATGTTGATAAAACTGAAACCTTTTTCATTTTCACTGCTTCTTTTATATGATCTCTATCCTCAGCAAACTGAAATATGCAACAAAAGATAGTTACATTGGTATATTTTTTACTGACATTGAGGTAAATAAAATTTACCTGTTTTTCTAGCTCCTCTAATACATCTTCAAAAAGATCTTTTGGGGTGGCACCAGAAGTGTTTGATGCTACAGCTGAATATGCAGGTAAGTCTTTTACCTATTAACCAAAATTAAATAATTAAAAATTTTAAAAAGGTAAAACTAAAATATCCTTGAAAATTTTGGGTAATTAAAAAACAGAAAGTGGGACCCACTTTGGTGCAATAATCACGCCAGTGATTTTTTGCAGTAAGCATGCCAGAAGCAATATGTCCATCCATCAACTTGCGAAATTCATCACGGTTTTTACGTTCTGTTTTCCTTAATTCTTCCTATATTGTGAATTACAAAAAAATAAGAAAATTGTCTAAAAATAATATAAAAAATTTAATTTTATGAGATACCTACCATCCGTAGTTTCCTTTGTTCTTCCTCCTCCTTCTCTAAATCACGTATATATTCCTGATACATTAGAAATTTATTAATTAGTTATTAAAAAAAAAGAACAAATATTTTGTCTGAAAAACTGGTAAAAAGAAGTTGAAAGAAAATACTTGGAAAATTTCTAAGCGGTCAATTTTATCAAGTCGCAAACAACTTTCATCAGCTTCTAAACGATCTTGCACTTTCCTCCACTGACTGCTTGCCTAGACAAAAATGTAAAATAAGTGAAAAAAATTAAAAAACAAATTATATTTGTAAAATATGAAAGAGCAGGTACTGTGAGGAAGTCGCATGATTTCAAAAATTCAATGTACTCCTTTCTGTTTTTCTTGTGCTCTTCTAAAGCTTTTGACCGCTCCTGAAAAACAACTTCACCAATATAATTATACAAATACAAATATATATAAATATATATAAATATATATATATATATATATATATATATATATATATATATATATATATATATATATATATATATATATGTGTGTGTGTGTGTGTGTGTGTGTGTGTGTGTGTAAATAATCTTTAAAAGAGTTGACCATTTTCTCAAGTTCTGCCAAATGATCATCAAAGAGGTCCTCACGGTCTTTAGATCGTTCAACAGCTTTAAACCGATCATCATCCTCAAATATTGCAACCGCTTTGCTGCACAATGTTCAATATAAACTGAATAAGAATAAATATACAATCTTTTACCTGAAGAGAAAAATAACCATGTTAAGTGTTAAATATATGAGAAAATAATATATTTTTAAATAATAGACAAACCTCCATTTAGTAGATGATGTAATCTCTTTCGAATCCTGTGAACAAAGAATGTTAAATACAAATAATCAAATTAATAAACCAAGTGTGACATATAAAAATAAAATATAAACCGACTTGTAGCATTTTCTTAAAGTCTTCTCGTGCCTTTTTCTGTTTATTCCGTCTCTCTTCTGCTTCCTGTTTTTTCTTTTGTCCTACAAACTAAATTAATTTTAAATATATTAGACAAATTGTATGAGTATCATTTACTAACAGGTGCCAGGTGGCAAACATTAATTGGCCAATTACCTCAGTAAAAGCGTGCTTACGTTCCCCAAGTGATCTCAGAGCACTATATCTACGGTCATTAATGATTACTCTCATTGCCTAATACAATAATGACACATGTCAAGATCTGAATGGCTGATTTAACTATCAATAAATAGTATAAAAAATACCTGATCCCAGGTCCAGTCAGAAGCAACATTTGCACTTTCTAAAAGAGCTTTAAATGCATTTTTAGCCTCCTGAAACATGTAATATAAAAAAAGGGATGAATAAATAACTTTTTCTTTAAGTAAGTGTGATTCTTAAGTCTTAAGGATGAGTAAAATGCCTGTTTATTTTCATAAATTTGGTTTTCTTGGTCAACTGTTTTTTCTTCTACAGCAGCAACATTCGCACTATCGTTAGTTACAACGCCTCTCTTGGATTCCTACAAATCACAAAATTATATTTAAAAAAATTACTGTTTAATTACATCAATTGTGAAAAAATAACCAACTAACCAACTTACATCAGCAACAGGAGTTCCATTATCACCAACCACAGCATCTTTTGCAGAATTATCCTCATTGTTACTCCTATTGTTTTCATAAAAGTTAGTTACATCAAAATAAAAATATTAACAACAAAAAGAACCATGAAAGCATGTTATACAATGTCGGTGCAGTTTCTTCAGCAGCATTTATAATCACTTTAGAAGACTCGGTGGGTCCCGTTGCCAGCTCAGCAGTGACCACAGATCCTGATTGTACAGCTGCACCAATGGGAGCTACTGGTACCGGGCTCGAGCCCGGTTCATTAGGTCTAGAAGATGGGCTATCTTCAGTTACTGATGGAACTGAGGGTTCGTTATCAGGAACCGTTGTTGTTGACTCGTGTTTTTCAGTTGTACATTCAGCTTTGACTTTTTCACGAGCTAACTGTACATGTAAATATGTCAAATTAGTTAATAATTGAAGGGTTAATTACGTTCAGGCCTCATACTTTCATAATTATGCTTTTTAACCATTAAAGTTTTTTTTGGCAATTTTTGTCCAAAACTTTGGTTGACTTGTTAGAAAAGCCATTGTGATTTAATATCATAGGTTAATACTTACAAAATGAGGTGAAACTTTAAGGATCAAACCATATTTAACCTTATTAAAGTTTGAGAGATAAACCGCCCAATATGTCCACATTTAAGGATTAAACCATATGAAAATTTATACATCAACACAAAATGACTGGTTTGACTGGTAACATGTTAACAAAAGGGTTAAAACACTAAGTCAACAAAAGTTTAGTATAAAACCATCGCCAAAAAAAAAAGTTGAAGGGTTAAAACAGAAAATGAGTTGAAGTTTGGGGATTAAGACATAATTAACCCTTAGAGTAAATGTAAGATTAGTGGATTGTTATAAAGAGAAAGGACCTTGAGTTCATCAGGTATTCTCCACTTTGATTGGTTAGTAACCTTGTTATAGTAATACCTAAATATAGAAATTATTAGGATTATTTAGGCATAGATAAAAGATAAACATAGTTTAATTAAGATTAGGGTTCAGATTACACACTTTCTTCCGTTTGGAGCAGGGTATTCCTTCCAGTTGGTAGATGCATCAACCCTCTGTACATCATATGAAAAGTTCATAAACATTTAATTTATTTACAATAAAACTCATTATCAAAAAATAAAATAAAATAAATGTGTATGATAAAGCAATAATTGACACACCTCAATCGGGCTCATTAAATCAAAAGGCTTCTCCCAGCTAGACTCTTTTGTCTTTTTGTTGTGATAATATCTGAAACAACATTATATTTTCTTTTCTTAAATAGCACAAAAAATATATATATTTTTCAATACTCAATTATCATCTTGGCCATTATAAAATAAGATTTTGTTGGACCCATAAACTATATATTTTTCATCACCTTCTAATCCAATTTGTATTTTAATTAATCAATTATAGAAATATTTAAGAAATATAATACTTATTATGTAATGAGTCACAATATGCAGTAGCATCTCACGTATAAGATAAATAAAAAAGTAATATAAAGGTCACAAAAGCATGCCTTTTTCCCTTGTGAGAGATATGTTCAATCCAATCTGATGGAGCCTTTTCAACTGCTTTCGGTAAATCACTAGTTACCTACAATTAAATATGCATATACATATTCAGTTATCATAAAATATACAATCTTTAAAATAATAAATAACATCAATCAAGTAAAAAAAAAATTGGTCCTTACTGGAGTAGAAGCTGCAACTGACGTCTGTTCAGCAGCCTGTACCACCACAGGTACCTGTGCAGTTGCTGGTGTGGATAGCTGCTAAAATATATTTAATAAAATAAATAATAATAGTAACATAACTATTTCAATAATATATTTACTTAAATATTATATTAATCGTACATTGTATGTTAAAGGAAGGGCTACTCGTGGGCCATTTTGACCGGTCAAATAACCATTAGGTATTGCAACTGCATTTTGGGATTGTGGTGATACGTTAACTATAGGCCTGTTTGGTTGACCATCAGGAGCTGAAAAAGTTTGTTGGGGTCCAGGGGGCGGTGGAGGAGGTGGCACTATGCCATGTGGCGGTGGACCCGGTCTAGGTGGCAGATGTTGCACTGGTTGAGACACTATATTTGGCCTATTTACAGTTAAAAACTGTTGAGACACCATAGATATATATTGTGGTGGTGGTCGTGGTGGACCTGATGGCCGGAACTACATTAAATTTTTAAAATTAGAATTCACAAAAAAAACAAAAAATTAAAAAATTAATTTAAATCTTATAAAAAAGGGGCCTTACTTGCATTGGAACTGATGGATATGTGTTAGAAGGTGGTCCCATGGCAGGTCGAGGTGGCTGTATTATGAAAATTCAAGTGCAAGAATAAGAAAATGTAAGAGTGATAGATCATGAATTATGTAATTTACTCGAGAAAATATATAAACTATATATATAGACAACCTGTATGCCAGGATATTGAGAGTTATTGGCCATCCAAGCTAATAGAGAATCTGTGAATGTTACATAGTAGCAAGTCATTGGTTGGAACTAAATAATAACAAAATGCTAGAATAACATAATAAAATGTTAAATGTCATAATAGAAACCAAAGACAGTTAAATAGGGAAGCATTATTGGTGTTGTTTTAATATGAAGTAACACTTCCCATAACCAAGAAAACATGTATAACCTAGACTTTGTACTTATGGCATTCGTATCTATGATTTTAACTCAACACTTTGATTTCAAAAATTGTGTGAAAGTTTCTATCTTGACATATTCTACAACATTAGCAACCTATAAAATTTGAATTCTGTATATGAACTAGGCTATTTCTTGGATACATTACCACATAGTTTCAGATACAATAATCGTTTTCAGTTATCTTATGCAGTCATTTTAGGCACTGTTTTTCGTCATAACCAATGTGAAGATTATCAATAAATCATTTGTTCGTATTAAAATGTAATTGGAGTATAAGGTGACATATGATATAACCCTCAAAGTTCAGAAATTTCAAACTCATTCAAAAACCCTAGAAATATTATATTTTCTTCCAAATGTTAATTATATATACAGAATCCAAAATTGGAACATAACTCAAACTCAATTTACAGCACAAACATTGTTCTGCGATAAAAAGAATGTTTATGTATAGCAATGGCAGTCCGCAACATTTAACTAAAACTTAACTTTTTTTCCTAAATTTCCCGATCAACTAAAAATCGAAGTCTGTCAAGCGATTCACTTGAATTTGAAACAAGTTCAGGCAAAAAGGGTTGACCGAAAGATAAAATTTCAAGTTCAGAAATCAATATCACAGAGCAGTTCCGATATTTGAATTTTCAATCAATTAAGACGTGTTTGATCAATGAATGTAGAATTAGCCCTAATTATTGGTGTTTTAGAGAGAAATCGAACCAGTGATTTGCTAAATTGGAATTCTGTAGCACGTTTCAGTGATTCCAGGTGATAACCGAACAGCAGCAGAGATGTTGTTTATGTTCAGAAAGAAGCGTAGAAAAGGGTAAATGGAGGTCGGGTCTCTTACTCTCTTTTTTGCCCTATTTTTTTTTCTTCCAAAAAGTTAAAACAACGAACTTCGTCTTCTAGTTTGAAACATATGAAAATAAATGTTTATTTAATTAATACTTTTTTAGAAAATATAATAAAATTATCGCCAAAAAAAAACTCAAAATTGAAAATAGAAAAGTTGCCAATAATCTTTTTTAGTGCTTTTATTTGTCATTAAATAATACAAAAAGTTTTAGCACTAAAAATATATAAATTTTGATACAAAAATATTGTGTGGATCGCATGAGGTAGGATTACATGCTACTTTTCTTTGTGTTCAGGAATTGAGTATATTGTGACCACACCCTGACTTGGTTAGTTTGTATAGCGTGATAGGTTGCATGTTGGCTCTGGATCGGGACTATAATGGATCATTATGAGCATGGTATGTTTAGTTGCGTGCTAGTCGGGTTTTACTTTGATCCATAATTGATTGAATAGTGTGAATTGTGCATACATGTAGATTGGTAGTAAACTAGATGTTTTACTTGCATGTGTAGGTTGCCTTACTAGGTTTCGGACAAATGACCAAATAGGCAATTTTTAAACTTAGTAGGTTATGGGGAAATGACCTCTAGGAAAGTACTAGCTATTGTTGGGCCATCATTGTATTCTATCTAGACCTCAATGATGGATATAGGAATATGCCCCCCTTCACGTTGGCTGTAGGGGGCCTTCGGAACTGGGTATCCGTCCTTAACGATATTTGGGTGCATTTGTGTTTGCACAAGTTGGAGTAGCAAGTGTATAATAATCGTGGTTCATTCCGAACAGGGCCGTTACTGAACATGGGCGACAAGGGCAGCCTCCCAGGGCCCACACAATTTAGGGGCCTATTTTCAAAAAATTAGCCCATGTTTATATACGTGTAAACTCATTTAATTCAAGGTAAGTCCAACGGAAAACTGAAAATAGACGGACTACACGGTCAAATCCGGACATTTAACTTGGGGATTGGGGTGACACTTTTAATTTTAGTCATTTAGAAAAAAAATTACTTCAAGGGGCCATTTTTAAGATTTTGCCCAGGGCCCAAAATTGATTGGACCGGCCCTGATTCCGAAACAGAATAACACAATTATTAACGGTCTTTGCAAGGAACGAAGAATAAATTAATGATGCTGTTGAACTTTTCAAAGAAATAGTTTTCACAAAGGCATCATTACATGCATCTTTCTCATGTATGGTCTTTGTAAGAGGCTAAAAGAAGCGGATGATGGAAGGATATCTCCAAATGTCCATACCTATAATGTATTAGTTGATGTATTTCGCAACGAAGGTAAGCTAGAAAAAGCAGAGGTTGTTGACATTGTTGACATAAAAATTCACTTTTCATTGGCTATTGTTTGCAAGGTGAAATGACCAAAGAAAGGGTGGTTTTTAATTTAATGACATTTAGAAGTCTTCATCCCTTATGCTGGTACTTAGTGGAGCTGCACACAAATTTTTTGACGAGATAAAACCATAAGGACATGTTCTAGATGAATGCACTATTGAATAAATAACATCTTTATATACCTTCGTTTGTATATCATCGTAAAAACATTGTAAATACCTAAAAAATACGAAGGGAGTCGATTCATACATACCTTTGTTGCTCAGTCAAGATCATAGGGTTTACATCACTCGTGGATCGACTTACTTTTACAGATTTTAGTTGTTTTCTAGGTATAGTATGAATTTCGATACAGACGTGTTAAAGCATAACATAAATAAATTTATTAAATTAATCTTCTAATAATTGATTGATTTTGTAGGCACATATTTTCAGTTGAGATTTTAAGTTGAGCGTATGATGCTGGTGGTTTTGAAGGTCAAGAATAAATATCGGTACTTCAGCATATGTTGGCATTTCACATCAATTTTTGGTGCATGCACTCTGCAGTTGGCGCTCCTCATATGTTTGATGGGTGATCCCGGTCTTACAGCAGCTGTTCAAGAGTACCTTGTCACAAACGATATGGTTTTAGAAGGTGGAGCATTGGTGAGTCACATGGAACTTGTATTATAGAGGTTTGGGTTGGCCCAAAACACACTTTAAAAGATTTAATATTTTTTAAATTGTTAAGTGTGAAAGTGGACTACGGAAGATATATGTTTGTAGAGAAGATTGCAAGGAAAAAACATCCAAATTTGACAATCTAAGCAATTTGGATCTGCTTTACTCCTATCCGATTCAGGTTGAAATTTTACTTAACAAACAATTCATCAATTGACAATTTCACAGCTTTGTTATATCGATTGAGAATATTGTTTTGAGGCAAAATGAGTGGATTGAGTAAATTCGAAGAAAAATCTGAAGATTTCTTCAACAATGTTAAGAAATGATACCAAATTTGAAGATAAAATTGAGTTTATTTGACTTTGAAAGTCAAACTAAACTTGTAAGTTTGACCATTATTCATATTTTCTTGGTTGCTTGCACACAATTGATTCATATTCAATAATAATCCCAAAGTTTGGTCTCCTTAAAATATTATGTAAATATGAAAACACTTATAAGTCACCCGTGATTTATCACGGGTTATAGGCTAGTGTTATCTTATTTGATATGCATACAAGGGCCGTATTCTAACTGAATTTGAAATTTTGGTTATTGACTTCAGCTTCATATGATGGGGGGAAGATCAATTGAAATTGATGATAATTGGGAGTTTGCTTCTACTTTAAATGCAGTTCGAAGTATTGTTTTGGTTGGAAGAAAGTGTTGTTTTGGTTGGAAGAAAGTGCAACAGGGAATTCCATCCTTGGAGAGTAGGGATTTGTATCAAAGGCTAGCCAAGCAAAGCTAGTGTAACAAGTACTTCTGAGCCAGAATAACCGTACTTAAAGATGGTCGGATGCTTAATGTGATCGATACTCCTGGTATTTAATTTATATTTTAGTATCTACCCGTTACTAATAGTGTATTAGTGTCATAAACTTTTATATATACTGAATTTATTTATGTTTGTAGATATATAAGGTTAATTTCATAGTGCTGAATTTTACACAATTGCAGGACTATTTGATTCATTTGTTGATACTGAATTTATTGGGAAAGAGATTGTTAAATGTATCAATATGGAGAGCGTTGATACCATCTCTCGCCATATTGATACATTTAACAATCTCTTTCCCAATAAATTCAGTATCCACATAAGAATCAAATAGTCCTGCAATTGTGTAAAATTCAGCACTATGAAATTAAAACCTTATATATCTAAAAACATAAATAAATTCAGTATATATAAAAGTTTATGACACGAATACACTATTAGTAACGGATAGATACTAAACTATAAATTATATACCATGAGTATCGATCACATTAAGCATCTGGCCATCTTTAAGTACGGTTGTTCTGGCTCAGAAGTACTAGTTACACCAGCTTGACTAGCCTTTGATACAAACCCCCTCTCCAAGGATGGAATTCACTGTTGCACTTTTACCATTACATGTTCTTCCAACCAAAACAATACTTCGAACTACATTCAAAGGAGAAGCAAACTCCCAATCATCATCAATTTCAATTGAACTTCCCCCCATCATATGAAGCTAAAGTCAATAACCAAAGCATGCCTTTTTCCCTTGTGAGAGATATGTTCAATGACTCTTCTGATGCCTTTTATTGATAGCTTTAGTGACTGTTCTGATGCCTTTTATTGACAGCTTTAGTGACTGCATTGATTTGCCACAAAATGACTGCATGGATACTTCTTTAATGTATTTGGAAAATTATATTTTTAGCCACTTACTTGAGAATTGTATATTGTATAATAAGTTATAAAAGAATTTAAAAAGAATATTCTGTAAATGATTTTAATATTTATCTAATTTATTAGATAATAAAATACATAGTTTTTATAATAAAATACATAATAAAATACATAGTTTTCATCAATATATTTTGATACTTATATAAAATTTATTTACAATCATTTTAAAATATTTAAATGACTTGATGACATTAAGAATATATAAATGATATATAAGATGTGTAAATGATGAAATCTTTATTTAGTATTTAGACACAACCTTGAGATTTTAAGTAATTGTTTATACTTCCTCCGTATCAAAATAAGTGACACACTTTTCATTTTGGAGTGTTTCAAAATAAGTGACACACTTTGAAACTTTCCTTATTTGGTAAAAATAGTGGGACCCATACCCACTAACTATCCACTTTAATAAAGTGAAATTACCATTATACCTTACTTTTACTTTTAAAACTCATTAATATCATTTTATTCAAGAAAAATGAGACACATCCTCCACTAACTATGTACTTTAATATATTTTAACCTTTAGTTTAATCTTTTACCTCAAAAAACGTGTAAATCAATTTGTGTCACTTATTTTGATACGGAGGAAGTATAAAAGTTAAACTTTCATTAAAAATGCTTCTTAACGAAATATGGACATTTAAATTATTACACTTGAGACTAAGTTACAAAAAAAAATACCTACACATGAAGACTAAATCATTCTTATAAATGATTATTGAAAATGTAGGTAAATTCCATCAAGTAGACCCAGTTAAACTATCAATATCATATAACCAAGGTGAGTACATGGAGATTTTTCCTACTTAGGGATACATGGCAAAGTTAATATTTTTGACTTAAAATATATTTTTGTTGAAATATATAAAAAGGAGTCAAACTATTTAAATTATTTTTACTATTTGCGAGAATGGTGTAAATTGTAAAGAAAATGATTTGCAAATAGTATTTTAATTTATTATGTTAGAACTATATTGATATCAACAGATTACCCAGTTTAAGCAGGGGTCCAAAAAGATCCAAAAGTATACCCGGGACAGCAGAGGAATCTATCGGGGTGGTATCTCCATTTCGCGAGATAGATGTCCTAAAATAGTAACGTGTACTATGGTGGACTGATCAATTTCTTTTCACCACAGTAGCAGACTTGGGGTATCACCATAGTTGTGATCCAGGCCCTAAGTATAAAAATAAATGCAGTGATGTTTATATAATGATATGCATGTATTCAGAAATGCATTGAATTATAGTGGTATAAAGTTTTACATAAATGACATAATACATTTATATCAAAGACGTATTAAAAGATTACATATTTATTTTCATAAAACTTTGGGGTCCAAAACTCGTGTAACTCACGAGACAATTTTTGTCTTACGTTGTTTATTTGTGCCATGTATTCCAGGTCCCCATTATATGGTCGTAGTTTGAAGCTTTTGAGGATGTTTAGATAGAGTGAAGATTATCTTTTATAATGATGTTATAATAATCATAATTTGCTAGCTATGGTACTTACGGTAACTACTGTGTAACACTCGTGAACCAACATTGGGACAAAAGTTTTTGTAAAACTGTATTTTGGTGCACATGACTTAATATCATGTGTTATTTAGTACCATAGTCTATATAAAACATCCTTAAAAAATGATGGGTGTTACAAAAAAGTTGTTTAAAAAGCACTTTAAATTTTACCCAAACTTTTTAACTTATCGACTTCTTGAAGAAGCCAATAAGTATAAGTAAAGACTTTTCCAAAGCTTTCCCAAACACGCTCTAGGATAAGTCCATCCAGGGTATGCTATATATGTAGACATTTGGTACAATAGCTCGCCTAAAGCAATAGCCTAGGACCGTAAAACCTTCATTAGTGGGATGCAACTAACACTTGATAACACTACTCATAGAGTGATTATTAACACGAACACCAATATCACACATTTGTTTAAAAATACTTAGGGCAGACAAAAATGCTTCATTTTGACAACATTCAACAACTGATTAAACTTAACAATATATGGCAGGGGACAGAGTCATTTGCCTAAATAATGCAGTATCTCTCAAGATTGCACAACTAATGCTGTTTTTTATCCTTTTGCAAAACTAATGCTAACCGGGTATGGCATACTCGGTTTGAACCACAAGCCGACACGCGTCCTAGAACAAGTACTGCAGCAGCTTTTTTGACTGATTTGACTGAAATGGGGGACCCCAATCCCGGTTTGCTTTTTTGACCGAAAAGGGGGACCCCAATCCCGGTTTGAATCTGACACAGTGTACCCCATTCCCGTACTTTTTTGTGTTCTCTCATTTTGTTTTAAAATAAATTAAAAAAATATTATTTCAAAATAGCATTTTTTTATTACGAAATGAGAGAACACAAAAAGATTGTAGGGACGATTTTCTTCCGGGAAGGCTGCTTCGTTTATATACTGGCAGAGCATTTCAAACCGGGAATGCGGTACACTGTGTCAGATTCAAACCGGGAATGGGGT
Organism: Calendula officinalis; assembly: GCA_963853835.1. Classification (NCBI taxonomy): domain Eukaryota; kingdom Viridiplantae; phylum Streptophyta; class Magnoliopsida; order Asterales; family Asteraceae; genus Calendula; species Calendula officinalis. The sequence goes on from OY970829.1 coordinate 20,908,644, forward strand.
ACACTGTGTCAGATTCAAACCGGGATTGGGGTCCCCCTTTTCGGTCAAAAAATCAAACCGGGATTGGGGTCCCCCATTTTAGTCAAATCAGTCAAAAAAGCTGCTGCAGTACTTGTTCTAGGACACGTGTCGGCTTGTGGTTCAAACCGGGTATGCCATACCCGGTTAGCATTAGTTTTGAAAAAGGATAAAAAGCAGCATTAGTTGTGCAATCTTGAGGGATACTGTATTATTTAGGCAAATGACTCCAGGGGATGTGTGTGTAAGGGACGTGCGTGTATCATTCCATTGAACAATTTCAAAGCATCATCCAATTTCTTAACTTTTTGAAACTTAGATCGATCACCATTTGAAGAAGGAACGAGTTGGTGATAAACACAAAAATGAGTTTTCGAATGAAGGAAGGAGTTGGAGATAAAACTACCTTTTTATTTGATGAAAGCAGAATTTGTGCGATTCATCATCGTCACTGTCTTCAACAAGAAGCAGAATTTGATGCTTATTCTTCAATTGGGTGAAAACAAAAAAAAAAAAGTTTTTGGAAGGAAAGAGGAAAGATAAAAGATAGCTTTTCTAAGAGAACGGAAGTTTAATTACAGTCATAGAGGTTTTGGTTTTTAATATAGTTTTCACATGATTCTAACATGCATTCGGTATGTTGTTGCATGTTAAAATCATGTTATAGAGGGTGTTTCACGCATAAAACCATTTAACGTACCGCCAAAGCCATGCCGATTTTATGCATGGCGATCGAGCAAATAACGAGATGGTGGTGTAGGTATGACCGGGTTATTGGGTTTAATGGGACTTTAAATTGCCCCATAACGAGCCCTCTAAAAAGAATACAATCTACAATTTGCATTGATGTTTAAATAGTAACACAACTATTTCAATAATATATTTTCATAAATAATTAAAGGAAGGGTTACAGCTACTCGTGGGCCATTTTGACCGGTCAAATAACCATTAGGAATTGCTACTTCATTTTGGAATTGTGGTGATACGTTGACTATAGGCCTGTTTGGTTGACCAAAAAGTTTGTTGGGTCCAGGTGGCAGTGGAGGAGGTGGCACTATGCGGCTATGCCATATGGCGGTGGGCCCGGTCTAGGTGACAGATGTTGCACTGGTTGATACACTATATTTGGCCTATTTACAGTTAAAAACTGTTGAGACACCATAGATATATATTGTGGTGGTTAGGGGTGTCAATCGGGTTTGTCGGGTCGGGTTTAGCTCTTATCGGGCTGGGTCCGTCAGGTTTTGAGGTAAAATATTTTAACCCGAAACCCGACCCTATAAGGAATCGGGTTTGTCTTGTTCGGGTCTGTCGGGTTTCGGGTTTGTCGGGTCAACCCGATCGGGTTAGCTGGGTTAAGTATCCAATTTATAAGATTAGTTTTAAATAGAGAAATCGGGTGTCAAAACTTGTTCTACAAAAAATAAAACTCAAGTAAATATATATAAATGTCAATGGTTAATAAAATGATCATAGGGGACGAAGAACAGAAGTTAAAATGATTATAGAACTACAAAAAACTAAGGAAATTAACAATATATAAGTTGAGAAACAATATGTATTACTTTAAAATTTTGATGTTTTGAATGCTTGGCTACTGAGCCTTTCTATAGATTCAATGTTAATGTTTATTCAATACTTATTTAATTTACACACGAATAAAATTATGCTTGGTGCTCGGTTGCTGCGGCTTGCAAGCATATGCTATAAATATATTTTAAAATCCTGCATAACTTTTAAGTTTTAAATTAATAGATATTTTTCTCTTTAAACTCCTCTATTATTTAATATATCTCGAATTGTTGTGGTAAACAAATACTTTAAACTTTAAAGGAAATTTTTTTGAACTTTAGTCGGGTCTAATCGGGTCAACCCGAAACCCGACAAAGGAAATTAATCCACACCCAATACCTGACCCGATGTTAACGTCGGGTTTGTCAGGTCGAGTTATAATAACCCGATATAAAAAAATGACCCGAATATACCCGACCCGATTAGCGTAATCGGGTTCGGGTTCGGGTTAGGGTCGGGTTGGGTTGACCCTTTTGACACCCCTAGTGGTGGTGGTCGTGGTGGACCTGATGGCCGGAACTACATTAAATTTTTAAAATTAGAATTCACAAAAAATAAAAAAAATAAAAAGTAAAAAATAAAAAAAGGCGTTACTTGCATTGGAACTGATGGATAAGTGTTAGAAGGTGGTCCCCATGGGAGCAATGGGAGGTCGAGGTGGCAGTATTATGAAAATTCAAGTGCAAGAATTAGAAAATGTAAGAGTGATAGATCATGAAAAAATAAGTAAATTACATAAATCATCCATGAAAACTGGACAAATTATGTAATTTAATCGAGAAAATATATAAACTATACATATAGAGGACCTGTATGCCAGGATATTGAGAATTATTGGCCATCCAATCTACTAGAGAATCTGAGGAATGTTATATAGTAGCAAGTCATTGGTTGGAAGTAAATAATAACAAAATGGTAGAATAACATTATAAAATATTAAATGTCATAAAAGAAACCAAAGATAGTTAAATAGGGAAGCATTATTGGTGTTGTTTTAATATGAAGTATCCCTTCACATAACCAAGAAAACACGTATAACCTAAACTTTGTACAGTTAATCAGGGTAATTGTATATTATATTGAATACTGTATATGTCATGTACAAGGAGTATATATAGATTACATAATTACATAGTAAACCCTCTAATATTAACTATTTGTCTAATATTGCCCCTCAAGCTAAGGCCGTGAACGGACTCTTAGCTTGGACTTCAAAGTGAGAAAACAATCAGAAGATAACGGCTTTGTGAAGACATCTGCAATCTGATCGTGTGTAGATATATGTTGAACCGTCAGTCTCCCTCTAGCAACCTTTTCTTTGACGAAGTGAAAATCAACTTCCACGTGCTTTGTACGTGCGTGGAAGACATGATTGGCATATAAGTATGTGGCTCCCAAGTTATCACACCACAAGATAGGAGCTGATTTTACCGGAGTGTGGAGCTCTCGTAGAAGTGTTTCAAGCCATGTTACTTCAACAACTGTATCTGCTAAAGCCTTGTATTTGGATTCTGTAGATGACCGAGAGATAGTTTTCTGTTTTCTAGCAGACCATGAGACCAGATTGTTACCAAGATATATTGCAAATCCCCCCGTGGAACGACGGTCATCTAGGCAGCCGGCCCAATCTGCATCTGAAAAGGCACTCAGAGAAGGCACTCAGAGAGTTGAATGCAGCATCAGTGTAGGCATGTAATACTGAGGCTGATGACTGAGATAGTAGAAGACCGTGATCTGAGGTACCATGTAGGTATCTGAGAATAAGTTTCACTGCGGACCACTGATTTATAGTTGGTGAGTGCATGAATTGACAGACTTTGTTGACTGCAAAGGTGATGTCTGGTTGGGAGAGAGTAACATATTCTAGAGCACCTACCATTTGTCTGTACTTGACCGGGTCTTCAAACAGAGCACTGTCCCCAATGGATAGGGTAATTGTTTTCGAGCATGGGGAGGGTACCGGCTTGGCTTGAGAGAGATTTGCTTTCATTAGGAGCTCTTGTACATATTTTCTTTGCGAGAGAATAATGTAGTGCCATGTCTGATTACCTCAATACCAAGAAAATAAGATAATGGACCCATGTCTTTGACTGCAAAGGATGTACTCAAACTCCGGATGACATGATGAATGGCTTTGTTGTTGTTCCATGTCAGTATAATATCATCAACATATACGAGCATATAAAGAAGTGTACCGTGAGCAGAGTATATAAAGAGAGATGGGTCCGGTTTGGAACCACGAAAACCGAGAGCTATGAGAGCAGTGGATAGTCTGTGAAACCAAGCTCGCGGTGCCTATTTGAGGCCATAGAGGTATTTGTGTAAAAGGCACACATGATTCGGTTTACTGGGATCTACAAAACCTTGGGGTTGTTCCAGATACACTATTTCTTTTAAATCACCATGTAAAAATGCATTTTGAACATCAAGTTGTCGCAAAGACCATTGTTTTGTAACTGCAAGCGATAAAACAACACGTATAGTGGTGGATTTCACCACCGGACTAAATGTCTCTGTATAATCGGAACCCCCGGTTGTTGTTTATAATCTTTTGCCACAAGATGCGCTTTGTAGCGCTGAATCGCCCCGTGTTGATCCCTTTTAATTTTGTAAACCCATTTACATCCAACTATGTTTGACCTGGGAACCCGAGGGACGCGTGACCATGTACCATTGCGGATCAATGCCGAGTATTCATCCGCCATAGCCTTACGCCAATGACAATCTTTGTTAGCATCGGTAAATGTGGCAGTTTCATGAATTGTGGTGTTGGTGTGAAGGGCGGTGGGTTGAAAAGGTTTGGTTTGTTTTGGATTTTGGCGAAGATTAGCGGGTCTCGGAGGACGAGTGGGTTGAGATGTAGGGGCTGTGGAAGGAGTTTGTGTTGGCTGATTTGTAGTTGTTTCAGGGCTGTTTTGAGCAGGAACATCTGGGCCCCTTTGGGCCGATGTGTGGGCAGAATTTGTGGGCCTGTTTTGGCTGATTTGGGTTGGGTCTGGGGCTGAGTTTTCGGAACTGTTTTGGCCGATATGGTTCGTGTTTGGGGCCGGCATGTCAGGAAATTGTGGAGGTTGATGAGATTGTGTTTGGTTTGACTGACTGGGAAGAGTTGTTTGGGCAAAACGGTCGAATGCAGAAGTAGGAATAGAAGGGTTCGTCACATGTGGACGTCTAGAGTAGGTGTGTATCGGATTAGTAGTAGGTAAAGGATCAGTGGATGTATTGAGAGGTGGAGGATTCGGGTATGATGATGTGTAGGGTTCGGGTGTAGTAGTAGGTGTAGGGTCGGTTGTTGGTGTGGAAAAATGGAAAAAATGTTCATTGAACCGAACGTGACGGGCAATATATATGCGTTCGGTGGTAGGGTCAAAGCATCGATATCCGTGGTGGATAGTGCTATAGCCAAGGAAAACGCACGAGATGGATCGATAATCCATTTTGTTAGGATTGTATGATCTTAGGTGAGGGTAACATCGACAACCAAAAACGCGAAGAAAAGAAAGGTCGGGTTCGTGTTTAAAGAAGTTTTCAAAAGGAGAGATTGTAGAGTTTGATCGTGAGGGCATGCGGTTTATGAGGTAGGTGGCGGTTGCAAAGGCAAAATGCCAAAAACGTTGAGGAACATGAGCTTGTCATGAGAGTGAGGCCGGTTTTAACGACGTGACAGTGACGTCTCTCGACAATACCGTTTTGTTCGCTGGTGTGGGGGCACGAGAGGTGGTGTATGACACCAATCGAGGAGAAGAATGTGGATAGTTTTCGACATTCTCCCCCCCCCCCCCCCCCCCAAATCGGTTTGGACAGTTTTGAGTTTTGTGGAGAATTGGCGTTCAACAGTTTTGGTAAAGGTTTTGAAAACATCAAAGACGTCTGATTTTTGTTTTAGAGAAAATAACTGCATGAATTTAGAAAAATGGTCAACACATAAAAGAAAGTAGGAGTGGCCATCAAAGGAAGGGAACGGAACGGAACCCCAAACATCTGAAAAAAAAAGATCTAAAACACGCGTACTTTTATAAGAAGAAGATGATAAACTAAGTTTGGATGATTTTTCAATAGAACAAGAATTACAACGAAAATTAAAATCTTTATTCGAAATAGGTTAACAATATCTAGAAAGCATAGTTTGAAAAAGTTGTGAGTGAGGGTGTCCAAGACGATGATGCCATGTAGTTGTGGTTGCACGAGTTGTTGAAATAACGACTTTTGGAAGGGCTTCCGGAAGATTGATAGAGTAGAGTCCACCGCCACTTGGACCCGTGAGGAGGGTAGTGTGAGTAGCTGAATCCTTGATAACAAAACAAGAAGAGTGTAATTCAAAATAAACATGATTATCAAGACAAAAATTTTGTACTGAAAGAAGATGTTTCTTTATGTCGGGAACGTGAAGGATGTTATTTAGGTGAAAGGTTTTGTTTGGGGAGTAAAGTTTGCAGCACCCGATGTGTAAAATAGGAAGAGCCTTACCGTTACCAACATAAAGATTGTCATCACCATAATAGGGCTCGGCGGAAGTGAAACCCGTCATATCCGGTGAAACATGGTTGTTTGAGCCTGTATCCGGAAGCCATGAATTAGAGGCTTGTGACCGATGATCAGCATAATTTGCAGATGGTTGTTGTCTTCCACATATGGTGGATGGATCACGATTTGGGCATTGAGATGGAACATGGCCGATTCCACACCTGTTACACGAACCATAAACTGTATTTTGGTTAGATGCCCAAGAAAACTGACTGTTGTTGTGGTGTCCACCACCGCGGCCTCGATTTCCACGTCCACCTCGATTACGATAGTTGCCCCGATTACGGTTACCGGTAGGAGGTCCTGAATTGTTTGTGTAGAATGCTTGTGGAGGCTGTGTAGTTGTTGCATTCTGTGCCTGTTGTACTTGAAGACCGAGTTGAGACATAAGCTGTTGTAGGGCTTGTATGGTATCGGTTGGAAGAGAGACTCCACCAGTGGTAGTATTAGCCGTAAATGCCTGAGCCGGAGCCACTTCAGGGGCTGATTTTTGAACCAAGAACTCGTGATCAGCGAGTAATGCTGGAAGTTCGGAGAAAACAGTTGTAAACTGTATAGGGAGGAGGCTTTGTTTGACACCGTTGTATTCTTCTCGTAGACCGGCGACGACCAGCATCACGATGTCTTTGTCTGACATGGGCTGTCCAATGTTGGCAAGAGCAGTAGCATACTCTTGTGCCCTGGTGAGGTAGGCAGCAGAGGATTGATTCATAATAAGTCATTTATGAATCAAGTTAAGGATTACGTCAAGTTTGACTTATTACTAGATTAGTTTATCTAACTAATTAATACAAGTATTTGTACATTTACTAGTTAAGTAAATATACAATGTGTTAATTAAAGATTATGATTTAAAGTAATTAAATCATATGGTAATTGGATAATATTATTGTATAAATTATATAAAGGTTATTATATAATTAATTTTTAAAAGTATTAAATACAAGTATATAATTCGTGTATATGGGTACCGAATTATTAGTGTATAAATATTAGACATTTAATAGTTAAGTGCAATAATAAAAGAATAATAAACTATAAGGGAAAGAAACGTTAAAAGGAAAGTTTAATAAAAGAATAGATATTAATTAAACTAGAGGGTCCTAAGCACAACTTATTTATCTATAAATAAGAGGCTTAGGGTAACCCTAAAACCCCCTTGATTTCACACGCATACTTCCTCCCTCCCTCTCCCTTGTTCAGCCGAGAACCCCAAGAACACCATCCTTGGTGTTCTTCGTTCTTCGTGTTCTTCGTGTTTTTCAAGTCTTGAAGATCCAAGATCATTACAAGGATCAACTAGAAGGTCGCTCGTTGTGTTCATCATCAGTGGACTTTCTTAAGCAATCAACAAGGTATGTTTTGAGAAAACCCTTTTCTCCCTTCTCCCCTCTTGGACGAATTCGACCAAGAACCCTAGGGTTCTTGGTGATGGTCGATGAACACACACAAGTGTGTGTGTTCGAGTTTTTCGTACAAGGTTTCTTCCATTGGTAATCTAATCTAGATCTCCAAGATCCCAATCCTTTAGGGTTTAAGGATTAGGTTTAATCTCAGTTCCGCTTTTAGGGATAAAAATCAGCTAGTTGGTTTTAACCGGTCAAGAACAAGTTCATGTTCTTGGTCAGTATGGTTCGAACCAAGTGACTAGGAGGTTGACGCAAGTGGTCAATCAGTGTCAATGAAACCCTTCAGTGGTATCAGAGCGATGGTTTAGAGATCTAAACTAGATTAACAAAGTTTGTTTGTTTAATTTTTATTAAAGTTTTTTTGTTCCATCCTTTTCTTCTTCTTCTTAAGTCACGAAAAAGGATAAGAACCCTAGGACCAAGCATGTTAAACTAGTTAAGTTTAATTGGTCAAAAGGATTCTAGAAGACCCTAGAAATTTCGTGTAACGCAAAAGAACCCTAGGATCAAGAACATTAAACTAGTTTAGTTTAATTGATCAAAAGGATTCTTTTCCTAACCCTAGTGTATTCCGAAAGTTAAAGAACCCTAGGATCAAGATTGTTAAAAATTTTGATCAAGAGGATTCTTTCCTTAATTGTTTGATCTTCAAAATCTAGGATCAAGTATGTTAAACCAAGTTTTGGTTTAATTGATCAAAAAGGATCCTTTCCTTTTTCCTCAAGATTTTGTGATCAAGGAGGTTATTTGGACACCAAGTTTGTTAAACTAGCCTAGTTTAATTGGTGGAAAAGTTTCCTAGGCTTTAAGGATTTTTTGGAAAAACCCTAGATGTAATCTAGAACCCTAGAACATTAAACTAGTTAAGTTTATTTGTTTAAAAGAATTAATTAGGTTAATAATCTAAAACCTAGATAATTAAACAAGTACATGTTTAATAGATTTAATTCTTATTTTAATAGATTTATTGAAACTAGTTCTTTAAACCCAGAAATCTAGACAAAGTTTATTGTCTAAAAGGTTTGAATTAAAAAGTTTAAATGAATGTATTAGGGTGATAATCTATCCTAGAGTTTAAACAAAGTTTATTGTTTAAATAGGTTTGATTAGAATTAATCTTTTAATAAATAATGTCTTTGATCAAGAAAGTCAAAACCCTAGGTTTGATTGATCAAAAACAAGATTAGGGTTAGACTAATTAATGAGAATTAAAAGAAGTTTTAATTTTAGAAATTAACAAGATGTATTTGTTTATTTATATTTATATATTATATTTCAAATTTTAAATATTTAAAAAAGGGTAAGATGAATTTTAAAAGGATATAATAAGTTTATACGTATTTTAATTAGATTAAGTTAAAATACAAACGTATAAATTAGATGTAATTTTCTTATTAGAATGTTACAAGTTTACTTTAAAAGCGAAATATATATGTATATATATTAAATACAAGTTTAAATGGAACATTAAAAATAATGTTATTTTGATCTTTAAAGATATAATAATATAACTAGTTATTGTATAAATTGATTATATAATTGAAACTAGAAAGTACAAAGTTATGATTTCATTATAACTAGAAATTGTACAAGTTGAGATTATATGATGAACTAGAAATATACAAAGTTATATATATTATTATTATAAGGTGTATAAAGTTATAAGTTATTATAACTAGATAATTATACAAGTATAATATAAGTATTTTACAATTCATGTAAGATACTAGATTAATGATCAAAGTTAAAATAACAAGATAACTTTAGAACCTATATTTAACTAGTCCAAGTTAAATGTAAGAAAGGTTTAAACAAACTAAAAATTATTATATATAGTCTTTATATAATAAGGTTATTAGTTTCACCAAGTATAGACCGGTGATTATGTTTGCTCAAGTTCCATCATGGTTGTTGGAGCTAGTGGGAGCGACACAAGAAAATCACAAAGTTTATAAAAGTGACATCAAGACATAAGTTTTGGTCGAATCTAATAAGTCAAAAAACAAATGTTTGATTTCATTATTAGACATATGAAAAACTAGGTATGTTAAACTAGATTTATGATTCAAGTTTATGAGTCATAAAAGAATTAAAAGTTTAACATAAGTTTTAAGTTTTTCAAGAAAGATAAAACAAGTAAGTTTTATTCTAGATAAGGTTTTTCAAAACCTAATGAAACGTTTTGTACACCTCGTTTTAGGTATACATATAAAACGCGCAAATTCTTGAAACTATAAGTTTTAAAGAAAGTTCTTAAGGTTTAAAAAGGATGTCTTGTTGAATTCTTAGATTCGTAAGTCACACATTTAAACAAGGATTAAGATTGGAATAAGGTTTAAGTTTAGTTCAAGACTTAAACAAACCCAAGAAAATCTTAGATCTAAGTACTATCCACCTAATGGAACACCTCACTTGTTCAACGATATTCATATTGTGAGGATAAAGAACCTTAGATATGGATTCAAATCATTGCGAGTGTTAGGGTGCGTAAGGTTCTGTGATAATCGGGAGTCCCGGCGCAGAACACTGCACTGTCTTAGATGGTCTGATCTACTTTGGTGATAATCGGGAGTCCCGGCCCAAAAAGTACTTGAGTAGAATAAACATACTAGACTTTGTTACTAACTTAGAAATGTACAATTAGATTGTACAAAGTTGTAATAAGTTATAAGTCTAAAGATTCTACGACCCCTAGGAATCGTGTCAAGTCTTGATACGATCGGTAAGGATGTTACCTACCAGAAATAGCATGTCTCGTCGGGAAGTGCCCAAACCTTGTGGCGAGAATGTGAAATATGGATCCTAGGCCTAAAATATTAATTATGGGTTTATAATATATTTTAGAGAATGTTTATTGATGATTAGTAATTAAACTGGGTTTGATTTGTAGATGGTAGCAACAACCACAACGACAAGTACCAACAATCTCTCACTCCGCTCAATCCTCGAAAAAGACAAGTGGACTGGGTCAAACTTTCTCAATTGGGAGCGCAATCTTCACATTGGGCTCAGGAATGAGAGAAAGTGGTATGTCTTGGAAAGAGCAGTACCTAATGTCCATGCCGCGAATGCTAGAGCTGAAGCAAGGCAAGCTTATGATAAGCATGTCAGTGATGCGCTCGATGTGAGCTGTTTAATGCTCGCAACCATGAGCCCAGATTTACAAGCGGGACTTATGGATGTGCCTGCATTTGAGATGATCCAGCAACTTAGGGATTCATTTCAAGAGCAAGCTCGCACTGAGAGGTTCGACATCAATCGAGCCTTCAACTCTTGCAAGATGGTCAAAGGAACACCGGTGAGTGCCCACGTCATGAAAATGAAAGGGCACATGGATAACCTGGCTAGATTTGGTCACCCCATACCGTTGCAAATGGCAACAGACACTGTACTAAATTCGTTGTCTGATGACTACAAGCCTTTTGTAGTCAACTACAATATGCATAATATGGAGAAATCCATTGCTGAGCTACATTCCATGCTCAAGACAGCTGAATTGAGTTTGGGGATCAAATCTAAGGATGTTCTAATGATCGGTAATAGCAGTGGTGGTGGCAAGAAGAGAAAAGGGCATGGTGGCAAAGGAAAGGTTAAAACCAATCCTAACCAAGGAGTGCCAAATGGTAAAAGTGTCAAACAAAAGGTCAAGAAGTTTAAGCCTAACACAGCGAGGACCGAGAATCGGTGCTTCAAGTGTGGTGAGGTTGGGCATTGGAAAAGGAATTGTCCAAAGAGTGCAAGTGGTGGTGGAGGAAACGCAAGTTCCTCAGGTAACACAACCACACTTCTTAATCACTTTTAAGATACTTCTAAAGTACGTTACGAGTAATCTAACTTTTGCAATCGTTTATTGCAGGAGGAGATGGAAAGTGATGATGACCAGCATGAGATGGTGATTCCACAAGCACCAAGTTTTTATGATTCAGTAGTTTATGGATTCAGTAAAACAATTTTCATTTTGTTGGATAAATTTTTTTTATGTTAAAACAAAAGTTTTATTTGGTTTTAATAAAGAATCCATGGTTGAAATATATTATGTGTGTGCATGTGTGATAATTACACTAGTCAAGTGTTATGACTAGATTGTAAGTCAAGTTTTGATTTACTTTATATTTCATGTTTTATACTTGTTTGATTGTTGTATGATAAATAATGTCTTAGATAGCTCAAATACTTAGATACTAAAATTAGAAGTTTCTTCTAATGTATTTAAGAGGTTTTATGAAAAGCATAAGGTTCAAAAGTTATTGAACCTAGTAAAAACATCTTAAGTATTAAATTACTTATGATAGTACGTTTTAAATATTAGTATTAATATAGTATGATTATATTGGATATAATCAAGGTAGTTTTTTTAAAGAGTATTATTACAAGTCTTTTACACTTGTAATAAAGGAATTTAATGAGGTCATAGTTCCTTAATAGGAATAATCGGATATTCACAAAATCCAAGTGAAATGACTTAGACATTAAATGAACTCTTAAAAGAGACAAACTATATTAAAGTATTTAAGAATTAAAAGGTATTATTGCAAGTCTTTTATACTTGTAATAAATACAATATTTAATCAAGTCATAATTCCCTAATAGGAATAATGGATATTTGAGAAATCCAAGAAATGACTTTGGCATTAAATAAGATTCTTAAAAGATACTAATGCACTTAAGAATTGGAAGTATCGTTTCAAGTGTCTTATACTTGTTAGATACATTATTCAATGAAAGTCATGATTCCCTTAAAAGGAATATTGGATATTCGCAAATCTAAAGGATGACTTTGATAATTGATTAATTCTTAAAGGGTTAAACTACAAGTTTTGACTAGGTCAAAAGAAGTAGTTTAAGTGATGCTTAATTTCCATAAAATTTAGTTGGAGCTATGACTAACATATTCACTAGAGGTACTAATGAATATAGTAAGTTAGTTAGGACATTAACAACAAGAAGTTACCAAGCCGTTAGCCAAAGAGTTAAGAGAAATAAATGATCATTGATTAGATTATTGCAAACCTAATAGCGTGGTCACAAGTCTTGTGACTAATTATTGCATATCTAATAGGATGTTCACATTCCAGTGAACAAGTTAATCATTTAAGGAAATTTCTTTAACTAGTAAGAATTTCTACAAATCAAGTAGCTAAAAGAAATTTAGCTACAAGGCGTGTTTTATAGATTCAAGAAACTAAAGGAGTAACTTTCCAATCCTCCTATGTTTACCGAATCATATAAAAAGGCAAGACTAGAATATGTTCTAAATGTTGCATAAACAATATCTAGCAAAGACAAAAGTAATGGTATTCATAAATACTCGTCTTATGTCTTTAGTTTAATAGAAATGACTAATTGTAATTAGTGATAAAAGTTACAATTAAGGAGTCATTGAGCAATCAACACAAACGCAAAGAATAAGTAATGATCTAGTAATATATATGCGTTCGGTGGTAGGGTCAAAGCATCGATATCCGTGGTGGATAATGCTATAGCCAAGGAAAACGCACGAGATGGATCGATAATCCATTTTGTTAGGATTGTATGATCTTAGGTGAGGGTAACATCGACAACAAAAAACGCGAAGAAAAGAAAGGTCGGGTTTGTGTTTAAAGAAGCTTTCAAAAGGAGAGATTGTAGAGTTTGATCATGAGGGCATGCGGTTTTTGAGGTAGGTGGCGGTTTCAAAGGCAAAATACCAAAAATGTTGAGGAACATGAGCTTGTGTCATGAGAGTGAGGCCGGTTTCAACGACGTGACGGTGACGTCTCTCGACAATACCGTTTTGTTCGCTGGTGTGGGGGCACGAGAGGTGGTGTATGACACCAATCGAGGAGAAGAATGTGGATAGTTTTCGACATTCTCCCCCCCCCCCCTCCCCCCCAAATCGGTTTGGACAGTTTTGAGTTTTGTGGAGAATTGGCGTTCAACAATTTTGGTAAAGGTTTTGAAAACATCAAAGACGTCTGATTTTTGTTTTAGAGGAAATAACCGCATGAATTTAGAAAAATGGTCAACACATAAAAGAAAGTAGGAGTGGCCATCAAAGGAAGGGACGGGAACGGAACCCCAAACATCTGAAAAAACAAGATCTAAAACACGCGTACTTTTATAAGAAGAAGATGATAAACTAAGTTTGGATGATTTTTCAATAGAACAAGAATTACAACGAAAATTAAAATCTTTATTCGAAATAGGTAAACAATATCTAGAAAGCATAGTTTGAAAAAGTTGTGAATGAGGGTGTCCAAGACGTTGATGCCATGTAGTTGTGGTTGCACGAGTTGTTGAAAAAATGACTTTTGGAAGGGCTTCCGGAAGATTGATAGAGTAGAGTCCACCGCCACTTGGACCCGTGAGGAGGGTAGTGTGAGTAGCTGAATCCTTGATAACAAAACAAGAAGAGTGTAATTCAAAATAAACATGATTATCAAGACAAAAAATTTGTACTCAAAGAAGATGTTTCTTTATGTCGGGAACGTGAAGGATGTTATTTAGGTGAAAGGTTTTGTTTGGGGAGTAAAGTTTGGAGCACCCGATGTGTAAATTAGGAAGAGCCTTACCGTTACCAACATGAAGATTGTCATCACCATAATAGGGCTCGGTGGAAGTGAAACCCGTCATATCCGGTGAAACATGGTTGTTTGAGCCTGTATCCGGAAGCCATGAATTAAAGGCTTGTGACCGATGATCAACATAATTTGCAGATGGTTGTTGCCTTCCATATATGGTGGATGGATCATGATTTGGGCATTGAGATGGAACATGGCCGATTCCACACCTGTTACACGAACCATAAACTGTATTTTGGTTAGATGCCCAAGAAAACTGACTGTTGTTGTGGTGTCCACCACCGCGGCCTCGATTTCCACGTCCACCTCGATCACGATAGTTGCCCCGATTACGGTTACCGGTAGGAGGTCCTGAATTGTTTGTGTAGAATGCTTGTGGAGGCTATGTAGTTGTTGCATTCTGTGCCGGTTGTACTTGAAGACCGAGTTGAGACATAAGCTGTTGTAGGGCTTGTATGGTATCAGTTGGAAGAGAGACTCCACCAGTGGTAGTATTAGCCGTAAATGCCTGAGCCGGAGCCACTTCAGCGGCTGATTTTTGAACCAAGAACTCGTGATAAGCGAGTAATGCTGGAAGTTCGGAGAAAACAGTTGTAAACTGTCTAGGGAGGAGGCTTTGTTTGACACCGTTGTATTCTTCTCGTAGATCGGCGACGACCAGCATCACAATGTCTTTGTCTGGCATGGGCTGTCCAATGTTGGCAAGAGCAGTAGCATACTCTTGTGCCCTGGTGAGGTAGGCAGCAGAGGATTGATTCATAATAAGTCATTTATGAATCAAGTTAAGTATTAAGTCAAGTTTGACTTATTACTAGATTAGTTTATCTAACTAATTAATACAAGTATTTGTACATTTACTAGTTAAGTAAATATACAATGTGTTAATTAAAGATTATCCATAATATGATTTAAAGTAAATAAATCATATGGTAAGTGGATAATATTATTGTATAAATTATATAAAGGTTATTATATAATTAATTATTAAAAGTATTAAATACAAGTATATAATTCGTGTATATGGGTACCGAATTATTAATGTATAAATACTAGACATTTAATAGTTAAGTGCAATAATAAAAGAATAATAAACTATAAGAGAAGGAAACGTTAAAAGGAAAGTTTAATTAAAGAATAGATATTAATTAAACTAGATGGTCCTAAGCGCAACTTATTTATCTATAAATAAGAGGCTTAGGGTAACCCTAAAACCCCCTTGATTTCACACACATACTTCCTCCCTCGCTCTCCCTAGTTCGGCCGAGAACCCCAAGAACACCATCCTTGGTGTTCTTCGTTCTTCGTGTTCTTCGTGTTCTTCAAGTCTTGAAGATCCAAGATCATTACAAGGATCAACTAGAAGGTCGCTCCTTGTGTTCATCATCAGTGGACTTTCTTAAGCAATCTACAAGGTATGTTTTGAGAAAACTCTTTTCTCCCTTCTCCCCTCTTGGACGAATTCGACCAAGAACCCTAGGGTTCTTGGTGATGGTCGACGAACACACACACTTTTCGTACAAGGTTTCTTCCATTGGTAATCTAATCTAGATCTCCAAGATCCCAATCCTTTAGGGTTTAAGGATTAGGTTTAATCTCAGTTCCGCTTTTAGGGATTAAATCAGCTAGTTGGTTTTAACCGGTCTAGAACAAGTTCATGTTCTTGGTCAGTATGGTTCGAACCAATTGACTAGGAAGTTGACCCAAGTGGTCAATCAGTGTCAATGAAACCCTTCAATTACAATGTCTAGGAAAGATAAAGGCGGTTTTTCTGACTCCAAATGGGGGCGGTTCCGATACGCACTAGCGTTGTCTACCCTCACCGTCTTTCCTGGTTGTATTCGAATAGAGCTACCGAAAAGGGTTGACTAAATAATGTTTTTCTTGAATGTGGTTAAATACTTGGAGTTTCACAAATTTGAGGACTACTCTTTGGATGTTTTGTTGAAACACTTCCTTATTGATAAGGAAAATCTCATAAGAGATCAAAAGAGTAAAGTCAGATTGAGTGTTTACCACGTGTCAGGTGGGGACTCGGATATTTCTTATGTAAAAGGAATTGCAAATGTTGTTGCAAATCTAACCCACTTGGGTGCAAGTATGGGTCATGTAGGAGTTAATATGACTACCTCAATTACTCGGGTGATAGAGGCCCGAGGATTCTGGAGCAAATATCCATGTATGTGGAAATCGTGATAGTTTCTAAATTTATAGTACGGTTCGAGAAGGAATTGTGGTGACATGTGGTGACATGTGTTGATGGCCATATAGTACGTGTTCATGGCATTGGCATAGTGGTTCTAACATTCTAAAATGGAATTATGGTTACCTTCGAGAGGTCGTACATGTTCCTTGAATCTCCAAGGGACTTATATCGGAGAACAAATATGACAAAAATAGTTACAAGCTGGTAATAATAAAAAAATGGTCATATCGTGTTCTCCAAAGATGGATTATTGTGGATCAAACCATCAACAAATGGATAAGATAATGTTGTATCTATATCCAATGATTATGTGTTAAATGTTGATCTCTGTAATCGTGAGAATATGATATTGTCAGCGTTAATATCGCTAGTGATGATGTAACTAAGTTTCGAATTAATGAAATAGTTTTTCAAATTATATTGAGTGTTCAATTTCTTTGTGCCATAAAAGGTTAGCTCACACTAACATTAAAAAAAATATTGAAAAGACACAATAAGTATTGATAAAAGTAAATAATAAAGATTTTGACAAATGTGAAATTTGTATAAAATCAAAGTTTACAAAGAAACTTTTTTCAAGTGTCAAAAGAATTACATCATTAATAGAGTTGATCTATTCATATATTTGTGAACTGAATGGAATACTCACGCGTGGAGGTAAAAGATACTTCATTACTATTTGTGGTGACTATAGCCGCTATTTACATGTTTACTTGTTGCATTCAAAAGATGAAGCTTTTAATGCATTCATACTGTATAAATGCAAGGCTGAAAACCAACATGACAAACACATTAACATTCATCGCTTGGAAAGAGGCGGAGAATACTTTAATCATGAGTTTGATACATTTTGTGAAGAGAATGGTATCAAGCATGAAAGAATTTTACCATATACTCCCCAACCAAATGGATTAGCTGAAAGAGAGAGTTAAACCCTTGTTGAAATGGTCAATTTTATGTTGAATCAATCGGGTTTGCCACACAATCTGTGGGGGGGAAGCTTTGTTGACTGCATGTTATGTGCACAACAGAATCACTAGTCGTGTGATTCCTTCTAGTCCGTATGAGTTATGGAATGGAAGAAAACCTAACTTAGATTATCTAAGAGTGTGGGGGTGTTTAGCTTATTATCTTACACCTGATCCAAAATGGTTAGATTATCTAAGAATGTGGGGGTGTTTAACTTATTATCGTACACCTGATCCTAAACGATCCAAGTTGGGAGCTCAAGCTATGAAGAGTGTATTCATTGGATATGCTCAGAATAGAAAGGCATACCGATTGTTGGATAAAGAATCAGGTGTCGTGTAGAATCCAGAGATGTGGAGTTTTTCGAGGATAAGTTAATAGGAGATGATGAAAACTCCAATCCCAGCTTTAATCATATTCTAGCACCCAGTACTTCTTGATATATTATCTCATCTTCTTTTGTTGTAGAAGAACCACATTCTTCTGTTGTAGAAGAACCACCTACTTCTGTTGTAGAAGAACGAAAGAGAAGTACAAGGGTTAGAAGGGAAAATAATTTTGGAGACGATTTTCTATCATACTTGGTTGAAGGATCTCAATCTAAGGTGATGAGAGAGGTCATTTTAGCTATTAATTTAGATAATGATCCTAAGACTTTTACTGAAGCCATGACATCGAGAGATGCTCCTTTGTGGAAGGATGTCATTAATGATGAAATGGATTCAATTATGGGAAATGGAACTTAGGAGTTAGCTGATCTTCCCAAGGGTATGATACCCATAGGATCTATATGGATCTTCAAGAGGAAGTATCATCCAGATGGATCAATATCTGCCTATAAAGTGAGATTAGTCACTAAAGGTTATAGACAAAGAGAAGGTATTGATTATTTCGATACATACGCACCGGTTGCTAGAATTAGTTCAATTAGAACTCTTATAGCAATCTCAGCATTGAAAGGCTTGTACATTCATCAAATGGATGTGAAGACAGCCTTTCTAAATGGATATCTCAATGAGGAGATATACTTGGAGCAACCTGAAGGTTTTATAGTATCCGGACATGAAAACAAAGTTTGTAGACTTATTAAATCACTGTACGGATAGAAGCAAGCTCCAAAACAGTGGCATGAGAGGTTTGACACCACTGTATCTGCATTCGGTTTTAAGCATAATAGTGTTGATAGATGTATCTACACTAAATGCACACCTGAATACACCGTAGTTATCTGTCTTTATGTTGATGATATGTTGATCATTGGCACTCACCTACAAGGTATTCTTGATATGAAGAAATGCTATCCTCCAACTTTAAGATGAAAGATTTAGGGGAAGTAGATACCATTCTTGGTATTAAGGTTAAAAGGACAGATGGTCAAATTATTCTAAGTCAATCTCATTACATAGAGAAAATTTTGACAAAGTTTCAACACTTGAATATTAAGGAATTTAATACTCCTTTTGATTCTAGTGTAAAACTTGAAGTGAACTCTGCTAGAGCAGTGGCTCAACTAAAATATGCTAGTGCAATTGGAAGCATGATGTATGATACACACTGCACTAGACCTGACATTGCTTTGCAGTAAGCAAACTAAGTCAATATACTGTCAACCCCGGTACAGAGCACTGGAAGGCAGTAGGAAGAGTACTAGGATACCTGAAAAGGACTAGTAATCTTGAGTTGACTTACACGTCAAAATCTAGTATACTAGAGGGGTATTCAGATGCCATCTGCATTGATAACAGAAGTGATTCTAAATCCACAAGTGGATGGATTTATACACTAGATGGTGGGGCTATTTCTTGGGCGAGCAAGAAACAGTCATGTATAGCCCATTCAACGATGGAAGCTGAGCTTATTGCTTTAGCCAATGCATGCAAAGAGGCAGAGTGGATTAGAGATCTACTCTTGGATATCCGTTTGTGGGATATTCTGATGCCTTCAATTCCCATGTACTGTGATAGTGAGGCCACACTGTCTAAAGTATATAATTATGAATATAATGGGAAGTCGAGACACGTAGGTCTTCGACATCATTCTGTGAGACAACTAACTGATAGTGGTACCATCAAAGTTGTTTAAGTCAAGACAACAAATTACTTGACGGATCCGTTTACCAAACCTCTGACGAGAGATTTGGTTACATCTACCACGAGAGTCATGGGTCTAAAACCAAACTAGAATCGTTAGTAATGGAAACCCAACTTGAATTTAGTGCTCCTATTTTCAAGTTTAATGGGTAATAACGAAATTACTAACGATAGAAGGTACTATCAAATAAGATAGATCCATGTGAGGTAGGATAGCATGTCGTTGCCGAGAACGAGGACAAGTTAATACTCTTAACAAAATTTTGGAGACATCTGAGCAACGAAGATGTTGTAAAATTTTGTCTATCTGATGTAGAGGTGGTGCCGCCTCAAATGAAGACTTTTGGTTTGTCTTCTAAAGGGTCATGAAAAGTATTTTAGCACATGACCATATTAGTGCTCAGAGAGAACACAAAGATGGCAGATGTTGTGTGGGGGTAAACCGGGGAGGTTACTAAGTTTTTTGGTTTAAACCTATAAGGATACCATTGAATTGATCTCCTCTTGTTTGATCACATTAAACATGGGTTTAATCTTCGTGACACCCAAGTGACAACATTTGTCTGAGCGAAAGGAAACTTTCCAACTTGGTGGGGGATTGTTGGAAAATACAAAGGTATTTGCAAGTTGGCTAATTTCCTATCATACTTCGCATGCCGATCGGTCACGAGGAGTTGTGGAGCTGTACTTTTAATCGAGCCTCTTGAAATGTCATAACGGTCGATACTAATGTTGACACTAATGTTGATAATAATGTTGACACTTATGTTGCATTAAAATATATAAGAGTTGTCTTTTGCTCCATAAAGCTTAGTAAAGGCTTGAGAGCCTATATAATGAACACTTGTGGTGAAAGTTCATACACACACAAAAAGAATAAGCTCCCCCTCGATCATGCTGCTGCGTCTTTGATATACTTCACGTGTTTCCAAGTAGTCACTTCGTGTTGTCGGTAACTCTAGTGCTGTAGAATAATACCGATAAACTGCATCAAATCCTAGGGTTCTACGTTGAGGCTTGCAGCATATAGAGCGCGTAAAAACCTTAAAGGACATGAATCATAATTTCGTGCAGTTCGTTATTTCATCAAGAATCAGGTGTGTTCATTTCATTTGGTTCTTTCTTATTTGTTGGGTTTGATATTGAATTATCAATATCAAATACTGTTTTAATATCTTAATTATGTAAATATTTAATCACCGAATATATAAAACTACAACAATATGGTGCTCTTATGCCGATGAATTGATGAGAGATAATCAAGTATAAAAATAAAAAATTGCTAATCTTTCATTTTGTTTAATCAAAACTCTAAAACTGTATTCAATAACATAACCATATAAGTAATAGTCTAATGACTTAAAGTGATAATGGTATCAAAAATCCTGATAACCCTAAAGATTAACCCAAAACTTATTCGGTTTGACCGGGTTATCCGGTTCATGTTCTCACCAACATCTTAACAAGAAGGTATGGATGACCCTCGGATGCCATATGTTATACTTAACAGCCCATATGTTAAATATTTAGAAATAAGTCCCTCATGTTTGATCTCAGGTGGTAGTTACTCAACACATGAAATCAGAAGATAATACTTCATAAATATAAAACAACCCAGCATAATTCCAGAAATTTAATGGTCAAAAGCTTGCCTATTCAGATGCAAAATTATGCGCAAAAAATTGCCAATTTGTTGAAGAGTCTCAATCCCAAATAAAATTTCATCGAAAAGGATGTCAATTATTTTCAAGGTTAAACCGAATTCAACTACAACACCAACAAATCCACATCTACAGAAACAAAAGATATACAACATAGTTGTACCATTAAATTATCGAAATGTCACTCGGTTATAGCCGATACAAAAATGCAACATTTCGTAAACTCAATAAATAAAAAATGTCCAAATGGAATTTGATTATGATTTCCTACTTTTTAAGCACGCTCTTAATTTCTGATCCCGCAATCATTTTTTTAAGTTTTTCTCCCACATAGCCATCGATTGTCCAATAGCTTTAAAGGTGATTTATTTAATGTAAATTGTATGGTTTTTTACATATTTGATTCTGACTCACCATTTTCATGAGTTTGTTCAGAAACCCTTAGCATGTGTGGGTATGCATGTGTAGTTTTTGATAACAAGACAAAAGATGAAAGTAAAAAACCAGAGCAAGTTCAAGAACTTCTATCTCTTGTCAACATGGTGTTAACAAACAACAACGATAAGCCTTATACTAATGAGATCTTCAATAAATTGAAGAATAATGAGTTTTACCTTCAATTCATTGAAGATCTCATCAATATAAGACTTCCCATTGTTGTTTGTCAACAGCAAGTTGAGAAGAGACAAAAGTTCTTGAAATTGCTCTTTTTTTTTTACTTTCATCTTTTGTCCTGTTATAAAAAACTACACATTTATACCCACACATGCTAAGGGTTTCCTGAACAAACTCATGAAAATGATGAGTTAGAATCAAATATGTAAACAACGATACAATTTACATTAAATAAATCACCTTTAAAGCTACTGGACAATCTTGTAAGAAACATTTTAGGTTAACTTTGTTAATGTAAATCTTTATCACCGCCAGTTCCCCGAGTTTGGTTTTTTAATGTCCTAAAAGTTTTCTTTAAGACTCTTAAAACATATATTGATATAAACCATTTTTACATTTGGAACTAAAACATGTTAGTGATTTACGGTTTAATCAAAGTAAAACGCAGCGGAAATAATAAATAAATCACTAATAACGGATCTACATATTGACAAAGTAATTAAGCATGAATAATCACCAATGATTAAGCAGAGTAATCGTCGATGATTATGAAGGAAGTAATACCCTTGAAGCCTTTATAATCACTGATGATTATGAACGATGTACTCCAAGATTCAACGTAGACTCTCTCTAAAGTTGATCCACACTAGGGCTGTCAAAACTTGACACGATACGACAAAAATACATGAAACGAAACGAAATTGGGATGAAACTGAAATCTGAATTCGTGTTCGTGTTGTGTAAAACAAACATGAAGTCGTGTCGTGTCGTGTTTGTGTTCAGAGATTAACACGAAATTGACACGATAGTTATGATTTTGTCGTGTTTATCGTGTTTTTAACATGTAATAAGTAAGAAATTTGTTATTTATTTTGTGATGTCGTGTTTATCGTTTTTTAATCGTGTCGTGTTCGTGTTAGTAAAATAAAACACGACTTTGTGTCGTGTCGTTTTCGTGTTGAACGAATTCGTGTGGTGTCGTGTCGTGTTATCCAGCAACACGAAACGATAGCACGATTTAACAGCCCTAATCCACACTACACCGTCTTGAACACGACAATCAGAATGCTAGTCCCTTCTTGCTCAAGAATCAAAACCGAAAAGAACCCTAGGGTTCTTGGGAGGGGCGGCCGAGATTGAGAGAGGGAGGGAGATTGTGTTTTTGGTTAACCATAGTCTCCTTATTCTCTTTCCTAATTATATATATAGATTAGGATATTTCTCAATTAGCCCCTCGCCTTTTGATTCTTTATTATTACTCACTAATATGTTTTAACTTAACAATTAACTAAAGAGTTAATTGCAAGAATGGTCTATATGATTTGGCCAAATTGTACGTTTGGTCCATGTGTTTCATTAAGTGCAGGCGCGGTACCCATAGTATGCATTTGTGTGCACTCGTAGTCCCTCTGCCCTAACGCTGTTAACTTTCGTCAGTTAGTCGGGGTATTTTAGACAATTCTACCTATTTAGTCCACCAAACCCAAACCTTATGTTAGTCAAAAGTCTAAATAGTCAATGTTACATCAGCCCAACACAGCAACGTCGACTCTCGTGTTCAGAAACAAGAAACCCATAAGTAGTGGCCGGGCGACAGGCAATGGCCGGAGATCTGGTTCTTTATCACGACATCGATTGTGTTTTCCGCAATGAAAATCCATGGAGTTGTCCAAAACCCATTTGTCTTCAAAAACGCATTTGTTCAAAGCATCGTCGGAGTTGTTCAAACCCATTTGTTTCAGTTTTGATTGGGGGATGTAGATGAGAAGGTGGTGATTTGGTGGTTGAAGGTGATGTTCATTTGTGTCGAACACCTCTCGATTGATGTTCATTTGTGTCGAACACCATCTCAGCTCCTCCCTCACCATCTGAATTCTACTAGGTTCGTAACCCTTGATTTCGTCAATGAATGAAGCTCGCCGATAGGTGGTCGTGGTTCCCACAGGAGAACCCTTCTTCATTCCGCCGGAAATCACCATCACCGCCGTAGATCTGCAAGCTGGAAACGACGATCGATTGCTTGGGGCGAAGAATATCGTCCACCTCCAGATCTGGGGTTTTGAAGATCTGGGTTTAACCTGAGTATGTAGAAGAAGAATGGAGATTGTGGTTGTGGTTGGGTTTGAATTTGATTTGGGTTTTGTAATTAATTTGTTGCACATGTATAGATATGTACGTACATGCGTGTATCAGTTGTTGAAATTTTGAAATATGATTTTAATTTAGGTTTTGTGTTCTTGAGATGGTGAGGGGTTGAAGATTGTAACACCTCAATTTTTAAAACATAATTTAAATCATATTTTTTTTTAAATAAAAATATTACAAAGTCCAATATCCCAAAATACGGTTTAACAAAAACCCTTAAAAGTTTATCAGAGTATTAAAACTGGTGTTACAAAACAATATCATAACCATAGGATAAACGGGATCTACCTAAGAGCTCCCGAGCTGATCAACACTAGGCCACTTCTAACGGGACCTTCTAATCCAACGATCCTGAACCTGAGTACATAGCCAAAAACAAATTAGTACGTGAGACAAAAATAGTCTCGTGAGATACATGGGTTTTCGACCCAATCTCAAAAGATTTATAAATAATATTTATAACAATATAAATACTTATCCTTATCATTTCTTATTAATTCATAACTGATCTTCTATTTATTTAATCATATAAACTAATAAGCTTTCCCATAACCGTATTCAACATTTAATCACATATTGTAAGTTATCTCCAAGCTCACACTTTTCTTTATCACATATGCAACAGACCTCTCCGAAGCCAACTCTCCCGATATGGGATGTCATAGGTAAACTATCAAGGCAATTGGGAACCCCCATCTTACCAAGATTCATAAGCTCTCCCCGTTTCCGGGTCGTCATGCTCACCCAACACTGGGTGTCGTAAACTGTGACATTCTACTCTTTGCGCAGGGAGGTACCACCCCAAGTAGACGTCTCATGCTCCCCCATTTCTGGGCGGTCTTATTCCGGATATCTTATTCATCACTTATGAGCCTCAGCTCTATTCATCACATATATATGAGCATTAGCTCCTTTCATCAAATCTATCATTTATTAGAATCCATCTATTCTAATTTATCATATCATTCTCCTTACTTATTCAGTTTCAATATTGACTTTACCAAGTCCTTTACTAAATAAAACATATTTATCATTTATTAAAAATCATGTTACTTTCACTTCTCTTTGACTAGTGTACATATCTATTACTAGTCACTTTATACTTATTCTTTTAGTAGATCAATCTGTACTTTTATTAGTATAATGCTCTAATCAATACTAGATACTTAAAAATCATTGTCATTAGCTTTATTAATACATATTATTAATAAACCTAATATCATATTTTCTTAGTCATTACTCTTAATCATACATCATATTTATAAAGAGTAATTAATCACTTTTCATTCACATAATCTCTTTCAAAATCATTAATCATCTAGACATATTTAAATAGTCTATTATTTACTTTCTCTTATCTTTTCAATCATATCTTTATTAAAAACATTTAATAATAAATACTCATAAAATATTATAGTATTCAAATCATTTGCTATGTACCCAGTAAAAGTCTCATGTACTCACCTTAGCCAAGCTAAATCCAAATCGTGTTTATCAACACGAATCCTTGCTCTCCAACTTGTGAAATATCACCAATCTTTAGGTCTTCTTGACCTATCATCCATATTATCATAAAACCTTGTTATTACCCATAACTAGTTACCAATAACCCCATAACAACATTCTTAACCACCAAGTTCATCCAACTTGGTGAAACCCCAAAACCCTAGTTCAAGATTTCTATCAACAATACCTAGATCCAACAAGAACACAAGGTTTTTAAGCTTACAAAGAGTGTTCTACACTCATCTTAGTCATCTTCTCCAAAGATAACTTGGTAGGTTATCCAAACCACCAAATTTCCCCAAATAAAGTTCATAACTAGCTAGATAACATCAACAATCAAGAAATCTTACCTTTGATGTTAAGATCCTTCAAGATGGTGAAGATTTGAGCTCAAGAACACCAAAATCGCCCATTCTCTCTCTAGAATCGGCTGCACCACAATTAGGGTGAAAAATGAGCAAACCCTAGCTTTTTCCCGTTTTTATTTTGTGCCTGAAGAGTTCGCGCCGCGATCTTCCCGTGTCGCGAACTCTTCGCGTCGAGAACCTGGTCGTGAACTTCATGCCTTTAAACCCCAAAGTCTCTGGTCGATTTTCGCGTTCGCGAACTATAGTTCGCGCCGCGAACTCATGCTGGGAGCTAGGCTGCAACTTTTTGTTGTCCAATTCGACCCGGTTTCGTCCTTAACCATATCAAACGGTGACCAAATGACACGAAACCAATTTCCACTTCTTTTAAACGATTTATCCTTATTTATCATATTTTTCCCATAATTTATTTGATTCAAATTTCGGGTCGTTACAAAGATGATCCAAACAGAGAGAGAGAGAGAGAGAGAGGGAGAGAGAGAGAGAGAGAGATAGAGAGAGAGAGAGAGTATGAGAAGTTGGAGTGGTGGGACCAAAGATGTTGAAATGACCAGAATACCCTCAACTAACAGAGTTGAGTTAATAGCGTTAGGGTGGAGGTACTACAAGTGCACAAAAATGCATACCATGGGTACCATGCCTGCACTTAATGAAACACATGAACCAAACATATAATTTGACCAAACCACAAGGACCATTCTTGCAATTAACTCTTAATTTAAACATAATTAGTCAAGTAATTATAGTTTATATATAAATAATATAATTACCCTAATTATATCATATATATTAAATGTTGTTTGGTGTATAAGTGTGTGACCTTTTAGGCTCACATACGTCTAGCCATATAACTATATGTCATGTACGTGACACATATTCCAACAAAACATTCATTGGAAAATGGAACATTTTCTCGAAGAAAGTAAGCTGGTAATTGCCTAAGAGCATCATGTATGGTCACTCAAGTCGGACTGTCACCTTTGCGCCACATCATTATTTCACATTCAAACCCCCAAATACTCATTCTACCATCACTTAAGCCATTTGGGCCCCACCCTTTTTTTTTCTTTTTCTTTTTTTAAAAGAACTTTATTTCATTAAAATAAAAATTACAAACTACAAATAAAAATACCAAAAAATTAAAAAATACCAAAATTTAAAATTGTTTTACCGAAAATTAAAAAAAAAACTGAAAAAAAAAAAACTACACGTTATCTTCAACGTCAATTTCATCGTCATCTACGGGGTATTTTGCACGAATTGCGTTTTTTTGCTTGATGATTCTCGCCTTATCCGCGTGTGCCATCCCTTCATTGCTAGTGTCGAGGAATTTCAATTCTTCCAACGTTATGAATAAATTGTCCAGCGTCTTTGACCTTTCGTAAGCGGATTGAGTGGCTTCACTTTTACGCTTAAACTCGGCTATCATGGTCTCGCCAAAGTCAGTCGCGGAACTCCCCACGGTGCCGGATGAGGTTTCTGATCTACTTCTTTATGCCTTACGAGACATTCCCGCCGGACGTGGTCTTGTATCTTCCCCGGGAAGTTCTTCGTGATCTGAGAGCGAAATGGGGTCAGGGCGTCCCATTTCGGACATTTTCGCAAAATGTCCCAAGCACCTTCATTATTAAACGGTTTTTTTTACGCTGAATCGTCACGGAACGCTTGTCAGACACGCGTCAAAAAATCAACCTCATTTTGTCCGCTCATACTAGTACGTTTTAAACGTTTGTAGACAGCGTTGAAACGTTGACAATTAGTGTTTAAAGTCGCCCACTTCCCCGTCAATGAGTCTTTGGTATGTGGCACCTCAATGCCCTTGTTGAACTCAAAAACGACTTTGTTCCAAAAACAATCATCAGCTTGGTCGTTTCCCGTCTCGGAATCCTCGAAAACGCTAACCCAACACTCGGCTAGTAACCTTTCTTGTGCGTCATCCCACCCGGACCACTGTCCGATTTTGGTTAGTTGCAACTTTTTTCCTCTTTCGGCGTGCCGCCGCGTCTTGAGGCGTTGGTTGTGATGGTTGTGGTTGTGATGATTGTGGTTGTGACCGTACATGAGGTGGGGTTTTGTTGAAGGTGTTGAAATTGTTGGTTCAACATAAAAAAAATATTGTTGTTGAGCCATTTGTTCGGGGGTTAGTGTGGAATATTGGGTACCATACACCGACATTTCCAAATTTTGGGTGGAAGATACTGATTGTTGGTACGATGGTGTAGACGGGTTGGAAGATACTGATTGTCCGAACATACCGATAACCCAATCGTTTGGTTGTTGAGATATTTTTGTGAGTATTTGGAAGAGAAAGTGTATAAAATATTAGAGAGTTTGAACAGAGTTGTGTGGAAAAAAGTTGTGTTTGAAAGGGGTATTTATAATTGGTTAGATTTAAAAAATAAAAATAAAAATAAAATTGTATTTTGGCCAAAACTAGCCGTTGCCAACGGCTAGTCCACGTGGCGTCCTCTGGTTGGCTCGTTGGCCTCGTGGGCTGGGTGACGAAGCTAGGGGTTTCACTTGGCGGGCGGTGTGGTGGCGGGGGTCGGATGGCGGGGTGGCGTCCGGCGAGCTAGTGGGCTCGTTACCATACCCGAAGCTCTAAGTCTTAAGTTATACCATTAAACTTTGCCTTAATAGGCTAATATATTAGACTGGATCTCACATCCCCATTTTCAAATTTATTAATCCGAAACATGAATACCATTTGTTTAAACTAAAATATAAAACTTTATACTATCTGATAATTGCTTATTTAGTATCTATCCGTTTATGATAGTGTATACATGTATAAACTTTATTCGTTCTGATAGTTTAAACGTGCATATTTGATTTTCGAGTCGCGATTCTAGTCATGCATCATGAATCAACAACCATGATTAGATACAAATAATTAATTCCATCATGCTAAGTTTAAGACAATTGCAGGACTATTTGATTCTTTTGTTGGTACTGAATTTTTTAGGAAAGAGATTGTGAAATGTATCAATATGGCTAGGGATGGTATCGATGCTGTTCTTGTTGTTCTCTCACTCAGGAAACGGTTTTTAAAAGAAGAAGTAGACGCAATTAATAGCTTGCGGATCTTGTTTGGTAACAAGATTAATGATTATATGATAGTGGTTTTTACTAGCGGGGATGAACTTGAAGAGAACGAGCAGACTTTGGAAGATTTCTTACAAGATTATCCAGTAGCTAAGGTGATTTATTTAATGCAAATTGTATGGTTTTTCACATATTAGATTCAGACTCACTATTTTCATGAGTTTCTTCAGGAAACCCTTAGCATGTGTGGGGATAAAAGTGTGGTTTTTGATAACATGACAAATGATGAAAGTAAAAAAAATAGATAAAGTTCAAGAACTTCTGTCTGTTGTCAACATGGTGTTGACAAACAACCATGGGAAGTCTTGTACTGATGAGATCTTCAATGAATTGAATGTAAAACTCATTATTCTTCAATTCATTGAAAAACTCATCAGTATAAGGCTTCCCGTTGTTGTTTGTCAACACCATGTTGACAAGAGACAAAAATTCTTGAAATTTGTCTATTTTTTTGCTTTCATCTTTTGTCATGTTATCAAAAACTACATATCTATACCCACACATGCTTAGGTTTCCTGCACAACCTCATGAAAATGGTGAGTGAGAATTAAATATGTAAAAAACCATATAATTTACATTAAATAAATCACCTTGCTACTAGACAATCTTGTAAGAAATCTTCCAAAGTGCTTGTTCTCTTCAAGTTCATCCCCACCAGTAAAAACCACAATCATGTAATCATTAATCTTGTTACCAAACAAGATCTGCAAGCTATTAATTGCATCTACTTCTTCTTTTGAAAACTGATTCCTGAGTGAGAGAACAACAAGAACAACATGGATACCATACCTCACTATATAAATATATTTTACAATCTTTTCCCAAAAAATTCAGTATCAACAAATGAATCAAATATTCTTGCAATTGTGTTAAATTTAGCACTATGAAATTTAACTTTATATATCTAATCATGGTTGTTGGCCCATGAGTCACGACTCGACTGGCGACCTGAAATCATAAAATTTCTAGAATCCTATCTTCTAGGATAAGTCCGTCCAAGAGTATGCTATATGTGTAGACATTTGGTACAATAGCTCGTCTAAATCAATAGACTAGGGACCGCAAAACTTTCATTAGTGCGATTCAACTGACGGAAACACTTGATAACACCACTCGTAGAGTGATGATTAACACGAACACCAATATCACACATTTGTTTAAAAATACTCAGGACAGACAAAAAATGCTTCATTTTGACAACAACATTCAACAACTGATTAAAGTAAGTTAACAATAGATGGCAGGGGACGTAGCTCCTTGCTAGTTGTTTTGTTAATGTAAGCAGTTTCCAGAAAAAATAAATAAATGCAGGGGACGTGTGTGTATCATTCCATTGAACAATTTCAAAGCATCATCCAATTTCTTAACTTTTTGAAACTTAGATCGATCACCATTTGAAGAAGGAACGAGTTGGTGATAAACACAAAAATGGGTTTTCGAATGAAGAAGGATGGAGTTGGAGATAAATTGCCTTTTAATTTGATGAAAGCAGAATTTGTGCGATTCTTCAATTGGGTGAAAAAAAGAAAAAGAAAGGGTTTTTGGAAGGAAGGAGGAAAGATAAAAGATAGCTTTTCTAAGAGAACTGGAAGCTTAATTATAATAATGTTATAGAGATTTTGGGGTTTAACACAGTTTTTACGTGATTCTAACATGCATTCGGTATGATGTAGCATGTTAAAATAATGTTATAGAGGGTGTTTCACGCATAAAACCATTTAATGTACCGCCAAAGGCATGTCGATTTTCCAAATAACTAGATGGTGGTGTGGGTATGATGAGATTATTGGGTTTAACGGGGCTTTAACTCCCCCATACCGAGCCCTCTGAAAAAATACAATCTTTAATTTGCATTAATGTTTAAAGAAAATTGTTATAATTGGAAGTTGTAAGTTGTAACCCCCGAAATGACAAATTCCAATAATAACTATGGGTTCAGTATATACTTAAGAAAGCAGTTTTATTATTTTAGTTTAAAAAACTCTTATTCTCCATTAATTAAAATAAAAAAGCAAGTTGTCATAAAAAGATAAAATCAAATCGAATCAAAACCGAAAACGTTGAATCGGTTTGGTTTCGGTTTTACAAAATTCAATATTTCCAGTTCGATTGTATCGACATCTGTTCGGTTCAGTTCAATTTTTGAACCACACTCACCCCTAGATTAGACTAACCGGTATATGATTACGTTCTCAATTACTAATATTAAGGTTTTCATTATCACACATGTAATTCTTATTTTTAATTTTCAATTTGTTAAGTAATTTGGATGTTGTGCTTCAAGCGTTTAATAAACTTTTAGTGACAATAAAAAAATCAGTGACAATTTCTTTTTCCGGAATGAATTGTCCAACAAATTTGTTTTAGGTTTTGTATACGATAGAAATAAAAATCTATCTTTAAATATATTACATGCATTAGAAAATTGTATTTTTTTATTAATGATGTGGTGACACCTAAAACATAGTTATGATTGCTGATCAATATACAAGTTCTTAATATATTGTTCCTGATTTTAGTGTTGCCCATCCATATTTAGTGTAATGGAAATAATAGATATGTTATAATTTAATACTTTGGTGATTGTACAAAATAGGAGGTATGGAGTGCACAATTATCTAAAGGGTTTTGCTAACCATTGCCCTAAGGGCAATGGTTAAGGGAGATTAAAATGGTTAATGTATAAATTATGGAGCATAACTAATCTAATGTGGTTATTAAAATTTATGGGGGGTGGTTTTTATTAGTTAATTTACAATTACTTTATGCCAAAAAATCTCTTAACCATTACCCTTAGGGCAATGTTTAGCATTTCCCGTATATAAATTCAAGATGATGTTGGTTCGGTCTATCGGGCGAACGGTGAGGTGGGGGGGGGGGGGGGGTGGTCAAGGGGGTCGCCCTCCAAGGAGCTGGTCTGTAAGCATCTGGCTGTTGTTTGTGATGCAACGAGTTGTTGGGCAACCAGATTCTGCAGCGACCTGCTATTGGGCATAACTAGCTGCGGCTTCGAATTGTTGGTGGACAACTAGCTACTGTAGTGACTAGATGATGCCTTCTGCTGTGATTATCAGTTGAACGGCTGTAAATTGCTTATAACTGCTCTAATTTTGTGGGACTACTCCTAATTCATTGGAACTATTTTTACCTCTTTATACAAAACATAAGTAATCTTCTGATGGACAAAGGACAAAATTATACAATCTTTGACATAGTCTTGAATATGAATGATTTCTAATCATAAAAAAAAAAATTAGAAACTGTGCCTAATTTATAATTTAATTCTAAGGATTATCTCAATTGTTAGAATTTCAGTATACCCAAACATAATGTTGAAATATTTAATTCAAAAAATGTCATTTACGATTGTCAATCCAAGATTATAGCAACAAGCTTATTTCCCCAACATACATGTTCGATAAACATAAGACTCTCGTTATCATTTTTTTAACTAATACTCCCTTTGTCTCACAAAAAACATCTTATTTCACTCAAATTTTTTGTCCCACTAAAAACTTCTCATTTCCCACATTTGATGGGCTCCACATAATAAAACACTATTATTACAAAATACCTCACCACTAATATCCACTAACTATTTTTCTCTCTCCAATCCAACTTTATATCTTAATCAAAAATATTATTAATGACCCCACCACTAACTAATTAACTATTACCTAAAAACTTGTACAAAAGCCAAATGAGAAGTTTTTTATGGGACGGAGGGAATATCTTTTAGTGCCATAAATATATGTTTTTATAATGATCTTTTAAGCTGTCAATAATATGTTTTACTAACTTGTATTTTTAATGCGAAAGATGAATTCATCAAATGTAGAAGGGTGATTATTAGTTGGAAAATGATAATGACAGCCCTAAAGGCTGTCACTAATACGTCAAGACACGCATCAAATACTTATACAATAATTAATAACCGACCCCTGTATTTTAGGAATCACCCCCTACTGAAAATACAAACGATTTATGCACGTAACCACTTCTTAATGACAGCCTAAGGACTGTCATTAACAAAACCCTTATTAGTTAATTTACAATTTTTTATACGGTTATCATTATCAAGAACTTAAATTCTAGAATACGGGATTCTTGGCGTCGTATCCAAGTACAAATATCATACTACCTATATAAATTGCACCAACAGTGGACTCGGCCATAAATCCTCGCACAATTTGATCGTTTCATCTTCTTTGATCCAGCTTAAACCCTAAAATACATATCATCTCAGGTACTTTCTCCTTCTAATAATTATTATCGTCTTTTTGAGTTAGAATTGTGTAATTCAATCTTCGTTGTTCAGTCACGATCATAGTATTTATTGATTGATCTTCCCAATTAGGGTTTACATCACTCGATCGACTTACTTTTACGATTTTAGTTGTTTTTTAGGTATGGTATGAATTTTGATATAGACGTGTTAAAGCATAGCATAACGAAGTTTATTAAATTAATGATTGATTTTGTCGGCATATTTTTTCTCCTAATATCAAATACGTTGCAATTTAGTCGATTCTGTTTCCATCATATCATGTTATCTTATTCGATATGCATATTATGATTATATTCTAACTGAATTTGAAATTTTGGTTATTGATTTCAGTTTCGTGTGATGGGGGGAAGTTCAATTGAAATTGATGATGATTGGGAGTTTGCTTCACCTTTGAATGCACTTCGAACTCTTGTTTTGGTTGGAAGAACAGGTAATGGTAAAAGTGCAACAGGGAATTCCATCCTTGGAAAGAAGGAATTTGTATCAAAGGCTAGTCAAGCTGGTGTAACCGGTACTTCTGAGCTCAGAACAACCGTATTGAAAGATGGCCAGATGCTTAATGTGATCGACACTCCTGGTATTCACATTATATTTATTTTTATAATGGACCAATTTCTTTCTATTATTAGATAAATAGTTAAACATAGACGAATTAAAAATAGGCCTAAAACGTAATGACTTGTAACTTTTTTGACTTACTCGAACCGAGTCGACTGGTAACTTGAATGAGTAGGATTATCTGGCCATCATCTTTTCTCTTCACCCTTTGATGATTGCAGCTTTGATCAGCTAATCTTCATGTTCATCTATTTAATATTCATCTTCATCATTTTTATAATATTTTAGGTTAACTTTGTTCATTTAACTCTTTATCACTAGCATTTCCCCGAGTTTGGTCTTTTAAAGTTGTAAGCGTTTTCTCTAAGTCTCTTAAAATATATATTGATATATACCATTTTTACATCTGAAACTGAAACATTCCTTGGAAAATGTAATGTTTTCTCAGTGAAAGTAAGCTGGTAATTGCCTAAGTCTTAACTTATACTATTAAACTGAATTAATCTGAAACATGAATACAATTTGTTCAATTATTCAAACTAAAATATAAAATTTTATATCTAATAATTGTTTATTTAGTATCTAAACATGATTAAATATATATGATTAATTTCATAATGCTAAGTTTAAGACAATTGCAGGACTATTTGATTCTTCTGTTGATACTGAATTTATTGGGAAAGAGATTGTAAAATGTATCAATATGGCAAAGGATGGTATCCATGCTGTTCTTGTTGTTCTCTCACTCAGGAATCGGTTTTCAAAAGAAGAAGTAGATGCAATTAATAGCTTGCGGATCTTGTTTGGTAACAAGATTAATGATTATATGATTGTGGTTTTTACTGGTGGGGATGAACTTGAAGAGAATGAGCAGACTTTGGAAGATTTCTTACAAGATTGTCCTGTAGCTCTAAAGGTGAATTATTTAATGCAAATTGTATGCTTTTTTTTATATATTTGATTCTGACTGACCATTTTCATGAGTTTGTTCAGGAAACCCTTAGCATGTGTGGGGATAGATGTGTAGTTTTTGACAACAGGACAAGAAATCAAAGTAAGAAAACAGAGCAAGTTCAAGAACTTCTGTCTCTTGTCAACATGGTGTTGAAAAACAACAACGGGAAGCCGTATACTGATGAGATCTTCAATGAATTGAAGGTAAAACTCATCAGTTATTCTTAATTACCATTTCTTGCAAGTTTTTTTTTTTTTTTTTTTTTTTTTAATTGTACTAACAAGATTTTGCTTTCATATCTATTTTTGTACTCAGAGAGGGACTTTGAAGCTTCATGAACAAACAGAAGAAGTTCAGTCTTTGAAGGGTTATACCAAACAGGAAATATCTGAGCTCACTGAGCAGATGAACAAATCATATGAAGAGCAGCTTAAGCGAATCACTGAAATGGTATTTTTAATGCTATTTTAATTTTCTGCAGCTCTGCTTATTAATTGAAAATTAGCTTTGAGTGTCTGACATCTTGATTTTATTATTAATGATAATTAATAGTTTAATAACCATTAGCATACAAAAAAATTTAAAAAGGTCTGCATATGACCTTTGTGTGTATATATAATTCTATATAATGTGAGTCGAAACCCAGGATACCAAAAAAAAAAAACTTTGTTATAAATGAACTACTTTTTAAAATTCTGAAAAACGCTAAATGAACCAAGTTGACCTGAAAGATATCCTCTGTTTTAAATATGATTGCAAAAATATATAATTACCATAAGCGTAAACTACAAAATTAATTATGGATTTTGTATCTTGGACTTTTTTTGTTACATGGATAGTCCCTAATTTTGAAACTTGTAAAACCAATGGTCCCATAACTTTTTTATTCCAGGGATGGTTTATGTTACTAGTTTCAAAATTAGGGATTATTGTGTAATACTAAAAATCGAGGGACTAATCCATAATTCCATACAAACCACATGGATGATTAAAGAAATTTAATCATATAATAGTCTAGTTTGAAAAAATCAATTATGAAGGCGTATTTGACCCATGATATACCTCGAGATATGAAAACGCGTATTTTTAAAAATGTGTGTATATTAGTTGAAATACCAAAAATTTGGTTTAAATATATGGTTGGTTGTATTAGGTTGAGTCAAGGTTGAAGGAAACAACACAGAGACTTGAACAACAGTTGGCAGAGGAACAAGCTGCACGATTGAAAGCTGAAGAGTGTGCTGAAGCTGCTCGAATGAAATCCAATGATGAGATTCGTAAGCTGAGAGAGAATCTAGAAAAAGCCCAAAAGGAGGCTGATGACTTCCGTAAGAGAGCTGAAAGTGGCAAGTGTGCTATTTTGTAGTTTCACTTTCGTATGTTATATTCATCTTAACAACTTATGTTATTTCACTCTTATGTTCTAACTCGGATTTATTATCATATTTTCTTTTATCATATAAAAATGTGATGTACATGTGAGTCAGAACATCTGAGTTAGTTGTTCTATTCATTTGGACCGGACCAGCAAATTGGTTTGGATCGAGTCCGATATGTTCACCGATTTATACAAATTTGTGGAAATCAAACGTCCTGACTGCAAATCAAATGACCCCTTAGCCAGGTTAGGTTTGCAAACGATATGAACCCCTATTGAGTTATTTGAGGTGGAACCCAACTTAGGCTCGTTTGAGTTGAGGTTTATCCCGTTCAAGCTCAAAATAAGAGCTTAAAATGTATGTAAAAGCTTCAGTCAAATTTTTGTTGAGCTTTTTGCTCGATATGTACTATGCAAGGAGCTAAGGACTACTATATACTTCCTCCGTATCACAATAAGTGATACACTTTCTATTTATGGGTGTTTCATAATAAGTAATACACTTCAAAAGTTACCTTATTTGACAAAAATGTGGGACCCAACATCCACTAACTATCCACTTTAATAAAGTGAAGTTACCCTTATACCCTTACTTTTACTTTTAAAACTAATTAATACTTCATCCGTCCCATAAAAAAGTTTACATTTCATTTGGGCACAACCTTTTAGGAGATAGTTAGTAGTGGTCTCCTTTGTAATACTTTCAATTAAAATATAAGATTAGATTGGAGAGAGAAAGTGTTTTATTGGTGGAATGATTGGTAATAACATTATTTTAATAGATGGGTCCCCAAATTTGAGAAATGTAAACTTTTTTGTGGGACAAAATTTTAAAGAGAAATGTAAACTTTTTTATGGGACGGAGGGAGTATCACTTATTCAAGAAAAGGGGGATCCGTCATCCACTAACTATCTACTTTAATACTCCCTCCGTCCCTAAATAAAGTTCCCATTTCACCTTCAAGTTTTGTCCCTAAATAAAGTTCCCATTTCTCAAACTTAAGGGACCCACTTAATATAATAATATTATTACCAATACTTTCACCACTAACTATCTCTTAAAAGACTTTCTCTCTCCAACCAAACCTTATATTTTATTCAAAAGTAATACCAAATACCCCACCACTAACTATCTCCTAAAATGTTGTGCCCAACACAAATGGAAACTTTATTTAGGGACGGAGGGAGTATATTTTAACCTTACTTTAATCTTTTGCCTCAAACTCCGTGATTTTCCAAATGTATCACTTATTGTGATACGGAGGAAGTATGTAATAAGGATTTTTAATGCCTTAAGTTTTTCAGTTATTTGAGCATAAACTTCAATTGAGCTCGTTTAAATTGAGTATATCGAGATTTCGAATTGAGCTTTGCTTAATTGAAAATTGTGTAATGTTATTATGGGCCATCATACTGTGGAAATCCTGAAAAAAAATCCACTATTGACACTATTAGAGTGCTAAGTAGTGTTTGGTTGTGCAAAATGACATTGTGGATCAAGCAGAATCCATCCGCGCCATAGGTATAAGGATGTTATAGGAATGTCAATTGAGAGAGAGTAATTTTAAGGTTAGTATTAAAGTTATACGAAGTATTAAATTTTTTGCAAAAATGTCAAACGAGAGAGGATTTTGTTTCCTAATCTTCCATTAGTCATATGGGGTAAAAATATGATAAAGTTTACCTTGTTAGCCTTCTAAATTTCTTACTTAACATAACTAGTCCTACATTTATTTATTGCGTTGCATTCAGACAACATGGATGAAACATTTACATGAAAGAAACTTTCAAAAGTTAAGGTTGAAAAATTCAGTTAATTTTGAGAAAGAAGATGAACTAAAAGGAAGAAACATGATTTATTTCAGACACAAACATTTCTCCTTTTCTAGTAAAAATCGGTGAGACAAATAATAAAGATCAAATGTTCTTTTTCTTTTTAATTTTGGAAGACATTTAATTAAGATTGTATAGTTTTAAGGGGTTTCACGTATACAAGTTAGATGTGAGATAATCATATATTCACTTTCCACGAGGAGATAATACTAACACTTATACTGTTGTATTCTTTTTTTTAACGACTGCATAATATTAAAACATCTAACAACAAGCTAGATTATTAAGGTTACACGTGATTTATAGAGTTGTAACACTATTCAAGCCAATTGGTTTTGTACATTTTCCCCTGTATTCGAGATCCAAAGAAAAGAAAGAAATTTGACATCATCACCCAAAGTATCCTTCCTATATTTTCAAGAGAATCCGCAGGGTTGAGGGCCTTCAACGTTGAGTGAGGAATGTGTGACTTGAATTTCCCACCAATTGAAGATGGAATTCCACAACTCTTTAGCCACATTGCACCTAAGAAAAATATGAGGTTTGTCTTCAAGTTCATCATCGCAAGTGGACATCTAACGGACTTTAAACCAATACCTCTATTGTCAAGATTGTTTTTCGTTAGTATTTTCTTTTTAACAATCCTCCAAGCTAAGATATTAAGGTATATTATACCCGCGCGTTACGGCGGGATTTTAGATCTAACTTTTTTTCGCAAAGAGTAAATTCTTATTTTAATTAATTTTGATTTTTATGCTATAATTGTTCTAATTATGGTTTGAAACCGGGTGAAATAATATAATTTTTTATTATGTAAATACGTGAAATAATAATTTTAATATGTAATATAATTTGTTGGAATTTTCTTAATCTCATTAATTAAAGGTGCATTGGAAACCATGATGACGGCCAGTCACAAAAAAAATAAAAAAATTAATAATATCTTCATATTACGGTAATCATGTAGAGCCACACATGAACACAACCGAACTAAGCAAAACCCGGTTCAAAAAGCTAATAAACAGTAACTATTAATGACAAATGTATTTATAAGATAATGTTACCATGCATAAGCTTTTTTCTCATAAAATCCGAGGTTGGGCCGATGGTGCAAATCCATTTGTCTAGATGATTTGATAAAAAGTGGCATTTGGGCGAACAAATTATTAAAAAGAGAGAGATTTGATTTCATGCGTTGTCCGTGGTTCCCAGCGCCAAGCCCAAGAGAGGGGTGTAAAGCTGGGCCCCTATGATCAATTAGGTGGTTGTTGTGGGCCGCATAGATTTGGACTCAAAATAGAGTAATTGGCCGAAGAATGGTGGTGATTGTCAAGTCCAATATTGCTTGGTTATAAAGACATCCAAGTTCATCTTTTAAGGACGTACGCCTAATCCAAATATCATGTGCCATTATTACTTCTTTTTTTTTTTCTTTTGAAGAGATCTAGTAATATTTATATCTACTGTTATATTAAGAATCATAAGTTTATAACCATAATCATTGTTAATATCAATACAAACACACATCTAGTAATATATCAACTTAGAGTTGACAAAACGAAATTTTATAATACCAAAGGTCACAAATTACTTATGCATGAAATATATAGAGGATCTTACAAACATTAAATTTAATTAAGCTACACATATATAGAAGCAAACTTTATTTAAGCACGACTTTCAATTCATCTTAGGAATCAAGAACCCATGCATCCCTTCTTGTGGTTCCATCACTAAATCACCTGAAAAATATAATTCGTTTAGAAGTGTATGTGAGGTCAATAGAAGCTGTGTACAAAAACTAATTAAAACCTATCAATATGCATTTTTTGAGACGACAAGATTATAAAAGAAAATAAATATAATATCTTAGTATTAAGTCGCAAACTTAAAGAAAATGTAGTTAACTTCAACACATTGTTTACTAAAAAGAGTGAATTAGCTTTGTAACCATCTGGTTTTTCTAGTGGTAAGGGCTCCGATTCCTAATTAACTTTCTAGAGATCACTGGATCGACCTATTTTTTGGGTGAAAATTAACAGATTATTAGGGGAATATTCGAAAACAGACACGACGGTTAGCTTTCTATAAGATCGATCCCTTATAATGGGAATATCCTATAATAAAAAAAAAAAAAGTGAATTAGCTTTCTAATCATTGTTGTAACTTGTTACGGTATAAAGTATAAACAAAAATCGCACTTGTTAAACATACAAAACAAAAACAATATACTAAGCAACCAATTTGTATTTTGTAAGCATGTTTAACCAATTTTCGATGGGTTTTATGCAACAAAACACTAATACAGTAGCGGTTAGAATAACTCAGTTTATCATAGGTGATTAGAGTTCCAAATGCCTTTTAAAAAATTGAAATATTTAATTTACTATATATTCATAATTATGTTGCTAATAATTGGAAATTAAAAATGCATATTAATTATACCCGAGGTGAAGAGACTTGTTGGGAGGAAGGGAATAAGGAGAACTAGAAGGGGTGGCCTCCAAAGATCCCATTATATTAAGGTGAAGGGCGCTCCTACCAACAATCACCTACTGTTGAACCCACAATATTATAGGACAACTAATCACCTTGATACCACTAGACTATAAGAGAGGGGTGTGGTGGCGAGACCCCCCTCTGCTGGATCTAAGTTTCCTATGTGGCATGATTTTGGTGAGCAAAAGCCTCCGCCACTACACCGCCCGTTACGCGAGTGAGGGTGTGTGCCGGACCAGAAGCGAGCATGGGGTATTTTTCGAGGTATTTTTTTAAGGTATTTTGTGAGTGATGTGCATTTTAGTGATGGAAGAGAGAATATTTGGAAGTTTTGAATGAGAAATGTAAAATAGTGATTTGACGCTAAGGTGAGTTTTGGCTTAAGCCACCATATCCACACTCTAAACGATTTTCATTTAGTTATTATTTTTCTGCAAGAAAGCAGAGTACTTTGGGAAATATTTACCTTCTTGGACCTGACCCTTGAGATTCCTTTTTCAAGTCTCGATTCCAGCTGCTTCAGTTCCTTCATGTTTAAAGATTGCAAGCTTTCACCCATCATATGCCTGAGAATTAATATCAATCGAATTAAATTTTCACATTTTCCCAACATATTTCACAAACTTTATAAAATACTTCGTATGTAAATTTATATATTTATTTTTGAACGACCAGTCAGATAGTTAGTAATTCAAGTTAAACAATGACATTCAAGTGGACAGGCCTCTGGGGTAATTAATAGAATCACACCCCCTTTTCACCGCATGAAGAATCAGCAAATCTCGAACCTGAGACACGTGAAGGAGAATTCCCAAGATAATTTCTGGTGACCAGCTGATCTAGACCAACCGATTAACTTTATCATGCTACACATTTTGTTAATTTAACCCGTGAAAACATCAAAATCAAGTTCACGTATCGATGTATTACAAAAAGTTGTTATCAAAATTTTGTTAATTTTTGTTTCAGATTTTTATTCAACTAGCACTTGAAAACAACTATAAATGAACAAAACATAAAATAATACTATCGTTTGTAATATATAAACTGCATGATATATTGATATATATCAACCTGGAAGTTTATTGAAGCATTTGTATCTGCTGGCGAAGCTTCTTCGACTCCTGCTGATAATACTGCAGGCATGTATCCAAAATACGAGTATATAAGGTTTTCCATATTTTATAAAAACTTACAAAAAAATTAACTTTTGTCATAATTATTAGGGTAAATTACAGTTTTTATCCCTGACCTATGGCCGATTCGGGGTTTTTGTCCCTAATGTTTTTTTGTCGGTTTTTTTGTCCTTTAAGTTTTTAAAATTCTGGAAATTTGTCCTTCCGTCTATTTTTAGCCGTTAACTGACGATTTTTTGGTCGATTTCCCCAAATTACCCTTGCATCATCTTCCTCATTTATGTGTTCTTCCCCAATTAAACCCTAATTCTAAAATCACTCCATAAAAGATTTGTTTGGCTTCGATTGAACGGAAACAACAACCCTAAACCTGCAAGAACCCTAAACGTGCAAGAAATTTGGATTTTGGATTTGTGTATCAGAATAATAAGAATCTGGAATACAATCATGGCTATAAAACCCCCAAGTACTGAAGCTGCTGGATCTGTGTTGTTGCGACTCCGGCGAGGTGGCGGCGATGGTGTCCGAGATGGCGGCGGCGATGGTGCCAAAGATGGTGGCGGCGATGGCGCCGGAGATGGTGCCGGAGGCATGGCGGAGATGATTCTCCGAATGTTAGTGCGATTTGAAGATTCATTTTGAGTAGTACGCTGAATACTAGAAATCAAGTTTTAGGTTCGGCCCAATTAATTAACAAGATTGAAATAAGGTTTTGTTTCCATGTATCAATTTCTACATTCTGAGCTCCCATTTTCAAGCACAGGTTCATCGGGAAAAAGGGTGCGATTTCAAATTCCAAAGTTTAACACAGTGATTTGGTTGAAGCCATGGATTTTTGGGTATATAACAAAATTTGGGCATTCAATGAGTTTGATTGAAGAGATGAAGGTGTGATTCGAGATGATTTTGGGGTTGAATTTAGTGGTTAAAAGTTGTAATTATGAAAGAATAGACCATCAAATCTGGAAATCAAGGTGTTATTTTCAGGGTTTGAATGATGAACAAAGAAATGAGGAAGAAGATGAAAAAAGAAAAAAATAAAAGAGAAAAAGAAAAGGGAAAAGGGAAAAAAGACTAAAATGCCCTCATATCTTTTGCATTTGAGGTCACTTAACGGCTAAAAATAGACGGAAGGACAAATTTCCAGAATTTTAAAAACTTTAAGGACAAAAAAAACATTAGGGATAAAAACCCCGAATCGGCCATAGGTCAGGGACAAAAACTGTAATTTACCCTAATTATTAACTACTGGAATAAAATCTTACTTGAGTGTTAATCTCTTGCTGTTTGCAAGTGTTTGGTGGATTGCAAGCTGACTTTTTGTACTTATCTGTAGTTGATTTCATGCTGCGGATTGCGGAATACAGAACATGAAGTCAGTCAAAATTAGTCAACATAGATTCATAACTTGCATCAATTTGACTTGGCAAGCCTTCTAGGGTTATTACTTATTTTTTTACCCTAATATGTGTAACAGTAGTCAGTAGGTGTCCGTAAATGGAAAGATAGAAGACCATTGTGTTTATCTTTTTAAGGGAAGAAATTCAGAAATCACGATTTTATTGGGCTCATTCTAAACCAACCAAGCTTTTCACTAGAGCCACCAAAAATTATACGATGATGAGATGTATAAGATTGATTTTACTTGAGATGGGACCACATTTTCCTTCAACAATATATAAAAACAAAATTTTAATTTAGAAAAAAAAACAAATAAGAGGAGAAAAAAATCACCCTCCAAGATGGTTTAACCGAGCACATAGTTTTAACTTTTATCTATTTTTTTCTTATTTATAATAACATTTTTATAAAAAAGATTTCGTATGTATTTTTTCAAATGTTATGTAATATATTGATTAAAAGCCAAAAAGTTTAATTTATTATAATCTTTTTTGTCGATAAAAAACATACGAAGTATGCTAAATCACTGTGATGAATGTATATACATGATTATTTTTCGCGATTCATAATTAATTAAGCTGCGATTTTAACAATATATTTTACAATTTTCACGTAATTCATTTATAGAAAATCTTTTCAATTTGTTACATTTTCTTGATCAGAATAACAAAATATACTTCTATTACCGTTTAACAACCTGAACTATGTAGATGTCTTTTAAAGATGTCATTTTAAACTAAAACTATATAATATCTAGTTATGTATCATTTTCTAAACGTTAATACAATTCAAAAGTATAATTACATTGATTATTTGTAAGTTAAAAATATATCAGCATTTTTAGTTATTTTAATAGTGTAAGCATATGTGATTATCATATAATATTATTTTTTAATAAAAATTAATAATAATAAAATTAAAATGA
Source organism: Calendula officinalis (assembly GCA_963853835.1). Taxonomy (NCBI): domain Eukaryota; kingdom Viridiplantae; phylum Streptophyta; class Magnoliopsida; order Asterales; family Asteraceae; genus Calendula; species Calendula officinalis. The sequence continues at coordinate 20,952,362 of OY970829.1, forward strand.
TAAAAATAATATAATAATAAAAATAAAAGAGTTTATACTTTTCACTTTTTTATTTAAATAACAATATCAAAGAAAAAAATTGTTTCTGTAACTCAAAAAAAAAAAAATAAAGAAAAATAAAGTTGGATGGGACTATATGTCACAATGAGGAATTGAAGATTATAGAGGGAGAAAGGTGCGGAACCGATGTGCCTCTTCTCAAACACACGGTCAAATCAAAATTAAAATTTTGGTAAGTTTAGCAACACCCTGTTATGTTTCCAACACAATCTTTTACTTTGCATGGTTTCTGAAAAAGCAAAAGACTTTTGTTTCGCTTTTTTTACCACTGAGGCTATGGGAGTATCGGGTATGGGTACAACATCCATACCAATTTTTTCTGCCACATCATCTGTCACCTCAGCAATCACACCACTCCCACACCACATCATCTCTAGGAAATACTCACCACACCACATCATTTTAATTTCCATCTCATCATTTATTTTTCATTTTTGTTTTTAAATATAAAACCACAACATTTCAGATTTTTTTAATAAAATTAACCCAAATAATTAATCTATAATACCATATTATTAATTTTTTATAATAAAAAGACCTAATAGAAAATATAATAAAATCCAAAAAAAAAAAAACCCAATAAAAACCCAACTTTTTAAAGCCCAATTCCCATTTAAAACTCAATAAATAGAAAGAAAAAAAAGTAAATTACACAGATGGTCCTTTAGGTTTATAGTAAATTTCACCAATGGTCATTTAGTTTCAAAAATTACACAGATGGTCTTTAATTTTGAAAGGTTTTTCACCGATAGTCCTTTACGAAAACGTCCGTCTATTTTTCAAGTTAACTAACATCACATGTGATGCACATGGGGTATTTTGGTCAATGTGTCTTTCTCCTTCTCTTTTAAATTACACGCGTGGTCCTTTAGGTTTATAACAAATTTCACCAATAGTCCTTTAGTTTAAAAAATAACACTAATGGTCCTTATTTCTGAAAGATTTTTCACCGATGATCCTTTACGAAAATTGCCATTTATTTTTCACGTCAAGTGACATCACGTGTAATGCACGTGCAAAGCACGTCAACACATCTCTTCAACAATCGGCTAAACGAAACGAAATGAGGGAGAAATGTCGTTTAACGGGGAGTAAATATCCCCACGTGATTGACCTGAGAGGGCTTCATCTATCCGATTATGATACAGAGGATGAAGTGCTTTCTTATCATGGCGAGACTGCTCTAATATATGAAGAAGGGGACGTGAGTCTTCTTTTTGGGTGTTTTTGTTGTTTAGTGTTGCATGTTTTCCTAGCGTTTTTCTGTATTTAGGTTGTATTAGGCTTATGTATTTCTCTTTAGACTGCTTATGTTCCCTATATCTATACACTAGTACACTGGGGAGGTTTAGTATGCATGTTCTGTATTCTTTTTTACATTTATGTCTTTTACCAGGCTACTTCCCTTTACTGAATATTAGGTGTAGATTAGGATTTTTCGTAAAAAAAAATTGATTTCATTTATAGTATTACAACATCTTATGATTATACCCTCTCCTCTCTCCTGCCGTTTTTTTCCTTTTCTCTTTAGCTTTGTTTTTTATTTCCATGGCAGAATCATTATCCAAGTTTTGTCTTGGCCTCAGCATCACTAATGCTAAATCTCTCGTTCCTTCTCCCATTTTAGTTGTGGTTCATCAAATATAAGAATTTGTTTTTTTTTTGAAAAAAAATTAAATTTCGGTTCTAAACCTGAAATTACCCGACCCGAATATATAGTGAACCGGAACCGGAACCAGTCTCAGTTATGGTATTTCTTGAATTTCAGTTATCGGTTTACCGGTTCCAGTATGGTTCGGTCCGGTTCCGGAACCGAACACACCCCAAAAAAATGACCAAATGCCCTCAACTAACGGAGTTGACTTAATACCGTTACAGACGAGGGATCAAAAAATACAAAAATAGTAAACATTGGGCACTGCACTTGCACTTTTTTAACTTTTTAAACATACAATTTGATCAAACCATACGAACTATTCTTGTAATTTACTTTAAATATAAAAAGGGACATTTTATGACTAGTTTATGAGGCAATAGGTTGTAAAAACTAAAAACTAGAAAGGGATAAAACTAAAGAACGTTTGATCTTCAAATATCTAAGTTAGTCAATTAGAGTAAATTACACAGAAGGTCCCTGTGGTATACCACTTATTACACGGAAGGTCCTTGAACTTCATTTATTACACTGGACATCCCTAATGTTTAGACTTTGTTACACTCAAGGTCCTTACCGTTAATAGGCCGTCCATTTTAAACGTTGAAAGTGTCATGTGCTTCTCACATGATGGGCATAAATGTCATTTTGCAGCCCTTCTTCGAACTCTTTTCTCTTCCTTTGACATAAGTCCACCTCCACCGGGGAACCACTCGTTTAAAGGGAAAAACCCATTCCCACCTCACCCAAAATCAAGAAATCAAGAGATGAGAAAGATCTCTCCTCCGTCTCTCTCCCCATCTGTGTGTATGTGTGTCTGTTTGGTTGAAGAGAATATCTGGCATAAAATTTGCGATTTAGGGTTACGATCTTCGATGCCTAAACCACCAAACAGTTTGAAGCTTGCGATTTTCGAAGGGGGAAGGCGGAGGGAGAAGGAAGAGACCGGAGTGTCTTTATCACTGAAGCTTGTAAAACTCAACTCACCCCCACTCTCTGCCGGTACACCTCTGTCTCCAAGCTCCAGCACCACCACCTATTGGGTTTCTGTTTCTTTGCGATTTAAGGTGTGTGTATGGTTTCTATTTCATGAATCTGTGATCTACAAACACAAAATCAAGTAATCATTTCAAAATTAACTGAACACAAAACAAAAAGAAGTACGCAATTTATCAAAATTGAAGCTTACCTACCAGGTGTTTGATGAAATGCCTGAACAAGCTTAACACTAAATCACATACCAAAACCCATATTCCTTTACAAATCAGCTGGAACGATTAGTAGATGAAGTTGAAGTATGATTTGAGGGTAAACAACAGCTTCTGGGTGGAGAAGAAAGAGTATTATTTAGTCTTTTTAATATAATTATTATGTAATTTTCATAAGGGTAAATTTGTCATTGTACATGGTTTAACAGCCTAATTTAACGGAGGTTGACGGTAAGGACCTTGAGTGTAACAAAGTCTAAACGCTAGGGACGTTCAGTGTAATAAACGAAGTTTAGGGACCTTCCGTGTAATAAGTGGTATACCATAGGGACCTTCTGTGTAATTTACTCTAGTCAATTATTAAAGTAAACTATGGTAAATCACTAAATATTCTAGAGATTGGGGCGATGGTTTAAAACCTACACTTTAAATTTAACCAGCCGATTGTTTTAAAATATTCAAATTGGTTCAACAGGTCACAATTAGGGATGTGTTCGGTTCCGGAACCGGACCGAACCGGACCGGAACCGGTAAACCCGGTTACCGAAAATAGGAAATTTCAAGGACCGAGAACCGGACCGGTTAAACCGGTTCCGGGCCCGGTCCGGTTCCGGGTCGGTTCGGTCTTCAAGCGGGTTTAGAACCGGTAAACCCGGTTTTTGTGTTTGCCATCCGATTTTACATTTTCGGTGCATATTTTCATCTTAAAATATATAAATTAAATATTTTAGCGTACTTTTAATAAAAGTATGATGTTTGCGGGAGTTCACGGGCTGTTTCAAGTAAAATATGTTTCTATTAAAAGCCTATAAACCTATTATTTCGACATATATATATGAAAACTCGTAAGTCTATATACCTATTTAAATGCCGGTTCCAAACCCGAAAAAACCGGAACCGAACCGGGACCGGAACCGGTAAACCCGGTTTGTTAATTTTTATCAAATCCAAGAACCGGGAACCGGACCGGTTAAGCCGGTTCCGGTTCGGTTCGGTGCCGGTTCCGGCTCGATCCCGGTTCGGTTCCGGTTTTCCGGTTTTTATACACACCCCTAGTCACAATACTATTTGAGTATTTATGTTAAATTATATACTTATGTTCATACAAAAAAAAAAAAAACCTAAAAAAATATTAAATAAATATTATAACAAATTCAAAAAGTTACGAAAATTATTTTTCCAACAAAATTCAACAACTTTGAATTCACAATCTATATAAATATGATATCAAACACTAGATATTCAACTAGAAACTTGGTTCACTTTAAGTGATACAGAAAAGTGAGATTAAAAGAAACATATATAGAAAAACACGGTTCAAATCCAGTTCGATGATCATCCTGATCTGATCGGCTTTATAGTTAAGTTGTCCGATCCAAAAGGTTCATAAATACACTTTTAACCCGTTCTATTAGACCTGACATACTGCCATTTCCCGGTTAGATATGTTCAACCGGCATGTTGAACCCACATTGGTGTGGGATTTTAGTTTTCAAATTTTTGGCATATATGCCAAAATTAGACCCCTCAATTAGATCCCACTTATAAAAAAATGTCTTATAATTAGGGGCCCAAAGGGTCAACCCGATCTGACATAAACTTGATTATGGTAGTCGGGTCGGGTGTATTCAGGTCTCATGTTGATATCGGGTTTTTCAACCCGACCCGACAATCCCAACTCCTTATCGGGTCGGGTTTCGGGTTAGGATTGCATACCTTTTTCGGGTTGACCCGATTAGACACATTAATAACTATTAACCATCAATAAAAATCAATTAATAATTATAAGTGCTAAATCAAAACCCATAAACTTCAGTATTTATCATATTTTTATCTAAAAATCATAGTTTAGGTGTACACCGACCAACCCGGTCGGGTCAACCCGGCAAACCCGAAACCCGACCAACCCGATTCCTTAATGGGTCGGGTTTCGGGTTAATATATTTTTTGCATCAAGCGCGACGGACCCAATACAATAAGAGCTAAAACCCAACCCGATAACCCGATGGACACCGTACTTATAATAATGGTTTATTCTCGTTCTCATCATTTTAATATAGGATATTTAACTTTAATTAAATATATAGCCATGTGAAATCTTAACCTATATATGAGGCCTAGATTTGACATTTTTTTGCCAACTAATCAATTCCAAGCTCTCTCATTGGTCTCAAATGCCACATGTAATACCCCTATTGGCCATGATGCATCTTCTCTAAAATTACTAACTTCCTCCTGCACTTTATATAGCAACACTAAAATTACGGGATTTTATCAAACATATGGGGATAAATCACGGGATTTAAACTGATCAAAGATTAGAATTTATTCCCACAAATATATTTCCAAAATTACCTCACTGTAGTATAATATGGGGATATTTTAATATTTAAGAATCTTTACTCCCTTGATTTCTCTCGGTCGTTCCTTCCTTTGCTCCAATTTCATCAATTCGATGTTCATCTTCTTAAATTGATATTTTGATGAAATTTCAGAATCAATTTTGCTTAAGAAATCATAAATCGACTTTTGTGGGTAGCAATTACATAATCGATTTGGTGTGTAACAATTACAGAATCGAAGGAAAAGATATACACTCGCTTCCAATTGACTTTTTGTTCATATTCAAAATTGCCCGTGGCAATATCTGTTCCTACGTTTGACGTCGCTCCACATCATAATCGATTCAAGTAAGGTTTAAAACCATATCTCTGTTATTTTAATTATGCCAATTTGTATTTAGATTATTGATGTTATAGCCTAAGTTGCACGGAAACTCCATCTAGAGTGCCGCTCCCGTATCGGAAACCTTTGGGAAACCGATACTCCTAGGATACCTGCCCGAAACGTTTCTCAGGTGCCGGAAACGTATCTGTGAAGTTTCTTCGGCGTTTCAAGAAACGTATCTGTGTTTTTTTAAACATTGTCATGAGTTTTTGATTCGATGGAAGATGTAAAGATGTGGAATGTAGGTGGATATGCTTTTTATTTTAATGGAAGATGTAGGGTTTTGGAGGTCGTTGATCTGTCACTAGATGAATCGGATTTAAAAAATGATTTGATTATTGATAATTAATTACATGTGAAAGATTTAATATTTTTAGAGTTTATACACTTTACATCAATAATATCTATTTGGAATTTCTTTAAAATATATATATATATTTTTATATTTTATGTGCCGTATCTGTGCCGTATCCGTATCTTGAATTTTTAAGTTTTGCCGTTTCCCGTATCCGTTACGTATCCGTTTCCCCGTTCCGTATCCGTTTCCGTGCAACTTAGGTTATAGCAATTTATTCGGTGCTTAATTTGTGGTGAATTAGAAGTATATGAATATATTTGGCATACTGATTGCGGTTGTAATTGCTACATTTGTGTTTTCAGCTACTAAATGGGTCAAAGGGAAACAGATTGAAGAAGTTTTGACAACCAAGAACACGTGAGTTTCTGTTCCTTCTTTCTGCTTGCAAAGTGCATTTGTGAAATTGAAGAGACAAAGTGCATTAATGTAATATTTAATATTTTTACTACAAAAGGGGTTATTAACTAGCTGTTGAAAGGAAAAAAAACTTTTAATTATTATTATTTTTATTTAATTTCTCTATACAGAGATTACTAGCTTCATAGCCCGCCCGAATGGGCAGTCATGTTTCAAGATTGATATATGTAAGTTACAAAAAAATACTGTTGAAATAACATAATTCACTTTTGAATTGATAATAACAATTTTTAATACATAAATAAATGGTATAGGAATGTGCAAAAGTACATTACTTGGCAAGCTTATTCATACAACCACTGAACCACACTTGTCGAGTGGTGCTATTGCATTCAATAATAAATACTCTAATAAAAAAGTCTACAATCATGGTGGTATTTAAATAGGATATTACACGATAAATTATAAAGATATTTTTATATCGAAGTAAATTTAATAGTTAAAGAAAATTTGAAAATATTTCCTAAAAGAATGGGCTCCCGATTGCTGTAAATTCGAGCACTTGCATTAAAGAGTAGAAAAATCAACATATGGATGCAATTAAAACGTGTAGAATAATAGGAAACTAATTTTTTCTTTATGCAACTTATCAACAATTAAAAAAAAGCAGAATAAATCGGCCTCATTATTTATAAAATGCAAAAATGGGTAGAATAAAAGTGTAGTAACAGTATATTAAGTAGTTGGAAATATAAAAACTTAAAAACGGAATTTAATTACTCTCATAGGGAATTATATTTTAATTTCCGGAATTTTCTATGTTAAAAGAGTTTATGTATTTTAATATAAGTAAAATATATTAATGGGCTCATATATGTGCTTGCGACCAAGTTGGGCACTTATCAAATCCGAAAAGCCCTTAAAAACTTATGGGTCTCCTAATTGTTTTTGCTAATTTTTTAAAAGAGAAATGATATTTAGTCCTACCATTTAGACCTACTCATAGGTCTACCCACTTGATATGATGACATGTGTATTCCACTAATTCTCTCTACTAATATTATCATTTGATTTTGACATGTGTCATTATCTAATGAGTAGGCCTATTAGTAGGTCTAAATGGTAGACTTAAATATCATTATTCTTTTTAAAATCATGTAATCGGTAGATAGTCTCTCGCCTAACGATCCAGAGATTAGTCGGAGAAATTTTATGGGTCTCCTCATTGGTTACTTAAGCCTGTCCAGAGATTAGTCGGAGCATTTTAGGATTCTTCCGTTTTCACACATCGTGTCTCGCCTATTGCTCTTCCTCTATATCTTGTCAATGATTTTTCGTCTCTTTTTACCGTCATTCAAGCCATCGAATTGGGAGTAAGTTGCCATCTATCTCTGTGTGCGCGACTTTGTTTTCATGTCGTCTTGTTTCTGTAGTAATTGCTAGTCGGCACACTATAATTAGGGTACTTTGTTACAGTACTTCTATCGATTAATTAGGGTTCTGTGTGTAGTAACTAAAAGCATAAGGAAACATACTACACAACCCAACTGTTTGATTAAATGCCTTTCAGAATTCGGAATTTATGGAATACTCTTGAACCAAGTAACTCACTATAGCCACTCGCTGCCATGTTTCTTTTACCATTCATTTCCGATTTTATAATAACTGTTATGGAATACAATTCAAGAACCAAGTAGCTCACTATAGTAAATGTTAATGTAAATTTTGTACCCTGCCAATTTGTGGCTATAAACATTCTTGAATTGGCAGTCTACAAAATACGTATTATGGATTAGAATGTTAATAGAGCGTAGAATAAAAAATACGTATTATGGATTAATTGAGAAAATTAGCATGTATACCTACGTTTTTTGTAGACAGAGGATGCTATTACAGATTTGAGTCGGATGGGAACTGTATGAAATACGCTCCAAGAGAATATGGCCTCTAAATATATAGACAGATAAGTTTAAAAATTTCCCAAATTTTTGTTAATTAGTTAAGGTAATTTTTATAATTTGAAATTAGAAATTTAGGTAACTTTAATTTCCGGAAATTATATAGAGAGATGACACTAAAAATTCCCTTAATTTTTGTTTTTTTTTTTTTTTTTGTTTTTTTTAAACGGAAAATCTAATCTACTCCTAAATAACCACATATGTCCACTATGGGACTCGAACCATCGACTACTAGGGTGGAGGGCAAACACCTTACCGCTAGGCCATTGGCCCTTTGGTCCTTAATTTTAGTTAATTAGTTAAAATAAACTTTCATTATTTGAAATCTGAATTTAGGTAACTTCAATATCCGTTAATTTTAGAAATTAAATCGGTTGACACAAATTGGCAGTTTATATTATTTCCGGAAATACACAAAACATAAAATTTAAATAAATTTTGACCGTTTAATGTTAATCATTAAAATGCACCGTATTACAAGGTTTTGTAAAGTTATCTTCAATTAATAATTTTTTAATAATTTTTAATTGAAATTGTCCCATGATTATAGGCAAAAGTTGAAACCCAAAATTTTGGTAGAATCTCAAACAATCTGGCCGAATTTAAAGAGGCTGCGTATTTTTAGGCAGAAAGATATATATATATCCTCAGATTATACAGAATATTAATAAATTGTGCAAAAATACAGGTGGCATGTGAGATGATTTTACATCAGCATTAACAACCAATGAGATTTGTTTGAAATGGATGAATTGGAAAAATAAAGTCAAATCTAGGCCTCATATATAGAGGTAGATATGGATGTAAAATTTAAAGGTAATAATTTTGTTGCAGAGAAATTTCAAAACACCTGTCATTTCCTCCATGAAACTTCATTGCAGCATGCTTGCGGAAGATATGATCTCTTAAACGGGTTGAAACTGTCGTCTGCTAGATTTTCTATCAGTTATTTTTTGTATTGTCTGGTGTCTTGAGCTTTACGTGATTATGGGTATGTAATGTAAGAGGACGTTTTTAGCCGGCCAGTTGCAAACGGGTCACATATGATAACTTATTGGATAACATCACACACTTTCCTCAGTCAATTCCGCTCTATGTAAGTCAATATAATTTAGAATTTTCTGAGTACGGGTTAGGTTATCAGAAGCATTTTGGTTATCGTCCAATTTATTGGTCTGATTAAATCAAGGTACCCCATTCTTCAATGAGTCTCAAGGCTCAAAGTTTGTTCAATTTGGCACATTAGTTTTCCATTAAAATTGTATTAGATAACTCCTAGTCACAAGTATATTTACATTTTTGTGACTCTAATGTAAAAAACATTCTTGGTGCAAGTTCAAAAGGACCCGGATCAACTGCTTGGGAAATTGGTTATGGTTCAACAATGCAAGACATACAACGTTTCACATAAACATACAATAACTTATTCAAACTCTATATTTTCAACCTTTGTGGGTGAAAACAAGCAATTCATTCATGTATGTCACCTTGTACTAAATTATGGTAATAATAATCTTTTTATTAATTTATTTTTGTGTTACAATGCTTAAAACGCCTGGTGAAGTCCCGATGCTTAGGTGGAAACATGGGCAGGTTAATTTATGGGTCAAAATGGATAATTTTGTGCAGATTGAAATATGTAATTCTTGGCGCTTTACAATTTGGGTAATTTTCAACCCGTTTGACCTGTTTCCTTTATTATTTTTTATGATTGAAATATTTTATGATATTATTTTTTGTAAAAATTATTTCGGGTTTTGTAATTTATTGATCTGTTGGTCATGACATGGTCCATTGTTGTTTGAATGCTTCTAATAATATATCTTTTATTGCGTCTACTTATTAGTCAGATAAGTGGGTGTATTATGATTTACTAATTCAACAACAAATGTTGTCTATAAAGAAATTTTATTGCGTCTATAAATTTCATATAACATTTATCAATGTATCAAAATATGTTTCTCATTATTACCATTATAGATTGTTAAGTTATTTAAACAGTATTAATATTTCGTTATTTTCCTACATATCTCTCGAAGCATGCCCGCCCATTCGGGCGGGCTTTGAAGCTAGTGAGTATATATAGAGTATATAATTATCTTTTTTTATTATTAGTGGAAAACGTTTGCCAAGAAGATGTTGAATATCTTTTATTTAATATTAAATATTACTTAATTTATATATAATCGTAACTTCCAGAATTAGGTAGATGTTAATTATGCCCCAACGCTGCTATGTGTCGAAGCCAGATTAGGTGATATAAATTCAAATTGAAATTTGAGTTTACTTAACCTGGATCTCTGAAAAGCAACTCAAGATTTAAACACGTGACAACGTTTGAGCATAAATCCGTATTGCTAAACCTGTATATTACAGATGTAAAAAATTCTAATTTTTTAAAAAGCATATTACAGATGTAAAAAATTCCATATATCACAACTTATGTGTGTAATATGGCTTCATAATTATTAATAACCATATTTAAAAAATGAGGCTTGATATATGAACCTTGTATATAGATCATCTGATTGAATTACAAAAATCATTTCTCAATGAGTACTTCCTCAAAGTCTGTAAAACGTATATCGGAATGCTTCATCAAACCACTGCACGACCTCCCACCGGAGGCAAATTAAGCAGCCTATCTGTGACAACCCAAAAATTCAGGTATTTAATTCATCATTTATTGAAACCCTAATAAGTGTTCAAGAACCCTAATTTCATTTATGAAAACATTTATTTGCATTTATGTCTAGCAAAGAACCCTAATATCATTTATGATAACAACTAGGGCGCATTTAAACCCTAAAAATCATGTCTCATCAGTACATATTATTATTAGATGCACTACTCATTTTCGCTTGCATAAAATCATCGACTAGTTAGATTAGCGAGTTGGTGACACAACATAAATATAAAATCTAGCCAAAAACATAAACTTTCTATCAATAATCACCGTCAGAAACCAAATAAAACTATGGTGAAAATATTTTATAGACAATAATATTAGTACTTAAACACACATGATACCGCTAAATTAAACTAATTAATATTTAAATCATATACTCTTTTTAATCCCTATGACAGCCGATGTCCATAGCTAAATTTCCTTTTCTATTGGTTTTGCCAACACACCATTGGTTACTAAGTTAATATCACCTAAGATCAATATTTAAAATATATTTTCCTTTAAATTGTTGATGCCAACCGATGTCCACATTGACTTTCCCTCCTCTCTGTTCATTCCATTTAAATCCAAATCAACACCTTAAAATAATTAATCAATACCATTTTGATATTTGACTATACCCACACCCCCACCCGTCGACACCCCCACCATTCCTCCTCTATTTTTAGATAAAATTCAACCACTTCAATATGTTAATTTAAATCCCAAAATACTACCCAATAATCATCTACTTACCTAAGGACCCTACACCAATCTACCCTATAAAAACCCACTCACTCCCATTGTTTTCCTCACTTCGGACAGAGCAAACCAAAGCAGTCCCCTACCCATCCCTTTCTAATATCCAGCAGGTAAAACCCTCCATCTTTCTTTTATACATTATTTTTATTATTAATTTATTACATCTACCTCTTTGTAGCTATGATTTAGACACACAAGTGTGTGTGTACTGTATGTAAGAGTTGTCTCAATCACTTGCCTCTCTTTTCATTTTATAATATAAACATACTATATATATTTGTTTTGTCTGCAAATATGACACCACTGATACTATTCCAGTCACTTGTCTCTTTCAATTCTATTTTACAATGTTTAAATATGTTTACCCCAAATCAGTTTCTCACATCAACCCCGCCATCTTTCTGTCTGTTTCGTTGGACATAGTCCAGCTTGCAACCAAATTTTAGGACCAATTGCTTTTAGTTTAAAACCCAACTAAATTCTTGAGCCCAGCTAATTTTGTTCCAGTTGTGCCGTGGCCTATCGGCCGGCCCAAATTGTTGTCATCGACATATTGAACTCAATAATCTGTTGTCTTTATTTTAAACAGTCAAAATTTTTACTAATCATATTTATCGTCAAAATTCAAGAATCAAATTCATATATTTTCTTCACATTTATTAAAATCCTAATAATCACATGTTTGTACATTTTTATCTGACTTGTTTCTGATACGAACTACTTAAGTTAATTCATTTAATAAACGATTTATCACTATTATTATTAGTTAGCTACTGTTAAAAATCTAAATTGTTTCATTAGATATATATCTTCTTTTCTTTCTGTGACTAAACCTAACGTAATTTAAATACAATATTAATTCATCAAGTGTCACCAACATATCGTTTATTTAGTTTGTTTTTCTATACATATAGGAAGCTAGTCAATTGTTTGGGACCAACATCTCAATTAGTCTTTATCATTTTGGAAGCATTGCATCAGGTGAGTCCACAGCCCCACTTTTTATTGTATTTTTATATACTATTTTACAACAGGGGTGAAAAACATACAAAATCACTTTTACTATTCATATTTTATTGTGATGATACACTACTTAGAACATGACATTCAGTCCATTATGCTCGAACTAAGACAAGATGTAGTGACATTGGTAGATGTCTACATACTGTAACCATTAGCTAGTTGCGACTAGACCCTGGATATGCAGATAGTACTATCGACTGAGACTCACCCTCCCACATTTATTTGATCAGTTTTAACGGTCTACCGAACCGTCATGGGAGTGAATATCTTAGATTCAGTAACATCATTTTGGAGTTGTATGTTGGTTATGGGCTTGGGGTCGGCATTCTAACTCGAGGGTTTAGCTAACCTTAGAGGGACATCAGTTCATGTTGAATTTTTAATATCCTTTTGAGGATATCAGTTTACACAATTTTATTAAATTATTTTACATGTCTCTACATGTCAAACATCATTTCAATATTGTCTTTGGGCAATTATTTTCAAACATCATATCATCACAACATTTTAAGCCTCGATGGCTCACAAACATTTTGGATTACTCGAAAACATTCTTTAAACCTGTGGATTCACTCAACATTTTTGTTGATCATTTTACTTATGTTTTTCAGGTAATTGATTGAAGCATGAGTCATAGGTTGCATTTGGATCACAAGCATGCATGTTAAAGATGCCATCATTTTACTTTTATTTATTTATTTTCAAAACATTGATAGTTACATTTCGGTTACACTTTTACAATTAAATTGTGGCATACTTTATTACATCATTTATTAAAGTTTTTGAGACATTTAATATTTGCAATAATCATATGCTTGTGGTTACTCATGATGTCCACGCCCGTTCTTCCGCAAACCATTTTGGCGGGGTGTGACAGAATGGTATCAGAGACCTTGGTTATAGTGAACTATTAATTAGTCTATAACTCAAAACATTTTTATCAAAACATTTTTCATTGCATAGAGTCACATATCATATATAGTCTCGTATCATATAGGTTTACACCACATGACATTTGCTATACTTATCACTTAAATTAACACTTGCCCTTACCATTGCCTTTAAGTAGAGTGTTGTCAACTTATAGCTTATGTTGTGTTTACTAGTACCCAATATGCCTGCACGAAGAAACACTCGAAACAATCGTAGGACCGATGAGCGCAACATTAATAGGGATGCTCAGCCAGAAGAGACTGTAGAAGAAATGGTAGCACGTAGGATTTCTGAGGCTATCGCTCAATATGAAGCAAACAGAAACTCTCGTGAGAACGGCAACAGCAACAATGGTAGAGTTACTAACCATGAAGGTAACCCTTCCCAAAAATTTCTTATCCTTTTCAAAGGAATTCGTAGAAACTCTTAGGACTCGTGCTAATCATGAATTTCATCTCTATAATCAGAGAACAACACAAACCAGGGATGTTCCTTCAAAACATTCACTGCTTGTCGTCCTCCTTCATACTCTGGAAATGAAAGAGCCATCGCTATCATCCACTGGATCGAGAAAGTGGAATCTATCTTCAGTGTGGTGAACTGCTCACCAGAAAACAAAGTTAAGTTTGCTGCCAGCACTCTGGCGAAGGAAGCCCTAACATGGTGGAACTCGCAAGTGCAAATTCTTGGAAGAACTACCGCTGATTCATTAACATGGAGTGAATTCAAAGATCAATTAATCAACAAATTTTGTCCAAGAAGAGAGTTGAAGAAGGTTGAAGTTGAACTATGGAACCTATCCATGACTGGTGCAAATGTGACTGAGTACACGTCCAAATTCCAGGAGCTTACATGACTTGTGCCACATATGGTGGACCCTGAATATAAAAGGATCGAGATGTATATCTCTGGATTGTCTCCTACCATCAGGACCCTCGTCATTGCTGCTGAACCCACATCGTTTGAAGATGCAGTCAATCGAGCTCAGAGATTGACTGATGATGCAATTATAAATGGTACCCTCCAGAAGAAAACTTCCAATGCAAACCACTCAGATAATCGTTCCAACAACAACCATGGAAAACGTGCTTACAATGATAACATGAACAATCAACATGGTACAAACAACAAGCATTTGAAGATTGCTCGTGTAGCCCCAAATCCCACAAACCCTGGAGCAAAACCCTACACTGGTAACCGACCTTTCTGTAACAAGTGCAACTGGCACCATGATGGTAACTGTGAGAAGTGCAACAAAGGTGGCCGTTCGGGTCATAAAGCTCAGAATTGCAAAGCAAATGTGCCGAATCAGGGGAACAAGCCAGCTTGCTATGAATGTGGTGATCCTAATCACTACCGAAACCGCTGTCCCAAACTCAACAATAACAACAATCCAAACCCTAACAACAACAACGATCGTCAACCAGCTCGGGGTAGAGCATTTGTCATAGGAGCTCAAGAAGCTCGACATGATCATAATATTGTTACCGGTACGTTCCTTTTAAACAACCAATATGCTTCTGTATTATTTGATTCGGGTGCCGATTTGAGCTTCGTATCTATCGATTTTAGACCATGTTTAGATATGGAATCTGTTAAATTAGACATCAAGTACGAAATTGAATTAGAAAATGGTAAAATGATTGAATCAGATGAAATTATTGAGGGTTGTGAACTGAATTTAGAGGGCCACATATTTAGAATAGATCTTTTACCAGTAGATCTAGGAAGCTTTGATGTAGTCATTGGAATGGATTGGCTATCCAAGAATCACGCTGCAATTATATGTTATGAAAAATTAATTAGAATCCCCCTTGAAAACGGTGAAACACTAATAATTCGAGGCGAGCAAAAGGCGAGTTCACTTAAAATTATAAATTGCATGAAAGCCCACAAATACTTACGTAAAGGTTACCAAGCATTCTTAGCTCATGTTGTCGACAAGAAATCAAGTGAACGAAAAATTGAAGACATTCCTATCGTGCGGGATTTTCCTAGCGTTTTCCCAGATGATTTACCGGGAGTGCCACCTCAGCGACAAGTTGAATTCCGAATCGATCTAGTTCCAGAAGCTGCACCAATCGCTCGTGCACCATATCGTCTTACCCCATCTGAAATTTAAGAACTCTCATCTCAGTTGCAAGAATTATTAGACCTGGGTTTCATCAGACCGAGTTTCTCACCCTGGGGAGCTCCGGTATTGTTTGTGAAGAAGAAAGATGGATCAATGAGAATGTGCATCGACTACAGGGAATTGAACAAAGTAACCATTAAAAATCGCTATCCACTTCCGCGTATCGACGACTTATTCGACCAATTGCAAGGGTCAAGCTTTTATTCAAAAATCGATCTACGATCAGGTTATCATCAGTTGAAAGTTCGCGAAGAAGATGTTCCCAAAACCGCATTCAGAACTCGCTATGGTCATTATGAATTTCTCGTTATGCCCTTCGGTTTAACAAATGCTCCTGCTGTGTTTATGGATCTCATGAATCGAGTTTGTAAACCTTACCTCGACAAATTTGTCATTGTCTTCATTGATGACATTTTGATATACTCTCAATCTAAATCTGAACATGAAGAGCATCTGAGACTAATTCTGGAACTACTCGAAAAAGAGAAACTATACGCGAAGTTTTCCAAGTGTGAATTTTGGATTCGAGAAGTACAATTTTTGGGTCATGTAATAAATGGTGAAGGAATACACGTGGATCCCGCAAAAGTCGAAGCAATTAAGAATTGGGAAGCCTTAAAGTCCCCTACAGAAGTGCGTCAATTCCTTGGTCTTGCCGGCTACTACAGACGATTTATTGAAATTTTTTCCAAAGTAGCCCAATCCTTAACCCTTCTCACTCAGAAAGACAAGAAATTCGATTGGGGCGAGAAACAAGAAGAAGCATTCCAAACATTGAAGACCAAATTGTGCACCGCTCCTATCTTATCTCTACCCGAAGGTACAGAAAATCTTATCGTGTACTGCGATGCGTCACATCAGGGATTAGGATGCGTGTTGATGCAAAATGGAAAAGTAATCGCATATGCTTCCCGACAATTGAAAAACCACGAAAAGAACTACACAACCCACGATCTTGAATTAGGTGCCGTCATTTTCGCGTTAAAAATGTGGAGAAATTATCTATATGGTACTAGATGCACGATATATACCGATCACAAAAGTCTCCAACACATCTTCGATCAGAAAGAACTAAACATGAGACAACGGCGTTGGGTAGAATTGCTAAATGATTACGACTGTGAATTAAAGTATCATCCGGGGAAGGCCAACGTAGTGGCCGATGCACTGAGTCGAAAAGAACGAACCAAACCACGACTAGTAAGAGCACTAGAGATGTCTATCCACACAAACCTTACTGCACAAATCCACTTCACTCAAACCGAGGCGTTGAAAGATGAGAACTTAAAGAATGAATTTCTTCGTGGCATGGAAAAACAGTTGGAACCTAAGCAGGATGGAACGTTACATTTCATGAATAGAATCTGGGTGCCAAGTTTCGGTGACCTTCGTGAAGTTATTCTTGACGAAGCTCATAAATCCAAATACTCCATCCATCCTGGAGCTGACAAGATGTATAAAGACGTAAAAGAGTTGTATTGGTGGCCAAATATGAAGAAAGAAATTGCCATCTATGTCAGCAAATGTTTAACTTGCTCCAAAGTGAAGGCAGAATATCAAAAGCCCTCTGGTCTCCTACAACAACCTGAGATTCCTGAATGGAAATGGGAGAAGATCACTATGGACTTCATAACAAAATTACCCCGAACCTCTAGTGGCCATGATACGATATGGGTAATCATTGATCGACTTACGAAATCAGCTCACTTCATTCCTATCAGAGAAACAGATCAAATGGAAAAGTTGACAAGAATTTATCTGAAAGAGGTTGTATCCAGGCATGGAGTGCCAATATCCATCATCTCTGATAGAGACAGTCGTTTTACTTCTCGGTTCTGGCAATCTCTACAGCGTTCTCTCGGAACACGACTCGACATGAGTACAGCCTACCATCCCCAAACAGATGATCAGAGTGAGCGAACCATCCAAACCTTAGAAGATTTGTTGAGGGCATGCGTGATAGATTTTGGTGGCAACTGGGATACGCATCTCCCACTGGTCGAGTTTTCATACAATAATAGCTATCATACCAGTATCAAGGCTGCTCCATTTGAAGCACTTTATGGTCGCAAGTGCCGATCCCCTCTTTGTTGGTCAGAAGTTGGTGATAGACAGATAACCGGTCCAGAAATACTGCAAGAAACCACCGATAAAATATTCCAAATTAAAGATCGAATCAAAGCAGCTAGAGACCGACATAAAAGTTATGCAGATAATCGTCGTAAACCGTTAGAGTTCGCTGTAGGTGACAAAGTGTTGTTAAAAGTATCTCCTTGGAAAGGAGTTGCACGTTTTGGAAAACGGGGGAAGTTGAATCCTCGTTACATTGGACCTTTTGAGATACTGGAAAGGATTGGTCCTGTTGCCTACCGTCTACAATTGCCACAAGAGCTCAGAAGTATCCACAATACCTTTCATGTGTCGAACCTTAAGAAGTGCCTAGCAGATGAAACATTAATCGTACCGTCAGATGAAATATCCATCGACAACAGACTTCAGTTTACCGAAGAACCTATAGAAATATCAGAATGGAAGAGGCATAGACTCCGACGAAGCAAAATCAGAATAGTGAAAGTTCGTTGGAATTCCAAGCGAGGGCCTGAATTTACATGGGAACGAGAAGATCACATGAAAAACAAGCATCCACACCTTTCCCCGACCCCCAACCAAGTAGTACATCGTCTTAAATTTCGGGACGAAATTTCTTCAACTAGGGGAGAATGTGACAACCCAAAAATTCAAGTATTTAATTCATCATTTATTGAAACCCTAATAAGTGTTCAAGAACCCTAATTTCATTTATGAAAACATTTATTTGCATTTATGTCTAGCAAAGAACCCTAATATCATTTATGATAACAACTAGGGCGCATTTAAACCCTAAAAATCATGTCTCATCAGTACATATTATTATTAGATGCACTACTCATTTTCGCTTGCATAAAATCATCGACTAGTTAGATTAGCGAGTTGGTGACACAACATAAATATAAAATCTAGCCAAAAACATAAACTTTCTATCAATAATCACCGTCAGAAACCAAATAAAACTATGGTGAAAATATTTTATAGACAATAATATTAGTACTTAAACACACATGATACCGCTAAATTAAACTAATTAATATTTAAATCATATACTCTTTTTAATCCCTATGACAGCCGATGTCCATAGCTAAATTTCCTTTTCTATTGGTTTTGCCAACACACCATTGGTTACTAAGTTAATATCACCTAAGATCAATATTTAAAATATATTTTCCTTTAAATTGTTGATGCCAACCGATGTCCACATTGACTTTCCCTCCTCTCTGTTCATTCCATTTAAATCCAAATCAACACCTTAAAATAATTAATCAATACCATTTTGATATTTGACCATACCCACACCCCCACCAGTCGACACCCCCACCATTCCTCCTCTATTTTTAGATAAAATTCAACCACTTCAATATGTTAATTTAAATCCCATAATACTACCCAATAATCATCTACTTACCTAAGGACCCTACACCAATCTACCCTATAAAAACCCACTCCCTCCCATTGTTTTCCTCACTTCGGACAGAGCAAACCAAAGCAGTCCCCTACCCATCCCTTTCTAATATCCAGCAGGTAAAACCCTCCATCTTTCTTTTATACATTATTTTTATTATTAATTTATTACATCTACCTCTTTGTAGCTATGATTTAGACACACAAGTGTGGGTGTACTGTATGTAAGAGTTGTCTCAATCACTTGCCTCTCTTTTCATTTTATAATATAAACATACTATATATATTTGTTTTGTCTGCAAATATGACACCACTGATACTATTCCAGTCACTTGTCTCTTTCAATTCTATTTTACAATGTTTAAATATGTTTACCCCAAATCAGTTTCTCACATCAACCCCGCCATCTTTCTGTCTGTTTCGTTGGACATAGTCCAGCTTGCAACCAAATTTTAGGACCAATTGCTTTTAGTTTAAAACCTAACTAAATTCTTGAGCCCAGCTAATTTTGTTCCAGTTGTGAATTGGCCTATCGGCCGGCCCAAATTGTTGTCATCGACATATTGAACTCAATAATCTGTTGTCTTTATTTTAAACAGTCAAAATTTTTACTAACCATATTTATCGTCAAAATTCAAGAATCAAATTCATATATTTTCTTCAGATTTATTAAAATCCTACTAATCACATGTTTGTACATTTTTATCTGACTTGTTTCTGATACGAACTACTTAAGTTAATTCATTTAATAAACGATTTATCACTATTATTATTAGTTAGCTAATGTTAAAAATCTAAATTGTTTCATTAGATATATATCTTCTTTTCTTTGTGTGACTAAACCTAACGTAATGTAAATACAATATTAATTCATCAAGTGTCACCAACATATCGTTTATTTAATTTGTTTTTCTATACATATAGGAAGCTAGTCAATTGTTTGGGACCAACATCTCAATTAGTCTTATAATTTTGGAAGCATTGCATCAGGTGAGTCCACAGCCCCACTTTTTATTGTATTTTTATATACTATTTTACAACAGAGGTGAAAAACATACAAAATCACTTTTACTATTCGTATTTTATTGTGATGATACACTACTCAGAACATGACATTCAGTCCATTATGCTCGAACTAAGACAAGATGTAGTGACATTGGTAGATGTCTACATACTGTAACCATTAGCTAGTTGCGACTAGACCCTGGATATGCAGATAGTACTATCGACTGAGACTCACCCTCCCACATTTATTTGATCAGTTTTAACGGTCTACCGAACCGTCATGGGAGTGCATATCTTAGATTCAGTAACATCATTTTGGAGTTGTAGGTTGGTTATGGGCTTGGGGTCGGCATTCTAACTCGAGGGTTTAGCTAACCTTAGAGGGACATCAGTTCATGTTGAATTTTTAATATCCTTTTGAGGATATCAGTTTACACAATTTTATTAAATTATTTTACATGTCTCTACATGTCAAACATCATTTCAATATTGTCTTTGGACAATTATTTTCAAACATCATCTCATCACAACATTTTAAGCCTCGATGGCTCACAAACATTTTGGATTACTCGAAAACATTCTTTAAACCTGTGGATTCACTCAACATTTTTGTTGATCATTTTACTTATGTTTTTCAGGTAATTGATTGAAGCATGAGTCATAGGTTGCATTTGGATCACAAGCATGCATGTTAAAGATGCCATCATTTTACTTTTATTTATTTATTTTCAAAACATTGATAGTTACATTTCGGTTACACTTTTACAATTAAATTGTGGCATACTTTATTACATCATTTATTAAAGTTTTTGAGACATTTAATATTTGCAATAATCATATGCTTGTGGTTACTCATGATGTCCACGCCCGTTCTTCCGCAAACCATTTTGGCGGGGTGTGACACTATCCACTTTACACCCTTTGAGCTGATTGCCATCAACTACAAATACACCCAAAGGGGTCTCCTTTTCTCAAAACTGGATAAAATTCAAGATTTCTCCATAACCATTTTCTTGGATCATCTCCGCCACTCTCTCTCCGCCGCCCTCACTCATTTCTACCCACTCGCCACCCGGAAAGAAGAAAACCCACCGTCCTACGTCATCTACATAGACCCGGAAAACAGCTCCGGCGCCAAGTTTATTCACGCCACCGTGGACGCCACTGTTTCCGATGTACTTGATGCTGCCGATGTACCCTTGTGGGTTCATTCGTTCTTAGTAACGCCATTGACCACGATGGTCAGACACTGCCGTTGTTGTCCGTTCAGGTGACGGAGCTTGTTGACGGAATCTTCATCGGTGTCTCTGTCAACCACATGATCGCCGATGGAACCTCTTTGTGGCATTTCATGGCTTCTTGGAGTGAAATTTTCAGATCCAAAGAACAATATCGCGGGTCAATTTCTCGTCCTCCGGTGCTCAACCGGTCGGATCCGATCATCAATCTCCCGTACACCCACCACGATCAATTCATCAAACGGGCCGAAACCCCGCCGCTTAAGGAGAGATTTTTCCACTTCTCATCCGCTTTTGTCGCCGAACTTAAAAAAAAGCGAATTCCGAATGCGGTACTACTAAAATTTCAAGTTTCCAGGCAGTGATGGCGTTTTTATGGTGGTGTGTTACACGTGTGCGGCGTTTACAACCCGATAGTAAAACCGACTGTCGGTTCATGGTATCTAACCGGGCTAGATTTAGCCCGCCTTTATCCGATGATTATTTTGGTAACCCCGTTCAAGCACTCAACGGCTCGACCACAACCGTGGGTGAGTTGATGAGTCATGGACTCGGGTGGGCGGCTTTACGGTTACATGAAGCCGTGACAAACCATAATGATGTGGCAGTTAAGGAATGGGTTGAGTCATGGGTTAAAAGCCCTTTGATAGTTAAAAGAGTGTTCAAAACGCTGTATACTTTGGGAGCTCACCACGGTTTAATATGTACGGGTGTGAATTCGGGTTGGGGAAAGCGGTAGCGGGTCGAAGCGGGCCGGGAAACAAGGCGGACGGAATGATAATAATGTATCCGGGTCCGGAGGGTGGCAGGAGCATGGATGCGGAGGTTTGCCTTTTGCATGAATATATGATGAATGTTGAATCAGACCCAGAGTTGACAAGTATTGCTCTCGGGATCAACTAATTTAGGTTGAGTACATTGAACAAGCTTTAATTTGCTTGATGCATTATGACAAAAAGGTGTGCAAGTGTGGCGATATAATCTTTTAGTTTTTTAATATAATTCAAAGGGTCAGTTGTGGTAATACATGAAACCTTAAGGGTGATAAGTGTAATTAGTTTATTAATTCTCTTTAATCCCCAAATACATACTAAAATAACATACCATTTGCTCATAAAATACTTGAAAAAATACCTTTTCAATTCTCTCACCTCTCCCCAACATTCGTCCATTACGTTGGCAAGTCAACTGGCGTCAACCATCACTCACTAATCGCCTGGTGTGGTTGCGCCCAGGGCCGCATCTGGGCACGGGCGATAAGAACGGCCGCCCAGGGCCCACAAAATTTAGGGTTACATTTTCAAAAAAAAACCAACTCATATATATATATATATATATATATATATATATATATATATATATATATATATATATATATATATATATATATATATATATATATATATATATATATATATATATATATATAGTGTAGAATTAGAATTAGAACCAATTAAGGCTACAGAACCAGCAAAACTCAATCTAAACCATTGATTTTTGAAATGAAATGAGCATGGAAGACACATTAATGTATTTGATGAGGGACCCTCAAATATTGGTTTGCATGAATGTCATTCATGCATGTATACATATATGTATAGATAACACTTATGTATACATACATAAAAACATATACATATATGTATACATGCATGAATGACATCCATGCAAACCAATATTTGAGGGTCCCTCATCAAATGCATTAATGTCTTTCATGATCGTTTTATTTCAAAAATCAATGATTTAGATTGAGTTCTGCTGGTTCTGTAGACTTAATTGGTTCTGATTCTAATTCAACCCTATGTATATATAGTGTAGAATTAGAATCAGAACCAATTAAGGCTACAGAACCAACAGAACTCAATCTAAACCATTGATTTTTGAAATGAAATGATCATGGAAGACACATTAATGTATTTAATGAGGGACCCCAAAATATTGGTTTGCATGGATGTCAGTAATGCATGTATACATATATGTATAGATAACACTTATGTATACATACATGAAAACATATACATATATGTATACATGCATGAATGACATCCATGCAAACCAATATTTGGGGGTCCCTCATCAAATACATTAATGTGTCTTTCATGATCATTTCATTTCAAAAATCAATGGTTTAGATTGAGTTCTGTTGGTTCTGTAGTCTTAATTGGTTCTGAAACTAATTCAACCATATATATATAAACTTATTTGAATCGAGGTAATTCAAACCGAATATTGAAAATTCAGGGTCCTATCAACTCATTTAATGTGTGTTTGATTTTATTCTAAACATGGATAGTATAAATTGGTTTATTCAAATTAAGGATTTCATTCACACTCATTATTTAGTGTATAAGTAGGAATAGACTACATTTGGAAATGGACAACCCTTATAAATGGGTCATTCTTCCACACTCGTAGTTCAGTGCACACTTTCGTTACATATTAGATATTCAATTTAGAAACTTATTTGATAGGCATGAGTAGTGCACGTTATATAGCAAATCTATAAAATTTGTGATTCTTTTGTAGAATTCGTGGACTATTGCATTGGTGACCCGTAAGCGAAATTATAGCCAATATAACGAGAAATATAAATATTATATTTTTACATGTACAATGCGTGATACATTTTTAATACACCCAGAATTAACGCATATCCCAGTTGTGAAGTTTTATTGTATAGTTTCAGGGTTTTTTATTCCGTCCCCATTGAAGATCTGGTAACAACTCTAGATCGACATCAGTTTGCCTTTTAAAGTTTCCCTGATTATTTAATCTTAATCGACGACTGTGTTCAAGGTAAATTTGATGTTCATAGAGCATGCTTGGATGATCATTTTAAAATAACTTATTGACTTCTTGAGTCCTGTCAAAAAGTTAATAAGTCATTTTGAAAAGCACATCCAAACGCCGTACTAATCTGGTCACAACACTCAGTTGACATATGCACAAACCCATGTTGAACAATGTGATTTAGTCTGTAAATTCCTAAATGAGTTAGATAAATGCTGCAATGTATATGTATCAACCGGATAAATTCATAATTTTGATACAATTTATTCATGTTTATGTTCAATAATTTTGTGAATGTTCAGTAATTTTGATTTATGTTGTTTAACTGATTCATGTTCAATAATTTTGTTTTTTTAACGAAATGGAGTCTAAGTGCCAACGAACGTGTAGATCCTTTCATCGGGTTTAATTTATAATTTTATCTCAAAAAAAAAAATGGTCAAAAGTCACTGTTTCCCTTCGTAAAGAGGGAAGGATTATAGTATACATGAAGAAGGATTTTGGAATATTTTATTACTACATATATACAAATATGTATTAGTTTTTCATTGGGGGTGGTTTGGGTTATATACTCTTTAGGTATTAGTTTTTCATTTATAATACAATTTGAACATTCACTGTCTACTAAAGCTAAACATTTTATTACATAAGTACCAAGTCTAATTTTGCACTGAACTTTTAATGATTTAATGTCTTCTGGGTTACATATGACTTTACATGGTTCGTCTACTAATTCGAATTTATTCATTAAATTATGTTCTTGAATTATATTTTTTCCTTTATCTGTCATTTCAAATTCATCGTACTTTTTCTGGAATAACTTTAAAGTATCTTCTATAACTTTTATTCTTTTTCTTAATATTTTTAATTCATGTTTTTCTAGGTTAACAAAAAGAGGTTGTTCTTTAACATCTTCTTTTTGTATAAGATTTTTTGATTCTAAGCATTTTATACATGCCTCCTTAAAGCATATCTTACACTTAGACCGTAATTGTCTTTAAGGAAAAAATATACAAATAAAACACGGGATATTGTCGGATCCTAGATTTTTATCCCAATTATGAAGGCATTCTATGTCTTCGGTATTTACTAATTCATATTCTTCATCACTAATATATTCTATATTTTGTTTTGAAAATTCATTTATAAAATTGTTAGTCTGAGAAGTTTTTTCTTCCACTATTGTCTCTTCTATTGAAATAATACTGTAGATAGACTCATTATCACTAATGCATTCATCTACTGGTATTAGATCTTCATTTACACATTCTATTAAAATACTATTTTTCTCATAGCTATTCAGTCTTTTAGGACATGTTCTAGCTAAGTGTTCAAAACTATTACATACAAAACAACTAAGTTTATTTTTATAATTTCTTTCTGGTTTGAATTTCCTAACATGTCTTTTTTCATCTAAATAAGGCTTCTTCTTATTAGATTTTCTAAGATAATATTTCTTTTGGTTTGTTTTATTATATTTTTTATAATTCTTTCTTGGTGGTGTTTCTGCTCCATAGGTCTGCGGAGTATATATCTCATTACAAAATTTATAATCTGTTTGTTTTAGTTGTTTTTGGATTTGTAAGTTTACGCATTTTTCTTCTAGCATTTTGGTTATAAATTGAGCTCTATGGGTTATTGTCCAATAAGCATTTGGGTTATTTTTTATTTCTGGAAGTTCATTCCATTTTGTGTGAATTTCTAAACCTAGTGGGCCTTGTAATTTATGGAAAAGTTTCTCTCCTATTTCTTTATTAAAAGTATTTCCTGCTATGGTGGTTAGATATACATAATGGTTTAAGAATCTTTTTACATATAACCCGCTAGTCCAGTTTTTTAAGCTTAACTGTTTAAGGTCTCTCATTGCTTTTTTCTGGACTTCTATGTGTCCTGAGTTGGGATCTGCTCCTGTTATTAGTGATTGTGAAAAGCACAATAACACTGAATCAATCCATATTAGGTGTTGGATGATGATTTTTGATGGAAAACTTGATGAACAAGTGAGGGCTTTTAGAGAGAGAAATGTAGAGAGAAGGAGGAGAACAATTGCAGAAATGTGTGTTTGATGAATGAGCAAAAGTTAAAGAATTAAGCCTTACACCTTGGTATTTATTCCATGGCTTAATTCTTGGTTAGTTAGGACCATTTCCTAAACTATTCTTAACTTATATACAATGTTACACTTTAACCCCCTAGACTATCTATTACAACTTTCTAGTACCTAACAATCTCCCCCTTTGTAATAGTAGACTAGGTTGCATATCTTTGAAGACTTCTGTGTTTGTAAGGCTGGAGCTGAGAATTGAACCGTTGAGCAGTTATGTTGATAAAACAGCATCAGCCTTTAATCATCAGTGACAGACGTACTTTTAATCGGCTTTTCAACCAATATAAAGTATTCCAGAAGACTTCATGCAAATCGACTGAATGTAGACCCATAGATAGAGCGGTTAGCAGCGGAAGTCCTTTCTTGAAGTTGTGGCGTTGGTCGATTTGCTGCAGATCCTTGGTTCCTGATGTTTGTTGAAGTTGAAACAGTGCGGAATGTTGATATGTTGTGGATTTTCTGACCGTTGTTGATAATGTTGGAGTACGGTCATAGAATCCCTTATCTGATTTATTGACTGTTGTTGATAAAATTGAAGTACAGTCATCAGATTTTCTATCAGACATAGTGACCGTTGTTGATAAGAATGGAGTACGGTCGTCTGATCTTCGCACAAGAACGTATCAGGGTAACCCAGGATCACTTAGATTGCCTGTTAGCACAACAGTTACAGAAATTGTGTGACCTACGTTCAGTGTTGGCATTGATGTTAGCACTGGTAGGATTTCCATTCAATCATTGTGGAATACCAATAATTTTGGTATCACTATGAATGTTCCGGCAATATCTCAAAGATATGCTTGGTAGAGTGCCTGTGTCCTAATGGTGTTTGATATATCGGTTCTAGACTCAATTGTGGACAAACGAAGGCGAGGACTGGAGGTGGGTCCTCTTTTTCAATATCAACAATCTCCAAATGAGATGTCGATAGTGTATGTGTTAATCTCCGTGATTTTGAAACAAGTATTTTTCGTACTTGAGTGGCTAGTGGGGTTGTGCATTGCATCACTGGGTCCATGATGACTTTTTAAATATCAGAGAGCAACATATGCAATCTGATGAAAATGTGGCTACCCAGCTTTTTAATCGGTTAGGGGAGGGTTTTCCGTTTTCTTTAACCCTGTCACACGCTCTTCACACTAGCACACTTTTTCACTTTTCGACTACTCCCTCGTTTCATTTCATTAGCTGACTTGCACCCCATTCTTCATTCCCCCTCTCAATTTTTCTGCTCACCCCAATCAAGATCTCATGATACTTGATTCTGCTCACCTAGACCTAAGGAACCTCACAGTATGGCCTATATTGTAGGTGGCTCATGTGGAAGATCATGCTGGTTTTAGCAGATCATAGGAGTTATTTGAGAGTGAACTATAACGCTCATGTGCAATTTAGTCAGCATTTGAAATCGATCAATTTTAATAGTCAGAACAGAGATTGATGAAGCTAAGATCTTAAACAGATGCAATCTTTACTCAATGAGTTCAGTAAAGAGATCGTTTACGAATAAGATCTAAGCCTAACCAAATAATGTTCTAACAAAAGATTTTGATGTGAAGATCGAATTTTGAACGAAAAATTTGTCATTTAAAATATTTGAGAGAGTAAGTAACGAGAACTAAAAGAAGTTGTAATAAACAGATACAATCTTTACTGAATAAATTCAGTAAAGAGATCGATTACGGATAGAACAACAACTTATAACTATCGTTACATGTAAAACGTTTTTGATTTTGAATGAAGTAGTTAAGATCGAAGCAACAGAAATTAAAAGGAGTTTTAATAGACAGATGCAATCTTTACTGAATAAATTCAGTAAAGAGATCGTTTACGAACATTACAACAACTTATAATGACAGTTGCAATCAAAAACGATTTTGGATTAACACACTTACCTTTTAGGTTCTGTATTGATTTATGAGATTTTTGAGCAACGAGAATCATAAGACTTTGTAATAAACAGATGCAATCTTTACTAAAGTTTTAGTAAAGAGATCGTTTACGGATATTACACCTACTTGTGATCAACATTGCTAACAGAAAAAGGTTTGTTTGTTTTATTCTTTGAAATTTTCTCCCCCTAGAAATACTAATTCTCCCCCTAGAATTAATATTTCTCCCCCTCGACAAAACAAAGATATGAATAAGTTTTGAGTTTTGAATGCGTACCTTAAACATTGTCGGAGGGTTAGAGAAGAGTATCTGCGGTTAAGATTGATTGAGCTTTGAGCTTTCTTTTGATGATTGGGTTCTGAATCTGTTTTGATCAGAAGCCATTTTCCGTTGAGGACCGGGTTTCAAGCTGATGCACTTGAAAGCCATTTCTTTGAAGCTCAGGTCATACACTGATGTGTGTAAGAGCCATACTGTTGAGGTTCGAGTTATACACTGAAGTGTGTATAAGTCAATCTCCAAACTCCAAACACCTTTCTGGAAATTCTACATAAAACAATTAAAACATGTTTGGTACCCAATTATGTATGGGTCCTATACGATTAGTGACAGATGTTTTATGTAAAATTGTTTTAAGATCAATTTAGAGCTTTGGAGAACTGCAAGGAGGCAGTTCAGAGGTTGTGGATTTAACTACCCATTTTAAAGATTTTTCAGAGGATTGGATAATCCAATGAGATTTTTCATTTTTGATCCATGTGTATTTCACAAACGTTGAAGATTTGGTCGTTGTTTTGTTGTCGCTGTTTGAGGAACCTGAAGACTTTGGCTTAGGTGCGGAAGATCCTCGAGAAACTTTGCGACGAGAAGACGAGTGTTTATCAGAGATTGGTGGGATTTTGGAAGAACTCTTCGCCTTTTTGGAAGCATGTGAAGATGAACCTTTTTTATCTGGTTTGTGTGGATGAGAGACAGATTTCTTGCATGGTTGTGGAAAACATGTTTTGCATGATTTTATAATTTTACCAGATTTATGGAAAACATTGATTTTTAAACCACATGGAGCATTTAGCTTAACAAAAAATCGATCATCATTCTGAGAAATTTGTTTATTTGTAGATTTATCTCTCAATATCTTTTTACCAAGTTTTTCAGATTTGACACACACATTACCAAAATCAGGTGAGTAATTTACAGGACGATAAACAGAAACATCATACACAGTTCCAAATGCAAGTGTCGGAGATTTAAATTTTTTGGAGTTGTTATTGTTAATTTTAACAGTGGAAGAAGAAACTGAAGACGTATATGGTCTAGACTTCTTAAGCTCGCAAGGCTTCTTAGGCGTGTTAGACTTAGACGAACTCGGCTTCTTATACTGCACATCTCCTTTGACTCCATTGGGCTTGGGCTCCTTGCTCCGAGGCTCTAAAGTACTAATGGAAGTATTTAGGACAGGTGAATTAGAGTTTCTCCTCAAGATGATTGGAACTGGGTTTGTTGGTGCTGGTCCTAATAAAGAGGCTTTAGAATTTTGAGAAACAGTATTGTTCGTTGTAGTTTTTAATTCTAAAATGGTGTCCTCTAAATTATGTATCTTTGTTTGAAGTTTTTCTTTTTCTTTATCAAAGGCTTTATGAGTTTCATCAATTTCAGATTCAAGTTGGACTATTTTCTTTTCTAAAATTAACGTTGGAACATAAAGCTTGGGTTCGATGGTTTGTTTTAAAACTTCATTATCTGAGATGGAAAATTCTTCTGGAGTGACAATCGGGAAGTACTCATTGTTTTCAAATTTTGCTTTCTTCTTTTCGTACGTTGAGTTTAAGGCATCATAATTGAAGCTAATTTGAGCATATTCTTCCTTTTCCCGGTTGAACTTTTCAACTTCTGCTTCTTCATCTGGCATATGAAGGAAGCTTTGCCAGATTCCCAAGTTCATGTAATCGTAGTTATATAACGTTGGAAGAACATCTGCAGCTTTTTCCAGAGGACGGATGTTTTCTGCTCCAAGACCCACTTTTGACTTGAAAGATCTGAACTCTTTAGGCTGGTTTAATTTTATCGTTTGTTCAGTATGACCAGCTTTCACAATCGTCTGCTCCAGTTTTGAGATGTGTTCTTCAGCATTTTCTTTTCTGTCAGTAAGACTGTGTATAGTTGCTGATTGTTCATCGATTTCCTTTTTAAAATCGTTTGTTATGTTTTTGATTTGTTCATTCAATTTTTGAATTTCGATGTCAGCCGTCTTCAACTGTTCTTGGTAGTCTTCTATCTTGATGTCTGCGGACTTCATCCATATTTGCTGTCGGCTTAGTTGATTCGCCAAGTCATTTATCAGCTGCTTGGAGTCGTCTTTATCACTCAACACCGTTTTCATGGTTTTTAGGTTAGAAATTTCAAGATTTTTTGTATTAATAATGTGATTTAGACGATTTACCTCACTGGTGTGAGCAGCATGAAATGTTGACAATTGTTGTTGTAACTCTTGTGTTTTTTGATTTGAACGATTATTTTGATTTACTTGAGGAACAAGAGTTTCAAGTTGGCGACGAAAGGTTAAATTTTCTTCCTTTAATTTTAAGATTTGTGTATTGGATTCATTGGTTGTATTTACTTGTTTTTGTAGATTATTTTGTAATTCAGAAATTTGAAATTTATGAGCTGATTTTGATGTAGACAACTGATTTTGTAATTCCTTGTTTACTTGAGTTATTTGAAGAGAAACTTGACTTAATTCACTCAAATCATTTAAGAGTTGACCTTTTTCAGATTCCAAATCAGTTATTTGTTTTGTCAAATGTGATTTCTCATCAATTTTAGTAAAAAGTTTTTCATTAAACAAGGAATTCTCTGATTCATCAGTGTCTGAATCAGATAATAAAGAGTCAAAGGAGAAAGAGAGTACTTCATTTTCATCATCTTTTGGAATGCCTAACACAGCTGTAGCCTCAGTTGGTATTGCCATGAATGCCAGGTTGGCAATGCACTGTTTATCCTCCTGGGCATTCGACCCGGCAGACAATGTTTCTTTGGTAGTCATGTTAAGAACAATTCACGGGAATTTTTGATTGAAACGGGGTAAAGAAAATTTTAAGAATGAGAAGGTTCTGGAATAGAATATGTGATGTAGACCGTGGATTGGTCTTCAAAAATTCAAAATTACCGAAATCTTAAACTGGTTATTCCAGATGATAAAGTACACTTTAAATGTGCCTAAGATTTTCGAATTAGGGAAAAACGACGATCGGGTTAGAAACTGGGGCTAAACGAAGTTTGGAAATTGACCGAGAAATCACAAAAACGCAAATTAAGCGATCGAAACAAGCGTTTTTGGGCCGGCAAGTTGGGTAAACCGCCTATGGCTGTTTAGCACGTCGTAGCCTTCGTCTTAAGCTTCGATTTGGTTACTCGTGGGCTTGAAATGGACACCCGAGCTGAAAGTTATGACCGTTACAGTACAGCCCCTTTTGTCACGCGAGGGTAGAAAGAGTTCGGGCCGAAGTTGTGTAGAAGTTCGGGCCGAAGTTGTGTAGAAGTTCGGGCCAAAGTTGTGTAGAAGTTCGGGCCGAAGTTGTGTAGAAGTTCGGGCCGAAGTTCGGGGTGAAGTTCGGGCCGAAGTTCGGGGTGAAGTTCGGGCCGAAGTTCGGGGTGAAGTTCGGGCCGAAGTTCGGGGTGAAGTTCGGGCCGAAGTTCGGGGTGAAGTTCGGGCCGAAGTTCGGGGTGAAGTTCGGGCCGAAGTTCGGGGTGAAGTTCGGGCCGAAGTTCGGGTTGAAGTTCGGGCCGAACTTTGGGTTGAAGTTCGGGCCGAACTTGTTACTGTTCTCGGGCCGAACAGTTTCTTGCGTAGAACAGCTACGAACAGCCTTAAAAAACCACTAATTTGATCCTAAAATGCTCATTTCTTACCCAAATTCTTTGATTTTAATCACAAACTGACCCAAATACTATTTCCTTCAATCCATTTCAACTATATTACTCAAAAACAACCTAGATCTATTCGAAAATTTGAATTTAAAGGGTTTTTGAAGCTTTAATGGTTTTTCCTAAAACCCTTAATTCTTCATAAGTATGGATTAGATTCAATCCTAGCTTGATTCTAAGCTTAATATAACAATAAAAGGAAGCTATTCAATCCATAATAACAAGAAATAGTACCTTAAATCTGATTTTTGATCTTAAACCCCTTTTTCTTCAAAAACTTTCAAAAACCCACTGATTCTTCTGATTTTAACACCAATTGATGGATTTGGATCGTTTTCAAGATGAAATTATGCTCTGATACCAATTGAAAAGCACAATAACACTGAATCAATCCATATTAGGTGTTGGATGATGATTTTTGATGGAAAACTTGATGAACAAGTGAGGGCTTTTAGAGAGAGAAATGTAGAGAGAAGGAGGAGAACAATTGCAGAAATGTGTGTTTGATGAATGAGCAAAAGTTAAAGAATTAAGCCTTACACCTTGGTATTTATACCATGGCTTAATTCTTGGTTAGTTAGGACCATTTCCTAAACTATTCTTAACTTATATACAATGTTACACTTTAACCCCCTAGACTATCTATTACAACTTTCTAGTACCTAACAGATTGTATCTTGTTTACAAAATTATATGGATTACTACCTAGGCTCCTTAGGTTATTATATTCTTCTTGTTACCCCTAATTTTAGTAATTCTGAGATATGAGTTTTAAAGTCAGTTATATCTTCATTTGTTGGTTCTATATTTTTTGTTCTAATTATGTACTCTGGTTTTTTTATTTTTAGTTCACATACTATTTTATCATTCTCCCAATATTTTAAAACATTTTCCCCTATTATTTCCATTTTTTCTAATTTTGAAATTAGGTTGTCAATATCATGTTCTGTTACTAAGTGAATATAAACTTGCTCCATGTTCACAAAATCAAAATCATACTCCATATCTTCTTTTAAATCTACCTCATAGTCTCTTTCATCATAAAAATTATTTTCTTCTATTAATTGACACTCATTTTCTTCTTTACAATCACATTCTTTTGATTTTATTGAGCCTTTGCCAACTCTCTCAATTAGGGTAGGAAAAGGAGAAGTTGAAGCAGGGGTTATTAGGTTATGCTTTGAAAACATAAGATAATCTTTAGAAAGGAGGGCAACCCCACTATCTTTCATCAAAAAACTTAAACCAAGGATAAAATCAATATTTATTAATTCTAATGGTCTTACCCATGTTTTATGGGGTAGGGTGTATTCTTTACTATACCCACAATTTGTGGCAAAACTTATCTTAGCGGCAAAATTCAATATATTTCTATAAGTATGTATACCACCATCCATCTGTTGTGCTCCAGTGGGGGTGGTTTGGGTTATATACTCTTTAGGTATTAGTTTTTCATTTATAATACAATTTGAACATCCACTGTCTACTAAAGCTAAACATTTTATTACATAAGTACCAAGTCTAATTTTGCACTGAACTTTTAATGATTTAATGTCTTCTGGGTTACATATGACTTTACATGGTTCGTCTACTAATTCGAATTTATTCATTAAATTATGTTCTTGAATTATATTTTTTCCTTTATCTGTCATTTCAAATTCATCGTACTTTTTCTGGAATAACTTTAAAGTATCTTCTATAACTTTTATTCTTTTTCTTAATATTTTTAATTCATGTTTTTCTAGGTTAACAAAAAGAGGTTGTTCTTTAACATCTTCTTTTTGTATAAGATTTTTTGATTCTAAGCATTTTATACATGCCTCCTTAAAGCATATCTTACACTTAGACCGTAATTGTCTTTAAGGAAAAAATATACAAATAAAACACGGGATATTGTCGGATCCTAGATTTTTATCCCAATTATGAAGGCATTCTATGTCTTCGGTATTTACTAATTCATATTCTTCATCACTAATATATTCTATATTTTGTTTTGAAAATTCATTTATAAAATTGTTAGTCTGAGAAGTTTTTTCTTCCACTATTGACTCTTCTATTGAAATAATACTGTAGATAGACTCATTATCACTAATGCATTCATCTACTGGTATTAGATCTTCATTTACACATTCTATTAAAATACTATTTTTCTCATAGCTATTCTGTCTTTTAGGACATGTTCTAGCTAAGTGTTCAAAACTATTACATACAAAACAACTAAGTTTATTTTTATAATTTCTTTCTGGTTTGAATTTCCTAACATGTCTTTTTTCATCTAAATAAGGCTTCTTCTTATTAGATTTTCTAAGATAATATTTCTTTTGGTTTGTTTTATTATATTTTTTATAATTCTTTCTTGGTGGTGTTTCTGCTCCATAGGTCTGCGGAGTATATATCTCATTACAAAATTTATAATCTGTTTGTTTTAGTTGTTTTTGGATTTGTAAGTTTACGCATTTTTCTTCTAGCATTTTGGTTATAAATTGAGCTCTATGGGTTATTGTCCAATAAGCATTTGGGTTATTTTTTATTTCTGGAAGTTCATTCCATTTTGTGTGAATTTCTAAACCTAGTGGGCCTTGTAATTTATGGAAAAGTTTCTCTCCTATTTCTTTATTAAAAGTATTTCCTGCTATGGTGGTTAGATATACATAATGGTTTAAGAATCTTTTTACATATAACCCGCTAGTCCAGTTTTTTAAGCTTAACTGTTATAGGTCTCTCATTGCTTTTTTCTGGACTTCTATGTGTCCTGAGTTGGGATCTGCTCCTGTTATTAGTGATTGTATCTTGTTTACAAAATTATATGGATTACTACCTAGGCTCCTTAGGTTATTATATTTTTCTTGTTGCTCGATCTTATATGCTTCCCACATTCCTTTCGTACTTTCCCCTAAGAATGTTTCTAGGTATTTGTACATTTCTTCAGTTTCTAGATCCTGGAAATGTCTGTAATAATTTCCTATGAGTGTGCTTTTCCAAACGTCTATTACATTTGTCCAGTTTTGTGGATCATGTGCCGTAAGGTTTAAGATATAACCTTTATCGTCTGTTTGGAATCTTATGGGTTGTTCTAGAGGTCTTTCTGCTCCTCTAGATGTATAATTACTAGTCTCAAAAGTATTATCATATTTAGTATAAGGTGTTCTTGATGCCATACCATAATAATTATGATTTGGTAGAACTTGGTGTCTATTAAAAGGAGTGCTTCTTGAAGAAAAATAACTAGCTTCTTCTGTGTCAACTAATTCTTTTTCATAACTTATTTCTGAAATGTTTGATTCGTCATCTGTCATATTATACTCTGTTAAAATTATATTTCCATTATTATCATATGCTAAACATTCATTTTCTTTAATTTGTTTATTTAAAAACATTTGTTCTTCTAATTGTAGTAATTCTTCTTTATTTAAAATGATATTTAATTCTTTTGGAAATAGTATTTTTTTCTCTTTTAGTTTCTATATCTACAAAATTACTTTCAATTTCTGTTTCTGTATCTTCATTGTCTTGGTTAGGAATAGAATTATAATTGGAAAAAGTTAAACTTGTTCTTCCTAGCCTATTTGTAAATGTTATAGCTTCATCTGGAACTATGACTGGTGAACTATTTTGGACAAATTTACTAATATCCCATTCTAATCCTGCTAAAGTTTCTGTAGAAAATTCTTTTGGCTTTACCATTTTGATACCTTGGCTACTTATTAAGTTTACTACTTTATCTGTATATATTTTATATTTAGTGGTTGATGTTGTTGAACATCTTCCTAATACTCCTAGAGTTATTAATAAATTATCTCCGCATTCTACTTCTTCATAACCTTTTGCCTGGATTCCTAACTTTATGTGTTTAGAAAAGTCTTTAATAGTAATTAAAAAATCAGGACTACAATATATTATTCCTTTGTTACTGTTCTTATCTAATTCTGTGCTAGCAATCATGCTTTTAGTTATATCTTTGATTCTATTGTCAAATAACGTAATCAAAACCTTACAACCTAGATTTTTTCTCATTAAGCCTTTGATTCCTATTACTATTATTCCTAAATGGATAAATTTAAAATGTCTTTGCCTAAGATTATGTTCTCCTTCTTTAGAGATTATATTTAAAATCATTGTTTGGTCTTTTATACACTGTATCGTAGATTCATAACTATTTCTGTAAAATTGGGTACTGTTTTCAAAAAATCCTTTATTATATAAAATTTCTGGTTTAAGCATTTGTAAACCATGTGTCTGGAATCTATTATAATCTAACTCGGGATCTATTAATTCTTCCAAGTTTGCATCATATTCTTCTCTTCTACTAGCAATTCTGTTTATAATATTTTTAGGAACAGCACATAAACCAAAACTCCTTCTGGAAGATTCTGCCATTAATTTTTTGTTTGGTAATCTTTAAAACTAAAAGGTTCGGTCTTTTCTGTTAATATTTTTCTAGTGATTTTTTCAGCACCTGATGGGTTAAGAAATAGTGATCCTATTTGTTCTGCTAATAATTTTATATCGTTTTTGCTTATTGTATCCTTAATAAATTTATCTTCTGTTTTATTTATTGGTGAAAGTTTTTCTAGTATATTTTTATTTTGTTCTTTTATATAATCCAACTTTATATTTAAGTTATTGATATCTTTGTATAATAAAGATAACACAGATTGTTGTTTTTCTAATTTTACTTCTAAGTTATCTGATATGTTAATAACTAAATCTATTATACTCCCTCCGTCCCTTAATAAAGTTCTCATTTCAATAGGGCACAAGTTTTTAGGAGTTGGTTAGTGGTAGGGTCTTGGTAATAGATTTGATTAAAATATAAGGTTATTTTGGAGAGAGAACGTGTTTTTAAAAGATAGTTAGTGGTGAACTAAAAGTTGGATAACATTCAAATCAAGTAAATCATAACAATCTGATATAATTGAAATAATAATTTAAAGAGTAAAGCGAAACATTATAATAATGTGTGACTAAAAATAAAATAAATAAATGGTGGAACATGTTGATATACATTATTATACTAATAAACATGATATGATCCAAAAATTTGATATTATTGTTGTTGTAACTACCATTATATGCTTTTACATAGTTTTATTTTCTTCTTTTATTTATAAATACAAATTTAAATATGATATAAAAATGCATGTTTTAAAACCCGCAGCATCGCGCGGGATCTAACGTCCTCGTTTTAGATACATTATTTATTGTTTCACCGTTAATAATTACCTATATATGCAATAAGCATACACAAAGTTACTGTTCATTAGCATTTTATAAAACTCAGTTTTACAAATTATCATTCCATTTTGAGAACGTTTAGTGATCTTCCCGTCAGAATCCTTTATTTTTGTTGGAGCTGCCAAGTATGTATCTTTGTAGACATCTTGAAATTTTCTTTAAAGAAGATTTATATTAACCAAAAGCTTTAAAATTGAAAGCTTTATATTAACCAAAAGCTTTAATCTTAAGAATATAATACGAGAAATAAAATAAACACAAAACTTTCAAGAATATGACAATGGAAATCTTATAATTTAGTTGAAAACTTTAAGATCATTAAATAACTTTACTATATCTATAGATCATATATTAAAAAATCCAACTATTATTATGATTATTTAAACTTGCACTAAAATTCATTATTACTATTACTCTTTTATATTGAGTAAAAATACAAATTAAAGGAATCAATACCGGTTTAATAGAAACTTTATTTTGCATAATAATATAAGATCTAAAAATCCGTTGCAACGCGTGGGGATATATTACATGTTATTGACCATTATTCATTCAGTCCACTGCTTTCTTTTTGGTCTCTTCTTCATCGGAGGGTGTTTGGGAGGACTTATTTAGGAGGCTTATGAGATTTTAAGCTTATTTAAGCTTAAAAAGTATTTTTAAGTATTTGGTAGAGCTTATAAACTTATGCTTATAAGCTTATTCAAGGGGTTTTAAATAAGCTATTTGGAAGGGGATTATAAGCTTATGTAGAGTTTTTACGTTGTTACCCTTTCATTTCACCATAACCCTTGTTCACCTCGCAAACGTTCATCACCCTACTTTAACTCCTTTTTAGTCATTTTACAATAAGGTTATATAAGCTGTTCTAAACACTTTATTTAACAAAAGTTTATTAACTTAAACAATAATGGAATAAGGTTATATAAGCTGTTCTAAACACTTTATTTAACAAAAACTTATTAACTTAAACAATAATGGGGTAGAGTATTAACAAGATAAATATTGAATTTTTATTTCTGAGATTGCATACAAAAATCGTGTGTTTTAGATGTTAGAATAAGCACTTTTAAATTAGTTTTTCCAAACACCATAACAGTAATCTTTGTTTCAATAATTTTGCAAACCGAAATCCTCCAGGGACTATGTTGCCGCCGGTAATAACGTATGTGTATTTAATTCAATCAATTGATGCTTGATTATATTTTTTAGATTCCTGAACTTGATCGAAGATGAGTGTGTGATAAATTGATCAATCTTCCTCCATGGCTTTACATGTGTTTGCGGTATTGCTTTCAATTAATAAATTTACATGATTTTGAAGCAGTTCATACGGAACATCGATTAAATTACACCGAAAACTGCGAATGATTCACGAGAATTAAATTCAACTTATTAGCAGTCACCGACGCTGTTTCAGTGTTTCAGAGACTTCCTCCACTTCTATAAACTAACTATTTATCTTCATATATATTTGTCTTAATCTTCATAGATTTTGCAGCCAATTTTGCCCCCAATTGGCCAATTGATTGATGCAATATAATTTTCTATTTGATTATTAATGCTTAGAAAATGTTTGGGAAAGTTACAAAAAGTAACTTATTAACTTATTGGCTTTTCAAGAAGTCAATAAGTTAATAAGTTGTTTGGGTAAATGCTTCAAAAAGGAGATTTCAAGAAGTAAGGGACCCATTACTTTTCAAAACTCCTTTTTCAAAAAGTCAAAAACACAAAAGTCCTTTTCAAAAAGCTCATCCAAACATTCCCTTAGGGTTGCAACAATTAAGTTTGAACTATGGGCTCTATTTGATTATTAGTGAATGAGGCTTTATTGAGTTTTAATGAATTTGTACTTTTGTACATTCTTTCAAATTTAGGGTTCATGTGCCTTTTTGTTGAAATGAGGAACTGTGGCTTCAAATTTGTACCGTATATGCTACAAATTCTGAATCAAAAAAGCGATTTTGGTTAAATTCTTCAACCTTTCAGTCAGATTCTTTAATATGATTCTATATCCTCAAAATGAAGATTAACATTACATCATATTTGATATTAGTAGGCATTAAAGAGTAATCTGCCATTTACATATTTCTAGATTAGTAGCTGCATTATGTGATGATGATGATGATGATAAATTCTCATTTTATACAAGGGATGGCAACAAATGTATACAAATCTAACAACTTGCATCAGTTCCAATTATGGGAACTTTTTATCTAAAGATGCATTTCATTTTGTGGAAGAAACTGATGGTGATGAACAAAGGGTACTTATGTCCATTATGTACATAGGATTTTGGGATTTTGGCCTTATGTGTCTTTGTTGTCATATTGATGAAGAAGATACAATTCAACCAAAAAAAAGGGTAATATTTTAGCGCTTTTAAACTTCATTAACAAACATATGATATGTTCTCCTTACATTATCTAATGTTTTATTATATGTCTTTATGGTGTAAATGCAGGTATGCCCGATATGTGCAAAAAAGATGGGAACTGGTTTGATGAGCCTTATAACCATGCAACATAGAAGTCTTGTAAAGATATCCTTTCATAAAAGTCAATAACTATATTTCTTACGGCATTATAATGTCCATTTTGTCCTTTAGGTCTTTTTGTGGGTCTCTTAAATGTTAAAATCATCTATTTTTTGGACGGATCGAACTCTAAATTTTCTATTTTATAAAAAGAATTACAATAAATTTACAATCTTTTATTGGTGGTTCTTCATTTGTGGTCTCGCCATCTTCAACACGGAGCTGGCCCGTTGTTATCCTCTTTCATGTACAATAATGTTGTTGGCCCGTTACAAGTTGGTTTAAAGTAAACATTTGCATAACTTTTTTTATAAACGCAACATCCGTAAATTTCATACTATTTTTGTGCAATTTATTTGTAGTTGATCACAAATCCAGATATGCTCCACATGTCAATCTTAGCGTTTCATAAGCAATTTAGTCTAGTTTTTTATATCAAATCTCTGGTAACATTTGCAATATCTTATTTTAATTAACGGTTTATATAAATTGACAAGCGTATTTTCTTATTTTTCTATTTTATAAATTTTCAGGTATTTGGTAATTGATGAAGCTCACACGCATAAGGGAGTGTTTGGATGCCATGATGCTCTTATTATAAGAAGACTTTGTAGGCTATGTGCTCATGGTATGTGTTAAGTGATAACTAAATAACATATTATGATGAATAATACATGTAAATATATAAATCCACATGTTTCATTTAATCTGCAATTTCATTGATCTGAAAATCGGGAGCGTATAAGTGCAAATCAAGTAGCAATTAATGTTCTTGTGTTGATGATTGACCTAAAAACATTAGGCATCCTTATGCATTGGGACTTGATTACATATATCCGTAAGTGGAATTCGAGTAACAATTACATATACACGTGTACTTTTAGCCATGTGTCGCTTCATTACAATAATTGCATATTTGTATTTTTTATTTTCTTAACTATTCCTCTTCTACATACCAGATTTTAAGGTAATTCTCACATATTCTGTTAATTGAATTACTATTATTATTTTTGTTACTAAATGCTTTCCGTGTTACGTCACTAGAAAATGCTTCTCGTGATGTTATCATACACGCAATAAAGTCATATATCGACAAGAAAAAGGATCAACTTCTTGAAGAAGTTTTAGAGAGTAAAGCCTTTTTTCAGGTAAATTTTGGATTTTTCTGTTTGGTCAATTCATGTTAAATATTAACGTAAATCGTCTTTGTGGTTTGTATGAAATTATACATATTTTGTACATTAATATTTTATTTATTCAGTTTTTATTCTTTTATTAATTAAAATTATTAAAAAGTTATATTATTGAAAATAATAATCTGACTCTTGAATTAATAGATTTTGTATGCTTTAAGGTTTATGTATAAATAATACACCGTGGGCGAATTATTAGATGCTATACTTTTATTAGAAGATATAACTTTCTGGAATTCGGATTTAACAGAAACTACAGAGTTGGATAACGTATTGATTTACGCATGTGTTGCAGTGGACGAACTTTTATTTTCACTTAATATATCCTTCAATATGAATGGGCAACAACGAACGAACTTTTAATAAAAAATTGTAATATTGTTAATAAAAATATAAAAAGTAAAATTTGTGTTCTTCATGTTACTTTATTATTGTTCAAATCAAATTTTGAATTAAATGTATTCATCTCTATTCTACCTACTAGCTTCAAAGCCCGCCCAACTGGGCGGGCATGCTTCGAAAGATTTATAGGAATATAACGAAATAGTTTAATTAAATATTAGTTGAATAATATATTAATTTATATACTACCTCCGTATCAAAATAAGTGATACATTTGGTAATTTGCGGTTTTTGAGGCAAAAGACTGGAAAGTGATTTAAAATAGTATAAAGTGGATAGTTAGTGGATAATGGGACCCACTTCTTTTGGATGTAGTGAAATTAATTATGTTTAAAACTAAAAGTAAGGATAAAAGAGTAATTTTACTTTATTAAAGTAAATAGTTAGTGAAGAAGGGGTCCCACTTTTTTGCCAAATAAGGAAAGATTTTGAAGTGTATCACTTATTTTGTTCCACCCCTTTTAGGAAAGTGTATCACTTATTTTGTTACGGAGGTAGTATAAAAAATAAATGTAATTTGCTTATTATAGCTTGTTACTTTGCACTATTTAAATGATTAGTTAGGTTTTTAGGTTAAAATCCATTGATGGGCCAAAGAAAATAGATTAATGAGCATTCGTTAAAAGCCCATTTCGGATCTCTTACAGATTTACTTATCCAACAATATTAACCCATTATCACATTATTTACTTAACCCGATACTGAATATTAAACTCATCTGCATTCCCTAGTCTATCCTATGTAGTGCACGAATTCCCTTATTTCCACCTCTTCACTTTGTAACCCTAATACAGAGAAATGTAAAAGTTCGGTGTCGATTAAAGATATGAGATGACTATTTGAAGCACAATTGTCGAATACAACATTTTAGAGATGTGTTTATGTCTATTTACCTCGGATACGCAGTTGATCGTCGCAACTATTCGTAGAACGAAGGCCTAGATTCAGCAAAACAGAAAATGAAATAGGTAAATTAAATTGTATACGGGAATTTCTTCAATATTGATTTTACCTTTTCGTCATTTAGGATTGCATTATCAAAATAAAAAATAAAAACTTTAACTAAACCTCTTCGTCATTTAGGACTGCATTATTAAAAAACCAAATTTAAGGGTTTTTAGGGCCCGGATTAATTTTTAATAGTTAGAAACTGTAAAAAAAATGAAATAAACGATTTTTTTTTTTTGATACTGCTTTCTTCGTTCCTAAATATCCTAAAAGGATCAAAACCAAAATAAACTGAATAAATGATACTGCTTCCTCCGTTCCTAACGCAATATCATTGGTTAAAAACCGTAATTTATAAAAAAAAAGGGAATAAATGAAATTAAAAAAGAAAATAATAAAAGCCATAAATGATACTGTTTACTAATCAGGTCGACATAAAAGGATCAAAAACAAAAAAGAAAATGAAATAACTAACCTCTGATTTTTGATTATGCAGAATGAAAACCTTGCAATCTGAGTTTGATAAAACGGCACAGTATGCGTGTAAAGCTATATAGTAAAAGAAAGCGAGGGGAAACTGCTTGGCCGTAATTTTTGGTCATGATATATAAGGTAAAATGCTTTAAGTTTATAGAATAAATCTGTTAGTTTTTTTAAAATGGTAGAATGCTCTAATTTAGGGATATGTATAAATCCTTCCAAACATGTGCAAACTAGTTAAGACAATAGTTATTGATTGAATTATTCGAAATTTACTTCACCAATCATATTTCAAGAAAAGTCAATATACTGATTTATAGGAATCTTTGGTTGGAATCCCCAAATTTATTGAATCGCGAATTTGCTAGCTGCGCCAAGGTGAGTTTAACGGCCCCACTTTTACTGTTTTATAACTATTTTATTTGGGGCAGAAAACATATACTTACTCAATTATTTTTAAAATGAATAATCTGTGAGTTTCACGGCCACACTTTTACTGTTTTATAACTATTTATATTTGGAGGAGAAAACATATACTTACTCAATTATTTTTAAAATGAATAATCATTCAAACATACATCGGTTAGTTATCCATTGCATTCATGTAAAAATATGATAACTAACCGATGTATGTTTGAATGATTTTGCAGATCGGAGACTTTCCATCAGAGTGTGATGAAGCAGAAAGTTTTATGGTGATATGGTTCGTTAGGTTTAATAGACTTTATAGCCTCCCAAAATTGGGTAAACATTAAAATTGTTTTGCATAGTTTTTTTGGAGATTTTCCAAATCTGCCCATATATTTTGGGAGTTAAAATCGGAATATTTTGAAAGGGATTAACGAAGGTAATTTTCAAGTTTTGTAAAGTTTGAATATTTGGCTGTGATTTCGGATATAGTTTTAATGAATTAGAAATATTGTGCTGGATTAAATAAGGTAAGCTGAAAAATTGGGCAAGTTTGAACATGTGAAAATATTGTGTTGGATTTCGGAGATTGTCTATTAATTGATACCGGATTGTTTATTATTGTGCTGGATTTCGATTAATTCTGGAAAATCTCCAACCCGGATTTTTTTGGTTTCTAATGTTTAAATTTCTTGCGCCAAGTGCCATTTAACATAGTTACACGTCATCAAAACCAGCCAATGAGAAGATGTTATTATGACATGTGGACAAATAAAACTCAAAATTAGGCCTCATATATAAAGGTAGATAGATACATATAATTAGACATGCACATCTTAATTGGGTTT
Source organism: Calendula officinalis (assembly GCA_963853835.1). Lineage (NCBI taxonomy): Eukaryota > Viridiplantae > Streptophyta > Magnoliopsida > Asterales > Asteraceae > Calendula > Calendula officinalis. The sequence goes on from OY970829.1 coordinate 20,996,706, forward strand.
TAAACCGGACCAATTCTAAAACCGGTTTGGGACCGGCTTAACCATCGATGGATCCGATCGGCCCAAAGACCCGAAGTTCGGGATTGAATTGAACTTTTCAAACTGGATTCACAAAATAATTTTGGATTCACAAAATAAGTTTTAAAACCGAATATGACCGTTGTATAGAATAACCGATTTTTAAACCGGATTTGACCGTTCGAAAAATGGTTTTGGAACCGGTTTTAACCGGTTTTCAAGAGGAGACTGTTAACTAGCCGTTGGGATCGATTCTAGCCGTTTGTTTCTTGTTTTTACACCCTAGATCGCCTATAAATACCCCTTAGGTGCTAAGGATCAATCACCACTAAATACAGTCTCATACAAAGCTTACAAACTCAAAAATATGCTCAAAAGCGCAAATTAAAACCACTCATAAAAAGGCTTCTGACTCTCAAGCTTCCATCGGTGTTGGCGAATCTTTTAGTCAACTTATCGTTGTTGAATACTATTGACAAAGAGAAATACTGAAATTTGGAGCAATTGTGACTTATCTTTGACGTTGGATGGTTCGAAAAAAGTTCGGTGCAAGAAATGTAGAGATTTCTTTAAGGAAGAGGGGAATACAAATTTGAAGAATCATATCAATAGAAGCTGCAACTTCGTGAAATATGACTCGGCGAGTGATCAATCAACCATGGGAAATGACAAGAATTTGTGGAGTTACGAAGTTAGCAAGGTTCGCGACCGAATAACGAAGTTCGTGATTCAAGAGTCTTTGCCTTTTAACCATTTCAACAACCACGGTATACTCATGTAAGTCGTACTGATTTAAGACGTAATGCTATAACATGTGGAAATTTGCTAAAAATGAATTAGTTATAGGCTTTCAAAATCTTGAAATGGGTGTTAGTTTACCGGACTCGTTCCTTTGCGTTACCATTCATTGGATAGATCCCAGTAATTGGATAATGATGAAGCGTAAGATTCCGTTTGAATTATTCGAGTATCCACATACCAAGGAAAAGTTATACAAAATTTTAGACCGTTACAAAAACCTTTCAATTAGAGTCATAAGTCTTTTCTATGTCATTTGATAATGCGTCCCATAATACCATCCTGGTTGGACAACTAAGTCTTAAATATAAACCAATTTGTAACAATGATTTTTAATTGAGGAGCACCATGTTTGCATGTTGTACAAATCTAAGAAAAAAATAAATATATATTTCCAAGATATGCCTCCCGTTATAACATATGTCGCCACTTTAAACCTCATTGTAAACACGTTGGGGGTTGCGACTTTACTTACAAATATAAATAATGATTTGAGTTTGTATGAAGAAGAGCCACAATTTACCAAAAAAAGTGATTAATAATTTTAATGAGGTTTAAAAAAAAAATGACGCTTACTTGATAAAATATGTTCCAACAACACACATTCATACCAGAGGGGGCAGCGGGTTCGGTTCATCATGATGATGATGAAACAATAAGACTTTATAACACTTCGAGATATAAAAATAGAAAACAAGCTCGGGCTAACACCACATGTAGCGACATTGGGAGGTATACAATGACCGTTTTTTTTCTACTATATCTATATGATAATTTCAAAAATTCGATATTTTGGCTTAGTTGAAAGGAAAGGGAACCCAATTTCCATTTCTTTTCGCTATGATTTGTGATCTATTAAGTGTACAAGTTTCTACGGTAGCTTCGGAATCCGATTTTAGTGTGTCACACCCCGAAAAAAAATGGTTTGCGAAAAACGGGCGTGCGACTTACATTGATAACATTACACATCAATAAATAGTAAAGCAACACAATCAAAATGGATTATCATTAAACGTTTACAAAAATTCAAATGTTGAGTTTTAAACCATAAACTAAGTAAGCACCGTTTGAAGAAAAGTGTGTCTAAAAATAGACTTATGCTCTTGAAATATGCATGATAATCCGGGACACATACGTAGTTTAAAAGTCGAATCAATTTTTGTTACCTGAGAAAACATATAGGAAAAAGTGTCAACACAATGGTTGGTGAGTTCACAAGTTTTGTGACTCCAATAATCAAAATCGTTTAAAATCGTTTTACAATCTTGTACAATTTGTATCGTTGTTCTAAAATATTGAACAAAGTCAGTTTTTCGTGCAATGCATAATCCCTTGACATGTTTGTAGGACATTCAAGTTAAGGTATAATCACTAAGCCTATAATCAAACCAAGATCTCAAACTAAAGAATATATATTTCAAACTCAGTTGGGCTAGCGCATAACTAGCCATGAGCGGGTGATCAAACCCGAATAGTACTATCTATATATTCCGAGGCTAATTGTTAATGATTACGGTTAAACGTGGACTCGTAGCATGGTCCTTTGTCCTTCACTGTTGGTACATGTATACAACAATGATTATACAGAGATTATTTATTACAAAATAGTTGAGTAGTGTAGGTTATGATTTCAAAGAACAATCAATGGATTAAGCATAAACAAGGTGAAATTAAGAAGATTTAGATGGAAAGGAAACTTGAACACTTTTCATAAAGATAGAACAATTACAAATTAGGGCAAAAGTTGTATGAAATTAGGTTAGACTAACTATATATACCTAGCCTAACTTTAGACTACATACATAAATGATCCCTAGACTATTGATTACAACATTTGTGACCCAACAATCTCCCCCTTTGTAACAATAGTCTGGGAGGCGTATCTTCGAAGTCTTCATCTTTAGCAAAAGCCGAACCTTGTAGATTTTTCGTTTATATAATTCCGTATCAGGATCCGCTAGAGCTTTGTTCACCTGTGAATATGAATACTTCTTGTAGCTTTTCAACTAACAAGATGTATTTTGAAGACTTTTGACTGAAGATACATATTGATCGACTAAAAATAAGACCCGTAATGATAGAGAGATTAACAGAGGAAGTCTTTTCTTGAAGTTTGTGGCTTTATGTCGATCAATGATTCTTGATAATTGTTGTTGAGGTAACATGATGATAACGGTTACGCTCCCCCTCAAACAAACAATTATCTCTTCACGGGAGTTGTTACGGTTAGATCTAGACACTTTGTGCATTGAAGCGAGACGTAACCCGGGGCAGGAGGTTAATAATTTCAATACCAACATACTCCGAATGAGTAGTCGATAGAATATGTGCTGCGTCCCCTGATGAATTGAAACAAATTCCTGTTGATAGAAATCTGAGTGGTTGGTGGTGGAGTGCAGATGCTTTACTGGGCCAGTTAAGTCTAGTTAAACATTCAACACATGAATGATCACCTTTTTGTATGGTTGCCCGGTTTATAGACAGTTTGGATGCACTCAAAGGTGTGTCTTCTTTAAGTTATCATGTTTTCACATCACCTTGCACTCACCTAGAACTATACCCTAGACCTATACCCTCTCATTTACCATCGGCTGAAAAATATTTCCCTGGGAAGGTAGAGCCGGTTTTGGCAAAACCATGGGAAGGTAAGTCTTTTGAAGTAGTAAGTAACGAGAATTAAAAGAATTTGTAATAAACAGATGCTATCTTTACTAGGGATCTAGTAAAGAGATCGTTTACGGATATTATAACGACTTATAATTAACGTTAGCCCAGTTTACTCCACATCAAAAAGATATATGCACCGATTAAGGGGGAGTAAACAAGAAACCGAAGAAGTTTTATTGAAGAGTAATTGTTTGTTTGAGGGGGAGCGCAAATCTTATCCACATTTTTCTCTCAACAACAACTATCAATGATCATAAATCGACAAAGCCACAACTTCGAGAAAAAGACTTCCGCTGCCGACTGCTCAATCCATGGGTCTACATTTCGTCGATTTGCTTGAAGTCTTCTGGAATACTTTCTATTGGTTGAAAAGCCAATTAAAAGTATTCCAGAAGACTTCAAGCAAATCGACGAAATGTAGACCCATGGATTGAGCAGTCGGCAGCGGAAGTCTTTTTCTCGAAGTTGTGGCTTTGTCGATTTATGATCATTGATAATTGTTGTTGAGAGAAAAATGTGGATAAGATTTGCGCTCCCCCTCAAACAAACAATTACTCTTCAATAAAACTTCTTCGGTTTCTTGTTTACTCCCCCTTAATCGGTGCATATATCTTTTTGATGTGGAGTAAACTGGGCTAATATATTCTCTTAAGTCTTGTAAGCATTTTTCTTCATAAACTGAACTTATGATTTCAAAGAACAATCAATGGATTAAGCATAAACAAGGTGAAATTAAGAAGATTTAGATGGAAAGGAAACTTGAACACTTTGCATAAAGATAGAACAATTACAAATTAGGGCAAAAGTTGTATGAAATTAGGTTAGACTAACTATATATACCTAGCCTAACTTTAGACTACATACATAAATGATCCCTAGACTATTGATTACAATATTTGTGACCCAACAATCTCCCCCTTTGTAACAATAGTCTGGGAGGCGTATCTTCGAAGTCTTCATCTTTAGCAAAAGCCGAACCTTGTAGATTTTTCGTTTATATAATTCCGTATCAGGATCCGCTAGAGCTTTGTTCACCTGTGAATATGAATACTTCTTGTAGCTTTTCAACTAACAAGATGTATTTTGAAGACTTTTGACTGAAGATACATATTGATCGACTAAAAATAAGACCCGTAATGATAGAGAGATTAACAGAGGAAGTCTTTTCTTGAAGTTTGTGGCTTTATGTCGATCAATGATTCTTGATAATTGTTGTTGAGGTAACATGATGATAACGGTTACGCTCCCCCTCAAACAAACAATTATCTCTTCACGGGAGTTGGATTGAACATTCTGATATTTACTCCCCGGTGAACGAATTACCAAATTCAACTATGGAAGTTGTTTGATACCTTTGTTAGATCTTTGGTTTCTTGTTTACTCCCCCTTAACTGGTGCATATATCTTATTAATGTGGAGTAAACTGGGCTAACGTGTCGATAATCTCCATTATATTGTAAGAAACTCCTAAATTTGTTCCCGCAGATTGAGCTCTAAAAGAATTTTTCTCTGAAAGTATCAATTCTTTATAAAATGAATTTATGTAATGTATCTTCTCCCCCTCATGATGAATAAGATTTATCTAATTCATCATGTAAAATGTGAAGTTCTGCGAGTTGAAATTAGGAAGAATCTTCGCTTTAAGGAAACAAATAAGTTGAGTATGACGATGCCCCTTTGATGAAAATGTGTTGAATAATGATTATACTTTTTTTTTGTAATAATCAATATATAACACATTTTATCATTGAAACCATTGAAGTCTTCTTCGTTTGTAAAGCTGGAACAGAGTGGTTAACCGTTTTGCAGTTATGTTGACAAATCAGCTTCAGCTTTTGATGATCAGTGATAACCATACTTTTAATTGGCTTTTCAACCAATAGAAAGTATTCCAGAAGACTTCAAGCAAATCGACGAAATGTAGACCCATGGATTGAGCAGTCGGCAGCGGAAGTCTTTTTCTCGAAGTTGTGGCTTTGTCGATTTATGATCATTGATAATTGTTGTTGAGAGAAAAATGTGGATAAGATTTGCGCTCCCCCTCAAACAAACAATTACTCTTCAATAAAACTTCTTCGGTTTCTTGTTTACTCCCCCTTAATCGGTGCATATATCTTTTTGATGTGGAGTAAACTGGGCTAATATATTCTCTTAAGTCTTGTAAGCATTTTTCTTCATAAACTGAACTTCTTAGTTAATTTTCTCCCCCTCATGATGATTAAGATATATCGGAATCATCATGAAAAATGTGAAGTTCGTCGAGGTGAAATGAAGAAAATATTCGAAGCCCATGGATACAAAATGTGAAGTAGAATGATATATTTATATTTTGAATGAATCAATGAACATCACATTGTATCATCGAAAACCGAACCTATGTTGATGATGTAGATATCCGATCAAATCGTTTGGCACTTAATCGCAATGATCGAATCAAAAAAGGGCAAACCGGGATCACATAGATTACCCGTTGACACAACAGTTACACAAACTGTGTGACCTACGTTCAGTGTTGGAATAGATGATAGCACTGGTAGGATTTCCATTCAATCATCGTGGAATACCAAAAATGTTGGTATCACTGTGAATGTTCCGGCTTTATCACAAAAATAAGCTTGGTATTATGCCTTGTGTCCTAAAAATGTATGTCGGTTCTAGACTCGGTTAGTGGACAAACGAAGGGGAGGACTGGAGAGGCTCGTCCTCTATTTCAATATCAACAATCTCCGATTGAGATGTCGATAGCATATGAGATAGTCTCCGTGGAAATGAAACAAGTACTTTTTAAGAAATACTTGAGTGGCTGGGGGGGGTTGTGCATTGCATCACCGGGTCCATGATGTCTATTTCAATATCAGAGAGCAACACATGCAATCTGATAGAGACGTGGCTACCCGGCTTTTTATCAGTTTGGTAAGGGTTTTTCGTTTTCTTTAACCCTGTCACACCCTCCTCACTCAAGCTTACTTTTTCATTTTCGTCTACTACCTCATTTCATATTACCATGTATAGCTGAATTGCACCCCATATTACGTTCCCCCTCTCAAATTTTATCTCAGCGCACCCCAATCAAGATCCCGTGATGCTTGATTCTGCTCACCTATACCTATATACCCTTACATATTGTCCTATATTGTAGGTGGCTCATGGGGAAGATCATGCCGGTTATAGCAGATCATAGGAGTTATTTGAGAGTGAACTATAACGCTCATGTGCAATTGATCAGCATTTATGATGTTACATTTTAAGAATGATTTACATGGATTTTTCATCGGAAATGTATGTGTTTCCGGCATAAGTCGTTGCCTTTAAGATTGAAAATTTTAGGCACAACAACTTGAACACTGTAGGTAATACCGGTCTCACATAGAGTAACCGTTAACACATCATTTGATTCAATAGTCGTTTGCACAACGGTCGAGTCAATTGTGTGACCTGCATTTAGAGTTGGCATAATTTTAGCTCTAGCAGGATTTCCACTCAATCCTCGTGAAGCACCAGATTGTGATGCCACTATGAGTGTTCCGATGAATTCACGGAGATTCATTTTAATAGTGTATGTGTCTTATATTGGAAATATTTGACGGTTAGATCTAGACACTTTGTGCATTGAAGCGAGACGTAACCCGGGGCAGGAGGTTAATAATTTCAATACCAACATACTCCGAATGAGTAGTCGATAGAATATGTGCTACGTCCCCTGATGAATTGAAACAAATTCCTGTTGATAGAAATCTGAGTGGTTGGTGGTGGAGTGCAGATGCTTTACTGGGCCAGTTAAGTCTAGTTAAACATTCAACACATGAATGATCACCTTTTTGTATGGTTGCCCGGTTTATAGACAGTTTGGATGCACTCAAAGGTGTGTTTTCTTTAAGTTATCATGTTTTCACATCACCTTGCACTCACCTAGAACTATACCCTAGACCTATACCCTCTCATTTACCATCGGCTGAAAAATATTTCCCTGGGAAGGTAGAGCCGGTTTTGGCAAAACCATTGGGAAGGTAAGTCTTTTGAAGTAGTAAGTTACGAGAATTAAAAGAATTTGTAATAAACAGATGCTATCTTTACTAGGGATCTAGTAAAGAGATCGTTTACGGATATTACAACGACTTATAATTAACGTTACAAACATAGAACGTTTTTTGATTTGGGTACGTTTGTTTTGAATTTATAAATTTTCTCCCCCTAGAAATACTAATTCTCCCCCTAGAATTAAGATTTCTCTCCCTCGACAAAACAAATATATTGAAAAGTTGTCAGTTGTAGAAACGTACCTTATACATCATCGGAGGGGCGGAGAAGAGTTTTTGCAGTTACGTATGATTGAGCTTAATGCTTTCTGGTTATGAGCAGGTTCTGAATCTGATTTGATTAGAAGCCATTGACCGTTGAGGTCCGGGTTTCAAGCTGAGATACTTGAAAGCCATTTTTCTTTGAAGCACGGGTCATACACTGATGTGTGTGTAAGTCATTTCTCCTGCAAAACAAATCATACAACTTTTGGTACCCATTTTTGTTTGGGTCCGATGGTATTAGTATTAGAATGAAACCATTGATAAGTTGTATCGATTTGATGTAAAGATTTGGAATTCCAAGAAAAATTGAAACTTATTGTTTCACTTTCAAATAATTTCCGGTGAATTATTTGAGATTTAGGAGTTTTAGGAATCCATTTTGCATTTGAGCTCATAGGGGTTTTATAGACAAAATCGTGATTTGTTCTGGACACTGATTTAAAAATTGTTTTAGGTGCCAATGAAAGTAAATCTTTTCTCGAGTATGTTAAAGATTTTGGTTTGGAAACAAATTTTTGTGAAGGTGTAGAATGTTTCAAAACATGTTTTGATTTAGACGAACAAGTTTCCGGAGATTGTGGTCTCACAAACAACTTTTTACTCTTTTGAAGTGAATAAGTTGTGAACTGTGAGACCTTTTTAGAAACAGATTTTGAAGATTCACCAGTGTAAATCTTAATCGGAACTTGTACCGTTTGTTTTCCTTTATCAAAAATTTTAGGTTTAGAAAATTTTGCAATTTTGATATTCAAAACATCGTTTGTAGTTTGTGACAAAGAAATATCTGTTTCAAGAACTGTAATTTTATCTAGCAATTTTGCTTTTTCAATATTAAAAATATTGATTTGTTTTTGTAAATCAGATCCAAAATTACATTCAAGTTGTTTGAATTTATCAGTCAAAATACATTTTTCAGCACAAACAGAATCATATTTTTCGATGTTCAAACTATTCAATTTATTGGAGTCATGAAGTTGTTTCGTGAGTTCAGCAATTTGAATTTTCAAGTTCTCGGAATTTGTTTCATAAGTTGTGATTTTTGATTTCAAATTTGCGTTTTCAGATTCTAGAGCTTGAACTATATCAGTTAAAATATCAACTTTGCAATTAACTTTCTCACGTTTCTCCAATTTTTCTTTGTAGTCATTACTTAATTGTAGATTCTTAAAATTATCACGAAATTTTTTCTCAAATAAAACATAATGCTGCGTACTTGTAATTTCCCAAATCGCAGCGGATTCTTTTAATTCAGAAAATACCTTTTGAAGTGATTTAATTAAATTTTCATCCATTTTTGCTCTTTTAATTTTAAAATTTGAAATTTTCAAATAAAATGATGTTAGTATGGTTTGGAAAGAAATAAAGATATGATTTGTGTAAATTGAAGTCCACCTCCTTTGTAAAATCACTATGAAAATTTCGATTAATAAGTAACCAAAAGACTACTATTTCATCGTAATTAAGTGCTTTTTAATTCTTCCCACTTGATTAATTTCTATTTTTAAAATTGTACGTGTAAAAATGGAAAGTGATTTTTGAAACATTGACAATTGATTCTAAGTAATGAAACTATGACATTAAATTCCCTTTGTATTTAAAAACTTTCAAAAATGATATCAGTTAAATCAATTCACGTGTATGGCTTTCTTGACACTATTAAAGAGCTAAAAGTGTCATAACAAACAAAAGCATACACATAATTATATCTCTCTTGACAATTTTTAAGCAAACAAAAGTGTCACAAATGAATTGTTTACTTAATATGATATACTATATACGTGAGTTATCAAAGAGAGAGACGGGAGACTGTGTTATCAATAGCGAGTGGTGCGTTCAACTAAAATAGCTCGTAACATCTCCTTCGGAAACTTATTAGACGGTTAAAAGTGCGAGATGACGGAGGTGTTGACGAAGAGAGGTGGACCAGAGAAGCAGTGGGTGTGAGCTGAAAAGAAGTTATCAATATGTTGATCGGAAGGTGGCGGAGGTGATGCTGCAATGGTGTTCGTGGGTGTTGTTTCTTGCGGGTTACAGTCACCGGAAAAACAAATATCGCCGGAGAAGACGATGAAGGTGAGATCCGGTTGGTGGTTAGCAGCGGTGGTTCCGGTGGTTTGAGTTATGTCGTATAAGACGACGAGAGGTGGTGACGAAAACGGAGAACAACGGCGGAGATGGATGTGAGCTAACTGACGATATTTATCTCCGGAGAAGAAGAAGATTTGTCGGAGAAGATGATCACCGTCGGCGGTGGTTTCCGGAAAAGCTCGAACTTGCCGGGGATGATGGAGGTTATTGACCGGAATTGAAAAAGGTCAACGGTGGGTCTATGGTGTTCGAATATGGTTGCTTGTGATGATGTTGTTTGCTGTTGATACCAATTGTGGAAGAATATAGACGAGAGAGAGAGTGATGAGAATGGTCTGTTGGTGATGGTGATTTGTCTATTGTGTAAAAGAAGAGAGAGAGATGAAGTTGAGTGTCTCGGGACTTGGTTTTTATTTCATATTATATTAAGCACTGTGTCAGACTAGGTACGAAAGTTTGAAAAATGCGTGTCTCGATAAAGTTCTTTTTAGTTAAAACGACGTCGTATTTTAATATGTCAGCCTTTTTGAATAGTAACTCCTCGGGCCGAACTAACTTGTCAGAGCCGAACTTCAGAGCCGAACTTGTCAGCCGAACTTGTCACAGCCGAACTTGTCAGCCGAACTTCTAGATCAGATCTTGATTTTTTTTTTTTTTCAAAAATTCACTAAAATCATCATAACTTGCTCATTTCTTAACCAAATCGAATGATTCTTTTTGCAAAACATTCGATTTTCAATTACCTACAATCCTATTCAAACACTTTTTCGAAAACAAGTTCTGATTTTCTCGATTTTAGCTTTAAAGCTCCGAAAATATGGTGTTCTTCATGTTCTTCATTTTTGAACTTTTAAAAACGAAATTAAACTTTGTTTTTGATGATTTTAATATGAAATTTGTTACTGATTTGCTCGAAATCAGTAATAGAACAAAGTTATAATGTCAAAAACATGAAACATACCTTCGATTTTGAATTTGATACCACTTTTGAGCACTTTTTCACCAAAATCTTCAAAAACCCATCAAAATCTTCAAAAAGTTGCTTAATCACAGCTGATTTGGATCGAATCTAATGAGACTTTTGCTCTGATACCAATTGTAGGTTATGATTTCAAAGAACAATCAATGGATTAAGCATAAACAAGGTGAAATTAAGAAGATTTAGATGGAAAGGAAACTTGAACACTTTGCATAAAGATAGAACAATTACAAATTAGGGCAAAAGTTGTATGAAATTAGGTTAGACTAACTATATATACCTAGCCTAATTTTAGACTACATACATAAATGATCCCTAGACTATTGATTACAACATTTGTGACCCAACAAGTAGTTATATGTTTTCTCCCCCGGGTAAAATAGTTATAAAAACAGTAAAAATGGGATCGTGAAACTCACTGCTTATTCATTTTAAAAATAATCGAGTAAGTATATGTTTTGTCCCCCAAATAAAATAGTTTTAAAACAGTGAAAGTGGGGTCGTGAAACTCACAGATTATTCATTTTAAAAATAATTGAGTAAGTATATGTTTTCTCCCCCAAATAGAAATAGTTATAAAACAGTAAAAGTGGTGCTGTGAAACTCACAGATTATTCATTTTAAAAATAATTGAGTAAGTATATGTTTTCTCCTCCAAATATAAATAGTTATAAAACAGTAAAAGTGTGGCCGTGAAACTCACAGATTATTCATTTTAAAAATAATTGAGTAAGTATATGTTTTCTGCCCCAAATAAAATAGTTATAAAACTGTAAAAGTGGGGCCGTTAAACTCACCTTGGCGCAGCTAGCAAATTCGCGATTCAATAAATTTGGGGATTCCAACCAAAAATTCCTAGCGTCCTAAACGCATATAAATAATTAATAAATGATTGTCTCAATGACACGCCTAAGCTACATGATGCACAATGATTCTCTTAAGTCTTAACATAAACTTAGACTTCAGCGATACGTTGGTGACTCGATGGACTGGTCTCATATTTTAAGTACGTTTGTTGGATTAATAAAGTTTTGGAAATAGATTACGCTTTGTTCAAAAGTAAACGATTAATTGTACCATAAATAATTGTTTATATAAATTTTTAAATAATTATAAATAATTAGTTATTAAATTATAAATAAATAAATAATTTAAATAAATAAAATTAAATAAAATATAACGTTTTCATTTAATAAATATTATTTAAATTTAAATAAATTAATAAATAAATATAAATAATAAATAATTTTTGATAAAAAGATTAACTGATTACAAATTAGATAAATATCAATTTAATTATCTTTAAACTAAAGGGAAAATTGGTTATATGTCTTTGCAAATATCATAAATAATTTGTATATCCTTGCAAAATTTCAAAATTGTCTTTATATCCTTCTAAATTTTTTAATTACCTTCATATCCTCCTAAACTTTTAAAACTCACTTTTATGTCCAAAAACTTATTTTATCATTTATTAAATCTTTATAATATAAATAACTATTATCATTAAATGTGTTTATTTAAAGAATTACTATATTACCCTTATTCTATCTTCACTTAAACCTAACCCTAAATTACATGAATAATCCGCGTATGAAATTGATGGCCAGAGTACCCCATACAGAGGCAATTTCTAGAAAAATTGGTATCTAAATGAGCTTACTTTTAATTTCTAGAAAATTGGTATCTAAAGGCAAATTTATTCGTATTTTGAATATGTACAAAGGCGAACCATGTGTCTAGTATCGTGATTCCCTTAACACTGAACATATGCTTTATATAATTTTGTGGGGTGTAAAACTAAATCTTACAGTTAAGTTATGTATGGTGATCCTATATTGTCATACAATAACAATTAGTTTTAGAGTATTGGTGAATATTGAAGTCAAACACCACTGACCAATTCTCAAGAATTGTAAGACCACCGATTTACATGACGATTGCTCCTTAATTTGAATACATTTATCGCTTATGTACGGCTAGTCGTCACTCTCAATTTCATACGTGGATTATTCATTTAATTTAGAGTTAGGTTTAAGTGTAGATAGCATAAGGGTAATATAGTAATTATTTAAATAAACATATTTAATGATAATAGTTATTGATATTATAATAATTTAATAAATTATAAAATGGGTTTTGGACATAAAAATGAGTTTTAAAAGTTTGGGAGGATATGAAGGTAATTAACAGATTTAGAATGGTATAAAGACAATTTTGAAATTTTGCAAGGATATACAAATAATTTATGATATTTGCAAGAACATATAACCAATTATCCCTAAACTAAAAGTGGTTTGATATCTCATAATCTAAGTGAAAAAGAAATTTGCGATGGACTTGTTGTCTGACACAAACGAAACAGTAACGATAGAACGATAACCGGCTACAGGTAATCGACGAGCAGGTCTCGCCGGAGACTCGGTACACCGCCGACGATGAGAACATATGCCGGACAACAAATAATAAGGGGCATTAAAATATAACAGGCTTCTATGTACAACCCATTACTCATTTTTTTTTTTTTTTGTTACGGACGTAAGGAAGCGGAGACTTGGAGATGGCTGAGCCGCACAGGGCAAAAGAGAAGGCAAGAAGTCGACGATTGGAGTTTTCAATAGGCACGATACTCAAACAACTATCAATTTTGGATTTTTAATCAGAAGTCATTGGATTTTTTTTTACAATATAATTGTATTTTAGAACATTGTAGAAGAAGGATCATGATGTTCGAAACTAGGGCACAATCAGCGTCGCCCAAAAACAACCATAGATCCATCATTATTGGATGGATTTTAGAAAGAACGATCGGAGAAACCGGCGAAATTATCACCACCGATTAAGAAAAAAAACGAAGAATGACTGAGACTTGAACGATGAAAGAGAACAGAGAAACACACTATATGTGTGAAAACAAATCCTTTGGCCCAAATTTGAAACCGTGTAAAACCACACGCATTGTGTTTCCCCATACATGTTTTCTATTTTCACAAAAGAACCCGTTCATTTTTCATCTATTTACTTTCCCCATGTTGTGAAATAGCCACATATTTTCCCTTATTTTTAATACACGTTTTATTAAAAATTTTAATACTTTTTATTAAAGGAAATATTATTATATTATTAATACGAGTAATTATTAATTACAAATAATAATTAATAAATTATTCTTAAAAGATATTTTATAAAATTTTTAAATAAAGTATTATAAAATGGCGGGGAAAGAAAAGATAAGACTTTAATCGTGTGACACGATTAGAGCACCTAAGCCCGTATGACGCGGTAACAACCTGTGATAGGTGCAAATAGTCATGTGATATGACAAAACAAATGGTCGTGTGACTCAATCAAATCAAATCAAAGGAGACGATCAAGCAGGATGGACATTTGATCAAAAGATGTATAAGTTCTGTAGGAGATATAAAGAACCAGAGAACATGAAGATCTCAAGAAAGGTGGAGTAAACCAACACCAAAGGCATACAGATGGAGTAAAATGTCTAACAAGACAGGTGGAATGAACTAACATGAAGCTGCATGAAAGACGTGAACAAATGACTTGATATTTAAGGGAAAGTGTTGGAATTTAAATATCAATACATTTGTTACATAATTATACTAAGCATAAAAATAACTTAGTATAAAATAATAATCAAAGAAAACGTGCAACGAAAAGCAACCACCGGTGGTCTATAACTGCCGCCAACTGCCACCACCCCCCGCAACTTCCGGCACCGCCGTAACTGCCCATAACCGCCACACCAACCGTCGTGACTGTTCGAAGGCACCTATTCAATTACTATAAATAGAAGTAGATTTCGTCAAATGAAATTATTCCGAATGTGAGATTTGAGAATCAAAATAGAAAGTGTAGATGGTGAATCAATAATGTAAAAACATGTGAATGAATAAAATGTTTATGCTTTGATTTAAATCAGTGTGTAAATTAAATGTTTAAACGATCCAACACTAGTTTCTGTTTCGGGTTTTTTGTGCACGGCTAAGTGGGGGCATATTTTTTCCACAAGGCATCAAAATTCATTGGACGGACCAGCCGGATGACACACATCGGGAACACACAAAACATGCATACGTATAAAACCCATACACAGTGACAACACTTTCCGGCAAACTAATTAAAACACCCGTCACCCACACGAGATACGATGGCTCGCCGAAGATGAGAAGATCGGCAGAACAAGAAACTCTGAAGTTTAACACACACGCATGCATGATGCAAATCGATATTAAAAGGGTAAGATGGTATACCTAACGGGTGAGAGAGATCGAGCGCGAGAGAGATTAAGCTGCCGGAGGTCGTCGGAGTTACTAAGGTGTCGCCGGAACTTCGGTTCGGTCGCCGGAGAGTTTTTCTGATCGCATAGGTCGGTAAACGAGAGAGAGAACTCGGGAGCGGGTTGCTTGCTTCCTGGATGGACTTGATTACAGTGCTGGTCGCCGGAGACACGTCCGTGATGCCGGAATATTGGTGTGGCTGTCGGAGATGATACAGCTGCCGGAAAAGCGTGTGGTCTACCGGAGTGCTTTTAAAATTATGTGGAGGTTAGATGAGACCGGGAGAGATAATGAGGTAGGGTCATAGGGTTGAAACTAGGGGTGTCAATTCCTGACCCGACCTGAAACCGACACGAAAATAAACAGGTTTGTGTTGAGGTAAAAAATAATTTGGTCAGTCTCGGGTTGACTCAACTAACCCGTTTATTAAACAGGTTAGGTTCGGGTCAATGATAATTTAAATGGGTCGACCCGCCAACCCGTTTAATTATTAAAATATATATTTTTATTTAGTGTATAGTTTACCAGTTTAAACGTAACTAATAGGTAAATGAAAACAAAAAATGTTACTTAGTAATGTATTGTTTCGGTATTTTGTTATGAATTTGTGAAATAATAACGACATGTATGACTTGTTTGGCCCGTTTAACTTGTTTGACATGCTAACATGTTTAACCCGTTTAATTAAATGGGTTATATGAGTCAGGTTCGGGTTGAATGTAAACAGGTTAGTGTTGAGATATATGACCCGTTTATATAAACATGTCGGTTTCAGGTTGAACGTTTCTGACCCGCCAACCCGCGAACCCAAACTCGTCAACCCGAACCCGACCTGAATTGCCACCCCTAGTTGAAAACTTGAGATGTTATGGTTTTATTGAAGATGGGGTTTTGTTTTCACTGGAAAATCGTTAACGAAAGGGATGGAGTTTTCGGTGGTAAAAGATAAGATTATAGGGTTCTAGGTAGTTTAGAGTAGGGGTGTTAAAGATTCGAGTCGAGTCGAATATCATGAAATTTAGGCTCGGCTCGTTTAATAAGTACTCGGCTCGAGCTCGACTCGAGCTCGAATAAGTTTTTAAAATTAAGCTCGAGCCCTAGCTCGAATTTTTTTATAGTGTTCGAGCTCGAGCTCGAAGCTCGTTTATGGTTCCATATAGGCTTTATATTATATTATTGAAATTGAAATAATCATAAAGTGTACGTAAATTGTGGGGACTTTGGTGCTACATTTGGACGTGTGTAGAAAGATTCCAAGGGATAAAATTATTTGATATTTTATGTTTTAAAACATGCACATAATTGATATCTGGCATTTTTAGTTTACCGATATTATTGTCATTTAAAATGTTTTAACTGGGTTTTACTTGGTTTCTTACTAGAGTCATTTACTAATAAAAATATTTCATTACATACATATTTAATTGATTTTGACATTCTTGTAATATACTAAATGTTATAATTTGTATCTTCATTTTAACTAGATACTTTGTAAACATTTTCATACCAATTACCTTGGTTTACCTATAACTCTATTACTTCCTCCGATTCAAAATAAGTTATACACTTTCCTTTTTGGGGTGATTCAAAATAAGTGATACACTTTGAAAAGTTTCCTTATTTGGCAAATAAAATGGGACCCACACCCACTAACTATCCACTTTAACAAAGTGAAATGACCTCTTTACCCTTACTTTTTAATTTTAAACATCATTAACCTTACTTTATTCAAAAGGTGTGGGACACATTCCCCACTAACCATCCAATTAATCTAATTTAACCATCATTATAATCTTTTGCCTTAAAAACCGTGAAACCCTAAGTGTATCACTTATTTTGAATCGGATGAAGTATAGAATATAAAGTTTATACTTTTGGTTTGGGTTTGGTCACCAACTAGCTAAATTACAATTATAAGTGTACAAAACATAGATACTCAGATGTTTGCATAAATACTAATGTGCACATAATGTGAAATGCTAGAATAAATGTGATGAGTGTTTTATAATGAATTTAGGTTAGCATAAACATTAGGTCAAGTACCCAAATTTTGAGGATTGTCACATAGTGTTAGTGACATGGTTATATCACCAAGGAGATCAAAACTCCCGACTTTATTGGTAGAAGTTTGCATTTACTTGAAGGACCATGTAGACGCAACTAAACGTTTACAAAAAGTTTCATCACTTAAAGGGGAGTTAGAGGGCGTCGAACAACAAATACATAACTTTGAAATAGCGGGAGGGAATTCGGTACCCCTAAGACCACTCCCAATGGTGACTGCAACTTACGCCATTAGTTGCTGCCAACTCAGTGCCACGTCAGCACACAAACTAACTAACACTAAACTGACGTAGTCATGCCAACAGCACCCCGTCACTTCACCAAATTTGGGCCCCACAATTTACTTTTCTTTTTCTAATAAAAATATACAACTAATTAAAACATATAACTAATAAAAACAAATTTCATTAATTAAAAAAAATTACATAAAAAAAGACATTAATTAAAAAAAACATTGCATAAAAAAAGACATTAATTAAAAAAAACTACTAGTCAATAGATTCATTGTCTTCTTCGTCTTCGCCTTCGTCAACCGGTGCTTGTGTTCCTGAACCCTCACCGTCACCCTCCTCGCCATCCTCATTAAAAATCATCAAATCCTTATGAAATTTCCTTGCAATTGATTCTTGAGCTTCTTCAAACATTTCCTTGCAATTGATTATTTTGAATTATTTTGAAATATTACCTTTTTTGGAAATTTGACCGTTTAAAAATAATAATAAAAAAAAGTTTTTTTTTTAATTTTTAACGGCTAAAAGTACAAGGGGGCCCACCTTTTCCACTTTTCCACCGTCCCTTCCTCCTTCTCCAAAGTGGCGTGGCCAACCGGCGGACCAAACCGGCGGGACCGTGCCAACGGTAGCCACAACCGGCGGCATCGATTGGCACCCGTCTAACATTGGTCGAGTTTCAATACGAAGAAAAACTATGTAACAATTTTGGGTCAGAAGAATATATAAAAGACTAACAATTATATATATTACGAAGAAGAACTTATTTAACGTTTATTTTTATTATGATTTTGATGCAACATTTTGTATTATGTTTACCTAATTCATTGATTAAACGCCTATTTTTTGTGTTTTATTTGATATCTTAACGTATACTACAATGAGAAAGAAAAAAAATTCAGAGAATTACGAAATCCCACCGAACCGGTTTATGAACCAATCCGATTTGAACCGCTCCGAATCGGTTTTGACTAAATACCCTACGAATCACTCACAACAGGTCCAAAACTGAACAGATTACACCGGAATCGGTTTTGACCGTCGATGACCTAATCCAAACTAGTTTTCAAACCGGTCCGGATTTGCGAAAAAACCGTTTATTCACCTCTATATATAATATACACTTGCGGACTAACTATGAATGTCAAATCGATGTATATTTTATGATTTGATAATGAAATAGCAAGAATTGTTTATGGTTTTAGAGAGATAGAGAGTTAAGAATAATTAGAGAACATATAACATTTTCCGTTAATTGTGCCAAAAGCTCAGGATTACATTATCATTGATCCTATTTATATCGTCTAGTATATTAATGGTATAAGGCCTACAAAATAAATTTCAAATACTCCCTCCGTCCCACAAAAAACTTTATATTTTACCTTCAAATTTTGTCCCACAAAAAACTTTACATTTCTCAAATTTGGGAGGCCCACCTAATAAAATAATAATATTACCAATCATTCAACCAATAAAACGCTTTCTCTCTCCAATCTACCCTTATTTTTTAATCAAACGTATTACAAATGGCTCCACCACTAATTATCTCCTAAAATATTGTGCTCATGAGAAATGTAAAGTTTTTTGTGGGACGGAGGGAGTACAATAATAGTGTTTAACACTCAGTTACAATATATATGCGCGTGTAGGGTCTATAAAATGGCCCAACATGTTTTTATTTATTTAGGTTGTACTGTATGTGCAAAACCATTCTACAACACTGAAAAATGGTCGGCAACGTACCATTTGATGTGAGTACTAGAGTCTAGAGACACGACAGATGTTGTCCCAATCAAAATTTCATCTAATTTAAATGCTCAAATTGAAACCTATTTTTGTGATGTGTATAATTGAGCAGTTAATAATCAAATGCTACTAATTTAACATCCATTTATATCAAATAAATACCTTATTCAAAATCAATTATTTTTATCATGAAAATAATGATCACAAACAATTAATTAATTAATATGATCATCCACCAACCACTCCTACATCCGACGGATCTCCGATGCGAGTGAGTTGGTGGTGGTTAGCGCTAGAATATGGTGGAGGTTGTGAGAGAATTCAGAGAGAGAGAGTGAAGTTTAGCCAGTGAACGAGATGACATAAAAATGACTCACTTCATTTTATAATTTAGATAAATGAGTTCAGTTTTTAGTTTCGGGCTTGGGTTTTATAAATTTTGAATTCTTACTTAATAATTAGGTTATTATGAGGTGTCTATATAATAGTATGAGGTATCCTCCTAACCAAGTTATTGGCCATGCTACCCATGACAATAGTTTCAATTTCTACTTAGTATAAATGTACTAATAGATTTGTATTTCTTGCATAAGGTAATTGCATAAAATAATATGGAACCTTGTGTTGTGTACTAGGGGTGAATATGAGATGGTTTTTAACTAAAACAAAACCTTAACCAAACTTCGGATTATAAGAATTATAAATTGTTCGGTTTTGGTTTTTTCAGTTTCGGTTTTTCTCAATAAATCGATTCGGTTTCGGTTTATTTACCGCTTTTTTCGTTTTCCTTAAAATTTACTAATTTGTTAAGTTAGAAATTAATTATGATTCAAAATTCCAAGCTTTAACTCGTTTCATGTATAAATAAAACAACAAATAATCCAAGTTTTTACAGTTATATAATTATAAGAACTAGAAAATATGGAGTAAAACATGTGTAAAGATTTAAATAATATACTCATTTTTTTAAAATAATTAAGCATCAAATTTCTTTAAAGATAAAAATATATTTTTCAAAAAAATTGAAAAACATATATGTGGGTGGGGCGGGTTTTTGGGTTCGGTTTTCGGGTGTATACGAAAACCACCCCAAGTTAACATTGGTTTTTCCAAAAAAATAAAATTGCTCACATCGGTTTTCAAATAGTTCGTTTTTCAGTTCCATTTTTCTTTTTTCTCAGCGACAATTCAATTTGGGTTTTATGCTCACTTCTATTGTGTACAAAATAAAAGAATTGTGTGGCTGAGAAACGTTTATTCCCTATCCACATGTTACATTTCCTCTCCGCATGTTATAAAAGTAGATAAACTGAGAATTAATTCTATGTTTCAAAAACGTGCTTTTAGAGTACTTAAAAGTTATTCAACATATAGATTTTTCCACAATTTAAAGCCACCCATAGAGTCTTTGGTCTAGAAATTAACCGGAAAACCCCACAGTATTATCAAATGACTTCGCCGACGGTGAGGTTTATATCGGCATGCTTTGTCAAACCATTACACGACCTCCCACCAGATACAAAGCAACCGATCTACTTCACACCTTTTGAGCTCATGCTCCTCAACGGCAACTACAGCCAAAAAGGTCTCCTTTTTGCAAAACCATCGCCGGAAAATCAAGATTTTTCGGTTGCAACTTTCTTGGATAACCTCCGGCAATCTCTCTCCGCCACCCTTACTCATTTCTACCCTCTGGCAGCCCGTTTAGCCACCCGAAAACAAGAAAACCCACCTTCATATGTTATCTACATAGACCCTGAAAACAATGATGGTGTCAAGTTTGTTCACGCGACGGCGGACGTTAATGTCGCCGACATCGTTGACTCTATTCACGTACCTGAAGTTGTTCACTCGTTCTTTGACCTTAGCAACGCCACTAATCATGACGGTCAAACATTGCCTTTGTTATCCGTTCAGGTGACCGAGCTTACCGACGGAATCTTCGTCGGTGGGTCTGTCAACCATCTTGTCGCGGATGGAACATCTTTCTGGCATTTCATGGCTGCTTGGAGTGAAATTTTCAGATCTAAAGAGAAAAATACTTGTTTGATCTCTCGTCCTCCTATATTCAAACGATGCGTACTTGAAGGTTCAGATCCTATTATAAGTCTCCCATACACCGTAAATGATGATGAACAGTTCGTTGAACGATCCGAACGTATAAAGTTTAAAGAAAGATTCTTCCATTTCTCGTCGGTTTCAGTCTCAAGACTCAAAGAAAAAGCAAATGCCGAAAGTAACACGCTAAAGATCTCAAGTTTACAAGCAGTGTCGGCACTATTATGGCGGTGCGTCACACGCGCAAGACGCCAACCGCCTGATAGCGACACTGCTTGTAAACTTGTTGTTAATAATAGGCGTAGGGTGAACCCGCCTTTATCCGATGACTACTTTGGTAGCCCGATTAACATAGTGAGTGCAACAGCAACCGTGGAGGATCTAACGGCTAACAACCTCGGATGGGCGGCTTGGAGGTTGCACGAAGCGGTTACAAAATACGACGATTTAGCGGTGAGAAAGTGGGTGGAGTGTTGGTTTAGGAACCCGGTAGTATATGAATGGAATGGGTTTTTTCATCCGAATTTGGTGCATATTGGGAGCTCGCCTCGGTTTGACATGTACGGGTGTGATTTCGGGTTGGGGAGAGCAGTGGCGGCTAGAAGTGGCGGTGTGAACAAGGCCGACGGGAAAATGACGATGTACCCGGGCCGGGAAGGAGGGGGGAGCATGGATGTAGAAGTTTGTCTTTTACCGGAATATATGAGTGATCTTGAATGTGACGATGAGTTCATAAGTGCTCTTAGGAGTTACTAAAATGTATGAGAAAGAGTATCGCTCTTTGAAGTGTATTAATTTAAAGATAGGATTTAAGGCGATTAAGATGTCTTTTCTAGCTTTATTTTAAAGTGGTGGTGTGGTGTACGTTGATGTTAGTTTGTACCTTTTATAAAGATTCCTACTATTAGAACAGTGTAACTTTTGTCTTTACTAGACAAATCATTTTCTTAAAACTATAAATTTGACACTATTAACACAAATCAATATATCACTAATTTAGGTTACTCTTGGTTAGGGGTTTTAGAGGGTAAGGAAAGGTAATAGAAATGATTAATACTCTTTGGTTAAGTAGTGTGTAATCAATCATTACTCATTATTGGGTCTTGAATCATTACCGAGTAAATTGGGGATAATGGATTCAAGGTAATGAATTCGGGTATGTGTATCCTCACCGACCACTACTATCGATACAACCACTGGCCTAGGTCGCCTCCGCCACCACCGACCACCACCGCCTCCTCCACCGACCGGCGCCGCCTCCTCCACCACCGGCCTCCGCCGTCTCCGCCACCACCGGCCTCCGTCGCCTACGCCAACACTGGCCGCCGCCGGCCTCCGTCGCCTCCGCCACCACCGATCTCACCCGTCTCCGCCATCACCGGCCTCCGTCGTCTCCGCCATCACCGGCCTCCGTCGCCTACGCCACCACCGGTCGCCGCCGTCTCCGCCACCACCGGCCTCCGTCGCCTACGCCACCACCGATCGCCGCCACCTCCACCACCATCGACCTCCACCGTATCCGCCCCCACCGACCTCCGTCGCCTCCGCCACCACAAACCAACTCCGCCGCCTCCGCCACCACCGGCCGTCACCGCCTTCGCCACCATCGACCTCCGTCACCTACGCCACCACCAACTAGGCTATCATTAATAAATAATTATTACTTTTATGAACCAAACAATAACAATGGTAATGATAATACTAAGGAATATGCACTACATTCCTTTGTACTCCGTCGCCTACGCCACCACCGATCGCCGCCACCTCCACCACCATCGACCTCCACCGTCTCCGCCACCACCGACCTCCGTCGCCTCCGCCACCACAAACCGACTCCGCCGCCTCCGCCACCATCGACCTCTGTCACCTACGCCACCACCAACTAGGCTATCATTAATAAATAATGATTACTTTTATGAATCAAACAATAACAATGGTAATGATAATACTAAGGAATATGCACTCCATTCCTTTGTACTCCAATTACCTTTCCCATTATCATTCTTTTGTTTCAACCAAGCGCACCCTTACTTTTTCAAGGTAAAAATCGGTTAATAGACAATATTGCATTTTACTATCATTAACTTCATCTTCTTAATAGATAACCATCACCACCCACTGGAAACCACCACCCCCACCATTTAACGTTTTAAACAGCCCTTTCAACCATTTAAACACCAATTGGTGTTGGTGGTGCTTGTGGTTGCGTCAGCAGTTAGTTTCCGTCGCAGAGTTGGTTAATAGTTGCGTGGCAGTTTAAGCGGTCGACAGTTGTGGTGGTGGTTGTGACCAGCTGAGTTGGTGGCTGTGGAGAGAGATAACTAGAGGGGAGAGAGAGAGAGAGGGGGGGGGGGATAGAGAGAGAGAGGGATATAGAGAGAGATGGGGATGACGGGCATTGTAGAGAAAAGAAAAATAAAGCATTTTTAGGGTTGGTGGTTGTGAGGGGCTTTTATGAAGAGAGAAAGTATTTAATATTTTAATCATTTGTTAATAAATGGGTTGTTCAAGTAGATATATGGACTGCTCTAATAGTTAAGCCATAAAGGGTCCTATTATTAGAACATGGTAATTTTCTTTCTAGACAGCTCATTTTCTTGAAATAATCAATTTGACACTATCAATACAAATCAATCACTAATTTACTTTTTCAAGGCCAAAATCGGTTAATAGCAAATATCTTCTTTTACTATCATCAACTTCATCTTCTTAATAGTTAACCACCACCCATTGGAAACCACCACCCCGTTTTAAAAATCCCATCCTACCATTTAAACATCTGGCGGTGTTGGTGGTGCTTGTGGCCGCGTCAGCGGTTAGTTTTCGCCGCAGTTGGTCGATAGTTGTTTGGCGGTGAGCGGCGGTGTAAGCGATCGACAGGTGTGGTGGTGGTTGTGACTGACTGAGTTGGTGGCTGTCGAGAGAGAGAGAGAGAGAGAGTGAGGGGGGGAGGAGATAGAGAAGAGAGAGAGAGAGAGAGAGAGAGAGAGAGAGAGAGAGAGAGAGAGAGAGAGAGAGAGAGAGAGAGAGAGAGAGAGAGAGAGATATGGGGATGCCGTTGTGGAGAAAAGAAAAATAAAGCATATTTAGGGTTGGTGGTTGGGAGGAGCTTTTATGAAGAGAGAAAATATTTAATATTTTAATAATTGGTTAATAAATGGGTTGTTCAAGTAGATATATGGACTGTTCTAATAGTTAAGCGCTTTATAAAGGGTCTTACTATTAGAATATGATAATTTTTTTTCTAGACAGCTCAATTTCTTGAAACTGTCAATTTGACACTATCAAGACAAATCAATCACTAATTTACTTTTTCAACGCAAAAATCAGTTAATAGAAAATATCTCATTTTACTATCATCAACTTCATCTTCTTAATAGATAACCACCACCACCCACCAGAAACCACCACCCCCACCATTTAAAGTTTTAAACAGCCCTTCCTACCATTTAAACACTGAACGGTGTTGGCAATGCTTGTGGTTGCGTTGGCGGTTAGTTTCCGGCGCAGAGTTGGTCGATAGTTGCGTGGCAGTGAGCGGCGGTGTAAACAGTCGACAATTGTGGTGGTGGTGGTGACCATCTGAGTTGGTGGCTGTGGAGAGAGAGAACTAGAGAAGACAGAGAGATGGGGATGGGGATACAGCGACCGTTGTGGGGGAAAAAAAACAATTTTAGGGTTTGTGGTTGGGAGGGGCTTTTATGAAGAGAGAAAGTATTTAATATTTTAATCATCATTGGTTAATAAATAAGCTATTCAAGTAGATTTATGAATTATTCTAGTAGTTAAGCCCTTTATAAAGGGGAATTCATTTTCATACCACATTTTTTATGCATCTACCATAAAATATACAAGTATTCATGCAAACTGTACAAACATTTAAAGCACTTATTGTGGTAGATGGTTTAAAAGTAGGATGGAAGAAGTAAGATGGAAACAATCATATCTGTACATGGGGGTAGAGAATATGGGCTACAATTCCCGACACAAACCCGACACGAAAATAATCAGGTTTGGGTTGAACCTAAATAGGTTTGGGTAAAAAATAGGTTGACCCCATCTGACCCGTATATATATCAGGTAATGTTTGAGTTGGCTTATATATAATCGATTGACCCGCAAACCCGTTTAGTTTTATAAACTTTTTTCAAATGTGAATACTATAAAATTTCCTAAATTGCGCCGAAAACATCGTTGAATATGTATTTGACCTTTCAGTTCCTCAAGATTACTATTGTATTCGGGTTCGTTTTTTAAATTATACCCGTCAGCCTGGTTTTGACCCGCTAACCCATTTGACCCCTCAACTTGTTAAATTAATATGCGTCAGATGGTTCGAGTTTGAGTTACCATGGTTTAAATATGTCCTGGACAAAGTTGATTTTTTTGACCCTAAATTCTTAACAAGTTGATTCGGGTTAGCCGATTCTAAGATGCCAACATATCAATCTGAAGTCGCTAATCCAAACCCAACATGATTGCCCATAGTAAAGAGACTATTAGCATATGAGAGAAAAGAAAAGTTCGTTGTAGAATAGGGGGTGATTTTCCTACCATAATTTTTAAGGTATGTACCACATCTATTGCTTAATATAGTTGTACAGTTAGTTATAAAATCTGTACTGTGTGGTATAACCATTAAAAGTTGTGGTAGCAATATCAATTCTCTTGTAGAATGACCGATGAGTGACTCAGTGTAATTTCAAAGCTGATATGGTATCTGTTATCTTACATCCTATGCAAATTGTAACTAAAAGCGTAGTTTAAGTAAAACCAAATCATTTAGTGGCGTAACTGAAACAATTAAAGTAGGGATACCATTTTGTCATTATAGGTAACCAAACCATTAGGGGAAAAGGAAACGCTCAATACGACCCTCCATGTTTTATTATTTTAAAATTTCACCACCAAACTTACTCAATTGTAAACATCAAAGCTAACGAAGAGATAATGGATATTGCTAAAAGGACCAAATAGCAAAACAAAATTGGAATCATTCTCCTTCATCCTGCACAATCCTCTTCTCTCTTCTATCATCTCGTTTCGTTTCTTCACGCTTTCACAATCGAAGTCAGGCATGGCTTTGCCTGAGCACAATCAGTTCCACAACTACCTTCCACAACAACAGCAGCAATCGAAACCCTTCAGGTAATATCGAAAACCCCCTTTTTGTCGTTTGTAAAACCCTAGAACGTATCAATTTCTCTAATTACTTCTATTTTGTGTTTTATTTGGATGCTTAGAGATATATTCAACAACATGGAAGGTCAGATTTCACCTCCGATCAATTATATAAACGCCGATCAAGCTCATCACCCTCCTTACATTCCTCAATGTAAACCCTAATTTTCTCTATGTAGCTGATAACGTTTCTATTTTTTGTTAATTGAAGTTGAAAATTTGATGTAATCGTAAATTAAATCGTGAATTTTGTTTTGGTACAGTTCATGTCGTAGGGTTTGCACCAGGTACGGATGGTAGCGATGGCGGATACGAATTACAGAGGAATTACGATCTGGAATTGAGAAAGAAGAGGCCAAGAGAGCAAGAGTTTTTAGAGAACAATAATAATAATAATAATAACACAAATTCTCAGATATCATCTATTGATTTCTTGCAACCACGATCAGTTTCAACTGGTTTAGGGTTGTCTCTTGATAATGGTGGGTTAGCTTCATCTGGTGAATCCTCTTTTGTTTCTGGGCTTATTGGAGATGAAATTGAACTGGAATTGCGTAGGCAGGATGCTGAGATTGACAGATTCATGAAAATTCAGGTATATTTCATGTTCAATTAATTCTAATTTTCTGTGCCAAATTAAATGTTTGATACTTTTTTATTTTACTCTTCAAAAGGCTGACAGACTCAGGCAAGCAGTAGTCGAGAAATTTCAAACAAATCAACTTCAAATAATCTCACACATCGAAAACAAATTCATCCAAAAACTTCGCCAAAAAGAATCAGAAATAGAAACCATCAACAGAAAAAACTCAGAACTCGAATTTCAAGTAGAACAGTTATCAATGGAAGCCGGAACATGGCAGCAACGGGCCAAATACAATGAAAACATGATTAACACATTAAGATTCAATCTTGAACAAAATGGAAAAGATAGTAAAGAAGGATGTGGCGATAGTGAAGTGGATGATACAGCTTCATGTTGCAATGGCCGTGCAATTGATTTTCATTTGCTTTGCAAAAATGGTAATAATAATAATAATAATGGTATGAGGGAAATGATGACGTGTAAGGTGTGCAGAGTTAATGAAGTTTGTATGCTTTTGTTGCCATGTAAGCATCTTTGTTTGTGTAAAGAGTGTGAAATTAAGGTTAGTATGTGTCCTTTGTGTCAGTGTTCAAAGTATATAGGTATGGAGGTTTATATGTAATGGATGGATTATGGGGACTGATTACTCACTACTTGTGACTTGTGTTAGATTTATGTGTAACTTGTTCTGATTTGATGATTGTTGTATGTTGTTTGACTTTTTGTTGACCATATTGATCATGCTTAGCTGAGACAATGTGATTTTGATATTGAAATTTATTCAGTATTTTGGAGATAATTATGAGTCACGACTTCATTAACAATATGAAAGATGCAAAATGGCTTGGAATATCTCGAGGTGATATGACTACCAAAAATTCTGTTTTGTTCAGTCATGAATGGAATACTTGTTGGTTCTGACAACAATTTCTTTCTTCTTTTCTTTTAAAATAATATTCGGGAACACAAAACTTCTTTTCTCTTCTTTCCAATTCTCTTCTCTTTCCTCTAAATCATTCATCTTAAGCATAATGTAAATTTGTCAGTATTAATGAATATTCAAAGCTTTTATGTGATTCGTTCAATATTGACCGCAAATTTGCTGTCAGTTAACGTGATATCAATACTTGGCATAAACAGAAAACCGGTGTTCGCTTATGATTATGAATTGGTTTTGATAACAATCAAACTCAAATCCGATGCTCACACACACACACACACACACACACTCTGTTTTCACTACGCAAATTAATTGTTAAATTAATTGTTATTTCGTTGCATGCTGTTTTACAGAACGCAGAGGATAACGAGTATGCGGAAGGAGTTGATCCATCTCTGGAATTTGTGATTACGTCAGAGGATATAACGAACACCGGCGACATTATTAGTTTTCAACAATGAAAAAGGGTTTTCATCTAAGAACATCCATTCGATTTGTAGTGTGGGACGTTCTACTAAGAAAGGTCTTCGTAAGCGTGGTTATATAGGCGAGAAAGGTACTTTTTTTTTGTTAATTAAAATCTCTGTTAAATGAACGTATTTGTCACATTGTTTAACAATTTTTAAAGCTAGACTAATGTATGTCATTGCATTCTAAATAGTATAAAATTGTGAAAAATGAATGTTTTGATAATTGTTTGACTATTCATATGTGCAAAAAAAATTAAAAATAATGAGTCTAATGTTAACATGTTAATAATTTATCTGTGTTTAGTTATTTGATGAAGCTATTATTTTGTTTCTTGTTTTTGAAATATTTATATAATAAAGGGACCCTATAATAAAAGTAGTTTACTTAAAAATTATGTACATATAAAAGTAACAAAAAAAAATTCCAGGATAATTCTGTTTGTAGTTTAATGGGTTTGGGGTAAATCTAACGTCTACAAGAAAATATTAATTGCTTCTGATTCCTTGTATTGCTTGTTATCAGTAGTTGGGTTTAAGAGCTTATTTCTGATAACTTATAAATTGCAGCCTATTTATTGTGATGATCTATTATTTTGGTATTTGTATGCAACTCAAAATGGCTGGATGTATTGTCTTTTGGTCATCAGGTATCGGGTTCAAGAGCGTATTTATAATAACATCTCAACCGTACATCTTCAGTAACGGCTATCAAATAAAGTTCAATGAAAAACCCTGCCCACAATGTAACGTCGGTTACATTGTTCCCGAATGGGTCGATCAGGATCCAACTGTATCCGCAATTCAAACCGTATACGGTGGTTCAACCCTACCAACCACAACTCTGGTACTACCACTAAAGTCCGAAAAAGTCAAAGCAGTCAAAGACCAGCTTTCAAGTATCCACCCTGAAACTTTGTTGTTTCTTTCAAAGATTAAACGGCTTTCAGTCAAAGAAGACAATGAGAACCCTAAGCTGAACAGCGTGAGTGGAATATCGATTTCCATTGAGAAAAACTTTGTTACTTTAAAAAGCATGGATGCTGAGTCATACACTCTTCATCTTATTGCTGAAACTGGTGATGATGATGATGATGATGATGATGATGACGTTGATACTGAATGTGATTATTACATGTGGAAGCAACGGTTTCCTGTAAAACAGGAGAATAAAGTTGATGTTAGATCAGAAGTTGATGAATGGGTAGTTACATTAGCTTTCCCAAATGGGAAAAGACTCAACAGAGGTTCAAGTTTCCCGGGTATTTATTCGTTTCTACCAACCGAAACAGTTACAAACTTCCCGTTTATAATGCAAGCGGATTTTTTATTAGCTTCATCAAGAGAAAATATTTTATGGGACAACACATGGAATCAGGGGATTTTGGATTGTGTGCCCGTTGCATTTCTGAATGCATTTACCTCACTTGTGAAATCCACAGTAAATGCTCCGGTTTCTAGTCTTCCCAACATGTTTCGGTTTCTACCTACCGAAATTTCGTCTCATTATAAATTAAACAAAGTTAGGGATCAAATTAAAGCAAAAATTATGAACGAGACGATTGTTCCATGTGAGTCATACACGGGCCAAAAGTTGTTTTGCAAACCGAATGAAGTTCGCAGACTAAGGCCTGCATTTTGGAGAATTTTGAACAAGGCAACGAGCCAAGGTGTGAGTTTTAGTAACATTTCATCACATGGAGCTTATCTTCTTGCATCATCGTTTGATAATAAAGATTACAACGTCATCTTAAAGTTTTTGGAAATCAAATATGTAAATAAACAATGGTATGCAAAATGTAGGTGGTTCAAATCTTGTTACGGGTGTCTCAGAGGATGTTTACATACAGCTTCTCGTATTCATAGCAAAAAATTGGGATTCAAAATTTCGAAACACCAACATGAAGAATCTACCAGTTATCAAGTATCTTGGGTTGGATGGAAATGTGAATTTGTTGAGAATAAACGAATGTGTTAACACGCTATTTGCTAAGGATTCTGACCACATTTCTTGGCTGATTAATTGGAACTCACAATTTCAGTCTTCTACTTATCGGTTTTTTCTGCCTCAAGTTACACAAGAGGCTATTGGATCAAGTTCGAAAAAAAAAAACTTTAAAAAACTGGCTTAAAGATGAAGTTGACGTTAATTTTGTTAGTGTTAATGAATATGCAAAGCTTTTAAATGATTCATTCATTTACAGTAACGACCGCAAACTTGCTGTTACGTATGCACATTTTCTCTACCACTCTTTAAATAATAATTACTTGGAGTCACATGAAGTTCAAAATCTTTGTAGTGAAATGCCAATAGTTGATAATTACGGGGGTGTAAGTGGAAAAAGAGATGGTGTTCTTGTGCCTGCTAAAGGAAGTAATTGGGTGAATCTGATCGGTTCAAATCCATGGAGACAACATAATTATGTTGAATTGGGTGAAGATTACACACGTCGCGAGAATTATTTTGGTAATGTGACAGGTGGTGAAGAGCTCGTTTCGTTTATGAAAACTTATGTTAAGGCTTCTGATGTTCCAAATTTATCTCCACCAAATGCTGTTATTCCTACTCTTTCTTCCCCTTTAACAAAATCAAATGCTTTAATGCTGCTAAAATGGCTTTACAATTTAAGGAAATTAAGTGTTTGTGATAATACTTTACCCCAAGAGTTTTTGTCATCTATACAAAACGGGAGTTGGTTGAAGGTTAAGTTAAGCGGTTGGTCTGACTACCGACCGCCTTCAGAGTCATTTATGCTTGAATCATCAATCGGGCCTCTTATACAAAACGGGTCGGTACTTGTTGACCTCCCGTTGGTGGATGTTGACTTTTATGGTGATGAGATAAACCAATACAAAGATGTATTGAAAGAAATTGGTGTTAAGTTTGAGAATAAAGACGCGTGTGAGTTCATTGGTAAATGTCTGGTGTCTCTTGCAGCTTCTTCAAAGCTTACAAGAGACAATGTGATTTCGATACTGAAATTTATTAAGTATTTGGGAGATAATTATATCCCGAGTAATGACTTCATTAACAGTATCAAAGATGCAAAATGGGTTAGAACTTGTCGAGGTGATATGACTCCCAAAAATTCTGTTTTGTTTAGTCATGAATGGAATGCTGCTAAACAGATAAGTGATATTCCGTTTATTGATAAGGATTATTATGGTGGTGAAATTCTAAATTTCAAGAAAGAACTTGAATTGCTGGGAGTTGTTGTGAGTTTCAATCAGAATTGTTACCAGATTGTTTATGACAACCTTAAATCATCATCTTCATTTACTTCTTTATCATCTGAAGCCGTTTTGCTGATTTTGAAGTGCATACAGAAGTTAAATTCATCAGATAAGATTGTTGAAGCGGTTAACTACGAGACATGCTTGAAGACGAATTTGGGCTACAAATATCCGTTTAGTTGTTTTCTGGTTAATCTAGATTCTGAATGGGGTTGTCTTCTACAGGTTTGCGGTTCATTTCCGATTCTTGATGAAAAATTCTATGGGAATGATATTTTCTCAATGTCAAAAGAGTTGAAGAAAATCGGTGTTATGGTAGATTTTGAAGATGTTATTAAAGAGTTCACTCGCACGTTCAAGCAACGTGTTTCTTCTTCTTCTGTTGGAAAAGAAAACGCGTTTTTTCTTCTGGAATCTTTTAGAAAACTGAAGAAAAAGAAGGTTGAATTTCCTTCAGAACTCAGCAACTGCTTACATGAAGAAAAATGGTTGAAAACAAAACTCGGTGACTACAGATCACCGAGTGAATGCATTCTTTATAATATAGATTGGTAACCGATTGCTCCAATTTCAGTGCTTCCTTACATTGATGACAGTGATAGTTTCTATGGTAAAAAGATCCATGATTATGAACTCGAGCTGAAACAGTTAAACGTGACAACCGATTTTAAAAATGGTGCCAAGTTTGTCGCTTCTGGACTTTTCTTACCTCCCAATTTGACTAGTATCACTCCCGAAAATGTTTATGCATTGCTTGATTCTATCAAGAAACTGAAAGAAACTAATGCAGAAATCCTTGCAAAGTTTCTCAAAACAATGTCTCAGAGAAAATGGATAAAAACCAATTTTGGATACAAATGTCCAAATGAGTGCTTGCTTTTTCATGCCACCTGGGATCCTTTCTTGAAACGTAGTGATGGCCCGTTTATTGATGAACAGTTCTACGGGCCTAAAATCGGGTCTTACAAATATGAACTGGATACTTTAGGAGTAATAACCGATATAAGAAATGGATGCCAGTTGGTTGCAAGTTTCCTCGAATCTAACACCAATTTTGGAAGAATTAATCGAATTTACAATTATTTGTCTGAATTTAAGTGGGAACCCGTTGAAGAAGACAACAAAAAGATCTGGATCCCCGATAACGGAGAGTGGGTCAACCCAGAAAGTTGTGTTGTTCATGATAAAAACAGTCTTTTCGGCAATCATTTCTACGTTTTGGATAAATACAAATACGAGAAAAAAATCCTCGACTTTTTTGCAAACATTTACTATGTGAAATTCCATCCATCCGTTGAGGATTACTGTGATCTATGGAAGAAATGGGAGAATTCTGGACATAAGATAACGCATACTGAATGTTACGCCTTTTGGGATTTTGTTGTTAAAAATTACAACTCAAAAACAGAGGATACTTTCATTAATAACTTATTAAAAATCCCTGTTTCGGACCCAAATTCTGGTAAAATTCTTTTAATCAACAAGTGTGACGTTTTCATCGGTGATGATCTTTTTTTAATGGATCTTTTCCAAACTTCTTCTTCGCGTCCCGTGTTCGTATGGTATCCAGAACCAAGTACAAAATCTCTAACCCGAACAAAACTTACAGAAATCTACACCAAACTCGATGTTCGTACTTTATCAGAATCCGTACACAAAAAAGTATCTGATATTGTTGATGATGGTAAATTCAAGAAACTTAATTCCAACGAAAAGATCATTAAAAAAGGTTTGTTTAAACTGATTCTCGGGTTTTTATCTGACCTTAAAGTGAAGCTCGAGGTAGAAAAGAGACATGAATCGGTTAGGCGGTTACTTGCAATTGAAGCGTTTGAGACAACAGAATGGATATAGTTTATCTTTTTCTTCGGGTGATGTCATCAATGTTGAATCTAAAAGAATGACTCGTTGGGACAAACAGAATTCTAAATTTTATATGCAAAAGATGGTGAAAAGATCTCGTGCTCATATAAATGTAATCGAATCCGCTTCACATTTTGCTCAAGTGATAGCTGATGGTGTGCTGTGGGAGAATGAAGAATTTGTTCCCGAGCTATCTGAACTCATCAGGTTTATGTTTTTTATTTATTTATATATATACAGTAGAAACTCTTTAAATTAATACTCTAGTAAATTAATAAAGTCTAAAATAATATATTTGCATGGTCCCAACTTGGGTCAATGTAAAAAATTGAATAACTCGACAAAATAATAAGATAATGATTTTTTTAGAGATCCCTTATAGTTTTCGGTCCCAAGAAAATCATAAATTAATAATTCATAGAAACTAGAAAAAAAAATTACACTATATTGAAATATGATTCAATAGTTATATGTTTTCCTGTAAATATGTCATTATGTTGAGTCCCAAGGTTCGTTGCAACGTAATTATAAGGGGCATAGACTAATTTTCCTTTTTGTTTGGTATGTACGGTATGAATGTATGATTACTTAAAAACTCTTTAAATTAATATTTATTAATTTATCGATAAGTTAATAACTCTTTAAATTAATAAATTTCTCCGGTTCCGACATTATTAATTTAAAGAGTTTTTATTGTGTAGATAACTAACGAATACGTATTTACTAATTTCATTTTTTTGAATATATAAAAACAGGTTGGGTTTTATGGTGGAGTTTGATGATGAAGCAATCGAGTTCCTTATGAAAACGAAGAATTTGCAGATATATATGGAGGATGAAGAGTTTATTTCTTCCATATTCTTGTCTGATACTCGAGTTGATGGATCGGGGAGGGTGTATAAGAGACGTTGCAACTTGCAAGTGAAATCAGAGGCAGCATAATTATATTTTTGCGGTTTTTTAGTTGTTCTTTTAGTAGGTATTTATGGCATGACTACGGTTTTATGTTTTTTAATTCGTGTTTTTTGGATTCAGAGCGACCTTCCTCTCGAACAAATTTAAGCGTCGTTTATCACCTTTTTGTTCGTGGAAAAGCTGTTGGAAGAATAAGAAGATAAACACACAATAGATTTCTGCAAAATAATCTTTCTTATTCAGCAATTGAATGTGAAACGTACATATATATTTATACAATTGAAGAGACACAATTGAGGGGTGTAACCCTTCAATTATACCGGTATGCCATAACTGCTCCACGTAATAATCAAACTAACCCCTAAACTATATATATATATATATATATATACAATTAAACTCCTAAAGTTTAGTTTACTTTTGAACAAAAGCAAGGCCATCCATATGTAGAGAATTATTGTTTGCCTGTTTGGGTTACTTACTGATGTAGCTGTGTTGAAAAAGGTTTAGTATCTCTGAAATGGGTTTGTGATGGGTTATGGAAATGTTGCACATGATTAACTTGTAATGTGTGGCTTAATATTAGTGTTACCTGTATCCTTTTTTTCTTTTTGTTTTTCTGTTACTATTAGTGTTGTAGTGTCCATACCTAAATTGCGTATAAATTATATGTAGTTGCTAAATAGTTGTCACACATGCTGACATGCATATCGGAGGTCCTTCTGGAAGTAGTCACTCTGCCTTCGGGGTATATGACTATCCTCGAAAACAGATCATTTTCCCTACACCAGATTGTAACAGAGCGCACTTTTGTAAAACAATTATTAATGAATTTAGAATTTTATCCAATACATTAATTCTAGCAATAACTACTTTGACAATTTGATGTTATTCATTTTATAATGCAAAAGTTATTCATGCGGGTATTACCGAACACATCGATTCAACAATAAAACCCGTAATTTAGCGAGTAGGTAATATTATGTAATTTAGCACCAAGACTATTTCTTAGTAAGTACCTTCTTGGTACTCTTGACATGGTTGAACTTCCAGTCACTTGTCTTGCATCTTCCGCCACGTTACCACCAAATAATCCATGTACTTGTGATCATAAATTAAGTTTTGATCCATACCAGGTTGAACTTACCAAAAATATATTTAAAGTTGTGAGAGTGTGGTTAGTAGTTGTGGGAATGTGGTTTTTAGTTATGGTATGTATATATACGTATTAATAGGATTGTAAAAAGGAAAAAAAATAATTAATTTGATTAATTTACACGCTCGCTCGATTTGCGGCCATTCTCTTCCCTTTCCTCTTGACTTATCCGACGAGTTTGAAGCGGCAAGGTCCACCGACGAGGCCACGCCAACCGCATCTATGGACCGACAAGCGGATAAAACTTTCTACAATTGACGTTTTTATTTCCGTAAGTGACCAGCAGTAGCAGCCAATATTACAATAACACTCAATGTTTTGCCAGAGAAAAACTTTTACAATTAAAAACATCTTATTCTGCAAACTTGCGGCGTTTAAATTGCTGATGGATAAAACTATCTGCATATAACGGGTACTTTTTTCTTATCAATCCCTTTATGCATTTCCAATATGAAAAGTCAACCGTTTCTCCATTCTTACGGACAATGAATAGACATCTTGAGCTTTCAAAATCTGGATGCTCCCCAACCTGTTCAATTCAACCACAAACAACAACATTTTGTAAGCTCCTTTATACTCACGCATAAAAACTCCTAAATCGTATAGTTTAAAGCATTAAATATTATTGAAATTTTCAGAGATGTATTAAAGGTAGTCCTTAATTTTTATATAATCCAAAGGGACAAATCTCAACCATTGTAATACGTATCAATTTATTATTATTAAGTTATTATTATTAGATCATTATTATTATTTAGAAGATATGTTTTATTTTTAATAAGGATTAGTAGTTAGAGTTATATTAGGAAATTATATTATCTAGAGATCTATAAATAGGGCCTTAGGGTTTTGAAATTCTTATGCTTATGATTATGAATTGGTTTTGATAAACTGTTGGAGAGCTTATCGACCTCTCGAAAGTTGGTTATTCTATATTTTCTTTGTTTATTCTGTTTTATTTATTCGGTTCGTATCACATTGATATAATCAATGGTCAATATTAATCACACATTTTATACATGGAGTGTTATTTTGGTGATTTTTACAAAAAAAAATAATAATTTTTTTATATTTTTTTAATATTTTTAAAATTATTTATTAATTTCATTATTATTATTATTTAAAAAAATATATTTATTTTTCGTTAATAACACATAATGTGATAATCAAATGTGATTGTACATTTAATCACATGTGATTTACTGAATCACATATGATTGTACTAAAACATCACATGTGATCATCTATACAATCACATGTGATTGTACAATAAAATCACATGTGATTAAGTCACACATGATTATCAGAATTATATTGTTTTACTAACCAAAAAGTAATAATAAAATAAAAGAGTAAATTACACGGATAGTCCCTGTGGTTTGCTAAGAGTTTTGGATTTGGTCCCTAAGTATCGAAAATTACACTGATGGTCACTAAATATGGGGATCGGTCACGCTTTTGGTCCCTAAGGCAGACGTCTGTTAATATTTGCTGTTAAATATTTCTAAATGACGATTTTACCCTTTACTCTTTATTTTTTAATTTTATTATAATTAAAAAACAAAAACATAAACTAACCCCCAAATTAAGCAATCTTTCTACAAAAGAAAAGTTACTCTCTGTATTAACATCCTACATTCATCTTTCTCTCTAAAACATCAATCTTATTTTTCAAAACTCAAATTCACTCCAAAGAAAGAAGAAACCAGTGGAGGACAACTCAAACTGTAGAAAACTCACATAAATATATATCAAGAATAGAAACGAAGAAGATGAACAATGAATAATACTTTGATTAAATCAAACTAGTCAAATGACCATAAAACAAGAGAAATCCTTACTAAATAAAACTCTCAAATCACACACTAAAAAGACCTAATAATTCATCATCTCAATGAATCATATTTAGAGCCCTACGATTGTGGATCTGCTAAAGAGATGAACTAGAACAAAGAGGAAATATTTTCACCTCATATACACATTACTGATATGCCCTCTAAATTATTCTTAATCCTTTTTATACACAAACAAATTACAAATTACCAAGTATCAACATCTTCACAATAGAAATGGAGATCAAGCTCTGTAAACAACAGATTTCTAGGAAGGGAATAAAAAACACATCTGTTTTCTTGATAGGTTCAGTTGGGGCTCCGATTTGAAGAGGCAAGAAAACACCAGATCTGGGAATGGGTTAAATTGACCCTCCCGTGAGACAGTAGATGGTGGCATCGTCGTTTTTAGAGAGAGTGAGAAATGAGAGGTTATTGTTTTTAGAGAGAGATAGAGAAAGTAAATTGAAGAAGAAAAATGGTGGGAGAGTCGGTGGTGACTGGTAAGGGTTTAGGGTGAATGTATGTGCTGGAGGAGGTAGGAAAGAGATGGTGAGGGTAAAATCGTCATTTAGAAATATTTAACAGCAAATGCGTCTGCCTTAGGGACTAAAAGCATGACCGATCCCCATATTTAGTGACCATCAGTGTAATTTTCGATACTTAGGGACCAAATCCAAAACTCTTAGCAAACCACAGGGACTATTCGTGTAACTTACTCAAAATAAAAATAATAATTTTTAAATAACAAAAATCAAAATTTTTTTTTGTAAATGCCAAATGACCAAAATATCACTTCATTGTATAAAATATGTGATTAAATATTAATCTTGACCAGTAAATTTTATTGATCAATGGTTAAAATTTATCCTTTAGGTACCTTAAACATTTCACAATTTTATCCTTTAGGTACCTTAGTGAAAGAGGGAACAAGTCTAACCATGATGTAATCAATTCCACATCCAATTTTCTTCTCGCTATCTGGATGATGTGCTAACAACCTCTGTAAAATCATGCTCTCATGCTCAGAACTCAATCTCTCACCATTTTCATATCTGTCACCAAATTCCACTTAAAATCAATAAAAAAACTTTAACCCAAATTAACCGTCAATTTAACAACCAAAACAGTTCAAAAAAAAAATGTTTGCCCTCAAGAGTGTTGTTCATATGCATTTAGTTTCCTAATTATCTAGACATCATTCAATTAATCAATATCAAGCAATAATTGGAAGAACAAAAAGGTCAAAATTGAAACCCTACTTGGTGGAATGAAGAATCATCCTAACAAATCCAACCAACGGTACAGTATCTTCCAGAATCTGATCTTCCCAATCAACCCAGCTGTCTTCATTTCCTGTTTTGGTCCCGTTTTCCTTCACCCCCACCGTCGGTTTTCTCAATAAATCAGCGGCGGAGTTTTCACCGCCCCTGCCACCGGCGGTAGTAGTTCTCAAGGCGGAAACCGTCGTGTAACGATGGGGAAAAGACAGGATTGAAGGATTTGTTGAAGATAAGTGGAATTGGAGAGAGACAGGGTTTGTGTGATTTAGGTAAATGTGAGAAGATGATAATGAGATTGATTCCATTACAATTTACCAAAGGGTTTTGTGGATTTAGGTTAGGTAGTGTATAAACCCTAATTTTGTTGAAGTTACAAGATTTTGTTGAATAGCAAGAAGATAGCCGTCTGTCGAGCAATATGCCAACTTCTGTACTTCTATCCTATACATGGGATATCAATTTTGATTACTTTTGGACCAAAATTAGTGTTTGTTTTTGTGGAAAGATTAAATGGTAAATTTATGGTTCAAAAGTATAAGCTCTCTTAAAAAATTTCTTAAGATGATACTAGAGAAAGTAACTTTCTTTAAAACAAATTATGTGATTTGGGTTGAAAAAGGGATTTTTGATGGGGTCACGATCCCTAACTCTAACATTATTGTTTCTCATTTGTTTTATGCAGATGACGCCTTATTCGTGGGAGAGTGGTCTAAAAAGAATATCGAGAACCTGGCGAGAATTCTTAAATGCTTTCACGTTGTTTCCGGTTTAAAGGTTAATTTCAATAAATCTCGTGTTTTTGGTATTGGCGTGGATTCTGCGGAGGTTATAAACTGGGCTTCGACCCTTGACTGTGAGCCGGCTTCTCTTCCTTTCTCCTATCTAGGGGTCCCGGTTGGAGATAAAATGAGCCGGAAATCTGCTTGGAAGCCGGTTGTTGATAAATTTCGTGACAAGTTGTCTACTTGGAAGGCGAATGCGCTGAGTTTTGGTGGCCGTATGACGCTTGCTAAAGCGGTTCTAGGCAACCTGCCCTCATACTTCCTCTCTATGTTTGTTGCCCCCATGGGTGTCATCGATGATTTGGAGAAAATTCAAAGACAATTTATCTGGAATGACACGCCTAGTAAACGTCCGATCCATTGGCTTTCTTGGGATTCTCTTAAATCCCCGAAAGAGGTTGGGGGAGCGGGCTTGGGTTCCCTTAGGAGTCTTAATCTGGCTTTGCTTTCCAAATGGTGGTGGAAGCTTAAAACCGACCCCCTTTCTCTTTGGGCTCGGGTTATCGTGACATCCATCATCTTGATAACAAACCGCTCTATCACTTGGCGAACTCCTCGGTTAGTGGTGCTTGGGCGTCCATAGCCAGATCTAAGAAGGCGTTTGGGAAACTTAATATAGAGGTGACTGATATCTTATACTCTAATGATAATGGTGATAGTTGGAATTCTGATTTTGTGGTGGACGGTGTCTATAGCGTTGCTAAAGTTCGAAACAGAATTGATCGCGCCTTCCATCCTGTTTGTCACGTTCCTCTTAGTTGGATTAATTTTGTCCCTAAAAATGTGCTTTTCTTCAATTGGAAAGCTTTGCAGGGCCGGATCCCGGTTGCGGCGGAGCTTGTTAAACGCAACATTCCCATTGGCCCTTCTTCGTGTTCCTTTTGCCACGGGGATGAGGAGACGGTGGATCACCTGCTGGTTGCGTGCCCATTGGCTTATAACTTCCTGGTTTTGGTTTTTAAGTGGTGCGGGATTGACATCGTCACGTCTCATTTCGCGACGATCACCGATGTGCTTGATTTTGTTAGAAGTTGGGGTCATTGTCCGAAGAAAAGAGAGATCCTTTTGGCAATCATCTATGGGTCTTTTTGGTGTATCTGGAAAGCGAGAAATGGTCGGATTTTTAGAGGTGAAAGGCAAAGTACAGAGGCGATCTTGGACACTCTAAAGACTATGGTCTATCAGTGGAGGAAGTATAGGGCTCATTATTCCAATTTGGGGTGGATTGAGTGGGTTTTGCACCCTCTTCTTTGTTTTTAACTTTGGCTTGTTCTTGTTGCTCTTTTTTTTCGTTTGTTCTTGTTCTCTTTCTCTAGCTCCTTGCTAGTGTTTTTTAATCTATTTGCTGGTTCCAAAAAAAACATATACTACTTCCGTATCAAAATAAGTGATACAATTTTTATTTAATGTTAGATAAAATAAGTGATATAATTCTAAAACATATTTTATTTGGT
Organism: Calendula officinalis; assembly: GCA_963853835.1. Classification (NCBI taxonomy): domain Eukaryota; kingdom Viridiplantae; phylum Streptophyta; class Magnoliopsida; order Asterales; family Asteraceae; genus Calendula; species Calendula officinalis. Next base: position 21,037,643 of record OY970829.1, read on the forward strand.
AAAAAATTCAGACTCTTTCTTCACTAATTATTTATTTTAATAAAGTGAAATTACAATTTTATCATTGCTTTTAAACATCATTAATATCACTTATTCAAAAGAATAAGAACTCATTCTATACCAGCTATCCACTTTAATCTATATTAAACTACCTTTTAATCTTTTACCTCAAAAATCATGTTTTTTCAAATATATAACGTATTTTGATACGGAGATAGTATATATTATACAAATGATGTAGTTTGTGGTTACTACATACTTAAAAAGTTCATATAAACTATATAAAATTGGATGGTGGTAGTTATTTTAGGTTTTAGCTGGTTTAGAATCGTGCCAAAGCAGCCATTCAAAATGAAATTGTATGACCAGTTCGATGCAAGTTCCAACACCACTTCTATTTCGACTAGACGATTGATTTGAAAAACTCTAAGGCTATTAGGTATGGGTCATCTTGATTACACTATGGTTTTATCATAGGTGGCAACTACCTCACTGTGGTTCACATGGAAACACCATCACCCACCATGGTTGGTCCAAAATGTAAGGCCCCCACCAATCAGCTTTTGTGTCTCATAATTATCAATTTTACAAGGTGAGCTCCGTGGCCACTACCTTTCACGAATTTAATTTAGACCATATTGTGTGGGGGTGGGGGTCTATGTGGATTACGATGTGATGATTCCCACCTAGAAGGCACATAAGACACATCACATTGTGGCTGGCCAATACCTAAGACCGTCCGTAACGCACGACCAAAACCTTGGTCGCGACCGCCACATATGCTTCCCCGACGTGTCCCCCTCCGTTACGCCCGTTGCACCCGACGCGTCGACCAAGGCCCAACGGTCGACTAGTCGACCGTTCGGAATCGAACGTTGCATGCTTCCAACGGCTACTTTTTACCCAATTAAATTTAATTTTTACTCCTTTTTTTTACCCTATAAATACCTAATTATTTTACCAAATAATTCACAACTCTCATTTCTTTCTACACTTCTCAAACACACACTCAAATCTCTCTCAATCACCCTCTCCAAAAATGTCTTCCTCCAAGAACAAAGGCAAAGGCAAGGCAAGACGCCAAGCAAACACTCCCACACCCTCTCAATCACCTTCAATCAACTTTCAACAACCAACTTTCGTACACCAAACAACTCAACCAATCCCACAAGGTTATCAAAATAATCCATTTACTCCCCCCAACTACCCACAACCATACCGACCATACCCTCCACAACAACAACAACCACCACAATATCACAACCACCACAACAGGGTTATCAAAATTATTTTGGTGGGGAGCAATACGACCACCAAAGTTTTGATCCTTTCGCCGGGCTCGACCAATACGACTACCAACCACGAACACAAAGTGGTTCCCCCACCACTCCCGCCGCGCCCCTCGACGTCGAGTCTTCCAAGTCTTCCGACGAGCCCGTTGTAGCGCCAACAAAAAAGAAGCTACCAAAAAGGCGTCAACCACCGACAAAGGGGGTGACCGGCGGAAGCGCGACATGGACGAAGCCCGAAGAGATAGCCTTATGCAAGGCTTGGATCAACACTTCCGAAAATGTCGTTAAGGCGAACTATAGAGTTAAATGTGGATTTTGGCAGGATGTGTTAGTTCACTTTACGAACGAAATGGGTGGGACGAACCGAACATATGACTCACTAAACTGCAAGTGGAAGAATAGGCTTCGTCCTAAAATTGTCAACTTTTGTTATATTTATGACAACCTCGCACGAAGAAACCCAAGTGGGGCGAACGACCAAATTTTGTACGAGCGAGCTTGTGGTGAATTTAGTGCTCAACATGCAGGGGAGTTCACAGAGGTGGAGTGCTGGAGAATTTTGAAGGACCATCCAAAGTGGAAGAAGATTGAATACCCAAAACAGTTGGCGATGTTCGCGAAGGCTAGTGGAAAAAAATCAAGGACGTCGTCATCATCAGCTGCTCAAGGTTCAGGGGTTGGTCCAGAAGAGGAGGATCAATATGATGAAGAAGTGGAAGTTGCACCCCCTCGACCAATGGGGCGGGACAAGGCGAAGAAGAAAGCAGCGGCATCGTCATCAGCTGCTCAAAGTTCAGAATACGGTGCCCCCCCGCCATCATCGGCTCAGGAATTAGTCGGGCATTGGAAAGACGCCACGGACGAATTTTTTGACTTCCGCAAAGCAAACATATCTGATTTCATGGAGATACAAAAAGATACCCAAGAGCTCAAGCACATGGAATTCTACAATTCGTCGCATGATCACCTCACCGGCAGAACTCTTGAGTGGGTTTTGGCAAAGAAGGCGAAAATCAGGGCCAGATATAATTTGGACTGATAGTTTATTTTTTTTTTAGTATTTAATGTAATGTTTTTTTTATTTATGTTTTTTTTAATTATTAATGTAATGTTTTTTTTATTATTAATGTAATGTTTTTAATTATTAATGAAGTTAAAAAAAAAAAAATTCCGAACGGTCACCCATTACGGGCATTTGGTCGCTGTCTAGTCATGTGTTTGATCAGGAGAGAGAAAGCTGATGTGGCGCAGAGGTGACAGGGGTGACCAAACTGGGTTTGGTCACCCATTACGCACAGTCAAACGACCTAAATGGCTAAATGCTACACTTTCCTTAACATCATTGCTACAAATATTCACAAAGTGTAACGTTTCTCAAACTAGGTGATAAATATTATTTCCATGTTATTGAAGAGTTTCTATCAATGAATACATTTGTTTTGTACACAAAAAAGTAAATAATAATAAATTTAAAATTTACATAAATTTTCATGTATAAACTTTTTTAGACATGCTATATGATTTGATGGTTTTCAAAAATAACTAAACATTTCAAATAAATTTTGATTAATAACAATCGTTGAATAAATTAAGAATTGGAATTCGATCTTCTGAAAACCAAAACTTTTCTATCCCAACAAGGTTTAAAACTACTCGAATTTTTTTTTAAAAGTATATAATCACCATAGAATTAAATTTTTATATTTAATTTTAATCTTTTATCAATAATTTGCAATTTTGCATCAGGAATACAGTCGGAAAAGAATAAAGTAAGGAAAAGTACAGGTGTTGATATTTTAAGAAACAGGAAAAATATATACACCGTACAAATAAAAATCAGCGGTGCAGCAAAAAAATATCTAAAGTGAAACATGAACTTATGCTGACGTGGCGCCATGCCATGTGGAAAGCATATGCCATCTGGCACTTCCATTCGTTTCCGACGTCGACTCATTTCAACAAAACTCGTCCTCCCCAAACAGAAATTTCACAATTTTCTCCCTTAATCGTTAAATCTATCACTGTGATATGGAGGATTATACGCTTCCCCTGCCGCCGATTTTGTGTGATTTTGTCGAGCAAGAGGAGAGTTCAATTATGGTAAGATTATTCATCGTTTTTTTGGTTGAAGTGTCGATGTAAATGATCTTATAATTTAGGGTTTGTATGTTTTTATCGTCGTATAGAAATTGTGTTTTTCTAGGGATTTTTATGGATTGTTTTCAGTTTTGTTTTAGTAATGACACGATTATGATAATTTTATTTGTGATTGCTTTACATGTGTAGTGACATAAAATAGTTGTTGAGATCATTTATGTTTGTATATAATAATCCATTACTTTTAAAATCCATTCTGATTCTTCAGTAATCATGTAAAACTTTGGGAGTCTAATAGGATTGAGGGATTATAGAAGACCAAAATAGTGAACAATATTGGTTTATTCAATGGTACTGTGTGAACAAACAGAACACATTTTGCGATGATTTTATTGTCAATTTTATCTCAGATTTTGACCATTAGCTCATTTGGGAGGAACAGTGGAAGGCTTTATTAACAATATATTTAGGGCAATTTTGATTGAAACTTGAAAATGTAATAAAAGACTTCCTTTTAAACATGATTAGGTAGTAGATATGGAGAGAGAATTAGGAAAACAAACAAATGGCATGTGTGGTTTTGATGAAAATTATTGAGTCATTTGCTATGAGTAGGTAGACTTTTCCTTTTTAGTTTTTTAAAAGGTTGTTGTCGGTGACATGTTCCATTGTTATTCGTTTTTTGATTCAAAACAGAAAACCAATTCTCAATTTTGGTGGTCTTGAAAAAAAAAAAACATTATTACAGGATTCCCGAAAAAGAGAATCATCAGAATGGACGGATGAGAAACATAGTTTATACCTAAAGTCAATGGAAGCTTCTTTTGTTGACCAATTATATAATTCCTTAAATATGCGAAATCGGCAAACTCAAAACAAACGTTCATCAGCTTCAATGTCTTGTAGAAGAATTCATACCAATACCCGTTTTCCTTCTGGACAGGTTTAAAATTGATATTTATTTAATATCAGATTGTTTCTATTTAAGATATATTTGTTTGACATCTTTTAAATTTCAGTTTAAGGTACAACAACATGGATTTTGGTCAAGGGTTGACTTTAGAATGCGTAACGAAGCAAGTAAATCACTTATTTGTTCAAATAATCCATGGATTCGACATTTTAGAAAAGGAAACCAACATGGAGGTATTGAATCCTCTTCACATGAGGAAAAACAGTTACTAAATGCAAATTCACAGCAAATTCCTGCATCTGAGTTGAAGTTAGAGGTGCAAATTCAAGAAGCAAGCTGCAGTAACACAGGTGCATCTATGTTACTGATATTCATTTGCATATTAGAGGTTGTAATTTTACCCCGTTTATATGGGAATGGGTCAACTCAGTTGTGTTTTATATGAAGTATAAAATCATCATTTTGACATATTTTATTTGACATTGCAGAGGTGATAGATCAAAACTTTGTTGAAGAAGAAGATTGTTCGGTACAAAAGGTGAACAAAAAGTGCAGCAAAAAGAGAAAAAGCATTTCTGCAGTTTCTGGATCAGGCAAGGATCAGGTAATTCATCTCTTAAAAGTATGCATGTTTTTATAGAATCTTTAACAGTAAACAGAGCAAATTGGATTTTATTGAATTGATAACGATTATATCATTAAATAATAAAACAAAATTAAATTTGGTGGAATGATTAAGTTGCCTATCAAATGCCTACACGTCGTAAATTATTTATTTTAAGGAAATATATATTTTTAATAATATTATTTTGCGACCTGTGTATTTTTCCACCCCTAAAGATCATACATTTGTCTTATCGTATTGTTTTATTTTTTTATTTTTAATAGGCTGCTTCCTTTTGGCATTTTTCGTATAAAAGAAATAGCTAAAGCTACGTCAGGGTAGTCGTGAATTCGTGATTGCCAAGAATAGAAAAGTGATGGCCCATTTTGGTGTAAAATTATAGGTAGATATTATTTTGGAGTCATATTAGCCAAGATGATATTAGCGTAGAATCCTATTAAAAAAAGTGTAAAAAAAAAAAAAACCGTATAAAGGCCATTAGGCTGGATGTTGAAGTAGATAAATATGTTAATCTTTTGTTTGTTTTTTATTTCATAACATGCTTTTCACAGTAGCGTATTTCCATTTTCTTGTAATCGAACCTAACGCCAAAAGATTGGTGAATCGGTTTTTGGTTCAGTTACACGATGCACAACAGTTAACCATTATTTTTATATTAAAAATAGATATCCAAATTTCAGTTATACTAAGTACGGAGTATATAACTAAAAAAACACTTTTTTCAGGGGATAACATAGGTGCATCACAAGTAACAGATAAATGCAATTTCACATTTTCAGCCTGTAAATTTCTTAAAGTTTAATCTTCCCTCACTTTGTACTTCATATGACAAATGAAAAGCAGATACTTAACTTTCCAAAAGTAAATGCATTAATAAGCATAAGACTTATAATTACTTGATGATATCGAACTTTGCAACTCATATGACAACAAATAATCTACAAGGTGCAGTGTAAACAATAATGTGTTACATCTACAATGAACAAAACCTCAATTCAGCCATTTGTAGTTGACCCAACAGCATTACTATTGTTCCTGCTTGAATGACTCTTCTTCCTGAAAAACATGAAAAATCTCGGGAAAACCGATCTCTTCTTTTTCTTTCGAGTCTTCGCTTCACGAGATGATCCAATCCCATTGATATTGCTTTCGGTCCTCATTTCGGGCTTCATTTCGGGCTTAATAATATCAGAGCTTTTTTCTTCTTTACCACTTTCAGATTTTCGTTTATGCTCGTTTTCTGATTTCCACGTTCTAAGCTCTTGCTCAACTGCCAATTTTCCTTCTTTCGCCTTTTCGGCGTTTTGCGTTGCAATTGTGAGTTTTTCTTTTTTCGATGCTAAATCGGCATTCACTTGTTCAAGCATACTTATCGCTTTCAATTCAGATTCTTTTGCTCTATCGATTTGTGAAATCGCTTCAGAAACCCTAGAATTCGCTTGATCGTCAGCTTCTTTAGCTTTTCGGCTTAGGTCATAATAGTCCTCTAACGAGAGTGTAACTCCCGATTCGGTTTCGGTACTTTTATTGCTTTTAGCCGATGACTCGCTTTCGTGAAGTGCGGTGATTGCACCGAGGGCTAATCGTTCCGATGCTCGTGTCGATTCGATATCTTTTAAAGCGGTTTGTAGTTTAGCGAGCATTTTGTGTTCTTCATCTTTGGCTTTCCTTGCTGCTTCTTTTGCTTTTCTTAGCTCTTTCTTGGCTTTTCGAACACGTGATTTAGCATTATCTGCTTCTTCGGTTGCTTTTTCCAGTTGTTCCGGGAGTTCATCGGTTTTTTCTCGTGCTTGTTTTTCTTTCGCTTGAATAAACGAAACTTCTGAAATCGCTTTCTTTAGGTCGGCTTCAAGAGCCTTGGTTGCAACCGCCGCCATTTCTTCTTTTTCCTTCATTGAAACCAATGTTTCTTTCTCTTTTTCCACCTCCAAATTTAACGAATTTGCGGTTAGTTTCAGATTTTCGATTTCATTCGCTGCTAATTCGATGTTTTTGTTTACTTCTTCGAGGTTCGTCTTTGCTACATCAATCGATGCTTGTATATCTGTATGGTTTTCTTCCATGTATGTCGCTAATTCGGCTTTCAAATCTTGAAGTAAAACTGAAGCCATATCGAGTTTTGTCTTTAGATCATTGGTTTCAGTAACCCATTGGTTTATTTTTTCCAATTCTTCTTCTGATTCTTTCAATTCGTTTTCCCGATCGAATATATCTTGTTCTCGAGCCATATATACTCCGATTCTATTTTCTTCGGCTTCCAAATGAGCAGCATGAGCCGATTCTAATGCCTCTTTTGTTGTCACCAGTTTAATAGTCAACTCTTCAACCGATTTCTCAATATCTTTCGAATTTGCAACAGTTTCTTTAGCATTCTTCATAGCTAAATCTCTTTCCGATATTAATAAATTGTATTCTTTTTTAAGATTTTCATGCTCGATCTTAACCGATTCGAGCTCAGCAACTGCAGCTTCATTGCGAGCTTGTGCAACTTCTAGTTGTGCTTTTGCAGCAACGCTTGAATCATCGGCTATTCCTTGCTCTAACTCTTGTACTCTTAGTGTCGCCAGCTCAGCATCTTGTGTTGCTTGACGTTCTTCGGTTTGTGCTCTCTCGAGGTTTAGTTTTAATTCTTCGATTAGGCGTTTTTTGTTGCTTAATTCGTTTAATACCTCGTTTTTTGATTCTTCTGCTGCTGTTGACTTTTTCTTGAGTGACGGGATCTCTTCGTTGGCTTTTCTTAGTTCTTGTGTTATATATACAAGCCTCTGAAACACGTACAATAATTTAGAACATATTCGCAAGGAAAAATCATATATAATCAATGAAAATTGTAAGTTTGTGGGTTTCCATCTTAAAACAAATTGGTTGTAAGATGAGTAGCCCAAGACCCTTATAAGCACATTACAGGTTTATTATTTGTACAATGTGGAACATTACTCAACAAAAATGATACCTCGGCAACTTTGATTTTATGGGCTTTCCAGTCAACGATTCCACCGAACATGGAAACGGCGGCTTTAACAGATTCAAAAGGTGCGGTTGTGTCGATATATGCTCTTCCATAGATGGATGTTGCGACCTGGTTTCCGGTATCAACGTTATCCAACTTTGCTGCAACGTCTTCTGAAGTAACCGTCTCCAACTTTGCTGCAACGTCTTCAGAAGTAATCGTCTCCAACTTTTTATTAACATCATTAGATTTTTCTTCATGATTGTTAATTTCACCATTTGTATGTGTGTCTTCACCCGTTCGACCATCTTCTTTAACATCACTTTGACCCGTATGACCACCTTCTTGAAGATAACCTTGACTCGTACCACCATCTTCTAGAACATTCTCTTGACCCATATGACCATCTTCTTGATCATGATCTTGACCCATACGACCGTCTTTTTGAGCATGGTCTTGACCATTAGGATCATCTTCTTGAATATGGTTTTGATCATTAGGACCATCTTCTTGAACAGAGTATTGACCCTTATGACCATCTTCTTGAACTTTGTCTTGACCCATAGGACCATCTTTTTCAACATGGTCTAGACCATTATTACCATCTTCTTGAACATAATCTTGACCACCAGACATTATTTTACTAGTATTAGTGTTCAATTCCATATCCTCTGTATGAGGTGGGTCCCATTTTCCATTTGTGACCAGATTAGCCGATCCTTCACCATTAGTAGTCAAATTTTCATCCATTCCAGAATGGTTCTAAACAATGTTTTGATTTCAACTTTCAAGATGGAAAATTTAAACAAAATTCTTTTCTACGTAAATGGCTCGATGACCCAATCTACTCACCCTTTGGAACCGCCCATGAACTCGTGGATGGATGCCAAGTGGCACATGTATCTCTTGACGTACGATAAAATTTTCTCCCCTGTAAAACAAATACTGTAAATTTGTAAGTTCCACGCATTCTCATGAATTCCAAATCAAACGTTATTACAAATGTTCTAATAACATGTAAATTACCAACGTTCTAAAAAACGTGTCATGATGCTATGGTGGTGTAAGGTGTGACGCAAGATAAAACGCGATAAGTCGGCATAAGAGCGCATCTTATCGCTAGTTTTTAGTGGCGTCTTATCAAATTTGAAATTTTTTAGAAAAAATTGATTTTTTTAGAAAAAATATGACATATACTCCCTCCGTCCCACAAAAAAGTTCTCATTTCCCTTTGGCACAAGATTTTAGGTGATAGTTAATGGTGGGGTCATTGGTATTATTTTGATTAAAATATAAGGTTGGTTTGGAGAGAGAAAGATAATTAGTGGATGTTATTGATGGAGTTTTTAATAATAATAATATTTTATTGTGTGGAGCCCACCACATGTGAGAAATGAGAACTTTTTTGTGGGACAAAAGCTTTAGGAGAAATGAGAACTTTTTTGTGGGACGGAGGGAGTATAATTGTAAATTTAGATGTAACAATTTTTGTGAACTTCGCGTATGAATTATCTTATAAATCAAAATATCTAAAATTTTCATATATACTCCCTCCGTCCCACAAAAAACTTCCCATTTCACAAAAAAAATTTGTCCCACAAAAAACTTCTCATTTCTCATATTTGATGGGCTCCACACAATAAAAAACTATTATTACTAAAGACCCACCACTAATATCCACTAACTATCTTTCTCTCTCCAATCCAACCATATATTTTAATCAAAAGTATTATTGATGACCCCACCACTAACTATCACCTAAAAACTTGTGCAAAAGCCAAATGAGAAGTTTTTTGTGGAATGGAGGGAGTACTATATATGAATGATAAAAAAAAATTGCTTCAATAATTTACGCATTAAAAAAAACCATGACTCGTAAAGCTTAAGGCTTGATGATGTCATCACAACTTAGGTTTCTCAGAACCTTAAATACCATTATCATGATATACAAAACCGACCCCTTCAAAATTTTAAAACCCTGACCATTATATCAAAATCTTAAGCATCATACCTCGAGATAGATGAAAAATCGAAATCAAATTGCAACAATTTCAATACCCCTACCCCCTTCTTCATTTATCATATTATAATTAGGATCAAATTGATCTCGAAATACCATCATATATTCATGATTTCATCATTCCATTACAAATATTACCCATTTATCATCTCCTTAATAATTGCAACCTCCCACCAATTAAACCAAGAAATTTCATATACAAAGAACAGGTCAACAATTTAGGGTAATTCCATTAATATTAAACACAAAATAAGATCAAAATTAGCATGGAGTTTCAAAGATGATGGAGGGATTAAAAGCATACCAGGAAATCCCTGGAATCAAATCTAGAGGTTTGTTGACGATATCTCCAGATACTGGCTTGATAAATTCCAAATTTTCAAGATTATGGCTTAAGAAATTGTTGGGGAAATGCGACCCAAATTGAAAAAGATGATTAGTTGATGAGGTAAAGCAAAAGGAAATAATGATCGTAACAGAAAGAATACAAATTTCACCGCTAATGGTCTGTAAAGCGCGCTGTTTTTCGAATTTTGTTTTAAGGTTTGCGTCTATTTTTAGATTAAAATACGATTTGATTTCTAATCTTTTCTTTATCTTTACTATATATAAAGCGTTTAGGACCTTTCTATAAATAGTTGGCTTAAAATTCAGCCAAATACTTACTATTTTTGGAGCGTTTTAAAAAAGAATGCACTTGAGCAGAATCGAACACCTGAATGTCATCGACAGATGCTCAAACCAACTAGAAACCATGTGGATGTTTACGTTTTTGTTATCTTTTTTTATTATTAAACATTCCGGAGTTGTTGGGCATTTCAAAAGTTGGAATGTAAAGGAAGTTGATAGGGTTTCTTGGAAATCCAAATCTGCGTCGGTAATTTGCATCGGTAATTAACAAATCTAAATTATACATAGACTTTCATCCCAACCTCCATTGCATTGTTTCTTCTCTCCTATTCAAAAAATAATTTTTCTCTTATTCATCATCCTCATGGAACCTAAAATCATTGGACCCTAAAATCCATTTCATTTCTGATGAAGCATAGCTTTCACAATAACCAGCAACTCAGGTCGCAGAGGTCTGTCGTGTATTCGCTAATCAACTCAGGTCGACACTTTATCACCCGCAGATGATTGGTTACTAGAGATGAGGTTTTATTGCTAAGAAACAGGCAACTTTCGTAAGTAATAATTTAATAAAATTTGTTTGTAATTCACCTTTACATTATGTCAATAATAGTTTAATAAAATTTATTAAGGCAACTCTCGTGGTTCTTTTATGTATTGCCTTGAAGTAAGCTAAAAGGTTGTTTGTACACACTCACTTTAAAATGTTTGTTCAAAATTTAATAAGACATAAGCAGTTTAAAAATATGCAAATCCAAACAACCTCTAAATGTTTGTTGATATTTAATTAGCGATGAAAATGCATTTATAATGATGAATTAGAAAGTGATATTGTGCAGTTGGAGCTGATGCTCGAGAATTGAATTGCTCTTATTTGAAGTCAAGGGTAAATATATTTCCAAATTGATTGAAAAAACTAGCTTCAGTTCCTACAGGTGGTGGTGTACCTGCTTCACCTGTCGCCACTAAGTCAAAGAAAGAGGAGAGAGTTAGAGGAATCTGATGATGTAATATGATAATGATCATTGAATTGTGTTTATCTTCTTCCGAAGAATTCTAAAATTTTATATTTTGTTATTGATATTTGGTATTTTAGTTTTTGATGTTGATATGATGAATTTTGTACAAGTGTTGGTTGTAAGGTTAAAATTAAAGATGTTAGACTTTTATTTATTTATTTTCAAAGAGGCTTGATTTGATAGATTGGTTTAAGTTCTAATTTTGTTTCTACAAATTATATCTATATCATATGTTGGAAGTTTTGTTTGCTTTTTTTTATGTTACTAATGGTGATGCTCATAGATGGAGATGTCATTAGTAAAATAAGCACATACTTTTAGAATTTCTGAAGATTGAAATCTTAACCTTAAAATAATTAACCTGTCAACGAGCATAAACTTGAATACAAAGGATCAAAAGTTGGACCTAATGGCGCGAACAACTGAAACCAATCCTTTTGTGTCCAAATGGCTAACCTTATATATTTTTTATTTTTTTTTTATGTTGTCTTAGCACTTATTTACTTGAAAAAATGGCTGCCATTTTAGAGGTTTGCAACTGTCTAAAATTAAATTTCGAACTGTATCATCCAACATACTTGTGATTTCGGAACATATCTATGTTTATAAAAAGTGAGCTGATACATGACTCGAACTTGAACATCCATGTTATTAACAAAGGGTTCTAACCAACTAACCGATTATGATACATGTTGATTATCTAAATGCAATTACTTATGCATTATATTATCGGTATTACTTCTTAACCCATATTATACTATTGACCAAGACCACCTTCACTACTAACCACATTTACTCACCACCAACATCAACCACCACCACCACCTTCACTACTAACCACATTTACCACCACCACCACTACAATCACTACCGCCGCTCTTAACCATCACTACGCACCACCACCCACCACAATCACTATTGGCGCAACCTATCATCACTAAGCACCATCATCCACCACCATTACTATCGCGCCAGGGTACCCGCCGCCACATTGCGCGGGTACCCTACTAGTTTTAGTTAAATGTATTTTTTAGTTTTAAATTTTGAAGACGGACGGTCCTCAACATCTTCATAATCTCTCCTCTAATTACTTCATTGGTCACCCTTATCACCTCTGCGTCATATTAGCTCAACAAAACATATGAAAATCCCAATAAAATCCACGTAACAGGCAACCAAACTCGTTCCCTTTAAAGTCAACCAATTTCCTTTGAAATTAGCGACCTGCATCGCTCACCTAGACGAGATGTGTCAAGGGAGGTATGCATCTTGAAAGGGGGACGCAAGGGGCGACGGAGGGCGCGACCCCTCCCTTTACGCTTAGTCTTATGGTTTGTTATTTAGTACAACATCGATCCAATAAATTTGTTTATTACACTAGACCTCAATGTGTTTTTTTGGTAATTTGGGCTCCGACTCGTTTTGCGAGCTAATTAATTCCAACGGCCACCGGTTTTACAGGTAGCCCGAAATCGGCACGGGTGAACCTATGTGGGCTTAAGGAATTTTTTTCTCATCAAAAATATATTGTAACCAATATTTTTTTTATAATAAAAAATAAAATTAAATATAAAATTAATATACTTATTTAAAAGTTATACCATCATAATTATCTTCGAAATGAATATATTGAAACCATCAAATAACTTTTCATTTGGATGTTTCGTGTAAAATAATTAATATATTATCACAAACTATAAATATTTAAAACGGTATCTTAGTGATACTTAAAGTCTTAAATCCATGGTAGGTGCACCTAAAATTGTAGGTTAGAACCAATTATTTGATTATTAAAATGGTTAAAAATCCCATCATGTATATATTCTTGAATTATTTAATACCAATAATTTAGTTTCCTCCTAACGCTTCAATCCCTTAATCACGTCATTGCTATCATATAAGATTACGATCCATTCATATTAATATTTTAAGAAAGATTAACAAAAGAATTGATAAAATTGTACCTAATTAATACTCGGCTCAAATATGTCTCCAACGGGAACTTAAAACTTAAAACACCTTTGAATTAGTGTTTATTGAAAGAGTAACTAAATATAACTTGTATACACATATATTATCCCCATACGTACAAGTATAAATCATTTCCTATGTACACCAAGAATCCACTGCGACAAGATGGTGTTTACTTAATCAAAATAAAACCAATAATCAACCGCAAATAAGAAAACAATCTTCAAGAAACTCGATCGAGCTCACCGGTGTCAACCATGGCGTCTCGGGTCAGTAACATTAATCCCCCAATGCTCATCCGAAAACCCTATTTTCTTAGCCAGCATTCGATCCCATTTCAACTCTATCTTCCTTTGCTCGGTTAAATTACAATGACCCTTCAAGCTCTCATCAATGGTGTCATGAAGCTTCCACCATGTTTTATGTGCAACATCACTCGCATACACTCGTTGATCACCTATATCCCAATTACAGTCATAATCTCTATAACATAACCATGGCTTGAGCCCCAAGTAATGTATCGCGTAAAGCTTCGGTGGATCCGCCCCGAATAATTGGTTTTTCATGCTCGATTCAACCGTCGTATTCGACCAAAAATTCTTCAAGAAGTTAACCCTTCTTGGTAACCTATGCCAATAGACAAATATCTCATTCAAAAACCCTTGATCTCCACCATTGTAGGAAACAATCTCTTTCGTTTGTTGAATGAAATGCATGAAAGTACAATTCGATGGTTCGATGACCATGATCCCCGAGTTGAATATCGAGTTGTCGTTCCCAACCGCCGACATTTGTGGGAACGAAAAAATGATGTCTAGGTTGCGAAGAACGACGATGTCGGAATCGATGAAGATGATTTTGGTGTAATCGGTTAACTGCCATAACCGAAATTTGCTATAGTTGAACTCATTGTATGTGCCTTTTTCGGCTCGTGGGTTGCGAATGCGTTCGATGATTCGAATGGTCCAACCAGCGGCTGCTAAGGCGGTGCGTTTGGTGGTGGAGATCGAGGTGTCGATGAGGAGGATTAGGTCACGTGTGGTTCCGGTTTTGAGGAGGGATTGGGCTAACATGATGGCACCGCAAACGTAGGATTCCGATGAGTGGAGGACGGTGGCGTAGGCTTCTCGGTTTGTTGATCTGGTGAACTTCGACTTGGTTTTTTGGATCTTGGTTACATCGTATACCTCATCAATTCCTGTTAAACAACGTTAAAGAAAGATTAAAGCTAGTTCATTATTCTAAAATTTGATATCCAAATTTTATACCTAGTTGAAAGTACTTGACCATTAAAAAAATGATGTTATATACTAATGTATATGATGTTATATACTAATGTATGTAAGTATGTAACATAAATTCGACTTTAAACTATATAATATGAATTATGAGATATTTTTTGTTGTTGTATGGCATGAATTATGCTATATAATATCATAAAGACTAAAAATAAGTTACATTTGCATATTGCACGCACAAATTATGTCAAATACGCTATGACCAATAAAAACACACTTGTGGTCTTGAAGGTTTATCTAGGTATGGGCTACTCATAAATCATATGATCGTTCTAAAGTTCTAAAATTAGTAAGTTCATAAAGCGAGTTAAAACTACCAAAAAAATATAGTCTCTCGTTTTTTGGAACACAGTTAAATTGTCACCTCTCTTATGAAGAATAAATAATTTTGCTGTTAAATAAAATAACGAAACTTTTATCTACGTAAAAAAAATATAAACAGAGAAAAGAAAAAAAAAAACTAAAAGGTCCTTTCTGATAACTTTTTGCCATGATTTTAAACACATTAGCAATTGACTTGGAACCAAACTATATATGTCAAATCATTTACCTTTTCATGATCTCTCAACTACTCTTAACAAAATAACAAGTGATGTGCTTCCCACAACCAACTTATACCTACCATATTTCTTTTTCTTTTTATTTTTTTCCAACATGAATTTCTCAAGTTAATTAATTTATGAAATTTATATTTCTAGACTCCTGGTAATCTAGCTTTGTGTTATAAACTCGGGTTTTCGATCAAAACATGAATACATGAGTTTTTAGCTTTTGAGCATAGAAGAAAAAAATGTACCTTTTTCCCATAGAGGCAAGGCCAAATTACAAGTACCAACAGGCAAATAAACCTTTTGTTCCAACCTCTTCATATCAGGCTCATAATACCACCAATCACCATCATGCACCAACAAATCATCACACCGGAAAATCTCCACCATCGGCCGGCACTTGCTCAAAACAACCACCTTTGGTTTCCTATTCCAACTCTTCCTCCCTCTCCTCACCACCATATTCGCCGCCACAAGATGCAATTGCAGCCGGAAAACATCTCTTGCCCACCCTTCCGCCGGATACTTGCATGGTACCTTCACCACTATCATATCCATGTACCCGTATTTCTTGTAATCCGGCATTGGAACCTCGGGACACATTGTTCCATGCATCTCTTCTTCCTCATCTATCCATTCGGGAAACAAATCTTTCCATTCAAAATAATCCGAAACCTTGTCAAACTTCACACGAATCGTCTTTCCAAGCGAATTCCAATCACTTAAATCCTCTCCTTCCATATTAATCATTCCAATCCTTAATCCCATCCCCATGAAACCACTTGCATTCAAGAAACTTGGCCTCTCTCTCTTCACCAATTTCCTTCCACCAAGTTTATTATTTTGATTATTACTACTTGAATCTATTGCATCTTCCAACAAAACCGCCTTCATCTTGTAGCCGGTTTCCACCTAATATATAATAAAAAGTAAAATATGTATCACAATAACAGAATAATTTCAAAATTTTGAACTGGGATAGCCCGGAAAACTTGCATTGAGTTGCAAGTTTTCCGGGCATGCGTGGTGGCAGCTCACCTTACCTTGTGATGACAATCACGGAGGGAACAACGAACGTAAGCGGTGGCATTTTCGTGGTAAATAGTGGTTGATGGCCGGAGAAGGAGAGTGGCATAAATAATAAGAAAACAAGATAGGAAAACAAGATTGATCCTAATGATCAAAGATTTAGATGGGGTGACCTTCCACATTGTTCTTGAAATTGAAAGAGAAAAATGGCTCAAAATTTGGTGAATTTGATCCTATGTTCTAGTTTTTGTTTTCAAGAAAAGGATCAAAATGGTATAAAAGGGAGAGGGAGTACAAAAGCGGTTAGAATTGAATTTTAATCAAAGAAATAAACAGCAGTTGGAGGGCTAGCTCCAAGTGTCAATCTGTGATTGTTTGGGGTTTTCTTTTCTTTGAGTGAGACCAAAATGAACCAATTTCTTGATTTGCCGATTTGCACAATATGTAGACATGTGGAGTCATGGTTTGTATACATGATGTTAAATCCCAAAAGTACCCTTCATGTTTGGTTTCTTAGAATCGTTTACTTTTGCACCAACCCAATTCTTCTATAAAGAAATAAGAAATGGTTTTTGAAGTATACATGCCGGTATTAAAAACAGATGACGTTTTCCCTATACAAGTTATTTGGGAAGGGCGTACTCAGATGTACGTACGCGGCATGCATGACTAGTATTTCCGTGATCATTTCCCTATTTTTCTATATCTGGTATCCTACGATAAAAATGAAATACATATATTTGATCATAATTATATTCGAATAAACACAGTAGAAACATGAATTTTTCTCAGTATTCTTCTTTGATTTAATTAACCTTTGATCATTAATTAGGGAACTCAAATTTGTCAAAGTAACTAACAACAGGTTATCAGTTTGAGAGACGATAGACAAGACCCTATGACGGAAAAAACTTTAACATCTTAATTAGCAAGAAACTATATTTGGATTGATATTGAACATAAAATTGAGCTATAATATTTCTTGGGTCAATTAATTCTGTAACTATATGTTAATTTCTTAATGACTTTGGCTTTTTTTTTAACAATATTTAATGTTCAAAAAGAATCTTAAATTTTATAATTGACTTAGTTAATCATATTATAAAAATCAGAAAGATTATATGAATTTTATATAACGTCTATAAATATACGGGAAAGTAGGGAGCTTTTTAATATAGAACATAGAAGGCTTTGATGAACATTTTTTATCTTTCAAATTTATGTAACTTTTTTTAAATTGTACACAACAAAATTTGGTATGTCAGTAATGTTTTAATATTGACTCAACAAGAAAAATTAATATATATTAATAAGCATACTTAACATATGTTAACTCAGAAATTATTTTATGTGTAATAACATTAAAAAAATTGCATCTGAAATATGAAGGATTTAGATATCTTCACACACAAAATTATGTTTTAAAATACTTGTCGTGTAGCACAACATTGATAAATAATGCAAGGGGGTATGATTGTAAAATTACAAACAATAATAATTGTCTGTATGCAAGGCATGGCCAACAACTCATTAGTTGGGATGTCAACTTTCCAAGTTTCTAAATGAGAGATGAAATGTCACTATTAGCCGTTACGAAATAGCAAAGCGACCACTAGCATACACATATTTATATAATCTTAGATAAACTCAAATTAAGTAAATTTAAACCGTTTAAAGGTTATAAATCTCACTGATGAAATAAAATTATGAAATAATTCAAAAAACTTCGAACCAAGTGAATTTAACCGATTAAATGTCAAATATAATAATTTCTTAATAAAAAATATTCAATCATCTTAAACTCGATCAACGTAGATTTTTTTTAAACGGCTATCAATATATAAATAAAACTAGCTAGCTAGCAAAGAAGACAAATTACAAAAGGTTAATGGTAACTTAGTGGTAAAACTGTCTTTAAAAATAATAAGATTTTCAGAAGGTCACAAGTTCAATCGCTATGAGCAATAAAAAAACACCCTTTTGTGGCCTGGAGGCTTGCCCACGACGACTCTGAGCTACCCGTAAAATAGATGGTCACACTGTGGGGTTGCAAAGCCGGTCGTTACCCAAGTTACCAGGATAAATAATATACAAATGTTATATTCAGACAACTAGTTGTACATAATTGCCTAAATAAAACATTCTGTACTCGGACTACGTCGACCTGGTACCAAATATGCAACACCACAATCACGCTAAAGTTTTATTTAATACTCTATGATTCTTGAAATTTAATATTCTCTTAGACTTCTTGAACATTATTATATACATGTTGCTCTAACTACCACTTTATATATTTCGTGCAATAATCGTAACTTCTAAATTTTGAAAATGCGAGGTTAAACATGTTTTCTCCCGTTGATATTATAGAATTCAATGAAATCGATCATTTATTCCGCAGGGGAGATGCTAGGGATATTCTTGGTAGAATCAGAAAGTTTTTGAATTCGATAAATAATATAAGAAAAATGCTAATCATTTCCCTTAGGGTTATGATTAAGAAAAACTTATATACTTATACACTAAATCATAAAAAACCAACTCCTATGAAAACCACTAACCATCCAAGATAATTATGCTTCAATACTTGTATAATAATCAATTAACCAACCCTTAACCATTATCAGGGTTATGGTTAGCAAATCCCATAATTTTATTGTGTTTCAATATTTTTTTTAAGAATATAATGAAAGAAATTAGGTCATTACCTCTCTTCTAATATTCTTTACGGTAAAATTTACAGAAATGAGAATTAATTAAGAGAGTCAATTCTTACATAACAATTTTATATCAAAGTACAATAATACGCTTTATTTCTTTATATTATACTTTGATTTCACCCTTCTTATACTAAGGCATAGTTGTCTTTTGTCATAAAATTGTTATGTATAGATAAAAATTATTCTGTATAAATAAGTTTCCATTAATTAAATAAAATTTATCTCCTAATTATATAAAGAAAAATTCCCTTTTATTAAACTTATTACATGAATATTTTTTTATGTTACGGGCTGGACTTTGGTTAAAAGCCCACCTTGTATTTGAAAAACATGTTGCGATTAAATAAAGACCTCCCCAATGTTTTTTCAGGAACAATTCGGTTTCTAACACACAAAATGCCTTTATTAGTATAATAACAAAGGGCCCATAAATCAGCCTGTCGATGGTATATTCTGGTATAAAATGTTGGTCTATTTATATTGTGTTTGTGTCAAGTACATATAAATTGGTCTTGTAAATGTTAAGTTTAAAATTTGTGTAAAATATGTGTTGAATATATTATTATATTGTACTTAATTAGAGCACTAGGTGTTTAAAGTAAATGTAACACCGCAAAATTTAGAAACTATTTTTTTAAAGGCAAATACGAAAGCGATTCAAAACTAGTTAGGTTGAAGTTACAAATTAACGTTCGGTAATAGTCCCAAAATAAAACATAGGTTAATACGGTGTTAAAAGCGACATGACTCAAATTACAAAAACACATTTTACTGAGCTTGGTCACTCATTCCGTCCTAGCACCGACTCCCACATTCCGAGAACCTGAAAGTGTCAACGAGGGAGAGATTAGCACAAAACTCAGTGAATGAATATAATCTACAATTTATGTTAAGTACAACAAGCAAGCAATCACATCTGCAAATGATAACCACATAATCAACCACATCAGAGGACCGGCGATCCTGCCGGATCTAAAATCATTGTCGGCCTAACAACGATAAACTGATGGCCCAATGTCACAAGGCACGGTAAACCCCTCTCAAAAACAACCAATGCAGTTAAGGTCTGCATACCGTTAAGCCTCTGACAAACAATCCCCAGTTACTAATCAAACTGACCTCCGAACTCGGTTACCAATCAAACCGAGTTGTCGCTACCAATCAAGCTAAGCATCAACAATAATGTACACATATTCAAATTAACATACCACAATCAATTATGAACCAAACAAGCAAGCTATTAATATTAGCGCCGAAAAACTACACAACGCATCTTCGCGCCGGGAAACCAGGGTTCATATCGCGACCCACTGGTTCGCGCCATGCAAAGATCTTCGCGACCGGCATCCAAATTCTCTGTCTGCTGTGCGTCGCAGACCTCAAGTTCGCGTCGTGAACTCGATCCCCCTGCACAGCTCCGAAAATTCTGCATTTTACCATGTATACAGTTCCAACCAGTAGCAACCCAAACATGTTGGAGGTTAGATCCACTCACCATAACCTTCTCCATGCCACTAACTCAGTAGTCTAATGTCATTGAGTTATTTTCCCGTTTCATGTGAATCCAAATAAATACCGAATTAGTAATCAATACTACAAGATTACAACAATTGTTAAATAAGTTCATACATTAACTCTTGACCCAAATAAAAGCCAAACACTTAAAACATCATAATATACATATCATGACCATATTATACTTACACCACAAGTCAACTAACCAACATACATCTTTTACATCCAAACGGGTCAAAACCGGATTATTGAAACAATCATACATTCTACCTCTACAACAAGTCAACAACTTACAGTTCACCAATTTATGTAATTATCATGTTATTGCCATTTCTAGTTCAAGTCAAACCATATTATGCATATTTAGCCAACTTTCACATTATATACCCAAACGGGTCAAAACCGCGTATTTTAACTTTAACACTTCCAAACACAATTATAAATGTTATAATCATAACATTTAGCAATTCATAACTTACTAGTCATTTCACCAAGACCAAACTCCATTTCTAGACTAATATCACAACTTCCAACTACTAGTTATATTTTAACATAAACCATCTAAACACTATAAGAATTAGCATCTTTATCATGCCCGCCCATCCGGACAGACTATGAAACTAATTATCTATATATAGATAATTAGGTTTAGTTTTAAGGGTAATGCTCTATAATTAAACTCTAGCCTCTCTTCCTCACCACTTCGGCTAAGCCCAACATATAAGCCTCCTAAATAAATTTTCTCAAACAACCCTCAGTAAAAAGGTCCTGTTTATAGTGAATTTCGACTTTTTTTTTCCAAGCTACCCGCTAGGAAGCCCTAATGAGTCGTGGGATCACCAAAATGGGCCACTTCGGCCCACAATATAATGCATTATTTTAACAATTTCCACTTTCACTTGAATTGTTTTCAACCGTGAAGCATAAAGTGTTACTTTGACTTCCAAAGAGCCAAGAGTCAATGTACTTTACAGTCAAGTAGTCAACCTACTTCGGACTATCTCATGCGAACCAAGCAACGCTCAAACTTTGTACAATAATCAATAACCGTCCCCTGCATTTTAAGAATCACACCCCCACTAACAAAAGTACAAACAATTTATGCATCCAACTATCCCTTAATGACAGCCCTAAGGGCTGTCATTAACAAAACCCATAAAAAAAACACTAATATGGTATTCCAGATTTTTTAAATGAAGGAGAAGAAAAGAAAGTAAAAGAAGTGAACAGAAAATAAGAGCTATTAAAAAGAAAGGAAAATATTTTTCATAATTGTAAATATTTTTAATTAATTAAAACTTCTCTTCCCTCCAAATCTTCCCACTTTTAAGAGGAAGACTTCCCAAAATTTCCTTCATATTCTTTTCCTTTCTTTTAAAAACAAAACTCTAGAACACAATTTTCTTTTTCTTTCTGTTTCTCCTATTTTCTCTTTAACCTTAAAACTTAGGAACACTGTAATTACTTGATGTTTTGAGCGCCTATCTGCTACCAAATTTGATACATACACCTTTCGTCCCTAAATAAACTTTCATTCTATTTGTACACATATTTTTACGAGAGAATTAGTGGTGAATTCTTGGTAAATAATCATAACTAAAATATAAGCTTAGTGGGGTTAATGATTATTGCATAAAATTTTATGCGATAAATATAATTTTATTAAGTAGACACCATCAAATTGGTTTATTTTTTTGACCGCCAAATAGGGGAAAGGGAGGGAGCTTCGACAAAATCATCACCCTACCCACACCCCAAAGAAGAACTATTAAATAAATAAAAACTAGCAATTAGCTACCAAAATACGACAAATAATCAAATTACAATGACAAAATAGGACAAAAGCACCACACAAACCACAAAATATTTTAAAACTAGCCCTATATTTCATTCCAAGAGAACACCATTAATTGAAGTTCCTCTATGATTCTTGAACTCAATAATACGACAAATAATCAAATTACAATGACAAAATAGGACAAAAGCACCACACAAACCACAAAATATTTTAAAACTAGCCCTATATTTCATTCCAAGAGAACACCATTAATTGAAGTTCCTCTATGATTCTTGAACTCAAAAATCTGACGCTATTAAAGATCAAGTTATTTCTAGCTTTCCATAAAAGCCTCATTAGGTTGCTAGCAATAGCTTGGAGAAGTTTTTTTACTTCTGATAGATTTACCTAGCGGTGTTCATTAAACGGTTTGACCCGAAAAACCAACCGATCCAAATGATATTGGGTGAAATGGGTTTAGCTTATTTGGTTTGGTTGAGATTTTTTGGTGTACCCGGAATAATATACAATTTTATGGTTCGGATTTAGGTTCAAATATTTATATTCGGTTTCCACCCGAATAACCGAACAATAGGAAATGACTTATCTATTTGACACCGTGTGATAATCCACTTCCAAAAATCAGTAGCCACCGGACACGAGTAGGAAAGGTTGTTCGCATCTTCAATACCCGAATTACAAAGTACTCCCTCCGTCCCTAAATAAAGTTCCCATTTGTGTTGGGCACAACATTTTAGGAGATAGTTAATGGTGGGGTATTTGGTATTACTTTTGATTAAAATATAAGGTTTGATTGAAGAGAGAAAGTGTTGTAAGAGATACTTAGTGGTGAAAGTATTGGTAATAATATTATTCTATTAAGTGAGTCCCTTAAGTTTGAGAAATGTGAACTTTATTTAGGGACAAAACTTGAAGGAGAAATGAGAACTTTATTTAGGGACAGAGGGAGTATTTCTCAGATTAAATTTTGTTGGAATTCAGTTTAAAAGTAATTTCCACATGAAGCAGTTTATATTTGGAGTAATCGTATTTAGTCCTACTACTTGATCATACCCATAGTCCTACTCATTAGATGAAGACACGTGTCAATATCAATGGATAATATTAGGAGAGAGAATTAATGGAGTACACATGTCATCCTATTAAGTAAGTAGGACTATGAAAAGGACCAAATAGGAAAACTAAATACATTTTTCATTTCGTAGGAACCCATTTATTCCAGGCCCAAAGACTATTATTAGAACCGTGCGTGAAGTTATCAATCAGACTTTTTAATGCCCCGATACCCGATAGTAACAAATGTATTTATGATTGAGTTTTGAAAAAAGATGGTGCATTTTGAATAACATACGACAATCAGCTTTGGATAAGCTTTACCCTCAAACTGTTACATATTTGATTATTTGAACAAGAACAAAAACAATCATTCAAAGAGGTTTGAATTTTGACAAAACATCTCAAAACCAAATGTCCAAATCCACATATTTTTTGTGTAATATATCTTTTAATTCCTATACCACAGTGTACATATATTCATGTAAAGCGTACATATATGTAAGTAATGATTGTGGTAAATAGATTAAAAAATACGGTGTAAAAATCACCACCTATTTCTAAAACCCCTTTTCTACATAAAGCAACATTAGACCAATCTAGCAAACAAATGAATTCCAACAAAACCAAACACAAATATTCATATAGTAACAAAGCACAGAGTACAGCTTACCAAAGCTAAACAAGATCAGAGAGCTCAGGAACAAACGAAAACCACTTGAAACCACAACTCCATCTCTCAGGAAGTGATGGAGATTTTGGCAACCAATGCCATGTTCTCCTTGAAATTTTATAATACAAAACTTCAGGCCATGTATAGCAACACACATAAATCATACCTTGATGCCAAAAACAATAAATATGTTCATAATTATGGTAGCAAACTGACCCAAATTTCTTGCACATCATTTCCGGTACACTTTCAATATCATTCCATTTCCTTTCGTTTCCATCAAATTCCCACAATTTCATGCTTCTCGAAATCCCATTCCTTCCGATTCCCCCAAACATAAACAACCTGTTTCCGTTTCCATTTTCGTTGCCTCCATTCTCCGCCGTTAATCGGACAAACGTCAGTTCTTCCGGCAAATCAACGTCAGATCTTTCCCAATTTCCGATTTGTAGATCAAAACAGACAACAGAAAACGGCTCTCGAGTAGCGAAGTACAGTGATCCGTTGAAGAGAACACCTTGTTGATGATAACTGTCGCCTAGGGTTCGGTGAAACCCGTCGTATCGGATCCAATTACAAGTCCTGGAGTCGTAAACGTAGGCGTAATTGTTCGATGATGACGAACCGGAGGATAAACAGAAGAGTTTGTAATCCTTAGCGTTTGCAATTAGGGTTAGGAATTCAAAGGCGAAAGGATATTCGGGATATTTGACGGTTCTGGAAGACCTGGCGAGGAGGTTGTGGATGAGGAAGGCGGAATTGGAGGAATCCGGCACGGCGGAGAAACATAAAAGGGAGGTGGCGGTGGAAAGAAGAGGCGTGAACGACAGGGAGCGTGATAAGGGGAGGTTGAAATTGCGCCAGGTGTTCAGAACGGTGTCGTATAGAAGGTAGTTCGTTGATTGAGGGTGTGAGAGTAACAAAAACGAAGACAGAGGTGAAGATGATAGTGAATTTGTGTGTTTAGAGATAAAAAGCGGAGAGAAGATTAGAGATCTGAAGTATTTACAGGTTGATCGGAGAGATAAGAAGATTTTGAGAGGTAAGAAAGACAGAATTCGGTCCAGAAGTTCGACGGGAAGTTTGCCCCAAATTTTGCGATCCATTACCGGCGATAAAGTCGCCGGAGTTGCCCTGTTATTGTTGACGATAGCGACTTCCATTGAATGGTGAATTTTATGCTTGGAGTAACCCACTTATATATCATCGTTCTTATAGCTAGTCTTTTATAATACTTTAAAAAAAGTGGTAAATTACATAAATTGTCCATGTGTTATACCCGATTCTACATTTATGTCCTTAAATTTTTTTCTTTCGGTTTTTTTGTCCATAAAGATTTTTTGATTTCACTTTTCTGTCACTCCGTCCAATTTTAGCCGTATGTAACGTGAAATGCCAAAAAATGAAGGGTATTTTCGTCCTTTTAATTTTTCTTTTTTCTCTCCTTTTTTTTCATCTTCTCCTCCATTTCTTCTTCATCATTTAAACCCTAACAAAAAATCATATAAACAAACCCAAAAATCCAAATTCAAAATCAAAATCACAAGCAAATCTGAAACCCAAAACTCACAAAATTTTACAAAAACAAAACCACACAGAAATCAAAACGCAGATCTTCGAAATCGATATTTCTGATGGTGAAGATGGTAACCTGCACTCTCATCCACTCTCTTGCCTGTCATCCCTCATCTCCTAAATTATCAGCTCCAAAGGTACCATGTCCTCACGTTATCAGCTCCAAAGTCGTCGAGCTCTCCCGAAACAACCGGACCTTAGCTCCGTCGCAGCTGGTTCGTATTTCCTGTAAGAACAGCAGCAACGACGGACTTTCGATTCGTAGCGACAGAGACCGAAGACCTTTTCATGCTTATTCGTCGGTCCAATCGAAAGTACCAGCCAAGAAGCTCTGTATCGTCAAGTACGTATCCGAGTTAAGAATTTAAAATTGTAAAATTGAATTATCAATTTGATTTCTTACTTAATTAAATGTTACTTGATTGAGGCTGTTTGTGTTGATTTTTTCTTCAGAACATGTTCGTCCCTAATTAAATTAGCTTATTTAATTTTGTGTGTGGTTTTTGATTTTGTAAACTTTTGTGAATTTTGGGTTTCAGATTTGTTCGTGATTTTTATTTTTGAATTTGGATTTTTGGGTTTGTTCATATGATTGTATACAGCTTTGTTAGGGTTCATATGATTGTTTGTTCATTTGGTGTTCTTGAGGCATAAAGGTTGGGTTAATAATTTGCAAGTTTGATTTTAAGTGTGGGTTAAAGTACAATTTTTGAAGCATAAAGTATAAGTAATTTGCTTGAAAAGAGTTTAAATAGGGGTAATTTGGGGAAATGGACAAAAATATCGTCAGTTAACGGAGGATTTTGGACGGAAGGACAGAAAAGTGAAATCTAAAAATCAAGGATAAAAAACTTGTCAAAAAAAGTTTAGGGACATAAATGCAAAATCGGGTATACCACAGGGATAATTTCTGTAATTTACCCTTAAAAAAGAGTATTAATCAGTAGAAAGTCTAAAATATTTTTGTAGAGAAAATATATTGATTTTTGTTACTCCCTACGTCCCACGAAGAAGTTTACATTTCTCTTATACACAGGTATTTAGGTGATAATTAGTGCTGGGGTCTTTTGTAATATTTTTGATTAAAATATAAGGTTATTTGGAAAGAGAAAGTGCTTTTAGGAGAAAGTTAGTGAGACCACTCCCAATAGTGGCAGCAACTGACGCCGTCAGTTACTGCCAACTCAGTGCCACGTCAGCAGACAAACTAACTAATACTAAACTGACGTAGTCATGCCAACAGCACTCCGTCACTTCACCAAATTTGGGCCCCACCATTTACTTTTATTTTTCTAATAACAATATACAACTAATTAAAACATATAATTAATAAAAATAAATTTCATTAATTAAAAAAAATTACATAAAAAAAGACATTAATTAAAAAAAAAGACATTAAAAAAAAGACATTAATTAAAAAAACAAATTAATTAAAAAAAAAAGACATTAATTTAAAAAAAACTACTAGTCAAGAGATTCATTGTCGTCTTCGTCTTCGTCTACGCCAACCGGTCCTTGTGTTCCCGAACCCTTACCGTCACCCTCCCCGTCATCCTCGTTAAAAATCGCCAAATCCTTATGAAATTTCCTTGCAATTGATTCTTGAGCTTCTTCAAGCATTTTCCTACGACTTTCGCTAATATTATTCGGTACGGCTTTGGCTAGGAATTTCCAACTTTTCAAAATTAATTTTTGCCTAGCCATTTTTGCAACCTTAGCGATAACGTTAGATTGCTTATGGGAGGTTTGCCTAACCACGTCCAAAGTGTCCAACTTAATGGACCTCGCAGAAGTTGCGGCATCGGACGAAGACGAAGTTTTTTGACTTTTCTTACTAAGACCGCGGCCGGGGGCCGCCTCAGCGGGTCATCTTGGAACAACGCATCCCTGTTAGCCGGTGCCGTCGTCCTTGTATCCATGTTAGCCGGGTCGTTGTCTTCATCGAGGCTTAGCGGCTCGGTATACATGACGCTTTGAGAAAAATAGAACTTTGGGCAATCTTTTAACACTTCCCAACATTCCTCGTATATAAAAAGACGGCCAACATTTTCACGGAATTGTTGACGAGAAGCTCTTAGAACGTCCTCGTCTCGCATACCGCTTCCACGTATGTCGTTTAAAGAATTGTATATACTAGTGAACGTTTTCACGTCAACCGCTATTTTGGACCATTTGCCCGTTAGTTGGTTCATGTTACGCTTCACAGAAGCAACCGAGTTGAAGTCCTCGAGAATCTGACCCCAATGGACCATATGTTTTTTGTTTTTTGTTTTTTGTTATTCCCGTTATGAATCCAACGTTGGGCTAAAATCACCGCGTCAGGGGTTGACCACTTTGTTTGTGCCCTTTTTGGCGCCGCTTTTTCTTTCCCCTTTTCCTTCCTTTTTTCTTTCCCTTTTCTTGTGGGTGTCGGTTGTGGTTGTGTGTCCCCCACATTTTCGGATGGTGATTGTGATTGAAAATTTTGTGAAAAGAGAGGTGTGTTTGGTGGAGGTTGTTGGAATTGTAAGTTGGGTGGTGGTTGTTGGTATTGAAAATTTGGTGGTGGTTGTTGGTATTGAAAGTTTGGTGGTTGAGAGTAATGGAAGTTGGGTGGTGGTTGTTGGTATTGAAAGTTTGGTGGTGGTTGTTGGTATTGGCAGTTTGGTGGTGGTTGAGAGTAAGCCCCAAAACCAAGCGATGGTGTCGGGTTGCTTGTTTGACCCGAAGAAGAACCGGCCGGTGAGGGTGGGGTATCAATGGGGGAATTTTGAAATAGCTCCCACACGTCGTTGGATACCGATGATTGACGTCTTTTGGACATTTTTTCAAGTTTGGGAGGAAGTATGAATTTTTTGAGAGATAAAGAAGGTGAATGTTGTGTAAAAAATAGAAGAAATGAGTGGCTATTTATAGATGTAAATGAGGGGGAATTTTTTTTGAATTTTTTTGAATTATTACCGTTTTTTTTGTATTTATTACCGTTTTTTTATTACCGTTTAAAAAAAGAAAAAGAAAAAAAGGTTTTTTTTTATTATTAAAAAGTACACCCAGTCCCACCCATCTTCCGCCACTTCGATCGTCTCCAAACCGGCTCACCCGAAACCGGCGCCACAACCGGCGGATCGTGCCAACGGTGCCGGTACCGGCGGAAAACCGGCGGTGCCAACCGGCAGTACCGTTGGCACCGGTCTGATAAAGTAAATGAAAATAATAGTATTTTATTAAGTGGTCTCTTATATTTGAGAAATGTAAACTTTTTTGTAGGATAAAATTTATAGGGGAAATGTAAACTTTTTTGTGAGACGGAGTGAGTATTTGTTACTCCGTGTTGACTTATTAACATATTCACTTAATCAATTACATATGTTGTTTTATTATGAGTAATTAAATAAAATAGATATAAATAATAAATATTAATATTATTTTTTTTTATTTTTAGATATAATTTATTCAAGACATATCCTATTATCCTTAAAAGCATTAATTAAATAGAATTTCTTAATATATTAAGAAATGCATTAAATATAATTTAATTTTTAAAAATATTAGATAAATTTTTTTAAATAACGATAAGTATAATTTTAGTTAATGTTTTTTTATCTTATATTATCAGAGTATAAATTAGAAAAAATTGACACATTATATTCTATCCTAATAACTCACTATTTTCTACAGTCCTCTATAATGAAGTTAGACTATATAATGACCGGTATCAAATGAAAAAGAATATACAGTTATTTTGTATACAATCTGTTTGATTAAAAACAGTGTTTAAAAGATGCCAAAGAAAAATGAGATTTTTTTAGGACTGAAAGAGTAATTAGTAAAAGTTTCATAATTAATTATTTTTTAATAATAAAATTATATTCGTGTTTATTAGTTGTTTCTATTTATTGGCTTAATTATTTGATCAAATTATATGTCAAAATCAAGAAAAAGATACGAGGGAAGAAAATTTATGAATTACTTATACTTCCTCCGATTTAAAATAAGTGCTACACTTTTCTTATATGGGTGATTCAAAATAAGTGCTAAACTTTGAAAAATTACCTTATTTGGCAAAAAATAGTAGGACCCACGCCCACTAACTATCTACTTTAACAAAGTGAAATGACCCATTTACCCTTACTTTTTACTTTTAAACATCATTAACTTCACTTTATTCAAAAGGTGTGGGACCCATTATCCACTAACCATTCAATTAATCTAATTTAACCATCATTATAATCTTTTGCCTCAAAGTGTAGCACGTATTTTCAATCGGAGGAAGTATTATTTTATGATAAGTAACAACATAAGGTAGACATAAATAGGGACATCAATATTATTATTATTTTAATAAAGAAAGAATACATAATAGGAAAAGGTTTTTGCCCAACTAACTTTAGTTTGTCGAAATTATAAGAAAGGAATAAGACGGGACTTTATTTCATGCCACCAAAGCGTTCAAATTTCAAGGTGAACTTTTTCCTTTTTCTTTTTCAAAATTTTATAATCTTGAATGCCCACTTTGTAGTAGACCTTTTTGCAAGTATGTGCGGTGAATGAGTCCAAATTCCAAAACCATTTCGACTTTATCTTAGCATTTATTTGTTAAATAATTAATAGTATAAAGATAACGACTAATGTAAATGGACTTAGAAAGTGAATTCAAATCAACAACAATAAAGGTACAATTTCTAACATGAAATACGACTTAATTGACATGAAAATAACATGTTGGATTGTTGGGGCGAGACAAACAGGTTTCAGAGTGCTTGTGAGATCGCTGATATCTCTCAGAGTGCATGTGAGCATTGAGGGTTGATGTGTGTTTTAATTGTGTTTATAATAGATGAACGAGTTTTCAGTTCGTTTACATAAGGGAGTTTTAATGGCATTAACAAATAACTTCAAACACACACTAGGGAAATGTATCACGTGATAGCATAAGCTAATGAATAGACCAAATTTATATTCGAAACAAAAAAAAGTAAGGATTAGCGTACTTCAATTGTACTATTGATTTAGTATATAAGAACAAGTAGCAAATATGATTGGTTTAAGTATTTTTTAAGGTTTTCTAATTATTAAACTAATGATCAAATTAACAATATTTATAAAGGTATTTACTTAGGTAAAATACACTAAGTAAGTTAGAATATGTAATTGTTATGGGATGCATGTTATGTTATGATGATTGATTTACGAAAATGCATACAGAGAATAGTTATACGTCCACCAAGCATGTGTATAAGATCTTATACTCAATATAAAATTATCGCCCCCGTGTTACCGGCACGGCCGACGTGTAATATAAGATAAAAACTTAATAACCTCGTAGTGATGGTACTTTAACCCAACACCCAATTTGGTCCATCGAAATCTGCCATATACAAGTGCATCAATCTAACACCCAAGTTGGTCCATGAGCATATGCTAAATTATATTATCAACACACACAAAAATATCATTAATCATACAAGTACAATTGAAAAAGTCTCTATAAGACCTAACTAAACCATTAAATTTAAACCATAACGTAAACAACAAACATAACATACAACCATAACAACTACATAGTAACTTTACTAAGCTTTATCTTTTTTTTTTTTTGGAAACGGAAAATGAAATAACGGAAGCCTACTCGCAATTTTTCAGCGATCACCCCGAGTTCGAGCTCCGCATAAGCGGGCAAACCCAGCCCCCAAAGGGATTTCCAAGGAAAATTCCCCATATGTGCCCGTGTGAGGTATGAGTTAAATTACGCTAATGCAACGCTCCCAAAGGGATTCGAACTCACGACCTGCAGCCCACATGGGTATAAACCCAGTGCCTCAGATTAAGTGAATTAAACAAGTGAATTAACTAAGTAGCCTAAGTACATTACACTATTCACAATCAAACACTTCATAGCCATAAAAGATTAAAGAAAGATTTTACCGACTATGAAGAGTATAACCAAAAGAGATGCTTGAATATATTATGAGCAATTGCCTTCAATGTTGTACAAAAGACAAGTTGGCAAACTATGAACTAGGGAACTAGTTCATAGGACAACAACTAAGAGATTATAAAGAGACATTTTTTGTGTTTTTCTTTGGGAGGAATATAGAAGTTGTGCTACTTCTAATTGTGATGTTTTCTTGTTGTGTTGTTATGTTAAAATGAGGAGTGCAAGACCTCCTTTTATAGTGCTCGATCAAGTCATACTTGAGGACGCGCTATGGAGAACGCTTCACGTTCTTGACAATAATTAAAAGATCGTGGGCGATTTGAAAGGTTACAATAACACTTGTGTGAAGTGGTACGTGTTGATGAAAACGCGTCGCGTTAATGGTCGAAAATGCACGTGTTGTTTGGTACCTTAGGAAGCGGGCGTTCTTTTGCTTTAGCTCGTTTCTTCATAAAAAGCTCCACTTTCACTTCATATTTTGTAAATATCTTGAAATCATAGAACAAACAAAAATTGGAAGTATTTGATTATTATTCTAATGATTTCTAGCTAAAATACGCTAGATATGACCAAAATTCGACATGTATTCTTTGTATAATTTTGGCCATATCAAGGGTCATTTGAGCGTACTAGAGTGTCTGCTCAAGTATAAAGTTTTAAAAGAGCGTGTCTTTGTAACGCCCCAAATTTTGGTAATTTAATTTAATTACGTTTTATTCTGTACTAAACTTTATTATATATATTTTTTCCGGTGAAATAAATATGTGACGCGTTTATATGCATTTTGGTGTGCATTGATTATTTAGTATGTCGTTTCGTGTATATAAGTTTATTATTGTGACTTTTTGTTATCCCGACGTTTAAATCTTGAGGCTTCATTAAATTAGAGTGGTCTAGTTCCGTGTCGGGGTGAGGCCGAGCCGAGTCATTGAGTCCCGCAAGTGATCTCCGTGCAGCTTAGCCGAAACCTTGTCCTTGTCTTCGTTTCTTTGATTTGGCCAAAGGCCCAAGAAAAACCGAATCCTTTAGCCCTGTTGTAACTCGAATAGTGGAAGCAATAAACCTGAGCCTTTTCTTTTAATTCTTGTTCGGTCCAGCACAGAGAAGAGAGCCCAAGTGTGTCAGTGTTGGGCTAGTAGCGGAGTGGGCCTTAAGCCTTAAGGCGAATTGAAGTTAAGGAGGTTTTAATTCTCGATCTCTCCCCAATACCCTATGAGCCGCTGCCACACTCGATCGTTCTTTTCTCTCGTCTGATTATTCGGCATTGATCAGGCTGTTTTGTTCGTAAGAAGCTGGGCAAAATTGTGGAGTTAAATCCCGAGTTGTGGAATCAAAATCCGAGCAGGAACACAAGACGGTAAGACTATGTTTTTTCTTCTTTCTATTCGGTAACATCTCAGGTGAGATCCCTCATTCTAACTCTCATTCGTTTGTTATAATTCCGCCGCCATCCTAATTCCTTGTTGATCAGCCTCTCACGAGTTCAAGTGCATCAAGCAGAAATCGATTTGGAAGTTGGAATTGGGATCGTGTAGCAGTCGTGAGAATCGAGCAAACGTGACCATCGGTAATAATCTTTCATCCTTGTATTTTTGTCCATCCGTCTCAAGATTTTAACCGACGTTTCTTGTTGTTATTGTTTTCACATCGGAAATTCTAGGTGAGCAGGTTATATTCGAGTAGTAACCGAGTGGTGATAGTGATCATCGCTGTGCGTGTTGAGTAGCGGGAATCAAGCTAAAATCTAATTGTTTCGGTAGTCCTTTTCTTGCCTTATTTTATATTTCATTCTGGTTTCCTTTGCATTAATATTACCCTTCTAATCTGTTGCGGGTATAGGAGTTTGGGGGCTGCAAGTCTGTTAATTTAATACCTAACCCGAGTTGGGTTCGGTTTAATTGTGAAGGCATTGGTTGTCTTGTTTCTAATTGTTTCGGATTTGATCTAATTGATAATCTAGTTCAGAAGTCGTTTTTGGATAAATCTATAGTTGTTAGTCTTTAGGGAAATTGAAAGAAAAGAGCAGCCAAGGCCAAGCCTTGGTTTGAAACGGTGGGTCGGGTTGGTTTAATTATTTTATAAAACCGAGAATTTATAACCGAAAGGGGAAAACCGAACCCGTAGGTTCTTGGTTTCCCGATTGGGAAAACTGTTATAATTTTAATCGGACTTCTAAGATTTTATACATTTTGTGAAACTGAGATATTTAAAATATCGGGTATCCATTTCGGGCGCTCGGGTTTTTTTTTGTAAAGGGTCGGGTTTGCTAAAACGAGTTTAAAAGTGAAATACAATTTTTCTGGCAGATTTAATGAGTCGAGTTCGGGTCTATTTTTAACCTATTTAAAATAAGCTTTTGGATTTTTGGCCCGCGTAGGCGCCTTTTTTCTGAGCGAGCTTTCCGTTGCCGAAAACCACTCGTCAATCTGACGTACGGTTTAAAAGTTATGTCAGTTTTAATCTGCTGCTGTTAGGAATTTCACCTGTGCAACAGGTCTGTCTTGTGAGTCTGTTTTGAGGCACTTCTGTTCTGTTTCAAGTTTCCTGGTCTTCTGATGAATTGTAGTCCTTTGAGTTTTCTAGATACTGTAAAAATTTGGGAATATTTGACAATACGGTTTAGGAGATATGGCTGTTCCCGTGAGACTGTCGGGTGCTGTCAAATTTTATAAAAACAAGCTTTCGGGTCAAGTTTTAATTCAGGTTTTCTTTACATGTTTTAGGACCGTCTAAGAGATATATTGATGTGCTTTCGATTAGTAAAGATCTTCGGAGCTTACGTATTCCAGGTGAGTATTCTCACCGTGTATTCAGTTATAACGTTATACATGCATGACTTACGTGTTATTTTACTTGCACCATATTTGCTACCTGAGTTTGATTAGTTATCGATATCTGAGTACCTGAGCATCTGCTTTTATTATACTGATCCGAGTATCTGTGCTACTACCTGCTAGGGCATATGAGATAATTATGTTAAAGAGATAAAAACATAATAACACACATCTGAGTTTTGGCTATATGCCTATTTGGGATCACCTCCCGTCTGAGTTTTTGGGATCACCTCCCGTCTGAGTTTTGGCTTACGCCTATCTGAGGTGTGAGGAGGGGCGATCGACCCGAATCACACAAGCGCGCTATATAAATTAAAATCTGAGTAATAAAATCTGAGCAATAAATCTGAGTAAATAAGTGAGTAGATTCTAAGTAGGAGTACACCAATGTGCCTCATGTGTTGTATGTTATGATTGTATGCATTTTGAGATTATTCACTCAGTTTCCCAGCTGACCCATATCCCCCCACCATTTCAGGTACTAGCAAGGGAAAACAGAAGGTGGACGGTTAACCGCTGTATCTCTCGAGTGCTGATGTGGAACATCATTTATTATTTAACTTAAATTTTATTTAAAACTTTTTTCCGCATTAAATACATTTTAAATGTTAAATATTTTATTTGGGATTTATTTAAGGGACCTTTTTATTAAAATCTTGTATTTAATTTTATTTTTTTTAATTTTTACGAAATTTTGGGTGTTAGAGTCTCACTACCTCTCCACATTTCGTACCTCTATATTGTATTAGGTTGTTTAATCCTAATAAAAACTTAATCCTTTAAACCATTGTGTTCGTTTATTGCTTCTCCGATTCCATTCTCCCCTAGTCGTAAAGCAAAATGTTAGTGTTATTCGGATCCAACACACATAGACAAAGATCTGTAACAACATGACTATTATAGTTGTGAGGAGTTTGAATTTTCTCACTTCCCAGTTTTGCTTTAATCTCATTGAACTCATGCTCAGCTATTAGACAAATTATGTGTTTCACTTCTTGAAAAACTACCGGCAAAGACTTGTAAATACAACTTGAGTTTGGCATGATCATTTTAGGCTCTTGAGGATGAACGATTACCAAGATATAAGTACTTTTCAGACCTAGCAATAACAAACTTTTCTTTCCAAGGGAACCATATTTTTCTTTATGTGCTGAATTGGATCTTTATTTTCTTTATACTTCCTCCGTATCAAAATAAGTGAGACACTTTCCATTTTGGGGTGTTTCAAAATAAGTGACACACTTTGAAACTTTCCTTATTTGGTAAAAATAGTGGGCCCCATATGTGACAACCCTCGAAATTGAGTATTTGACCCGACACTTATTTTGACCCAAATTATTAATCAATTTGTGTATAATTAATAAACTACTTACTTTGCATATATATGTCTATCAAAAACATACACATTATGTACATCACTAGTGATGCAAGTAATGGTTAATTTGTATTTGTACAGAGGTAATTGTAAATTAGCGAGTTGATGACCAAACATGAACTTTAAACCAAAAGTAAAATATAAATTATATTTTATATATTGAAGTTTTAGTTCAACCAAAGTAATCGATACAATAATTGGTGCAAACCATCTCATTATAATAAAAGATACAAGTTTTAATGCTCAGTATATTACGAGAATGTCAAAGTTAATTAAAATGTACCGGAATAAAAGATTTTTGTTTGTAAATGACTACAATCACAAACCAAGTAAAACCCAGTTAAAATATTTTACTAGACGATTATACCTACAAATAACAAATTACATTAAAATTTACCAATTAAAATTTGATATCTAATCTTATCCCAACACCCTTCGGATCTGTACTCATCACAACTACCAAATCCCTTTTAATATTTTTAACCCAAGTCTTATCACCCTGAACTGAAATTCCTTCAAAACCGTACACGTTCAAAAGTGATAACATCAAAATATTCTAGTTTTATCTTATCAACCAATACAAACCTTACACCTAACCTAAGCCCTAGCCTACTCTATAAAGGGGGTGTTTGGGAAAGCTTATTAAGGGGCTTATTAGCTTATTAAGCCCAAAAAAGCTTGAAATTTTGAGCTTATTAAGCTAATAAGCCCCTTAATAAGCTTTCCCAAACATGCCCAAAACCTACCACCTCTCCCACTCATCCGTTTTTACAAACTCCAAAAAGCAGATTCACACTCCGGCGATCTCAACGTCTTTCCGGCAACAACACTTCCGGGTGATCTCTTTCTCGTCCAAACTCCGGCGATACAAGCAATACATCTGACGATTCCTTTCTCTCGTGCTCAGTCTCTCTCAAATCCCGATAGGTACAACCCGTAACTCTTTTTATATCTCTACTACTTATAAAGCATTTAGGACATTTCCATAAATAGTCGGCTGAAAATTCAGCCAAATTCTTACCAATTATGGAAGTATTACTTTTGGTGAAAAAAAAGTTAGATCACAAGGTTTCGAACCCGCGACCTTCAGGTAACAGTCACAAGGCCATACCAGTTGACCTACTTGAAGATTTTGTTAAATCACCTAAACTTATAACTATTAAATATGGGAGATCTGCGTTTGGAGAAAAAGAATTCATGTCAAACTCTGCCTCCTCGATTCCACCCCCGCCTCCGCGAATTCGACCATTAAACGAAGGCAGACGATTGGAGTTCTCTAGGGTTTGTGTTGTTACCTGCCTCCTCGATTCATTCTCCCTCTCCCCGTATATTCCTTCATCCCCGTTTGATTCCTTCATCTGCTTCCTCGATTCCTTCATTTTTACTCAAGAAGCTTTAAGTGCAGTTGTCGAATGATACGGGCATGGAAAATGGTAAGTTATTCTTTCAAACCCCCAATCTGCACCTTCACTAGCTAATCGATCGAACATCGGTATAAGGTTTATTTCCTTTCACCATGTATAGCGTTTTGTTTCTTTTTTCATCTATTTATTAATAAGTCGTTTGTGTCTTTCATCATGTATCTGATTCTGGAATACGGTGGCGGAAAAAGCGGCAGACGTGGTGCGGGAAGAAAAGAATATCTGTTCAGGTTCAAGTTAGTTTCAAATAAATCAAATAATTTCAACTTTTTTTGTTGTCTGTTACTGATTTTAATGAGATCGCATATCGCTTTGTTGAATATATGTATGTTAACTCTCACAGCACAGAGTTAATGGTAAAATTTTGCAACTCACTCTGATTTCTTCTTATTTCATACTTCCTCCGATTTAAAATAAGTGATACACTTTCCATATTTTGGTGTATCAAAATAAGTGATACACTTTGAAAACTTACCTTATTTGGTAAAAAGTGGTGGGACCTATACCCACTAACTATCTACTTTAATAAAGTGAAATGACATCTTTACCCTTACTTTTACTTTTAAACATTATTAACTTCACTTTATTCAAAATTTGTGGGACCCATTTCCCACTAACCATCCAATTAATCTAATTTAATTATCATTACCATATTTTACCTCAAAAAGCGTGAAACCAACATCACTTATTTTAAATCGGAGGAAGTACATGATTTCTTCTTATTTCTTCCTCTTTCATACATTGATCAAACTTACGAAGCAATCCATTTTGACATGTTACCCAACATTCATCCAGGAACGACTAAGGTTCCACAACACCGGTCCAACACATATTTCTTGTGTCATAGTAATGAGTATCTTAGATGGTCACAAAGGTGTACCAGGGTTATCTCAAATTGATACAACTTGAGAACTTTTTATATTACTCTCGATATCATATTATTATTTAATCAATTTTTTTTATGTCAGTTCATGATCAAATATGCAGACTTCTATTGCAGGGACATAGGACGCTGTTTCAACCATAAGATTAAATAAATATTAAATATTTGAAATTTGTTGTTTTTATTCATGTAAAGAAGTGTATAGCTAAATCTGATTCTATAGATGTTCTTTTGCAGGACCATATGCCATATTTTAGATTAAGGGTTGTTGAGGAGTATTGAGATTGAGAGCCGACTAAAAGCAATTATGGGTCAATTTTTATACACACTACTGAAACATATTTATCCATATTTTACAAGAATTGATACATATGTATTTGCCAAGTTAATCGAGTGGTTTGTGATCAGGCTAGAAATTTTGAGTTTCATACTGAGTGCTCTTTTCAGTTAGGGTTCTTGAGTTTATAGGAGTGCCATTCATGAGAGTAGAAAGGCGCTATTATTTTAAATTCTAAAATATAATATATGTTTGCAGCTATCTCGCCCAATTGTGGTGACTTGCATGTGTTGATGACCTGATATACAGAAACAAATATGAGTCTAGGGAGGGAAT
Source organism: Calendula officinalis (assembly GCA_963853835.1). Classification (NCBI taxonomy): domain Eukaryota; kingdom Viridiplantae; phylum Streptophyta; class Magnoliopsida; order Asterales; family Asteraceae; genus Calendula; species Calendula officinalis. The sequence continues at coordinate 21,076,412 of OY970829.1, forward strand.
CACGAAGTTGTATAATATTTATGTGTCTTATATTCTTTTCTTTCGTTTTTGTGTGTGCCTAATTTAGGAATTTTGCTGAAGTTTGCAGTGATGTGCAGAAGTGGTATCAGAGACAGACATATTTTATTCTATTTTTGTTACATGTGTTTTCGGTAGTTGATTGTTGGAGGTATATTCTTGGGTTTACACGTACTTGTATTTTGGAGACATCTGGTGGTCAATTGCAACTGTTTTGACACCTGCTGCTGCTGCCAGAAACAAGTACTCGGTGTCTATACCTAGCAACAAGCTTTGGAGTACCTTGAAAAGAAGGTACACTTGGTTGTTCACTTGTAGCCAATTATATATGCTTTATGTTCATTAAACATATTAACTAAATCTTAGTATTGGAGTAAAAATATAGCAATATTTTTTAGGTTGCATATGGTTCTTTCATTTCCAAGTCATAAATGGTTGCTAGAGGATGCTTGATTATTATTGAAATTATCAACAAAATTGATTTCTTGTTACCTGGATTTTTGATTTGCCGTATGTTTCTATTTTTGATTTGCTGTATGTAGGATTATATGATACAAACATGAGCGTGTGAAAAAAGATAATGTAAATACTGCTGATCTTATTGTAAATGGGATTTTTGTGGACTAAAATTAGAGGTCTCCTCTTGCAACATGATTGCTTTTGTTTGACACTTATATTGATTTTAACCAAGCATTGTACAAAGGTATTCCGTATGCCACTATTTTTTTTCCCAGTATTGTAAAAGGAACTTTTATTTATTTCTATTATAGCTTATCGGGGTGGCTGAGCTTTACTTGTGATGTACGCGACCTGACTGTTGCCGTACCCCGTTTAGTAAATAGGTGAGAAATCTCTAAACATGACCTTTTATGGTCCAACTTGTTTAATATATATGTTCGCTTGAAAGTCTCAACGCGTTTAACTAAACAAGTCGAGTTGCATTGGAATTTACAACCTGCGAGCCAAACATGGTCAACTCGTTTATGACCCAACCTGACTTATTTCCACCACTAGCCCTAACCAACTGAGCTACCAGATCATTTGTTCCTTGATTATAATTATCTTTATTAATCTTTTAAACCTTAAGAAGTTGAAACCACCACCACCACTCATCATCTGTGACCACCCCACCGCCATCGACCACCGCTAACTAACTTGACGCCGCAAAATAAATTCACAGGGTACCCAAATTCACAGGGTACCCGCCGCCGCATTGCGCGGGTACCTTGCTAGTTTTTGTTAATGCATGCATGTAGGTGTTAGTCTCATCAACCCTGACTCTCGGTCAATTTGTACACAAACCCGTTTTCGTTTGAATGTGTGTGATTCGTTGTATTGTCTGCTTCGAACGTCTCTCTCATTTGGAGTCTTTATGACCGTGTTTTGTTTTTGTATGTTGGTGAGTCCCGTCGCCGGCGGTACCTGCTGTTCCCGTTGCCGGTGCTCCGTTCGTTTTCTGGTCGGCCACTGGCTTCGGCTGGTGGCTGTATCTCGTTTTCCTTTTATTTGTTTATTCAGTCCATAAATCTTTATACCCAATTAAATCGAACCCAAGTTCGGGTGATAACGCAAAAGTGATATAAGCCCGGCTGAGTCCATTTAACAGTCCAGCTATATGTCCAAAATCGCAGCCATTTCCCTAGCCCATTGTAACCATACTCTTAATAGCCCAAATCGTTATATTAAAAAGAAATTAGTTTGTTTAAATGATTCTATATCATGGTTTGAATTAGAATCTATAAATTATTACTCATTTAAATAATTAATTATTTATAATTTATTTATTTAAATAAGTAGGTATTGTATTAAAACTTGTTTACCAAAGGCCAAAGAGTATCTACTTTCAAAACTTGTTCAATCCAATCAATTAAAATAAAATACGAGCCCAACCCTATCGAGTTACCAACGTATCGCTCATGTCTAGATTCGAATTGAGAAAATTATTTGTGCATCATATAGATTAGGCGTGTCATTTTAGACCGTCATTTGTTAACTTTAAATTGCATTTTAGGATGCAAGGAAACTTTGGTTGGAAACCCTAATACTTATTAAAATGCAAGTTTTGCTGGATGTGCCAAGGTGAGTTTCACAGCCCCACTTTTACTGTTTTATAACTATTTTACCTTGGGGAGAAAACATATACTTACTCAAACATTTTGCAATAAATAATCTTTGTATAATCATTGTTGTAAACACGTACCTACCATGAAGGACAATGGACCATGCTACGAGTCCACGTTTAACAGTAATCATTAGTTAATGTGTTAGCCAAGGAATATAGAGATAGTACTATCGGGATTGATCCCCCGCTCATGGTTAGTTATGCGCTAGCCCAACCGAGTTTGAGCTTTATATTCTAACAATTAGATTTCGGATTGATTATAGGCTCTTTGATTATACGTTAACTTGTTTGCTTAGCTGGCTTGCGAGAGATTATGCATTGCACCTAAACTATTTTGTACATGATTTGTACCCAACGATTTTGACGATATAACTTATGGAGTCACAAAACCTGTGAACTCACCAACCATTGTGTTGACACTTTTTCTATATGTTTTCTCAGGTAACGGAAACTAAGGTGCTGTTTGTTTTTTGACAAAAGGTCTTCCTGGAGTCTTTTGTCTTCGCGGCGCAGACCACGCGCAGAAAAAGGTTTGCGTAGATGTTTGTTTTTCGGAAGCCCGCAGACCTTATATTGTCTGCCTAAGGTCTTCCCCAGGAAGACTTGGGCATTAGCTTCTTGGGTCTTCCAAACTTAAAAAATAAAAACATCTCCAAACTTAATTAATATAATTGTTATATTAATATATATATTATTATTATGTTAATATATATTATTATATTAATTAGTATAATTATTATTATATTAGTTAATATTATTATTATATATTAATTGATTTTATTATTATATTAATATATATTATTATTATGTTAATATATAATATTATTATATTAATTAATATTATTATTTTATTAATTAATATTATTATTATATATTAATTAATATTATTATTATATTAATATATAATATTATTATATTATTAGATAATAAGATATATTATTAAATTTAAATTATAAATATTATTATATTTAAATTATATATTATTAAAATTAAATTATAAATATTATTATATTTAAATATATTTAAATTATATATTATTATATTTAAATTTCAGTTTATTTAAGCAGTCTGCAGATGTTAAAAAACAAACAACAGTTTTCTTGCAGACTGCAGACCTTTGGTCCATCTCAGAAGCTGCAGCAGCTAGCAGATGTGGTCCGCAGACAGCAGATCTTTTTGCTCTGAAAAAACAAACAGCACATAAGTCTTTTCAAGGTTCTATTTTGTCAAGGATTGTCATGCATTGGTTTTCAAGAATAAGTCTTTATGACACAAGTCTTTCGATTACAAACATTTATGTTGGTTCATGTTAAACACTTTATTTTTGATTTTGTAACGACATTGGCAATCCACTTTTCAATTTATGCGAAGTTTACTATTATTGATGTGTTATGTTGCTAATTATTCGCACCTCGTTCTTCCGCAAAACTATTTTTGACGGGGTGTGACACCATACCCACTAACTATCCACTTTAATAAAGTGAAATTACCCTTATACCCCTTACTTCTACTTTTAAAACTCATTAATATCACTTTATTCAAGAAAAGTGGAACCCATCCTCCACTAACCATGTACTTTAATCTATTTTAACTTCTACTTTAATATTTTATCTCAAAAAACGTGTAAGTCAATTTGTGTCACTTACTTTGATACGGAGGAAGTATAACAACTCGAGTTCAACCCAATTTTTCACAAAGATATTATCTGATTTTGAATATACCACGTTATTCTAACTTTGACATGGATAAATCAAACACTTCAGCATGTGCAAAATGCTTCTTACAGTTTACTAACACATTCTTCTCAATATGTCACACAAATGACCTGTCATGGATGGAATATATACTTTATGGATTTCATTAATTCATGAGGAAGGAGAGTAATCAACACCCTAAATTCTCAATTGAACAATGCGATGGATGCGTGCGATGGAACATAAGGAATCGATGACGGGAAATATCAGGGATGGCGGCAGATTTGGGTTTTAGATTATGGTTTCGAGAAAAAGATGCTCGATATCATGTTACAGATTATAGAAATATTTTTTGGGTTTATGCGTTGTATGATATCAATATATACGTTGGTATACACGATATTTACATATATAGTCTTACACTATATACAATTTAAATGTAAGGGGCAAAACTATAATAAACTTAACTATTTAACAAGATTGATTTATTAGTTTTCAGATTATCTTATAAAATTTCCAAACATGTACCGAAAAACGAAATAAAAACACCTATTTTCAGTAGTTTGTGAACTTAGAGCATCTCCAATGAGAGGTTTTAATTGGTTATTACTATTTGAATAATCTCTAAAATGACTTTTTACCATTGGAATAGATGACTTTTTTAAGAGATCACTCCAACCACTTATTCTTCACCAACCACTTAATCGTATTTCAATGTTTGATTCTTTGAGTCCCTATATTTATCAATCTTACATTTTAAACTCCTATATATATTTATATGTGAATCATTTATTATTTTTATAACTATGAATTATAACTTTACCATATTTCAATATTTTTTAAGGTCAAGCATTATAATATTTTTGAAAGAGACATTTTATTAAAATGTTAAGTTTTATAAATGTTTAAAAATTGTTAAATTGCATAAGAGGTGACATTTAATAATATTTAATATACATAAAGGTAAATTAATAATATGAATAAGGAAAAAATCTTTAAAAAGATTTAACTATTTGGAGAGGTTTTTAAATTAATAAGTAGGTTTTTAATTTAAGGGTTTTGTTAATGACAGTCCTAAGGGCTATCTCTAACATGCATAAAAGACTGGTACATTCATTGATAAATTAGTGGTCCTAAAATTCAGGGTGCTATTTTTACTCTGATTTTATTTTCTTATTTAAGGATGTTATTATCATTTTCCTAGGTTATTAAATGATCTTTGCAAATATAATAAATCATCGAAAGCTAATCCAAACACCCCTGAAACTGGGTTCGTCTTACTCGGATCACCATAGTCCGATTCTGCGAACTACACCAGTTCATCTTCGTGTTTCTAAGAAAACGATCACTATGAGCAATAATCAATCTTTAGATTCCCTCTTACCAACTGAAACCCTAGAACTAGATTCCGGTCTCTCTCTCGTCCCCTGTTTCAACCTCAACCTCACCGTCCACCGTTCCGACGCCTCCGTCAAACCACTCGACGAATGGCAACTCAAAACCTCCTTAATCAACTTCCTCAAATCCTCATTTTCCGTCACCGTTACCGAAGACGACCTCCATGTCCGTAAATTCAAAGACATGAATAAACGCAAGCGTGAGGATCCCGTTGCTCGAGGTAAACTGTTCATTCGTGAATTAGGTTTTCTGTCGTCCAGTAAAATCGATCGTGAAGAACAGGAAAAGAAGGTTAGTGAGTGGAAGAAAATGGTTGTTGGTAAGATGAATGGAATTGAGTTGAGTTTGGTTGGAGTTAGGTTTAAGTTGAGTGTTGAGATTCCGAAATCGGATGATTTTGAAGCGATGAGGAAAGAGTGGGAGGACGTTTCTGCATTTGGTGATGGAGATAGAGGTTTGTAATATTGCCAATTTTCAATTTTGTTCATCAGATTTGTAGTTTCTTTTCTGTGATTAACTTGAAATTCAACAAAAGGTACATAATCATCCATGTTTAGGTTCAAAATGTGAAAACAGTTACTTGTTTCTAACATAGCGATAAATATGATAATGTAAACCCAAAAAACCTTGATTCTAATCATTAGATGTATATTCCAACATATCGATCATTATGCAAATTTGACAATTAAGGAATTGAATCCTGAAATCTAGTTCATAAATGTTGTGTGATGAAAAATATTCACTCTTTAATGTTTCCAAAATGAACAGGATATTCAAGAGGTAGAAACCGGGAACCTGACACAATTGTGCTGAGAGGTGTTCCCTCACGTTGGTTTGCAGAAACACGAGTTTCATCTAAGCCTTCCATGTTGGTCACTCATACAATTTTTTCTGCATTAGGGAAGATAAGGTACAAATGCCTCTTTAATTGGTTTATTTTCCACTTTTTTTAATATGGGATTAATTCGTTTAGCAAAATTTTGTTCAAGGAATCTCAATGTTGCTGAAGATAATGGTATGGGAAAAGATCCAGATGATGAAGATGCTGAAGACATAGTTCCTGGTCTCCAATGTAAGATTATGGTTCGGTTTGAGGACCATAAAGAGTTTTCTAAGGCCTTGAAGGTGTTATGTGGGAGGTCACTACAAAAGGTAGACATCTATTCCTATTCTTAAAAAAATTCTTATAAGTATGTAATGGCCCAAAGTTTGATCTAATTTGCATAAGTAAATTTTCACTATATATATAATTAAGTTATGAATATATAAGAATATGATGGATGGTAAAATCTATAGACTTAATTTGTGGCAAATTTAAGCTAATCGTAGAGTTGATGACCATGCCTTGATTTATGGGTATATAAGGAAGGTTCATATACCCATCTGTAACTTCATTCTTTCACTTTCATATACTAGTAAAGAGATGTAGATAAGAAAAAACTCTTAAAAGTATTAGTGAAATTGATAATTAAAGTAAATAATTCATGGTTATCATTTAAGCATCTATTTTAGGGTTTGGGAAAATATCAAGCACACATACAAAATATCGTGTTGCTTTACGAAGACTCGGATATATGCAATGTACATGCTTGATTACAAGAATTGTATGCATCTAGTCATGGTATGATTTTGTTTATGTATGGTTTATGTTGCAACTTGCAACGAGCGTTGGATTTAATTTTTCATTCCACTAAATTCACTTAGTAATTGACATAGGTTTATTTGAGGCCACCCGATGTTCAGTAAATTGGATCCATTTATAGTAAGAAATGGATCCGGTACAAACTTATGGATCGGTTAAACATTAATGATGAGATCTTAATAGTATGATATACTTCAAATTATGATATACTCCCTCCGTCCCTAAATAAAGTTCCCATTTGTCCTTAAATTTTTGTCCCTAAATAAAGTTCCCATTTCATAAGTTGATGGGTCTACTTAATAAAATAATATAATTACCAAGGACCCCACTACTTACTATCCACTAACTATCTTTCTCTCTCCAAACCAACTTTATATTTTAATCAAATTTATTACCAATTACCTCACCACTAACTTTCTCCTTAAAACTTGTGCCCAAGACAAATGGGAACTTTATTTAGGGACGGAGGGAGTATCCTTCATGGTATTGATTTGTGTGGTATTTTCATAGACAAAAACACGAGTTCTCTTAACCATTAAGCTTACACATTTATTGCATATATATCAGGATATGGCCAAATAGATACGCTAAGGAAAATGCCAAATTTAAGTCAAAGCGGAGCGATTATAATGAGATATTGGATGATGACATTTATGTTACTTCCATTGTAATCTAATAGATAGGTGACGTTTCAAATTATTTGAAACTATATCTTATACATAACCTCGGCGATATACAATAGAAATAACATAATTGTCAATCCATTATGTCATCGTAGATGCTCTTGTTTTGACTTAAACATGTTATTTTCCTTAACAACCCTATTTGGTCATACCCTGATATATATGCAACAAATGCGTAAGCCTATTGACTTAGTGAAATCTTAGCCACTCATCTTGGTAATCATTCAGAATCAGAATAATCATATATGAATAAAACAATCTTGTCTTACATAATCAATTAATCATATGTATATAATACTTATTTACATATGAATAAACCAAAACTCACAATCTCAACCTTTTGGCTAAACTCAAAGTAACCTTTTTGTAATCATTCAGAATAATAGAGATGTTATTTTTTTTAAATGTTTTAATTACAGAAAGGATCACGTTTAAAGGCTGATTATGAAGTAAGTTGGGACAAGGAGGGTGTATTTAGAAATTCTAGAAGTCAAACTGAAGAAAATTATAGATCGATGCCAAAAGTTGCAACTGGAAATTATAGAAGTGAAGGTGCTAGATATGAGTCACGTGGACCCCGTTTTTCTGAAAATAACACACGTGCAAAAAGATTCAAGGTTTGAAGTAACCCATTACATTTAAGTTTGATTTTATACATATTTCTGCATTTCTAGCAGTATCTGTACTTTCCAGGGGTTGGTCGGGTTTTGGTCAAAATTAGTAAATATTTATGATCCAAATTCCAAACGGGTAACTTTGTAATAAACAATTATTTTGTTGATTAAGATTACAAATATTAAGCTATTTTAATATAATCTAAATTTTACTGAATAGATTTAAAAGGTTCTATGTAGGGGTGGCAATTTCTAACCCGAAACGAAACCCGAAATGAAACCGACACGAAATTAAATAGGTTTAGGCTGGGGTAAAAAAGTTTTGGTTCAGTCTTGGGTCGACTCAACTGACCCGTTTATTAAACGAGTTAGGTTCGGGTCAATGATAATTTTTAAATGGGTCGACCCGCCAACCTGTTTAATTATTAAAATATATTTAAAAATATATATTTTTATACTTAATTTATATAGTTTATTAATTCAAGCGTAACTAATAGTTAGATTAAAACTAAACGTGCTACTTAAAAATTTAGTTTTTTGGTATTTTGTTATGAATATGTGGAATAACAACATTATGTTTGACATGTTTGTCCTACCCATTTGACCTGCTAATTTGTTTAACCCATTTAATTAAATGGGTTATATGGGTCAGGTTCGGGTTGAAAGTAAACATGTTAGGGTTGAGATATCTGACCCGTTTATATAAACAAGTCGGTTTCGGGTTGAACGTTTTGGACCCGCCAATCCGCGAACCCGAACCCGACCTGAATTGCCACCCCTAGTTTTATGCATTATAAATACACTTTTGGCTGGGATCATTAGTAAATGGGTGAAATTGCCACCACTAGTTTTGGTTTGAATTTTAATTATATATTTTTTTCTCTTTTACCCTGTAATTTAGGAATGAGAAATGAAGGGTGAAGATTGCATAATGAAATTGAATGATTGTGTTGATATGGCAAGTAATTGTTGTAATAGACAATTAGACATTGATGACTTTGGCATATATTTGTACTCCATTCAACCTCTATATGCATGTATGGTTTGCTGAATTTTCTGAAATTTGAGAACTCATGTACAATATTTATGCACCTTTTAATTATTTTTTTTGGGATTTTGCAGTAGTAATTGTTATAGTTTGAACTTTGTCTCTTTTCTTGTTTGACCATGTACCAAGATCTTGTTTTGTATTTCTCCTTTTATCATTTCTTCAGCTGCTAGATCTACGAAATATATTAACATATGATTATCTTCATAATCGCGAAAAGTCATATTGACGATTATTAAACTTTTGTACAATTTATATCAAGTTATATAAATCAACAATAATCAGAGCCTCTCTTATAGTGGCTTAAGAATAGGTTTATAAAACATTATAAACCATATCGGAGTCTATTCTAATCTTATGTGGCATGATGATATCCAAAACTATAAACCTCTTCAAACTCTATTTTATTTTTCTATTTTACCACAACGTTACATGTTCAATCCCTAACAGCAAAAATTATACTCATTTGTGGTCACAAGGTTAACCTATGTTGACTCCGGGTACTCACAAAGTGAGTGATCGCCCTGAAATTAGTCGACTCGCAAAAAGCGTTGGAACTCAGTTTAAAAAAATAGAGTATGCATTTATAAAAGAGAATTTATAAATTAATGATATACCAACATTATATATAACCTTTAAACAATTATCCTAGTAAATATACTCTTATACTGGACTATGCTTAGCACAACCTTCAAGATTTTCTAATCCTAACTATATAAATGAAATCGTTTTTTATACACCAGATTAACATGTGTTTTCAATTTAATAAAAACAAAGGATGTCAGGAGAACATTTTTGATCGGAAAATGTGACTTAGGTTAACTGTTAATTCACATTGTTATTTAATTGGAATAAAATAGTGGCTTCGGATCTGCTAAGAAGATGTTTTGGGTTCTAAGGATAAGAAGAGATCCTTGATTATGATTCATTTTTTTTTTTTTTTGATAATTCAGTCATTTATGATTTGTACAATATAATTAGAAGCTCAGATCTCTTCTTATACTTCCCAATTAGCAAAACTTTCTCATTAGATCCTGCTTCTCGAAAGAGTCATGTAAATAATCATTGTGAGAAAATAAATATGTGACAAATAAACGTTTATGATATAATATATAACTAGGTTATGACCCGTGAAAAATCACTGTCATTAAATTTATTCGTTTATAATTTTTATTGTCAAACAACAATTTATCATTAATTGCATTACTATTAATTATCCATAGAGTAAGAAATTATGTAATGCTTTTAAATGCAAAATAAATTCATTGATTTTTACAATTATATTAACATTATAAAATTTAACATTACGTGAAAATAAAATGATAAAACTCATTGATCTTTACTAATTGTATTTTGACTACTACTTAAGTCAAATACAATACTATTTATAATGAATCATATTAAGACTACTAATAAAGTCTTATTTATGCACTAATCCAAAAAATAAAAAAATAAAAAATAAAAAATTATGTTTTGACTACTACTCAAATCTAACATAGTACTATTTATAGTGAATCATGTTACTACTACCAATAAAGTATTAATTTTATGCACTAAACATAAAAAAAAAAAAACCCTCCAATGCTTGTAGCTAAGTGATATTGATGTAAGATGTTGTCCATGACCTATAGGTGTCGTTCAAAAAAGAAACTGTGTTTTGACTACTACTCAAGTGAAATATAATTCTCTAGTTATAATGAATTACGTTAATACTACTTTAGAAGTTTTAGATTTATGCACTTGTTTAAAAAATCAAAAAAGTTACAAAAAGCAAAAATATAGATAACTGTGTTTTGACTATTACTTAGCTCAAACACAATTCTCTATTTACAATAAGATCATGTTAAGACTACTAATAAAGTATCACTAATCTAAATATTCATAAATATTTTTAAAAAGTAGAGAATTGTGTTTTGACTACTACTTAAGTCAAACACAATCCTCTATTTATAGCGAATCATGTTAACACAACTAAACTAATCCAAAAATTGAATAAAAATATTAAATTGTATTTTGACTACTACTAAACTCAAACACAATACTATTTACTATAAATCATGTTAATACTAATAATAAAGTAAAAAATTTATACACTAATAAAAAATTATAAAGAGAAAAAGAAAAAATAGATAATTATGTTTTAATTACAACTCAAGTCATATTTGAAATAGTGGGGAATTTCTCGGATTATTAATTATCTATTTATAGTGAATCATGTTAAGACTACTAATGAAATCTTATTTATGAACTTATCCAATAAATAAATTAAAAAATCAATAAAAATGTTGAATTGTGTTTTGACTACTACTAAAGTCAAAAGCAATACTATTAAAAATTCTACATATGATATCAATTTAGTCTTCTAGACGAAGAGTTATGTTTCTGTAAGAACTCTTTACTTCTGACCACTTTAGATTGCATGTTACAGTTATAAAAAGATCAGGATATACAAATCAGCTAATAGCCATGATATCTAAATAATTTTATCTCATATAAATTGAAAGCATTAATCCTAATTAAAAAACAAATATACTAAAAAAATTAACAGACATATAAATAGAAAATTTTACTTCAATATTTTAGAAAACACAATAGTTAACAAATTAAAAAAAAACTAACGTCCTAAGGGCATGTTTAGGTAAGTTTATTTAATGGTTTATTAATTTATTAGCTTATAAGCTTATATAAACCATATTTAAAAGGTTTAATTAATCAATATTGTTAAAGTGAAATAGTTAACTGTATTTGAAAATTAAAAAAACTTTGAATAACAAATAATAACATATATCTATTATATAACACGACATAAACAAAAACAAAACACTAATAAATTAACATTTTTTATAGAAATAAAATGGTAACAGAAAAAGAAATGCAGTAAAATTTACCTGCTAGTTCGGCTGATGTGGAATGAAGATTTAAAAACTATAAAATAATGGTTATTACAATTTTGTAACTTTTAGATAGTGTCCATTGGATAGGGGGATATTATTTTGTTAGCAATGAAGCCATAAAGGTGTCCGATATTTGACCAACTCGAATAAACAATACCATAAGATAAATTGATAATGGTGATGGTTACAAAAAGTATAGTAAATTTATCCACCACTCTTTATGCCTTTATAGCAAGCAATGAAACGTACAAACATGTAGACATCATTTTATGTAATTAATAATCACAAGGTTGCATGGGTATTATTATAAATAGTTCTAAGGCTGTTTGGGAAAGCTTATTAAAAAAGGTTAAAAAAATGTTTTTAGTTATTAGTTTATAAACTTATGAAATTACTTAAGTTAATAAGCTTTTGTTAAATAAAATGTGTGGAATAATTTATATAAATTTATTGTAAAATGATTAATTCACATTTTTCATAAATATATAGTGGTAGTGGCTTAAAAGCATTGAACATTGTTTTACTTACCCAGGAGAAGAAAGTTATTCAGGGCGGAATGGAGGGAATCAACCCGATCGGTAAATTCAACGCGAAATATTCTCAAAACTCAAAAATCCCTTTGGTTGGATCTGTTGGGTACCAACGAACTCAGCACAACATTCAAAATTAACAACAAAAAACCGAAAAAACTAATTCAAGAGAAGCACAAGTTAGTTATCTTCAAACTCAAATACTTATTCGATGGCGTTGATTATTCATCGGTCCACTATTAAGGACGCTTCTTGGAAACATAATTATCTTCTCGCTCGATTTTCTCGAATACTCTTTCTTCCTTGTCTTCTTAATTGGCCTTTTCGGGTTATCAAATGTCTCATTAATCATCGGTACTAAATACCACCCTAGAGAAGTGCATAATATCGCAAAAGACCACCCAAAAACACCAAAATCAAGATCACAAAAAGAGGTAAACTATACCAAGGCCTCCACCATTCACCAAACTTCTTTTTCAATAGATTAACACTAACCACCTTTTTGTAACCGCTTGGCGGTTTCAATGGTTGAACCACCGTGCTACCGCTAGCGGTGTTTGTATTTCCACCACCCACCGGATGTTGAGGAGATGCTACTACTAGAGGTGTTTTCTTGTTTTCAACTTTATGGTTGATCATGTGATCTTTGTCTTGTTTTCTTTGATCTTTGATCTTGACAACAATTGGTTTCACATTATTAGAATCTTTATACACAAACCGAACCAACGAGATATCTTCCGACCCTTTTTGTGTATAGATCTTTTGTCTCTTGCCATCAAGATCCGCCAAAAGAGCTTCAAATTTATCAAGCCCGTGACTCGAGTACGGATTCTTGTTATCTTTATTGCTTCTACTGCAAAAACTATGTCTTCTTCTTGTTAGTTTTCTTTGAGGGGTTGATGGAAATGAGCAAAAAGCTTCAAAATCATCTTCTTGGTTTGCAGAAGATCCACAAATGAATGCCATGTTTGTGTTCTTGAAAATTCGGGTTTAGAGAACCGGTTCTTTTGATGAATTTAGAGAGAAATAAAGGATTTATGTTGAGTATTTGATCCGACTGATCTAATATATACAAAGGAAGAAGGTTTGAAATATATAGGTCGATGTGAATGTGATGAAGAAGTGCTTATATGGAAGGTTCTAAATCGGTGTTTTGACTTCTTGAGGAAGAGGTAAAGGATTGTGTATGTGAGAAGAGAATATTTTATGGGTGTTTTTTAAAATATTTAAACATGGGTGATCCACATGGGACTTGTTAAGACTTTGAATTAGTCAAATTGCTTTTTATAAAAAAATTACATTAACCACCCCTACATTATGTTCATATTTCCAAATATACATGAATCATGGAATACATTTCATTTGAGTGTTAATATTTGTTGTACATCACTCGTTTGTCTCAGTAAAAGAGGGAGTTAATTACATATATATGTTGTGTATATTGCTATACTTTAGGGTAGATTAGTTAAAATAGTTCAATAGTGAGATACACTTACCTTAATTAAAGCAAAAATACAAAGTTTAATAATTAATAATTATTTATAATAATCCGGCAGTTCTAGATGGCCTAGTTCTACAGGACATGCGATCCGCAACTAATGATGTCAGCAAATAAATACATCCACCAATTCAGCAAAGACATGTTAGATGCAAATTGCAAACTATTGATTAAATTTAGTTACTTTTTGTTATCTATTTAATTGTGTGTACTAGTAGGATACCCGTGTTATGTTATGGGTATGGATGTGAAGTGATTGTGATTGATTGCAGCCGATGATTAAAGGACATATG